>JARWIR010000007.1:25234262-26622831 GCA_029959085.1 Nemophila menziesii | reverse complement strand
GGATAAAACTAAGATAAAGTGGAATAGCTATCCCTAATGTACTTACCTAGTGTCTACATGTATAGGTTCAAACAGAGAACCACTTATCTATCTAAAGAGACTTATTGGTAACCATTGGGACTAGCTCAGTGGCCAGGACCTTGTCTCTCATCTAGGAGGTACAGGGTTCGAATCCCCTCAACCGTATTATTTCTTGAGCCCTTAAAGGGGCAAGGGGTGCATGGTTCGAGTCTCCTCCCTAAACATTATTTTCTATGAGATTAGTCGTGGTGCGCGTAAGCTGGCCCGGACACCCATACATCGAAAAAAAGTATTTGAAGGCTCATAATCTATGCTTCAAGCTACTGTAGATATAAGTACTTGTAATTTTCATATAAGTTAACGTGAGATTTGCAGGGTTGTTGTTCAGTTCTGGTGTAGCAATCTGTACTTAATTACCACTCTGAATGTAATCATATAATTGACTATTTATTATAAAACAAGGGCCAATGACACGATTTACCGTATTATAAAATTATAAACAATCAAAAGCTTTTTTTTCCAATGATGATAATTAATAATCTAGTTCATATTCAATAAAGCTGTCTTTGTAGAAGTAAATTAAAAAGCTGAGCAAGTCATAATCTCAATAACCAAAGGTTGTTCCCTATCTTTGTTTTGCAACTTTTTTCATCTTTTTTAGATGTATGGGTGTCCGGGCAGCTTACGCGCATCACGACTATTCCCATAAAAAATATACACGCCTCCTCATGCAAACTCCCATTTAATCAGAACAGGTTACCCATGAACCTTACACCTCTTGCTTACCCCTTTAAAGGCTCAAGAAATAACAAGGCTGAGGGGATTCGAACCCTGTATCTCCTAGATGAGAGACAGACATCCTGGCCATTGAGCTAGTCCCACGTTACACACGTTAGTCCTCTTCTTAACCAAAATTCAATTCCATTTTATTTAATCGATTCTACTAAACAATTTCACTTTCAAGCCTTAGATACCAATCAACCTACAACTTTACATAAGAAGCTTAGAGTAAACAAAAATCACAGAAATATTACCCAAAATCCAACACCAACCCAGCATATAACTCCTCTTCTTAACCCAACACCACAAAGAATCTTTACCCAAATTCAAACACTGACATACTCCCCTCTTCCACTCTCCATTTCCGAAAGCAGAGCCCCAATGCCCAAAATTCGCGCAATAATCTCTTCTTTTTTCTAAAACTATCCCCGAAGTTGTCGATCCATTTATCTAACTCTTGATGCATGATTGTAGTATTCTCCCCCGGACTCGTATAGTCCCTTCTCCATTTATCCTGAATAAACTCTTTGAAACCTCGGTACTTGGACCATGCACTCTCAAACCGAAAACGCCACACTGTTTTGCCAAAGAATATGAGCATCTAATGTGACGAGTAACGAAACATGGTCAAAATGAATACGCGGGAGATTTCTAACCTTAGAATACTAAATTCACTCTCCCCAAATATTGTTACCATAAGCTCTGTCAAGTCGTTTCATAATTCTCATCCCCGAATTCCATGAATCACTCCAAGTGAACCGTCGTCCTTCCAAACCCATATCTACTAACCCACATTTGTTCTTCCATCTTTCGAAATTAACCATACTTGGAGACATACCTCACATTCTTCCGATCTTGTCTTCTAGATGCCCCATTTGGTTGAAATCTACCACCACTAACCATGGTTATGTAACACTCATCGAAGTCGTTTCAAGTGCATTCCAAAGATGCTCTCTAATCCACGCCCTCTGGATCGCGTAAACTGCGGACAAAATCCAAGAAGTACAAGAGTTACACAATGTCCGAACGTTTATGGGTTTCTTACATACCGTTAAAATTTTGATCATCCGAGTTCCACATGATCCAAATACCCCCGGAAAAGCCTATTACATCCACCCAGATTAATTTTTCATATAAAGCGACTTGATAATTTTTGTAGCCTCTTCACCTGCTTCTTTGGGCTCAACTACAATCGAGATAACCGGTTTATATAACACCTTGATGTCTCCCTTTTTGTGATAAATATATGCCCTCAGGAGACATCATTTTAGGTAGAAATTAGACTTATTAGATAAACTTTTGAGCTTATTTTGTCATATTGCACTTTCTTCCCTCAGAATTATGATAATTGTATTTTTAGAGCTGTTGTGCGTTAATTCGTTTGTTTTAGTATGAAGTTCTTAGGTACATGGTTGATAGGAAGCACCAAGATGAGGAGAAAAAGTGGATTTTAAAGTCTTAGATCAAGAGGAGGTGTCAAAAGAGCAAAAGGTACCACTTAGATAGATGAAAAAAGCATAAAAACCCGGAAATACGTCACTTCCAACTCATTTCAAGCCCATTCGAGGCCTGGTGGTTCAAATGAAAAAGGTGCGCCTCTGAGTTAGCGAGATTTGAGAAGTGGAATCGGGTGATTTCGACTTACGACGTGAAAGTTACACATATTTTACTGAAGTGTGTACAACAAATGTGGGAATTACAAAATGGACTTGGGCCCTTAATCATTTAATTAAGTTAGACATGGGCCCAATCCGTTTTTAATTAGTACAAAAGGCTTTTCAGACCTTCATTATTTCCAAATTTCAAAAGAGGGCAAAAAGACAGATGAAAGAGCAAGAGATGGAGACTTTACTTTTCTTCATTAACAGCTCATTTTGATCCTTTAATTAGGTTCGATCCTAATTCTGTTTTTATGAAACATGTATGCTTTTAATTTATTTATTATTTTTAATTCAAACATGAGATAAACATTTAGTGTTTGTTATGCAATTTAATATTTTTCTGAATTGGGATTATTCAAATTTAATCTAGGTTTTGTATTTTGTATTTTGTATTGACTATTATCATATGCTTATTTACTGTTTTTAATTTGATCAACTAGAAATAGGTAATAGTAATTAGGCTATTCACTAGTAGCGGTGATCACCTTGATGGGGTGTTTAATTACGGACCTAGGTAATAGACGTGTGGTATTCGTCAATGATCTGACGGGGTTGACTAACCACTCACCAATTGGGTAAAACACTTCAACATCCGAAAGTGGATTATAATCGCCCTAACGGGGGTTGTAATACCGTAGGATAGCTCCTAAGCCTACTTGACGGGAGTTAGGAGATATTAAATTCCCGACTAGTACACAAATACTTGACCTTTAAATGGAAGCATTAATTGTATGAACTTAGGTGGATCCCTTACGAGACCCAAATACACCTCTCATATATGCGTCCACATCTTTAGTCTATAATTTATTTCTTTCAGTTAATCGCTTAGTAATTCATTTCATTGCATCTAGTAGTTTTATAAGTGAAACCCAAACAACTATCTATTTTATCTTTTATTTCTATACTTGCAATTAGTTCTACTTAAACTTTAAACACATTCGTCATACCTCGCAGTCTCTACGGAGACGAAAATTCCTTATTATTTATCTATTACTTGAAACGATGCGTACACTTGTAGTTAGTTGCTCCTCCTATTTAGTGTTGATTTTTGTCACACTCTAGAAACGACCACACTTCTAAGTCTTTAAACGCCCTTCCAAAACCTAGACTGTTAGCTCCACGACAATTCCAAAAAATAATATTGGACGGATATTTTACCGAGGTCCAGCCCCTAAAATTCAATGAATGTGTATTCAATATAAATTTATATAATAATAAGGATATAACCTAGCAATAACCAAAGTGATGAAATCTGAAATGAAAAGAAAACTAAGCGCGAACAAACTTACTGGCCCATGGACTGGTCATCATGTCCCGTCAGTCGCCCATCCTCGCGTCAGGCCCATCCTTGGTAACAACCCCATCATCTAGTACCTGAACTACTTCCATAGGGTCCACTGTTGCCTCCTGAGAAGATTAGGAGTCCTCTAACATAAAGTCAGCATAATCCAGGTCGTCTTGTTTGTCCTTAAACTATTCGTTTAATGCATAGTTAAAGTTGATATTAAAATTGTCCATAGCAAGACATGCCCGCATAGGCATTCTTGTTATTTTTGTTATTTTTGAGAATTCTTTAATTGATATTATAGTATTTTTATATTTATTATAGTGTTTTTAAATGAATTTTATGATTTAAATAGTTAAAATTGATATAATTACCACATATATTACTAAATATACAAAATTATACAGCAGGATTCAAAACCGTATAATTCTGTATAGACCCTGTGTAATCTTGCCTAGGCGCTAATCCCCAATCGACTGCCTAGACCGCAAAACCGAGATCTACAGCATAACCTGTCGATTCCAAATCTAAGTTTATATTCTGATCTGGCGTCTTTTTTGTAATGTGCACGGGTTCGCTTTGTTGTACTCATTGCAGAATTATATTAGACATCCCACTATTGTATCTATTAGTTGCATCATTAGCCCCACTAATTTCTTTTGGTTTTGTTCCACCAGTGCACCAGAAGAAAACTATGTGATTGCCTCACTCGAACTTCCCGTTATTGCAATCAGGTCCATGCTGCTACTCGCCCTATTCACAACAATATTTTGTTCCTCGCACTGCTCGCAACCATAACTCTGTCGATTTATCATGCTGATCTGCTGTTCTAGCGACTCTCGTTGTCCCACCCACTTCGGTCCTCAATTTATTCAAAGGGAAAAATGGTCGAAGGCTCCCCTCCTAGGTCTCCCCCAACATATTCTGTTTTTCTTTTTTAATTTTTTCCTCGTTTTATTTATTACTTTTCTGTCGGTCCCACCAAATCTCCATCTAGTATAATATGTGGTGATCTGGAAAACCATCCTTCAACTCATTATCTGATGTATCAATCACCTTGTGAGAAAATATCGCTCTCCCTTTTCTGACAATTCCGTATTCAAAGTACCCTGTGACTTTTCTACCACTATATCTTTTCCTTTACCTGAGTTCACCGCTATATTGGTCCTCCTATTGTCCTTCACCATCTCCTTTACCGACTCCATTGATACCAAAGTCTCGAATCTCGACCCTCCTTTAACCAAAATCTGATCTATCCGACCTTACTTTTCTTCCCGGTGTTTCCATGTTCTTTCCCAATCTAAAATTTACCAGTTTGGGAACTGATTTCACTCTTCTTGACGCTACTCCACTACCTTGGAATTGTTTCTGAATCCTATTCACTGTCATCCACTCTGCGTAAACCTCTAGTGGCCTAGGCACAACTCGATCCAATGGTTCCCCCTGATGACCACGTATCTCCTTTGTTGTTGCCGACTTTGGCTGATTACTAGTACTTAGACATGCCTCCTTCAAGTGCCCAAACTTTCGGCTACCAAAACAAATTAAAAGTAACCCCTTGTATTCAATTTTTTGCAAGTGTTATCAAATTCTTATTTTCGAAACCAAAAGTTTATCAAACTCCACCTCCACCGCAAGTCATGTGAAATTTTCTCTCTGCCTTGATTTGGTGAATGGATCGATACGAACCATGTTCCCTATTGAATTTCCAATGGACATAAGAATTTCCGCGGTGTAGTTAATCAATGGTAGCCATGGTAATCATACCCAAACTATTGTTCTTATCATCGTGGCCTCTTGAGGCATAAAGTACGGATCTCATGCTCTCACAATTAAATATCTGTCAAAAAACCAGCCACGGACCCCCTCCCCATCCAAAAAACTCTCTTGTAATCTTCCTTGTTTGTGAACTGAACCATAAAATAACCAAATCCAATTTCAACTAGTTCTAAGTGATCCTTAGGAGACCACATTTGATTAAGGTTATTTAATAAGTAATTATAACCAACATTGCGATCTAAAAGACAGATATAAGCGTTTTTTTCCAAACTTGACATCCATGGCATTTTTGTTCGGCTGTCTGAATGAGTTGTGGATATGTGTTATCCTTCACCGGGTAGTCATCTATCATTTCGAAAGACCCTCCATCATTAACATTGGTTTTTTCTCATGTTGTCTCCTCTGAACTTTCCCTAATGCCTCCTGCCCCAGCCTCCTTGCTTGAATTTCCTTCCAGCCCATCAAGGTCAGAATTATTGCCTGACATGACTTCATTATATGTTCATGTGTTGGTGTCAACAAGCTCAGTACTCCTTTTATCAGTCAAACTTGTCATATAGGATGTAAGATTTGTTACATGTTTCGTGTTTGCAGCACCAGCAATTCAAGATATGGTAAGTGAATTAACATTAAAGCTTAGCTTACCTTCCATGGCCGTCCCTTCTGAGTTTATAGCATTTTCTTGAAAGTCGATAAGTGTATTTATCCCCTCGACATATCCAACCCCAATTGCTCCAGGTACTTTATCAAAAACTGGATTTTCAATAACACATTGTCCCTGAATTAGACCAGCCCTTCCATCGTTGTTGGGTCTCTGTTCAGCTATGTTGCACGGATTCTTCAAAACTGTGAAGAATCGCGTATCAGATACAAAAACGGAAGCGATTCTTCTCGAATTCGCCAATCCTTGAGTCAAGGAGCTCGGAAGCGTTGACTATTTTTGGAAGCGATACCAAAGCGCTAGGATTCTTTTCGGAAGCGCTAACTAATAATTTTTTATTTTCTTAAGGTCTAATTTATAAACTTACAAAGTTTAAGGGGTTAAATTGAATATTTAAAATTTATATTAACAAAACCCTTATAAAAATAATCATTTACGTTTTTAGAAAAACAAAAAAGGCAAAGCATAAAAAAATCACATCAAACTTTGATATTTTGCTATGTTATGTTAGAAATTATATTAAAGTATTTTATTTTATAATATTGCATCTTTATAATCGTAGAATTTGAAATAGGTCAATATGACGTGGTATAAGAATTGTTATTCTATAAGTTTCTAGTTTAATAAAATATATATATATATTAAAAATAAATTAAATATATCGCCAAATCCCCGAAACAAATCTTTTTCGGAGATGCCAAATCCCCGAATCTCATCGCATCGCTTCCTCGCACCCGCACCCATTCCCGTGCAACCTAGCTGTTCAGCGATGATGTCAAATTGGCCAATAACCGCTGTTTCCTCAAGATTTTTAACACTCAGCTTACCTTGCCCTTCAACTGGGGACAAATCATCACAATCAACGTAAGTCAAAGCCCGTTTCAGGGCCCTGACCCCTCCCTGTTGTCGCCCTTACATGTGGTGTCCGCCGTATTAATTGTACTATTAGTATTTCTATCTCCATTGGAATAGAATTTGATTCTTTTGGTGGATAATTGTTTAACACTTTGCGATTTGTTCTTCGAAGCCTCAATCATAGACTTTGGTGTGTTTGATACCGAGGATGATGTTGTTCTACCAAACCCGCCGGTGTTCGGTGGACCTATTACCGCAACTGGTGGGGCTTGGGTGGCCGGCGACGCCCGCCGTGAACTATCCATGGCCGAAATCAGCCCGTTTGCAGAAGGATAGAAAATACTAACCCCGGTGTAGCGAAGGCGCCTTTAATTAATATAGATTTTCTTACGAGTTGGAGGGGGAGGGACTCGCTAATGGGCACAATATGAATCTTTCTTATAAATTTATCATATCCTTGAAGGGGTGTAATTTATATTGATCAAATGGACGAAAAGGGAATGGCCACATTAAGGAAAATTTAAATAGACTCCTCGTTAAATTCAATTGGATATCTTAATTTCCTAACTTGTGGTCAACTCTTTTCCCTGCAATCGGGTCTGACCACTCGACCCTTGTTCTTCTCCCTTCTAATGGTCTCCGTAGAAAACCTGAATGTTAGTTTCATTTTTGTAAAAATTGGATGGCGAACCCTACTTGTATGTCCATTATTACCCAACATTGGTTGGGGTGTTCTAGAACAATAGGAAGGGGTGTTGCCAGATTCATCAAAAACTTAAGAACCCTACTAAAGCCCTCACTATTTCGGCCTGAAATATAATGCTTAATAATAAAATACATATTAACAACATGATGAAAATTCTAAACAACCTCTCTGATTTACCATACTCTAATGATATTTGGGATAGATTTTACTTCTATTCTAAGAAACTTGAGGAGTTCGGGCTTAAGGAAAAGACCTATTGGTCTTAGAGAGAAATATATAATTAGTTAACTTAAGGTCACTGCAATTTTGAATTTTCTTAAGAGGCGACCAAAGCTAGATGAATCCGAAATAAATTTTTACGTCTAAAATTACCATACGATGATTGGTCAGATTAACTCCGAAGCTATCTATACATATATTGTAGATCACCTCTCCAATATCTTTCAGGAGGTAGGGATCATAACTTTCTCCATGTTTTGAGTTATGTACAACCATAGGTTAATGATGAGACAAAATCTAATCTCCTGAAACCTGTCACAATGGAAGAAGTTAAAAAGGCAATCTGGAAGATAAATTTTGATAAAACTCTAGGGCCAGATTGTTTTACAGGATTATTCTTTCGAAAATGAGGGAAATGATAAAACTCGATGGTTGTTCATGACCTAATTATGAATAATATTGATTTAGGCCTCATTAATCGCTCGATTACTACTTTGATATATAAATTAGACACACCACAGAATGCTAGGTAGCTGAGACCTATGTGTTTCATAAATTTCATGTATAAGGTTATATAAGTGATTATATCATCCAGACTTAAACCTCTAATGAATCTTTGTGTACATGAAGTTCAGTCCGCAATCATTCAAGGGTATTTATTCATAAAAATATTTTATTAGCCTATGAGATTGGTCACCATATTTAGAATTAAATAACCTCTAGTCAATATCACGCGACTATAAAAGTGTATATATCTAAAGCCTACTAAAGGGTTAAATGGAATTTTTTCGAAGCCTTGCTTTATAAACTAGGGATTCCTAATAAATGGGTTTCATGGATCATGAAGTGTTTGCAAAGTATATCCTATGAGTTTATAATTAATGGGATTGTCTATCACATCAATAAACCTACTAGGGATCTTCTCCAAGGGGATCCACTATCCCCTATCTCTTCAGTATCGTAACATATTCTGTGTTCTTTCTTATCTTATAAAAGGAAATTAATGGTCTACTTAAATGATATCAAATTTCTAGGAGTTCTCCTATAGTCACTCACGCCGTTTTGGTAGATGACAACCTCTTCTTCCATGAAACTAGTGAGAATAACTTCATAATGTTCAGTAACAATTTACATCAATATGGAAGGACACCGGGTCAAGTTATTGAGTTAAATAAGAGTGGCATCTTGTTTATAAAGAATGCACATGCTTACATTAGAACCAAACGTACTAGCATCTTAAACATGCATAACTTGGTCGATTTGGTCAAGTACTTAGGTATCCCCTCCGATTGGGGAAGATCGAAGGTCAAGCCTCTAGTTAGGTAATAAAAAGGGTGAGGAAAATAATGGCGACTTGGCATAAATTTTTCATTCCGGGAGTGGGGAGGAAACATTATTGAAGTTTGTCATAAACTCTAAACTAAATCATCTTCTAACGATATTTTTAATCCTGAAACAAGTAGCATCTCACCTTGCTTCCCTTATAGCTAATTTCTATTAGGATAATAAAGATAACGCAAAAATTCATTGTACTTCTTGGGTTGTTCTATCCAAGCCCAAAGAAGCTGGATGTCTTGGTCTTAAAGATTTCCATCTAATGAATATAATATATTTCACCAAAAAGGGCCCATCCTATTTAAAGTGCTTAGAGATAAATATTTTTATAATTATAATTTCCCTAAAGACGGTATTGGTAATAACGCTTGTTGGGGTTGAAAGAGCCTTCTTATATGAATATATGTACTAAAAAACAACATTAAGTGGGTGGTAGGTAATGGACATTCCATCCATGTATGGGACGCTATTTGGAACCCTAACGGTAAAATACTAATAAACTCAACTAATCGTGAATTATTTTATGTTCATGGCGCTAACGAGAAAGTGTGTAATATGGATCTTATTCGTGAAATACCACCTATTCATGCTATCCACATACCTCTCTTTGGAGGACCAGATAACCCTATTTGGACCCTTGCCAAGTTTGGTCAAGTAACTGTTAAGGAGGTGTATAGATTCCTTACAGATAAAAGAGAAATTAATAAAGAAGTCAAAATAAGAAAGGGTAAGTCCAGTTTAAGTTATTTCCTAGTATTTCACTGGAAACTAATTTGGGTCTTAATTTAATCTAAAAGTGATAAATTTTCTTTGGAAAGTGGAAAATAATGCTTTGACAACAAATTAGAATATGGTAAAGAGACATATAGAAACCATAGTTACATGTGAGGTGTGCAATGGAGAGAATGAATTGGTGGAGCGCTTACAATTTAAATGTCACCACACTTGAGCGGCAAGGTTGGCTTGTCCACTTAATCAACTTACCCTCAATAAGGACACCTTATTATTTATGAATGGATTATGCGCCTCTTTGAGTTTTCAAAAGTATATCATGGAAATGAGAAAGGGAATGAGATTGTGTGTTTTGTGTTTTGTGGCATTTTTAGTGTGGCATATCTGGATCTCTAAAAACAACATTATATTTATAAATACTAGACCCTACCTACTAGATTTGGTTAATAATGTATTACGATCCTATGATGAGTTTATGAACGCTTTTCCCTCTCTTTCTGAGAACATATTCGACAATATTGATAGATCTAGTAGTGAGGATGCAGAGGACTTTAATCCTCAGAAACCAACTATTAGGGTCATCGATATCATCTTTACAGGGAAGAGATGATCCTTACTTGGGTCCTTCTCTACTATTACCTTTGATTAGTCCATTTACTAGAGATAATATCGAGAGTAGTACTTGTAGCTCTTCGTTGGCTACTAACTATAATAAGTTTAAAATGAATACTTTTAATGCTTCTACTTTGATTTTTGGATATGGTTTTATTTTTTTGCCTCATGTAAATTTTATAACTGGTAGTAGCATTAATAAAGTGCCGAGGGGAGTGATGAGCTCACCCTATGACCCCTTATGGACCCCTCCCCATATTATTTGTCTTAATATAATCTATGATGTGATTGGAATATTACTAATGATATAGCAACATGGGTTATATGGTTATGAATGCATGTGGAGTTACGATCGATGGTTAGTTTGGAGGCATAGTGCACGCTCCTAGTGGAAGCGGAGGCTTTAGGTATTGTTTATGCGAGTACAATGGTGGAACATTGTCTAAAAGGAACCATCATCTTGGAGAATTATTGCGTCCATGATATACAAGTCGTCAAGGACCTGAGTTTTAAAGGCGATAAAGAATTTGTAATAGTTAAGTCGAGATTAATTACTATAAATATTTGGGTAATACTTCTTTCATCTTTGTATATAGAAATAAAAACCATGTGGCAAATTTTGTCACAAATCAAAAGTAATACATCTTTTTGTTTATCCATTTGATGACTTATCCCCCATTCCAATTAGCTAGACTTTTATTTTGTGATTCCGATCTCTCCGAAATTGGGTGAACTTTTGTATTATTTTGCATCTTTAAGATTTTATTTGATGAATTTCAATTAAAAAAGTAATGATGAGCGAAAAAATCTATATTAACATTTTTTATTTATACATATAGAACATATTCTGATAAACAACCAACAAGGCAACTACACCCCCATTAAGCATAATTTGTTTTTAAGTTAGTTATGAAATGATATCTTTATTAATGATAGTAGATAGTAGGCTTATGAACTTGTCTTGTATATGCTTAAAAGATTTATATGAAACACACGTTAAGAGAAAAAAATTAGAGAGTTATGCGGTAGAAATAAGTTTGATCTTGGGAGGCATGAGTAGTGTGTAGAACGTGAGATCTGAACTAGCTAATAAACCATTTAATGAACGTGCTACAGGTGAGAAAGTAACTAATATGTATAGGATAGTAAATGATTAAGGTGGTTCTTTGTTTATCCATTTGTGCATTTTAGCATGTTGTCCATGTATTATTGTTATATTATTCGTCTCAGCCCCATCTTGCCTTTTTAAGTCTTTTTATTAGCCACATTGCAAGCCTTATCCCTTAGATTTGTAGGACTTTTCCATATGACCAGTAATCGAATCGTAATGCTTTGACACTCGTCTAGAGCTTGAGTGTGGGTGGTGGTTTTGTGGGAATCATTATTGGGTGGGTTGGTGCTTTATAATTAAGCTTTTTGATCACGCGTTCATGTATATTGTAACCCTTTGTCGGGGTAAAAAGGAAAAGGAAAATATTTTAAAAAGAAGAAAAATACATATTGAAAAGGAAAAAACATAGTGGCATGGCATCAAAAAGAGAGTCATGGCCACTTACAAAAGAAAAATATATACATTTTGGGTCAGCAAAGTGGGAATTCTGTAGGTGATCATAAAAGGGTTTCATTTGGGTCATTGGGGGATGTGAATAAGTGCATCAATTGGGTTGGGTAAGAACATCTTTGTGAGTAACTCAAGATCTAGGATGACTCGTTGATGGCTAGTGAAGTGAGAGCCAAAATGTCGCTCTACATTATCCAAATATACATATCACACCTACCCTAAGCCTACATTACAGCCTTAAAGGCCTTAGGATTCTTGACTCTACAACTTAGGAGCTTTCAAAATAATATAGAGTAGTTAGATGGACCTTAAAAACTATGTAAGGATCGAAGAATACCCTATAGCCACCCTTTGTGTATTGCAAATTTAATATGATCTTAAAATTAAAATGTGTGGATTAATAGGTGTATATATGATTTAGTTTGTAACTTATACCATATGAGACTTGTTGAAATTAATGCTTTAGTTTCATTTATTACTTTTTCACTCTTTCTTTTTTATTTAACTTATTGTACTTAGACCCTTCTAAACTCTATTTTCTTTCTTTCACTTTTGAATGTCTTATTAATACAATTTTCGCACGAAAAAAAAAGTGGTAGTATCTCTTTGTTTCCGTGTTTGAGATATTTAATCTGCATAATAACATAATCTTTATCTTAAGAGTTCGTTTTCAAAATCATAAACCCAGGGGACTAAGTAAAAGAATAAATGGATGGTGAATAAAAATGCTTCAAAAGTAAAATGATAAAAAATACAATACAAAAGCCAAACAAGTACTAGCAAAGATAATTTCCTAGTATGGAAACTCCAAATGCCCACACATCCCATTTTTGTTGATCAAGATAGCCAATATATTAAATCGATCATACAATCATAACAAAATGGTAGTGATGTAACCATTGGGACTAGCAACTAGTTGGGTTAACTTAACTGGACAGAGCCTTGCTATTTCTTCACCACTTAAAGGGAAGGTCCATAGTTCGAATCCCTTCCCTAACGGGTGTAAAGTAAGAGGTACAAGGCTCGAACCCCTCCCTGAACATGGACAACCTATTTCTGATTTACCATGAGAATATATATGGGGAGGCATGTATATCTCCGTGGGATTAGTCGGGTGCACGCAAGCTAGCCCGGAACCCATGTAACAAAAAAAAAATCATTGGGACTAGCTCAATGTCCATAACCTTGTCTCTCATCTAGGAGGTGCAGGGTTCGAATCCCCTCAGCCTTGTTATTTCCTATGGGAATAGTCGTGGTGCGCGTAATCTGCCCCGAACACCCATACATCGAAAAAAATGGTAGTGATGTTGAGGTGACATGATGTAACATAAATATACATGTATATACCTTACTTAACCAATTATCCTTAATAGCTTGACTTCGGTAATAAACCATATAAGATTATTTATTTTGCAAGACATAATCAGATAATAGACATTATCAAATGAGTTCATGTCAGCAATAATAATTTATTATTATCTAGACCTGTAAATAGATTTGAATATACTACTTGTAATAGTTATTGATTATAACAATAAATTATTGATACTAATTTGAAAACAACCAACAAATGTGATCAAGTGAAACAGTTATAATACATGTTACAATAGAAGATAAAAATAAGTGTTTTATTAAGTCAACTATACATAAGGTTGATAGTTGCTTTAGTGTTTGATACCATTATGAACTATATATGAGACTTTAGGATCAAAACTTTACCGGATCCAAATGGCTCCACAATGTTATAAAAACTAAACATAAACTTCTAAACTAGTAATGACAAATACATAAACAAAATTAATCATGACAAACTTATTAATAGTTTGCCTTTTCTGGTGGTGGTGGTGAATTGTACACGGTAGTCACACTTGGTGGAAGATTAACTGGCATAAAGGATGGGGGAGGTGGGGCATTTGGTGGTGGTGGTGATCCATATCTAGAGACCACACTTGGTGGAAGAGGCACTTTAGTGAATGACGGAGTAGGTGGGGCTTGTGGTGGTGGTGGTGATCCGTATCTGGATACTACACTTGGTGGAAGAGGAACTTTACTGAAGGGTGGAGTCGCTGAAGTATGTGGTGCTGACGCTTGGCCATATTGTGGTGGTGATGCTTTTCCAGATTGTGGGGGTGGTGCATTAGCATACGATGGTTGCGGAGAAAGAGGTATACCTGTTTGTGGTTGTGGTGAGTAGGCAGAAGGTGTGGTTGGAGATGGACTTGGTGCCTGTCGAGATGGTGAGTATGTAGGACGTGGTGGTGAAGAGTAGGTCGATGGTGGATGGGATGGCATTGAGGTTGTAGGAGCTGGCACTGGATAGTTTTTGGACACTTTCGGGGATGGTGCATAAGTTGGTGATACTTTATCGATATCCACCCCTGGGGTTTTTGGTGTTTCAGGTACTTCTGGATATTTTTGTGTAGGTGTTGGTGGAACTTTAGAATGCGTTACAGAAGGAGGTGACTTTGGTTTGTAACTAGTTGTTGGTGAGGGTGGAGGATAAGTTTCAGGTGTTTTGGGTTTTGGTGAAGGTGATGGAGATTGGTGGGTCACTGTTGAAGGATGTGGTGATGGAGCTACAGATTGTTTCACAGACGGTAATGGTGATTGTGAACCAAAGGTTGTTGGTGTATGTCCTCCGGTTGGTGGAGATGCTACTTGTGATTTTGGAGGCGATGGATGTGGATTTCTTATAGACGAATCAAATGGGGGTTTAGTCACTGGCGAAGGTGGACTGGTCGGTGTTTGTGATTTTGGAGTGGAAGGGATATTCACAGGTGTTGGTGGTTGTGCTTTTTGAGTTGATGGGGTCCTCACAGGTGTTGGTGGAGATTTGTTAGTCACTGAAGAAGGTGGTGATTGTGATATTGGAGTGGGTGGAATATTTACTTGTGGTGGTGGAGATTTTCCAAGATTTGGTAGATGATGCTCTGTTGGGAGAACACCCATACTCTCAGGGGTTCCAGGAGTTTCAGATGTCCCACCACATTCACCTGGATTTGTGCATCCAATTGACTTAGGGCTATCAGGGGTTCCAGATGTCCCACCACATTCACCTGGATTTGTGCATCCAACTGACTTAGGGCTATCAGGGGTTCCAGATGTCCCACCACATTCACCTGGACTTATGCATCCAATTGACTTACAATCAATTGGGCGACTCAAACAAACCTCACAACTTTTACAACCTTCCTTTGCCTTAAGACCATCCTCTTTAGCGAAACCATTGTTCTTGTTAATTGTGTTGCATATATTATCATTACCTTTACAATAGTCAACTGTTAGTGTGAATTTATCCAACGCTTCCTTAGGAAGAGCCCCTTCAAATTCATTAAATCGTAGATCTATATAGTGAATTTGTGGTAACTCTGTCACAACTGTCGGGAATGGTCCAACAAAACGATTTTTGCTCATATCGAGCTCGCATATGAGTGTTAATTTAATAAAACTTCCTGGAATAACTCCACAAAATCGATTACCATTTAAACGTAAAAGAGTAAGATCCGTTAAAAGTCCAATTTCGTCAGGAAGATGTCCAGAGATATCTTTATTACTAAGATCGATACCTGCAACAACAATCATCTTTGGATCATCCCGTGCAGCCGCACAATACACACCATTGTATTGACAAACATCAGGACCAACCCAATTACTGGTGAAATTTTGTGGATCCGAGTAGGTTGTTTCCTTCCAAGCTTGGAGGGCAGTGTGAGCTTTTTGTAACCTTTCATTTGCACATTTTGGTTCGGTATTGACGGAAGATGAATTCGCATGTACAACAATAGTGAATGAATAAAAAGAAAATAACAATAGAATGACATGGAGAATTAAGCCATTGATGGCGCTCTTATTTAAAGCGGTAGCCATGAGAGACCATTCGAAATAGTTCAAGGCTGCTAATATTAGTAATAGATAAGAAGGGTACTGGGCGTTTAAAATGATTTGACAATGAAGTGTTGTAATAGTGATGGAATTTATAGAAAGATGTACTTTGTGACTTTGTGGAAGAATTCATACATCAAAGACTTGCGGTGAATTTTAAGGGAATTGCTTGACTTTCGGCAAGATTATATCAATGGTAAAAAAATATACATTGGTTGTAAAAGTGTGGTTATATTGACCATATAAAAAATAGTAAAAGTGTTAGTATAAATTTTACTTATACCTCAAATTCAAATTGATATTATTGAGAAGAGTATCGTTATTAGACAATCTTATTTATTAAAACTGTTAATTAACTATTATTTATCTCAAGATTAAATTATCTCTATATATAAAAAGCCTTATATTATTAGTTTCACAGCATATACTACAAATTACTAGTTTCAAAGATCTCTTAACCCAACAAAAACTTGTTCTTGCTCCTGGATCCCATTTCAAAATTCTCACACTGCTGACATACGTATTAAACTAGGTTGACTCTGCTCGATGGTGTACCTCTATAACAAAGGTATGTTGTATATTATAATTTTTATTTATCACTATATTTTTTCGTGATATAAAGGACACAGTAAAGCAAATGATTGAATCAGGTGATATTAGTAGCGGATATGAAAGTAGCATTCTGACCCACTGGTCTTTGTTGAGAAAGCAAGAATCTGACATGATTAGTAGCATCTGTAAGAACCTTAGTCTAACCTGTAGCCCTGATTTCTTTCACCATTTTACTTGCTGGTCAATTCAGGGTTGTGTAAATATCATGCAAAAGAACTTTATTTATTAAGATGATTGATTTGAACAAAAAAAAAAAAATTAAGATGATTGTTGAGTATGACTCTATGAGATGGTTTTATTGACATCATACACCTTATTACCTTATTTAATTAAGAGCTTTTGATACACACATGAGAATGTTAAATCAATAATTAATTACAAAGTTCAACGGTTGGTGACACCCCTAGAACCTTTTGTTTTTTTGTCGATACACAATCGGACGTATAACCGTGTTTCTTTTTGGGATTAGGTTACCGATTGTAATAAGAGAGTTACCTACTTTAAGGTAAAAGGCTAAAAGTAAACTAGTTGGGTTAACTCAACAATCCCCTTCCTAACGGATGTAAAGTAAGAGGTATAAGACTCGAACTCCTTCTTGAACATGAGTCACCTAGTTCTGATTTATCTGAAAATATACATGAGGAGGCGTGTATATCCCCGTGGGATTAGTCGGGTGCGCGCATGCAAGCCCGGAACCCAATCCAATCCTCCATGTTTTTCTCCTCCAATTTTCTTTAGTTTTAAACTTTTTAAGCCATTTCAAAACACTTAGGAACGTGTTCATCTCCTTATTCAATCATAGCCAATACTTTATTTCAACCCAAATAGCCTTCTAATAAGCACAATAAAAAAAGTGATGCTTATTTGACTCAAAATCTTTCCCACATAAATTACAACGTATAACAGTGTTAACTGAAGTATCTTTTATCTTTAACGCAAGTGAGTGAACCAAATGTGACGTCACTTTTCTCGCTACTCCTCCTATAACGTATTACGTATGGTCATTCACTAAAAAAATTTACGTATGGTCATTCACTAAAAAAAATTACGTATGGTCAAAGAGTATCTTCGCTTTCATCTCTTTATTCAATCATAGCCAATACTTTATTTCAACCCAAATAGCCTTCTAATAATCACAATAAAAAAAGTGATGCTTATTTGACAAAAAAAATTTCCCTACATAAATTACAACGTATAAGAGTGTTAATTGAAGTATCATTTATCTTTAACGCAAGTGAGTGAACCAAATGTGACGTCACTTTTCTCGCTCTCCTCCTATAACGTATTACGTATGGTCATTCACTAAAAAAAAATTACGTATGGTCATTCACTAAAAAAATTACGTATGGTCAAAGAGTATCTTCGTTCGGGTACTTTTTTTTGGGTTAGGTAAACGGATGTATTAATAAAAAACTGTACACAATACAAGAGAGTTACCTACCTAAGACAAAATGCTAAAGATAGCAACTAAGAAGCTAAAAATGACTACCTCATACTAATACTAATACAAGCTTATCGTCCACCATCATCTAAAAACGAATAATGAGGGAACAAGGAAAATAAAATGGAAAAGATGCACCAATTAATTTCCTTGATAACCGTTTCTCTAGATGAAGAATCACCTCTTATAGCTAGGTGATTTCTCGCTTTCCAAATACAATACACGGTAGCTCCAAAACCAACCCTCCACGCTTTTCTCCTTCAATTTTCTCTAACTCTAAGTTTTTTGAGCCATTTCAAAGTACTTAGTAGCGTGTTCATCTCCTTTTCCAATCCTAGCCAAGACTTTATCTCCAACCAAATAGCCCTCGAATAAGCACAATCAAAAAACAGTTGTTTGTTTGACTCAAAGTCTTCTCCACATAAATTTCAAAGAGGATCCAACTCCAAATAAGTAATACGATCCTTAGTTTTTAGCCTCTCTCGCAAAGCTATCCATACAATAATTGCATGTTTAGGAAATACACACGAGTACCATATAATATTCGCCCAAGGTTTAATATAATATTTTCGACGGAATAAATCATAAGGTTTTTTATGTAAAGAATAAAATTCCTTACTCGATATCCCAAGTGTAATGTGACTCGCATTTCTCGGGGAAAACCACAAAGCCAAAATATTCTCCCGGTCTTCCACTCCTAAGGACCCACAAATAACATCCTTTAAATCCCAAACATTTTTTAATAAAGGAGAATCACCCTTTCTCGGTATCCAATCCCAAAATCCACGAGTTTGAAAATATTTTACATGTATCCAATTAATCCAAAGTGAATACTTATTTTCAAAAATTTTCCAAAGCATTTTTAATACTAATGCTTTGTTCCATGCTTCTAAATTTTTTAACCCAAGTCCACCTTCATCTTTTGGTATACAAATCTTACTCTAACTAACTTGAGGAGGTTTATTTTCCCAATAAAAATTCTGTCATATGCTAATCACACGATCTCGAACACCAATCGGAACCGGATAAATACAAAACTAAAAACAAATAACTCCTTGGAGAACCGATCTAATTAATTCCAATCTCCCCGTAAAAGAAAGAGACGAAACTCTCCAAGACCTCACATAACCTTCCAACTTATCAAAAAGAGTTTTATAATCTCTTGAAAGCAGAAGGAAGGAGCCAAGTGGGACTCCAAGATAACGAAAAGACATGACACCTCTTTTTAAGAGTGTAGGTGTCACACCATTTTCAATATCATCATTCGATACCCCAATATAATAAATAATAGACTTTTCAATATTTAATCAAAATCCCGAACAATCCCCAAAAGTATTTAAGCTATCCATAAGAATTTTTATCGACTCCTTGTCTCCTTTTGAAAGTAGCATTAAATCATCCGCAAAGGCTAGATGTGTGATCTTTTGTTTCTCGCATTTAGGATGATACTTAAAACCAATACTCGTATTTTTTTTAAAAGCCTAGAGAAGTATTCAAGACAAAGGATAAAAAGATAAGGGGAAATAAGGTCACCTTGTCTTAATCCTTTTTCGCCTTTAAAAAATCCATGAATTTCTCCATTTATAGCCACCGAATAGAAAAGAGATGAAACACAAGTCATTATCCAATTCACAAATTTTTCTGGAAAATTTAATCCCTTTAATACCTCATGAAGAAATTCCCAAGATATCGAATCATACGCCTTTCAAAAATCGATTTTAATAGTGCATCTAGAGGAGCTACTTTGATTGTTGTACCCCCTTAAAAGCTCTTGCATGAGGTGTATATTCTCAATCATAGATATTCCCTCCAAAAATGCATTTTGAGATTTATCAATTAAGTTATTAAGCATCAGTTTACGCCGATACGCCATTATCATGGTAATCTCCTTATAAACCACGTTACAACAAGAAATAGGTCGAAAATCATCTACACACGTCGGATCATCTATCTTGGGAATTAAAGCAATTATCGTAGTATTTAATTGACGAAGTAAAAATCCGGAAGTGAAGAATTCACGTACCGCTAATAAAATATCTTCTCCAATAGTATCCCACGAACGCTTAAAGAAAAGAGACGAAAATCCATCGGGTCCGGGGACTTTATCATTTTCTATTTTAAAAATAGCCTCCTTTATCTCACTATCGGTAATATCTCTACACAACTCAACACCGTGCTCTTGTGAAAGTACACTCACCCAACTAAAAACATTGGATTCAATTTGAGATGTTGTATCCTTTGTTCCCGATAAAGCTTGAAAACGATTAATAAACTCTTCATACACTTGGGTACTTGAATTTAATAATTCCCCATTAGCACAAATAATATTAGTTATAAATCTCCTCCTTTTTTACTTTTCATAAGCCCATGAAAATTTTAAACATCTATCACTTTTAATAATATATCCAATCTTAGCTTTTTGTTGAAGAAAGTTAAGCACGGCTTTCTCAAGAAGTCTCGCACTATTCCGAAGTCCAACTAAAACATCAAAGCTACAATCATTATTTAAATTTTGTTGGAAAGTTACCTCGGTCTTTTCAAGATCCTCCTTAGCTTTCTTGGCTCTTGAGGAAATATGAGAAAAGTGATCTTTATTAAGCTTCCGCAAATCAAAATTTAAAGTCTTGAGTTTTTGGCAAAGGATGTATTGTTTAGTACACGAGACAACGGTCTTATTCCATCCATTTTCCACCATTATATTATAATTAGCATGATCCACCCACATATTAAAAAACCGGAATAGAACTACTCGATTCACATTTCGTAAGAAAATATCAACCACACAAGGAGAATGGTCGGATGCACTTGATTTAGGTAAGAACTCCGCTTGAATATAGTGATCGGATTCATCAAGTTTCCGATTACCCAAAACCCGATCAATCTTGCTTAGGACATGATTATTATCCCAAGTAAAGAATTGTCCGGTATATTGCATATCTTCAAGACTCAAACCATTTCCGCAAATTCCTCAAAATCGCCAAACGTTACACTTCTCCCTGTAATTCTTTAATTCGCCGCCAAAATATTATTAAAATCACCCAAAAGAAGCCACGAATCATCAAAAGTATCGGAAAATTCTATAAGGTTTTCCCACAAACTCCTACGCAATTCTTTATCGTTTAAGCCATATATAAATGAGGTGTAAAGGCTTAAAGAAGTTACCTTGTGAAAACAATTAATTAGATATTAAAGCAAGAGGATTTAACAGGAATACCTCTTGAAGAGCAGCGGAATCAAATCAAATGAAAACTGGATAATCTTGTGGTCGTGGATCTTCTTACTTGAAGAGAGATCTCTGTAATCACCACCTAAGAGCCTCCTATTATTTGATTTTTGTGTGTAAAACTTTTTAGCAGAGAAAAGAAAGAGAAGTTATATGGCATAGAATGATATAAGAATAAGAGTTGTGTTTGACTTCCAACTCCCTTATATGTGGTGGGTGGTTATAAAATAAATAACTCCCAGATTGAATTTAAATGTTTGAATTCAAAACACAATACTGTAACTGAATATTGGCGGACAAAGAAATTAAATAAATAAATATTATATATTTATTTATTTTAATAATTCTTTCATTCTCCCACTCGCCACAATGAAGTTACAGCTTATCCATATGATCCACATCTGATTACATCATATCTTCCCATATACACACTTGAATAAAAAATATCATCATACTTGGCAAATAGGTCGTGCGACCGGCAAGCATACGAGCATACGTTATTAATAACCTGTTAGGGTACATAGTTGCTCAAAATAGTTTCATCCATTACGTATCCTGCGAAACCCCAGACTAACAATATGTTGTATCATATTACAGTAACTCTGACCCCTTCAAATTTACATCACAACTTCTATGTGAAAAAGAGTTCACTGTCATTTCGTTTATGTGTCTCACTATCATGTTATAGTCTGTATTGACTTACATGATCGGTTAACCTGCAAGCACACATTTGATACACAATTCTAGTCTTCCCTTTACACTTATACCTGTTTATATTGATTAGGTTGCTTTCCCAAACATACCCCATTAGACCGAATCACTCATGATCATTGGTAATGTGTTCAAAGTAGCATACACCTAATCAACATATCAAGATATAGTCAAAAATAATAAGGGTACAAATCAAAGGTATCACACGGTGAAGAAGCAGGGATCAATTCTTCACTTCCTTTTGGTCGAAAGCACATGTGGTATGACACACATGTTATGGTATTATTCATATATCTCAAATTGTATGTCACAATTTTACAAATACCATACAAATATATAATTAGACAAGCCTCGTTGCCTAAGATGAATTCTTCGATCGATCAACCCTTCTATGAAATCAATCAAGCAATTCATATCTGGCTATTATAGACTAAGTAGATAGTGGGATTCTACTTCGATCATAATATAATCTTAACATGGTTTATCCATGTTTATGATCTCATCTTAACACTTAGTTAAGACGACTATCTTTACTCAAGTTATCTTAAGGGTTCTTCACTACTATGAGTTAGTCTCATCTTTGCGCACTTCTTAAGCCAAAGGCGATTGCCCGTGTGACAGGGCCAATCTCAGTCTATAGGACATACATACTTACAAAATCACACGCAATATATATAATACATATCAAACATGATATTATTAAAAATAAACAGTTAAATAAACATACTAATGGAAATATATACATGAATGCACATAAACTAGCAATAATTCATACATTATATCTTGCTTAATCCTATAGATCTAACATGATCCATGAATACATCCCTTGGGATAGCTTTTGTGAACGGATCGGCAAGCATATTGCGTGTGGGTATATATTGCAAAGTAACATCCTTTTGTGCAATTATATCTCTAACGAAGTTATACTTTATATCAATGTGTTTGGTCTTGCTGTGATATTTTGGATCTTTCACCTAAGCCATTGTAGCTTGACTATCACAGTATATTGTTATTGGACTCCCATTATCACCAGAGAATCCTAAATGTTCAAAGAACCTTTTTAACCAAACAGCCTCCTGAACCGCAGCTGAGCATGCTACAAATTCAGCTTCCATCATTGACAAAGCTACACAGGTTTGTTTCTTGCTACTCCACGAGATTGCGCAATTATTTAGCAAGAAAACATAACCTGAAATGGATTTACGCCCATCTATATCACCAGCCCAATTGGCATCTGTATATCCTTCTAGGCGTAATCTATCTCCTCGAAAGCATAAGGCGTGATCTTTAGTGCCTTTTAGATATCTCAATATCCTTTTCATAGCTTTCCAATGCTCTTGTCCAAGGTTCGATTGAAAACGACTAACTAAACCTACTGCATAACATATATCTGGTCTCGTACACATCATAACATACATAAGACTACCAATGGCACTAGAATATGATACTGTTGACATTTTCTATTTTTCTTCTGTAGTACTAGGACACATGTTGAGAGTTAAGTTTATTCCTTTTTCTACAGGAGTGTTAATGGCATTGCACGTAGTCATACCAAAGCGCTCAAGTACATTTTATGATGTAAGGTTCTTGAGATAGAGATAATAGTCTTCTAGACCTATCTCTGTGAATCTTAACACCAAGAATATAATTTGCTTCTCCCATATCTTTCATATCAAATTGAGAAGCTAGCCACTCCTTGTTAGCTTGAATAAACTCTTTATCATTCCCAGCTAATAGGATGTCATCCACATATAGAGATAAAATTACGAAATTTTTCTTGGAACGTGTAATATAAACATAGTGGTCTTCACTTATCATCTAAAATCCATTTGACGAGACGACCTCATGAAATCTCAAATTCCACTGTCTCGAGGCTTGCTTAAGACCATAGATTGATTTCAACAATCTACATACTTTATTCTCTTGATCTTTTGCAACGAAACCCGAGGGTTGTTCCATGAAATTTACCTCTTCTAAATCTCCATTTAGAAATGCAGTTTTAACATCCATTTGGTGCAACTCCAGATTGAGATGCACCACAGTAGCTAAAATAAGACGTATTGAGGTAAATCTAACAACATGAGAGAAAGCTTACTCAAAATCTATTCCTTCCCGTTGAGTATAGCCTTTCGCTACCAAGCGATCTTTATACCTGTCAATGGAATTGTCAGGTTTCCTCTTTATTTTGAGAACCCATTTGTTCCCAATTTCCTTACGTCCTTTCGGGAGATCAACCAGTTCCCATACCTGGTTTTTCTTCATCGACTCCATTTCTTCTTTCATTGCTTTTCTCCATTCATTCTTAGCGGGACATGAGAGTGCTTCATTAACTGTTCGAGGTTCTTCTTCGTCTTGTGGAGTTATCATAAAGACTTCTCCTTCGATTTCAAATCGGCGACAAGGAACTAAACCTCTAGCACTTCTCTTAAGTTCGGAATCTTGAGAAATAGGATTACTAGATGATGCAATGGTTTCTACCGTCTCAATATTTAGAGGAGTGTCTGTCTCTATATCTTGAGTATGTGTTACCTCATCAGGCGTCACATTTGTTTGCATATCATCTTCCTGAATCTCATTTAATTCACATAAAATGGAATTTATGTCAACCTCACCTCTGCTAGGAAAATCATTCTCTAAGAATGTAACATCTCGCGACTCAATTTCTGTAAGACCCCCATCATTATGCTCACCAATAAACACATATCCTTTAGAGTGATCTGGGTATCTAATGAAGATACACTTCTTACCTCTTGGACCTAACTTCCCATACTTATGAGATAGATCATGAACATAGCCTGCCGACCCCCAAGGTCGCAAGTATGGCAGATTAGGTTTCCTACCTGTCCATAGTTCATAAGGAGTTTATGGAATAGTCTTTGTGGGTACTCGGTTAAGTATATAACAGGCGGTAAGCAAGGCATCTCCCCAATAAGATATTGGAAGATTTGCTTGTGCCATCATAGACCTAACCATTTCTAGGAGTGTCCTATTCCTCCTTTCAGCCACACCATTTTGTTGTGGTGTTCTAGGAATCGTAAGTTTCCTTACTATCCCTTTTTCATCACACAGTTCTTTAAACTGATTAGATAGATATTCACGTCCTCGATCGGTTCTTAGGGTTTTCACCTTCCTCTCTAACTTATTTCCACTTCATTGATAAATGTCATAAAACATTTCAATGCTTCAAATTTGTGAGAAATCAAGTAGACATAACCAAACCTAGTGAAATCATCTATAAAGGTGATGAAATAACGTTCCCCACGTCTAGTTTGAACACTCATTGGGCCACAGATGTCTGAATAAATTACTTGTAATGGGTACTCGACTCGTTTAGCCTTTCCAAATGGTTTTCGTTTTGCTTTACCTGCTAGACAATTTTCACAAGTTGGCAAGTTGACTTTAGTCAACGAACCCAAAAGATTCTCCTTAGCCAACAAATTCATACGGTCTTGTCCAATATGACCTAATCTAGCATGCCATACATTTTCTTCTACATTAGAATTACTAGAAGAAGAAGTATTAGTAGAAAAGCAACTACTTACATAATAACTATTAAACGAGTTATCACCATCTAGTACAATTAAACCATGCGAAATAAAACCAGAACCATAATACTTGGCGTCATAATAGATATCTACTTGTTTGTTATGAAAATGCAAATTAAAACCTAATCCTAGAAGAACAGTGACCGAGACTAAGTTACTTCGAATGTCAGGTGCGTAAAGTAGATCATGCAGGTACAAGGTTTGACCACCTCGCAAGTTCAACTTGCAAGTGCCAACTCCTTTGACTTCAACATTATTGTTGTCTCCTACATATATCCACCTTGATCCCTCTGGAATCCGACAGTACTCTACATATGCCTCTCGGTCTTTGGCTACATGGTCAGTCGCTCCTGAGTCCACAGTTCACAAAGGATTAGAATCAGCAAGCAATACAGTACTTGTAACATAAGTAAAATTACAAGAAGTAAATGACATTGCTACCTTTCTGGGCTCACTGCACTCGCGAGTGAAGTGACCCAGTTTGTCACAGTTAAAGCATTTCATCTTACTCTTGTCTTTCTTCTTACGGAAACGTTTTCCCTTATTGTTACCACCTTTCTTGTTCTTCTTGGAAACATGCTCATTTCCGTTCTTCTTCCCATTGTTCTTGCGCTTATTGCCAGAAACTTTGTGGGAAACTTGACTCAGCAACATAAGCCTGACCCTTAGGCTTAATTGCATCTAGACGTTCATCTTCTAATGTCACATGACGAGCAACATCATCAACGGTTTTGATGTTGTCATTGTGAGTCAAGTTTATCTTCATGCTCCCAGTTATTTGGAAGCAGGGCCGGTCCTGGGGAGAGGCCAAGGAGGCCATGGCCTCGGGCCCCTCCCCAACTCATATAATTTTAGGGCCCCTTCTGAAGCATAATTTTTTTTCTTATTAAAAAGGTCCAGTTTTACTCATATTTTTGGGCTCTTTTCCAACTCATTTAATTTTAGGCCAAACATAAATTTTTTTTTATTACAAAGGCCCAGTTTTAGCCCACCTGAAATAAAAATATTAGATTATACTTTTAGTTACAAAAATATTTAATTAAGTTACCTTTTTTTAAAAATTTTTAATATTACTTGTTAACTTAAAAGAGACCTAGATATTTTTTTTCCTTTAAAATTTATTTGATTATTTTTTTTATTATATTTTGAATTTTTTATTTTATTTTATATAACTTGTAATTTTTTAGGGGCCCATTTTTTAAAGTTTGCCTTAGGCCCCCGAAATGTCAGGACCGGCCCTGTTTGGAAGAGATCGGATCACAGCTTGAACTTGTTGTTCATCAGTAAGGTTATGACCTGCATTCTTAAGTTCCCTAATCATGTTAGACATCTCTCGGAGATGTTGTTGCATGGTTTGATTAGGCATCTTTTTGCAAGTTTCAAACTTAATGGTCAATTGACGCAACTTTGTCACAGTCGTACCCCCATATTTCTCATTAAGAGCATTCCACATCTCGTGAGCAGTGAGGTATCGTTGACATTCATAGACAAGATCGTCATTCATGGAGCCTATCAAGATGCCTCTTGCAGTGGAATCTTTCTTTTTCCACTTCTCATAAGCTTCCATGTCCCTTCTGTTTTGAGTTGTGTTGCCTTCCTCAGGCTGAGCCATGATGTTGTTAACAGCCTCAAGAACATCTTGCTCTTCTAGAACATATTGTATCTTGAGCTTCCAAAGGTTATAGTTCTCACCATTCATCTTTTCTCCTTTGTTGAGACCAGCAATGATGGTTTTTGATGCCATTTTCTCTATAAAGTAAGAGATTTCCATTAATAACATACATTTATTTAACAACTCTAAGCTATTAATGCAAATGGAATGAATAAAAAAGATAACAAAATAAGTGATAAAGAAAGTTCACTATGTTCCCAATCATGAATCACTATATTTTGTTTATCTTAATCATTCAATCGATTTCATTAACCGCAAAATAAGTTCTTCAAGAACTCCCACTTAATCTAACATAAATAGAGCGATATTGTATGAAAATAAACAACTAAAGCATAAAAGCAAAGAAAAATAGTTGAATTCATACATAACTAGAAAAAACATGTTCAATAAAGAAAATACTGAATCAAAGGGATAAAAGCAACTAATGTAATTTCTAACAAACATGGAATGAAAAACATTGAAGAAATCAACCTACTTAAGCAAACTACCTACTGCAACTTCAACTAGCAAACACCTTTCATATCCAATATCTTAACTTAGGGATCGACTCCTCAAATCTCACTTCCTCATATTTTCCAGTCGGAAAATATCTATCAAGATTAGTGGTTGGATAATGCATACCACAATTGCATTGTTCCGACCTTATGGAACTATTGAAGTGCCTCCACAAGTGAGATTCAGTCAAAGCATACACAAGCCACTCATATGTATCACCTCTTCCATGAACATGGTTAGCTGGAAACTTATCCTCCCATAGGATATCTAAATCCCTACGCAACTCTCTCGGCAATGTTTTACGAAAGACTACCACCATGCAATCATCACAACATAAGCCATACTCACCCCAATCTATGACATTCTGAATCAACCTATTGACAATTTCCACGTGTTGAATTAGAGTGTGGTGAGGTTTCTACCTATAATGGAGAGCTCGGATACTGTTCCTCAAAGTTTGTTTTTGTTCTGGTGTCCTTGCTCGACGTGGTGTATGAACCCTTAGTGGTCCATTTGGATTTATTACGTTCCTATGAAGCATTCGGTAATCTCTCAATAGGCGGAGCCTTGATTCCCGTGATCCCCTGGATCGTTTTTCCATCATTTTCTACATATAGAAAAATAAGAACGAAAAAAAATTACACCAAATTCGATTAGGAAACAAGAAAAAAAAACAAAATATAGCATGTTTCCAGGAACTATATTCATTAATAATAAGTTAAGGCAGTGAAACTGGTAAGTCTACATATCACTGGTATGAATTGCCTAGGTTTGAACCACCCCAAAAGCAGTTTAGTTTTGCTTAAAAATTAGGTCCGAAAATGAATTAAAAAAATACAAAAAAATCCACCCTTACTACACAAAGTACAAACACAGTTGGACACTAATGGACAGACGGTCCAATTAAGATTGTCAGTACTAATTAAAAGACACAGTTCTGATGGAAACTAATGGACAGACGGTCCAATTAATATTGTCCAAAACAAAATGCACACAGAAGACCCAACATTCCATTAAGATTGTCCAAAACAAAATGCATACAGAAGATATGAGTAGATTAAAAAAATTACAAATCTATTGAGTCCAGTGAATAAATAATCCATGTACTTTGCATACATGGTTGACGGACAGACCAAAAAAAATTCAATCAAATCTAATACCTATGCATTGCATACATGTATATCCCTACATATCAGAAGAAGAAAATTCACATGATTCTACTGATTTATCCATAAATCAAAAAAAATTCACATGATACTAGTTATTCAACAAGGAATATACTAGTTTAAAAAAAACAGATCCTTTTTTACTTCATATACGGCAAAAAAATAAAAGAAATCCTAAATTTTTTTTTCGACAGGAAAAAGAAAAAAATTCTATCCTCTTGAAAACAAAATAAATAACATTAACCCATCTAATTAATTTCTTTTCACGCTCTGATACCATTTGAAAACAATTAATTAGATATTAAAGCAAGAGGATTTAACAGGAATACCTCTTGAAGAGCAGCGGAATCAAATCGAATGAAAACTGGATAATCTTGTGGCCGTGGATCTTCTTACTAAAAGAGAGACCTCTGTAATCAACACCTAAGAGCCTCCGATTAATTGATTTTTGTGTGTAAAACTTTTTAGTAGAGAAAAAAAAGAGAAGTTATATGGCGTAGAATGATATAAGAATAAGAGTTGTGTTTGGTTTTGCTTAAAAATTAGGTCCGAAAATGAATTAAAAAAATACAAAAAAATCCACCCTTACTACACAAAGTACAAACACAGTTGGACACTAATGGACAGACGGTCCAATTAAGATTGTCAGTACTAATTAAAAGACACAGTTCTGATGGAAACTAATGGACAGACGGTCCAATTAATATTGTCCAAAACAAAATGCACACAGAAGACCCAACATTCCATTAAGATTGTCCAAAACAAAATGCATACAGAAGATATGAGTAGATTAAAAAAATTACAAATCTATTGAGTCCAGTGAATAAATAATCCATGTACTTTGCATACATGGTTGACGGACAGACCAAAAAAAATTCAATCAAATCTAATACCTATGCATTGCATACATGTATATCCCTACATATCAGAAGAAGAAAATTCACATGATTCTACTGATTTATCCATAAATCAAAAAAATTCACATGATACTAGTTATTCAACAAGGAACATACTAGTTTAAAAAAACCAGGTCCTTTTTTACTTCATATACGGCAAAAAAAACTAAAAGAAATCCTACAATTTTTTTTTCGACAGGAAAAAGAAAAAAAATTCTATCCTCTTGAAAACAAAATTAATAACATTAACCCATCTAATTAATTTCTTTTCACGCTCTGATACCATTTGAAAACAATTAATTAGATATTAAAGAAATAGGATTTAACAGGAATACCTCTTGAAGAGCAGCGGAATCAAATCGAATGAAAACTGGATAATCTTGTGGTCGTGGATCTTCTTACTAAAAGAGAGACCTCTGTAATCACCACCTAAGAGCCTCCGATTAATTGATTTTTGTGTGTAAAACTTTTTAGCAGAGAAAAGAAAGAAAAATTATATGGCGTAGAATGATATAAGAATAAGAGTTGTGTTTGGTGTTGCTTAAAAATTAGGTCCGAAAATGAATTAAAAAATATAAAAAAATCCACCCTTACTACACGTAAGTACAAACACAGTTGGTCACTAATGGACAGACGGTCCAATTAAGATTGTCAGTACTAATTAAAAGACACATTTCTAATGGACACTAATGGACAGACGGTCCAATTAATATTGTCCAAAACAAAATGCACACAGAAGACCCAACATTCCATTAAGATTGTCCAAAACAAAATGCATACAGAAGACATGAGTAGATTAAAAAAAATTACAAATCTATGGAGTCCAGTGAATAAATAATCCATGTACTTTGCATACATGGTTGACGGACATACCAAAAAAAATTCAATCAAATCTAATACCTATACATTGCATACATGTATATCCGCACATATCAGAAGGAAAAATTTCACATGATACTAGTTATTCAACAAGGAACATACTAGTTTAAAAAATAGATCCTTTTTTACTTCATATACGGCAAAAAAATAAAAGAAATCCTACAATTTTTTTTTCGACAGGAAAAAGAAAAAAAATTCTATCCTCTTGAAAACAAAATTAATAACATTAACCCATCTAATTAATTTCTTTTCACGCTCTGATACCATTTGAAAACAATTAATTAGATATTAAAGCAAGAGGATTTAACAGGAATACCTCTTGAAGAGCAGCGGAATCAATTCGAATGAAAACTGGATAATCTTGTGGCCGTGGATCTTCTTACTGGAAGAGAGACCTCTGTAATCACCACCTAAGAGCCTTCGATTAATTGATTTTTGTTCTGTGTAAAACTTTTTAACAAAGAAAAGAAAGAGAAGTTATATGGCGTAGAATGATATAAGAATAAGAGTTGTGTTTGATTTTGCTTAAAACTTAGGTCCGAAAATGAATTAAAATAAATAAATAAAATCCACCCTTACTACACGTAAGTACAGACACAATTGGACACTAATGGACAGACGGTCCAATTAAGATTGTCAATACTCATTAAAAGACACAGTTTTAATGGACACTAATGGACAGACGGTCCAATTAATATTGTCCAAAACAAAATGCACACAGAAGACCCAATATTCCATTAAGATTGTCCAAAACAAAATGCATACAGAAGACATGAGTAGATTAAAAAAATTACAAATCTATGGAGTCCAGTGAATAAATAATCCATGTACTTTGCATACATGGTTGACGGACAGACCAAAAAAAATTCAATCAAATCTAATACCTATACATTGCATACATGTATATCCGTAGATATCAGAAAGAAAAAATTCACATGATTCTACTGATTTATCCATAAATCAAAAAAAAAAAATTCACATGATACTAGTTATTCAACAAGGAACATACTAGTTTTTAAAAAAAAAACAGATCCTTTTTGACTTCATATACGGCAAAAAAATAAAAGAAATCCTACAATTTTTTTTTTCGACAGGAAAATGAAAAAAAATTCTATCCTCTTGAAAACAAAATTAATAACATTAACCCATCTAATTAATTTCTTTTCACGCTCTGATACCATTTGAAAATAATTAATTAGATATTAAAGCAAGAGGATTTAACAGGAATACCTCTTGAAGAGCAGCAAAATCAAATCGAATGAAAACTGGATAATCTTGTGGCCGTGGATCTTCTTACTGGAAGAGAGACCTATGTCATCACCACCTAAGAGCCTCCGATTAATTGATTTTTGTGTGTAAAATTTTTTAGCAGAGAAAAGAAAGAGAAGTTATATGGCGTAGAATGATATAAGAATAAGAGTTGTGTTTGACTTCCAACTCCCTTATATGTGGTGGGTGGTTATAAAATAAATAACTCCTAGATCGAATTTAAATGTTTAAATTCAAAACACAATACTGTAACTGAATATTGGCAGACAAAGAAATTAAATAAATAAATATTATATATTTATTTATTTTAATAATTCTTTCACCTTGCACACAATTTTACAATCAATGGCTTGTGGTGTTTTCTCAATAACCTCCACTTGCACCTTATCCGGGTCCCAAACGACAAGAATTCTCCCATGTTCGATAAAAATCAAAGTAATTTACACTCTTACATCGTCTAAGCATACTATTCATAAAATAATCAACTCGAACCGTGTTACTTTTCGTCTCCAAAATGCCAAGAATATCAATGTTTTTACGTCTTATTAAATCAACTACTCTTCGCCTCTTATGGGTTGAGCCGAAACCCCTTGTATTCCAAGTTGTAATAATCATAAAGAAGTCTCGGAGGGTTTCCCCTTATTTACGCTTCTAAGTCTCGCGCTTTTGGCCTTCCAATATTGTTTCTTTTACCACGCGTACTCTCGTCTAGCAAGTGTAAGCATCTTATAACTTGCTTCGCGTTTTTTCGTTTTTTACTAACAACCATCTCAAAATAACTCTCTTTTATACCCTCTATCTCTTTCTCATGATCTTTTAATTGTTTATCCGCTTCAATTTTAGAGAATACTACCATTGCGACGGATCGAGAATTTGGGCCTACTCGGAAAGCGCGAACCTCACAACTGCTATCTTGTTCCAGAACGGAATTAAGATTAAGTGATTTTTCTCGGGTCCTCTGTACTATTTTCGGAGAGAGCTGTTGGTGGGATGCAGCTTTTACACCTGCTGCAGCTCCTTCATTTAGCAGGGGCTGTTCTGTAATAATTGATTGTCTCGAATCAGTGACTTCCTGCTGCTCCGTGGTGATAACTTGCAGGCGAGCGAAGGCAGTGGCAGTGGGGATAATATCCATAGCAGCTACTTTACTGTTATGCCGAGGTAAATGTTGCAGCTGAGGAGTTTGTTGCTGCCGAGAAAGAGCTGCTTCTTTACTGCTCAATATGTTGTACTGTCTCGTGCACATGTAATTAATATTTTTTATTGGTTCAGTCGAACTAATTTGCAGCTGAGTAGTGGGCCCATGAAGATGCTTAATAGGGTCACCACTTTTAGGAGCTAATGTTACAATTTTTCCTAAAGTACCTGCTCCACCCAGAGGTACCTGCTACTTCATTTCCCATCCTAATACTTTTATGTAGCCGAGACTGAGGCTTCTAAGGTGTTACAGATATAAGCTTATTGGAAGTAGCTAAATGCACCGAAGCAATTTTTTTGCTTTTTGACCCTTCTCCAACAACATTATATTTTGTACTACTATCCTCCTTATCAAAAATATAAAAACAATTTCTCCATGTCCAAAAACTTTTTTTTTTTAATACATAGAAGAGCCACTTTGGACTCGGAGTTATATTGACTCCAATGAGATTCGATCCCAGAACCTCTTGATCTCTGCGGAGTAACCTAACCACTAGGCTAACTATCGATCTCTCCATATCCAAAAACTTTACATTTAGTAAAACATGAGAGAGATTCTCATATTCCACAACAGCAATGTCTCTAAAGATTTTTTTTTATGATTTTTTTTTTTTTTTTTTTTTGGACAGTACGAGGGTGCCAACGCACCCAAAACAAAAAATACAAAATTAGCCTATTCCTAATTTACTAAAAGCCGAAGAAAGATCGACAATACTAATTGTATTCCGATCAGCAAAAATTGCTGCGTGCCTAGCTTCCTTCGCTAACTTATCCGCATCCCTGTTGAGCTTTCTTTTGATGTGTTTGAACGAAATTCGTCCAAGCTCTTCAGCTTTATGGATAATTTTTTGAAGGGTAGGTTGGATGTTCCACCTAGCCGCTGACACCTGCTTTATACCTTGAATCACTTCAAGGTTATCTGAGTGAATTGTAATTTCCTTTCCTGGAAAGAGAGCTCCTATCTGTGTTGCTCTAAGGACAGCTTCTGCTTCTCCTTCCACAGCCGAATTACAACTGATTGTGGTACTTTGCTTGAAGTTAATTCCTCGTTCTTCTTGGATTCCAATGATTGCTATTCCGGTGGGTTCCCATTTGTTAGTAAAAGAAGCATCACAAAATAAAGAGACATTTTGCTCATGTTCTTCCGCGTTTGTGTTTAAATTTCGTTCTTCCTTATAGCTGAAACCCTTGTATCCATCTTTGATCCAATCTATTCCGTGAATTTCCTGCATAAGCTTTTTAGACGCCATGTTAATTCCCGAACCATCTACTGCTATACCTTCGTGGATTGCCTTCATTTTTGCTTTCCAAATATTCCATAAATTAATCATCAAATAATCTCGAATCACATTTTTGTCCCACCCCCCTCTTTTGTATGCTTTGATAACTTTTAGAAACCAATCTTCAATTTTATCAACCTGAATTTCTTTAATTTTTATTTGAAGAAAAGATCCCGCCCATATATCTTTACACATTGTACAATGCAGTAGTATATGCTCCACATCTTCTTCATCATAGTTGCACCATAAACAGTTCTTTGTATCAGCACATTTCCTTCTATATAAATTGACTCTTGTTGGGATCGCATTGTTGATAATTCGCCACATGAATAATTTTATTTTTTTAGGTATGTTTGAATTCCAAATCGTTTTCCATATTTTTAATTCTTGCATGATTTTTGTCTTTGTTGTTGTTGCTTTATTTCTGTTCTTTTCCTCTGTTAGTACTTTATAACCTGTTTTTGTATCATAATTACCATCTTTAGAAAAAGGCCATATAAGTTTATCGTGTATTCCGTGCTCTTTAATCTTTGTCTTCTTAATTAGTCTGATAATGGGTATTGGGAACAAGTTATCCAGTTTCTCTAAATCCCATTCGTCTTCACCTTCTTTCATAAGCTCGTGCACTTTTGTGATACAAGATCCTTTTGGTTTTTCTAATTCCCAGTCAGTATCTATCCATCTTTCACTCCATATATTTGTGTCTCTCCCGTTTCCTATTTTTTTAATCCCATGTTTTTTAATAAAATCCCTTCCTTCAATAATGCTCGCCCAACTCCAAGTCCTGCTTTGTCTAAGTTTACATGAAAGCATATCAGATTTATTAAAATAAATACCCTTGAGAAGTCTTGCTGCAAGGTTATTAGGGTTGTGAATTAATCTCCATGCTTGGGCAGCTAACAGGACCGTATTCATCCTTTTGAAATCTTTAAATCCAAGACCACCTATTAGTTTACTAACTGTGACTTTTTCCCATGCAATCCAATGTATCCTATTTTTCTCACCTGAATTCCACCAGAAATTAGAAATAGCTGATATTAGTTTATTGCAAAAGGAGATAGGAAAAGAAAAAATAGACATGTAATAATTAGGTATGGCCTGAAGAATAGCTTTGATGAGGACTTCTTTGCCTCCTTCTGATAGTAGTTTAGCTTTCCACCCCTCTGTATTTTTAAACACTTTTTTTGCTATCCATTCAAGGGATTCTATTTTTGACCTCTTATGACATAGTGGAATTCCCAAATAGTATCCCAGATTTTCGGTTTCTTTGATATTTAATTTGTTAGTGATCTCATTTTTAATTTCATCGGGCGTCTCTTTACTAAAAATTAACGCTGACTTGTGGAAATTTATTTGTTGTCCCGAACCTTTGCAATAAGTATCAAGGCATTCTTTGAATTTTCCAATATCTGTTTCTTCCAGATCTAAAAAGAAGAGAGAGTCATCTGCGAATAAAAGGTGAGAAATCATTGGACAGTTCCTATTAATTTTTATTCCTTTAATCAGCTTACACGATACAAAATGATCCACGATACTAATAAGAGATTCAGTTAGAATAGAGAACAGAAAGGGGGACAGGGGGTCTCCCTGTCTGAGCCCTCTACCTGGTTTAAATTTTCCAAGTCTTTCTCCGTTGATGTTAATGTGGAACGAGACAGAAGTGATACAATTTTGTATCCAATTTATCCATGTTTCGCAAAAACCTAATTTTCTTAAAACCAGCAGAAGAAAAGACCATCTTACCTGATCGTAAGCCTTAGCCATATCAATTTTTACAGCCGCCATATGTTTTCCATTTTTCCGCTTTTTATTCATGAAAAACGAGATTTCTTGTGCAATAATGATATTGTCCTGTATAGATCGACCTTTGATGAAAGCGGATTGTGTGGGAGATATAATATCATTCATGATTTCCTTTAACCTGTTCGAAAGAATTTTTGTAATAATTTTATATATGAAATTAACACAAGATATGGGCCTAAAATCACCGAGGTCTTCTTGGATTATGCCTTTTGGTATGAGTGTGATCAGAGTATCGTTTATCGACTCGACTGAGCAGTTGTTTTCGAAGAAATCCATAATTACCTGTATAACATCATTTTTAATAATATCCCAAAATTCTTTATAGAACTTACCGTTAAGGCCATCAGGGTCCGGAGCTTTAGAAGCTGAAAGTTCTCTAACAGCCCTTTCGATTTCTTCAATATCTGGTATCTTTGTTAGTTCATCATTCATATTATCCGTTATACATGGTTTGATGAAATTAATAGCTTCCTTCATCAATTCTTCTTCACCTATGTTCTCTTTGAAGAGCTCATTATAATAGTTTTGAAAACAATCTTTAATACCATCTGAGTCATCTGTCCAGTTACCCTCTTTATTTCTAATTCTAGTTATTTTATTAAGTTTTCTCCTTTTTATAGTAGCTAAATGAAAATATTTCGTATTTTTGTCTCCATAAACCAACCAGTTTTGTCTAGCCCTGTCCCCCCAATATTTTTCTTCCTTTTCATACTCTTTCTTAATTTGCTCCTTAATGTCCTGTTCTTCTTGGTTTGTTTTATTGTTATCTATATTATTATTTAGCTCAATAAGCCTTTCTTGGAGTTTTTTAATTGTTTTTTCATGATTTTTAAAATTTTTTGAGCTCCACTTAGTGAGTTCTTTTTTGGTGTATTCTCTCTTTTTAATGTAATTGGGCATGGGGATTCTATCCTTAGGAATGTTCCAACTATTATCAATAATATTCCTACAATTATCATCATCAAGCCATCTAGATTCGAATTTGAAAAATTTCTTAGTTTTATTCATATTACTATCATTATGAAGAAGTAAAGGAGAGTGGTCCGACCCAATAGCCGGAGGAATATGAATTTGTGACCTTGAGTATCTTTGCATCCATTCATACGTTGCAAGTCCTCGATCAATTCTTGTCTTTACGTTTTTATCACCTTCCATCCTGTTAGACCAAGTGAAAAAACACCCATCAGAATTAATTTCCACTAAAGAGTTATAACTAGTAAAGTCAATAAAAGCGTTGATATGGTCCATATTGGCTGGATTTTTGCTTTGTTTTTCCGTAGTATTAAGTATCTCGTTAAAGTCTCCTAGTATAATCCATGGTTCCTTAATCCCTTTACTCCAATTAGTAATCTCTTCCCAAGTTTCAAGTCTCATTTTAAAGTCATTAGGTGCATGAATAAAGATAATGTAATAAGCAAAAGACAATTCATTAATAAAAGCAACTACATACGAATTACAACTAAAAACAACTTGCAAATGCACCCAAGGGTGCCACATGATCAAAAACCCCCCTGAATGATATGCCTTTCCAGAGGGTTCGACAAAAAACGACTTCTCAAAACCAAACCTTGCCAACACACCCTGAGAGTCCTCCTCTCTCAGCATTGTTTCACAGAACGCAACCACACTAGGACGATATTGAGCCACCAACGAGCTTGCTCTGGATAATGTTAAGGGCGCTCGTAAGCCCTGAACATTCCAAAACAAAGTCGTCATATTCCTTTCGCGGCTTTCTTGGAGTTGCCGCCTCCTTTGTTACTGCCAAACTTCTCCTCCTCATCTTCAAAAACATCTTCGTATTGAAAATTCATGTCGTGATCCTCTCCGCCTCCCTCAAAATCTTTCTCAAAGTAATTCTCACTACTTTCAAAGTTAGCTTCATCCTCTTCTTCTGGTTCAAAGTTCGAGTCCTCTTCATCAATCATTATTTTTTTGTTCTCCATCTCCTTCCCTTTCCCTTTCTGATTTCCCCTTCTTTCTTCTTCTTCCTTCTCATCTTCTAATAAGCTGAACTGGTTTTTGTTGACGAACTCCTCAATGGGGTCAATGACCCTTAATTTCTTAAAGTTTCCAGTCACTTTTGAATTAACCTCCCCACTGCTAGTCTCCATTCGAATGCCCTTGCCATCTCTTCTTCTTTTAACTGTTTGTTGCGAGTTTGAAGATGTATCCATATGTTGATTCGAGGTGTTACTCTGATTAGCTACGTATTTGCCTTTAAGCTTCCTCATTTCTTCTTCAAAAGCCAACAGAGCTGCTCGTACGTTTCCTTCATTCTCATCTTCATCCTCGTTGCTGATTCCATGGTTTTTCTTAAAAGCTTCCATCTTTAGAGTAGATTCATGTAGTTCATTTCGAAGATCGTGGATTTGTTTGTTCCAGTTCTCCCACTCCTGATCTTCTTTCTCTCTTTCTTCATCTTCTTGGATTTGTTTTTTTGTCTTACTCGTACCACCTTTTTTTGTGTAGTTGAACTTGTTTAAAATATCACCATCTTCAGAGCTGATTTGAATGCTCCTAATTGGGTTATTGTTCCTAGTACTTGGACCTGCATACTTGATATTCTTATCATTATATAAGTAATTAGTAAATTCTCCATTAGTATTAATATGAAGACCATATATAGGATTAAAAGGTGGAAATTTCGCCACATTATCGATACTCCATGAAACCTTTCTACGCTCATCTATATCCTCCACCTGTTTAATACTCTTGACTGGACATTCTCCATATTGGTGGCCAATTCTTCCACATCTAAAGCACAAAAGACCTGTGTTCTCGTATTGAAACACCACCCAAGCAGCTCCTTCTTCTTGATATAGATATGCTCCAGGTGGAAGGGGATACTTGGTATTAAACTTGATTCGAAACCTAAGAACTTTAACATCACAGTTTTGTGATGTGGGGAAATCTACAACTTCTATCTTGATAAAGCACACTTCAAGCGCTTTCACAGTCTCCAGATTATTTTGTTTAAAAGCAAGACCTCTTACTTGGACCCAGATTGATGAGTAATCTGTAGGCAGCTCGTTGAAATCCACCACTAAAGGCCAAATGGTCATGCTCAAGTGTAATTTTTGGTACAACCCCGGCCTCATTTCCCAAACACGTTTAAACTCCCTTTCATTGAAAATCTCTAGTTTGAACATGTTCTCCTTGACATCAGTTAATCTGTAATGTCCTTGAATACCCCATCTATCTTCGATAAAGTTCCTCAGTTGGACAGCGTAAATAGGGGATGTGCCAATAGCTTTAATAAGGATAGCCTTCTCCTCCTTCATACTTTCAGTGAGTCTAGCCTTCGAACCAATGTTGATTACTCCCAGCTTCCTTGCTTTGTGGTCGTTCAGTGGTATAATAGGAAGGGCGTGGTGATCTCTGGTAGCCATTATAAGATCTGCACACACAGTAAAAGAAACTACAACCCACAGATGAAATATAGACTTAGAACAGAAGGGGATGACAAAGAGCTGTAAGGGCAAGGAGTAGAACGCAGTGCAGGATGAAAGAATACAGAGGTGTAAGTAAAGGAAGGAAGAGTAAGAGATTGTGGGATACCAAACCACATTTCTTCGTTTAAATAGCTCAATTTTGGAAGTCCCTCTGATAATCTTCTCGAAAATGTAATATCTAGCTAAGTAGTATCCTCGAGTGCTTTGATAACTGTAACGGTCTATCCTGCAGCTAATCCTTCTAATTTCTTTAATTAAATAATCACCTAACCTCATAATTAGTGTTGGAACTCCCAATTTGCAGTAGCTTTGTTTGGTCAGCCGTCTATCTTGTGTTAAGCACACAGGCTTCATCTCGTCGCTTCGTCTCCCCGAGGTTCTCTTCCTACTTGTCCAAGTTGAGACCTGCACGGAAAGATTTCCAAAAAGAAAAAACAAAAGGCAAGAAGCACGCTTAACCTCGAAACCCAAATCCTTTTGAGCAGCAAAATGGTGGAGATCGAGAAACCCGCTACTCCTCTTCAGATTTTCCCTTATATCATCATTATTATTAGCTTCGATCTCTTCAACAGTTCTGAAAATGGGTAAATGGCCAATAGATGATTGAAGTTTCCGATTAAAAACCCTTTTCCCCAAATTAATTTTATATAACCCTAATGATTTCTCCCCTTTCCCATCCGATGTGATCCCCATCCCAAGAAAGAAGATGGGATAAGCGTGTAGATGGGACAAACACGCCAAAACCAGAAATCAGAAATCACCACCAAAGATGGTGGATTTGATGCAAAACAAATTTCGACGAGAAAGCGTAAAAACGAAGAGAGAGGCGAGAGAGCGTATTCCTAGAGAGAGAAATTAATAGATTGATAAACAAGTAATTTTTATGATTGAACTATTTGGTCTTATTACTTTAGCTTTATACATGATTTTTTTTAAAACTTATTTTAAAAAAATAATAGGAAAAAAAATGTATTTAAAAAAATAATCGCAAAATTAACGTGAAGGTGTTCCTCCGAAAGGCACTTCTGGCTTAATTTTTTTAATCCGGAATAGCAAGACGCTTCTCGAAGGAGCGCCTCTCCTAATAAATTATCCGCGTCAACAGACGTTCCTCCGAAAAACACCTTCTGAATATATATACTTTCAAGAAATGCTAACCCCACCCCACAATCTACCATTTTTCTTCTTCTTTTTTTCCTAAAATCTAAAAAATCTATACAAAAAATCTACCAACTCAATCTATCTTTCTTTATCCTTTAAAAAGATAATTATTCCATCTATTATACATAATACTGTTATGATTTGTTTCAATTTTAATATATTTATATGTTTTAATTTGATTTTTTATTTGTATGAATGTGATATTATTGGTACTAGCATTTTTAGCAATTTTTGTATATCCAATACATGTTTGTATATCTAATAAATGTTTGCATTATGTTATTTTAGGTTAAATTGTTTGGAGTGTTATATATTTTTTTTGAGAATTATGGTAATTTATTGAATTTAATATTTTCTTTTAGGTTTTAATAATGTGGAATTTAATTAATTAATCATTATGGTGGAAGAATTTTGAATGGTGCTAATAATGCGGTAGATTATATCAGTGGAGAACATGGTATTTTAGGACGAAGGAAAATCCAACTTTTCGTGGACTTAAATATAAGATATGTGCAAATTGCAATTGGATCGAAAGAGAAGTTAGTTTTGATTTATTTTGGCATTGTCCCATTTCCTCGAACCCTCTACGTTTTTATGTTTTAGTTATAAAAGATGAGATACTCAATTCCATGATTAGCGGTGTAAATAACGGGCATTATTATTGTGTTGAGCTTTATGTCGATGGTAAAAAGAAAAGAAAAGTTTTGGCTGATTCTCGACGCGAAAAGGGTAAACAAATTTCGATTGAGTCAACTATTCTATCTTACGCTCATTTGACTATGTGTGATACGATTCGTAATAGTGGTAGTGACATATATAGTGATCGTGATAGTGAATCTTTATCCATTGAAGAAGAAGAAGAAGAAGAAGAAGAAGAAGAAGAAGAAGAAGAAGAAGAAGAAGAAGAAGGCTCATATCATAGTGTTTCTAGCTCGGACGAAAAAGTACACAAGGACGGTGATAATTTTAATCTAGATTTTGGTATTCCATATTTTGGATATATTAGTATGGTTTATATGGAAAAATCTACTGATTGGTCAACAAGTCAATCAAATTTAATCGAGATAGAAGAGAAGCTTATGTTAAAACAATAATAATTTATGCAAATTAACTAATTAATACAATTTACAACTGAATGTCTATTACTTGTTATTACGTTCAACTTAAATTCTATATAATGATTTATACAAAAATTGTCATTCTACTTAATAGTTTCGCAATTCTCCACTGCCCATGACACTTTTGCAAAGTAAAAAACCCTCCATTCTCCTAGTTGATATTTTTCATACATAAGAGGCCAGTTGCAAATAAGCAAAAACACTTGAAATGCATTTGAATAATGCTGGATATCACCCCAAATCGCATCATCCTTTTACTACTTTATAGGTGGATTTTAAATTAACCAATCACATTATTTCTCTTTTCTAATTTATTATTTTCTCTCTCTTTTACGATTGGTCCACATAAGAGGCGATAAAAGGGTGATGCGATTTGGAGTGATATTCAGCATTACTCAATACATTTACAACGTTATTTATAGAACAAATTGGCCAATCATAATTATCGATACAAGATACAACGTTAGAATAGAACCAGAAGTAATGTAGAATATACAAGAATCCAAGTTTAGAAAAAATTACTAAACGGACTAGTAATTGTATCTCTAATATCTGAAAACAAACCATATAGAGAATATTGTCGAAGATTCGCAACCTCGTACCACGAATTAAGCACATTATCCCTCTTATCCGTACCTGAAAATGCTACTTGAATCCCCAAATTACAATCTATATCACCACCATTGTTAATACACTTGGAATTTCGAACTGCACAATCTGTGTTGTTAAGACAAACAAAAGAACTCCCACTACATGATTCACACCCGAACTTTTTCCAATACAAATTTTGAAGACTGCCCTTTTGGAATTCAAGAACCTATAGAAAAAACATGGAACACGCATAGATTATATTTTGATAAATTGTAGCATTAATCCTTGTGATATTCGAATTAGACAACTATACTTATGTGTTGTAAGAGATTGATATTACATATATATCATATATGTGTATATGGTATTGAATACCATTGTATTATTAACAAAGGTAATTTTGTAGGGGATAGATATTACAAGAACTAATGTGCAATTTTGTAAAGTTCTTACCAGAGTGAAGCTAGTAACAGTGTTAGTATCATCTGCAACAAAGACAGGGATAGATCTAGCCGCTAATTGTCGTCCTGCAAATGCCACCATATGCCCTCCAGATTTGCTCTGAGGATTTTTTTTAGTCAGTAAAAATTAAACATGAACTGCAAGTGTATATCAAATGTGACATAATATGGTCCCTTAGGATTTAGGGAAAAAAATTTTACCCCTAAAAAACCATTCATAAAAATAACTTATGTTCCCAGGTCTTCAGAGCCTTCATTTGGCACCCAAGTTTTCAAATATATTGTCTCTCGTAGGCCAACAATAGTCATAACACAAGTCACATTTTACATAATATAGGGACCTATACTGTATTTATTTCAAAATTTATGTTATTTTGCATAATATAGGGATCTAACGTGCAATCAACTCCAAAAAAAGAAATCAAGCGTTGCCCCCAAACCCCTTTCTCCCGCAAAGAAAAATACATGGCTCCGAACATGGGGAAAAGACTGATCTACCCCTAGATAGTATGTTACAAAGGCTTACTACTGAATTAAAAGTGTTGCATAATATATGGGAAAAAGACTGATCTACCCCTAGTTTTTTTTTCACACAAACCTTTTGTTCCACCCAAACAAAAAATCTGGCGCAACCCGGGAGACGATAAAAGACTTATATACCCCTAGATAGAATGTTAGTGCATTAAAAGTATTGCATAATGTGGAGACATATAGTGCAATTAACTCTACAAATGGAATTTGAGCATTGCACCCGAACCCAAGTTCCCCAACAAAAACCCTGGCTCCGCATTATGTTCAAAGAACTTACTGGATTAAAAGTATTGCTAATATTGATGGTGAGGAGAGAAAGTTCATCAACTTTCGGCCTGAAAACCGCAAGTTCAGATTTGTCAGCAAGTGAGAGACGCGTATCACAAGGTGAAAGCTGAGTTTGATTGAAGAAAAACGAGTCTTTCGAAGAAAACACGAGACCAAACGTAAATCCATCCCATCTCTGAACTTTTGTATCCGAACATGCATCGTATATAGGGTTTGTATCCCCAGCATCCACGCAAATCATCGCCATAAGCAATATTAGTATTTGACCCAACATGGTTATTTCGTAACGTTTCAATCCCTTCAGCTGAGCTATCAAAATCATATAGTAATTAATTTTGTATCTCAAATTGGTAAAACTCTGATAATTCTTTACACAATATAATACCAATTACGATTAACAAAAATCAATGTGAATGACCCTTTAGAAAGCGAAAACCATTTAAAAAAGAATTATTAATTATATAAACTATATATAAAGATTTTATTTTTTTTGGATGGTTTTTGATGAAATACCTCTTTGAAGAATATGGATATGAACAATGACGTGAAAAGGGGGAGGGAAACGGTTTGATCGGCAAGGTAGGTGGATCTTGTCCCATAAGATGTTACGTAAGTTTTTATTTTTTCGATGCTAAATTGACTTGTATGTTTCTATTTTGGGTAATTAAATTGCACCATTGGTCCTTTTGTTACGTGAAAATTAATTGCACTATAGGTCCTTATGTTACCCAAAATTTACAATATAGGTTATTGTAATATAGAAAACTTACATTATAGATCTCTATATATTAATTTTTTTGAGTTAATTCACTACAAAAAATAGTAGCATTAGCGACGAAACTATTGCGGCAACAACTAAAATGACCTCTAATGATATTTTTAAAAACCAAAATGGTCTCTAATTATATTTTTACATTTGCCGCTAAAGATAAAGTTAATAGAGGCAAAAACAAATAATTTGCTACTAAAGGTATCTTTAGCGACGAACTTATAGAGACGACAAATAACGACTATTAGCGGCAAAATTAAGATTTTTAGTGTTAAATTTTTTGCCGCTAAAGATACTATTTCTTGTAGTGATTGCTTGATAAATTACTATATTATACACAATAACATATATATTCTATCATATAAATGTCATAGGAAAAAAAGTTTAAAAAGGAAATTTTAAAAATTAAGAGAGCTTAAGATATTAAAAAATTAGAGATCGATAGTTGGCCTAGTGGTTAGGTTACCCCGTAGAGATTAAGAGGTGCTGAGATCGGATCTCATTGGAGTTATTTACTCCGAGTTTAAAGTGGCTCTCATGTATTTAAAAAAAATTAAGAGAAACCAAAAGGTATATATAAAAAAGAATCAACCTCTACATGTATGTGGCTCCGACACTACTAAATTTAACCTTGTGTTCTTCCAATAATATAGACTGAAAAATTGGTAAGCACCTGAAATTCATCTTCATTGATCTTGGGCATAATCTTGACTGAATGATTATGTCATCAAATTTTTTCTTCACATGATCTTATCAAATCCTAAAATATGTGGTTAAATTGTTGTCAAATACCTTGCGATCATACTCCTGATATCTCGTTTGCTGTAAATCAAATATGTCAGTCAATGCACAAACCTACTAATGGCGAATTTGAAGCTCTCAAGAAGCTACTCAGGTATATTAAAGGGACTATCCATTACAGTCTAACTTTTACACCTTCTCCAATTAATATTTATGCCTTTTCTAACTCGGATTGGGCTAGTAGCACCTTGGATAGACGCTCCATAACTGGTTATTGTATCTTCCTTGGCTCTAATATTATTTTATGGGGTTCAAAGAAGCAAAGCACAATCTCAAGATCATCAACTGAGGCTGAATACAGAGCTATGGCTCATGTTTCTGCAAAAATAATGTGGGTTACTTACTTATTAAAGAGTCTAAATATTACTCTTATATATTCAACCTACTTTAGCATGTGACAATCAGTCTGCTTTAGCTCTTGCAACGAATCATGGGTTTCATATGCGTACAAGGCATATAGATGTTGATTTTTACTTTGTACGAGAGCAAGTCAAGACCAAAAAGTTGCTGCTTTATCATGTTTCATCTCATGATAATCTTGCTGATATCTTTACTAAAGGCCTCACCTCTACTCAATTCAATTCCTTATTGTCCAAGTTTCCATTCTTACGAGTGCTTCACTTGAGGGGGATATTGATGTAAAGGGAAAGAAGAAGCTTCAAGAAGCATAAGTCACACAAGTGACAAAACCAAAAGGAATATTTTCTGTTACACAAATGTAAAACATATCCAATCATGAAACTGGAATGCTACTTGTCCTATATATAGACTACGAGCTTGTAAACAGTACTCATGAAATTAATATACAAAATTTATATCTCTCTCTTTCTATTATAACATAGGGACCAGTTGTGTTGTTGATATACGAAACACATGTCTTGGTTGGGTAGAAAGTTGAAAGTAGTTCTCCATTAAGATAGTATTGCTATGATGAGTGGAAAGTTGAATATATTGAGGTAGTTCTCCATTTATATACTGTAAAAACAAGAGAGGATAACTTTCAAGTTTCAAAAGTATCTTTATTATATGGCATATCAAACTTTGAAGTAGCAAAGTGTTTACAAGAATTCCTTTTTTTTCAAGAAATAAGCAAATTCTTGGACAAAAAATATGTCATCTCGATTACATCTTCCTTGAACAACAACATATTGCGTTGATGAGATAATATTATTAATTAATGGTTGTACACTACAAGAAATACCATCTTTAGCGGCAAAAGATTTTGCCGCTAAAGGTCTCGATTTTGCCGCTAATAAGCATTAGCGGCGACTTGTTCCCGCTAATGGGTCGCCACAATAGCTTTCTCGCTAATGGTATCTTTAGCGGCAAGTTAAAATTTTGCCTCTATTAAGTATGGCAATAGCGGGAACACTTGTTGCTTCTATTGATGGTGGCCGCTAAAGGTTAAAATTACAAAAAAAAATTAAAAGAACAATAGCGGGAATATGTTTTGCTTCTATTGATAGTTGCCGGTAATGGTTTAAATCAGAAAAAAAAAATTAAAATTACAATAATTGCAAGATGTATGATTTCTATTGACTAGCCTTTGACTGGTCAAACTAGCGGTGACCGCCTTAGCAGGTTCCAAGTCACTTTAGCAGGTTCCAAGTCACTTTAGCAGGTTCCAAGTCAGGTGATCCTCCAATCCTCCTGCTGAAGAAGAAGCCATTATATTATTAGAAGTCATTATATTATATAAGAATCTAGGGGGTGTTTCAAGTATTCTGATATAGTTCAGGGGTGTAATTGCAATTAACAAAAGATGTAATAAATAGCTTACATTGTTTTCTTTTCCAAATTTTATCCCTTGGAGAATCAAACACCTGGGACGAGAATATTCCAAGCTGTTATAATACAACACAGTTAGCTAATTTGCATTCATGGTCCCCAATATTACAAGTATATGTCAAATTTACCCCTGATAATTTAACAAATATATTACCAGGTGATATGGATTGGATAATAAATGCTCATCTTCTGGACCAAATTGACCTTCTTTTCCACTGCAAATCAATGAAGCTTTTAAGGACTAAATAGTAAATTACTTTTTTACCCTTTTGTGACATTAAAATTTACCTGTTTACTACCATACGAAGTTGTCTGAACGGCCAAATATATACACCTTCAACTCTTAATGGTGTCCCACCAATTTCACGTTCATTATCAAATACATCTTGAAATATAATAACTCCCTGAGAAAAATTTACAATATTAGGTCCTTTTATTATGCAAAAATTGCAATATAGGACCCAAAGAATGCAAAAAATGCAATATAGGACCCAAATTATGTGAAATTTGCAATCTAGGACCCTAAATTATGCAGAAATTGTAATATAGGACCTTAAATTATGCAAAAATTACAGTATAGGTCCCTAAAATTATGCATAAATTGCACTATAGGTCCCTATATTATGTGAAAATTGCACAAATGGTCCTCAAACTATAGGATATATCAGAATACTTGAAAACGCAAGGGTAAAATGGGAAAAATGAGTTTAACGTACTTCTTTCTTTTGTTCATCTGAGAAAGATAAAACTGATGATATAAGACTAGTCTTTTGAACATACTCTTCCTGTTAAAAAAGAACAATACATATATAATCAAATATATATATATATATATATATTTCCATAAAATGGTGAATTTTAACCTGTACTGGATCTTGATGACCTGCTAAAGGCGCAAAAATGATAGATGAAGTTCAATATTGTATCTTCCCCTGCAAGATTACAACACTCGTGTCAAATATTTGAAGAAAAATACCTAATTACCCCTGTAGTTTGACAAATGATAAAAAAAAACCTACAGTTTGACAAGTGATATATGTATACAAGATGTGAGTTGTCACACTTGGAAAACTACAGGTGGGTATTTGTCTCATTTAAAACCATAGGGGTATATATGGTATTTTATACAGAACTTTTAGTACATACCTCGGGACTAAGTATAGTAATCCCATTGAAAGTGGGTAATCATGAGCCAATCGCAAGATCTTTCTTCCATACATCCTAGAATATAATTTAGGGGTGTTTCAGGTATTTTATGATAGTCCAGGGTGTTTTTCATATTTAATAAACATTACATTTAGTAACACGATATAGTAGATCAAACCTGCTTGTTTAAGAGCATCGAGACATATCTTTGTGGACCTAATATCGGGAAGTCCATTGCCAATTTCTATCTCATCCTGCATGTCTTTAAAGTTAAATAAAATAAATATAAGGACCTATAGTGCAATAACTCAAAATACCTTGATATAATCTGTAATATAGAACAAAGAAGGGGTTAAATTAAACCGTAAATATAATCTGTTTTACGGATTTGAGATCTTAAAAGATTGACATACAATAACCTGCTTTCTTCATTATACCTTCTACAACACAACAATCAAACTAATAACTTTCAGTACAATATGGATCTTAAAAGATAACACTCACCGCTACATTATACCTTCATATGCATACTTCCACTTTAATTTCACTCACCGCTACATTTTTTCTAGCACGTGTACTTAATACCTGTCAATACACAAGTATATGGTACTACACTAAAATCTTATAATTACTGCCTGTATTACAGCTAAAGCAATTCTGTTATTGAACTAACTTCACAAAAATCTCACATGAATATCCAAATGAGCTCGAGCAATAGATTCAGAAAGCCTTATAAGTGCGTTGAGCTTTTGAAATGTGTAATAGCTTCTACAATTAAACTATATACACATGAGTGATCATAAATTCAAAAAAACTGCTTAGCATTTCAGTTACGCAAATAATCAAATACCTAGAGAACATTTATAATATTTTATAATTTACAGCAAATCGAACGAATTATCATTAATTTTCACTTTTAAATTGTGTAATAACTTCTGTAATTAAACTACTAATACATGAGAGATCATGAAAGCTAAAAAAACAGTTTATTATTTCAGTTTACAAATAATCAAACACTTAAAAGGCATTCTTATTCTTTCGTAATTTATAGCAAACATCAATCATAATCAGATTAAAAACTGCAATACTTACAGAGAATAACATAGGTGAGAGTTGCGGTGAAATCATGATATTCTTCTCCAGTCGGAATCGGTGAAAAGAGGCTTTTTCACCTGAGAGATTTTCACATCGGACGGTTTGGAACTGCAGTGAAATGATGCTAGTCTGCTGGTTGATCGGAGCAGTGAAAATATGCTTTTCCGTCAGGAGAAATTAGCGGTAATGAGTTGTTTGAGGAAATGGGTTTTTGGTTATGTCGTAAATAAATTTGAAGTGGAAGAGTTTAATACATATTTATTATAAAAATCTATCTTTATTACTTTTGTAATCCCTTATCTGCAAAAGTAACTCATGATTTTGAAATTGTCAACTTTAATATTTTTTTTCATTTATTTAAATAAAATTACAAGTAAAAACTAAAATAGATAATGGTTAAAATATATGAATACTTAAAGGTAATATGGAATTACAAATAAATGTTAAGGTTATTAGCGGCCAGTTTTATGTCGTCTCAATAAATATTGCCACTAATGATGTAATTAGCGGCCAAATCTTTTCGCCGCAATAAATATTGCCGCTATAAGTATTATTAGAGGCCATTTTAGTGTTGCCACAAATAAACCGCCGCTAAAAACATTATTAGCGGCCATTTTGATGTTGCCGCAATACATATTCCCGTTAATAATAGTATTTCTTGTAGTGGTACTGGTTGAGTCATTATTTTGCATATATAATTAGTGCAATCGGTAAGAAATGGGCCACCAATTCTTAAGATTCTCCATTGGGAATGAGAGAGATATGATGCTGTGGTAAATATGCATGTCTCCTAGGGTATCATTTATCTCAAAAAAATTACACAAAAATACTTATACGAATAAAATGGATTTCCATCTGAAAGAGAGATTGCAATACCAGCTTCTTCCGTAGGAGTCATGTTCTTTAAATCCCCGATCTACTAGTTGGTTTCTTAGCAATGCAACTACTAAAGCATAAAAGGAAATTACAACTTCTAATCATACTGCTAACATTTTTTGCTTAACTTCTTAATCTACAATTACTAATTAAGACCAGCTCGAGCGAGATATGTTCACCTTTAGCTTAACTTCTTCATTAATCCCAATCCTCTCAAAGTTACAAACATCTCCCTCCTTCAACTTCTTCTCGTTCACAAAAGTTGACCATCCATTCGATAAACGCAATGTCGTACCAGAACCATTGTTGTAGATGTTGTAGAAAACGTCCCATTCATTATCATCTCCATCCAAAAGTTTAATGAACTGACTCTTATTTGGCATGTACGATTTCCCAAATTTCATTGGAACATACTACATAATCAAAATAAATTACATGTCAAGACCAAAAGTAAATGATGATACACATCAAACATATGTTATTGTAGTGGGGACTCTCCTACGGACCTATAGTGCAATGTTTGCATAATTTATATATAGAGACTAATAATGCAATTAACTGGAGAATGTCTTACCACATATTTACTCTTGTGTACATTGTACCGTTGCAAAGTGACTGTAAAGGAAGGATTGTTAGGCAAGGAAGTATTTCCGGCTTGGACTTCCTTTATCGTCTCCTCGGAGAAGTTTTTTCCTCTGGAGTATTCGATCTCGCTAGTTGACAAGTCAAATATTTTTACGAGAAAAGTCGAGTTTTCTTTATACTTGAGGATTAAAAAGTAATTTTCTTCCACGGAATGATCACTAAGAAATTTAAGCAACCCTTCACGAAACCAAATCTTGTTGTCGATTTTTTCCAATTTAATGAGCCAAATGCCGCCAACTGGGTCTGTAAACTTAACTAAGTCAGAGAGTTCATCCCCGTATTTTTCTACAAATTTTCGTGGGATTTCCTGCAAAATTAGACGATTAATAAGTAAGAAAGAGATAAAGAGAGGACCTAATAGCAAATATATCCCCATGGAGGGGTACATTTACAAGGTTGTTGTACAAAATAGCCAAATATAACCCCGGGTCGTGTATAATAGCCAAATATACCCGTGTTAGAAAAAGTGGCAGATGTACCCTATATTGTTCCAAATATAGAAAATATAGCCTCATGTTGTCGTAGATTTACAGTGATATTGTACACCACAGGTACATGTGCTTATTTAGTATAACACAAGGGTATATTTGGCTTATTCACAGACCAACGGTGCAATTTTACCCTTTTTTTTATATATTTCAAACACTAGGTGAGTTTTGTGAGCTAGTGATCTGAAAGAAGAAGGATTCTTCTTTGGTGACCAAAACAAAATATATATATATATATCAAGCTAGACAAAAGGAAAAAAACTTTTTCGTCCATGTCTATGCAAATATAGCCCTGTATTATTATTCAGAAATAACATATAAAACCCTATGTTGGTAGATTTACACCTTTACTGTACAACTTAACACGGGTACATTTGCAATTTTTAGAATAACACAAAGGAATATTCGTCTATTTTACATAACTTAGGGACCAATCGTGCAATTTAACCCATTTTTGTAATATTAACCACTATTCGAGTTTTGAACTTTGGATCTAAAAAAAGAGAGTTCTATTTGCGGACCAAAAACTTAAAAAAAATCACAATTAACTTTCTTTCTTTTTGGTCAAATATACCCATGTTCAAAAACGTAGTAAAGATATCTTATATTAACTAAAAATATCACGAGATTGATAGTTGGCCTAGTGGTTATGTTACTCCGCAGAGACCAAGAGGTCAATATCACGGCAGAGAAAAAGAACAGTTGGTCCATGTCTATGCAAAATAACTAAATCTACCCCGTGTTTTAGAAAGTAGCTAATGTACCCATTTTTTATCCAAGAATAGCAGATATAGCCCCATCTTGGGGTAGAATTACACCGTTATGGTACAACATGAGTAGATTTACTTTTTAGAACTAAACAAGGGTAATATTTGGCTATTATGCATAACACGGGACCAATAGTGCAATTTACAAGACAAAGAAAAAAGAGTAGTGTTACCATTTTGGATTGTTGGAGAGCAGAGCTGAGGATGGGCTTGAAGAAACGCTTCAACGAAGACATGATCAACAGTTATTTTTCTTTGTCTCTTTCTACTGGGAAAGGTATATTTTTTTTTTTTTTAGTCAAAAGGGAAAGGTATATGAGTTTGAATATTTATCATCTGATAAGCTTGTTTTAAACTCCAATTCCAAGCTCTGGTAATGCAGCTCATAGGCCATAGGGTATAGCTGCTTTCTTTGCACGAAAAGGGTAAGAAAGCTTCTTGCATGCTGACCTCGAACACTAGTATTATAAAACAAAATTTAATCAATCAAAATACAAGATACTCCATTGATTCGAGTGTGTATAGCTGATCCTAGGTTGTCAGCTTATTTATAGCTGCTGAAAAGACTACATAAGCTGTACCATTTTTTCTTGGGTATATATCTTTTACTTTTTTTTCTTTTTGTCTTGAATATATATATAGATATTTAGATTTCGTGATGCTATTGTAAATTTTTAGTAACGTTTATTCCCTAAAATTGTTAGAATTAGGATTGCACATAATAGATAAATAAAACATAAATAACAAAAGAATCTCCATATACGTGGAAAATTCAAACAAGATAAAACACAAAAAAAGGATGAGATCATCCGTAAAGAAAATATGAGAGATCCTCTTGAGCTAAGTTGTATGGGCTGCCATTCTCCACTCTTCATGAGTTGTTAGATAAGTATCGATATGACAAACAAGTAAGGTGAGATAGGGTTGTCATTCTTCACTCTTGGTCTCTTTTTTAAAATAGTCTAACCATTATATCAACTAGGGATCTTCATACATGATTTTTCTATGTCAAGACATAATACTAATGGTTGAAACAAAAAAACATAATATTAACTAAATAAAAAAAAGAAATTTATATTATCCTATCTCGAATTAGTTACAAAATAATTCCAATAAGTATCGTAACCAGTTGTTGGGAGGATGTTATAATGAAACCTCTGGGCAAACGTATATCACTTTAATTTAAATCTAAAAATATATTTAATAAAAATATGAGATTTAAATGAATTATGTTGTATTCATTTCTGGTCTATACAAACATAATTTCAAATCTAATTAGAATATGGTTTAAATATTGCGAATCTGGTTTTCCAAATCTCGAAAAGTGTACTTACATATCAGCCTGGTTATCGGTTTAGAGAACCGGTGCACCGGACTGAACCGGAGAGGAAGGCAGTTCAGAACCGGAAATCAGCTAAGCGGCTCAGTTCTTTAAAAAAGATCATATAAAAAACCGGACCGAACCGGAACGTGAACTTTTTTTTTTTACATGTAATGTAATTTAGCCCAATCATATTAAGCCCAATCTTATTTAACCCACCTCATTTACCTTAGCCCAGCCTAATCTCCCTTAATCATCAACCCACCACATATAAGTTATAAAAACCCGTCAGTTTTATCGAAGAATAAAAAAACCGGTAGGACCGGAACCGAAAGACCGGGTTCCTTTACCGGTCCGTTACAATCAATTCCAAGACCGAAGACCGGACCGGTAGTGGGGGATCAGTAAGCCGGACTGGACCAGTAATGCCTAGGTCCGATAAGAACCGGGCCTAATAAGATTTTTTTTGGTCGAAAGAAAATGTTATGAGAAAAAAAAGCTCCTAGGTATTTGGTGTTTCAAATTTTGCCAACTACATAACTAAGTTTTCAAAAGTTTGACATTTAGATACGCAACGTTTTAAATTTTGTTTTCTGTTAGTACCTATCGTTTTCTTTTTGTTATGTGCCTTATTTGATTTAAAATATAAACAAAATTTTAAATTTAAGAATACAAATAAAAAAATTAATTTAACTCTTAATTTTTATAATATTCAAAAAACATCCCCAAATTTTTACAAAAAAATAACAATTCCAACCCCATCCCCTTCAAAAACACACACATACGCATACACACACACACCCTTACTTCTTCTCTTCCATGCAATAACACCATATCTGAAAATACTAGAGATTTTGATCCAAGGGGTCTTGAAAACCCACCCCTTAATCCTAGCCCAACCTTATCTTTTAGCTCATCACTAAAGACCACAAACAGATTTCCTAAAATTCCATTTAATATTATACCCCTATCTATTTTTTTTATTCCTATATATACTAATTTATAAACCCTAATAATTCCATATTTCAGATTCAGTTTCTCTCTCCTCCTCACACTAAAAAAGCTCTCATTTTCTCTCTCATGGAGAGACTGTTTAGAGCTAACGTGGCTCAAGGTTAGAGCAAGAAGATACACGCCGCCAATATTGCACAGCAAAGCTCCGGCAACTAAAGCTGCATAGAACCTCCGGTCTTCTTCACTGCACAGAATCTCTGGCATTTCACTGCACAGACCTCCGACGAGATCGGAGAAGACAACTGATAGTTCGCAGTTCGAGGATAAGGTGTCACGCTGGTTCGCAGCTCGAGGAGGAGGAGCCGTCGCTAGTCCAAATTTGGTTCACTGGAGAATTCAAAGCTGCAAAAGGATTAAATCTCCGTTTCCCATTCGCAGACCATCTCTGGCGAATTCAAAGCTGCAAAAGGAACTGATCTTGAGCTTAGGCGAATTCCGACAAAGTTTTTGGGTTTACTTCAAGCCACAAACGCGCGTCCATGGAGGGTGTTGTCCTCTTCGAGTTCAAGTCATGGCGGTCGTGGTGTCTTGTGTAGCAATTCGGAGCTCGGGCAACGAGAGCTCCATGCGGTGGGAGGTTCAGGCGTAGGGAGCTCCGGACTTAACGACATAGTGACCTCGAGCAGATCTGATTCGCTGGAAGCAACAGTGTTGCTCGCTCGGTTGAGCACCAGACATTTTTTGTAAGATCTGGTCAAACCAGATATTTTTAGTTATTTTTTTTAAATCTTTTTGTTGTAATTAGTTAGTTTATTTGTTCTTTTGTAATAATGTGTTGTAAAAGTGCTTTTTTTTAATCATATTCTGCTTTTTTTTAGAATACTCGCCAATTTTTTTAGAGTAATCATCACTTTTTCCGAAACTCTACATTTTTCCCGAATACTCTATGTTTTTCCGGTGGTCGGAGGTCGGTGGTCGGTGGTCGGTGGTCGGAGTCAGAAGTCGGTGGTCGGAGGTCAGAGGTCAGAGGTCGGAAGTCAGAGGTAGACGGGTACTGGAGAGAGATGAACAGTGACATCACTCCTTTTGTCTTTTAGTGTTAGTAAGGATATTTTAGTATTTGGTTATATTTGAGATCTCTTTAAAGAAATAAGATTTTCATTAGTTCCTATAGACTAAAAAATTAGTTTCTAAGTCCTACGAGTCCATCACCGAAAATACTAATAGTTAGACTTTCATGGATAAAACAATAATATTTATATGAACAAATAAGACAATGAAAGAATTCACTTTATTATCATCAATAAGACATCTTGTATAAAGACATCTTGTATAGATGCACGAGCATATTGATCTTTGAAACACATTCTCGTGCAGAAAGATTTCATAGAGACCATGATTGCAATTTCGTATATGCTTGATTAATATATAATTTAGGAAAAATTTGATTTTTTTTTATATAACTGAAAGAATAAAGATATCTATCACTTATTTTTACTTTACTTTTATATCATGATTTTAAAAAGAGTAATGATATTTGTCACCCTTTTTGTATCATCCTTTTATCACCTCCTAGATGTATGCCTACATGTACCAATGAATTGATTTCTCTATCCTATTTAATTTTTCTCTATCTTCTATTCACGGAAACCAATCAAATAATTTTTTTCCTAATTAATTATTTTCTCTTTCTCTTTTGTTTAATGTCATTTGAATATACAAAGAAAATGAAATAAAGATAAAGCAAATAGGAATAATTTATAACAATGCTTTAACGGAAAACATTGGATATAAAGTGGAACAAGATTATTGGGACTATACCGAAAGAGATAGGCAATATTACATCATTAGAATTGATGATGTAAGTTGAGGATGTTATTTGTGGGCAATACTTACATAGTTTTTGGATCAAGGGTGTTAAATTATATCTTCGTTTCTTGTTTTCTCAGACTGTTAAATGGAAATCAATTAACGGGTACTCTCCCTAAGGGTATGTTTGGATTAAGAAGGGATTCTTTAGTGAAAGATAGGAAAGGAGAGTATAATAAATGAATGAAAAAGAGAGTATTGAATCTTGTTTGGATTGAATAAAAAGAAAGGAAGTGATATTATTAAATGATTATATGTATCTGGTGTTTGGATTAAAAGAATAATGAGAAGAAGAGATTCTTTTTATAACTAAATGATTCATATACCTCTATTAAAATATTTTATAAAGAAAGAATAAAGGTACTTAAAACATTACAACGTAATAAAATAATCCTTCCCTTCTAAGCTACTAAATTAGAAAGATTGAATATATAAGTTTGTAAGGGATGGTAAGAATCCTTTAATAAACATTCTTTTCTTTTTAATTCTAATCCAAACAAAGGAAATGATTGTTATTATCTTTTCTCTTCCAATTTTTCTATCCAAACAAACCCTAAAAAACCCTAAAGAGATTGGTAATTTGCCATATTTGGACAGAATAATCATATTTCCGGACCAATACCTCAACTTCAACAAAGCAAGACATTTGTGAGGATCCATTTAATGGTTTATTATAATGTCTCGTTACTGATATTAATATCTTTTCAGTGTGATGTGTCATGAGCAGCCAATAATTTATTATCAGTAGTCCTTCAACGCATATAAGTTAATCCAATAATAACTTATGGATCCTCTGTAGCAACCTTATAATAATTTATATGACATGATTTTTTACAGGTTGCTTGACAATAAAAACTTATCAGGTTATCAGGTTGCACTGATGCGTATAATAAGTGGACTACGGCTAGTTATGATTTTTCAACGGTTATATACTTTTAATTTTTTTCTGAAGATTTTGATAGTGACACAGAAATTCTAGAAAAAATTAAATATGTAATTAAAACGTTGAAAAATAATGAAACTTAAAACCTGGAATTTATCTCTTGTTCAATCAACACGGGTTCCTACTTCAATCAACAACAAGAACACATCATCCAACGACTGAATTAAGGTTAAAAAATTACCATCCAACGTTAGGTACCTATTTGTCCATATCTGAAACTTTAGATATGTATTGTTTAAAACACAAAATACCGGGTATCCATAGGATCTTTTTCCCAAATGTTATTATTGGAAAACAGAGTACAAGTGTAAAAATAAACTATGGGTGTGTAAACTTACTCCACCCTATCATGTAAGCATGAAAAGTGAATGTCTAAATCTTGAATTCCATCGTAGAACGTTTGTTAGTCGCCTAGTTTACCTAGCGATGGCGCTTACCCTTGAATTATGAGACCGTAGAACATTGGAAAAAACATTTCACCGTATGTCTTGTCAATTCTCCAATCTTGAGAAGTGTGAGTTTGATCCTATGTTGACGGTTAGTGTATTCATTTAAGAACTTCAAGGTGGTTTGCGTAAATGTTGTTGACAACGAGAGGGTGCGTGAAGAATTATGAGGGCTTCTCCATATACTGTTGATTTGCATTGCAAATCTTTCTTGTGTACAATTGGTTGTTGATCCACCTTGTGTACTCTATGTAGCTATATCCCTACCGTCTCCAAAAGTGTGATAAAATAATGATAGAAAAAGTGCACACACCTTTAGAGAACTGGATAAACTTTCTGCAAGTGTACGGATCGTTTACAAGTAATATGTAAGTAAAACGAATATCGTTCTCATAGACTACGAAAGTTAATTAGAAGGTAGTGTTCTTATGAAGTGTACTAGAAAGAGTTGATAAATTAAATACGCAAAGACACTAAATATTTTTTTGGTTTTAAGACTCTAATGCAAATACGATTAATCAACTAAGACTCAAATTAAAGACAAAAATAAAGGAGAAAGATATTAAAGTATAGTTCGATAACTCTCAAGCAAAACCCACTAGTATATTCTTACGCTTTATTGATTAAGGGAGAATTGTGTAAACATGCAATAGCCGGAATTCTAAATTCCTCCTAAATCCCTTTAGGTAGTTTAGGGAGTAACCTCAACACTACTAGGAGACTTGGGTTAGGGGACTCTACGCAATGATCGTTGGTTATATTTAACCCTATTGACTATCTAGTTAGGCAAACCTGACATGATCACTACCGCACACTAGACGATAATGTATTATTTTGAAATAATCGAACCCCCGTCAAGATGACAACCCTAATTACTAAAGGGCATCTCTATACTTGCGCATACAAAGGACTACAAAAATAAGGCAAATATATAATGTAGAGCAATCACCCACAATTCATTTAAAAGTGTAATCTCCCAAATTCATCGATAAGGATTTCGAAAGTCAAGACGATTCCCAGATATTAATATCTTTACCATCTCCGATGAGATAAGTGCAATCTTGACTAGTAGCATCTCTCCCTTTGAGTAGACTAGTTATAGCCCAAAGAGACTCATTTTCCCTTTTGCTTTTCAAAAAGATGAATTTAGATGTAAATACCTTTGATAAATCTAGCAATAAGAGAGTTTGGTTTATCTGAAACTTCCAAGCGATATTAGCCGACAAGGCTAAATTCATCTTACACATGTAGTGAAAACCTAATCTACAAATCATTTTGGAAACTTCAAGTTTCTCTCAACCCAATGAAAATGATTTTTCTTTTGTAATCCTCATCAAAATTTTACAACTATCGCTAAAAGATCTTTACAGAATTATTTCAAAAAATAATGCAATGGACATAGAATAATTCGGAATTGTTTAAGACAGTTTAATGATTTAATGAGAACTTGTTTACCACCTTCTGACCGTAACAATTGCTTCCAACCTGTTGTCCTATTAAAAAACTTGTCCTTGATCTAATGAAAAGCTTTTAACTTTCGAATGCTGAAAATTCATTGGCATCCCAAGGGTGTATTTTAGTTAAAAACTTAATGGTGGCTAAACATATAGGTTAAATCCTTCTTGGTCTTCATGAGACGCATATTATATATTTCGAATAATTTCCACCTATATTGTTGTCTTACTAAGCCTGTGTATATTATGAATGATGTACTATCGACTAATGTCGCAAATAACAAAGATAATGAATCGTAACAGATTTTACCGATATAAATATCCAAAAGTTCTAAATTTACCCAAATTCTTTGGTTTTACCTTGTCCAAAACTAGAGACATTACTTACCTACAATAATATCAAAACTACATAGAAATTACCAAGTCGAATTGAAATCAAAATCTTTTACGTTTGATGGTGAGAGAAGATGTTTTCATATTCAGCGTAACTTCTCCATTCACACGGATTGGCTCAAACACACAAACATCTCCCACGTTCAACTTGTTGTCTCTCCTAAATTTCGCCCATCCTTTAGACATAATACATGCACGATGCTCTTTACAAATGCAGTAAACGTCCCACTCATTACCGTCAACATCATGAATTTTAACGAATCGTGACTTATTGGACAGGTGTATTCTCGAGAATTCAGATGGAAGGTTCTGGAATAGTACAAGAGTTACACAAACATGTCAAGGTCAATAAGAATTTCTAGAGAAAACAAGGAATTTGATTGATGAGAATCATGTTTTACCATAATATTTCTGGATATGTTCCATGGTTTCAAAGTGCAGACGTATAAAGGATTTTTGAGTAATGGTGTATTCGCAGCTTGGATTTTTACTTGTTTCTTTCCTGAACAAATGTATTACCCAATAAGTCTTTGTTTTTATTATTTAATTAAAAAAATATTAAAAGACTATTTCCATTGGCGAGTTATTCATGTAACAAACGGACAGTTATTGCTAGTCGAGGTGCGCGCAATCTGCCCGGACCAACCACGTTAAAAAAAATTGACAGTTATTGACATTAAATTGAATAAATTGACACTTTAAAACCATTTTGACAAAATTGTAATGATCTTTTAGAAACTTATTTTAATTAATAAACCAAAACAGGACTCTAATATGTTAATTTAGTGACCCCATAAAAACCTTTACCCTTGAAGATATAAAACTTACTTGAAGTGGTCTTTTGATTAATTTTACTCCTAGCTCGCGTAGAGTCTTGTATACCACTTGATTCTATCCTTCTGTCATCGTGAACCTGATGCAGGTTTGAATCGTCGGGTCTTATAGAATTACTAGTAATAGGGTAATCGATCTCAAAAACCGACAAGTCAAAAATGCGGATTTTAAAAGTTGACTCGCCTTTATACTTAAAGGTTATAAAGTATCCAAATTTAATGGAGAGGTCCTTGAGAAAACTTTGCATTCCCTCATGAAGCCAAATCGAGTCGTCAATTTTTTTCAGACCGATAAACCAAATGCTACCGGTGGGATCCACAAGGCTCACCGAGTCCGAGAGTCCCTCCCCATATTTCTTGACAAATTTATCCGGGATTTTCTGAGGATTTGAGATAACAAATCAGTAACAAGAAAACAAACATACTTAAAAAAAAGGGACAAGTAGCAGCAATTAATGGTCCATGTGTTATGGAAAATAGCCATAGATACCCTTAAGGTCCAAAATGTATCAAATGTACCCAAGTATTATTCCAGAAGTAGCAAATATGCCCATGTACCAAATGTCCCCCTGGATTTACAAAAAAATTGATCCCTCTCTAATACTTTAAGATACCCAAGTTTTCAGAGTCTTCTCTTGGCACCTCATCTTCCAATTTTCACTTGACCATGAAGAATTTTTACATAATCAATCTATCAACTATTAGTATAATCAGAACTCATTTGTTTTTCTTTAGGGTAGATACAACATGTTAAGACTAAAATTTACATGAAATCTTCTACAAAATCTTGACTAGACATTTATATGCTTTTCCCAAGCCAAGGACACATACCCGTAATTATGCTAATAAAATCCGCTCCTAAACCTGAGTCAAATGTATATCTCTCGGTAGATGAATGCACAAGTTCAATTAGGGTACTCAGTGCATTGAAACCGGGAGTATATTGCATTCTAGAAACATAAACATGGTTACATCTTACCAATCATTCACATGCACACACACTGAAGAACATTTTCTTCAATTTTTTCTTGGAATTAAGCTTAAAAACTCAACAATGTGGTTTTATTTTCAGTTCATACGATCATATCATGAATCGAATTAAAGAGAAAAGAACATGGAAATAAGAATTCAAGAGAAAGAGAAAAGTGAAAGTTACCAGTTTCTGATCGTGAAGGATGATTTTGAAGAAGCGGTTTAATGGTGACATGGTTCAGCGACTATTGAGTTAATTATTGGACGACCGTATCAATAGATATTAGGCAATCTAGTAATAAATTAAATAAAATCAATTAGCTATGTTATGTATAGAAATTTTTTATTTGGTATTAGGATTGATATTGATATATATATAGAATATATTTATATATATTTTTACTTTTTATTTCTTATACTTTATTTCTCATACTTTATTTCAAAGATTATATGTTACATGAATGTAAAATATCAATTAGTTACGGTTAATATTTTAATCATTGTCAATCTTTAAATAATTTGGTGTAATTTTCATTAGTTATACTTAGGAATTAAAAACCGTCGAAATATGATCATATACTCAAAAAATAGCTATTTTTTAGTTGAAAAATAAATTGATTTTATAGTACATTCACAAAAATTCACAAAAATACCAAGATAATTCAGAAATTTCGAGTTAAAGCATGCAGAGATGGATCCCTATAAGGCTTGGGGGCTCAAGAGCCCCCCCCCCTTTCCCCGAACCCGTAAATTTTATACACAAGCAAATACGGCTAAGTGGTTTTGGATCTTTAAACATTATAATTTGAAATTGAATCTTAGTATTTGCTTTATTGTTTTCCCAAATATACATATAATAGAAAATTATTTCCAAAATAAGTTTTTTGTTTAATGATAGTATTACTTAATAATTTATTATTTACATCAATCTAATAAAATTATAATGTTTAATTTTTATAAATAATTTATTCATCATATTCATAAATTAAAATATTAATATAACATGAGTTATTAGCCAATTAAGTCCAAAACCTCAATAACCCACCCCCATTGAGTCCACAAATTTTTTTACCCGTATTTATCACTTTGTAACGTAATTTTTTTATCGCATATCAAATAATATCCCATAATCATAGCTAATTAATATGGTAAATTTGTTATAATCTTCCACGTTTGAAGTTATTCAGTCATTCAGCTACAATCTCAAGTCGATTCTCTCGCTGCAACTCACACAGAAACAAACATTTGGTATAGTCTGCCACATTTCTCTATTGCATCAAAACTGAATCTAAAAACAACCCATCAAATACTTCAGTCAACCCACCTATTATACACGTAAGCACCACCATTATTATACAATTGTTTACATGTAACCCACCAATATGTTCACATAACCCACCAAGATTACTCGCACACACCACCATTATAGACAAAGCATATTTTCACTAAAATACACATTCCGATTATTGCACTCATCTACACCTTCATATTTATGCAATAACCCATGTGTTGTACTCTTATATATACATGTCAGGTTGTAAATGGTATGTATACGCATCGAAAGACAGTGACTTTAGCTTCTCCATCAACAACAACGATTTTTTTCTTCTTCACAGAACTAATCGTTGTCATCCCTTTACCATCAGCAACATGGGTTTTCTTCTTCGCCGTATTCAATCGAACAGTTTCTTCATAATCATCGTCGCTTTGTACCTTATATTTTCCTTTTTTTAACGCTGCTCTGACCTACATCATTGGTTAGTCGGGTCATCTTCTTTTTCTTCCTTCGAACCAGTCCTTCTTCAACGTCGGTAAGTTGCTGTGGTAACTTCGTCTTTGCCATTGATCTGTTTCCGGTGGTGTACAGAATCGTGGGTAGGGGATGCTGGGTTAGAGGGAGGGAGACGATGGGTTGCTTAATTTTTAATTTTTGTTTTGGCGCTTCGTTTTCTTTCATTAATATTGTTTGATGAGTTTTGCATGAAATCAGGGATTTTTGTTATGCTAACTCAACAGACAGTCAATGGTATGAGGAGGGTAATTTAGTCTTTGGTGTGGGTTGGACCTGATGGGCAACTGACTAAAGTACATGGACTCTAATAGTAAATCACACAGTATAACATATGGTATATTAATATAATACTAATGATAATATATAAATTAAATGTATATAATGGTGCTGATTTACATATTTTTTGGGCAACAAGGAACTGGTATGCTCATCAATTATGTATTGTTTGGATTAGGGGTGGAAATCGGATCCGAAATTTCCAATTTCTGACTTTTTTGAAATTCCAAAATTCCGATTTTAAAGGTACTGAGAAATGATCATTGACCAACAACTAAGAAAGATACAGAGCATCGACATTGTTCACCGCTGGCACCACCATTGAGAAGAACTTAGAGATTCTATATGTACAAGTCTATGAGTACGAGTCTCTAGTATGAGACTCTCTAGGTATACTTAGAAACTTTTTGATTATGAAGTCTCTGAGTATTCTCAAAAAAATTAAGTGATATTTAGTTTGGTGTCTACCATCTTATAACAATATTTTTTTATTTCGATTAAAAAAGGGTTAATGCCCAATACTTCCTGCAGTCATGTGCACTATAAAAGGGTTTATTTCCGATCAAATTTGTTATAGTATGTGGCAAAATCGTATGATTCATAAATATGTAGAGCCATCGTGGAAGGTATTATCGTAGTTAGACGAGGATTTCGGTGATACTACAAAATGGTGAATATGTGTCGTTCGGACTGGACTTGTGGGTGGGAGAGGCGTTGTTGATAGACTAGAGTATGGGTGAAGTTAGCACGATCGAAAAAAGAAAAAGGGTCTGTGATAATGTGAGTAGAGAAGGTCTTTGGCTATGGGATAGGTTCCACCACTTGCTTCAGGCATCGAAGCTTTTAGAGATCACGAGTATGACTGTGGATAGGGGAGGTGACCTTAGAAATGCACTATCCTGGCTACTTGAGATTCGTGTTGAATATTTAGTTAAATCCGTGGGAAGGGATTTCGATACTGATAAAGCAAAGTCGGTGTGAAGTTATGGAGGTTGAAATGTACTCAGAAGACAAGAGTCCTATTGTGAAGAGCGGCCCAAGACAGGTTAGCAACGCGTGGTAACTTATTTAGGCGTGGTATGGAGGATCCAGAGATATGTCCCTATTGTGAAGAGGTGATAGAGACCGCAATTCATTTATCTAGAGACTACGCTAGAGTGAAGGAAATTCGGAAATTAATATGTGTCGAGGTGCAGAGGAGATGTAGCATTGATTCAAACCTAGAAAACCAAGTTATTGGGCCTGGGTTCTCCACTCTTCAGGCGCAGCACCGTGATTATTTTAATGCCCAGTTGGGCAGTTTGTTTTTTCTATTGCAGGGACCTAGCTTTGAACAGCAACAGAGGAACATTCAGCTACAAAATCTTAGTTCACTGCAACATCGGGTCTCCTGTCCACCTTAGCAGGATGGCGGCAACTCTATCCATGATCTGCATAATCCGTTCGTATACAACAGGCAATGGGGTGGACTGGAGTTTTTCTGCGGAAGGTCAGATGATCCAGGAGTGAACAATTCACGTGTCTAGCAACTTCACCGTGATAACCCAACCAGCAGATGCGCAGACATCAGGATGAAGTCTGGTGGATAATGCGAAACAGTGGTGGTCTAAGCATTTGTCAAATAAGGGCATTTTTTGCAGGCGTTATGTGGAGTATATTCTTCGGGGAACTTATCGAGGTAATTTGGAAAGAAAGCAATAATATTATTTTCCAAGATACTGTACTTCCTTCGAGTAAAGCGATGTTGCAAATGGAAAAGCATTTTGCTTTTACTTATGCTAAAGCTTGGGGAAATGTTCCAGGAAAGGTGCCAATTAATAGAGGAATTGTTAGTCTCATTGGGTGGTGCAAACCGCTCTGAAAGGTGAAATTAAATATAGATGGTAGCTGTAATAGATGGCGCAGGGAAGGAGGTGGAAGTGGTTTAATCCGAATTGAAGGGGGCTTTTGGGTTAGAGGTTTTTCGATGAAGATCGTGCATGATTAACCAGCGGTTGTGAAGCTAATAGCTCTATGTGATGTGGCGATTGTGAAGCTAATAGCTCTATGTGATGTGGCCTTAGAATGGTTGAAGATTTGAGATTGAAGGATGTCATAGTTGAGGTGGACTTTTCGGTGGACTTTTCGGAGGTAGTCGGTGTGGTTTGTAACGTAGAGAGAAATAAAGGTCTATGTACATTGTGGATTGATCAGACTCGAGGTATTCTGGTAAGAAACAGTCCGTTCACACTAAAATGTATATATATCGGGAAGGAAACTATTGTACGGATTGGTTGGCTCACGCGGCACAAGTTGATAGTTTCACCTTACAGGGGGACCCTCCGAAGGGAATTTGGAAGTTTCTCACACGCGGTTCGATAGCATAGAAAACACCTAGAGCGATTTTCAGCCCAAGGTTGTTAGATGATGTTTTAACTTAAGTATTTCACAATCCTCTTGGATCTCCTTTGTAACCAAACAAAAAACAAAACAAAAAACAATGAATCGTAACATATATCTAATGATTCTAAATTTAACCAATTTCTTTGGTTTTACCTTGTCAAAAACAAGAGACATTACTTACACATACTTGTATCAAAAAGTACATACAAATTATCGAGTCGGATTATATTCAAAATCGTTAGCATTTGATGGTGCGACACGATGTTTTTTTCACATTCATCTTAACTCCTCCATCCACATGAACCGGCTCAAACACACAAACATCTCCAATTATCAACTTGTTGTCTCTCCTAAATTTCGCCCATCCTTTAGACAAAAAACATCCACCATGCTCTTTATAAATGCAGTAAACGTCCCACTCATTACCGTCAATATTTTGAAGTTTAATGAATTGTGATTTTTTGGACAGGTATAGTTGTGAGAATTTGGATGGAAGGTTCTGGAAAAGCACAAAAATTATACAACTATATTAAGATCAATGTAAATTACTAGAGAACACACGGAGCTGTATGATGCGATTTACGTCTTACCACAATATTGCTGCAAATGTTGTATGGTTTCAAAGTGTAGACGTATACAGGATTTTTGAGTAATGATGTATTGGTAGCTTGGACTTTTTCCAGTCTCTTTCCTGAACAAACTAATTTTGATTAGTCTTGGTCTTTTTATAACAATGATAATTTTATTGAACAAAAATATATAACAATAATAGTTTCAGTTTCAAAGTATCTTTTTGGGGTGGGCTAAAAGCTTAAACAATCAGTGGGGTTCGGGATATCGGATGAAAAAAAATAATTTGGATTGAATTCTAGTATGGGTGAGTTGATTGTGTAATATTTAGCAAGGATTGGCTGTGTTCTTTTTACTTAGGTATCTTTATCCTTATTTTGTAATAAAAAAAAAAAAAACTCAAACTCTATAAGATTACAAATTCTACCTCAAAATTTTTACATAATACCTCTTTCTTACCATAAATCCTAACACTTGAAAATAAAGATAAAAATAAAATAAGATAACCTCTACCCGCCCTACTTCCCCTTGCCATTATAATTAAAAAGTGTACTTTAAACCAACGGTTAATAGACCAAATAGGCACTGTAAAACCATTTTAAGAAAATAATGGTCTTTCAAAACCTCTTCTTGGAGGTAATAAACCAAAACAGGACAAATAGGATAAAACTTACTTGAAGTGATCTTACTTGAAGTGATCTTTCGATTAACCTTACTCCTTGCTCGAGTAGAGTCTTGTATACCAGTTGATTCTACCCTTCCCTCATGGTGGATCTGATGCTGATTTGAATCGTTGGGTCTTACAGAATTACTAGTAATAGAATAATCAATCTCGAAAACCGACAAGTCAAAAACGTGGATTTTAAAAGTTGACTTGCCTTTATACTTAAACATCATAAAGTATCCGAATTTAATCGAGAGGTCCTTGAAAAATTTGTGCATTCCCTCATGAAGCCAAATCGAGTCGTGAATCTTTTCCAGTCCGATACACCAAATGTTACCGGTGGGGTCCATAAGGCTAACCGAGTCCGAGAGTTCATCCTTGTATTTCTTGACAAATTTATCCGGGATTTTCTGTCGATTAAGGTACTAACAAATTAGTAACAAGAAAAGAAACTAAACATAAGGAAAAGTAGCACCATTGCTGTATTATGCAAAATAGCCAAATATACCCTTAAATTCCACAATGTATCAAATGTACCCAATTTATTCCAACAAATTAACCCTATGTACCAAATGTCCCCCTGGATTTCCAAAATAAAATTGACCCAATCTAATAATACCTTAAGATCCCCCAAGATTTCAGAGTCTTCACTTGGCCCCCCATCTTCCAATTTTCACTTGATCATGAAGAATTTTTACAAAAACAATGTTTCAATTATTAATATAATCAGGATCATAGGTTTTTCTTTAGGGTAGCTACTACATTTATAGACTAAAATTTACAGGATGTGGACTAGACATTTAAAGGTTTTTCCCAAGCCTAGGATATATACAACCCCGAAACTATGCTAAAAATTCACCTCTAACCCCGAGTCAACTGTATATCTCTCGATAGATGCATGCACAAGTTCAGTTATGGGTATAAAGTGCATTGAAACCGGAGATCATTGCACTCTAAACATAAACATGGTTACAAACAAACAAAAACAAAAAAAAAAAAAAACATGGTTACATCTTAAAAAACATTCACATGCAGACACACTAAAGAACATTTTCTTCAATTTTTTCTTGGAATTAAGCCTAAAAACTCAACAATGTGGTTTTATTTTTAGTTGATGCGATCATATCATATATCAGAAATTAAAGAGAGAAGAAAATGGAAATAAGAAATCAAGAGAAAGAGAAAATGAGAGTTACAAGTTTCTGATCATGAAGGATGATTTTGAAGAAGCGGTTTAATGGTGACATGGTTCAGCGTTTGTCTGAGTTGTGAGTCTCTTAAATTTGCATAAATCCTTAACAATAAACTCTGTTTATTAATTGAGTAATGCTCTTTAGTAAAGCTATAAAGAAGAGCTGAATAAAACCTTATTTCTCTATCTTTGTCATGTGATAAATTCTTTTTTTACTGTTCAATATAAGAATTTTCCTCCATTACTTTTTGATTTTGGGATAGTACTAACCACCAACTATAATAAATATAGCACTCAAAAGTGAGTGTTATTATGGACAACAAAAAAAGTGAGTGTTACTTCTAGTAATCGGGAGTAATTTTTCAGATTATGCTTTTGAACAAAAATAGGCCGAAATTTAGTCCGGATTTGTTTTTTAAAATAATCACTTAAAGTAATTTTAAATTTATTAAAATATTTTAGACCTTTAAAATTATTTTTAAGAAAAATACTAAATAAGTGATTATTAAAATAATCACTTAAAATGATTTTAGATATCAAAATATTTTTTACAAATATTTAAATTTTAATCAAAAAGCGTTTTTACCTCTAAAATAATCAGTCGGGCACCTAATGATATACTAACAGATTTTCTCAGATTTTCTTTTGAAAAGATGATCCATTTGTTAACATACATGTACTCACAAAAATATCCAAAACAAACCAGTCGGGGTTAGCTCAACTGGCTAGATCTTTGGTTATCCTTCTAGGTGGTACAAATTCAAATTGTGTCAATGACACTGAGTCCAAAAATAGCTTTCTAATATAAAAAAGAAAAAAAAATCCAAAACAGAGTTTTTTTTTTGGACGACGAAGAAAATTATACCCTAATGTACAATTAACTGATTCCTAATCGAGAGAAATGCATCATCAACGATTCAGATGTCACGGTGTCCTTCCTTGCCCTGTGTCTGGCTTTTTTCGCTAGGGCGTCAGCTCGACCATTGAGATGTCTCGAGATGTGCTTAAAAACCACTGGCCAAACTTCTGTGGCTAGTATGTTAATATGCCTAACCCATGGTCGAAGCCTCCAGCCGACACTTGCTGAATACCTTGAATTAATTCAAGGTTGTCTGAGAAGATAGTAACCTTTCACTGTTAACTTGCTTGGCTTGTTGTAACGCAAATACTACCGCATGTGCCTCCCCTTCCGTGCTTGAGTTACACATGGTAACAGCCGAGTGTTCTGTCCTCTGACATGTGTCTTTAACAATCTGCACTATTCCAAGCCCAGTAGGTGTGTGTGGATGCGCAAACGATGTATCACAAGCATATGATATCTTTGTCTGGAACGTAAGGTCAACTGGTGTCGGAGTATCCACCTCCCTTGTTGAATATAGTATTGGGTGATTCTTCGCCCAGTCGCTGCTGAATCTTTCCCCCATACATTTATTCGTAGATCTGATAATGTCATCTGGATTTACTTCGAGATTACCACGTCTGCTCTCCATTTTCTACTTCCAAATATTCCATGGTAAGTAGCACATATGATATAACAACCTCCTTCAGCCACCCTCCTTGTACAAATGTCTCTATTATTGCCAATACCCACTCTCCCAAGTCCTCGACCTCCTGTCCAATGTTAATCTGCAGTGCCAAACCCGCCCAAACCATCTTTGCTACACCACATGTTAATAGTAAGTGCTCCGCTGTTTCCTGCCCAAACTTGCACTATTGACACTCTATTTCCATATCGCAGTGTCGCTTTACCAAAGTCCTTCCGGTCGGTATAGCATTATTACAAGCTTTTCAGTTGAAGATTCTGACTTTCGTAGGTAAGTTTGAATACCATATAGTTCTCTAGAGGCTACTCTCTCGTGGTGTAGTATAGATTGTCCTGGGGCTCCACCAATTTCTGCTTCTGTAATGATTTTGTAACATACTTTCGTTGTATATTCTCCATTGGTCGTATATGTCCATATAAACCTATCTGATGTGTCTTGCGAATACCTTTCCCGTAGAATAACCGGTATAATTGGGGTCGGAAATAGATTATCTAGTATCTCAGTATCCCATTCCGAGGTCCCTACCTTCCATAGATCCTTGAATTTCAAGATTTCACATTGTGTCGGTTTTTCTAGATTCCAATTCGTATCCAACCATTTATCAGTCCATATGTTAATAGTTTATCCATTTCCTATTTGATATTTACAGTATCGTTTTAACATGTCCCTTCCTTCTATCAAACTTTCCCATGACCATGTTCGAGATTGTCTTAATTTAATATCGAGAAAGTTAATTTTAGGATAGTAGATACCTTTTAGTAGTCTGGCTACTAATGTGTCCGGGTTATTGAAAATTCGTCACACCTAAACTGCTAGCAGTGCTGCATTTAAAGTTAAAAAATGATAAGTCAAAGGGAAAAGAGATCTTATAGTGGTAAGACATATTTTAAACATATGATTTTACGTTTCGAAACTTTTATTCCATTAAACTTTATTATTATTGTCATTAAGTTGGAAAGAAGAAAAAGCAAGGGGTTTTAGTAAGATGTAAGATCTGACAAAAAAACGGAAGAAGAATTTATCTCACTATATTTTTGCAACAATTCGATTTTATCTTTATTTTTTGAATTACTTTCTTTAGTATAAAATATGGTATTTTCCTTTTAATATGAGTTGGGATTACATTACTTGGAATGCTTTTATAAATCTAGAAATGAATGATCGAGGTTAATGAGGTCTAACAAGTGGTAAAAAGTTGAGGTTTCATGATCATATTTGATCATACTTTTAAAAAAATTCAAATACATCTTATTTGGTATAACAGTCAATATTTCATGAAATAGTTTCTAAAAGATCATAAATTAATTTCGAATAATTAGTTAGACGTAAGTTTAGAAATAAAAAAAATGATTATGTAGTTATTTATATATTGAGAAATTTATTATATTTAACTGATATTGGTATTTATTATTGAATATTAAATCTTATTAATTTGTAATTCGGTATGAAGGATATATACATAATTACCATAATAACCGAAAAAAACCTCGGAAAAGGTAATTTAGTTACGTATGTTAATATGATCCTGGTTCGTAAGTTCTCGCCTCACCTTTCACTTTAAACGTGAAGGTGTTTTGGGGTATTGAATGGGGTTTGGAGGAGATTGATTTCCATAACCTGTATGAAAACGGGATAATTTTTAGATAAGCGTTCCCCAACATGCAAACCCTCCATGCATATATATATATTGAAAAATCTAAAAAGAAATTATAAAAAATTAACTACAAAGTTAAAATCGTAGAGATGTAGTATAAGTTAAGCAAGGTAAATGGTATTTTCTTAGAATATTGCATCCGCGTTTAGATTTATTTTTTATCATAGGTATTTATTGCAGCCATATTGTGTTCATCTCATAAACTATAGGTCGAGGATTATTTTGCCTCGTAATCGTATTCGGTTCACCTATAACTTCTATTTTATTTATTATAACCTTATTTTATTCTAACCCGTAATCTGCGAGTAGAACCTAATTCCCACAGAAATTTAAAGAACGAGATCGAGTGGAGCGTGGAAAATAACACCTCAAGGGCGGGGTGAGGGGTTTCTTTCTCTTTTGTGGGACGGTGTGTGGGGATAGGTACCCCAAACCTTCCCATTCACATCCCTAATTTTGATTTCGAAAAATAACTAATGTTTGTGGCACATGAGATCGTTAATCATCTACATAATAGTATAGGTTGAGCTTAGCATGCACGTATTAGACTAGTTAACTTTCCAGATATTTAATTAGGCGTAGTTGGTTGACGATTATTCATTGATTTTTTTTGTTTGGAAATAAACCTATATTATATTAAAAAACATCAGCAACAAACACTATATACACAATCTATACCGACATAATCCACAAAAGAAAATTCTCAAGAATATCCTAGTACATAGAACAACTATCCCCTTATTGAGTAGTCTTCCCAAACGATCCTTCATCAATACAAATTATAGTAGTCATTCCAAACAAACCATTGACAACCACCGCAACCCTTAAACATGTCTGTTCCCACATGAAAGGAACAAGAACATGAACACTGAAAAAACAGATTCCAAAAACCAGATGCAGTGGGAGGTACCTAATCACGGTTAACTCTGCAACCGTGATCTGCAACAGTGTTAAACACCATAAATCCTCTCAAATAACTCAAAATTGGGTTTGAGCCACAGAGGATCAGACAAGCATAGGGTATTTTTTCAATTGTTTGTTCTTAAACTGAAAAAATTGAATATAATAATACGTGGACATAATTTTCATTTTGACACTCATCACGAAAAGTGTCCAAATATCCCTCAACATATTAATCTCGCCAATATTGTGAATAAAAAAATCTCTTCATTCATCATTGTCCAACTTCTATAAGAAACCCTACGTTGATACCTCTTACCATACATAATCCAAAGCCCTAAATTGCTTACTCGTTCCAAACTAATCCAAGTGGCGTAATATAAAATTCTAATTTCTTTATCTGCCCACATAGTCCTTGTCATCTTCTGACATTTCTTTAATTCTTTACTAACCACCCAACTCATGTTTTCTCTCTTACATTAAAATAATTTATGACCTTTTTTTTGGACTGGAACAAAAGTTCAGGAAATAAAGACATGACAAAAAGAAGAAAAAAAACGTCTAGCCAATGGCTGTCCTTCTAGAACCGTCTAAAAATTCGAAGAAGTTGTTGTTCTGACGCTTGTGGTTGGCTTCGTGCCTTACTTCTTTAGCAAGCTTATCCTCTTGACCGTTGAGCCTCTTAGAAATGTATCTGAAGGTGACGGGACCAAAGTAAATGGCCATCTGATTGATCTTATTAATGATCAGTTGGATTTTCCAGCTCACAACCGACACCCACCTAATACCCTGGATAATTTCAAGGTTATCTAGAAAGGATGGTCTTGCTTTTATTAGAAAAATCTTTACATTTATCTGTGGCTTTGAGAATCGTTATTGCCTATCCTTCGAGAGAGAGTCACATATAATAGAATCTTTGTGCAAAACTTTGCAACCTGTTCTCCTGTGCATTGTAGGATCCCAATTCCAATTTCTTTAAAAGGCTGACTATAGGAGGCATCACATGAGGAAATAATATCGGATTCATAACTTGTTCATTCTACGTGTTTAATGGTTGCTTCTTGTTGTAATGTAGCTAATGGGTTGTTAATCTTACTCCAATCAATTTCATTTAATTCCTTCATGAGTTTATTAGTAGATAAAATAATATCATCACCTTCTATACTACAGTCTTCATGTACAGCTTTCAACTTTGTGTTCCATATATTCCAAATGCATATCATGACGTAATCTCTCACTCTGCATTTATCCCATCCTCCCTCTAAATAGTTGTTGATAATTTCTAGGAGCCAATTACCAAGATTCATTTTCCACTACCATGGTACATACCATAATCTTACCCTTCATCAACATCTCTCCTCCCATCGTCTAACTCTTGTCCAATTTCCAAAATAGTTCCCACTTTGATCCATTCTTACAATACCAATTATTAGCGCATAGTTTTACTCTCCCCTCCAATACAAGCCCAAAAAACCCAACTAAAATTTGCATTCCATTCTCCTACCACTTTCCAGCCCGTACTCTCTAATCTAAATATGATCCAACTGATCCAAAACATAACGTCTTCCCACTAGTTTAACCTTGCCCAATAATCCTAGTAATCAAACATAAAATCCCTATCCCACGGCTTATGCTAAGTCTGTTCTTTTATTTATGTGTAAATAATTTGAAACAATATCATAACCGCCATAAGATCAACCTCCTTCATGTCATCGAGGGTCAGATCGAGATCATTTCATAGACTAAATACTCAATCAGAGGATATTTGCATCACCGTCGTTTTGTGATGTGTTGGCATATTGCCCCCATCGATTAGGTGTTTTAATGTGACAAATCCTCTATTGTTTAGTGTGCTAATTTTACTTTATTATCTTGCACTCTAATTCATCAAAAAGCACAATTGACATCATTTAGATCAAGGCTTTATTATCATATCCTTAGTAGCTAATTTTCATACCATTACTTTTAACCTTATCTTATGTGTACATTGAGAATTAGCTTTCATGATCAACAACAAAGTTTCTTAAAATGATGTTTACTACAACTCTCGTGAAGATAACTTTTCCATCCGAGCAAGGAATCAAAATATCATAATCTCCAAGTCAGTAAGAACCGGGTACCCGCATTTGATAAAACCGGGAACCCGGTTTGGTGAAGCTCAAGTCAACATCAAGTCTTTATAGCCGTTATGTGGCCGTTGCAATTGAAACCGGGTACCCGCATTTGGGAAACCGGGAACCCGGTTTGGAACAAAGTATCCCACCAACTTTATATCCGTTGGGGACTTTCTTGTGCTATAAATATGGCCTCTTTGAAGGAGAAACTTACCTCTCACACTTCAACTATTATACATATCATTCTCCTACAAAATTAGAGGTCTCAAGCTATCAAAGTTAATGATCCAAGCTTGATCAAGAGCTTAAACCAATAAGCTTCAAAGTTATTATCTACTCAAGAGGAGTTTACATGCTTATAGTTATATCTACTCTTTAGGAGATTATTTAGCAAAGTTGTTTCACCCTTTAAACACTTTGTATTTATCCTCTTAAGCCTAGTTCTTGTAATAGATAGATTAAGAGAGAATTCAAGTATAGGGAGTATACTTGGTGTCCTTGTGTTGTGATTACACAAGAGTTTCCTTCGTGGTTTCGAAGAGTTTGTCCTTCGTGTTATCGAAGAGGTTGTAAGGGTTATTGTGTTCTCGACCCGGTTAAGAGAGACACGGGAGCTTAGTGAAAAGCTTGAAATCCTAAGGAGGCTTCCTTAGGTAGTGGATGTAGGGAAACCGAACCACTATACATCGTTGTGTACTTTCTATCCCTACTCTATTTACTTTCCGCACTTTATATATGTTTGATTACATGCTAGTATAAATATCGTAATATTGTTTACCTAGCCAATCAACCTATTACCATCTAGAGTAGTAAGAGAACAGAAACTCGTTTTACTTGTTAAACTTATATATCGAACATCTTACTTATCCTTTGCATGATCCCATAAGTGTTTGATATATTAGTTGACTTAGAAGTTTTCTCTTAAACTTATATTTGTCCAAAAGTTTTTTAATTAGGCATTAATCTTATTAGTAATCCTATTCACCCCCCTCTAGGACTTTCAATTTGTATCAGAGCCTAACTCTACGTGAATAGCTTAATCGTTAGTAGAGTAAACGATATGGAATTTAATCTTTTGGAAGAGTCGTCTTCTACCCGACCTCCACTTTTTGTAGGAACTTACTATTTTGCTTGGAGAACAAAAATGGAGGAATTTATCAAAGCCGAAGATCCCGATCAATGGAGAATCGTTATGGAAGGTCCATTCATTCCATATAACGAGGAGTTAAATGAAGCGGGAGTTCTTAAATTAAATCAAGAAGAAAAAGATTATGATGAACTCACCGATGAGGATAATGCTAAGCTCACTCAAAATGCAAAACCGATGTACACTCTAATTTGTGGAATATCCGAAGAGATTTTCTCACAAATGTTAGATTGTAATTCCGCAAAAGAGCTTTGGGATCGTTTGGAGTTTCTATATGGAATTGTCGAGAATGATGAAGAAAAATAAAGCTTAATCCATGATGAATCTCATGACAATCTTAACCCAAACCATGAGGTAGCAATCTATCCTAACTCTTTGTCTCCTCCATATAATTATGATGATATTAGGCATATTTCATCCCTTTTAAAAATTCTTGATTCTCAAATCCATTTGAATAACCTTTTGTTGAAAAAGGCTAAAGTTGAGCAAAAGAATTGTTTTAATTGTTTTAATTGTTGTATCACTTTGGATGATATTTTGGGAAATACTAAAAACCCTTGTTTCAAAAATATTTTCTCTTCCAACAAAAGTCAACATCCTATGAAGAAAAATATAGAAGGTTTTGAAAAAGTGGATGAAGCATTTTCTCTTGCTCTTAAAACTTTAGAAAATCATCCCTATTTAAATGTCACTCCATTTGATGAAAATGATCTTTTTAAAGAAAAACTATTTTTGAGTGAAAATTTGATTTTACAAAATAATGAGAAAAATTCATGTTCAAAACCTTCTCGTGATATTTCTATTCGTAAAAGAAGTACTTGTAATTATTGTGGTAAACCCGGCCATCATGTTTCTTCATGTCATTACCACAAACAACTTGAATAAGGGTCTTTGATACCCTCGTGGGAAAAACCGACATGGATCGTGAAAAGTACTAATCGTGTTCCCGGATCCATTTCACCTTGGATACCATAGTAATATTTTATTGTAGGTGTTGAGCGTCAAGAAATTGAAATGATATACAAAAAGACGCTCAAATCTCGTAAAAGAAAAATCCGGTGAATTCCTTTCTTCTTTTCTTTTTTAGATTGTGTTTTTATTATGTGTTTATGTGTTTTATCCTCTATGTGCTATATCTTGCAAGTCTTGACCTTTTCGTGCTTTAAATTGCTTAGTTTTTACATTGGGTCTTTTTGTACTTTTTAGAAAATATAGGGGTCTTTGTGCAATAAACTGTTTTCTCTATTTTCGTGACTTCCTTTTCATATTTTTTCATAACAAAAATTATTTTGGGAGTTTTTATAACATGTCTAAACTATTGGGGAGCTTTCGAATTGGTTTCGGGAGATTTTTGCAAAATGTCTTTTTCCTTTTGTACCCTTTTTCGTCGAGGCCTACGAAAGGAAACCGGGTACCCGGTCTTGGTGAATGCGGGAACCCGGTTCCGGTTCTGTGTACAACCCGATTTGGTCAAAACCCTTGGTCTCTCTCTTATTCTTTCACTTCTCAAATCGTTTTCTCTCCTCTCTCTCTCAAAAACGAAAATCCTCTCTTCAAAACCCTAACCCATCTCATCAAACCTTCATCATCCCTTTGGCCATGGCTTCAAAAGGCAAAGCTCACATGGTTTCTTCCTCTTCCAAAGCTTCTAGAGCTTTAAGGGCTTCCAAAAACAAAAGAATCATTGATGAAGAAGATGAAGAAATTGATATAGATTCAATCTATGAAGATGAAGAAGATGATTTAGAGCTTGAAGAAGAACCCACAAAGCAAAGAATGGTGAGAAAAAACATCAAGATCCTTTGGGGAAGATCAATTTCATCTCTTTCACTAAGTGCTTCCATCTCTTTGGTAAATGGCTCAAATTCTAATCTCTTCCATTTATTTCAATTCCAAGGATTAGATTTTTTCCTATCTTTAGAAAATAAGTCTTTTGAATCCTTAGTTAATGATTTTTACAAAAACATCCATCCTCTAGATTGAGATTCTTGCTCTCTAAAATCAATTGTGTCAAACAAAAACCTTTCAATTACTCCAAAAACCATTGAAAAAGCTTTTAAACTTCAAAATAGTGGATATAAGAATTTTATTGTTTCGGGTTGGAATAGAAGTAAAGAAATAATTGATATCCCTTTGAAAAACGAGGTTGAAGCTTTTATGTCATCGAAAATGATTCAAACCCATACTCAACCTTGGGTATCGAGTTTATTCTCTCCGGATATTCGTTTGGCACACAAAATTATCTTGTTTTGTCTTTTAGGAAAAGATAGGAAGGATGGAATAATTGCTCCCTATGAAGCAATCCTTTTATTTCATCTTTATTCAAAAAGGCCTATCAATTTTTGTAAAATTTTCATTCGTAACTTGGATTATCGTGCTCATTCGAACTCTACTTTACCATATGGTATTGCTCTTAGTTATCTCTTGGTCAATGTTAAGAAAATATCTCCCTCTCTTGACCCTCATGATTTTGAACCAATTTGGAGGTTTGATATTCCTTTTTTGAAAACTATGAAAATCTTCATTTACAATGGAGAATACATTGATAAGCATATTTTTTATCATCTTCCCGAAAATCTTCGGAAAACTATCTTGAAAAATGTTGGGCTAAATATCAATTCCTCGGGTCCCACTATTGAGTCTCTTAACATTCCTTCCCGTGAGGTTATGCCTAGTGATCCTCCTCCGTCTTATCGTACTTCCCGTTCTAAATCTTCCATTGGTTCTTCTTCAAATGTTGCTACTAAAGATGATCTTGATAGAGTTGAATCTACATTGCTAAATGTTTTTAAAGAGGGTTTTGCGGAAATTAAAGGTTGGTTTGAAAACATGAATAATCGAATTGAGGGGTTGAAGAATGAAGTTTCATGTCTTCGTGATGATGTTGGAGGTGGAGGAAGGTCTAGGAGCCGCTCTCCTCGGGATAATCGTTAAATCGTTCTTGTTTGGGTGTTTTTTAATCTTCATTTTATCCTACTTGGTTTGGACTATTTGCTTTGTTTATGCTTCAATTGCTTTTGGGTCCGTGTTTTGGACATTTAGGATGTTATTGCTACTTGGTTTAATTTGGATTATGTTTTAGGATGCTATGTGTTTTATTTGGATAATTGGTTAAGTTTGTTATGTTTTTATCTTGAATGTTAGATGCTTAAATTTTATGCTTCGGATATTGATGTTGCTAACATTTTCTTTAATGATATAGGTACTATTGCATCTATAATCCTTGATCTTATTCTATATTGCTCTTTAGTCCCTATAGTTTGTTCTATTTGTCTTAGTTCTTAAAATGGTTGAAAATTGCACTTAGGTCCCTAAAAGATTTTTCAAATTGCTTTTGAGTCCCTAAAACTTTTTGAAAAATAATTTTTTGTTCACCTATACTTTTCAAAAAATTACATTTTACCCCTAAATTTCTTAAAAATGTTTTCAAATATTCTTATTAGGGAGAAATTGTAGATCAAACTTTTACAAAATTGAAACAAACTCTATGCATTATGTAAGGGGGAGTTTTTTGTTAAATCATATTTAAAAACTCAAATGCTTAGGCTAATCATTTATCTCATATATTGCAACTAATCGTTTGTGTCATTAGAAAGCATATGAAATGAAAATCTATCGATCAAGGAGTTGGTAAAATGTCTCTATCCTTAGCTCTTGCTTTACAATTATCTATCTTTGTGCATCTCTTTCTAAAATTGTTTTAATCCCTAAACTCTTGCACACTCTTAGAATCGTTGTTTAAAATCTATTCACTTGAGTTTTAGCTCTTCTTCCTTAGTTATGGATTATACATTTATCTCGTCTTTTTGATGAAGACAAAGGGGGAGAAATATGTGCACTAAAACTTTCAAAATTTGCACTTTACAAAACTCACAAATGCATATCTTTTTCATAAAAATACACTTTGACTTAATGCTTTTTGTGAGGGGGAGTTAGACTCCATATGTGTTTTAGTGATTGATTTGTCATCATCAAAAAGGGGGAGATTGTTGGCATATTGCCCCCATCGATTAGGTGTTTTAATGTGACAAATCCTCTATTGTTTAGTGTGCTAATTTTACTTTATTATCTTGCACTCTAATTCATCAAAAAGCACAATTGACATCATTTAGATCAAGGCTTTATTATCATATCCTTAGTAGCTAATTTTCATACCATTACTTTTAACCTTATCTTATGTGTACATTGAGAATTAGCTTTCATGATCAACAACAAAGTTTCTTAAAATGATGTTTACTACAACTCTCGTTAAGATAACTTTTCCATCCGAGCAAGGAATCAAAATATCATAATCTCCAAGTCAGTAAGAACCGGGTACCCGCATTTGATAAAACCGGGAACCCGGTTTGGTGAAGCTCAAGTCAACATCAAGTCTTTATAGCCGTTATGTAGCCGTTGCAATTGAAACCGGGTACCCGCATTTGGGAAACCGGGACCCCGGTTTGAAACAAAGTATCCCACCAACTTTATATTTGTTGGGGACTTTCTTGTGCTATAAATATGGCCTCTTTGAAGAAGAAACTTACCTCTCACACTTCAACTATTATACATATCATTCTCCTACAAAATTAGAGGTCTCAAGCTATCAAAGTTAATCATCCAAGCTTGATCAAGAGCTTAAACCAATAAGCTTCAAAGTTATTATCTACTCAAGAGGAGTTTACATGCTTATAGTTATATCTACTCTTTAGGAGATTATTTAGCAAAGTTGTTTCACCCTTCAAACACCTTGTATTTATCCTCTTAAGTCTAGTTCTTGTAATAGATAGATTAAGAGAGAATTCAAGTATAGGGAGTATACTTGGTGTCCTTGTGTTGTGATTAGACAAGAGTTTCCTTCGTGGTTTCGAAGAGTTTGTCCTTCGTGTTATCGAAGAGGTTGTAAGGGTTATTGTGTTCTCGACCCGGTTAATAGAGACACGGGAGCTTAGTGAAAATCTTGAAATCCTAAGGAGGCTTCCTTAGGTAGTGGATGTAGGGAAACCGAACCACTATACATCGTTGTGTACTTTCTATCCCTACTCTATTTACTTTCCGCACTTTATATATGTTTGATTACATGCTAGTATAAATATCGTAATATTGTTTACCTAGCCAATCAACCTATTACCATCTAGAGTAGTAAGAGAATAGAAACTCGTTTTACTTGTTAAACTTATATATCGAACATCTTACTTATCCTTTGCATGATCCCATAAGTGTTTGATATATTAGTTGACTTAGAAGTTTTCTCTTAAACTTATATTTGTCCAAAAGTTTTTTAATTAGGCATTAATCTTATTAGTAATCCTATTCACCCCCCTCTAGGACTTTCATGATGTGCTATCAAAAAAACCCTCGCAAAGTCCAAAGAAAAAGATTTATGTCGTCCATCGTACTTAGGAAAAATCTCTGCCAACGATTAATTCCCGCTCTGGTATGTCTTCTGTCATGTCTCAACTGCCCTCCCAGATCCTTTGTATGCTTTGAAACTTTTTAAAGTTATTCTTTTCCTATGACTCATCCTCCTACTGCCCTTTATCTTCTCTTTACCTGTTTTCCTTATGCATTTTGCTTATGTCATAACTACCTTGTTAAGATCACTTGTCTCCCGTATGATTTTTTCTTATGTAGTAACATCCTCTTCAAGATCACTGATTTGCCATATCTTTGTCTCAATAGCTTCCAAACATTTGCTATAAAAAAATTCAAGACCTTCTTCATTGTGGATCCACCGTATCCATTTGGTATCTCTTAGTATGATCAAAACATCTTTATGTGCTAATTGTTAGTAGCACAATAAATCCCATCAAATTGTCCAAGAACTTCCCCTTTATTAATTATCAACCCCTTTGGTTGTTTAGAAAATTCTAAAATTGGTGAAGGCCCTCATAGCTCTGGTTGGTACTCAAAACAGGCACTGCTTTCTTATATAATTCACACATATATTCAAATATAAAGATAATATGATTACTAAAGGAAACAACCGTATGTAAAACAAAACTACTAACTGTATTGAAAAACATATAAAATCTAATTAAAACCTTGCTGCTATAGCCATTGACAGTTGCTATCTTTCAAAAGTTAACATGGCATCAAAAAACAATGACTTGATTAACAACCTTTATCTTCAATCGATTAGATGAAATATACCCTGTGTTTGTAGTTAATAGAGTGAGAATAAGAACAAGAGTGATTTTGCCATGAAATTTGTGAAGAAAACTGAAGCCCATCCATAAAAGTATGGAAAGCCTTATAGGCTTTAGAGAGAATCCTAGAGTCTGCTCCTAATGATTAGTCACTGAAATAGGCTAAGTACTTTCCTTGAATCATGGTCGATGACCATGTATAATTTTTTGTCAAAAATGATACTTCATTAACCATTAATAGGGAAATAGTGAGCAAGCAACTTTTTATTTCTCATTCAACTTTCTTTATTATGCTTATTACTTTGAAAATTAGTACTTTTACTCATCTAGTAGTATTAGGAAAATAAAAAGATTTACCTAGTCACTTATTTTATTACATAATGAGTGGACACAATTAGTTCCACAAACACTTTACTTATCATTTTATTACCTAGACTAATCGTGTACTTTGGGGTAGTTTGAAAGAATATCTTGTTTCCTTTCCGGCCAATACCCTCGCCCCCTTGAGAAATTAACGTCTTTGCCAAGAACATAATCACTCAAGATCAAACCTGTGATGCAAAATTTTAGAGGTGGCTCCTTCAAATTCAAGAAGTGGCTCCCACCTAGGTAGTGTAACACTGTCCCGCGTAATAGTTAGGCCTAATATTGCCTTGTGTCTAGCTTTTTGAATACCAATTTGGCATGCCCTCAGTCCCATACGCGAGCATTCAAGCGCGACTTGTATCGTGGGTTTAAGAAAATATCAATTTGGATCTCTTTTAAGTATCCCAAAATATTTTATTTAGGATATTAACTTAAACTTACCATACTATATTTAAATTAACACATTTACTTCCCCCACCGATGTGGAATTGGAACTTTTTGGGTCCATTACATTTCACCCCCTCCCCGAAGGAATTATTCCCCTCGTCATGAACAAAATTACTCAAGATCAATCATGCAGCTGGGGATCCTAAAGGTAGCTTGTACGAATTCAAGAGGTGACTTTATGGATGTAAACGGATCGGATAACCACGAAAACAAATCAAGAACCATAATTTTAACAATTCATTTTATTAAAAACCAAAACCTAATGATTTTACCCATCAAGTTCAGTTATTTAAACGGGTGTTCGGATTTTAACCATAACTGAATTATAACTCTACATACATATTAAAAGTTCATATAACAAGATCACGCATATATATCTAAAATATTGTTGTTAGTCTTTAATTAAGTCGAGTATATGTTACTTAGTTGGTTAAATGTAATATTTTTGTTTTAGCTTTGAGAGATGAATATACTTTATCTATATTACTATAAAAGATAAAAATAAAAACATATATTGATAAAAACTGTTTTTGGTTATTTGGTTTTATTTATATATAAACCATAATCTAACAACCTTAACCATCGGTTACACTTTTTAAAACCCGAAACTAACGATTTTAACAGTGGTTAGATAATATAATTCTAATCGGTTGGGTAAGTCATCGATTTTGGTTTTAAACCCTAACCATTTTCATCCCTAGGTGGCTCCCATCCAATCGGTATAACAAATTATCCTGCACAACACTTAGTTCTCACTACTGATTGGTGTCCGAGTCTGCATACTATTATATCACATTCACAGATCTATTTATATCCAGGCTTATAAGAGCTAACTTGTATTATAATCGATTTTTTTCTTAAAAAATTTAAATATATTAAAATAACGTAAAGAGATCCAACAGTACATTTGTATATACCTATGTGTTATAGAAAAACATTTTATTTTTCGGAGGCAAAGAGGTTAAATAATGAGGGGGCGTACCACCCAGTTGTCAAACAATAATTTACGTAGCTATTAGTTGACGACTCATTCAGTCGAAACGTTAAGCTTTATCCAGATGTGAAAGAAAGCAATAATTACAGTTTAATCAAAAGTTTAATATTCAAAATAAAATTGCATAGTTTACAATTGAACAAATAGTCTTATTACTAAGCATGTTTATTCAAATCTCATAGTTTATTCTTCAAGTCTCATAGTTTATTCTCCAAGATGATCTTAATACTCGAGTAGAACCTAACTAAAAGAACAATATTCTTGTACTAATCACTTTATCTTTTTTTTTGGTTACATGGGTTCTAGGCTAGCTTACGCGTACCCGACTAATCTCACGGAGATATACATGCCTCCCCATATATATTCTCATGGTAAATCAGAACTAGGTTACCCATGTTTAGGGAGAGGTTCGAGCCTTGTACCTCTCACTTTATAATCACTTTATCTTTAACTTTAGATAAAGTGGTGTTGTGAAATTTCAGACGATAGCATTTATAAGATTTTCATGTTCATCTTTAACAACAAGTTGTTGCATTGTTCCAATTATTATTAGAAACAATATCACAAGATGTTCAAGTTTTTCTTTTTTTTGATAATATAGGTTGTTTGGTCCAGTTTACGTACATTACAACTAGATTCATGGAGAATATGCATGTCTCTCATATATATGTCTAAGGAATATTAGTTATAATATTCATGTTGAAGGAGATATTCAAACATATACCTCTTATTATATACATGTTATTTATATTATTTTTTTTTTAAAAGTAATAAGGTACTTCCTAGTTATAGTTGATTATCAAGTGCTTACAGGTTATTCAAGCTATTACTGGGATAAGAGTCCACTTTTCATATAATTGATACTGATAACTTGTAAGATAAATTAATCAAATTGTCTACTCTTCGAAAGAGGTAGGAGTGTTGTTATGACTAAAGTTAATCAAGAAGGAACATACGTATTGTATAGCTAGACAAAAATAAAATAGTGGATTGACTAATGTAAATTAGCCATTAGCCAACGATCTTTCCCCACCACCTTATCTTTCCTCTCTCATTTCTCCCCATACATATTGCCACTTGTCCAATCCCATATTATCTCTATATCCCACCACACTTAAACCGAGCACTCATACTTCAAATCACCATTAATTCTCAGCTGTTCTTATCAAGTACAGCAAAAATGGCGACACTTTCTTCAGCAACAGTTCCAGCAACCGCCGCCATTGTTACCTCAAGAAAATCCACTCACAAAACCACCAAAATCACCTACATTAACGGGTTAAACTCATTTGGAGGACTTAAAGTTCACAACAACAATGTCGCTTCATTAGGCTTACCCATTTCTACACAACAATCTTTCGCCACAATCGTTAACTCACTGAGTCGACCCACTAAAACCGGTGGACGTGGTGGTGGAGCTCTTTCGTCTACTTGTAATGTTGCTGCTGAAATTTTTAAAATTTCCGTTGTCTTGCCTGCTTTAGTTCTTGTTGGAGTTGCAGTTGGTTTTCTTCTACTTCGAATTGAAGCAACAGTCGAAGAAGCTGCAGAATGATCAATGGTTTAATCCGTTTTTCGTTTGGTTTAATTTTTTTTTTTTGTCTGATTAATATAACTGTTGTTGGTAATAATAAATATTTTCAATCTGTGTAGAATTGAATTCAATGAATATATAAAGAAAATTCTTGTAATGTTTGTAATGTTCGATCGGAGAACATTTTAAAATTTTATCCATGACCTGCGAATTGCTCATACACAAAAGTTTACATACATGCATTAGATGTAATGATACACTTATACATAAATATTCCAAGTGAATTGCATACATGATTATTGAGTAATTACTATCGGGAGATCGGTAGCTTTGTTCCGAAGCTGTGAATAAGACTGCACTTTATTTGTTGCATTTCTAGCGAAGCAAAGCGAAACAAACGCCACAAATATCAATATAGCAGAAAGTATCCAACTAAACTGCAAATTTGCTAAAGCTCTCGCCCTTAAATCCGCTTCTTGACTCTCACACACCACGGCTCCGTGTATACCGTGGCTATGCATGTTGTTCGGTTGAGACACGCATCCTTGTGGAACAAACATTGGAAACCATAGCACGTAGCCCATGTTAACGAACCAACAACCTTGGAAAACAACCGAGATACAAAGCACGATCGCTGCCGGAAAATTCGCCGGAGAAGCGGTGGAAGCCAAAGCGGCGATTATGGAGACGAAAACTATGAGTTGTAGTAGCCAATGATAGTGACCTTCGAGTCCGACATGATCGGTTGAGTGATAATACAACAAGAAAACCTCTTGTATGAAAACGGAAGTTACGAGGATTCCCGAGACCCCGGATAGGGTTTCGGACGAGTGATTCAACTCGGCGAAGAGAGTGAAACACGCGAATATGGCTAAGTGGATGAACATAGTCGCGTGCTCGAAGTTCAAGAGCGTGAAAGTGAAACGTAGAGAAGGAATGTCTAAAAGTTGTGTGATGATCGCAAAGATGGAGAAGGATAGGATTAATAAGAGTTCTAGATGCTCTAATTTGCACAGAGGACTCTTTAATGGATACCAAAATCTTGATTTGAAAGATGTGTTTGAGAAGTAAGCTTTGATTGTGTTGATTGTGTGCCATAAACCAAGGAATGTGAGCGCTAGGCCGGGTACGAGATGTCCGATTAACGTTCCCATTGTGTTTTTCTTACACTTGTAGATGAAGGTATTAGGAGAAGTAATGTATATTTATATTAAAGTTTGGTGCATAATGTGTGTGCTTCCACAAGAACTTCTAAAAATGCATGGCTCTTGCGTTTTGGAAAAGGAACTTTACTAGTGAAAGTAAATACACATGTAATGAGAAGAGTGAGTCATCTTCCGACCCCACAGATTTATAAAAGATAGAGGGAATAGGATAGCATACTTTTATATTTCAAGATATGAAAGCAAAATGCATTGAGGATGCGTAGTGATTCATCCAAATACTAGTTTTTGGATATAAAGATCCTAGTCAATTATTGCGACTTAACGAGGCACCTTGCGCAAATCATTATTTTCAGGGCGCGCTTGAGAGAGATTTTGATCAAGTAATTGGGGACTCTTATTGTGTCTTTGTAGGAGATGAAAAACAACATTAAATTATCTATAGTCAGATGTTTTATTATCTAATTAAATAGGAACATGTGCGCCCCCCCCCCCCCCCCCCCCCCCCTAAGTTAGGGGACAGTGATGAGTTGTTTGTTTATCCTAATAATATCCAAATACTCCTAGCTTGCTCTTTCCCAAACCGGGTATGAAATTTTGAACGGGCTCTTAATATTATTCACTAGATTGACATGGTAAATTGTTCATTGAAAGTGAAACATACTCATTTGTTTCGTCTCAACGAAGAATACAAGATAGTGAACCCACTAGCATGTAGTGGAAGATGATTTAGCCCACAACAAGTAAATGAGTCAAATAAGCTAATTCTTACTTTTCAAGAATAAAGTCTTTAGTGACCTAAATTACATAAATAAAGCATATAAAGTCATTAAAGCAGCAAAAAGATTCCTCGGAATACAACCTTTGGTGGAACATCTAAATAATGCAAGTAACATACTGTGAACGGCAAAATTCATGAAATAAGGTTCGTTAATATCTTTTGAAATACAGGATAGATTTAGCCTGTTTTGCATAACACAGGACCAATGATACAATTAACCTTTCCATTTTTGCACAGAAGTATATAACAGTAGTACACTTATATTCTATGTGAATTGCATCATTGGTCCTTGTGTAAATGTAAAGCAACATGATCAAATATACCCCAACGTTTCAAGTAGAATACACATCCTTGGGTAGAATTAGCCTATTTCGCATAACACAGGGACCAAGGGACCAATAAACTCTGTTATTATCAACTACGCTCAAAACGATTAATTGTCTGCAAATTATATAAAAAGAAACTCTTGATAACTTGCATTTAACCTCAAAATATTCAACATATAATTTATTAATTACAGTGTAAATGTATAAATAAAATTTATTGTATTTAAATCAAAATCCATACAAAATTGAACTCGATAAACCATAAACTAACCAAAATAGACTCTTACAATCACCAAAAATATTAATTATGAGCAAATTAAGCAAGGAAACACATGATAACTTGCAATTAAAGTCAGACGATTCAAAATTCAAATACTAATGATATATTAATCAATCAAAATTCATGGTATGTAAACAAAATCCATACAAAAAATGAGCTCGATAAACACTGAATGAATACCCAATCACAGCCACATATAATCGCAAAAATCTCATCAATTACAAAAATCATATTGCAACAATATCTATAATCTAACACTAAACAGTAAGCAAAGCAAAATTCAAGCTACGACGACAGATTGTTGCTTAGAAGGTTCGAGATTCTTGTTCGATTTCTGATCAGCGTCTCCGAGAAAATCTTCCATGTTATATATGACGGTGATATAGAGAGAGCAGCTAGGGCACCGAGCAATCTCTTCGCCGATTCGTAGCTCTTCTTTTGTGATTTGGAAAAGATCTCCGCATGGACATGGGTAAGTGAAGGCTTTTAGCTCTTCGTCCCACTCCATATCTTCGATTTCTACGTCGTCGTACGACATCGTTTTAGTTTGGAGGTTGGCGGTTATTGACTTCCCACGGTGGAGCTGAAGCTGAAGGGAAGTGGGTTAGGGTTTATTTTAATCCGTGTTGTCAATTAATTTATATATGGGTTAATGACTGTTGGGCTTATCCTATATACTCGTTATTTTATTTTTTGGATCAATTTATATAAGGGTGAGAGATTATTTTGCTCACCCTTATTTAGATAGAGGAAATTACTCTAACCAGAACAAATTCTAATTAAAAGAATAAGAAAGGCTGAATTTATATTTTTTAGTTAGCTTTTTTACCTTTGTATTTCTATTCAGTTGTGTCTTTGGTAGCGACCAATTTTTTTTCCGTAGGTATGTACCAAACAAGTCTTTTTTTTTAGTATGTACCAAACAGATTAGTTGGTTACGTTCTAAACTGATATAGATCTAGATCTGAATAAAAAAGAGAAATCTATTCACACTTTTTGAATCAAAAAACAAAGAGATATCTATTGCACAATCGTTTTTTAAACTAAATTGGAAAACGAAAAATACTATTTTCAACAAAAATAAAAAAACAATTTGATGGTGCACGAAGGTCACGAAGGCCCACCGACAGCGGCGGCGAGATCTACCCCAGCAGAGAAGCACGAGACAGCGGCAGCGCATGGAGGTGAGACAGCGGTGAGATCGTAGGAGCCATGGCTGAGATCAGAGAAGAATTAGGAACTTGAGATTCGCCAAGCCATGGCCACGGCGGTTATGTGTGGCGCCGAGTCCCTTGTTTCTTGTCGCCGGAGGTCGAAGAGGCTCTAGATCAGAGCTTCTAAAACGGAACTGCTAAAATTGAGGGAAGCCATGGCCGAGATCGGAGAAGAAGCAGGAGAATGGTCCACGAACAGGCGCCGGAGCCACGAACAGGAGAATGGTCCACGAACAGGCTTCGGAGCCACGAACAAGAGAGCGGCGTCGGTCTTCTGCTGGTGGAGGATGGTCTTCGTGTGTTGTCGGCGAGATCTGGAGCAAGGTCAAGCGGTGAGGTTTCTGTAAGAGCTCTGGGCATGGCGTCGGTCCTCGTGTGCAGGAGAGCGGCGTAGGTCTTCTGATAGTGGAGGTGATGGTGGTGCAGAGGATGATGGTGAAGTTGATTGTGGTGGAGATGATGGTGGTGAAGATGGCGTGAGTGGTGGTAGTGGTCATGGTTGTTGGTGGTAGAGAAAGGCCATGATAGGCGGCGATTGATGAGGGAGGGTGAAGATGGTGGATGTTTGGTGTGGGGTGAGGGTTGTTGGTGGGTGAGGCGAGAGAGTCTGAGAGAGAGGGTGAGGCGAGAGAGTCTGAACAAATATAAAACCCATTTTGGGTTTTTTCTTGCTTTTATTTTTGGACTAGTAATAGAAGGGCTGGGGTTTAGTGGGTTTTTTTTGTTTCTAGTTGGGTTTTAATTACCTGGTTAGTGGTGTCGACTAAGGTGTGATAAAAATAAGATATAAATAAGTGCAAAATAAACACCCTAGCCTAGGATGGTACTGCATGTATTACAGGACGTATGCAAGTTTAATGATAAGAGAATTCGTTCCTCAGAGACTACGAAAGTTAGAAAGAACTTATGCAAATATCAAGTGCAAATATAAAAGCTAGAAGAAATAATACGCAAGAAATAAAAGACAATAGAATTTTTATTGGGTTTTTGTAAATAGAAAATTAAACTAAATAAATTAAAGACAGAAATTTAAATAAGAAAAGAAGATAGTATGAGAGTTTAGCTCGAGAAATAGCAAGTGATCCCCACTAGCCTTGTTTATTCTAATCATGTAAGGGTGGATTATGTAGAATTGCAATAACCAGGATTCTAATTTCCTCCCTACCCCCGTCAGGGTGGACTAGGGTGGTGACCTCGCAATCACGAGGGGACTTAAATAGGGTGATCCTATGCCACTAGGTTCCTAGACTGGCCTTCTAATGATGATCGGTGGTTAAATCATACCCTAATGGTTATCTAGTTAGGCAATCCTGTCAGGATCACTACCGCACACTAGACGTTTATGTGGTGTTTCAATAATTAGACACCCCTTCCCGGTGACCATCTAACTACTATTAAGGTAATCCTATACGTTGTACACCGCAAGGAAAACAAATAAATCAAAGCACATAAAACAGAGAATAAAACATGAGTTCAATTTAAACACAATGGTATACCAAATTAAAATAGATGTAAAACAGGTCTATGGTTCATACCCATGTGCTAAATCTCAAGCTAAAGTAAATTAGTTCATACAAGAGAAAGAAAAGAAAACAATTACAATTTGAAGGCTTGTGAAGACATAATTTGGTGTTCATCTCCTTCCAGGCTTCTCTTCTCTTGATGTAGGCTTCTTCTTGGCTTAAAGATTAGCCAAGGATGTGTTTCTTCTGAATAGATGGTGTATTTATAGGGTATAGGAAACTCTAAAATGTTTTCTTGGAGTGGAAGACAAGTATTGGACTTCTAGCCCAACTCAAATTCGTAACCCAAAAATATAGAAAAGGTAAAAAACTGTTGTTTTGTTTTGGCCGTAACTTCTTCAATACAGCTCCGGTTGACGCATTCTTTATATCGAAACTAATCGTCTCGGAAATCTCTATAACTTTGTTTCAGACCATTCTTCCAAATTCCTATCCGTTTTTGAGTTATGATCAATTTAATGGACGTAACTGCTAGAATTCAGATTTGTTTGGCAACTATATCTTTTACTTCCTTTATCTCCAATTTTAATCTTTATCTTCTTTCCTTTATCTCTTACAATTCATTTGGCATATAATTAATTACCATATATCTTTAAAGCTTCACAATTAACAAAAAATTAAACCCAATATGCTCTTAAAATAATAAATAATCAAATCAAGATAAGAAATAGGAAAATAAAGAAATATGAATAAAAATCGACAATTAAATTATTAAATACACCTAAAATGATGTCTCCAACCAAGATTAATTTGTCACAAATAGGGAGACATCAGTTAGGTATAGGACTTAATAAGTACGTTGAAGGTTACTTGGGTCTTTTAAAATAATTGCCCCATTTAGATAAGGGAAAAGATTTTTTTATTGGACGAAGAAGAAAACACGATCTTCTCTGGCAATAAAAAAAATCAATTCCATCTAAGTCAACTTATAATTTGGAGTAATACTATGGGATTTTAGGGAATATATGATAAGATCTTGTTTTCAAAGATCCTATAACAAATACTAAAATACCCTAAAAAACTAAAAACTACATAAAAACAAAAAATATATGGCAAAAAGTATGGATCACCGAATCACTGAGTATCAATACTATTCATCTTCAGTCGCCACTACAAAGACCTGGTTGAAAGTCCTAGAGGGGGGGTGAATAGGATTACTAATAAGATTAATGCCTAATTAAAAATCTTTTGGACAATAATAAGTTTAAGAGAAAACTTCTAAGTCAACTAATATATCAAACACTTATGGGATCATGCAAAGGATAAGTTAGAGGTTCGATATATAAGTTAAACAAGTAAATCGATTATCTATTCTCTTACTAACTTAGAAGACCAAAGTTTGATTAGCTAGATAAACATAATCACGATATTCATACTAGTAGGCATATAATCAAACATGTAAAGTGCGGAAAGTAAATAGCGTAGGGATAGAAAGATACACATGATTTATAGTGGTTCGGTTTCCCTACATCCACTACCTAAGGAAGCCTCCTTAGGATTTCAAGCTTTTCACTAAGCTCCCGTGTCTCTCTTAACCGGGTCGAGAACACAATAACCCTTACAACCTCTTCGATAACACGAAGGACAACCTCTTCGAAACCACGAAGGAAACTCTTGTGTAATCACAACACAAGGACACCGAGTATACTCCTGATACTCAAATTCTCTCTTAATCTATCTATTACAAGAACTAGACTTAAGAGGATAAATACAAAGAGTTTAAAGGGTTAAACTACTTTGCTAACAATCTCCTAATGAGTAGATATAACACTTAAGCATGAAAGACTCCTCTTGAGTAGATAGAACTTTGTGGCTTATTGAATTAACTCCTTAATTGAGTGGATATGACAATGTATAGCTTTTGACACCTTCTTGGATGATAACAATTAAGCCCTTTAGTGTATATGGGTTGAAGGTGTGATTGTAGCCTTGAAAGACCTTCAATTTATAGCTGCAAAATGCTCCCAACGGTCATAAGACTTGTCTCCAACGGATATATTAATATCCCCAACGGATCTATTCCTTTTGTCTTCATTTTGCTGCAGGAAACCCTAATCTGCGGTGCACCGCGGGGTTGGTGAGGTGCACCGCGGGGTTGGTGAGGTGCACCGCGCCAAGCTTGCTAAATTCACTTGCTCTCTGACGGGCTAGCCCCCTGGTCCGTGCCCTGGTCCGCACATCTGCGGTGTACCGTGCCCATAGTGCGGTGTACCGCACCAAAGGTCTAAAACACCTTTTAATGAGTATATCTTTCACTACGATGCTCGGATCAGAAAACCTTCTTCACGAGAATTGTTGGAAACATCATTCTAAGAAACTTTGTAGTTGATCACTAAAGCTAATTCTCAATGTACACAAAGATAAGGTTAAAAGTATTTGTATGAGAATTAGTTTCATAAGATATAACAATAAAACTTTGATCTAAATGATAAAGATGTGGTTTTTGATGAATTAGAGTGCAAGATAGAATATGTATAACAAGAGTAATTAGCACACTAAACACAAGAGGATTTGTCACATTAAAACAACCTATTAAGGGAGGCTATATGCCAACACTGGTGTCAATGCCGATACCCAGGGCATACTCAGAGATTTTATTGAGTACTCAGAGAGTCACTGAGTATCAGTATTGTTCATCTCCGACCACCACTGGCACCGTCATACTGGGCGTACTTAGTGATTTTACTCGAAAATCACTGAATATGAAAAATTTACTAAGTATACTCAGAATTTTACTAAGTATCTCACCAATTCTATGAGTATCGTCAGCAATTCTCCGAGTATACTTAGTTAATTCTCTAAATATTACACAAATTTAAGAATTAACACAAAAATAGAAGGCATAAATTCAGAAAAATTAATTATATGATCAAAAGAATATTACAATGCTACTGAAATAATGAAGTAATAAAATACTATTTTGAAGTTAAATTATTAACAAAGAAATCTAAAATTATAGTGACACAGAGATAAGTGAATAAAAAACAAAAGTTGAAATTAGCAAAACATATTTCCACCACCATTACTATTGTTAGCCATAGATCTCGAACTTCTGCATCAAATAGCAAGTCACTTCCTCTATTAAAGAAGATCTTCAACGAAGCTTCACCATGATTGTTGAAGCTTGAGGTCACCAGAGCTCGACTGAACTACTATTAAAACAGATCTCGGAGCTAGCCTGAAACGAAGCTTCTTCTTCACTGGACAAGCAACTCAGACCACGAAATAGAAAATAGAATATTAGATCTACGAAAAAAATGGATAGCAAATAGAAAGCATAGTTGTTAAAACTTGTAGAGATCTCGCCATTAACTTGCTTAGTCGTCGTGAAGGAACATTCCCGGTGGGTAGGGTAGGGAGAGGGGAGAGTATATCGATTGTTTAAGGTTTGTGATTTGTGTGATTTATGTGTGCAATTTAATATCTATATTGGGTGATAACATTTGAGGGTATATTGAGTACTGGTAAAATAGCTTTATAGTATTAAACCTAATAATTGACCTTTAGTAAGAAGAAAGGATTGAGTGGAGGTGGTCGGGTATTCAGGAGGGGTATCAACACCTTTGTAACTAAATTGATAAGTAGGGATACGTTGGGTTTTTCCATCAAGACACCATATACTACCTTGTACACACCTAATCATTAGGGATGTAAATAGATCACAAAAATAAAAAATCATGTTTATAATCATTTAATTTATTAAAAACCATAATTAAAAGAGAATTATTTTTCAAACCATAATTATTGACGTGGTATCAACACCTCTTAACTAAATTGATAAGTAGGGATATTTTGGATGTTTTCATCAAGACACCATATACCACCTTATACCCACCTAATCATTAAGGATGTAAATAGATCACAAAAATCAAAAACCGTATTCATAATCATTTAATTTATTAAAGACCATAATTAAAAGAGATTCATTTTTCAAAACCATAAACGAATTATTAAATTTCGGTTTTTTAAACGATTTTTTGGATTTTAACCATAATCAAACTATAACTTTATAAATATATTGAAAATATTAAATTAAAATCACACATACAAGTAAAATATTTTATGTATAAGTATTATGTTTAGAGAGAGAAAGAGATGTTTAATAAGAGTTCTATAATTATATAGGATATTGTTATTTTGTTGGTTAAATCTAATATTTATACTTTTTATCCATATTATTATAAAATATAGATTGACGTTTTATATTCGCTATATTTATTTCTTTTATCACTATAATTTTATTTAAATAAATCTAAGTAATCAGAAAAAGAGTTTTACCCATAACATCTTGTTAACTTGTTTTATGAAGAGAAATCAAGAAAGTGTCGTCTTATTAGTTACTCCAGAAAAAAATAAGAATTAAACAATATATTAAAGATTAAGAATTAAGACTGTAAAATATATAAATAACCAGAAAAAAGAAAAAAACAATATATTAAAAGTTAGAGCTATAAAAAATAGAAAAAAAAAACACTAGAAACTACATGAATACTATGAACTACAAAGTTGTTCTTAATACAATAGAAGTAGATAGGTATATAGAAATCTAAAACTAAACTAATTAGAAAATAAAAGATAAACTTTAGATTAATATTTATAGTAAGACAAATAAATTAGATTATTGGAAACACAAAACCTTATCCTAAGATTTATCCTAAGATCTTAGAGTAATATTTGATTTCCTTGACAAGTAGTAAAATTCTTTCAGCTTCTTTAATCAAAGGGATCATCAAACTCTTTAACTTACTCATGCCATAGATATCATCGCAAATTGTTGACCTCTCAACTGGCTCTCGTTCTGTTAACAAATTTCGGTGTATTCTGGAGCCTTCAGCATAGCATAGCAGGTGCGCTCACAATGTCAGAGTCTGCAACAAGATGTGATGTGATCAGTAAAAACAATCTATAAGTTTGGCAGACCAAGTAAAGTGTTTAAATTCCTGCATTTTAGGGGTAAAATACTTCTTTTCCAAAACTCAGGGGAGTGTCTGGAAATCAACTGAACACTATTCACGCCCACGGCCCATCAACATCTTATCGGAGTATCAAAACTGGCGTGACTTCGATTTCTAAATGTGGACCCCACGATTATCGAAGCCGAGAAACTTATGAATAACATAGATATTTGTAGAAATATTATAAGTAGTATCATGTATTAAGAAAATTATACAATATTGTAAATTTTATTTTTGTTATTTTAATCGTAATTATTATTGATTTATCATATATATATATTCAATAATGCTTATGATAAATATGAATTATAATGATTTAAAAATCATATTTTAAATGGTATACAAATTTTACTAAGTTTAAAATTTGGATTGATCTTTTAAGTTTATTTTGAATAAACATGAAATGTCATTTTTTTAAAATACTTTAAAATCCTCCAACTATTTTATTAAGAAATACAATTCAAACGCTAAAAACAATATATGGGATATTATACTTAAATTTTCATAGACATCGAGCCCCAAAATTCAAACTTCATTTTCTTTACACTATCCCCTTTCTCTAAAATCATTTTAAATCTCAATTAAACAGTATAATTTCATAATTTAAATTAGTTTTAATTTATTTTTCAATTAATTTTTAATATAAATTATATTTATTTATATTTCATTCAAGACTTTCAAATCAAAAGTATCCATATATCTAGATACAGATGTTAAGAATCTTGAAGATCGTGTTAATATATTAACTAAGAATGTTAATTCAATTCATGAAAAGTGATATGGATACAAATAAAAGTATGTCAACATGTTCAGTGTGAGTGGATAGAATTGGTCTAATTTTTTATTTTTTTAATAAAACTTACATTTTATTTTGTCAAAATTTAACATAATTTTATTTAATTACTATAATTTCTGTTAATACAAATAAATAATTATTATTGATTGGAATGTCAACTAATATTATTTAAGATAGGATAATAAGTATTAAAAATCTAGTTATATAGAAGCTTTATCATTGAGTCATGGTAATTTTTCTATTAGTTAAGAAGAATTAATGAACTATTGTCCTACTATACAAGATTACTGGTTATGTATATGTATCATATAAACTATAACTGTTTTAAAGAATGAGTAACGAATCCCAAATGTTATTTTATTGTGTCAAAAATATATGGGAAGAACATGGGTACTAGTTTGTTTTTGTTATGTAAATTACCCTATACGTGTAATTAATTGCACTATATATTATGCAAAGTAACAAACTTACCCGAGTATTAGACACTGGCGTGATCACTTGGATTTCTAAATGTGGACCCCACCTTTAGAAACTATTGGCTTGCTATGGCAAATCGAGAAAGTAGGTGTTGAAATTCTCCATAGCATTAAATCCAAGGGGTCCAACCTTCATACATATTGCAAAGATTATCCAAGCTTGTTGCTTGTTTAAGCAAAAAGTCCACTTGCTCTGAAACACTTATATCTCTGACAAATTACATCCATTGTCACAAGATAATTAGCAATTACCAACAACTTTCAAGGGAAAATAAAATAGATATATATACCTGTTCTCCGAAATATCTCGACCGTCAATTTTCATCTCCACTCTCCTCAATATTGACATTGCATAAGCGTTTTTACCTTCATCATATACATAATAATAAGTCCACAATTTATTATAATATGCAAATATTGCACTACAGGTCCCTATATTTTGTGAGACATGAGTAATGAGAAGCATAACTAAAAGACATTCTTACCCTTGCGACTTGTAGCTTCTACATTAGATAACAAAGTTTCACGACTTTCATCAGTAATCTTGTCCTCGCTCGATAAACAAGTATCAATTCTATGCACAGATTTCACATCAGAATTCTCCTGCTTAAAAAACAAAGTTCAAATCAATAAAAATGAAGCATCGATTCACACATAACACCATTAGATATTTATTTTACCAGGAGATTTCTTGAATCAAGATTAGTTTCAGTTGAGGAAAGACCATCTGAAGAGCTTTTCAAAATGGGGTCCGCTATGTCAAGTCCATTAGAGCTAGTTGATGTAAAATCAGAGTCTGAGCTACAACTAGTAATGCTTTCAGGAGGAGATAACCATCCCTTATCTTGTGAGGTGGGTCCCACATGATTAAGAAAATCTTCTTCATTTTCTCCATCTGACTTTATAATTATTTCAGACTCCTCCTCATCATCATGATCGTTAAGATCTGATCGCGATGGATTTGTGTCCTGTGACCTTTCTTCCTCGCTTTCCCCTAAACCTTCTAGAGCCTGTAAGAAAAGAAGATTCATGATTTCATTATTTTACACAATTGGACCCCATGTGATCTAAAAATTGCAGAAACCACCCCCCCTCCCCAATCTTTTATGCTGTTAGATAACCGATTCTCCTAAAAGCTTAAGCTATTAGGAGTGGTAATCTTATACATTATATTTCGAGTATTACATGCTCAATATATACAAGGCACAAAACCTCCTTCTGCCTATTTTTCTCTACTTCATGCACATTCATGTAATAATTTTTTGTATAGTTTGAGTTTTTTAGGTATTAAATGTCAAAAAATACATTATAATTAATGGTTTTAGAGGACATATTGTATATTTTAAGTTATTAAGGTATTAAATGGCAAAAATACATTAAAAACTACGATTTTAGAGGGTATTATGTGATTATTAATGGTACATTGTAAGTTTTTAAGGTAAATATATTAAAAATTGACGGTTTTAGGGGGATATTTTGGACATTTAATTCCTTAAAAATTAAATTAAAACAATAATGCGTGTGAAGTACATTTTAACAGAGAAGTTGACGGAAGGGGGTTTCAACTTTCAAGCCTAGTATAAGAGATCACAAGGGGCTTTTCCGCAATTTTTAAACCACATGGGGCTTTTGTGACATTACGATAAAATGAAGTTAAAAGCAAGAGAGTGTTACTTTATGAAGGTTTCCTGCATGAAGACTTGCAGTTCGTGCCAGCTTAGTCAGCAATGAATGAAGGCCTTTAACAGATGATATCAAAGGTGAGACCAAGGGTTTAAAAGCTTGACGAGAGTCGAGAATTCTTGTATGATAAGACTGATATATAGCTTGCCCATGAACTGGAGATAATTCTACTTCATTCTTGGTATTACTTCCCATAGCTTCATTTATTGCACTTATGTCCTTCGATAGGACTGATTCAAGTGGAAGAAGACACGCATTTGCCTGTTCATGAAAAATATGAAAGTGGGATTTTATTAACCATTCATAAATACCCCTGTAATTTGACGAAAGGTTAAAAAAAACCTATGGTTGTCCATAGGGTTTTTTTTGACCTTTTGTCAAACTACATAGGGGTATTTGGTATTTTACACAATTATTTAACCAAAAAACACAATCATTAACAAATGAAAGATAAATATAGAAAGTATACCTTAGTAAGATTTTCCATTAGAGAGGAGTGTAATGAAGCAGCCTCTTTTCCCAAATTGTGAACATCGTGTAAACCTTCTGTTATTGCCAGGACCTATTACACAAGGGCTAAACTGTCAACACTTACATAGGCAAGGGAAAATAGCCCAAACAGGCTTTTTCTAACATGGCCCAATCTTTCAAAATGGACATGTTAGTTAACCGTCTTTTATTCAACGGAATTTACATTTGTAAGGGCATTTTTGATTAAAAATATTTTACCTCTTCAAGCATGGACCCACATTCAATTGTCAAAGCAGTGTGATTTTTACTAATGCCCCCAAAAGTAGATAACACCGCACTAGTGTCATAAGCACAGTCTCTCATAGCAACAAGAGTGTTTTGCAATTCGCCTAAAAAAGAATAGTTAAAAGTGAAAAAGTTGCCTACATTTTTAAATTAATCCACTATAGATCCCTATATTACCTGATGCTGACTGTGCTTTAACAGAAGCAATACTTAGTTCATTAGACGCAGTAAAAAGAGCACTTGAAGCAGCTTCTACATTACTTTGTGCACGTTTCCATTCCTGTTCAGTACCTGATACATTTGATACATGTCAATTCACTATCATATAAGTACATAACATATTATTAATATATACTAATATACCAACAGATTATACTCACGTGTAAATGAATGATAAGTTACTTCCAGTTTCATTATCAAGTTCAAATAAACTTCTTGCCAGCTGTCCCCTTGACTCGGGAAAATCCCATCTCTCGAAGCTTCAAATTCCACAACAGATATACACACGTTCATTATATCCGATGCCTTTTCACGACACTCATGTAAATGTTGTCTCCTTTTTACCAAATGATCATGATATTCCTGAGGTATACCTGAGGTATTACTCGAACTTGGGCCTCCACAAGCCCAACTCATGGCCCGTTCCAGCTGTCCTTCCGCTACAACAGAGTTTCGCTCACACACTAACAAACCCTCGAGTAATTTACTCACTTTCGCAATGTAAGATCGTATACTCTCAAGCAATTTACCTCTGTTAATGTTCATTAAAATTGGAATAAATTCATCTTCATTAGCGTGAAACTTATGAGATATTAGCCTGTTATTTTGCGAGGAAGTTATATCGTTCATCCATTCCATTTGAATAATCTCGAAGCTCGTTTTTAAAAGGGCCTCTTTTAATTCATCTACTCGCCTCTTCATGATCGAAGCTGCTAATTTTCCGGATCTAACACTTTCATGTGCGTTACAGTAATTTTCCAACAAAAGCTGCGCTTTTTTAATTCTTGTTTCGTCCATTTTTGACTCAGATATTTGACTTTCTTCGTCTAATCGTCTTATAAATACAGGCAAAACTCGCTGAATCAGATATTGCTCAATATGTTCTTTCAATACAGGTTCAAGTTTTTTCTTAGTTGAATCGTGTGTACACGAATCGAGAAAAGAATCAATCACCGAGACTTTCCAGATAAAAAAAACATTCCGAGGCAAATTCCACACATAGTGAGATATAGGGCTATTCGCAAGTTGAGTAAAGGTACATGGAACTGATTCAATATTTCGATCAAAGGATTCCAATTCAGAGAAAGGCTGATTTAATGAAGCGAGAAGAGACTTACTTCTTAACATATGAGGCTGTTCCGTTTGGTCAAAGATAGTCAAAGACTTCATATAATGTTCTAAAGACACTAACGAACTTTTAATACTAGATTCCTTTTTCAAAAGTGAAGATGTTCGAATATCCTTTTGATTCCATGTCTTATGAAGTTTGTCTAGCTGTGCTTTACATGCATCTTCTTGAGAAGCAAGTTCTTCAGCTTCTTCCCATGATAAATTATCTCTACCTTTAATCGAAGCTTCTTCTAGAGCTAATTGTTTCTCAGTAACTAAACCCACTTTAACAAAATAACTCTGCTCAAATTCAATTAAAGACGCTTTCTCCATTTCAACTTCGAAAAGTTGCTCTAATGCTGTATCTATAGACCCCTTTATTTGCGAAACGGACCCCGAAACATCCATAATCTCCGAATTATACGATACGTAAGATTTAATCACCTCTGGTAAAACTATCTCAATCATTTGTTCAACCAAGTTTTCACACGAAACTAAACATTCCTTGAATATCGAAACCCAATTTCCCTGATCATCATCTGTGGGCCCACTAACTTCATTAAGAAAACCCGCTACAAGAAAGCACTTCTCAATTTGCGCTTCGACCTCACTATAATTTGTTTCCACATTTCTCCCTGTTAGTTTATGTTTAACATCACTATAGATATTACTTATAGCTGAATTTAGAATCGATACAACACTTTCCTTATTCCCTTCGTGTGTGAATTCAGATACGAGACGTTCCTTAGCTTTTAATTCACTTTCTAAACCAATCGAGTTAACTAATTCAGAATATTCCTTTTCTACCCTCTCTACTTCTGTAGCATATTTCCCGAGTCTAACACATAAACTATCATATTTCCTCTTCGTAGAGTCAAAGTTTTCCTTCCGAAGAAGAAGTTCAGAGCCTTGCCTTCTAGCTAAAGATATAATATCAGAAGAAAGAGAACTAACTGAAAGTTGAAGAACTTTTTCCCAACTATGTACACAACTAGTAGTAACATAATTCCCAGGTAAAACCCTTTGTAAAGCTAAAGAATAAACACGAAGAGCTGCTACTAATTCATCAATACCATGATCAAGTTCAGTTACAATCTGTTCAACTTCTCGATCAATATCATGACATTGAACTAGAGTAGGTTCAGGTACAACAGTTAGTGGAACCCGCGCTACAATAACAGCATGTGTAACAGATAAAGCTTCTTTTTCATCGGAAAATTTAAAATCGACTTTCATTTCGGAAAATGAACTGCTTCGTATAGCTTCGAGGACTCGTTCATGTTGTTCTATCCAATTTGTTAGTTCTTGGAGATTCTCCATAGCTATAGTTTGTGCTTGAGTGAATTCATGAGCTTGTATCTCTAATGAAGAACGAATATTGTCTGAATTTAAGGTTGCTTCGGAAACTATTGATTTTGCCGATGTTTCGTGTATAGCAAGGTTGGATCTTTCTTGATCAGCATGATGGAATTTAGTAGCGACAATCTTGTATTGATCGAGAATCTTTTCGAAGGTCTGAATTCAAGAACAAGTTTGATTACACATTAAATTTAAAGTTATTCAGCATGGGAATATATTTCAACTTTATGCACCCCCACCCCAACTTTTAAAAATTTATGTTATTAAAATATATTTTATTTGTGTAGATATTTTGTTATGTGCATAATAAAATACAGGTTATATTATATACTATAGGGACTTATAGAGTAATTAATTCAGAAAATTTAAATCGGGACCTATAGTGCAATTTTTGTATAATACAGGATATATAGTGCAATTTTATATAATATAGGGACTAACAGTTTATAAATTTCAAAAAAAAAATAAGTTAGGACCTAAAGTGTAATTTTTGCATAATATAGGGACCTATAATTTAATATTTGCATAATATAGGGACCTATAGTGCAATTAAGACCAAAATAAAAAATTGGGGCAACAAAATATTCTGATGCTATAAGATTTTCTCCTTTACCTCAAGAGCAGATTCAGCAGCTGGTAAGCTAGTCAGTAAAAGATCATGATGTTCCTGCACATTAAATTAAAAAAAAAACTGTCAATATAAACATAATGTATGATTTAATGTTATAATAGAATGGTAACTAACTACAGGGTGGTATTAGACTATTTGGTAAAATTAATTACCTGTAATGGGACACGAATTTCTTGAACTCGTGAAGCGAATAAACTCAAACTCACAGCAAGTTCCATTCCTTTCCTTTCCTCACCTACAATAGCTGCATCATCATGAAAATCACCGCGTGTCCATTCCACAAGTGGGTCCCACACGAAAGCTTCAAGTAACAACAAGATAGTGTCTTTGTTTTTCTTCAATACACCAAGGACTTGTTCACAATATGCTCTAAATGTACCCTCGATCCCGGTTATACCCAGTGCAGATTCAACTGTTTGTGTGAGACGAAAAGGTACAATTTCGGGTACTTTTAGTCTTTTTCCTTTATCAAAACACACATTGTAATCAATATGTAAGATATCTCCAGTAGAGAAGTCTATGAGAATGTTGTCTAAATGTCTGTCTCCTAAGCCCAATACATGGCCCACCATACTCATAGCTGCTAAAGTACTAGAATACCTACACAATCATTTATTTATAAGGTTACTAAGATCATAGTTAAACTGAATGCTTATAAGTTAAATACAGATTTTATAGTACCTCTTCAATTTGGAGCTAAAAGCCTTGAATCCTTCACTAGCACACCAAAGCTCTTGATAAAGAAGCTCCTTAGGAGCCTCATTCATAAGATCCAAAAGCACTTTTCTCTTAACTTCTTGAGGCCAATCCCTTCTAGATATTACTCTTCGTATACCCTTCTCTTTAAGAGCCGGTATAATCTTCCCATAAAACATATCAGTTGGCCTAGGTACAGCTGGCATATCCATCTCATTCGTATTATTATTATTATTCCCACCACCTTGTGCCAGCTGTACTCGAATCTGCCACGACTTGAAAACCGTGTAAATACTCGTTACATTATCAACCCATTGAATCAAACCGGCTTGACCACTAATAGGAGTCACTGAATAATATCGAATATTACCAAATGAGCCCAGAAAACTATTCACCGCTTGTAAAAGCTGCATAATCCTTGCATCAAGACGTAAATCTTCTCTCCCTTTCAGTAAATACGTGTACTTTTTACCGTCCGACCCAAAAAGATGAATCTTTTTCGGTTTAGTTTTGGTTGATAAAACGGTCACTTCTTTATCAAACGAAGCAATAGTAACGTTACTTAATATATCAAGACCAGGCATGGGAGCATGAGAAGATGATAAAATGGCGAGTTCTGGAGAAACTTCATGTAAAGATAATGAAGATTTTCTTTGATGAGAAGCTAAAGATGAAGCGATATGATCGAATCTACGCCACACATCTCCTAGTGATGTGGCAGATGAAGGTGGGGTTTTGAAATTTGAAATTGCGGTTTTAATTTGTTTATTAAATTCATCGTGAAACCATTTTTCGTGAGGTGTTTCAGGTTTTCGAGAAGTGGAAATTAAACGACGCTCTAGGACTACTATGATTGGCGCCATCATTGCCGAGTATTTTGCGGCGTTTATTTTGTTTTTTTCTGTGGGAGTGAGTGTGGTATTTTCGGATACTCGTGTAGCTTCTTCTTTTAGGAGATTTATTCTTCTCATAACATCTATAAAAACATTCAAATTATATGTTAATATGATATGACATGATCACTATACAAATTGTTTTATGAGAAAACACTCACTAAAAGACTAACGTAGCCTTAAAAGTGACTAGTACAATTTTCGCATAATAAAGGGGCCTATAGTGCAACTAAGTTAAAAAAAAGGATATTCAAGACAATATCATGTAGCTCAAGCCAAACATTATCAAATGCTTGCTAAGTTATAAGATTTGAAATTCACTAATTATATGCATGAGAGTGTAATTACCGTAGCTTATAATTCTATGATAATAAACTATACAATGGGAGAAAAAATACGTAAATTGTCCCTCGAAATAAATAACAACTCTTACATCAATTTTTTAACCACATACTTCAAATATTATAGAACTACTATAAAATTTGGGACATAATTCATTGATAAAGGAGTGATTCAAACTTCAATACGTGAAAATAATAAACATTAGTACCTGCATGAACATCTTGGAGTGTACTGAGCCATAACTCCTCCCAGAGAACGGTTACATTGTTGAGCTCTTTTATCATCAACTGCACATCTTGAACTAATCTTGGATGAAGCTTATTCTGCGTATATATATATATGTCAAACATTAATACAGTCAAAATACCATTGGGCCCACAATTCAAGATCACATACTTACCAGACAAGCAAGTACAAGTTGAAGCTCTTCAGAAGGCTCCTTGCCATAAGAATTTGCATCAACAAGTGTTGGATAAACTATAGACCAAGGAGATTGCTTAGCCAACATCACTAATAAATTCTCCAATTGCTTTCTCACCACTTTTTCAGAATGAGAACTTAATCGCGAGAATAGTTGAGGTGTTATTGCCTAAAAAAAAATCAAATAAGAATATATCATATAATATGTAAAAGTAAACAAATTCTCACCTGCCATGGTAACAAAGGAACTGTCGAAAGTGCAGGTTCAAGTATATCTTGTAACTCAACACCATAATTAAGGAGAATATCCAGAACATATAATGTTGCCCTTAAAGTGTACCCCACAGATTCGTATTTTGACTCACTAACCCAGCTGCTTAATTTACCATCGTAACTTTTAGAAGATGAACAGCTCAGATACTTAATGAACGCTTGAGCTGCATGACCGAAAAGTGAAACCCTCCTTTTTCTCAAACCCCACCATATATTTACTAAATCATTAACTATCGGTAATGTTATAGCTTCATCTAAGGTGATATTTTGCGAAATAAAGCACTTTTGCAGCTCAGAAGTTACTGTAGAAGATAGATTTTGACTCGATGAATCCTCCATTCCTGGGATTGAAGCTAAAGCTTCAATAATATTGATCACTAGCTGTAATATAACCTTTCCATGACTCGATAATTCATTATCTTCTAGAAGATTCCTCGATTGAGGAAGCCGAGAAAGAATATGCTTTACTTCTAAACGCTCTTCATCACTTAAGCTAAACCTTTCGGGATATATTTCAGAAGCAAGAATCGAAGATAAAGAGCAAGAATGAAGAGCCACTTCATGTGAGGAAGACATAGATATAGAAGCTTTAGCTTGATCATAACACCATGAAGCGTATAAAAACCAAGACTTCCCCATATTGGGCCCAAGAAGAGACGATAATTTCCTAGCGGACCCCACAAGTTCCTCAACAATAAGATTCACACTCGGTGTAGATTCGATCATCTTAAAGTCTGATTTCATCTTTAACACAATGTTCTCGAAATGTAGACCTTCATAATCTTTACGTAACCATTTCGAAAGTTTTAAGCATCCTTTTGCCTTGAACAAATTATCAGGAGAATCAGAATTTACGGATAAAGAAGAAACCATATAATCACGAACATACGACCAAAGATTCATCAACGCATCTTCAAGCTTATTTTCAGCGTGCATCAAAAGTATACCTTCATATTGCAAATTCGAAGTGATGACATCACTATGCTCTTTCAAATAGTTGAATAGACGCCCTGCTAATCTTAGATTTCTTTGTTTTCTCGCTAAAATTAATATATTATTGCACAGATTAAGCGTCAATGGAGATTCTGGAGAAGTAGTTTGAAAAACTCGAAAAACTTTTAACCACATATTACAATCTTGCCGTACTTTATTAATTGGCGATTGTAATGCTTGGATATACGAAGCTAATAGCTTATCTTGCCTAGTGGGCCCACTTTCTTCAAACGCTAAAATGCAGCATAACTGGTTTACATAAGGTGCAGCTTCAACAATCCCATCGAGTGGCAAAACGGTTAATATCTCACTAAGCATAGACTTTCCTTTTTCAAGCTCACGAGATATTTCATCAACTTTCCCGCTTTTTTCGAGAAGCATAGCTTGTAAAAGCATTTGTTCACTCCTTTGCAAAGCTAATTTAGGATCAAGTGTAAGTTCATTACTACTTTTAGGTGTCAAATCGAGACATGCCCATGAAGCTTGATAATCACCTTCATCGAAATGAGCAAGCGCTTGAATAGAACTTACTTCATTACCTGTAGTAGTTAAAGCACCTGAGTAACTTTTTCCAGCATATTTTGATCGAAGTGTTTGAAGCTCTAATAACCATGAATCCAAAGATTTCCAATCCGAAACAGCTGAGTAATTCTCGATTATCCGTGAAATTAAAAATTGTACTCCATCAGATCCCATAGAAGTGAGTGATTCTTCGTTTTGTAATAAATGAATGAAACAAGCAGCAGCTTTTTCATGCTCACCTTTCGCTTGATATACAAGTCCATCAATCCATGTAAAATGTCCTGGATTCGAGTTTTCATCTTGTAACAAGGGAGTAAATGTCGAAAATGCCCATTTTCGTAAGCCAAATAACGCTTCATGTTCATGGTTTTTACATAAAGCTAAGCCCATGTATCGTAAAACCCTCATTAAATCGGTTTTCGAAGAAAAATGATTACTAATCTCAAGCAAACGAAGCGTACAATAATGAATAGTTGCATCATGACACTGTAAAGCTAATCCAGCTTTCATCATTGGCTCACATATACGAGAAAACCATTCAACACAAACTTTTTTATTTGCACGGAAAAATAAAGAGCTTGTTCGTGAAGTACTAGGTAAAACCATTGATCCTTCGTATGCATTGTACACGTTTTTCTTCAACGCTTCAACAAAATCTAGTAACAGTCTCATTGGTAACAAATGTGCGTAAGAAGAACTAATTATCTTTAAATTTCCATCGTTATTTTGCTCTGTATCGAGATGAAGCACATGTGCTATATCAAAAAGCATACGCTCCAAAGCAGCGAAAGTTTGAGTGGGCCCACCAAGATTAGTTCTAAGACGTGTAGTTATACAGTACCTAGCAGCTTCATGTACTGCCCACCATGCACCGGAAAGTATATTAACCGAGGAGACTTTTTCGAGAATATATAGACCGTTTTGCCCTTCTTTAGAATGAGTTAAAGTAAGGTCATTATTGTCATTTGACCTCTTACACGTTTGAATAAGTCGATGAATCCAAGAAGAAAGAGGAACTTTCCATCTCTGTGAAATGTAACTCATTATCGAAACAAGTTGTTGTGAGTGAAGTTGTTGAGGCAATTTTCCTACAGCAAAAAGCTGCTTCCATTGTAAATTAGAACCTTCCGGAAACTTTGAAATATTCACCTCATGTAGGCCCCACATATACACTGTTAATGGTAGAACATCCGAAAGCAACTTCACGAACATAGCTTTAACATCTTTCTCCGGATCTCCAAGTTTTTCAAGGACTATTTCGCAAATAACTGGGAAATGTGAAGGATGTATAAGTTTTCCACGCATAAGCATCTCCAAAACCGAACCAACAAGCATTCGAACTTTCGATTCTCTATCAAATGATACGCTCAGGATCGAAAATAACAACTCCTGATTCATATCAACGTAACATGAAGCTTTAAAATGCTGATTTATTTCGATAAAATTCTCACATATCTTATATATCCATTGAAGAGCTTCGATTTTAACCGATAATGGAGAAGAATTATGAAGCGCTCTCACAAGTAAAGCAACATATTTCCTCAGAGTTTCGAAGAACATTTCCGAAACTGAATCTTCCAAAATCTTCTCACTCTCTTTCATAATCGACCATTTGCTTAATAATTCAACTCTTGATAGCTTTTCCAATGTGTTAAGAACAGTAACTTGTAACTCTACACATCTCTGTATTGGTAACTCAAAGGGATTCAATTTATCGGTAATACAAGACACTAATTTCTCTGACCTATTAACATATAGACGTACAAGACTATTCTCTCCACCCAAAGGTACACAAGTTAATAAGACTTTAAAATTAAATTTTATTAACGCAATTACTTCCGAATTTGAATACCCTTTCGATATATTATCATTCCCAAACATGTTTTTCAAAGACTCTAGCTCATCGAGTAAGAAAATCATCGTTTTCTCAACCACATCATTTTTTACATGTTGGAGCAAGAATACATATGTAGCAGCTGAACTTCCGGTTACTAAGTGATTAGGGTTTAAGCGGGCCCGAGATATAGGTGCATCAAATCGTAATATTTTACACACGTACGATGAGAGAAAACCAAGCTTTTGTAGAGATAATAAGTGTAGATTTGTTTTTAACACCCCGTGAACTTGTAAAGTAGTGATCTTATTTACCGTAAATTTGCTTTCAGTTTCCAAGCTTTGAAACAAGATATCGAGTGCGAGAGGGTAAAACTGTGAAAAGTTTTCACCGAGAATCTCAGCTAACAAAGTCAAACACTTCCAAGAATCCTCGATCCATGTTGACAATCCGAATTTTTTACCAATTAGAGACAAGCAATTGAGTAAACGAGGGATCATTTTGCAAAGAGGGTCGATTATTTGTATGAGAAGATTTATTTCGAGCAATCCCGATGCTACAGATTGTAGAACTGTAGAGAAACAAGAGAGAAGTACGAGTAATCTTCGAAAAAGCTGAGGTGTACTAGGGCTTCCATCTTGTAACAGTACTTCCATATCGCCTAAAAACTTGGACAGTAAATTTAACGAGAATTGCATATTATTCACCCAGTGTTTCTGAAACTGTAAAAAACTATCCATTATCACACGCTTATCAGATTCCGCAAGATCTGGTACCATAGCCCAACCGAGAAGCAAATCCACAATATCTACAAAATGAGGTTGAAAGGATCTGAAGAACTTTAGTGAAATCAATGTTAAAACAGAAAGAAGGTTGTGAAGTAAGGTTAAAGTGGTCCTTTCATCTTCGAGAAGTTCTTGGCATGCTTTGAGAATTGATAAAGCGTATCTATCAACTGCATTTACATCTCCAACACTAAGAAATTCACGAAGAGCTTCAAGAGCTATCTCAGATGTGCCTTCTTTGAGGTTACGAAGTAGTTGTAATGCCCAATTAATGAACTGATCAACTAAACTATTGAGTACAAGGTTCTTCCTTGGATTTGATCCCATAGGTATTGAACATAATAGAGAACATAATGCCCCATATGCTGTTGCAGCTTCTTGACGCACCAAAAATGATCTAATTCAGTTCAAAAAGGAGAGCTTAAATTAAGATTAAATCCATTCAAATGCTTGTAAGTTATAGATTCTTGACTCTATCTTGCCTTTTTGTACTTATTATATATATATATTAATTTATCCTTTCTCGACTCTAATTCACATTGCACTTAGGTGAAAGATATTTAGTTTATAACAGCAATGCAACAATTTCTAGCGATACTCTTATCAATTTGTAAGCATATACACATTTATAAAATCGAAACAAAATATATCATAGCCCTACTCTATCAATTCTAAGCATGTAATTAATTATATATATATGCACATAGAGAGAGGGAGTTGAGATTACTTGTCAGAGAGGAGTTGAGAGAAGCCTTGGGCAAGGAAGGAAGCAAAATGAGTGATGAGGACAGAGTTAGGAGGATAGCAGATTGCGCGGTGGAGGGAAGTTATGGCGGCGACTCTGGAAGTATCGTGATTATCTTCAGAAGACGGAAGAGCTGCGGCGGTTGAGGAGGAGGAGGAGGATGAAGAGGGATGTGTTGAAGTAGTTGGTGGTGCCGGAGTTGATGTCGGGGAGTCGTCTTTAGATAGAGCCGCCGCGAGAAGCGCCGCTAGCTGTTGTTGCTGGTGGTGGAGTCCTTGCATCTCTTATGTCGCATATCGCGATTTCTACCTCCAGTCTACGAGTCTCCGCGAGTTTTTGCTTTTACATGACATTAATGAGTTAAAAGAATTACGAACCAAGCGAGAATAGCCGACCCGAGCCGAACCAAAGAGCATGGAGAAAAAGTATGTCTATTTTTATTTTATTCTTTTTGAAGAAAAAGTAGATAAATTAAAATTAAGATATTGATCAATCATGCGAATTTTGAATTTACCCGCGTAAATCGGGAGACTAATGCGTGCACGGGGTAGATGACCAAGATTAGGGAATCGTCAACGATAAGACCAATTTTTTGTAAGCAATAAAAGACTAATTCAGTATGTAGATATAGTGAATGATTTATAGGGAGTTATTATAATGGTAAGATCAGTGTTCTAGGCGTGATGATTTAATAAATAAGAAAAAGAACAACAACAAAAAAAAATTCATGGATAAACTATCAACATGCCCTAATAATATTAGATCTATCATTTTTGTCACAAATCCTAAATATGGCATCAACTAGATTCTAGAATAATCATATATTCATACATATTAATTGGGACCTAAATCTAGTGACAGTAATTTTTACATCGAAAGATTATCGGTTAGTAATATTTTCACCGGATTGGTAGTAAGTAGAAATTGGAGGATGAACAGTGGTTGAACCTCAAAAATTCTACTAGATATTAACCTCCCAATTCTCTTGATCTTTACCTCTCATCGGTTGTTAATATCGGATTTACCGAGAATGAGCTCGCGCAGGGCCGGTCTCATGAAAGCATCAAGGCTACTCAGGCTATTGATTGTACAATAGTTGAGGGCATGAAGGGCCAAGATGGGGCCTATCTAAGGGTGAGGCTCTGATTTCCCTCGAGAGAAAAAGCTTTGATGTTTGTCACAAAGAGGATTACTCCATTCCTGGTACAAGAGTTAGAGAAACTTCTCTACCAAATGAAAGTACCTTCTTGGGAGGCCATGGCCTTGGACCCCCCAAATTCTTACAACTTTTTGGGCCCCTTAATTTTTTTCATACATAATATAGTTTTTTATATTTAAAAAAGGCCCAATTTTGGCCTAACTTAAAACAAAAATTCATACATAATATAGTTTTTTCTATTTAAAAAAAACCCAATTTTGGCCCAACTTAAAACAAAAATTCTAGTCTTGTTATAAACGCATATGTGGATAGTCAGTCCAGCCCATTACCTTGTAGTCAAGCCCATGAAGACTAGGGTTTATGGCTTCCTATTCTCTATATATAGGAGTCCATACTATGTAATTCCACACACTCTCTTATAATAAACCAAATGCTCTTCTTTCTTTCTTCGCCGTTTACAACACGTTATCAGCACGATAGCCTCTACCATTTTATATTCAAGTAATAAATTATTATTTTTTAAATTATATAATATATTAGATCGATATTTTATAAAATTTTGATCGTAAATCTTTTGATCGAAAAAAAAAGAAATAACGAAATTCTTTAACCAATTCGAATGAAAAGAAAAGGATAAATTTTTGAATCCTTTGATCTATATGTGCATGAGATCGTACGATAGTGTTTTGACCACTTTAAATATGATGACTATTCAATCATTCCTCATGAAAGTCAAGGGGACCCTATCTTCCCTTATTTGTTTGTAATTTGTATGGAGAGATTGTCCTTACTCATTCAGAATCTGGTGGAAGGAGGAACATGGAAGCCTATCCATCTTAGTTCAGGGGGGACTCCTATCTCGCATATATTTTTCGCTGATGATTTAATTTTATTTGCAGAGGCGTCTGTTGATAATTTTGTTTTGTTACAGGATTCGCCGGATATGTTTTGCCGTGATGCGGGGCAAACTATTAGCAAGGACAAGTCGAGCATATATTTCTCGAGAAATGTGCCAGAAGATGTGGCGACCTGTATAACTCTACAGAGTGGGTACCAGAGGAGTGAGGGAATTGGAAAGTATCTTGGGGTCAACATCCTTTCGGGACGGAGGCCGAAGGGTTTCTTTGGGGAATTGATAAATAATATTCGTGGAAAATTGGCAAAGTGGAAGGGAAATACATTGTCTCTAGCTGGTCGAATTACTTTAGCGCAATCGGTTCTTAGTGCGGCGCCTATGTATATCATGCAAGTGGAAAGGTTACCAGGGTATGTTTGTGAGGAAATAGATAAAATTCGGAGAGAGTTTATTTGGGGTTCCTCAGAGGAGAAGAAGTGTATTCATTGGGTTGCCTGGGGGGAGATTTGCAAACCGAAAGAGAGGGGTGGTTTAGGCCTTCGTTCAGCGGATGATATGAACAGAGCGTTATTGAGAAAGCTTGGGTGGAAGTTGGTTCATAATGAATTTACCTTATGGCCTATCATAATGAAGGAAAAATATTTCAAGGGGCCGCCTTTGCAATATATGATTAAACAGAAGGACTCTCGAATGTGTAGAGCTATTGTGGAAGGTATTGCCGTAGTTAGACGGGGATCCCAATGGATTGCACATAGAGGGACAGATGTATCTTTTAGGTGTGATCGGTGGGTAGGAAATTCACCTCTTATTGATCATGTCATAGGTGTGTTTGAGATGAGTGAGGTGGATAAGCGGGTATGTGACTATGTTCGAAGTGACGGATCATGGGATTGGGCAAAGTTTGAGAGTTTTCTTCCGTCCACCAAAGTATTGGAAATTGCGGGTTATAGGGTGGGTGAGGAAGGGAGGGGATGTGATGTTCTCTCATGGATGAATGAAGCCAATGGAGAATTTTCGGTGAAATCGGTAAGATGGAATGATTGCCCTACGGATTTGATCATGGAGGACCTTTGGAAAAAAGTTTGGAGTTTGAAATGTCCACAACGGATTCGTGTATTTGTGTGGCGTGCGATACGTGAAAGAATAGCCACGCGGGGTAATTTAGCGAAGCGAGGTATGGAGGTTTCGGAGCTTTGTGTGTTATGTAATAGTGCGGTGGAGAGTGCGATTCATATTCTTCGTGATTGTGCAAAAATTAAGGAGGTATGGGCCTGTATCAGAAGAGAAATTGTTTGTCAAGGGAACTGGGTAGGGAGGCTTGAGGTGGGTTTAGTTGAAGCTAGTACAGTAGGTTTTTTGCACCATCAGTCCTTTGGTTATTCCGCTACAGTGAGCAGGGGCGGGAGTTCGCAGCAGGTCCAGGGTGTTGAAGCAGGTCAGCACGCGTTAGGCAGTAATCCAGTGAGTTTTTCTGTAGCAGGTGGGTTCGGTTGCAACAGCAGGTCTAGCAGGGACTTTATGGTAAGGCGGGAGCAGCAGCATGTCGATCTTGGTAGCAGTCCAGCTCGGGTTTCTGCTGTGGCTCGGGGACAGCAGCAGCTCGCTACAGGACAGGTACAAGGATGGAATTCGGGACCTGGTTTTTTGCAGGTAAACAGTTCAGATTCAGATGCAGAATCTCGGGAGTGGTGGATTAAAAATTTGTCTAATAAAAAGCTATTTGCTGGGGTCCAATGGAACGTGTTTTTTGGGGCCTATATTGATACTATATGGAAGTACCGTAATCAAGTTATATTCAATGGTGAAGACTTCCCTTCGAAAATAGAGATTCTTAGGAAAACAAAATATATTGCGACGAGGTTTACAAAAGCTTGGGGTCGTGTATCCGGGAATTTTACCTCTAGAAAGTCCATGGTGTCGCTTGTGGGATGGACTAAGCCATCTAGAGGTTTTAAGCTTAATACGGACGGCAGCTGTAATAATAAGAGAAGAGTTGGTGGAGGTGGTGGTGTAATACGGGATTGTAATGGAGATTGGATTGGTGGGTTTCGTATGAGGACCCAGGAGTATACACCGGTTATAGTTGAGTTAGTTGCGCTTTGTGAAGGTGTGCTTATGGGTGAGAGGCTGGGTATGCGTGAGCTTAGTATTGAAGTGGACTCAAAAGAAGCTATTGATCTAGTTTGGAAAGCTGGTAATGGAAGGGGGCCTGGTGCGCAATGGATAAGTCAGATTCATGCGGTTCTTACTCGTAATAGGGGTTTCTCATTGCGAGGGATCTTTAGAGAGGCTAATGCGTGTGCGGATTGGCTCGCAAAGGAAGGTTGGAGAGGTAGTGAGGACTATGTTTTGTTGGATGACCCTCCGGACGGTATCTGGAGCATTCTCGCAAAGGACCGAATGGGCTACAAAGTCCCTCGGGTTATTTATAATTCCGAGTTGATTAATGATGTGTTAAGTTAGATTTTTGTTTGCATAACACGATCCTTAGGATCTCCGATGTAATAAAAAAAACATGTATTATTTTAATATAAATCATCAATATGATGATAAGGTTTAATCTCGGTTGAAAAAGAAAGACAAAAAATTTGACGGAGAAAAGGAACTAGTTGGGGAATCGGGCCCAGTTTTCTTCAAACACATTTCCCGCAGGTTTAATGCAGGTGCAGATCATCTAGCAAAAGCAGCCAGGCACAGGGCAACTGACGGATATTTGTCTCTTGACGGTTTCACTGACAGGTTCTCGAAGCTAGGCATTGGTTAATTTTTATGGTCCCGGTATCTTTTGTAATATATGTACCCGTCCAAAAAAAAAAAAAAAAAAAGGAACAATCTATCCTTTTTGCGGTTCTGTTTCATAAAATAAAATTATTCATCGAACAAAGCCAATGATTTATATTATCAGAATGTTTTTTGATAATTGCTCCAATTGAGTTTCACTCCTGTGAAATATAAAAAGAAAAAAAACAAAGCAAAAATTGATTACGATTGTTTAATCGTGAAACTGGAAAAAAAATGATCGCAGATCATCTGATCTATTTGGAAAAAGAAAAAGAATTCTTTGATCAATTCAAATTAAAAGAAAAAGAAAAGAAAAAAGAGATATAGAACTTGTGATAGTATTGACTTTCAATACTAATATAAATCACCTTTTCACTTCTGTGAAAAGAACAATTAAATAAGAAAAATCCGAACATGTTATACATTCATTCCGATGAAAAATAAACAAAGCAAAAGACGATGTCATATATTCAATATTATGACAAAGAAAAATTGAATATAACAAAGAAAAAAAGAATTGTCTTATGTTCATTGCTGTGAACAACAAAAAAAAAGTCATTTCTTTATCTAAAAAAAATGAATTAATATATGAGCCAATTGTTGATTGATGCCTATTAAAAACTTATTTAGAAAAAGGTGCCTAGGAAAAAATATTTATTGAAAACAGCCCCATCCCAAAATTACCCTTATAATTAACAATTAAAAAATAAGAAAAAAACTAATAATCACACGCGCGCGTCCGTAATTTTTTTTTAAAATCATCATAACTAATTCAAAAAAAATCAAAAAAATAAAAAAAAAATTATATTTGGATAAATCAAATTAATATTTACGTCTATGATTTTTTTCGGAATTTTCTGAATTTTTTGATTTTTTTGATTTTTTTTAATTTTTTTTTCGCAGACACGAAATTACATGTTTTAAACATGGAATTTCATGTTTTAAACATGGAATTTCATGTTTATTTCACGGTTTAAAACATGGAATTTCATGTTTAAAACATGGAATTCCATGTTTAAAACATGAAAATCCGTATCTGCGAAAAAAAAAAAAATAATTCAAAAAATCAAAAAATTCAAAAAAAATCAAAAAAAATCATAGACGTAAATATTAATTTGCTTTATTCAAAAATACAATTTTTTTAATTTTCTGATTTTTTTTGAATTAGTTATGACGATTTTAAAAAAAAAATCACGGACGCGCGCGTGCGATGGAATTAGTAGTAGTAGGTGGTGGTGGTGGTGGTGGTGGTGGTTGTGGTGGAGGTGGTGATGGTTGTGGTGGATGTAGTAGTGGTTACATACATGGTGGTTGTTGTGGTGGTTGTGGTGGTGGTGGTGGTGGAGGAGGAAAAAGAAGTACCCTATTATTTGTTTAATATTTAAAAATTAATATTGTATTAAAATAAAATAATATATTTAATAATAAGGGTAGTAAAGGTATAGAAAATATAAAGGGGATGTTTTCTATAAATAATTACTTATTAGGCATTTTTTTATAAATAAGATTATTGAAGGCAAAAAAAAACAATTAGAGAATTTTATGAGGATGTTTTCAACAATAACCCCTTAATATATTATAGAAAACCTTTTGGGTAATTGTATTTTTTTTCCTTCCTAAACTTTGGACAAATGTATATTAAACCATGTATTTCAATTCTATTACTCTGTTAATAGACTTAAACGTCTTCACATTTGAAAAGGGTTTAGTATTTGAATAGAAAAAAAAAAAGAAAAAAAAATTCTATGACAAATAGAATTAGAATTTTGGGATGTGATGTGTGTCTTGCTAAGTGGACGACCCTTATAATATCGGTTGCAGGCTTGCAGCCATGGCATATAAGCCCCTTGTTTGTTCAATATAAGTGGACGACCCTTATAATATCGGTTGCAGGCTTGCAGCCATGGCATATAAGCCCCTTGTTTGTTCAATATACATCTAACCTAATCTAAAAAAAAAATTTTAAAAAAAATGCACGAACCTTGCACACGTGCATGTGTATATATGAAAGATTTTTTTTCCATTATCATTATATTGTTTAATTTTGGTAATCAATTCTATTAATTAATTCTACTTATTTAATAAATAAGTATAATACACATATAATTTTATTAATAGAAAAAAAAACCAATTTTAATGGTATATTATATATGGAATATATGGTATATGGTTATATCTCCTAATATAACATAACATATAAGGTAAAAGAGATACATAAGTTGTATATATATATATTTTATGCATATCCGCAGATATAGCATTTAATTTTCTGCAAATTAATGGATTAATATCCCACGAGGTTATGATACAAGATAATTTTTTTTCTTGGTAACTTTGATAAACTAATCAATATCAGATATACGATAAAATTGAAATGTTTTATTGATTCTATATTTTATGATATTTCCCACCTGATTGGTGATAGACCTATTCACCGAAAATAATATTCTATGAATAAATGTATGATGATGTGAATTATATATGAAATTCTCGAGAAATCAAAATTACATTGTCTAGAAACATTGAGTTCAATAAGAGATGTTTTGACTCTAGCAAAATAAATCTATTAAATTTGAAGAGTGGATTATTTTGTGACCCTATCACTTATATTTGGAAAATATCGATATGGGTTATTTTTTGCCAACATGATCATATGTATATTTGGCTGTAAATTCTACTAAAATATTAACAAGTGATAATATTAAAGATCGAGATTATTGAATATTAGCAAATTGGCTATGCACAAACAAAGATTTTTATCCTAAATAATTTTGATATTGAATCGTATATTTTCTAAGACAAAATCAAGGGTTAAATACGAGTCTAGCACATTTATTTATTGAATCGTGTATGACGAATTATGACTGTTGCTCATTGTATACTCCCTATTGGTAAAAGACCAAAAATTATATCCATCAAGATATTTTAATTGGGCAATTTCTATTACAATTGCTCCACCACCGTGCACAAAGATGGATTATGAGAATATGTTATATATGATATTCTCAAGAATAAGGGAAGAAATAAAAAGTATAACTGGAATTAAGAACACACCATTATACTGATCCTCATATACTCATTCAAATGATTGAAAATATTGTAAAGGTGTAGTGACTAAGTCACAATAACCAGTTATCAGTGCTCCTATTTAAATTTACGTCTCAAAAGAGCTATCTTATAAAATTAGACTATTGTACGCTTAAAGCGCAATAGATCTATTTGGTTCCAAAAATAGCAGAAAGGAGCTGCAACATGAGCAAATTGTTAATTATGAGACTTTTGACATCTTATAAATGTCAAAGTAGTGTATATAACTAAGAATTAAAATACTCCTTCTGAGTATCAGGTACCTGATTATATATTGAGATTTTAGTCAGTTATTTTACTACTTTAAATTATTGGAACCTAACTAAAAATTTATCATGATCGAATATTTATATATACGCGTAATAACTATTAATATATGAATGAAATCGAGGATTATTTTAATTAAAATGTCTAAATAAACTGACTGGCCATCAGTAGAAAGACATAAATAAAGCAAATATTTTTTAATTTCACTTGTACGACGTGAATTTTTTACAATTATGAAACGAATGTGCTACAAGGGGGAGTCACTATATAAGATAGTATGTTGTAGCACACGTAATATATTTATTAAGGAGATATAGTCTCCGGTGGTGGATGCACTTTTATTTGCTATTATTTCTTATGAAAGACTTCATATAAGTCGTATGTCGAGCACTTTAAATCATTATATATGAATGAAGCGTCGATCCAATTTATGTCGTATTATTTATTACTCCTATTAAATGTCTCAAGTTATACATCATTGTGTTATACTTACATCAGGGGGAGACATTTATGCAATGCACTCTTTTTCCCTTAGCATAGGTTTTTTCCCACTGGGTTTTCCTTGCAAGGTTTTTAATGAGGCAATTTATATAAGCGTGTTGAAAGAATACTATACTCTTTTTCCTTTACTAAGATTTTCTCCCATCGGGGTTTTTCTTAGAAAGGTTTTCATGAGGCATATTCTCAAAATTAAATATTTAAGGAAAATACAATCTTTCAACAAGTAAACAGAGTCCAACAATATGCTACTTGTATCGCTGAAGACTAAGGAGGCTACTCAAAGGTGATCGAACCAAAAATATCTCTCCAAAGTTATCCTTTAGACATGAACTCTTGAAGAAATGTGAATAGATGTTCATCAAATTCGCTCAAATGACAATTTAGATGATTTATTTACAAACGCATTACCTACATCTACATTCAAGAAATTAATACACAAGATTGACATGCAACAACTTCAAGATCTTTCATGAGAGGCTGACAAGAGGGGGAGAAAAATACGCACTACACTCTTTTCCTTCATCAAGGTTTTGTCCTAATAGGTTTTCCTAATAAAGGTTTTTAATGAGGTAGTTTTAGTTAGCGTATAAAGAAATGTACTCTTTTTCCTTCACTAGATTTTTTCCTCCTAAGTTTTTCTAGGAAGGTTTTAACGAGGCATATTCTTAGGGACTGAATATCCAAGGGGGAGTGTTATAAACCCATATGTGGATAGTCAGTCCAGCCCATTACCTTGTAGTCAAGCCCATGAAGACTAGGGTTTAGGGTTTCTTATTCTCTATATATAGGAGTCCATACTATGTAATTCCACACACTCTCTGATAATAAACCGAATGCTCCTCTTTCTTTCTCCCCCGTTTACAACAAGTCTGTCTATTTTGTTTGTAAAAACATTGTTTAATTAAGTTAAGTAAAAAAAATTATCATATATTATACTACATAAGGTTTTTTGAGGGGCCCATTTCTTAAAATTTGCCTTGGACCTCCAAAATGTCAGGTTCGGCCCTGGGCTCGCAGGTTGTCTAGATTATAGTTTCTGGAAGGTTTAATCACAAAAAGAAAGAACTTGAAAATTGAAAATTCTAATTTTCCAAAGACATGGTTCGGCCCTAGTTATGAGGAAGAACGATTTTCGGGAAAAAAATTCATGTGCTATAGAATGAATAATTAAGTTGAAGAAAAATATCTTTTTTGTTAGTTTTATCCTCAAGAATAAAATCTAATATTTTTTATCAACGAAAAAAGAGCTTGATTCCTAGACTAACTCTATTTTCTTCTTCTCCAAACTATTTATTTTAATCAATAATAAAATTAGTTAAAAAAAAAAAGAATATTGGCATATAGTCCCCTTTCTATTCTATGTTGTTTTAATGTGACAAATCCTTGGGTTGTTAAGTGTTAATTAAGTTTTTATGATATATCTCTCATAGCATGCATTAAAACACTTGTGAAAATATATTTTTAACATTTCATTTTTTGACCTTGAAGCTTCAATTTTATTCAACAGTTCCAGAGGTCATATCTTTGTATGTGTTGTAAATTAGAGCTTGTACTTAACAACATACTTACTCACAAATATTTTGTAAAAACTTTCCTATTTTTAATAATTATTTTGAGCATCATAACATGAACTTATTTGAACATTTTTAGACAGTTAGACTATATTTGTACAAATGCATCATGATATATTCTGTGTATGTTGACAATTGGCTCTCGGGTTGAACTACAAAGTTGCTTAAAATGTCATATCTATCATCTTTTGTGTAGAAAGTCTTCTCAATTAGGTGATCCATACTCAAAGGAACATAAAGTAATCCTGGTTTATAAAACAGATTCTTGTTTTAGCTAGCTACGACGCTCAAAAAGCCACTACTATCATAATGTAAAACGGGTTCCTGCTTATATATATAATGTCATATCGCATTAGAAAAATGGCATCATGGTTGGAAGAACGTTAGCCAGCTTTGAAACGGGTTCCCGAAATCAAGAATAAAATGTCATCCCATTTTCCAACCTTACAACGTTGTTTTTATGCCAGCTCAGGATCCAACTATTTGATCATTCAGAGCCACATGGAATATATTCGTTAGGAAACAAAATGGGTACCCGGTTTATACAAAACATGATCCCTCTTTAAAGCAAAAAGGTGCATAACTTAATAGAGTCGTTGGACTTTACTTGTCTATATATATGGGGTTATTGTGTATAATTAAACTCAACTTTTGAAGCCATGCTATATCAACGTATCACCATACACTTGAAGAAGAGTCCACAAGCCATAATATTCACTTTTTAATATAATAATTATAGGATTGTTGTTATTCATTGTAATATCCACTCATATTTACTATTCTTGTAATTAAATTTTTATCACAAACAATATAGTAGTTCTTGCTCAAGAATAAGAATAAGATCCAAGTGATGCGAAGAGCGGTTCGAGCTCGGGTTTGAGTTCCAGGAAAAGGCTTACCATCGGAACGGTAATACCAATTTAAAACGGATAACTGTTTTGGGGATAAAATCAATAAAAAATTTCCTTTAGAAACAAATGATGTAAGAACAATCGGCAGTGTTGTAACATCTTGGTCGACATCCTTACCTCGAATGGATACCCGTTTTTAGGCAAAAAACTATATGACATTTTCTACCCCGACGATGTTGTTTCAAAGAGTTTCTGGCTTTATAACCGTTGAATAACGGATGCCACATGGAAACGAGTCAATGGGAACAAAGCGGTTACCCTTTTTTCCAAAACGATATAACGTTTTTTATGACTTTGTGATATTTCTAAAGGAGACATTGGAATTCATCTTACTATGTATAGAATGCTCTTTCACATCTCTTGAAAGCTCAAATTCAACCATACACTATCCTACACCTCAAGAAAGAATTCAACAGTCTGTTCTTGCATTTTTCACATTTTAAATCCAATCTTAGTGAATCATTTGTTCTTCCTCAAAGCCACACTTTTCATGTTAATCCAATAGGAAGATCAAACTATAATTTTTAACTTCAAATCCACTCAACGAGGACTTCATCTCGAACTATACTTAATATTCAACTTATCAAAAAAGTACAAAAATATTCATAGATACAAAAGCTCATCAAGAAGCATTATACATTTGTTTGTATCTTAATTCAACCACTAAGGGGTTTAACTCTTCTTCTATATTAGAACATAACCATAGTTTCTAGAGTTTAGAGATGAGGGATAAGGCTTCAACTATTGGAAGTGGTTGCTTTGTGTGTACAAGTGTAGAAGGGGTTATAGGAAATGGGTTGTGACTAAACTAGAAAAAGTCTTGGTGTAATCGGTTTTATATCTCACTGTTAAGAAATAAGAAAGCTTAGCGAAATAGAAGTTTTTGAAAATACTACAAGGAAGACCCGAGGTAGTGGATTAGGCATTCTATAGTAAAAACTACTATAACTACCCAAGTAATCTCTTTCCTTATGTTTACATACTTTATATCTTGTCTAGATATCTTACATAGTGCTTTATAATTTCCTCTTAGGAATCTTGTTCTTAGATGATCTAACTCAATTAATATATAGATTCCTTCTTAACATGTTGTTTGAACTTTAGTCCCTATCCTAAAAAGATTTCTAGATAATCCTTTAAGATGACTTGTTTTAGTTTCACTAGAACATTACTTATAATATAGCTTCGGCATTTACAAACTCCCTAAGTGCACCTTAGCATATGCTTGTTTAGAGTTTTTTCAATAAAGTTCTAACCTTAGTTTAGGATCCATTATATTTTAATTTACATAAATTAGATAATAGTCCTACTCACCCCCCCCCCCAAAGGGACCGACGATGTGCTTGTTATTATTCATTGTAAAATCCACCCATTAGAAGTATTTACTATTCTTGTAATTAAACTTCTATCACAATCAAGATAGTAGTTCTTGTTCTAGAATAGGATCGCAGATCCAAGTAAAGAGAAAAGTGGTTTGGGTTTGAGTTCGAGGAGAAGGCTTCCCATCGGAAAGGTTACTTGTGTAGGTGATTTACACATGAGAGTTTTAGATGAGGTTTTCGAGTTCGATTTCTGAATTAACCTCTACAAGTCTCATCTTCGGGCAGTGACATAACTGTTAAATTTTCACTATCGGGTTGTGACTTAGCCAGTAAAAGTCTCTGTTTACAATTGTGGTTTAACATAGGAAAAGCTTCATTATAAACGGTTTATATATCACCCTTATGAGATATCAAAAAGTCTAGCGGAGAAGCTTAAAATCCTGAGGCGGCTACATTAGATAGTGGATATAGGGAAACAAAACCATTATTTCTTATGTAATCTCTTTCCTTAATCTCTTTAATTATCACTTGCATTTCTTTATCTTTACTTGCTTATTTAACCTAGATTTTATTTGTTATATTCCCTTAGTATTTAATAAAAAGTTTAAGAGAATTCTTATCACATTTAGGTGCTCATTTATTTTATATTAGGATTTAAACTAAGTTAGACTAACTTGGTTAGTAGTTAGACTATCTCCTTATCACCCTTATATAGATGGTTCCTTCGTAGTAATTATCCTAACTTTAACTTCATCATCCTTTATCCTATCTCATATTGGCTTAGTTTCCTTGTATCTGTAGCTACCATTTAACTCTCATAGCACATTGATTTTGCACTAACAAACTCTTAAGATCATTCTATTGTTAGAAATAGTGAAACGATTCCACATACATGAACTCCATTGTTTGGAACAAGGAATTCATTGTTTGCAATAAGGATTTCATTGTTAAAAACAACAAATTTATCTGTTTCAAACAATGAATTCCTTGTTCCAAATAATGAATTACATGTTTGAAAGATGAATATTTATGTTTAGCGAGTAGTTGGTTTGATAATTAAATAATTAAATAATCAAATAATTAAATAATTAAATAAATTAATAATTAAATAATTAAATAATCAAATAAAATTCAATAGTAATTATTTTTAAAGAATCTTATTTAGAATAGTTTTTAACTATTAAGCTTTTTAAAAGGTTGTGTTCAATTACATATAAATGGGTGTCCGAGCCAATTTACGCGCACCACGACTATTCCTATAGGAAATATACACGCCTACTCATGCATACTTCCACTTAATCAGAACTAGGTTACCCATGTTCAGGGATGCATACTCCCACTTAATCTGAACCAGGTTACCCATGTTCAGGGAGAGGACTCGAACCTTGCACCTCTTGCTTACCCCCTTTTAAGGGCTCAAGAAATAACAAGGCTGGGGGATCGAACCCTGTACCTCCTAAATGAGAGACACGGTCCTGGCCATTGAGCGAGTCCCAATGGTTTATCACTAATATATTTACATACTAGGTAAAACTCATGTCTAAAGACATTAAAGCAAAAATAAATTTTGTTGACAAGAATCGAACCCAGGTTCAAAAAAGAAAACGTGTCTGAAGACAGTAATGTAAAGTTGAATTCCGTTGACAGGAATCGAACACAGGTTCAAATAAAAAAATTAATAAGTGGAGTCAGAATCAATTTTGGCCACCACTTATGTTTAGCTAGATTAAATCATGGCCACCACTTATGTTTAACCATATTTAATCTTGGTCACCATTTATATAGGTAAATCTGGATTATAGAAAAAATCTGAAATATAATATAGATAGGATTAAGTCGGTTATGGAAATAGACGGAAAAGGCAATTGTTTTGGATTTTTGATTTTTTAAAGGATTTTTTATTTATAATCTTTTTTTGTAAAAGCGTTTTATTTTATGAGTTCGTTGTTTTGAGCCTATGTGATAAACCAGGCCAGTCAAAATCGGCCCTGAATATAATCCATCCGAAAGTTCCGAAAGTTTATATAACCATATAAACAAAGTGAATACGATAGTGTTCTACAAGAGTAAAGATAAGCACAACGCTGCGGTTTTGGAAGTACCATAAACTTCTAGGGGGTTACTAGCTTGCTAATATGTGGGCGCCCATGGTGCTTAAAAAACAAAATAGTACTCCCTCCGTCCATTTATATTTGTCCTACTTTTTGTGGCACAAAGATTAAAAAAAACATTAAATACACTCCATTTTTACTATATTGCCCTTATTTATTGAGTAGACTATCATTTAATGCACCATTGTTTTTAACTAATTAAGTAGGGGTGATATTGGAAGAATGGGATAAAAAATGTCTTGATAATATAAAAGGGACAAATATTGTTGGACACCTCCTTTTAGAAAGAAGGACAAATAAAAATGGACGGAGGGAGTAACACAAAAGCATACAATTCCCATTTATATAAATCTATACATGCACTTTCATTCTCCATCAAAACTTTCATAAAATATATATATGATCTCCACTAGAATCATATAATCAGGTCGTCTATAGCTTTATTTTCACTTCTTTTCTTTTTCTCTCCTAATTTTGTTCCGCGACAAAAAATATTAGCATCTTATTTACTTATAAAAACTTATTTTGCTTGCTAGCTTAATTTTAATCTTGACCATAATATAAAAATATGTCTTCACTAGTTGAATTTTGGAATAATGAGCTGGCGAAATTGCGCAACAAGGAAAAGGGTCAAGGTCTAGCTCACCATGAAGTTAACCAGAAGAGTTCACCATCCGAGTTGGCTAGTACTAAGGAAGCTATGCAGGAAAAGCATCAACTCAAATTGCCTTATTCTGAGGCATCACTTGCCATGATAGTTGAATGTTTTAGTCCTTGATCGGCTTAACTAATTTCATTTTAATAATATGTCATATGTAAGCTTTTTCTTTTACTTTATATTTGAGAGTATGGATCGAGAGTTTAATATATAATTACTCTTAATATATCTTGTTTGAATATCTAATTTTATGAATTTATAAGGTAATTTCTTTGTCTGAGGACGGATAAAAAGAAAAAAAAGGAAAACATAAAGTTGATGAAATAATTGAAAGATTTTAGAGTGTTATGTGGATAATTGAAAGATTTAAGACATATAAAAAAATCACTCAAATTCCTTTTACAAAACTCCGATCATATATCCTTTGTTACAATTTTAATTAGGTAGTTTCCATAACACAAAACACAAATAGCCTTCAGAAGTTGAACGCAACATCTGATGTTTGCCTCAACACCAAAGCGAGAGAACTCAGTTTAGTAAGTTTCCTTTCACCATGTTTTTAATAGAGTAATGATATATACCACCCAAATTCGTACCACCTAAATGTCATCCAATGACGTGGCGTGAATTGGTTGGTTACAAATCTTTAATCAAATCAAGTAAATAAATGCATTAACAATTTGTAACCAATCTTTTTAATAATATTACTACGTACTATGGTCTATGAATACAAATTATGGAGCAAATATCCATAATCGATAATATAATTATGGAGAGTCTAAAAATGGTTATTCCCAATCAAAGTATGGAGCAGCAAAAGTCAATCATCAAACCAACGATTGGATATATTAGTAAAAGTATTAGAACTCTTTTTTTTTTTTTTCAAAAGCTTAATAATATAAATAGAAATAGTTCATTACAATACTATCAACCAATCCCCGAAATGGGTGGTAAAGAAGAGATAATCCTAACAAATTGGGGAGGAGGTTTGGACACCCAATTGCTCGGCAACAAACCTAGAAGCTGCTGCCTCGCAACCCAGTCAGCAAAAACATTCATTTTTCTAGGAATAAAATGAAAGGAAACTAATCTATTACAAGATAATAACTTAATATCCGAATACAAAATTTTGTGCATTGCATAAGTAGGAGTCTTGGGTTGATTAAGCATATCTATCACCACCTTGTTGTCACTCAAGATTCGAATGTCTTCAAACTGGAAATTAATAGCCGAAATTAGCCCATTATGCACTCCTATCATCTCAGCTTGTTCTGCATTATAAGATAAGAAGTTTTGGGTATGCCCATATATTAGTTTATTGTTTTTATCAAGTAATATGCAAGCTGAAGTAGCACACTTATCAGTTTTAAAACAAGCATCTGAAAAAGCAAACAAAGTATTTTCTGTAACATTTTCATTCCAATTTCTCATTTTACCTTTACCTGACTGTGAGCAGTAGAGAACATTTTTTCCTTTCATATTCTCATTGTTTCTATTGTTGTTGTGTTAAGTATTTAAACTTCTTATACTGTTACTATTTTGGTCAGTAGGTTTTTTGGCCTCAGATATTTTATTTATTTCATCATAGGCTTTAATTGCTTGTTGAAGAACATATATTGGATCAGGTTTTTTTTCTTCATAGCAGAATTTATTCCGAGCTTTCCATATATTCCATACTATATAAGGGACTAAAGAGGCAATATCTCTCCCTCCTACATCTATACCCCCTTGCAAAGTTTTTAAACTGAGAAACCAGTTTTCAAACTTTGAAGTACAACAGACAGTAGTTAGGAGTTGTAAAGGAGATATAAACCAAAGTGCTCTTACCCATGGGCACTTGAAGATCATATGTTCAATAGATTCTACATCATTACCACATAAATTACATAAATCAGATGGTGCACATTAAGCTTCCATATCTCCTTCCAAATTTCATTTGGGGTTACATGGGAGCTACTAGGTGTGAATTCGTTTTTTTTTCTTATGTTTTTCGCTTTCTAATTCTTTAAGGTAACCATATATGTTTTTCGAGGTTAAAGTATTAGAACTCAAGTAATACGTTTATAATAAAAGAAATAATATATTCACAAACAACTAATACAAGGAACTTTTGTTGTTTCCAGGAAAAGAATAATATTAATTAAGGATTGCAATACACATAGGAAACCTTTTACCCACTATCTCGTTCACTTTGGATTTAATATAAAATATCACTCACATCATTATACTCCTTCCGTCCCAAAAATAATGTCCACTTTACTTTTCACACAAATTAAGAAACCTAATCATTACATACACCATTTACAAATTTACCCTTCATAAAGTGTCTTGATATTTTAAATATGCCTTGGAAATGTAAATTTTATTTTTTAAATAAGGGTAATAGTGGAAAAAGTTGGAGAAAAGTGTCTTGGTATTATAAGTGGACAATAATTTTGGGACACTATTTTTAGTAATGTGGACATTAATTTTGGGACAGAGGGAGTAAGTTATAACGTCTCGGACATGGATTTAGTTTTTGTGAATAGCCATAAGCTCATTTCTCCAGCTATCGATCACTCATGTAAGCTTAATGGAACTCGTTATGAAACAGTTCAAAGATATTCGTGGGAAAAATCTGCACTAGAAGTTGAAGAGGCCTATGGTAACGTGACATCCTTTGAGAACTGCATGCAATCATAGCTGTTTTCGCAATCCCATTTTACCATACAACTCCAAAGCATAAAAGTCTCTTCATTTATCTACTCTTATTTTGAGCTATTTCGTCAATATTCTCAATGTTTCTCTATGACTTTAGTTTTGTAGTGTTTTACTCTTTGGTCTCCTTTTTCACTCATTTTGTTACTATTTTATGGTTCGCCCCATTGTCCCTGGTATGTTTTGGAAATCCAGTGTTCCTTAAGCGTGTTTAATTGGCCATCTATGTTTGGATTATTAGATTTAGTAATTTCGCAGATCAAGGTTGTTATATTATTTAAAATTGTCTAAGTTTGGTGGCTAGACGTGTCTTTTGTTTACTAACTAGTTGCTTGTTGTCAGTCGTTTGGGTAATAATGATATTTTGGTTTAATTGTGAAGGGTGATAGTGATTTTTGGTGGAGGTAAGAAAATAAAGTTTATATAGGTTTAGGGGTGGACTTAAGGGTGGGTGGTCGCCTCGATCCCAGGCCGCAGTGAGAATTTACTCGAAAAAGTAATTTTGCAAAAAAAGTTAGTAGAAATTGTTAGGATTTAGATTAAGATTAATTTTTGTTATTATAAATCTGATCATGTTTTTTTGGAGAAGTGGAAAAAATGTAGATTAATATATATTAATCGTATCCATCATTTCCTATTCTTTTGGAGAAATGGAAAAGTTACTTTTTTATACATGAAAGTCTCACATAGGATGATCGATGGAAAGAATAATAGCTTAAATATTTTACCCATCTAATTCTTCCAAAAGAACTAAAGGCTATAAAAGCCAAAAAAGGAAAAGGCAAAGCCCCACGCGCGCGCACCACCATCGCCCGCCCGGCGCGGCGTGGGGAAGTGGAAAAATGAAACAAGTTTTCTGAAATAATTCTGGTAGAAAATGGCTAGTACTTATAGGAGTTGTTGGCAATTCAAACCTTCCAGCCAAGAGACATAACGTTTAGCAATTGAAGACATATTAAACCAGAATATTCCTTAATCAAGACTCAGCTGTTACAGACCTTGGTCAACACGGGAATGAATCAAGGGTCGTCAAAGTATCCAGGTTCATGGCTGGAATTTGAAAGAATAGCATGTGTAACTCCAAAAAGTCAGCAATAAAGACCATTTATTATGACGAGTCTGAATAGACCCTACTCACCTATAAATATAGGTCCTTCTCCATTTGTAAAAAACTACGGAAATAATCAGAAAAGAACAAAGAAATACTTCTCTCTTAAACTATTCTGTAGTAAACTCTCTCGTTAGAGATAACCGGTACCGGAATATCTTTTTAACAACTTTATTTCCGTGTATTGTTCTTTTTGATTCCGTGTAAGTGTTTCGTATTGAATATTTTATTATTGTAATAGACTAGACTTGCTTTAATCAAAATATTTCCTTTAGTTTTTCATTTTTGTTTGTTTCAAAACCGGTGATTTCAATTCTTTCCAACAATTTAAAAAGATATTATTCTATATCACTGTTTTTATAAAATGGCATTTCCAATTTCGGCAGTTGCTTCATCCTTGAATGCAAAGGCCTTTCATGAGGTGAATAAATTGGAGCCACTTTATGGTTCCAACTACAACGTTGGGCACAAAAGATCTTGATCTGTCTTGAACAGTACGAACTTGACTTCGCTATAGTCTAAGATCCTCCACTTATGGTGGAAAACGGAGTTCCTACTGAAGAAGAACAGTCTAGACATCTTGCCCTAGCCAAGTTCAAAAGAGCAAATACAATGGCTCGGGGCTGGATGTCGAACAATGTTTCGAAGTACTTAAGAAATTGGGTTTTCACGAGACTTGGATTGGATGAATATGAACTGTATTTCTTCGGTGATATATTAATTAACCTTAAATGGAGAAATTATTAATATCATTGTCCTTTCAATGGTATTAGAAAGGGGAGCCTTCTCTCACATTTCAGTTTTTGCCTCTTTATTGAGTTCCTTATTAGTCTTATCAATTTTGAGATACGAGAAGGCAACATTGATGGTATTAAGTTGGATGGGGGGTGCCCTACTCTCTCAAATCTCCTAGTTGAAAACGATTATCTTTTTCTTATCTCCCTAAAGGAAAAAGATGTGTTAGCATTAAAAAGGGCGATTGAAAGATATTGTTTGGATTCTGGTCTGAGAGCAAATCTAAGTAAATTGACCATTTGATTCAGCAAAGGGACTCCACCTGGAATTGATTGATCATATTGTTCTCTCTCTTAGGAGCTAGAGATCTGTACTATTGGAAGATGTTTGGGCATTCCTATGAGCTATAATAGACGTCAAGTTCGGACACTATATTGGATCAAAGATAGGCTTGCCAAAGGACTACGTGAGGGAAGAAAAAACTTCTCCCAGGTGGAGGTAACACAATTTTAATCGAATTATTGCTCCAAGCTATTCCAAATTATTAAATTTGGGTTCTTAAATTCCCGAAGACCTTTTACAAAAACCTCTCGCAAATGGGTGCAACGTTATGGTGGGGTCTGAGTGGTAAAAATATAACACATTAGAAAGCTTGAGATAAAAATGCAAAGTCCAAAGAGCAAGGGAGCTAGGCGTTAGGGATTTCGAGGTGATGTATCTTTCTCTCCTTTCGGCTATGGCTTAGAGACTTCTCAACAATCTAGACTCTCTAGTGGTCAGAGTACTTTAAAAAAATCTACTTCCCAAACCACTCCTTTTGGTATGCGTCCTATAAGGAGGCCAAGTATTGGGTTTGGACGAGTATTTTGAAGGGTAGAAATCTTCTCGATTGGTATTGCATCATGCAGATCGTGAATGAGGCTAATGCTGGCATTTGGAATGACAAGTGGTGTCTGACACATATGATAGTTTCTCGCACGGAAAATGTGTCAGTAACTAGAGTACATGAACTTATGCTACCTAAAGGCAATGGATGGTTATGAACCTTATTCACTCAATTTTTCATCCCAGCATAGCACAGATTATTAAGCGTATCCCGTTCCACACCTATGATGAAGAAGATATAACCACTTGGCGAGACTCTACTAATGGATCCTTCTCCATGGAATCAGGTTACCATGCTATTTTCTCTCTTAAAGACCAAAATTTGGTTGGTGCTTCCTCCTCAGGTTCATCAAGAGACCCCTCTTTCTGGCAGACTAGCTAGCATGCGAAAACACCTAGTAAGATTCGAGCTTTCATTTGGAAATGTTCTAATGAAGGAATTCTTGTGGTGCAAGCTTTTACAACGAGGTGCAGATTTTGTAATCATTCTTTTGAGAGCGTGAAACACGTATTTCTCAAATGTACGATCAACTTGGAAGTTTAGGGAGATTTTTTCTCTCGAGCAAATATGAATTTACCAGACCTCTGTGAGGGTGAGGCTTGGATCTTGAAGGTCCTTAAAGAAGGGAATACTTTGGATTTAGATAGTAAAATTCTCACGACTTGGGTCATGATTACGTTATGGACTATTTGGATCGCCAAGATGAAATGGTTGTTCAAAGGTATGTTTTAAACTCCAAAGATGTTATCATCCTTGACGGAAAAGTTGATGAAAGAGATTTTTGGGATTAATTGGGATATGTTTCCAAAATCAGACTCGCCAGATATGGGTCATATTATATCAGTTTTTGGGATCTTGGTCAACCCCGATGCGGATGTTAATATCTAATGTGATACTTCCCTTACATGTGACAAGAGGCTACTCGTATTGCTATCATTGGTAAGGATGAAAATGGATTCCCTTTCTTTTGTGATGGAAATGCTATTTGATGTAGAAATATCTTAGAAGGAGAAGCAGCGGTGGTCTTGAAAGCTTGTATTGTAGAAACTTTTCAGATTGGTTTACGATTAGTGGAGAATCCAGATATATAAATGAGGGTGGACTTAAATAATAAGGGGGTTTGGGGGTTACACCCCCATTCATTTTTTGGTATCTAATAAAAATACATGATGATAAAAGGTTTCAAAATCAACCAATACCTATGCAATTGTATTAAAATAAAAGAATCTTAATAATATATTCTGATGATAAATTATTAATATCGGGTTGTGACTCTAAATTGTGTAAAAATTAGTTGTGAGTGAAATATAACTTTAAGATTAAAATTTAAAAGTGAAGTCAAATAATCTAAAAACCGGCTATAATAGATGAAATTTTAAACATAATTAAATGAATCAATTTTTTTAATAATTTAAAGATGGGTTTAAGTCCACCCACGGCATAAATACATCCACTTAAAGACTTTTTGCAACATCTATCTAAATGAAAAATTCAAATTTTTTATTCATAAAATTAAGAAGTGTATGAATTTTAGACCATTTACTTTTTTAGACATGTTTCTATGTATATTAATGTAAAATATGTTAAAATGGCTTTCAAGCCTCATATGTATAAAAAAAATGTAAAGACTGACATTTTAGATAGAAGTTTCATACTAACATCTTCTCGGATAACTGGGTTACGGTCCTTAACATTGTTTTGATCTGAAATTTAAGAGAACTGGATGACCGTTCATATTTCACTTCTTTGAAATTTCTCTTTGTTAAAAAAAAACAAACCTGTATCCACCCACTAAATACCTAAAACAGAAGAAAACTGTATCCACCAACCATAAAGGAATAAAAGATACTTGGAAAAGAGAAGAAAATTTCTGAAAAAATAGATCTAGAAATCTATGGCTGAATAAAGGGGAAAAAATACAAAGTACTGTCATGTTTGTACTAAAGAAAGAAGGAAAAGAAACAATATTACCAATATTACCAATGAGGGAGGCAATTGGTTAGATAATAAATTGGATATCAACAATGAAATCTTGAGTTACTTTAATATTATATTCACTTCAGTGGGTAAAAGGGATTACAAAAGCACTATTGATATTATATCTACTAATATTGATATTGTTTCTGCTAATAATCTAAATAAACCCATCAATGAAGAGGAAGTTAAAAAAGCCACATGGGAACTAGGACCTAACAAGGCCCCAGGACCAGATGGCTACTATGGAAATTTCTTTAGACATTACTGGGATATTATTAAACTTGATATTATGAGAGTTATTAATAACTTCTGGAACAATAAAGGGGATCTAGATGATATTAATCAAACCACAATCACCCTCATACCAAAAATTAGTAAACCTATTAATATTAAACACTATAGACCTATCAGCTGCTCTAATTTTATCTATAAGATCATAGCTAGAATTTTGGTCAATAGATTACACCCTTATATGAATTCACTTGTTGGGGAAAATCAAAGTGCATTTATGCCAAATAGAGCAATTCAAGAAAATACCATGATTGCTCATGAACTAATAACACATATCAAAAGAAGGAAAACAACCAAAAAATATATGGTAGCTATTAAAGCTGATATTCAAAAAGCCTATGAGTTTATAGAATGGGATTTCTTACAAGATCTCTTAACTAAAATGGGCTTCAATAAAGATTGGGCAAGAAAATTAATGCTTTGCATATCCTCTGTAACATACTCTATTATTATTAATGGTGAAATTCACCAGCTTAAAAATCCTACTAGAGGCATTAGACAAGGTGACCCACTGTCACCCTTGATCTTTTGCCTAATCTCACAAACCTTAAATGATCTAGTTAGGGAGAAAAAAGAAAAAGAACTTATACAAGGTATTAAAATAGGAAATAACTGTCCTGAAATCACTCACCTACTGTTTGCTGATGACAACCTATTCTTTCTTAAATCTGATAATGTTGAGATACAATCCTTTATGGATATAACGAACATTTATAAGAATGGAACTGGCCTTTCTCTAAATCTCAATAAACGTGGGGTCATTTTCAGCCCTAACACACCAACATTTCTCCAAAATGCTATGACAACTAGATTGAATATGAAAAAAAACCAATAACCTTGGAAATTACCTAGGTATTCCAACAGAATGGAGTAGATCAAAATCAAAAGACCTTCAATTCCTAATTGATAGGGTCCTAAAAAGATTGGAAATCTGGAAAACCTTATTCCGTTCTGAGGGAGGAAAAGAGGTCCTCATTAAGGCCATAATACAAAGCCTACCAAATTATATGATGTGTAATTTTATTTTTCCAAAAAATATTATTAATCAAATACATTCTATCATTGCACAATTTTGGTGGGGTGATAAAGGAAAAAAAAGAATACATTGGGCTAAATGGGATCTCTTAACCATTTCTAAATTTGAAGGTGGTCTTGGTTTTAGGGGCCTTCGCCTTATGAACAAAGCATTACTAAACAAACAAGCTTGGAATATTGCTAATAAAAAAGATTATTTACTTTATAAGCTCTTAAAGGAAAATATTTCCACAAGAGTGACTTCCTAGAAGCCAAATTAGGAAGCTCTCCATCCTGGGGATGGAGGAGCATCCTAATAGGCAGAGCAACCTTTGATAAAAATATAAAATAGAAAGTTGGTAATGGTGCCAATATTAAATTACATGAACATAAATGGATTAATAATCAACAAAACATTATTAAACCTAATAATCTTTCTATTACAAGAGTTGATCAACTTATAACAAGTGATAAAACTTGGAATATTAACCTCATAAGGCAAATTTATAATAAAGAATTTATTGATAAAATTGAAAGAATGTTCATACCAAATATGAATTGTGAGGATCTTCTTTGCATTGACTTCTGCAAAAATGGGAATTATACAGTTAAAGAAGCATACCACCTACTTAAAAAGGAAGAAATCCAAAAAGATATTATTAAAAATCAAAATATACCTACAATTTCTATCACCAGAGGAGAAGAATTGTGGGATCTAATTTGGAAAACGGAAACCCCAAACAAAATTAGGAACTTCATGTAGAGGGCAATTAGAAACCTATTACCTACTGAAGAAAATCTGTTTAATAGAAAGTGTAGTGTAACAAATATTTGCAAGTTATGTAACAATAATATTGAAACAATTGACCATATGCTTTTTAGATGTCCACGGGCCAAAAGCGTATGGTTTACTAGTCCATTAAATATCAAAACTGATAATGATGGCACAAATAGAATTGATCAATGACTTTTAAATTATATACAACCAATAACATCTACTTTTGGAAAACAAGATAGAATTTTAGAACTTTTTTGCACAATTACTTGGCAAATTTGGAAAGATAGAATTAAATTTATCTATAACAATAAAAGATGTGATCCTCTTATAACTTTTAAAAATGCTAGAGAAGCATGGAAAGAATATTATAAAATATCAAACCCTATTGATACGAATTTCATGGATAAGGTTAACGGGATTGATAACACTAACCAAACCACAAACAATAGTATTAGTACTACTACCTCTACTAATACTAAATTTAAAGATAAATGGAAAAAACCACCACCTAATAAATTTAAAATAAACTGTGATGCTGTTTTTTCTGAGAAAGGGTCAGCTATTGCATGTTTAGTTAGAGACTCTAATGGTAAACTTGTAACAGGTAAAAGTTGGAAAATCAAGACTAAGTCGGTTCTAGAAGCGGAGGCCACCGGGATTCTTAAAGCAACAGAATTAGCTTTAGACTATCCTTTTGGAAGCGTGATCATAGAGAATGACGCGGCAAAAATCATGAACCCCTTTCTTCAAGAAACTTTATTCCTAGTCATTCTATTAAAAACATTATTTGTATTATTTATTTTTTGGCGGAACTATCGCACCCTTCTTTTACTCTTATTCCTAGGAGTAGAAATTTCGCGACTGACTGGGTTGCCAAACAAGAGCTTTTAAGCAATTTGTTTGACAATTGGGATGTTTCCACCCCCCCCCCAATTAGCTACTATCCTTAGTGTTGACAAGGAATCTATAGGGGGTAGGATGACTTTGTAACCTATTATCTTTATCTATAATATTGTAAATACATCGTTTACCCCCTGAACTTTACCCCGATTGACAGATTGCCCCCCAAAGTTTATTTTACGACTAGTTGTCCCCTAAATTTTAATTTCGTGACTCGATGCCCCTTGTGACCATTTTCCGTAAATGTTTGCCGTTAATTCGCAGCGTGGGTGCCACGTGCCGCTAACTCGTGACTCGCTGCCCCCTATACTTTTTTTTTCAGAATTAATTATTTAAAAAATCATTTTAACAGGGGCAAAATTGGTATTTCAAAGCTTCTTCTCCATGATCTTCTTCTCCAAAGCTTCTTCTCCATGATTAAAGCTTCAAAGCTTCAAAGCTTTAAATCTTCAAATCTTCAAATCTTTAAATTTTCAAATCTTCAAATCTTCAAATATTTAACTCATCTATGTTCAAGAAAGAGACCTAATAACACATTAGATTTGTTTGATAAAATGGTGGAAGAAGATTTTAAACCTAATAGCACAACTTTGATAATAGTTCTCTCAGCTTATTCGAATATTGCGTGTTTAGAGAAAGGAGAGTTTTTTCATGAATATTTAACAAATACTCGAAACAATCAATACATAAATTGTATAAATAAGGACCTAAAGTGCAATTCCCAATAAAAAATCCTGGCTAATCCGAGCAATGGGTCTCTCCTTATAATAAAAAGTCACAATAATTTTTTATTACCCAATTGGACAATCAACACAAGTTTTAGTTACAATTTACAAACAATCTACTTTCAGCATAATAACTGAATTTCCAAAAACCGGTATTAATAATTTCAAGAATATGATTACAGAAAGCATGATAAATTGTAAAGATAAAGGCACACATATGTTTACTTAGATGAAGGGACTTGTGCGCGTTTGTTGCGGAACATCATCTAACCGAGAGGCAACACCACACCGATCATCATTATGGTTGCTCCGATCAAAAACTGTGTCGGGTTGGTGGCTCCACTTCGATTATTCGTCTCAACTAAATCAAAGAAAGAAAAAAGGAAGGGCCTAATTTAGAACCCAGTTATTAAGGTGAATGAAGAAAAGAATAACGAAAATGTAGTGATTTTAATGGGGACATTGTGTGGTGGGGGAGAAATTTACAGGCATTGCTTGATGAATAGTGATAGATGCGAAGTGATTGGTTGCTGAGCTGTGTTTTGTAAGTCAAAGGAGACGATGAAGGTTCTTGAATTTGGCAAGGATTAGAAAATAAAAATCGTACAATTTTTCGGGGTTGATCTTGTAAAATGCCGGTTTTACCTGATGGGGAAGTATGGGGTGCTTTAGTGACGGCTTGTAAAGTACATAAAGAGTTTGAAATAGGGATAAGGATTGCTTTAAAAGCTAAACAAAGAAACCACTTTCCAGATTTTTTTATCAAACTTTCTCCATTAAAGAAGAAGAAGTGTAAAATACCCAAAATACCATCTTTAAAAAAAGGATATAATTAACAAATTTTTTTAAAAAAAAATTGAGGGCAACTAGTCACACGCGCGTGTAATGCACGCATCAAAAAATGGACGGAAAACAGTTAAAAGGACTAACGAGTCACGAAATTAAAATTTAGGGGGCAACTAGTCGCAAAATAAACTTTGGAGGGCAATCTATTAATCGGGATAAAATTCAAGGGGTAAACAATGTATTTACTCTCTATAATATTTGCTTTGAAAAAAGAAAAAAAAAACTGATGTTGTGGACATGTGGTGGTTTTTTTTTTTTTTTTGACAAAAAAAGAAAGAAAAAGGACATGTGGTGGTTTTTCTGAAAACAGGCGATCTTTATAAACTACAATTCCACTAGCCAGTACGTAGACACCCTTTTGAGAGTAGTAGTAAGTTTTCTTGAGATTTAAAATTCACATAATAATTGGTCACTGTATTATATTAGAGTAATGCTATATATCATTCCTTTACCCCTTCATCATCCCTTCACCTCCTATGTGGAGCCTATGTAGAAATTTTAAAAACCAATTATAATATTATGAGTACAAATCAACAAGTCACTAAGTAAGAACTCATTCATTATATTATATATATATATCGATACATAATATTAGCAGGTAGCACATAGAAACGTGTTTAAATCTATCAACTTTTTTATGTTCACTCGTTGCAAAACCATTCAAACTGAGTAATCCTTTTCATAATCTACTTTCTCTCTCTCTTTCTCGCTCTCTCTATATATATAAAAATTGTCTTTGTACATTTTATACCACAAACACAAAATATTCAAGAAATTATTAGGAGATATGTCTGCATTGATAGATATTTGGAGTGAAGAGCTAGACAAGTTGCGCAACAAGGGTCAAGCCACTTTCTTGGATGGTTCAACCCAAGCTAAGTCTGAGTCTAGTCAATTAATAATTGTTCATGAAAATGATCAAGAGAGCTCACACTCGTCGTTCAAGTTGTTAAACAAACTCAAACAAGTCACCATGCTGTTGCCAAAGCTGAAGCTGCAAAACTACTCGGAGGCTTCAGTTTCTATGCTCGAAAGCTTAAGTGCTTAAAAACAAGTTTTTTCGGACTGATGTGTCTTAAAGTTATATTTCTATATTATATATATCGGACCTTATGTCAGTGGGGGTGATGAACGTTGATGACTTGATGCACAACCCATGTTTGTTTTTATTAATATGATATGCCTTAGTTTCAGTTCAAAAAAAAAAATTACTTCTGAGGTTTGCTTTGCTATTGTCGATCTGTTTAGATGGACTTTGTGACCCATCGTAATGTAATGTAATAAATGTATCGTCCATTGGATGACTTTAATAATTAATATTGAGGTTAATGTACTAAGTTTTGTACTTATAAACTAAAATACTTTTCAGCATAGGATATGTGTTGTTTAGATCATGTATTAATTAATCATATTTTGAGTGTGTTGGCTATTCAATTCTTCATATAATTTACTTCAACTAAAAAGAGATTCTTCATAAATTTACCCGGTTTGTTTTTTTATTCAAAGAAAATGTGAATAATTTTTTTTTTTTAATAGCAAAAAACTTAATCTTCTTCACAACAGAGATTTTTCATGAGGATAAGTATGGATCTTTTCACAAACATCTCAAAGATAAGGATAAAAGAATGAAATCTTGTTCAAAAAAACTTATCCAAATTATAACATTCTTTTGCTTAATGATTGTAATATATTTGTGGAAGCAATAAGTTGTAATAAACGATAGATAAACGTGTAATTTGGTTAAGGATCCTTAGTAGGGGGAGTGATTTTATGTTAACCTTTGTCTCAAGAAGGATGAACAAGACCTCGATTAGAAAGTCAATTAACAGATAAATAGTATGTTAATTTGGTAATTAGTGTCTTTCTCTTCAACCCATGTTAGGCAAACTCATTTGTTTTGATTTACATGTTGGGTGATTTTTGTCATCCCATTTGTATTTTTATATATCATTTTAGCTTTGAATATAAAAAAAAAATCCAACCCATTCTTAAGGTAATTAAAAAGAAGAGTAAATACACTGTTTACCCCCTGAACTTTGGCCCGATTGACAGACTGCCCCCAAAGTTTAAAATGCGACTAGTTGCCCCCTAAACTTTAACTTCGTGACTCGTTATTCCTTTTTGCTGTTTTCCGTCCAAATTTTCCGTTAAGTCGCAGCGTGCATTACACACGTGCGTGGACTAGTTGCCCCTACTTTTTGCCCCCTAAAGTTTTAATTTCGTGACTAGTTGCCCCCCAGTTTTTTTTTAAATTTTTTTTTAATTATATCCTTTTTGGGGTTATTGTTGAAAACATCCTCATAAAACTCTTTAATTGTTTTTTTGTGCCTTCAATAATCTTATTTATAAAAAAATGGCTAATGAAGTAATTATTTATAGAAAACATCCCCTTTATATTTTCTATACCTTTACTACCCTTATTATTAAATATATTATTTTAATACAATATTAATTTTTAAATATTAAACAAATAATAAGGTACTTCTTTTTCCTCCTCCACCACCACCACCACCACCACCACAACCACCACAACCACCACCACAACCACCATGTATGTAACAACTACTACATCCACCACAACCATCACCACCTCCACCACAACCACCACCACCACCACCTACTACTACTAATTCCATCGCACGCTCGCGTCCGTGAATTTTTTTTTTAAAATCGTCATAACTAATTCAAAAAAAATCAGAAAATTAAAAAAATTGTATTTTTGAATAAAGCAAATTAATATTTACGTCTATGAATTTTTTTGATTTTTTTTGAATTTTTGATTTTTTTTATTTTTATTTTCGCAGACACGGATTTTCATGTTTTAAACATGGAATTCCATGTTTTAAACATGGTCCATGTTTAAAACATGGAATTCCATGTTTTAAACCGTGAAATAAACATGAAATTCCATGTTTAAAACATGTAATTTCGTGTCTGCGAAAAAAAAAATTAAAAAAAATCAAAAAAATCAAAAAATTCAGAAAATTCCGAAAAAAATCATAGACGTAAATATTAATTTGATTTATCCAAATATATATTTTTTTTTTTTTTTGATTTTTTTTGAATTAGTTATGACGATTTTAAAAAAAAATTCACGGACGCGCGCGTGTGATTATTAGTTTTTTTCTTATTTTTTAATTGTTAATTATAAGGGTAATTTTGGGATGGGGCTGTTTTCAATAAATATTTTTTCCTAGGCACCTTTTTCTAAATAAGTTTTTTAATAGGCATCAATCAACAATTGGCTCATCCTTTTTTTAAAGATGGGTATTTTGGGTATTTTACACTTCTTCTTTAATGGAGAAAGTTTGATAAAAAAAAATCTTCATGAATAAACTCTTCATTAATTTCATGCCCTTCTTTCTTTAAATTATTCTTCCAATATTCATTAAACTTGACATCCAATATTCAAAACGCAAGATCTTTTCGTTTTACTTTTGTAATTCGAGTCAAGGTTTTTGCTACAATACATTGTACAGTTGGTATTGATTCTTGATATTGTCAACCTAAACGTGAACATGTTATGTTTCATTATATCAATTTTTGTAAAACCAATGGGAGACCCAAAAAAAGTCACGATTTTTATCAAATTTTTAATCTATTCTTTCTGGTATTGATTTTCAATTAAATGAATGATATATTCAAGAAAAATATACAAAAATTAAAGAAGAAAAGTAGAAAAATTACAGATCTAAGTGAGAAAATGGATAACTTTCGATGTTGGGTATTGTTACAAAACCGTACCTGGCGACAATGAATCTGAGAGATCACGAAGCAAAGAAAATGGGGTAGATGTTGCTAACGTGCGCCAGGAAGACCGACAGAGAGGAAGGAGGAAGATGACACTGGATTTTTGTATTAATTATAGCTTAATTTAGAAGCTCGTAGTGGTGATCTAAGGTTTGAAGATTTAAATATTTGAAGATTTGAAGATTCGAAGATTTAAAGATTTAAAGATTTGAAGATTTAAAGATTTGAAGATTTAAAGTTTTGAAGCTTTGAAGCTTTAATCATGGAGAAGAAGCTTTGGAGAAGAAGATCATGGAGAAGAAGCTTTGAAATACCAAATTTGCCCCCGTTAAAATGATTTTTTAAATAATTAATTCTGAAAAAAAAAAGTTCAGGGGGCAACGAGTCAAGATAATTCTGAAAAAAAAGTTCAGTGGGTAACGAGTCACGAAGTTAAAGTTTAGGGGGCAACGAGTCACGAGTTAACGGCGCGTGGCACCCATGCTGCGAGTTAACGGAAAAAAATTGACAGAAAATGGTCACAAGGGGCATCGAGTCACGAAGTTAAAGTTTAGGGGGCAACTAGTCGCATTTTAAACTTTGGGGGGCAGTCTGTCAATCGGGCCAAAGTTCAGGGGGTAAACAGTGTATTTACTCTAAAAAGAATTGATAAAAATTCTTAGCGAATTTTACTTTAAAAAATTGGTGAGCCAATTAAATAATAAGCTGCAACAAGTACATGGAAGCAAACTATATGGCATTGATGGATGAAAAATTACAACACTGTGATTTTATTGCAATATAAATAATATTTGCATAGTCCACATGATCGTTGATCTCTTCTAGTATGACCAACAAGGGATTGCAACACCTCGTTTAGTTCACTAAGCTTAAAATGTGGGACGTAACATGTATATATCTTAAATTCTCGTCTTTGATGTGCTCGATTATATTTTGGAAACAACACAACTAAAAAAAGAGACCGTGTCATTCCGTTATTTGGGTGTGTCTCTTAGTAGTTTATTTTTGATTTCGAGGAATTATAAGCCTCACATTGATAAATTAATGGGTTATATTAGAGATTGGAATGCAACTTCTCTTTCATTTGTAGGAAGATCAGAACATTTTAGATCGATATCTCAAGGGGTAATATCATTTTGTTCTCTATTTTTTTAGTTCTGGTTTGTGTCCGGGATCGTATTACGAGCATTTGTAGAAACTTCTATTGGAATGGAAAACTGTGACACATTAAATGGAAAACAATATGTGCTCCAAAAGATGAATGTGATCTTAGTCTTAAGGATTTAGAAACTTGAAATAAAACATTACTTATGAAATGTTATGGAAGGTCATTGATAAGAAGAATTCTCTTTGAATCAAATGGATTCATTAGGAATATCTTAAAAATACTAATTTTTTGTTGTGGCAAGTTAAGAAGTTAGATTCACCTCTCTTGAAGCAAATTTGGGGGTTGAAGAATGAGATAGGGATTTCGCTTGGGAGCGAGGGAAGAAAGAATATTTTGTCTCGGTGGTTTTTCTCGGCAAACGGTCTTTATATTGCTAATGATGATTATATAAGAAACAACATGATATTTTTTGTCCTCAATATTTTTTTAACATTGGGTTCATATTGTGTGAAACTCTTGCTAAAAATGCTATTGTTGTTTGATGGCGATCCATGAGAGGCTTAAGACGAAGGATAGAATGAGGTACATGGAGTTAGATCCACTTTGTGAATTGTATGGTGAGGATTTTGAATCTAATCAGCATATTTACTTTGAAGCTGCTTTTTCTAGAAATATTTGGGATGAGATTAAAAAATAGTTAGGGATATTTAAAGATATGAGTACATCTTTTAGTGTATTGAAGTGGCTCAAGAAGTTAAAGCCTCGTGGAAAATGGAAAAGGGGAGCTTGGAAGATAGCTTATGGAGCTACTATTTATTGTATTTGGAGGACAAAACATAGTATTGGCATGAGAGGCGAGCCTTCAACAAATGAAGCAGTTGTCAAGGAGATTAAGTGGTGTGCCTTTTCTATGATTTTCTCTTTGTTCCCTTATCATGCCTTCTTGGATGATAGTGAGAGTATAGTTTGTAACACTTTGAGGTAGTAATTAATGCATAGAAAGATACTACCTTAATCCTTCGGGGCTAGGTAGGCGATATTTTATTTTAGTGTACATTTTAACCTTTCATATAATCATATTAATACGACCATTTACCCAACCTGGGAAAATTCTACCCGTCCCTTATCGAAGAGATCATCAGTAACTTAATTAGGTATTTACCCAATCATTGTGGTCTTTGGCGCGACATATAAATAGCATGGAAAAATCATATTGTGCTTCTTAGTTTACCTTCTAATTCATACATGTGTTTGTTTCTAATGTATATGAATAATATCAAAACACATACATAGTACATAGTATTTCCACTCATTCACGCAATCATCTACACAAACAATTCACATACATAAAACTATGTCACCAATATCTTTAACTCTATAGTGTTTATTTTTATAACGAGCGTGTGATACTAGTTCACCATTGCTATCATAAGGCCAAAAAATATCGCAATGTATGTTAGTTATCAACCAAACTTAACAAAACATGCCCATCAAAATCAAATGAATTTTCACTTTTTGTATCTCAGAATTTGCTTCAAATACATATTTTACATGAATTTTTTCATGCAATATCCCATTTTGTTAACTAAATTTCACGGAAGTATAAATAAAAAATGGGGAAATTGCATATTATATTTTTAAACTATTTTATGTGTGTTGATAATTCCCTTGAACTAAAGAGTTGATTTTTATAACTCTTTAAACTATTTTAAACTAGCACTTTATCCCCCCTACCCTACTGGTTCATTTATCTTATTAGATTGGATTATTACTTCAAGTTCCTATAGTTAAAAATAACAAAAAATTAAATGGAAGGGGTAACCTGCTAGTTTAAATTAGTTTCGGAAGTTATAATTTTTTTTGTTCATGGTGGATAATCAGCCCAAGTGAAATAATTTGATGGGGTAGTATGCAATAATCCCAACAAAAAATTTATGTCTCACCCATGTTAAATTTAGAAGCAAAACATATTCATTTCACGACCTTCACACTTTACAATGTCGGCGATTTTGACCTTCTGATATTGGTATGGTTTAATTTTTGGAGTAATTTGCTAAAAAGTACTTAAACCACGTGTTTACACCCTTAATAAGTCTACCATTTTCCCCTCAAAGAGTCCAACTTTTATAAGATGCCGACTTTACCTCGAAGAAGCTTAAACCAATCTAACAAATTTTCCTTATTAGAGATATCTCTATTTACATTTATAACAAACATTTGAAACCCAAATCTAAAATCAAAGGATATCTATATGACATGGTTTTACATATTTTAGACAAGATTTCTCTTTCTCTCTATGTCGTGAATGCTCTTTATCATTTTTTATCCAGTTTATATTGGTTCTTTCATCAAAGATCATAGTTTTCATCCAAAATCCATAGGAAATCGAGAGTTTACACGTTTATTCATTACCATTACTTGCTTTTTTTTGTTTTTATGATCACGTATGTTTTAGTCATCATATTTTTTAGTGTCTGTTAGATTTTTCAGCACCGGTTTACTGTGTATGATTATATGTTGTATTAAATTTTTTAATCAATATGTGTTATGTTATATTTTGTTTTTGTGTTGGATTATTTTTTATAACAAGTTCATCGTTCTACTATTACATCATTAGTTGTTCTTATATTTCTTTTATTTTGATTTTGTTTTTAGAATTTATTATAGTGTTGGATTTGTTAACATGAGCTTAGTATGTCCATATGCTTGCTAGTTAATGGTAAATAGTAGTTTTGCGTACATTGTATATTGTCGATCTTGGGGTTTTTATATGATATTTAGTGCAATTGTTATTATTTAATTGACAAAAAAAAGAGTTTGTACTATCAACCCACTAAATTAGCTTATCAAACCCACCCATATTATACCACTAGCCCATCATTTTGCATCACCACCCGTTGTGATGATCATATATCCATTGTTATTACACCTAAAGCCCACTTCAATATGTAGACAACCCATAATTATTACATATACAACTCATTGATATGTCTGTGCAATCAACTCTTTGTACTGTCAACCAACTGCTTTTTACATACATTTTTAGTTTCTTGATTTCAAACTAAACTTTTTTTGTTGATTAAATACCTCATTTACCCCCTGAACTATACACGTCTTGACAGATTACCCCCCAAAGAAAAAATGCGACTGGATGGTCCTTAAACTATGTTTTCGTGACTCGATGCCCCTGTTAACGGAAACCGTTAGTTTACGCCGTTAGTTGGTCACGCACGCAAATTGTCGTGACATTTTACCCCCTATACTAAGTTTTGCGTGACATTTTACCCCCTGTACTAAGTTTTTCGTGACTCGGTGCCTAGGTTAAAATGTCAAGAAAACTTAGTACAAGGGGTAAAATGTCACAAAAAACTTAGTACATGGGGGTAAAATGTCACGACAATTTGCGCACGTGACCAACTAACGGCGAAAACTGACGGTTTCCTTTAACAAGGGGCATCGAGTCACAAAAACATAGTTTAAGGACCATCCAGTCGCAAAAATTTCTTTGGGGGGCAATCTGTCACAACGTGTGAAGTTCAGGGGGTAAACGATGTATTTACTTTTTTTTGTTTTATGTACATAAATGTTTGACTTTGAATGTTTATTGATTTGAAGATTCAAAGAAGCGATTTGATTCTTCTTGATGAATAAGAAACGTTATAGAATGTTTTAGTTATAGAATATTGTAGTTGTGGAATACTTTAGTTATAGAATATTGTAATTATGGAATAATTTAGTTATGGAAAGTGAATTTTAGTTATGGGTTGTTTTGTTATTAATTAAGGTGCCAAAGGGTATTCTAGTTATTTCACTAAGTTAAAATTATTTGGCTAGAATTGTTGGGTCGTGGACTTCATAAGAAAATTACTTTTTATTTGTCGTACACGACATTCGACCTGGTCAGATATGTTATCTCTAGTGTGTTACTAGCTGTCACTGAGGCCGCTTGGTGGAAAAGAAACATGGCTTGCGATCTTCTTTTCGTTGGGATTCCTTGAAGTATATTTTTTGGGTCTTTGATCGAGATTTTGTGGCGTGAAAGAAACAAATCCGTCTTCAATGGGGTTCCTACCTTTAACAAGAAAGTGGTCATCAAGAAAGCAAAATTCCAGCCCGTGTATATCAATAGAGTATGGGAAAACGATCCTGGAAAATTTCGAAGTAAGAGTTTTGTAGAACTTATAGGGTACCAAATCGTGGATTCAAATTTAAAACATATGGTAGCTTCAATGATTGGCGAAATCTAGGTGGGAAGGGCGGTGTGATTATAGATGTGGAAAGAATATGGATTCAGGGTTCTCTAAGAAACTACAAGGCCAACCACCGGTATTTGTCGAGTGGTAACTTTGTATGAAGGATTGAAGATGATGGAAGTGTTGGGGATCAAATAATTATGTGCGGAAGTGTATCCCAAGAAGGTTATGGAGGCGGTTTGCCGAGGAATTAGTGGGTGAGGCCCTGCGGCAAAATGGATTCATCAAATTTGGGTGATTTTGGCTAGAAATATAACATTTTTGTTAAAGAGTATTTATAGAGAAACTAACGAGTACGCAGATTGGATGGCCCATCTCAGACTAATTCAGGATTTGACGCATAGTATAATTTTTACCCTCCCGATGGAATTTGGAGTACACTAACTCGTGATAAGTTTGGATGGAAGTCGCATAGGTTGACTTTCAGCCCAAGCCTGGTTGATAAGGTGATAGATAGTATTTACACGGTCCTTAGGACCTCATTTGTAAAAAAAAAACTCTAAAATAATCAATCCCAAACGGGCTATTAGTTAATGTGGTGTATTATATTTATGATATACAAACATTGATTTCTATATCGGCTTGTTCAATGTCTTTTTTTTGTAAAACACTACAAAAATAAAATTGGGAACGTTGTCCCCGTGGTTGTTAAAGCACAATCTCATTTTTATATATGGATTCGCCACTGGCCATATGTAGTGTTTTTGTTGGTAGATGATTTCCGAGACAAGTTATTACAAGTTCTTCAAGATTAAAAGCCCCTCGTTGGTGGTATCTTGAAGAAATTGTGGTGGCTTACACTTATTTAGGTAATGGATGTTGGCTATTGGTCATGAATGAGACATTTCAGTTGTTCTGTAATTTTAATTCTCATTGTTATCTCAACTTTTCCGCGGATGCGAGAAATTAAAGTGATTATCTTATTTTGAACATGCTACAAAAAGGGGAGTCTTGTTGTTGTAGTACAAAATATCTTATTTCTATATTTATGTGTTGTAATGGTTATTGTGATAAAATCCATTATGTTTTTGAACAAAATGTTAAGTGGAGGTGCGGGGAATCGAACCCCGTGCCTCTCGCATGCGAAGCGAGCGCTCTACCATATGAGCTACACCCCCAATTTGTTTATTTTTTAAGGATATAATTTCTTTCAATTGTCAATGATTTTTTTATGAGATTATTACCCAAAGGGTCTTGAAAACACCACCTCGTGACCCAACAAAACCCCACCAATTTTATCTTCTTACTAAAGGCCACAACCAAAAATTAACACTATACCCCAAAAATCCAATTACCTTCTTACCCTCTTTTGTTTTTTATTTACCTATATATACTATTTTTTGTCAAATAAAAATCAAAACACAATACACGCTCAATGTCACCTCTCTCCTCTCTCCTCTCTCCTCTCTACTCTCTCATCTCTCATCTCTCATCTCTTTCTCTCTCTTTGAAGCTCAACCCTCGCCGGAAATTGCTAAACCGAACTCTTATTGCCGCCGTTTTGGTGTTGCAGCGGAGAAGAACAACTTCTCTCTCTCTCTCTCTCGAGATTATTCCTCTCTATCCCTCTCACTCTTCCGTAAGTTAATTTATTTCTTCCTTGTTTGCTTGTTTTAGCTGGGTTTTTATGATTTTGCTTTGATTCTGTGTTTAAGTTTGCTGAAATTACTTATTCTCTTCGTTGTTGCGTGTTTGAGTAGTTGTTTATCGTTATTCATCGTTTGTGTTCATCGAGTATTTGTGTTCATCGTGAGTTTTCACTGTTACGTGACTTCATATGCTTTGTACATCAGTAATCTTCTGTTTATGGCACACGCTCAGAAGATTTTGCTCGTTTATCATTATAATACCTGTTTTACGTACTTGTATGCATCCATGCTCAGTAATTATATGTTTTCGTTTAATACTTAGTACTTTTTCTGTTGTGTTGTTACGCTCAACACTAGTTATGCATATGCTTAGAACTTTCTGTTGTGTTATGCCTATGCTCAGTACTATCTTATGCCTATGCTCAGTACTTTATTCTGTGTTTATGCATATGCTCGAAACTAGTTATGCCTATGATCAGTACTATCTTATGCCTATGCTCAGTTTTTTTGGTTTTTTCTCATGCTCAGTACTTTTTCTGTTGTGTTGTGCATATGCTCAGTACTTTCTGTTTTGCGCTCAGAACTTTTGCGCTCATAAGTTTCTAGAAGGCTGCGCTCAAAAGTTTCCACATCGTTAAGCTAGATTAGATTACTTTTTTTTCTAGAAATGTAATAGATTTGTGTTAGATTAGATTACTTTTTTTCCAGAATTGTCGTGAAATGTCGGATTTGTGCTTTGCTCAGAATTTTTGTTAAATGCTCAGAAGTTTTATGAAATGCTCAGAAGTTTTGTGGTGATGTTGATTTTTTGTGTTGAATCAAAAAATTATTTAAACTCAATAACTTTTGTATAAATGCTCAGCAGTTTACTTATTATACGAGAAATGTTCAAGAAGTTTACTGATTATACGAGAAACGCTCAGCAAGTTATTGAGCATGCCCAATACCCTATGCTCAGAACTATTTTCTACGCTCAGAACTATTTTCCACGCTCAGAACTATTTTTTCAGACTCAGAACTTTTTTCCATGCTCAGAACTTTTTTCCATGCTCAGAACTATTTTTTCAGACTCAGAACTATTTCCAGACTTAGAACTTTTTTCCACGCTCAGAACTTTTTCCGGCGGTGGCCAGCGGTGGTCGGCGATGATCGGTGGTTGTGGTCGGAACTGGAAATTATTTGATAATTAATGAAGAAGGAGAGAGAAAAATGACAAAGGAGGAGATAGATTAATGGTAATGGAGGAGAGAGTGTAATAGTAGTGGAGGAGAGAGAAATCTATTTTTTTGTCTTATATACACTATCAGGGTAGTTATGACATTGAACATCTTATTGGCCTCTAAGTAGGAGAGAGGAATCACTTGGTTCTTATATGGCACATTGATTCTCTTCAAGTCTCTTTGGGTAATTGACCCTTTTTTTTATCCTATTTATCATGAAATTAGGGAACAACAAATTACGCCTTAAAATAAGCAACTACCATTAGATATATGATCAAAAAATAAATATTCTCGATTTAATGATTGAGTAACTTATAGTTTTTCTTTAATGAATATAGATAATAGGATATATGTATGTGTATATATATATATATATATATATATATATATATATATATATATATATATATATATATATATATATATATATATATATATATATATATATATATATATATTCTATTAGTGCAAAAGAACCTATAATCAAGAACACGACCAATGAACCAAGGTGTAGGATATCTCTGTTGGAACCCGATACCCAAACTAGTTACTTATATAAGAGAAATAGTTTTTTCTCGAGATAAAGATGTGAAAGATCTATTTGAGTAGGGTCTCATATGAGTGATAAAGATTGAGTATGTAAATAAATGACAAAATAGTATAGTGTTTTATAATGTCATTTTTGTGTACCTTTGTGGAATATGAGAGGGTCTACTTAGTTGTTATTGGGTGCAGTTATTCCAACGACAATGTGTGTATGAACATAAAATTCAACCATTAAGAAACTACTTTATCCAACCATTGTCCAGCTGCTTGTTTTGTTATTAATCTTGTTTCCTAGATTAAATAACGGCTTAATACTTAATTGGGGCTCGTAAATGTCACATCAATTTCCAACTTTCGATCACCTCTGCATTCGTATGTCCATTGTTCTTCGAGGGAGGATTTAGCTTCTTTATGACCATGAATTTTGGAATGCTTCATAAAATAGGAATTCATAAGGTGTTGACCCTCGATTATATAGGCATCCAAATTTGGTCTGTTAATATTCCACTTTGATAAACCTAGAGGATGGGGGTGAGTAAGTTTTAAAACAAATATACTACTTAAGTTAAAAATTTTAGTAAGATAATATTAGTTTGAAAAATGGTTGAAGGAATTTTTCAAACACTTGGAACGCTAGATTTATATGGAGGAAAAGAAAAACACCTATAATCACATATATAACTCAAGTAATGTAAAGTTATTTGAGTTTTAGATATTAAACAAGTATATATAGTGGTTCGAACTCCCGATGACCCAACCCACTCCCTAGGGTCTTCATCTGAAGATTGTCAAAGCTTTTATTCGACGAAGCTTTCGTGTCTCTTAACGACGATATATAAACTCGATTACACCGATCCTTTTTTTGATTTAGTCACAACCCGTACTTGATAGTCAATCTAAGATCCCTTGTGGAATTCTACACATAAGTCCTACCTTCCAACCTAGGAATTTTATCTTCCTCTTCTCTAAACTCTAGAAAATCCGGCTATGTTCTAATCTAGAAGAAGGGTAAAAAACCATTTGATGTTTAAGTATGGTTTATAAAGAAAATTCTACTCCTTAGTGAGCTAATAAATTATTGATAAAAACAAGTCTTCAATAATAATAAAAAATGTTCTTGAAAGATTGAGAAGTGATTAAGTGAGTTTGTAATGAATCCTTCAAAGTGTGGTAAATATCAAGGTTGAAGAGGTGGTTGAACCTCTTTTGAAGGGGGGGGGGGGGGTTTAAATAGTCATTGAATGTCTCCCCTTTGTTGTAGATCTAATTCTTTTAAACCATAAAATAATATAAAGTTTTGTCTGAAAAATGGATACTAGTTTTAGTTGTATGATACTATTTGTCAGTTGAGCATCAAATGATCCAATTGTCAAAAATCAAACGTCTACTTTACCAAAATTGTATAACGTTTTTATCCTTAAATGGATGCCCGTGTTGGTTTGGATTCCTGGCATTTTGTGACAAAGTTTTTGATTGCTTCTGACTTCTTCAAGCATTTAATTGAAAACGGTATAACATTTTGACAAGAAATATGATAACCGTTTTGTTCCGTAATGCGATTTTGAGAGTACAAGGTTGTCAATTTGCTCTTTATATTACATACCCTTAATAAATTAACCACTTTGATTGGAGAGACAACCTTTCTACAAAATAGATGACAGACACAAACAATCTAGGGTAAGATTTAAGTAAGAAAACGAAAGATGTGATTTAGTGCAAATGTTTTTAAAAGATGGATGCATTCAAAGATGTTTTATGCGGAGAGTAATTTGTGATATTCAAATATTTTGAGCCTAATTTAGAAAAGCCTTATTGCCAACACACTCACATGCAATCATCCATAATAACTCCTGATAAATACTTACTAATTAAATACTCCCTATGTTCCTAAATAATTGTCCACTTACTAAAAGTAGCTTCAAGATAATTGTCCACTTACACTATCAAGGCACTTTTTTTTTCAACTTTTTCCACTAGTACTCTATAAAAATATTAGAATTTATATTTCTAATAAACATTTATGATTTCAGGACACTTTATGAAAAATGCTTTAGTAATTGAGACGTGAATGATTATATTTCTTAATCTGTGTGAAGAACTAACTGGATGATTATTTAGGAACAAAGGGAGTATCAATTTTAAAAATTAATTATCATTAATATCTAAATTGAATGTATCCTTGTCATTGATTGATTTTTAAAAATTATCTCTCTCCATCATTTGTAATTATATAGCTTATCGCTAAAATTATTTGATAACTAAAATTATCATTTTAACTGAAAAATTAAAGATTCGAATCAAGGCTCAAGTAATTTGCTAACTCTATATTTATCACTCTGGTTGTTTCTAGTTGTTAATTATTTCCCACCCACTTCGACTTTAGTTATCCAATATTTTTTTATCTCCAATCTCCTATCCTTCTTCTCCTTTTGTCTCTTTTGTTGTGGTTTGTCCCATGGTTCCCATATTTAATATGAGAATTTATTTTTCTTTAAATATGTTTCATTAGTGACCTATGTTCGTATTTTTTTTAATTTTACGGTTTGGGTGTTTTATTGTTTCATACAGTTTCATGTCAGTGGCTACATGTGTTTTTCTTTACTTGTCAGTTGCTTGTCTCAAATGTCGATTGAGTAGGGAACATTTTGGTTTGTGATAAGTGTTTTTGAATTGATAAAATAGGGGTTGTGTAAGTTTTTGTTGTATGTGTGTGTGTTTGTTGTTTTTGTTTGTTGGGTTGTTTCCTAAATTTGTTATTGACCATTTCTTCCCTAGCTCTATTGTTTGTTGTACTTCATATTATACGGTGTTGCAGTTTATCAGGCTTTGCTCGTGGTCCTCTTCATGAATTATTCTCTCTTATTCGAAAGGATGTTTTGTGGTTTGTCCCTTAGTAATTTGACATGTGAAGGAATCTGGTGTCTTATGGCAGTAGTTATCTCCGTGTCTCGCTATTCGCCTCAATTTTGGATGAACTATGAGGATAACTTTAAAATTTATTCCATATTCATTAAAGTTAGCAAAAGGAATATATCTGAGTGTTTACAATTCATTCATATGTGTCTCGTCTCTATATTTGCTTAGTTGATGAGTTGGCTGGATTGTTACGAATGATGCTGAATAGTGGATAGAAGATGATGTTGGTTTTCAAATTTGATCTTTGTGAGTTCAGATTATGTTCGTTATAACTTGAATTAATGATAAATATTGTTATGAAACTATTTAGATGGATATTAATCCTTGGTCGATGGACTTAAAATCCATGTATTAAGCCCATGAGAGTAAAACCCTATTAGGGTTTACTTAGAGATCAAGTTTTTTTATCTGTAAATAAGACTCTAAAATATTACGACACTCTTCTTCTACCAAAAAGATAATTCTCTCATGTCTTATTCTTGTCGCTTATTTATTTTAATACTTTAACAATACATTATCAACACGAGAGACTCTTCCCTATAATCTATGACATATTAACTCAAGTTAAGTGATTACAGTTAAATTCTAATATTTGAATAATTTGTTATACTTATTTATTATATGACTTTTTTTTCAATTGTTTTTCTTAAACATATGTTTATTCAGTTGGAGTAATTTGGTTAACTTTTTATATCGAGAACTTCGTGATATACAATTTCTCTTTTCATTACAATATTGGTAATTCGAGCCAAGATGAGTAAGTCACGAAAATTTACAAAAAGAAAAAAAATATATGACCAAAGGCATTGAAGCCTTTGCTTTTCTAATTCCTATAATTTTTGTATGTTCAAATGATGATTCCTATAGTATTGGTGGATGTAAATAAAGAGATTAAAAAAAGAAAAAACAAACAAATCCGGATGTAATCTAATTATGAGAAAATGCCACTTAGGGTCTTGAACACACCCCCTCTTCGAGATAGCAACCCCTCTAGGAGTCTCTTCTTACTAAAGACCTCAAAAAGAATATAACACGTGAAACCCAAAACCCCTATTATCTTACTACCCTCGTTTTATTTTTTGTCTTCTATATATACTAATTTAGAAGCCCTACCGTTATTATTTCAGATCTATTTTCTCTCACCTCCCTCTCCTCCCCACTTCCCTCTTCCGACATGAGCTACTTCAGCTCCCAAACCGCCACCACCACCATCGAAAATGCTAAAAATAACTAAGACCAGAGATCTGAGAAACAGCCGAGAACCACCACCACCATGGCCATGAAAAACAGCCGAGAACCACCACCACCATGGCCATGGAAAACAACCGAGAACCACCACCACTACTCTCCACCTTCCACTACGCTGAAAGCTCTCCTGATCTGTAATGACTGCGCTGAAGAACGAAGGTTGCTGCTGCTTCTGCGCTGCTGGATCTCGCAACTCCGGCGGTCACATCATTTCGAACACAGAGATCGGCGAACTCTTCACTCCTGCCGGTTCTCTTCGCAGTTTTTCACCGGAACTCTGTAGCTTCTCTTTGCAGGGGTGAAGCTTCAAACATTGCTCCTTTCAAGCTCGGCTGCATAATAAAACCGCCATTGCTCAGCGAATCTCCCATCGAAAAGAAGAAGAACCAGATTTGTGTTATGTTGGTGGTGTGTTATGTTTGTGGTGTCGGTGGGGTGAGAAGAGAGAAGTGATTTCGCCGGAGAAGCCAAGCCAAGTGATTTCACCTCGCCGGAACTCTGCTCCATCTCGAAACGCCGAACAGTGGTGCTGAAAGTGATGGCGCGAGGTGGTGGTGTATGGTGGTGGTGGTGGTGTTATGATGGTGGTGGTGTTATGATGGTGGTGTTGTTATGATGGTGGTGGTGGTTTTATGGTGGTGGTGGCGCGAGCTCCGGTGGCGGCGTTTGTTTCACGCGTGAAGACTAGTTGCATTTTTTTTGTTTAGTTTGACATGGTTGACCAGATCTAGATCTGGTCAAACCAAATAGAATTCCTCTTTTTTTTTTCTGATTGTGTAATAATATAATTGTTTAAATAATACTCACTATTATTTTTAAATTAGACTCATTGCTTTTTTAAAATTACTATCTAATTGTTTTAGAATACTCACCAATTTTAAGAGTACTCCGAGATTTTCTTAGAGTACTCCGAGATTTTATTAGAGTACTTTGATATTTTCTTAGAGTACTCTGAGATTTTATTCGTGCACTCGAAAAAATTTAGAGAGTACTCCGCAAATTTATATAGTACTCAGCAAATATATAGAGTACTCTATGTTTTTCCGACACTCTATGTTTTTTCCGGTGACCGGTGACTGGTGGTCAGAGGTAGGTGGTCGGAGGTCGGAGGTCAGAGGTCGGAGGTCGGTGGTCGGAGGTCGGTGGTCGGTGGTCGGAGGTCGATGGTCGGTGGTCGGAGGTCGGAGGTAGGTGGGTAGAGGTAGTGGAGAGAGAAACACTGACATCACACTTTTCTTTGTCTTTTAGTGTTAGTAAGGGTAAGAAAGACAATTGTAAAAAATAAGGTCCCTAATAAGAACATATTTATAGACACTACTCTATAGAGAAAAAATAGTGTCTCTAAGACCCTATGTATAATTCACCCTCTAATTATTTTTCTTAATTTTAGTTTTTTTGTCGCTCATAGTATTTTTTAACCTAATATTATGTTCATTTTCACACTAACAATAGTTATTTCGTAGTATGACAATATTTTTAATATTTCTCTAGCGTATATTATACTTAACAATTGTGATTTTTTTATTATCTAAGAACAAAAAAGAAAAGGTTTAAAACCTAATTAATGGTATTTATATATCAAAACTTATGTAGGACATACACTATTTGTATATGTACTTTATGTATTTATCCTTTGATATAGGGCACATACACAAAATGTATATGTACTTTTTACAAAATAAACACATAACTTATTAAAAATATTGGACATATACTTATGTATCTTATGTGTATATTTTTTGATATTGTATAACTTATTGACAAATATTATCATATGGCATATACGCGAACCTCCTTCAACGTTACGTAATCTTTTGAAAAATAAATTATATAGGGCATATACGTGTGTGGTATATGTATCTTGTGAAAATATTTTTAAATAATGCATATTTTATCAAATGATGAAATTCCATCAACAAGTTAAACACTTAGATTTTTTATAAATCTCTTATTGATTTTGAAAAGAGGTTTTATAACCAATAAACATACTTTTTGTATTCTCGCTGAAATTTTCATTTCATTTTTCCTTACCTGCTCATCCCAAAATTTGTATTAAGTTTTCTATGGGTTTTGCTCGCCCTCATCAAGAGGTTCGAGTTATAATTACTATTTGATAAAAAATCATCATATGGGCAATGTCTCAAACCAATACCTGAAGTGAATGACACATCTAACTTCATCATCGTGCATATAAACACGATTTTAGCCTCATATATCGATGTGATATTTGTAATTAAGAACATAATGAGTATAAAGATGTATGAGTACAGAACGACACAATTCTTAATTATTAAGTGAGTTCTAAGATGATGCTTTTATCTTTTAAGAACATTATTAAACAATCTTCATTATATTATTTTTATTATTTTTGAAGTCAATAGACAAATTCAAGGGGGAACATTCATGATCTAACAATACTTACATTTTATTATATATAGAACTTTGCTAAACAATAGATTATGAATGTGTCTTTTATTACTTGTAGATTTACAGTTTTACATAATTGTGACATTATATGATAGAATTAAATCTTGAATATGATCAAAATTCAAATACCAATATATTCGTATATATATATTTTTTATTAGTGTGACATAAAATATTATTATTTTGTTATTTACACAAAGATGAAATTTTGATATATATATATATATATACTAGGTATGAACCCGTGCCTGAAGGCACTCTAACAATATTGATTTAGAAAAATAAATTGAACACTAAATAAACAAATAATTCTTAAAAAAAAAAAATTAAAAAATTATTCAACCAAGCATAAAAAATAAGATGTATTTTGCAAAAACGGTTACATAAACTATAAATTTGCTCATAACTACTAAATGTTATTTTCTTGAATCCTTTCAATAATGTCTTTTCTTTTTCATCCGTAACTGTAGGCCCATCTAGTCAAAACTTGTGTATTAGTAACAAAATCGAATATTAGTTATTATATTTTTGCATAGTATAGGGACTTATGGTGCAATTCGCTTAATAAAGGGAGTTATAGTTCAATTTTGTATAGTATAGGAACTTACAATTCAATTTTCTCATAATATAGGGAGTTACAGTTCAATTTGTGCATAGTATAGGAATTTTTTTAATTTCCTCTAATGTTTCTTTTGGTAGTACTACTCTGATCTAGGAAGAATTATCACGTGACGTGCTTGGTAGACCCTATGTGATGATGAGGTGCTTTTATTCCTTGCCTCTTTCTAAACCATCAATTAACGCTAACCAGATTGCTTCCTTTCTCATATATTTCAGAACTTCTCGTAGTTCAAATCCATCACAAAACTGTCCTATCTAAATCATACCAAGCCTTACCCCTCATAAAACTAACAACCCCTCGTAAACTGATCATTCCTCATAAATTTTCTTCATCACAGTCTCGAACCAACAAAACGAAACTTTATCCTCCACTTTCTCAAACTTGAAACTTTATCCTCCACTTTCTCAAACTTGAAACTTTATCCTCCACTTTCTCAAACTTGTTCGCCAGTAAGGTCATAGATGGGCTTGTGTTGACAAACCTTCATGCCAAAATATTAATCGAAAGTATACACCAATCAAAATCGCACATAGTAAATGTGTAATTCCCTCTAGTTAGCACACGTGTCCTCAATACATTTAAAATAACTTAACAATAGTACAATCAAAGGTTTTCATTACATCAATTCCTTATTTATTAACAAATAACAACATTAATCCAAAAAGATAAGTTAAATTGGAGAATTTTTCTTCTCTCAAAACAAAAGAAATTTTGGAATTTGACAATACTTAATTATAGCCTCTCAAAGAACTACACATGATGCCCTTAGTCTCTTCATCCTTAATTTTGGCAATGAAAGGAACATGGAGTCCACAACCGCTCCATGTGGTCTTCTGACATGTCGAACACTCAACCGCGTATCACATCTGATCTTCCTTTCTTCCTTTTTTTTTAATCTCACCGATCCTCTTAGCTATATTAGCTATAACGTTCTTGTTCTTGACTTTGATGAGTCTGACGCACACATATAACAATAACATTATAATATTTTTACCTCGATATAATTTGGGTTCTTCGATTGTGCAGAAGGTGAGTACTAATTTCAGCGCAAGGCTTTCGATAATGCTATCCATTTCCACTACTGTAATTATAATTAAATTAGATAATTTAGAATGGTTAAAAATAATTCAGTTTTTAGAGGTACCTTAACCAATTCATTATCCATTCTCGTCTTTTCTTTCATCTTCAAAACCCTTTAATCACTCTTAAGTTATCGCGAAATTAGGAACTCACACTCAAATTTAACATGTAAAGATGAGGCGAATCAGCTGCCGCGAAGGATGAATCAGCAAGGCGAATTTCGAAATTCTGCTGCAGGGGCCGTTCTTGCAAATTACATAACTTGAGAGGTCATCATTGTGAGAGAAACAAAGTGACCCTGGAACCTCAGCAACTACAGCAGGTTAGTAATGTACATGCGAGGGAGAACAGGTGCAATTTAAATAGAATTGGGAGCGGCCTCCAGGTCCCTGATTTATCGAACAAAAGAACAAAAATTGAGTAAATTGCATTGTAGGTCCCTAAATTTATTTTTATAAGATAATTGCACTATAAGTCCCTATAATTATATAACACGCTCACCTTCGTCCATCATTAGTACTTCCTCCTGCACAGGATAGGAGGCTCCTTGATAAGCATTACCTTGACCTGCAAATAAATGATACTTAATATAAGAACGGGCATTTTTATTTAATAACATATAGGGAGGGACCTATAGTGCAATTAACTCAAATAATAATAATGTACGGACTTAATGTGAAATCCACTTAAAAACAATATAGGGACCTGTAGTGCAATATATTCAAAATATTATAGTGACCTATAGTGCAATAACTCAAAGAAAAAAAGGGGGTTTTGCCAAGAACATTAACAGGACATAAAATGACTGACAATTTAAAAGGGTATACGATAAATTATTGATAAGACCATCTCCAACACCAAATGGAAACAGGGACCAAATGTGCAATTAATGTATCTGCTTCTTCAAAAGTCTGTAACAAAAAAAAAATTAACAAAGTTTTCAATAATTTCATTCCAGATTCCTGCTATCACACTCCAAGCAGTATAAAAATCTGAATTAAATGCAATATAATGATGCAAAAAAAGTAAAGTTGGTCCCTATTCTAGAATTATCTGAATTTATTATACCATAAGTCATTTCTTCGATTTATTCGATTCAGATTGGACCATCTCACTTACAATATCTATACTACGAAAATAAGAGCTTATAAGAAAATACGAAGCAAAATTAGTACCATTCTGGGAGCAGTAAGTGTGCCATCGACAATTCGAAATTGACATGTAAACTTTATTCTGACAAAACATCACCATGAACACCACTTTCAACCTTAGCCACCAATTCTGACAAAACATGAAAACACTCATCTTATACAAAATATCACAAATATACAACAATATAAACTTTATTATTCATACATCTGCAAGCCATTTGACATGTATAAGATTGACCTATTTGAATAAAAACATATAATAAATACTCTAGCCAATACAGCAACATACCCATTAAAAAGGCAATTGAAAATTTTAAAACTTATCTTCTCTATTTTCAGTAATGGATCACCGAGCTATATAGAAGCTCGGATCTGAGCTGCTCAATAATAGAGCTTCCACCGTCTATACTATACTCTGCAAAGCTCCGGTAAGAGTTGAAGAAAAAGAAAAAATATTGAATTAAATTTAAAAAAAATCCAAAAATATTATGTTTTTTACTACAATGTAAAATATTAAAATATTTTTAATTAAAAATTAGAGAAGGTAAAGAAAAAACTTGTATTGATTCACCGATTTTTGAAACTCAAGCATATCTTCAACAAAAACAAAAAAAAACTCGTTAATCTGCTTACGTTGTATCAACGTTGGGACTAATGTAGCAATTTCGAAAAACAAAGATTCTTACTCTTGAGCAGTTCGAGATCACCATGAGAAACAGCACCGAAAAACTTGACATCTTTATTCAGTTTATCTGGTCCTTTCTTTGGAGAAACTAAAAAAGAACCAATTCTTTCGGGTGATGAACATATACAGGTGGTGATTTTGATTCTTTAGCCATTTTCGAGCAAAAATAAAAAGCTCAAGTTCCTCCAAGGCTCTTAAATGGAAAATAGAATAAAATATTAGAAACTTGCTTAAACAGAAACTACTACTCTTTATTTAATTTAAGACAGATTACCTTAGACATTGATCAACACTATTGCAAGCAGATTTTCCATTTCCAGCTTCAGATGCATATTGTGCTACCTACGAACCAAGTTTTATAAAGATTGAATAGTCACACGAAGAATCTAAGTTTAATTATAAACTTAACTTACTGCTCGAATATTGATTCGAAGAGATGTTGTTGGTCTAGCCGGTTTGAATTGCACCATTAGTCCCTGTAGTATCCACAAATAGGTGAATTTACACTGCGATTAATAGACCAATTAATAGAATTAAAAAATCGCAAGACCTTAACTTTTGAATAGCACCATTAGTCCCTGCAGTATCCAGAAACAGGTGAATTTACATTGCAATCAATATCTGGCAATGGTGTTTTCCAGAAATTCCATGAGTTAAAATCCTCCTGCAAAAAACACAATTAAAGAATCAAAAATCACAATTAAAAAATTTAATAAAGTTGCTTATTTACTGCATAATTTTAATTTTATAGCGTTTAAATGAATATAGCATCTGTTGGAGATGGTCTTACTCCAACATAAAAAGTTAATGGCCATTGTAGGATTTCTTTGACCAAAAAAATGCCATTGTCAGATTTGTAAAAGTATATTTAATGAATTTGGTCCCAGAATGGCGGTGGTTTTCTTATGCAAGAGAACAGCTTGATCAGGGAAGGTAATTCTGAAAAATTTTAAACGATGAGATTAGGTTAAAAGTAATTTCAATTTTTGCTCCCACTATTTCGAAAAATGAGACTTACAGCTTCAAAGCTTGGTTATTGTGCTTCGAACAGGCTGGTGATGGCCTAACAAGTAACGACGATGGAGGCTTGATAGACCGGCGGTGTAGCTTGGGTTCGACAAAAACACTTCGATTGTGCAGTGTGGAGGATCCGATTTCAGAGATTGGGTGGATTGTGGAGGAGCGGCTTGGTGGGTGAACGGAAGCGAATCGAGGTGAAGTGAGAGATTGAGTGGCGGCGGTCTTCGATTGAGAATGGATTGGGAAGGTGGACGGTGGAGGATGGGATTGATGTTGTCGGATAATGGAGGCGGATCGGAGCTGGAGATGTGGAGGGGGAGGGTTCTGAAGTGATTTTTTTTTTTTTTTTTTCGATCGGTGAAGTGATTTCTTTTTGTTTTTTGTTTTTAATTTTGAATTTTAAAAATAAGTAATCCAAGGGCTGAAAAATATAGAGGAGACATCAAGACATTTTAAAGCGTGGATTGAATTTAGACAATCTAGACCATTAGTTGAAATCGATCTAAAGACCGAAAATGATAGAAATTTGATCTAAAGGCTAGAAAATGTGGAGAAAAACTGGAGACATTTCGGGCCGTTGGCCCTTCTCCAATATTATATAGATATATATATATATATATATATATATATATATATATATATATATATATATATATATATATATATATATATATATATATATATATATATATATATATATATATATGCAACTTAGGGGGGTGTATTCAATTAGGAGTTTGTTGGATTTTTTTGGACTTTAAAAATCCAGGGGTATTCAATTACGATTTTAAAAAGTCTTTTAAAATTTGGGTATATTCAATTAGGATTTTAAAAAGTCTTTTAAAATTTGGGTGTATTCAATTAGGATTTTAAAAAGTCTTATAAAATCTAGGTATATTCAATCAAGATTTTTTTAAATCCTTTAAAATTTTGAGATATTCAAAAGTTATTGAACTCTTGAATTCATTAGAATTGATAGGAGTTTAAGGTTTAATTATAACTAAGCCAGACTTCTACAAATCCTTGTATAGAAGCTGGGATTTTACAAACTCTAAACAAAAACAACAACAGAGATAAAATCATTTTCTATAAATACTTTTATTATTCTGCATTTTTACTTTTCATGACCGTTCATGGCCAACATGGCCATTCTTTCCTTTTGTTCGAATTTGTTCAAAATATAGCGGTCTCCTGTAATGTATAAAACCTATAGGTATAATACTACTATACATTGATATAATAAAATCATTCTTTATCCCTTTATCGTTATGGCCGTTTATGGTCAAACTTTTGTTTTACTTTTATTCTATTTCTTTTTTGAATGTTTATCAATAGCACACAGTCTTACATATATGATAATATCTTTCTGTTTTTTTCTTGAAAGTGAACAAATCAATAGTAGATCTGCCATATATATGAAATACTATAATTTAAAAAGAATTAAACTGCAATATAATTACTGAATTATGATTCTGGTAACATAGATAAATAATATAGAACCTTTTTTAATAGGATGTTTTATTGTGTTGTTATATATTTTTTACTGGTGTATTATCGATGTATATATTTTTTTTAGTAGAAGATAACAATCTATTAAAATCCATTAAAATCTTGATATAAGAGTCCGTCAAACTCTATACAGAATTAAAAAGAATCTTCTAAACTCTATATAGACTTGAAACAATCTGTGGAGTTTAAAAAGTCAATGAATTTTTAAAATCCAAAAAAATCCAACAGATTCCTAGTTGAATACACCCCTCTTAGACTTGCAAACGTAGAGAAAAATATTTTACTTAAAGATTTATAAAGTAAAATTCTCCTGACAAGAGGTATAGCTGAATAGTATTTATAAAATGCATCATGATCCTTGCGCTCAATGTTCAAAAGGTGATGAATTTATAAAGTGACTAAGACACATTTTCAGCTTTAAAGAATCTTGCTCCTATTTATTTCTTTCAAAATAAAATCTATTGCAACGCATATAGCGACCTTTTCGATTCTAAAAGTTTATAAAATTGATTACTATGAGTAAGTTGTCACTTCTTGAAATTTAAACGTCATTTTATATCATGATAAAAATAGAGTAGAATATATAACCAAAAAACAATACTTCTTATAGAGTATTAGGTGCTGAATATTTTATCATAATTGAGAGATTGATCTATTAACATTATGTTATACAACTTCATAAACATATGGAGTCGAAAAATAAATCGATCATGATCATACAATATGCGTAAATTGATCATTCCAAAGTTATTCTACACAATTTAGAATACACCGACTCTTCAAAGACAGTAATCCACCCAAAAAGGACTTCATGTGATCAAAACCGTTGAATAAGAGTATAAAACTTAACCATTGGGGCTAGCTCAATGGCCAGGACCTTGTCTCTCATCTAGTAGGTATTAAGCTAAAATTAATCTTTTATTTTTTCCTTTTGTATTTTTTTTTTCAATTCAAACAAAAGATATCCAAAATCATTTTTGAAATCTTCTTTTATAAAAAATTCTAATCTAAACAAAAAATTTCTCTTCCTTTCTTTTCCTTTAAATTTTTTCTTTTCCTTTATTATTTTTTTCCCTCTAAATACAAACAGACCCTAAAAGTATAAGATTGAAAGAATTAAAGGAAGTATCACCCGCACTCTCTTAATTCAAGAGAGCGTGCACTTATCAACTTTTTTTTCATGATCAAGCCTAGACCGGCTCATGTTTTTGCTCCTCCTCTCACCTCTCTCCTTCTCATGATCAAGCCTAGACCAAATCCTAATCAAATTATATAGACATGAGAATCTCTGATTATAGTTCATCCTTCAACTTACAGAGTGCCTTCATCAGAGAACATGAGCCGCCATCGTAAGAAAAAAAGGAGTTAGGGTTTAGAGTTTTAAATTGGGAAGAAATACGATCGTAGTAGCCGTGGATTTTTCAATCACTATCTCCGTCACAGTCTTCGTAGGAGAAGAGGAGGCACCATCGTTGAAGAAAGAAAAGACTAGGTTTTAGGGAAACTAATTGGGCGTGGAGAGAGAAAAAATATTGATTTTTTGTATATATTACATATCTTAAAAGAGATAAAAGGAGTTTATATATATGTATATCGGTAGTTCGGTAGGTAAACAAAAAAATTGACAAAAAAATGTAAACAAAACAGAGTAAAGGGTTTAGAAGTGGTGGCATTAGTTTAAAAGACCGCCACTTTGACTTTTTTACAACTATGATTAAGTGGCAATTACTTGCATTTCCACCCACCAAGTGCTATCTATAAACGTTTTTTAAGTGTCTTCCATTAGATTTTGCCCCAAAGGGTTTATTCAGGAAATTTTCTGAAAGATTTAACTATCACGGGGGAGTTTTATGAAACTATTTAGATGGACGTTAATCCTTAGTCGGTGGACCTACAACCGATGTATCGCGCCCATGATAGTAAAACCCTATTAGAGTGTAATTAGAGAACAAGTTGTCTTTCTTTATAAATAAGACTCACCATTGCATTGTAACACACTCGTTTTCTATCAATAAGATAATACTCTTCTCTCTCATTTCTTTCATGACTTTTTCCCTACAAGTGAGGTCTAAAAGACCGATAAATACATTAAACTTACTAAACCCTTATAAGGCGTACAATGTGGATCTAGGGGTGGACCGCCCACACCTATCTCTTGTTAGGAGTCTCTAAAGGCCATCTGGAGGGTTCGTGCACGACATTGGATTTTTTCCGCTAAATGTTTTTTTTCCGCCAGCCAATCAATATAATAATTCGCTTCTCAGTATAATTAGTTTGGGATTACAGTTTTTTTTTCATAAACTTTTTACGAATGTTTTATTTTCAAATCTATATTCATAATTTTCTTAATTAACTTATACTTTGAACAAAAAGTCAAATCACACGAAAACGGGAGTTTATTCAACTAAATCTGGATACGCTACTCTTACTAAGGAATTTCTCCAGACTACACCACAAACTTCTGCCCAAGCAGAATTCTACTCATCTACCCTTTGGAATTTAGTTTGGAAATCAAACGTGCCATCAAAAGTTCGACATTTTATATGGAAAGTGTGCTGGGATATTTTACCTACTAAACGTAATCTATACAATAGGAAGTGTGCGGAAGACGATCTTTGTCCTTGGTGTGGAAAACCTGAAACTTGTACTCATCTTTTACTTTCATGTCATTTTTGTAAACAGGTCTGGGCAGGATCTGCAATGCAAATACGTATACCGGAGGACGATAACTTGAATATTGGTACTTGGATTCTTACAATTACTGGCAAGAACTCTCACTGGCCCTAGGACAATACCATTATTACAGCTTATATCTATCTCATTTTATGGAACATTTGGAAACAAAAGACGAAATGTCTTTATGATACAGGGTCACCCAACTTTAATACGGTTTTATATCTTACACATATTTCAATGTCTGACCTATTTGGACAGGAATGGACATCAAATACAGGCAATACAATAACAAGCATGATCCCTCATCCACAACAAACTGCTCATCCAGACATTCCACAGGATACACAGATCATCTACACTTGTGATGCTTCATTTAAGGACAAGACAATGCAAAGCGGGATCGGTATTGTACGTCGGAACATTGACACAGGGTCAAGACAAGTATTCTCGGCACCGATTTGGACAGATTCATCATTAGAAGCAGAGATGAGGGCAGTCACCGAGACTACAAAGATGGCAAGTAGAGATGCGTCCCTCTCAATTACTATCTGTTCAGACAACCTTGAAATCATTCAAGGTATCTCCAAGTTGTCAGCAGCCTGGTGGAAAATCAGACCATCGCTTCAGCTGGTGAAGCAGATCGCAGATCAGCACGGGCGAATGTCATTTCGACATGTCTCCCGTAATCATAACGGATGGGCTGATAAAGCCGCGCGTATTGCTAGACAACGGTTCGTGGAGAGAGCCCCCCTTGGCTCTCTGGAACGGGACTTTCGGAGGCTTGGCATTGGATAAGCTTCGAACTCTGATCATTTTCGTTAGTTTGACCAAAAAAAAAAAAAAAAAAAAAAAAAAAAAAAAAAAAAAAAAAAGAACAAAAAGTCAAATAAGTAATCAATCTATTGAATTTTAAAAGGAGAAAAGTCAATCAATTATTTCAATAATTTTGCAACATGATTAGATGTTATCCTACTCATCACTTTAATTTCTTTTTTTCTTTTTAGTCATTATCTAATTTGATGATAAAAACAAAGAAGATGGAGTAAGATGGAGAGATAGATACTTATCTCAGTCGTTATCCAATATCCAACAATATCCAATGAATGGAAAACAACGAGTTCCAACTCCAAAACAAACAAACCAAACAGCAGGCAGCTTCACGTGGGAAGTTCTAGGAATACAAACAGCGCCATCGGAAACACACAGTTTCTTCAATGAGACTATTCTTAAAAAATATAAGGGTGGATAATAAAAAATTAAATTTATCGCATTATTATTAAAAAAAATATCTTGAATGCCATCTTTTCATATTCAAAAGTAATTTTGACAGGTCACGACAAAATCCAAACCCCACCCGCATTCCCTTTACGAAAAAAGTGTATATAAATACGAATATTCTTCCAAATCTATCCTCACCTCTTACCTCCATTTTCAAGTAATTAATAAGAGAAAAAGATTGATATCCTTAGAGCCTAAAATGGCAGCTATAGTTGAAGTGTGCAGAAGTAAGCTAACAAAGCTAACCGAAAAGATCTTACCAAGAAATTTAATTTCACTCAAATCACAGAATATAGAACAAGCTGTAGAGAAAGAAGCTTCATCTCCATCTCCATCCCAAGCAAGGAACAAGAATGATCATGCATTGACGGAAGAAACTGTGTTTTTGATCATGGATCGCTTTGCTTCTTGGTAATAATTAGTCTCATCTCGTTAATAATGGGTTAGAGTGGATTTAATATCTATGTTATATATTAAGATGTATAAGTTCGTGTACAAATTTTTTCCAGACTTAATGGTTATTGTTATTTGTTGATATTGTGATTTTTATGAGTTTTTTTTTTCCTGATACATCTGAGCAGGGGTATTCTAATTTCTAAGCATGGGTACAGTTTTCATTTCTTTAATTGCACTAAAGGTATCTATATAATCTAAAAATTATTTTATAGATTTATATATATATATATATATATATATATATATATATATATATATATATATATATTATATATTTTTTTTCTTTTTTTTACTTAATTGTACTATAAATTACCATCATCCTGCCATCACCACCATCGTATTACTATCATTTTTCTAAATCTCAGATTAATCATGCAAATTGAACACACAAAGCACATTTTGGACACATCAAATCATTTTTATCATCGAGCAAATCATTTCTCTACAAAAGGAATTAAAATTACTAAACAAAGTAATATAATACTACTAATAAGAAAGAATTAATAGCTTAATCTAATATTTTTTTTTTAAAAACAACACTTAATTTAAAAAAATAGACTAGCAAAAGAATGTAAAAGAAAATGGCTCAAAATTTAAAAATTATTTCTAATGGCTAAATCCATGATTTTTCTCTTTAGGTCTAAAAGTTAGGATAACCATCAAGGTTTGGAGCTTGAAAAATAAATTGGAGTAATATTTAATTTGGGAAGAATTACAAGTTTAATATGTATGTTAGGGGTCTAATATTTAGGTTGAGAGAAGAAGTTGACAAAAAAAAAAAAAAAAAAAAAATTGAGAGGAAAGGGGTTTGAGTCTATTTTCACTAACGAATTAATAACTAAATAATCTGACTAAATAAGTCTAATCTAATAAAATAATTAAAATAACTTTTTCCACTTTAATTAATAATAAAATATATTATAATAAAATATACTTTTTATAATTTAAATATTTTATAACTAAAATATTTTATAACTCAAATATTCATTTTTTTGGTATGTGGGTGTTCCGGGCGAGTTTCACGCACCACAATCAATTCTACGGGGATATACAGGTCCACGCATGCATATTCTCAAACAGTAAGGTTATGGTCCGTCAAGCTAACCCAACTGATTATATCTACAATATTTTACAACTAAAACATTTTGTAATGTTTTCTATTCCATCACAAAAGAATCAAATCACTTCCTTGAGTTGCCAAATCAATAACATTCGATACCAAACATTTATATGCAAAAACCAAAAAAATGCAACAAGTCTAATCAAGAAATTAAATACGTAAAAAATTATGGGTTGTGATACACAAAACAGTGAGTTTACTGTACAAAATAATTGATTGCACAGACATATCAATGAGAATAATATTGGGTTGTTTACATATTGTAGTGCGTTGTAGGTGTAATAATAATGATTATATAACCATACCAACGGGTTGTCGATGCAAAAAATGAGTTAGTAGTATAACTTAGGTGGGTTGATAAGCTAATTCAGTGGATTGCCAGTACAAACTTTTTGATTTGGAACGAAATACTAACAGCTACAACAAATATCACATAACCCCTAAGATATAAACATCATACAACGTAAGAAGAACTATTTACTATTTATGTGTAAGAGCACATATTAATTTGGGAAATCAAACACAAAATAATATTAAATCGAAGTAGATTTATGCAAAAAATTTGATATAAAAACTCTGATATTGAAGTAAAAAAAAGTCTTAAATTGATGAATACAACATATATGATCAAATCAATACGAAAAAAATAAACACTGATTGAGAATATCTAAAAAATGTGCAACTGTAGCTTTTGCACTGATTTTGGATAAAAAATATGATCTCAGATAGGAAAAACAAAATGAGAGAGAGAGGGGGGAGAGAGAGAGGGAGAGAGGGGGGAGAGAGAGAGGGAGAGAGGGAGAGAGGGAGAGAGAGAGAGGTAGAGAGAGAGAGAGAGAGAGAGAGAGAGAGAGAGAGAGAGAGAGAGAGAGAGAGAGAGAGAGAGAGAGAGAGAGAGAGAGAGAGAGAGAGAGAGAGAGAGAGAGAGAGAGAGAGAGAGAGTCGCACAAACGATATGAGAAAAACATCATCCTTACTCTTTTATATTGCAGATTTCAAATTCAAAAGTTTGTTATACATGCGAGATTTGTTTCAATCTCTATAATAAAAGTAAGAGTTTACATGGAATAAATTTTGTAAAGATAAAGTCAATAGATCACCAAAATTTTGGGCCTTTTAAAAAGGAGGATATTACTTTTAACAGCCTCCTTTGGAGGCACTTTATGTTTAAAGTCCAAACCAGAAAAACCTTCTATTTAAGACCTTTAGTTACTTTTTAATGGAAGGGTTATTACTATTTTACCCCTATTCAGTCCAGCGTGAGGGTACAGACCCACGAAGACTAAACGGGCTGTACCCATGGCCTTTTTATATTTTCGAATAGTCTTTTATTATTATCAAGTAAAAATACGAAAAGGGGGCTGGCCCCATAACGAACAAAAACATAGGAAGGCCGTACCCATAATGAACAAAACCAATAGAGGGCCGTACCCTTAATGAACAAAACAAAAAATACAATACACAATATACAAAATGTATTCAATGAACAAATGCTTTGTAAATCAGGTGGGATTTAACCATTTTAGAACAAAAACACACACAATACCTCAATGGGCTGTGCAATACCTATTGCAAAAAAAAAATTAAAAACCCTACGATGGGCCAGCCCCATCACAACCAACCTCTACACTGGGCTGGCCCCATCAGCTAATTTCACCTAATATTACAGTAGTTGGGCCTGGCCCCATATAGAACGAAAAGAAAAAAAAGAAAAAAAAAGCGATTCGATCTGTTGTAATCCAAGAACTCGATGGTAGCGGTGGTGGGGCTGCATCAGCGAAGGGGCGGTGGGTGGTGGTGGATTTACACGAACACAAACTGCTACTGGGGGCTGTACCTCGCATGACCAAACCAAAAATTACAGCCCAATACTGTTACAGGGGCTATACCATTCTCAGTGCTTCGAGCCAATAGAACCACCAAGAGCTCAGTGCCATCACGTCGGAGCTTCTAGCCATCACAAGCCAGCAAGAGCTCAGCGCGAGCCATCACGAACCACCATGAGAAACCATCGGATCTGTTGACGTCGGATCTGCTGCACCTTGCTTCGAGCCAAGGATATTGCTCATCTTCTGCGTCGGATCTGCTGCTTCGGATCTGCTGCATCGGATCTCCGGCAAGGTTCTCTGCTTCCGCGAAGGATATTGCTCATCTTCTGCTGGTGCGGTGGTCAGGTTTGTCAGGGTGGGGGCTTGGTGGTGATGAAGCAAGGGATGGTGATGAAGGTGGGGGATTTTGGTGGCCATGGTGATGTTGGTGGTGGGGGGTGGGGGTTTGGATAGTGCGCCGGGAGAGAGAGAGGAGCAGGTGGTGGTTGTAGCAGCAGTGAAGAGGAAGAGGAGAGGGGAGGGTAGGTTTCTGGGTTGGGTGGGGGGGTCTTCTTCTGCAGCAGAGAGAGACAGCAGAGAGAGGGGTAATGGGTTTTTTGGTTTTTCAATCGGTTAATAAGGAATGGATTTTGGGTTTCAGACTTTTCACTGTGAGCATAGAGTGGGGAGGGTAGTTTAGGAATTGTTTGGCTATTAGTTAGTCAATAGTAGACTTAGTTAGTAGTGGCTTTTATTTATAAACCATCCTACCACTTAGGCCGTACAAAATAAAGAACCCTTTAAAAAGGTAAAATAAAGATGAAATTTATAGGGTAAGGGGGAGAGGTAAGGGAAGAGGGTAAGAGATAACGAGTTTTGGACATTTTAAGTAAATAAAAAAATAATCTAGCAATTTTCTCACTGTAACCCCCAACCCTCTCGCTCCCCAAATCCGTCCTTGATCACAAACCACAAATTTGTGAGCCACCACTTTATCTTTTATTGGAACAAAGCTTGAGCTCTACCACCGAAGCAACAGGTCACCATTCTCTTATCTATTTTTTTTATATACCTATCATAATTTTTTATAAGGAATATAATATTTTAAAAGCATTTTATTAAATTTGACCCTAAGCAAACCAAATTAAGATGGAGATCTTTAGCTATTATAAATAGAGGAAATTACTTTTAGAAGCCCAAAAAACAAAACAAAAAATCACAAAGTCCTAACTAAAAATTATTCTAACAAAGACCTAAGTTTGATTTTTTTTTAGTTAGATTTTTTACCCTTATATCCCTACTCAGTTCGTTATTGGTACAACCAACATTTTTAAGTTTGGTATAGATCAATATTTATTTGTTTGGAACGTATCAATTTTCCTGGTTTTGGTACGTACCAAATACTTTTTATGTTCATTTTTACGTTTTAGGGTCCCTAATAGTATTTTTCTAAACTTATGGAGGGTTTTTTGGTTTGCCCAAAGTTAATGTCCGTATTTATTTAGAAACCCAATTGAAGATAGCATGTCGAGATCCACCCATTGGTACGCGCCAAACAATGTTTTTCTCGCAAAAATAATACATAAATCTATTCACGATAACTTTTTTCATGATAAAAACGAATTGGTACATCCCTAACACATTACTTTAGTACATTCCAAACACATCAATTTGGTACATCCCAAAGAGATCTAAATCTAGAACAAAAAGAAATCTTTTTACAAAAAATATTGGAATTAAAAAACAAAAAAAAACGGAAACCGGAATAAAAAAATTAAAGCCCATCTCTTCGCACCCGCTTGGAAAAAAAATTAAATCCCTACTGTGCAAGACTGTGGCAGGGCAGGTTGCTGAGCGCCGGTATCGTAAAATGATAGAGAATGGGCCACGCGGCGGCGCGGTGCTGGTGAGGAGGTGGAGGGGCAGGTTTCTGACCGGTCTTTTTTGCTATGGACGGTGCTGGTGAGGCCTTGATGTTGGTGACAACGGCACACGAAGGCCACCAATCTGACCCTTCTCCTTGTTACTGTTCTTTTGGCAGGTTGGTGGAGCATGAGAGGCCGAGATCTGAGGAGCGAAACTGGTGGCCATGGAACTCGGTGGGAGGTGGGCCAATATCGGTGAGAAGGTGGACATGGAACATGTGAGAAAGTGGGACTGGAAGGTGGTGTGAACGGACCACAAAACAGGCGGCGAAGATGGTGGGAGGTGGGTAGGTGAGCGGCGCTGGTGGAATGGCCCCATGGCCGAGATCGGTGGAGCGCCGCCATGGCCGAGGATATAGAGCTTCAGATTTGTTCATCTACACAACCGTTAGATCTCCTCTGTATGGCTTCTCACATCTCCTCCATGAAGCACAGTTGTTCACGGCGTCATCTCGGCGGCGGTGGTGGAACTCTTAGCTGGCGAAGGTAGGAGGGAAGATGAGTCTTTGTTTGGCGAGAAAGGTGAGACCTTGGTCAGGGGAGCGTGTATTGTGCAGCAAATCTGTGAGATACAAGAGAGAGAACATAGGATAAGGTGGAGTGGGTTGAGTTTCTGATTTCAAAACCTAGTAGGGTTTCTGTTTTGGGTTTTCTTGTTTACTGAGAAGAGTTGGGGTTTTTTGAATTTTCACCTTATTCTAGTTGGGTTTAATTAGTTTAGTTGGAATAAATTTTTTGTAAATATTATGTATGGTACATAGGTTTTAAAAAAATAATTGTCCCTTATAAATAATCGAGAGCTTTTTTAAAGACTTTTTTTTTCCATACATGAGAGGCTATATAGCCGTTTAAGAACAAGAGATTACATCAGAAAGCAAAAGTTCCTACTGTCTATCTAACACAACTCTATTAGTTGCGCAACCACTTCTATCACGTGTAATCAATTTCCATAGAAAACCAGGTGGATCATTAAACCCTTCCGGAGGAGTACATAACAAAGCCCCTTCTCTTGCAAGTCTATCGGCACAATGGTTAGCTTCGCGATATATATGAATAAACTCAATTTCCGGAAATTTCCTCAATAAAGCACAACATTCATTCATCATTGAAACATATCGACTACTTAAACTTCCACCGCCCTTCACTTTAGAAGTGCTTAGGCCCTGTTTGGTTTATGAAAACATTTTCTGTTTTCGTTTTCTAAATACATTTTCAGAAACTGATTTCCGTTTTCAGTTTCAATATTTTTAGAAAATATGGAAATCGTCGATTTCACGTTCTCTAATATAGCACTGTTTTCATTTTATTTTCTAGAAAACTGTTTTCATTTTCTTTAACCAAACACGTTTTCATTAATATTTTAGAAAATATAGAAAATGAAAATTAAAAATATTTATTATTTTTACAAACCAAACAGGGCCTTAAGTTTTGGTTTTTTTTTTTTGGTCGACAGAAGTGCTCAAGTTATTTTGTTAAGAGTAATGATATTTGTCACCCTTTTTGTATCACCCTTTTATCACCTCCTACGTGTATGCCTACATGTACCAATGAATGGATTTCTCTATCCTATTTAATTTTTCTCTATCTTCTATTTAAGGAAATCAATACATATATATAGAAGGGTGATAAAAGGGTGATATGAAAAGGGGTGACATATATCATTACTCTTTTGTTAATTTTGATTCTTTAGGAGAATTATTAGTATCTATGAACATTTGAAATGATGTGTCCTTTTGGATAGTGAAAAGTGGGTTTCAAAATCTTTGAAATCAATATCTCTACAATTTTATTATATTATATACAGTAACAAAAAATGCTTTACTTCCCACCGTTAATTTTAAAGTTTAGTATAAAACCCCTAAGTATGTTCTAACAAGTCACAAAGTTAAGTCAATAGGTGGACTCTTTAATCTTAGTCAACAAGAAATTCCCAACAAAATTTGGATAAATAAACAAACTTCTTTATAGACTATAATAATCCTATACATGTAAATATGATCTAGTTTCTTTATTCTCTTCCTTTGACCAGAGTATAAAGGGTATAATATACACAAAAATCTTCTCTATATACCAAAATCATGAAGTTGTACTCGCCTCAACACTCTCGTACGACCATTCCGTCACGCGATACGTCTTCACTTGTTCCTCTTCCCACTTCAAAATCTCTCTCACATATTTAAGCGCTTCATCCACACTATCGCTCTCCAATCCGGTCACACGAGAAACATACAATTTCCTTCCGGTCAATGATTTGAATAATTGTTTGAATTTCACCGCGATATAATGGAACGCCCGTTGAGCCAAAGAAGAATGGTTATTACCATTTTGACTACCTGGGTTATGACTTATAACCGGATTAAAATCGTTAAACCAATCGCATATTGTAAGAGGGGTATTTTCGAGTTTTTCCTCGAGTAGGTCAAACTTGTTGAGAATGAGAACAAAATGTTTTTTAGCAAATCTAGGACGATTAACCATGTTTTCGAAGAGTTTCTTGGCTAATAACATCTTGTTTGTGCGAAATCCATTGATATCTTCATGGAATTCCGTATAATCGGATAATGAAACACAAAATATGACGACATCAACATCTTCAAACATTTCTAACCATTTGCAATTTTCTCCAAGGCTTCTTGAGTTCGCTCGAATGAGTTGGTACCTGAAAGCTCCATGCATATAATAGTGAGAAGATGCATATAGGGACCTATAGTGCAATATTATAAGAACACTGACCTTCTTTGCATGGAATCTTCTTGATCGTTAGGGTCCCTGAAATTCTCTTGAGACGTCCCGTTAGCTATATATTCCATGGATGCTATTCCGTGAGAAGAAGTGATGCCCTCAGCGTATAGAATATCCATATCGGATGGCTCGTAATCCGCTTTAGAAATTTCGGTAGCCTTCACAAATTAAGAATTGTAATTTAATAGATAATATTAATTGTTTTAACTATACAACAAGAACCAAGGCTACAAACATTAAGGGAAGGCGCCGAGAATTTTTGTTAGGAGGGCAAGGAGGTTCATAGGCAACTATCCCGATTTTGTAAATTTTATTTTTACTATAGGTCCCTATATTATGACAGTTGCTATATAGGTCCCTATATTATGCAAAAATTGCATTAAAATCCCTATAATTTTTTAAAAGTCTTATTGCATCACAAGTCCCTATAGTACATCATGGAAATAACAAAATATAATCCGTGCCTATAACGATAATTTTGAATCTTACCCGATCTAAGAAATAATTAGCGACACCAGGTAGAGTTTGTAGTGCACTTCTTTGACGATAAGTGGCTAAAAACCCTTTATCTTTCCATAATTCCTCGATTAACGAGGAATATTCCCGTGTGGCAGCTGGAAATATCGCCTCTAAATTTCCCGACATGTTCACTTGGAGAAGCCAATCCGAGAATAGTTTTAATTTCGGGCTAATGGAATATATATTTTTCTCATTAACTCCTTCAGTTATTTCTGTTAACACAAAGGAAAAAAACAAAAATAAATAAGAGAATAAAAATGGACAATTCCTGTTAATTGCACTATAGGTCCCTATATAATGCAAAAACTGTACTATAAGTCCCTATATTACCTGAAGGACCGGGTTGCTCAAGCAACTCAATCAAATAATCTTCTTCAAATTTTTCACGACCCTCAAGTAATATCGCGACATAACCATACAAATTTCTCTGTATCACAAACTTAACATTTTGACGCTCGTCTTCCGTGAATGGAACTTTATATAAAAGTTTAGCCTGAAAATAAATTATATTATCAATACATCATTTTAATTATAGTTATTAGATCACAGAATTTTTGCATAAATCACCCAAATTATCCTTATGTTGTGAGGATCTTTTGGTAATTTACTAGTATTTGTTGTACCTGTTTATATATAGTACTTGTGCCAGATTGATCACAACCAACAAGTAAAAGTTTGTATAGGTCGAGGTTGTTTAACTTATTCTTGTTTGCATCTACAGCGACGGCATCACCGGAAGGATTCTTGGGTTCCGGTGGAACCGGCAAGGATAAGGCGGCACAAAATAGCTTTGTTCCGGTCTGTCGCGAAAAATAGAAGAATTAATAGTTGTAAGTTTTACCTCGATAGGGGGTGGAATGCAAAAAATAAATAAAATTGGGGAGTGAATTTACTCATACCCTTGTCCATAGGTTTCCTAGAAAATTCTTTTGACCTTCTTCCGAAAACGATCCGTCAGAACTTACCCAATAGCTAGGTTTTCCTTTACAAGTGATTCCTGCAAACTGTGAAAGATAGACATTTAGTGATCACGTGGGCCCGTTTGTATCTGAAGGCCCGAAAGCCAAGAAGAAAAAACTTGTGAGCTTTTTAGTCCCTAAATGGTTATACTCTAAAATAAAACCTTCCAAACATGCCCTAGTTCTCTAAATGGTTATTTAAACTTGAATAATACGATTCCTGGAAAAAATTATTAAATTCAGAATGCAAACCTTCAATAACCGGAGCTCCGGCTTAGTAATCTTACGGCCATTTATTTCCACATCGGTGTTTCCGTTGCTCGCTTCCTTCTTGAGTTGACCTCCTACAGCCAAATGAGGACTGATGATCTGGCACGGTGACTCACCTTCCTATTTAATATTGAAAACATTTATTATAATCTCCTTAAAATACGTTTTAAATATATAAAGATAAACAAGAAATACTCACCTTTCCCCATAATCCCGAAACCTTATCATACCAATAACCTCCCGGTTTAAGCTTCTTTGGAGGATTGTCACAGCTTCTCAACTCAACTAACTCCTGAAGCGAAAGCTCTTTCCCATTTACACGGAAAAGATGAGGTGGCAATTGATTCGCTTTACAAAACAACTCAGCATTCATAATCTTCTCGATTTCCGAATCACTCATCAACTTCTTCATCAATTTTGAACTTTTCCCAAGCCTTAATCTATTCGATTCATTGATCCGAAAACCTATGCATGGAATGCATTTTCTACCTTCGGGCATTGACCCCATTGACCTCACCAAACAAGCTCTACAATACTTTGCGCCACATACTATACACTCTTCTTTCTCGGTTAATCGGGACCCTTTTAAACACCGGTAACATGACCCAGTTTTTCCTTCATTTTTAGCCAACGGTTTTTCCGGGATCGATACTCCGGCAAGATAGCTTTCATCGGAAGTTGTGTCACCGGAGAAAACGGAAACTGAAACATCAACTTCCACTGGATTTGCCACCTCGCCGGTGATTTGATGCTCGTTGTCCTCTACATCGGTGCTGCCGGATAAATCATCATCTTGGCTATCGGAAAATTCCATAGTCTCGGAACTTTCTCTCCTTGAAACCAAGGAATCACTATTTTCAGACACTAACAACGTTGTCTTGTTGTAATGACTACTCTTTGGAATCGGTTGAACGGTCGGAATGGATAAACTGTTCAACACTGAGGCTTTCGCGGCGGCAGCTGCGGTCGGAATCCGATCAACGTCTACCGGAACTACGTGAGGGATATCATACCCTACCGGAGGACCATCATACTCTATTGCAAATGAATACTCCACGTTATAATCATCAAATTCTTCGGTTTTCAAAGAATCACGCAAAGTTTTCGTTTTTCCCATATAGGAAAAAAGAAGCTTTAGCCAAATTCTACACACCCCTCAAGTAAAAACAACCAAAATCACTATAAAAATTTGATCCTTTCACCTCCCAGGTATTAAATCAAACTATAATTGATTGGTTTATAAGAAAAACTGAATCTTGGTAACAAAAGAATCCAACTTCTTCTAAAGATCGATAGACACTCTCTTACTCGAGTGAAATGGCTCGTACTTTATAACATGTGTAAGCTTTAGCCTAATTCTACAAAGCCTTTAAGCAAAACCCAGCAAAATAACCATAAAAATCCAATCTTTTCGCCTCTCTTGGCTCAACCCCATCTACAAAACAAGTCCTTTTATAACTAAAAATTTAATCTTTTGACTGACCCGGTAATTAAAATCAAATTATAATTGATGGGTTTAAAAGAAAAACTGAGTCTTGTAACAAAAAGTCCAACTTTTCTTGTGAGAAATTGTACTATATTAAAAATGTGGACTTGGTCTTGAGAAAAAAATGGTTCAAAATTAATCTTTACGTAGTAGTAATTAAAAATTGATAGAGTAAACTGCAAAGACGACCTTTTGTTGTTTTCCCAAGAGTAAGAATGAAAATCAAACATGAAGGACCAATTTGTCTTAATCAACGCGTATTGAAATATTGAAAAAAAGAAAATCCTGAAAATTGATGAGAAAGAGGATAATCAAGACAAAATTTGTTTTCTCATAAAGTGACATGAATATGATATGTTTCTGTATAAACTAGTGTTTTTTTTTTTTTTCAATAATAAACTAATGTTGACTTTGTCCTCTTTATTTTGTTACGGGTAGTATTGAGCATTAAATTAAATTGTCCTTTATCTATTTTTAGATATTTTGTGATGTGAATATATTTATTATTAAATTGAAGGTTTCTTCCATAAAATATATTAATTTTCTATCTTTTAAAATATTTAATATATATTCATAGGATAGAAAATGCCAAATTACTCTAATTAACAAATCATTGTTTCTAAATATGGAACTCTCTCAAATACATAAGAAAAATATGAATCAACAAATCGCACCGAAAATATCGAAATTAAAATCTTAAAGATAAAAGATTTAAGTGTAAAGATACATATCATCCCTTTTTGCTTCACCCATGTATCATCTTCTATGTGGATATTTAAACACCAATAAAAACATTTCTCTCTCTTAAGTGATTTTTTTCTCTTTCTTTTGTTTAATGTTACAATAAATGATACATATAAGGTGATAAATGGGTGAAACAAGAAGGGATGATATATATCAATGCTCAAGATTTAACAAGAACGATGTCAACTAACTAACTTATTTTGACATAATACTAATATATTAAAGAGATTATTCCCTACGAGGTTCTTGAAGATACTTTCCTATGTCCTTTCCCAACCCTACTTTCCTTCTTTTCTTACTAAAGATCTCAAATTAAATTTTACATTATAATCAAAAAAATCCAATTACATTTTTACCCCTTTTTGTTTTAGTTTTTTTATATATATTGAATATTTTATTCTAAAACATACTCTCCTTCTCTTCTCACTTTCATTTCCCGTCATTACTCTCTCTACCTCTTCAATACCCACACAAGAAAATTGCCTCACACTTTCAGGCGACCTTCAGTTCCATGGCTTCGAAAGGAAGCTTTCACTTCCCGTTATTACTCTCCCTAGCTGCTCCATGGAAGCTTCGAAAGGAAGCTCAGGCGAAGTCCTTTGTCCTGTAAAAATCCAAGCTCGATCCAAATCTCGTGCACCGCCGAGCTCCACCGCCAACTTCCACACTCTGCACAATGAAACCGACGGAATCTTGAGAGTACAATGAAACCGAGCTCCATCTCCGCGAGAAGCAAGACCTGAACGGCCGCCCAATGCAATAGGATTCGCCGAGTTCTGGCCATGAGTACTCACGAAGCCATCGTCGTCCCGGAGAAGCTCGCCGCCAAAGTTTTTGCGCATCCGAAGTGAAGTTCCTTGTCTCCGTTTTGAGGTGAAGAAGAGGCGAAAATGGTTGCTGCCTGATTCGTCACCTTGGTTACAGCTTCGACAAGCCATGGAGCTCGCCAGAGAAGACAGAAAAGAAGGAGAAAGAGACTCTGTTTGGTGGTGCATATGGAAGCATAGTGAGATGGCTAGAGGGGTGGAGTCACGTCGAAAAAGAAGGAGAAGGAGGCTCTGGTCTTCTCACGCCAAACTTTTTTTGTTGTTGTTGTAAGATCTGGTCAAACCAATCAAACCAGATGTGGTCAAAGTATATTAGTTAGTTTTTCCTTTTTTTGTTGTAATTAGTTTATATTATTTTTACTTTTGTAATCAGTTTGAAATGTAATAGAATACTCATTGATTTTATGGAATACTCATCTAATTTTATAGAATACTCACTATTTTGTATAGAGTACTCACTATTTTATTATGGAGTACTCACTATTTTTTACGGGTTACTCATCAAATTTTTCGATACTCAGTAAATTCTGTTCCGACACTCTACACTTTTTTGGATACTCTATATTTTTTCCGGCGGTGGTGGCCTGAGGTCGGAGGTCGGTTGGGGTGGCCTGAGATCAGTGGGTGGTGTCCAGAAATGAATAGTGTCAACACTCAATATTAGGGATGGGAGTGGTTACGATTTTAATCCGAAACCGACGGATTACCGAACCGAATAAAAACCGATTATGTAACCGTGGTTAAATCCGTTAGGGTTTGGTTTTAAAAAGTGAAACCGATGGTTAAAACCGTTAGGTTATGGTTCTAGAATAAAAAAACCCGAAAAACCGAAATCCGTTTTATATATATATATATATAAATCTGATTTTATTTTACCTACTAAAGGCTAAAATCCATGTATTTTTATATTTTGAAGTCCATCTTTCTTATATTTTTTTTATTTTTAATTACCAAAAGGCCAAAAGTTTCAACCCAACTAAAGATAAGGATGGAAATGGTTATGGTTTAAAATCAAAATATATGAAAATTTGAACCGATTAAAAATCGATTATGCAACCATGGATAAAACCGTTAGGTTATGGTTCCGAAAAATGCAACCGATGGTTAAATCATTTAGGTTAAAATTTTAGATAAAAATAAGACCGAATAACCAAAAACCTGTATACTATCATCTATTTTTGTATATTTTATAGTACTATAGATAAAAAAAATTCATATCTCAAAATTAAAATCTAAATATTAGAATTAACAAAAGAAGTAACAAAAACGTTATTTAATTAAAAATCAACATAACATTTTATATATTGGACATTTGTCATGTATTTGTGATCTTGTTTCAATATTTTCAATATATTTAGAGAGTTATAGTTTGGTATGTCACAAGAGCGAGGCGAGGTTAGGAATTCTACTGCAAGAGGGACGCCTCGCGAGCCGGGTTATAGTTAAAATCCGAAAAACCGTTTAAAAAACCGAATCCGAATGATTCGGATATGGTTTTGAAAAGTAAATCTGATGGATAAATCCGTTAGGGTTTGGTTTTTGATAAATTAAATGGATATGGACATGGTTTTGGATTTTTTTGCAATAATCCGATCCGTTGCCATCCTTACTCAATATTCTTTTTTTTGTCTTTTAGTGTTTTTTGTATTATTTAAAGGTATTTTTGTATTTGGTCATCTTTGAGGTCCCTTGAAATAATTAAGATTTATTTCATTCCTTATAGAGCAAAAAACCAATCTCCAAGACCTTAGTCTCATTCACCCTATATTAAAAGGTGTACAAGAAAGTTTGGAAGGGGTAACACTCAAACAAAGAGTCATACATTATATTTTTGTTACGGGAACTGTGTATCAAATTTAATTTTTTTTCAGTTGAAAAAATATCAAGCATTTACTCAATGAATCTCTAATTTTTTTACATCCTTCGAAATGATAAACGAGGAACCTGCCTTGTAAGTCCTTAATAATAACGTTTCAAAGAGGGCATGACTAAAAGTTCTCCCAACACCTTCAACCGCCTCAAACCTTCATCCATAGATCTGCCATCCTAAATTGATCAATTTCTTCACTAAAACATACGCTATATCTAACTAACTTCAGATTCAAAATAAGAACTATATCACTAATCACGGCTGTTCTCACTTTGGGTTTGAAGATGAACCCCACATCTGATGGAGCGCTTTTCAATCAAAGCAGCGGATTACAGCCATATTTCAAATCTATTTACAGAACCCAGAAGTCCGATGGCTGTGGGTGGTATTATAACATGTCAAGATCTGCTACAATATTAGAGAAACAGTTCAAATTGGACACATATCGGTGGTTAAAACCTTCAAAGAAAAAGAATAGGAAGCCTATTAACCCTGCATGCGTAGATCTACCAATATCGATTCAGATTAGAAGATCTTTTGTTTTTTCTGATATAAAAAGCATTAAGTTTTATACAAATCTATATGTTAAAAAAGCTAAATACTTGATATTATCTATTTGCAGGAATTTGATATCCAGAGAGGTGAGCTATACACACAGCAGCGAAGAGATTTTGGGAAAGAATCGGAAGCTGCCTAAGTCCACCTTCCTTCGCCTCTATGAGTTTTATGAAATAAATAAAAATAAATATAACAAAAATGAAACATTAAGAGTAAAAGTGTTTATGTGGTTGGAGGATATGATGCTAGAACGGTTTATGAGGATGATATGGGGAAAAATAGAGGCAAGCAAGTGGCTAACCTTAGTATTGGAAAGTCGTCAAAACATGAGTGACTTTCTGAGAATCTGCAAAAAGCCAAGAGAAGAAGAGACTTTAAAATGGGAGTTTGATGGATTATATGGTGCTTATCAGTATCTTTTTTACGTTTCTCAGAGGGCCATCGATCTTATAGAGAAGATCCCAATTGTTGGTTTTTATGATGATGAGGAGGAATTTGAGAAGGAGGATGGAGGCGGCAACTCCAAAAAAGCCGCGAAGTTCAAATGACTACATTATTTTGGAATGTTCAGGGAATTCGAGCGCCCTTAACATTGTCAAGAATTAGCTCGATGATAGCTCAATTTCGTCCTGGTGTGGTTGCTTTTTGTGAAACTATGTTGAGAGAAGTAGACTCTCAAGAAGTGGTGGCGCGGTTTGGTTTTAGCAAGTCCTTTTTTGTTGAACCATCGGGAACTTCTTTCCATTCTGGGGGGTTCTTGCTTTTGTGGCACTCTAATGTGTTTCTTAATGTAGTCTTTAGCTGCAATTTCTATGTTATTGTTCTAGTTAAAGAATGTTCCTTTTCGTACTATATGATCTTCTTACATGCTCCTAATGACTTTAATCAACGAATTGAGATATGGAACGAAATAACAAATTGGAGTAGAGAAATTATTGAACCATGGATGATACTAGGAGATTTTAATGAGATATTGAACATTACAGAGAAACAAAGCAAGAATCAAGCTAACCTTAATCATATAAATGCTTTTTTAGATTTTACTCATAATAATTCGTTGGTGGAAATTAAGTCTAATGGTTGTTTCTTTACATGGTCTAACAGGATGGAAGGAGACAAGAACGTAAAGACGAGGATTGATCGAGGTATGGCAACTTATGAATGGATGGAAAAATTCCCGAGATCACAAATCTTTATTCCTCCTGCTATAGGGTCAGATCACTCTCCCTTACTTCTTCATTATGATATAAATATGAAAATTGGGAAAAAACACTTCAAATTTGAGAGTAGATGGCTTGATAACAATAACTTCAGAGAAATAATAGAAAATAATTGGAATATACCTAATGATAGAATCCCTATTCCTAATTTCATCAAGAAGAGAGAATACACGAAAAAAGAATTAACTAAATGGAGTTCTAAGAATTTTAGGAATCATGAAAAAACTATTAAAAGTTTACAAGACAAACTCATAAAAATTAATAGTAAGGAAGAGGATAAAGATACGTCTAAAGAAGAAAATAAGATTAAAGAACGAATAAAAGTAGAGTATAACAAGGAGGAAAAATACTGGAGCGATAGAGCGAGACAGAATTGGCTCATGTATGGTGATAAAAATACAAAATATTTCCATCTTGCCACTATACAGCGTAGGAAACTAAACCGTATTACGAGAATAAAAAACAATGAAGGAATCTGGAATGAAGATTCCGAAGACATTAAACAATGTTTTCAAAATTTTTATAATGACCTTTTCAAAGAAGATACTGGAATAGAAAGAAATATGAAGAAAGCGATAGAATTTATAAAACCCCGGGTAACAGAAAACATGAATGTGGAACTAACAAAAAAACCTTCTATTGAAGAGGTAGAGAAGGCTATTACAGAATTGTCGGCGTCTAAGGCACCAGGTCCTGATGGACTAAACGGTAAGTTTTATAAAGAATTTTGGGAAATAATTAAGACTGATGTACTACAGGTTATTAATGACTTCTTTGAAAATAACTGTTCGTTGGAAACTATTAACGATACTCTGATAACTCTTATTCCAAAAGGGACCACACAGGAGAATCTGGGGGACTTTAGACCTATCTCCTGTGTGAACTTTATTTATAAAATCATTACAAAAATTCTTTCTAATCGTTTAAGAGAGATTATGAATACAATAATATCCCCAACACAAGCAGCTTTTATTAAAGGCCGAGCGATCCAAGACAACATTATTATAGCTCAAGAGATATCTTTTTTTATGAGCAGGAAGAGGAAAAACAAGAAAAATATGGCAGCTATAAAAATTGATATGGCAAAGGCATACGATCAGGTAAGATGGGATTTTCTTTTCAAAGTTTTGGATAAATTAGGTTTTAATGAGACTTGGATTAGCTGGATTAGAAATTGTGTTACCACAGTTTCTTTTAACCTCAACTTGAATGGTGAAAGACTTGAAAATTTTAAACCAGGTAGGGGCCTGAGACAAGGTGACCCCCTTTCCCCTTTTTTATTTTCTATCATGACAGAATCTCTCATTAGTATTATTGATCACTATGTTGAAAGTAAACTAATTAAAGGTATTCAGATTAATAGGAATTGCCCGACAATTTCTCACCTTTTATTTGCAGATGATTCGTTTTTTTTTATAGACTTAGATGATATGGACATTAGTAATTTTAAGCAATGTCTGGATATATATTGTTCGGGATCAGGACAAAAAATTAACTTCCATAAATCAGCCATCCTATTTAGCAAAGAGACTCCAGCAGAATTAAAAGAGAGTATCACCACAATGATGGATATTATGGAAACAAACGATTTAGGATATTATCTAGGGATTCCACTCTGCCATAAAAGATCAAAGGTGGAATCTCTAGAATGGATAGCAAAAAAAGTTTTCAAAAATACAGAAGGATGGAAAGCAAAATTATTATCGGAAGGTGGAAAAGAAGTATTAATTAAAGCGATACTACAAGCTATCCCTAACTATTATATGTCTATTTTCTCTTTTCCGGTTTCTTTTTGTAATAAACTTATTTCAGCTATATCTAATTTTTGGTGGAGCTCAGGGGAACGAAATAGGATTCATTGGGTAGCATGGGAAAAGATAGCAATAAGCAAAATGCTAGGGGGACTGGGATTCAAAGATTTTAAAAAAATGAACACTATTCTACTAGCAGCACAAGCCTGGAGATTGATGAACAACCCAGAGAATTTGTCTACGAGATTACTTAAAGGTATATATTTCAATAAGTCTAATATTATGACATGTAAACTTAAACAAAGCAGGACATGGAGTTGGGCAAGTATTATAGAAGGTAGAGACTTTATTAAAAAACACGGGATAAAAATTATAGGGAACGGTAGAGATACAAATATATGGGACGAAAGATGGATAGATACAAACTGGAAATTAGAAAAACCAGAAAGAGTTACATTTACAAAAGTTAATGAACTAATGAAAGATAACAAGAAAGAATGGGACTTAGAGAAACTGGATAATTTATTCCCCGAACCTATTATACATCTTATCAAGAAAACAAAGATCAATGAGAATGAAACAAAAGACAAGTTTATTTGGCCTTTTTCGAAAGAGGGTACTTATGATACAAAGACAGGATATAGGGTTATATCGGAGGAGCAAATAGTTAACAAGGCGTCAACAACGGGAGCTAAAATAATGCAAGATTCGCCAATTTGGAAAACAATTTGGAGCTCGAACATTCCAAAAAAAATAAAATTGTTTATGTGGAGATTAGTAAATAATGTAATTCCAACGAGAGACAACTTATATAAGAGAAAATGCGCGGATGCTACAAACTGCTTATGGTGTAATCATAATAACGAGGATGTTGAACACTTACTTCTCCATTGTAATATGTGCAAGGATATTTGGGCAGGGTCCATCTTGCAAATAAAAATCCAAGAGGTGTTCAAAGACAATATAGAGAATTGGTTCTTAAAGATTATTCAAAGTTTCGTTAAAGGGGGTTGGGAAGAAAATGTAGTGAGAGATTTCATCATGATTAACCTCTGGAATATTTGGAAAGCAAAAATGAAAGCAATATACGAAGGAATAAATGTATGCGGAACAGGGATTAATATAGCATCCAAAAAACTGATGCAAGAGATTCACGGAATCAATTGGATTGCGGAAAACTACAAAGGCCTCAACAAAAGAGGAGAGGTAAGCAATAATACAACTAGAGATGAACAAAATCAAGACATTTCATTGTATTGTGATGCATCCTTCTCCAACAAATGGGACCCTTCGGGAATAGCTATCTTTGGAGTGCACAATAACACAAATACATCCTTTGAGTATAGCTGCAATATGGATTGTAACTCAGCCCTAGAGGGAGAAGCTAATGCAGTCTTTAAGGCCACACAAATTAGTGCAAATTTCCCAGGGAAGAAGATCGTGGTCTACTCGGATAACCTTGAAGTTATTCAAGGTACGAAGCAGGTGTCAGCCGCACGTTGGAATATCCAACCTATTCTGCGCAAAATTATCCACAATGCTGAAGAGCTCGGGCAAATTTCCTTCAACTACATTAATAGGAAGTTCAACAGCAAAGCGGACAAGATTGCAAAGGAAGCTAGACACGAGGCAACTGTATTGCGTCGGAAAACTTTTAGTTTATTCGACTTATCTACTAGGTTTAGTAAACTAGGAATTGGATGATCTATTTTGTTTTTTTGTTTTTTCGGTGCATAGGCACCTTTCACTGTCCAAAAAAAAAAAAGTCCTTAATAATATACTTATTATAATTTAGATCATTGGTTTACTAATATTTCAATAAATCATTTGTCTCGAGTAAATTCCGATCGCATGACCTTTTGACAAGTGTATATAAGATATTTTCTTGGTGGGTGGTGGGAGGATGCTAAAAGTTAGAATAACCAACAAGGTCCAGAAGGATTAATATTTAGGTGATGAGATTAACATATTTTTATACTATTTTTTCCTCATTAAGAGCCAATTTGGAAGTACTTATTTTAGAGTAAAAAAACTCTAATATTTGAAAAATTATTAAAAATAACTTCGAAATCTAGAATCACTTTAGATGTTTTTTTAAGAAGCACATATTTGGTGATCGATTGGAAGTGTTTTTTTGGAAAAGAGTAATGATATATGTCACCCCTTTTCATGTCACCTTTTTATCACCTTTCTATATATGTGTTTTGATTTCCAATAATAGAAGATAGAGAAAAATTAAATAGGATAGAGAAATTAATTCATTGGTACATGTAGGCATACACGTAGGAGGTGATAAAAGGGTGATACAAAAAGGGTGACAAATATCATTACTCTTTGGAAAAATACTTAAAAGTGCTTCTAAAACTTTTAAAGTGTTTTAGACCTTGAAAAAACACTTTTATGAGAAGCACCAAATATGTGCTTCTCATAAAAAATACCAAATTATGAGGCACTTCCACCACCATTACCATCACCACCACCGCTACAGCCACCACAACCTCCACCACCACAACCACAACCATAACCACAACCACCACCACCTACTACTAATTCTATCACACGTGCGTATTTGGGATTTTTTTTTTAATCGTTATAACTAATTCTACAAAATCAGAAAAATAAAAATTTTGCATTTTTAGACAAATCAAATTAATATTTACGTCTCTGATTTTTTTTTGAATTTTTTTCGCAAACATAAAACTTATGGTTTGAAACAGTGAAACTTTTTTTCCGCAAACGTTAAATTCTCAGTTCTAAACATATAATTCACTGTTCGGAACAATGAATTTAACGTCTACGAAAAAATTCAAAATTTTTAAAAAAAAAATCGTAGACGTAAATATTAATTTGTCTCGTCCACAAATGCAATTTTTTTTCGGATTTTTTTAGAATTAGTTATGTCGATTTAAAAATCATCTCAGACGCGCACGTGTGATGAAACTACTAATAGGTGGTTGTGGTTGTAGTTATAGTGGTGGTGGTGGTAGTTGTGGTGGTGGTAGTAGTAATAGGGTAATGATGGTGGTGGTAGTATAATAGGGTGGTGGTGGTGGTGGATGTGGGGGTGGTGAGGTAGTATTGATGGAGGTGGTGGTGGTAGTGGTGGAGATAGTGGTGGAAAGTTTTAATAGGGTGTTTAAATTTAGATAACAAAAAATAGATAATACAGTAACTATAAAAATTATACAAATTTATTTTTGTTAAAAGATATTTTTAATAAATTATTTTATTAAAATTTTTTAATAAGATATTTTTAATTAATGATTTTCTTTGATTTAGTTTTCTTCGATGACATTTCAATAAATCATAAGAAATGTATAGTATAATCTTACTATTACATTATAAAAGACAATGTTAAGAAGAAAATATAAATTTAATCGTTTGTCCTTGTTTTTACTGATATATTCTATATCGTGCAAAATAGATACTATCACTTATCAACTTTACGGTCGAAGATTACACAAAATTTTCCATCCAGTAGGGTCGTGTACGGATTTGTTGTGACGTTAAATGTTGATTACTCTTGTAACGTATTTGACAAGACATTCAATCGTTTGACCACTTAACTGAACTCAACTGATCATGTGACTTGATCAATGCTTCGTAACGTTGAAATATACGGTATAATATTAGATCATTTTGCACAAAGCAAAGGGATTGACACGGCTACGTAAGAGATGGTTAGCGACATAAATATCAAAATCAGTCGTCAGATATTTTAACGATAGTGAGTGGTTACCAAATCATAGTTGTTAGTGTCGGGTTGCTAAAAGTACATTCTAACAATCACCTTTTATTTCCACCATTCTCTATATACAAGCAACCACTATCAGTCGCTAAATATCAAAATCAGTCGTCAGATATATTAACGATCGTGAGTGGTTACCAAATCATAGTTGTTAGTGTCGGGTTGTTAAAAGACAAAAGTACACTCTAACGATCACCTTTTATTTCCACCATCCTCTATATACAAGCAACCACTATCAGTCGCTAAATGTCATTTATCTTTGACGACTACTAGCCGTCGCCATAGGTCGTATATTAATAGCAACTGCTGACAGTCGCTAAGGGTAGTATTCCAAATTATAGGAAATGTTTGCCTAGATACCAGACGAGGACCTACAAGTCAAGAATCTAAAGGCCATTACCCGATTTGATTATTCTAATCCAGTAGAATAATATCTTTATAAGATTATCACTCTGTCATCTATATAACTTGTTTTAATTGATATCCATATTTTATCACATATTGGGTAATCGAATTAGTATCTGGAAGGAAAGTTTTAGTTATGGACATATAGTAAAGGTGTCTAGTGTCCATTAGTGAGCCGACGGGTCTTGACTAGCCAGATAATCAACAGGGTTTGAAAGTATGTAAATACCTTTGGGGAAGTTAGCTTCTCAAGTATACCTGAAAGGGAGTTGGGAAGAATTTTGAATCCCGGATTAACGTGAAATATCTAATTTGCCTTTATATCTAGAAACATTAAATTAGTTGACTTTGGGCATTACTAGCAAGTTTCAAGCATATCTCTCGCATACTCAAACTTTTCGTATTTGGTTTATTTACTTTTTGTCTTTAAATTATTTGCAATTAGCTTAAATAAACAAAAACCCAACAAACTATACTATTGTCTTTTACTTAGCAACTAAACTATTGTACTTGCAAAACACATTAATTATAACCTTGATAGTCCATAAGAAGATGAACATTTTGAACTTACTTTTATTACTTGGCAAAAATCTGTGCACTTGCAGGAAGTCACTTTTCCTTGGTGTTGATTTATTATCACACCTTGGGATACGACAAGTTTTTGGCCACGCTGCCGGGGACTATATCACTGTACTTTTAGCGTTTTTAGTTTAGCATAGTACTGTAGTTGTTTTTCGTTTTACATTGGTTTCTTATTTTTATATCTTGCAGATTTTTAGGTGCACAAGGAGACATGGAAAATATAAATGCTCAAGTGAACTTAGAAGATAACAATAATCAAGGTGCACAAGTTCCACCTGGGGTCGTGCCTTGGTTTATGCAACCTTATGAGCAACAACCGTTATGCTTGCCGCCTCTTGCGGTCCACCCACCCACTATTCAACCCGTGCGATTTGAGCTCGACGCGGGCTTGATTAATCAATTTTTTCACTTACGACTATTATAGCGGGCCTGCCCATAAAGATCTCGTTCGAGCCATACAAAAATTCATGCAAATTTGTGATGCGTACATCGCTCAAGAACATGTGTATCTTACTATGTTCTCATTTTTTCTCATCAAAGGAGCGAGAGGATGGTATGATAAGCAACCACGTGAATCAATCACTACGTGGGACCAATTACAAACCATATTTTACGATAGATGTTATCCTCAAAGTGTACGATTGAACGGTCAACTTGGCTTAGAAATTTTCCGCCAAGAACAAGGCGAAACATTACGATTAACTTGGAATCAATTCCAGTCATGCTTGAAGAAATGTCCACTACATGGGTACACTCCGGAGTTGCAATTGGAAATGTTTTATCGAAGTTTAGATATCCCCTCCAAATAAAAAACAGATGCTTTATGTGCAAGAGGTTTGATGATGGTGAGCGCTAATAACGAGTTTTGCATTTCGGATAGATTTGTGAGAAACGAGATGAGTTGGCAACTAGAGAGATCACCGGTTCAAGTTTTGAAAATAGAAACAACGACTTCAGAAAAAGGAGATCGCATTCAATGCAAATATTGCCGCTCTAGATAACATGCTAAAATATTGTCCATGAACAAAATTCAAGCTATTGTGAGTATGGTTCAAGAGCCACAAAGTTGTCCATGTTGCAGGGTGTTTAATCATGTACGGTAAGGGTGTCATAATAATCTAGAATCGACATTTCATCTCTAATCGAGGGAACCACCATTAGGGTGGAAAACTTGTGAGAAGTAACATTACAGACGATCGACTAAAACAAAAGCAAAAGTCAAAACTTTAAACATATTACTACTCTATCATAACACTGAGATTAACCACTCCCTAATCTTTCAAGTCTACCAACCAGGAGAAGCGGTTTAGCATGAACTTATCCCATGTTGCAATCTTAGTCGAGAATATTCCATCTAACATATTTAGATAGAACATATGTCACTGGGTTAAACTTTCTTGGGATGTGCAAAAATTTCCAAGAATTTGACAAAATATAAATACAGGGTACCTTCAAATTGATAGGTCTGATGTTTCATCGAATTATAAACGGCTAATTAAGGCCCTGAATAACATCAAGACAGTTAGAGTAAATTGTTGTTGCTTGACTTCCTTCGCCCATTGTCAGTTTGCACACTTCTTGCAATGAAAGTGTCTCCCCTTCAAATCATGACTTTGCACAGACTCTTTTGACTGAGTGATTTATAATTTTGCAATCTTTGTCTAGAACAATCTATGGAATTCCAGTTTTTCCCATTCTTATTCAAACGAAGCATCACAAAACACTCTTTTATATGTAATCCCATCCTATGTAGTAACATTAAATTTAACAAATTTATCATTTATCAAGAGTTATAGATGACCCAGATACTAATCATTCAAAAAAAATTCTCCATAAGATCATATGTAGCCAAAAGAGGTGATCGGAAATCTCATTTTGTACCTTCAAAACTTGTATTCATGCACTTTTCCAAATCTGCCAACATGAAATGAGCAAAAAAATTGAGATGGTTGTTTTATCATATCTAATATATGAGAGAAAAAATGATATTAAAAATCAATTTGATATTGAAATTTTCCCTTCTTTTGAATTTTAATTTGTAATAACAAATGCTCCCGAAAAAAAACTAATTAATTAATTACCGACGACGTGGCGTCGTCGCTAACTTGTAAACTTTGCGACGCCACGCCTCATCGATAAGCTTCTGAGTGATTAGGGGCGAAATCACAACAATTCGTCGCTAATGGGCCAATTAGCGACAAATCGATAGAGACGACAGATTAGCGACGACATGTCGTCGCTAATCACGTTTAACGACGAAATACGGGTTATTAGCGACGATGCGTGTCGTCGCTAAACAAGGCCTGACAAAGTAAATTTTCAAAGTAATCTGTCTCCCTGTAATGCATGCCACGAAGATTGTGGCTTCTAAGTTTAAGCTTTATCTTTAATAACTTGATATCCTGATTTTTCCGAATAAAGGTCTGACAAAGTAACACACAAATCAGAGCATCATTACTAATAACATCACGAAAGTTAATTCTAGAAACATACTCAACAATAGGTCGAGGTAACCATGTGAATAAAGACTACAAATTCTATTACGTTGCATCCCTCTTAATTAGTTGGAAGACCTTAGAAATATTACAATCGGGTGGTTATTCAAGTGGCACATTCTTAGGAAACCACATGAAATCCAAAATGTTAATGTCTTCACCATTGACAATGAGCTACATACATTCACCTTTAGTTTCATCCCTACCCTTACAAATACTAAATAAATCCAACCTTACTTAGCTTCAGCTTACCAAGAATCACACCTTGGGTGATTAACACGTTAAATAATTCTTGAGACAAAAGAATCTGGCTTCTTTTACAGTTTCCATGCTTGACCCGCTATTAACTTATGATTCGTATTTAATATATCTCGAAATCCAAGTCCACCAATCATTTTAGACACAAGAATTTTCTTCCAAGCGAGCCAATGGATGCAATTTTTCTCACACATATCCCAACAAAATTTTGCAATCATTTATGATAGTTTTTTACAAAAAGTTGTCGAGGAGAGAACGAAAAACATGTCGTAAATTTGGAATAGCTTGGAGAACTACTTTTAGCAGGACTTCTTTCCAACCTTGTGGAATGTGGAAAAACTTGTCTCTTATCCAATTAAGCATACTTTCTTTGATGTTTGTAAGTTCATTGTCATACCAAGATATTTTCCCAGGTTATTCGCTCTTGAAACACCAAGAAAGTTAACCATATCATTTATAACATTGGATGGCGTAATTTTGAAAATCAAATAGTGCACTTTTGAAAACTAATAATTTGTCCATAACATTCACAATAATTATGAAGTACCCTCTTAAGAGTCTCTAATTCCTTATGAGTTATAGAAATAAGGAAGAACATGTCATATGCAAGTAACAAATGAGTAAGAGATGGTAATTCCATAGTGATTTTGAGACCCTTGATATTTCCTTCCCTACATTTGTTGTTAATAAATCTTATAAGTCCCTCTCTCATGAGCGAGAAAAGAAACGGTGAAAGAAGATCACCTTGTCTGAGAACTCTTGTCGATTAGTCTAACATAACAATATTACCATTAAATTTAAGTTCAAACTCCATTGTAGAGGTACTGATTTTCACCTACCTAATATATTCAGTCTGAGACCTCTTATCGGTTGGTCTAACAGAACAATATTACCATTAAATTTAAGTTCAGACTCCATTGTAGAGGTACCAATTTTCACCTACCTAATACATTCATCATTAAATTCGAGCCTCTCCAAAATGACAAATAGGGAATCCCATTGAACTTTATCATGAGCTTTAGACATATTGGAGTTGGTTAGGGCGTGATAAAATAATGAGAAAATAAGATGCAACTAACACCCCAACAGAAACACGTTACTCACTGCAAGTATCGCATATCGTATGCAAGTTTTAATGATAAGTAAGATTCGTTCCTCAGAGACTACGAAAGTTAGGAAGAACTTATGCAATATAAAGTGCAAATAAAAAGCTAGAAAAATAATACGCTGAAAATAAAAGACGTTGGAATTTTGTTTGGTTTTTAAGGACTCTAACAATTAACTAAATAAAATAAAGATTGGAAAATAAATAGAGAGAATAAGATAGTATGAGAGTTTAGCTCGGATCTAGCAAGTAATCCCCACTAGCCTTGTTTATTCTAATCATGTAAAGGAGAATTGTGTGATATGCAATAGCCAGGATTCTATATTCCTCCTAACCCCCTTCTAGGTGGACTTAGGTGGCGACCTAACAATTACCAGGGGACTTGGGTAAGGGGACCCTGCATAATGACTGGTGATTAAATCTTAAACCCTAATGACTATCTAGTTAGGCAAGCCCTTCTGGATCACTACCACACACTAGACGTTTATGTGGTGTTTCAATAATTAGACACCCCTTCCGGGTGACCATCTAACTATTATTAAGGTTATCCTATACTCGTGCACTAGCAAGAACTACATACAATAAACAAAAACACATAAATCAGAGAATAAAACACTAATATCAATTTAAATGCGAACATCCCAAATTAAGATAGATGTAAAACAAGTCTAGGGTTCATACCCATATGCTAATCTCAAGCTAAAATATAATTAGTTCATACTAGAGACAGAAAAGAAAACAATTACAAATATGAAAGATTGGGAAGACATGATTTGTTGTCCAACTCCTTCTGATCCTCTCTTCTCTTGGTGTAGGCTTCTTCTTGGTCTAAAGACTGACCAAGGATGTGTTTCTAATGACAAGAGGGTGTATTTTATAGAGTTTAGAAGATCCTAGTTCGAAATCTTGGAGTAAAAGGCAAGTAATTTGAGTCAAAGTCCAACTCAAATTTGTTTCCTAAAATATAGGAGAAGGGATAAACTGATGTTGTTTTGTTTTGGTCGTAACTCATTATTGGTCCGATTCTTTCCTACTTTATATCGAAATGACCGTGTCGAAAAGATATACACTTTTCCTTTTGATTTCTCATCCAAATTCCCAGCCTATTTTAAGTTATATTCACTTTAGTTGACGTGGCAAAATTTTAGATTAACTTGGCAGCTTTTTTTTTTCCTATTTTATATTTACTTCATTTTATCTCAAATTTCCATCCATATCTTCTTTCCTTATCTCTTTAGAATTGATTTGGCATCTAATTGATTTCCATATATTTCTAAAGTTTCACACTAAACAAACAAATTAAACCCAATATGCTCATAAAAAATAAATAATCAAATCAAGACAAGAAATACGAAAATATCAAAATATGAATAAAAATCGATACTTAAATAACTAAATACACCTAAAATGATGTCTCCAACATAGATTATTATATCACAAATAGGGAGATATCATATATTCAATTTTAATACCGCATATGGCTTATTTGTTCTCCAAGTTCTTTTAAAAAATTGAGCAATCTCTTGTCCAACCAAAATATTATCTTGGATATTCCAAAATTTCATAACAGATTTTCGCGTAGAGGCAATAGTATCGTCCATAAAAAGTGGAAATCTGAGTCTGAGAATCTTTGAATAGTTTTTTAAGCAAAGTTAATACACGAGATCAGACGAAAGTGACAGACGTCTCCTACAATACCCTTTCGGAATCAAAGTTATAGTTGTATAATTAAGACCTTCCACTGACACGTTATTACAAAAAAAACTTTAACCATCGAAAAAATGTCAAATTTCAACGTTTTCCAAATTTGCTGAAAGGACAAGCCATAGGCAATCAAGGAATGATGCCTTAGAGTCAGACATACTGAATTACATATCACCAAATTCTTCCATAGACATATCCAATGTCACAATATCATTCATATGATTAGTAATCCTGCAAGATACCATATCTCTTGCCATGCTACAATTTGAGGTATTCTTTCCAGAATTGGCGAATTATAATAATCCTGAAACATTTAACTCAATCATTGTTTTCATGCCAAGTCCCATAATCGTCCTTCAGTCTCAAGATTTTATTTCTACATCGTCATATGATAGTAACAACGTGAAAATATCTCGTTTACAATCTCATTTCCTTATCAACATCACTCAACTACGATCAACCAAATATTTCCCCTCTCTTTCCCAGATCCATTCCAATTCTTTAATGTTTTTCCAGATTTGTTCAACATTAACTTCCAATGGATCTTCATTCAGCAATATTAACAAAGTCTTTTCTCTCTCATTATTTTTTTTTCTATTATTCTTAAAATACATTTTACTCCATCCATCCAAAACCATACACGCAATTTGTTTCTTCATTAAGAATTCTTGAATAGACAAGTTCGTAATAGATTCTCCCCAAGTCAACTTAACCAGATGCTTCCACGTATTCTCATCAATCCATTAAAATATGAATTTGAAGGTTCTTTTTGTTGGCAAATTTTCTTTAACAATAAACGTAATCAACAACGAATGATTAGATCCAACAACGGGGGAACTAACAAGCAAGTTTTTGGAAACTTGATTAGCCATTCCAAATTACATATGTCAAATATTTCTTTAACATAATCCTCGACTTGTCTCTTGTTTTACCAGGTAAAGAAACATCCTTTTCGAGGGATATCAACTAAACCATTTGAGTTAATAAAGTTATTTAAAACATCCATTTATCCTGATGAATATCTTTAACACCCATTTTCTAACTTCATGTAAATCACCAATAATAATCCACATGTGAGAATGTGACGAACCCCAATTTTCAATGTGATTCCATAATCTTTTACGGTTTTGAAAGTCATTCAGAGCGTGCACGAATAAAACCAACAAGAACAACTATTATCATAAATATGACATATTACAAGGTTGCGATCAGCAAAAGCGGTAGAAAGAGTAACAAAAGACATCCATAACACCACTAATTCCACTTGACCTACTACACTTCACCTCTAGATTAAGAGCAAACCAACCATCAAATTGTTGTTGTTTCATCCATTGAGTAACAATATTAGCCAATAATCTATATTTAAACTAACATACAATACTAGGATGATACTCAGAAACAAGAAATTACAACGTAGACGTTGTCAAGAGTGCCATGACACCCTAATAATTCCAAGCTTTACAACTCTTAAATACCTTCGAACATCTTAAGGATTGTCTAGGTATCCTTCAAAAACTAAATCTATCCCATAACAAAACCCACCAATGTCCTATTGGAATCAACCTTTTTGTAATTCCATACAAAGCAAAGAGTCGTTATTAGTTTGAAGACCATAACTACAAACAAATACAACTCAATTACCCACTATAATGGAAAGAAAAAGACTTACAATAAATTGGATGTTCTAATATTCATATCACAACCATTGATTAGTATAACAAACCACATGCCACTAGATTAAATTGGAATGGAAAAAATCTATTCCGAAAAAAATTGGAATTTTTCCGAATTATCTTTTTTTTCGATCCGTTCCTTCCGATTTCCACCCCTAGGTATGTGTATTAATATAATTGGCGTAGATATTGGATGGAAAAATTTTCCTATTGGAAAACTAAAGTTGTCGAACAGGGTTGAGATCCAAAGTCCGTTATTAAAAATCAAATATATAAAAAGGAAGTCATTCCAAGCCCCAAGCAATTCATTAAATTTGGCCCAAAATTCCTTAATTTTTTATTCCTTCTTTGTTTGAAGCCCAAGCTAACCCAAGCCCAAAAGAAAAGAAACCCAAAAGGAATCCAACAACTTTTTAAAACATTAAAGGTGACATCATGGTCCAACATAGATAACAATACATCATCTTCTTCATTAAAATCATCTCCTGTAATTGAAAAACCGCCATATATAACCTCCACAGAACGATCATAACCTGTACCATACAACCAGGGGCGGAGCCATGTGTCTCTTAGGGGGGTCCATGCCCCCCCCCTGATTTTTTGAAAAAAAAAAAATTACAACTATATCAAAAAAAAAAAATTATAAGTAAATAACCCCTAAATTATTAAGAAATCTTCATTTGGGCCCCCCTAACTTTTAAAAGTTTATTTTATTAAGATTTAAATTATTTTATATATAAGATTTTTTTTTACTTTTTATAACAAAATATATATTATTTTATATTAAAAAAATAAATTTATAACAAAATTAATTAGAAAAATCAATTCGAGACTTATATTGTAATATTTATACAATATAGGGACTTTTAGAGCAATTTCTCTTAATATAGGGACCTATTTTACGATTTTTGTATGATATTTAGACTTACGGTGCAAATATTGGCGGAAATTGTTTTTTCAAGGGCGTTGCCCCCGAACCCCCTTGGCCCCCCCTTACGAAAATTTCTGGCTCCGCCCCTGCATACAACACACATAATACTTCATTTCTGTCTCAACCACAACATTATCACAAGCGACAATTTCACAACTTATCATCTTCCTTAAGACCATTCCATGATCAATTATAACCGCCGTAACCAACCGCCGTAATCCACTGGAAACCGCAAAAACGCCAGAGTGTTATGCCAATTATACAAGGATTCAGGTATTTCGCAAGATTCAGCAGCTAACATCTTCTAAAATATCAAATGAAGAGGAGGTTTGAGTTCATGACTAAAGTTGGAGATACAAAACATGTATTAGAACCCTGAGATTTCTTTTGCACTTCTTGCTTTAGTGACAGTTGTTGTCTACATCTTAAGACATTTGGAGTCAAGCTAACACCCATATTCGCTCCTATTACAAATAGCTCTTTTGATAAATCCAAACACATACTCCTTTTATCTGTAAATGTTCTTTAGCTTTTGAAGCTGGTCCATCTTGCAGCAGTTCTCTCATGTTCTCATCCAAAACTATCTTAACAAACTATGTACAAACACAGAGAAAGAAACATGAACTATATATGAGTTAAGCCAAATCAAAGAGATGAGATCTAGAAAACAAATACCAAAGGTAAGTTTCACATGGTAACCGACTAAGTCCAATGTGCGTCCAATTCTAGTTTTTACTGGAATTGTGTGTTGAATATATGTACTTCTCACTCTAATAGATTTTCAATAATTGGGTATTCTATTATTAGATATTTAATTTTTAAGAAAATTTGGTTAGACGTGGCTAGTATAAATATTTGCAACCCAAGAAATAATAATAATCAAAATATAAATATATATAATTATATAATACAAATTATGAAATACTTAAAAAAAATATACATTTAATTTTTGAAATTTTATAGTAAAAAATAATGAATCAATTATTTAATTAAGAAATAATTATTTAAAGTTATAATTATTCAAAAATAATAAATATAACAAATTATATTTTCAATATTAATATATTAGGTTTTCTCAAATATTTTTATTATAATTAAAAAATAATTATTTAGCTAGATGTAAAAAGTTATAACGATATAAAGCTTCATTCATGAAAAACAAGAATGATATTACGAGTCACTGTAATTGACAAAATTATTTTAATAATATAATTACTACTGATAAATTATTATCATTCAAAATTATATTTATTTGTGTAAAAATTAAAATAATAATTTTTCTAATATTAATTTCAAATATTATTGTTATGAATTTCAAAGTCGATATATATATATATATATATATATATATATATATATATATATATATATATATATATATAAATATATAAATATTTAATAATTAAATGATCAATTAAAATTTAATTAAATGAAAAAATTATTGAAATAAAATATGAAAAAAGTTTCTGAAAATTGGAAGTTGTTGGAGTATAACTATTTTTGAGAGTTAATATTTAAGAATAAGAGAATGTTTGACCCTCAATTGTAGTTAGAAGAACTAAGAGCGGCTGGACTTAGTCTAAGGATAAACCCAACCGATTGCCAATTCTAGCAATAAGCTAAATTTGAAAGTCTTTTTTTTTGTCGATAGCTAAATTTGAGAGTCTTTTTTTTTGTCGATAGCTAAATTTGAGAGTCGAATACCCAATTTATATACTCCAACATTTCTCATGAAATAAAGAAAGATTTTTATAATACCCAATTTTTTGTTATTTAGTCATATGTGGCTAACATTTTTGTTAGCTACCAACCTTATTTTTCTTTTCTTTTTTTTTAAATTTATTTTACGTTTTGCATGTTCTGTGTATTTATCTTTTATACTTCACTAGAGATGGTAATTGATCGGATTATCGGAAAAAAAATCCAAAACCATATCCATAACCATTTAATTTATAAAAAACCAAATTCTAATGGTTTAACTATCAGACTTATTTTTTAAAACCATAACTAAATAATTCGGATTTGGTTTTCAAACGATTTTTCGAATTTTAACCATAATCAAACTATAACTCTATAAATATATTAAAAATTCTTAAAATAAAATTACAAAAGGAAAATAATTAAAATATATAAAATATTATGTTAATTCTTAATTAAATAATATATTTATTATTATTTTTGTTAAAATTTAATATTTAGATTTTAGTTTTGAGATATGAATATAATTTTTATCTATATTATTATAAAATATACAAAAATAGACGATAATAAACGATTATTCGGTTTCATTTATATCTCAAACTATATCTAACAGATTCAATCATCTGTTATATTTTCGATTCTAACTAAAATATTAGAGTAATGCTGGATATCACCCCAAATTGCATCGCCTTTATATCGCCCCTTATGTGGACCAATTATAAAAGAGAGAGAGAAAATGATAAATCAGGAGAGAGAAATCACATGATTGGTCAATTTAAAATCAACCTAGGAGGCAATATAAAGGCGATGCAATTTGGGGTGATATCCATCATTACTCAAAATATTAAGAGTTGTTGTATTTAGCCTAAGACGTTGTATTTAGCCTAAGACGTGACTAAAGAAAACTTCTACATTCTTAGGTTTTTTATGGAATTAGAACCTCTCTTAACTAGCTTTCTATCCTAATTATTATAACAACCAATCATAATTAAAATAATTATATTTTATTATATTTATCTATAATTAATTTTTCAAATTAATAATAAACTTTCTCCAAAATACTTTCTAATAAAATAAAACTTCTATTAAATTTTTTAATTGATTTATCAATCATTTATAGAGAAATATGGAGGATTAAAAATAGAAAGTAAGAAGAAAACTAGATTAAAAAACTAATTATAGATAGATATAATAGTTAGGATAGTTAGTATAGAAAACTAGTTAGGAGATGATTTAAATATATTTTTTATAGGTTAATGTTACTATATCACAAGAAATTATATTCTAAAAATCGGTCATGATCACTATAATTGAAGATTGAATAATTTACGCCACAACTATTTAAATCTCATTGAACTCTATCCTCGTTTGAACTGAAAAAAGTATATTTTTTGGATGAGGACATTTGGTTTGAGAAATAAAGATTGTACATGAATATAACCAAAAGATCCGTATAGAAAATGACAACAACAACACGTAAAAACTACACCCAAAAAACAAAATGAAAAAACTCTATGTCAAACACCAAATCTCATCAACCAACGTCAGAAAGATCTTTAGACGAAATGCGCAATCCGCCCTTTATCGTTTTTTTGACGCTAAAAGCCCTTTATTAACGTTTTTTTGTCACCGTTAGCCCTTTTGTCCATTTTCTGTCAGTTGACCGTTAGTCAACGCCACATGGCGTCACGTATGCGCCACCTCACCGCATGTGTACTCCACGTAGGCGTTAGAACAACCCCATTTACACGTCATTAATTTTTTTTTTCTAAAATCATTTTTTAATTTTTTTTTAGTTCCTCTTCTTCTTCTTATTGTCCAGAAACGGAGCCGTTCATTGAAACACCACCACCATAAGACAAAGCGAAATTAATGTAATAAAAAATAGGGTAAAACTAGCATTGAAGGCGGTAGGGTTCTTCCATCCATACACCAACGACGGCGGTGGCCGCGAGCGAGTACTTTGGTGCGCCGTGAAAGACATCCAAGAAGAAAGCCCCGACCTCGATTGCGTCATCTACACCGGCGATCACGATGCATCTCCTGAGACTCTCACTGCTCGCGCCCTTGATCGCTTCGGTGTTAAATTACTCTATCCTCCTAAGGTACCTTCCAATCCCCATATACATACACACATCTATATATCTATCTTCCTTTCATTAAGAAATCTGCAATTGCACATTTGCACTGCACGATAGTTATTACATTAAGAATTGATTACATATATTAGGCTGAAAGTTAAGCATCGTGGAAAAAAGAGAAGATGAATTATAGTCAAAACCAAAGAACGTTAGATTCCTGATGAATTGGTGGAACATTACTTGGGTAAAAGTGGATTTCAATGTCCTGATGTTCGATTGTAAGTATTTTATTGTTTTCTCGTGAACTTCCCTTAATTTTTGTAATTTATGAGTTCAAGATTTTTCCAGTACGCATTCAAACCCTCCAAAAATTAAGAGGTCCTTACTATATTTCAAACAGTTCCTTGTAATTGTGTAAGTGGGGTATTGTTGTGTAATTGAGCGATTGGTCCCTGTATTTTTTGAAATAGCTAAGTATACCCATTGGTTTAAAGAGTAGTGAATATACTAGAAGAGTTGTTTTTAAGAACAGGGATGTTGAATTTGATTATTTAAGGCATTTTACTGTATAATTGCGCCATCGGTCCCTGTATTATGACAATTATCAAACATATTTCAGAGAGTAGCATATACATAAACCTTCAATTGTGATTCCAAAAGAATGAAATATACCCTATAGAGAGGTAGATTTTGCAACGTTAATGTATTAGTATAACACGGGTCTATATGCTACTCTTTTGTAACACATGGGTATGTTTGGCTATTTTGCGTAACTCAGGGACCAATGGTGCAATTTACCCTATAAAGAATACATAAATCATTTACCCCCATATTTTTTTTTATATTCTTATAAATTTTCAAAAAAGTTTAATTTTTGAAATCTTTTCAGCCGAGGGGATAACCAAGAATATGCAGATCTGGACAAGCTAGCAAGAAAATTCCTTGAAACAAATCTTGAAAAAGATCCTAAAAAAGCCCCAACTCGAGCATATATAGAAGAAGTTGTTGAAGGTCTAAAGAATGGAGAAAATACAGAATTGGAAAATTGATGTTCATAAGAATTGGAAAGGGTCTTCTAAGATTACGAAACTCTTGGGCAGATGTATATTTCATGATTTGTGTAAATGTAGGTTACTGTATATCGATTAATATGTAAAAAAACAGTTGTAGGAGCAAGTAAAAAATTGTACATTTGAATTATAATAACATAGTTTCAGAAATATTTGAACTCCCTGCATCATTTCTCTTCTGTATTTTCTACTGGATTCTTGTACGCTCTCTTCGTGAGTTTTTTGTTCGGTGGATACGGAGTTTGGATCCCGGTACAAACTATCTTGCTCCGACCACTGTTTTGAACCCTGAATCAGCTTTGCAGTAGCATGATACCGAATCAGTTTAGAAGCTGCTTCAGCCTTTGCAAGTCATTAATGCCAATAACATCATTATAGAATGAAACAGATTTCTTTAACACCCATTCGCTTGGAGCATTAGTCAATGAAAAATCTGATAAATTAACGACTTGATAAATTACCCTCCACATCTGATAAAGTAAGAACCTCAACTTGTAAGAATTTGTGTTCCCAAAAATCTAAAGATGGTGACAAAAGACCATGTTATCATCTACTACTTAATATTCTTTTCCTTTCAACACTATAAAGTATGCACTAACTTCACTATCCTATGACATATATCAACATTTTCTCTAAATCATCACACTAAACAGAAAAAGGGAAAATATTCACTATCCTTCCACTTAACGTAGCCACTAAACTCGAAAACACAGCTATTCCAATCATAGAAACCGGTATAATCTTGTCTTTATCCATAGCTATACCTCGAACATCCCTGAAATAACACAACAATTAAAACAAACAATTCGAGTTTATCAAATTACAAAAAATACTTACCTTAAAGCAATAGTAGCTGGAAAAATTAACCCAAGACAACCAGCAGTAGTAGCACTAGTGAATTTAAAGTCGAAATTTCCTTAATTTGTCTAAATGAATATTTACTGCAAAACAATTCAAATTGCTCACTCGATCATGTTGCGCCAAATGGATATTTACTGCAAAACAAATAAAAAAATGCAGCTAAAGACCGAATTGCTCACTCAACCGTTGTGCACCAAAAGGATATTTACTGCAAAACCATTCAAAAAATGCAGTGTAAGACCAAATTGCTCACTCCATGGTCATCATAATGGACATTGTAGGATTTATATAAAAATATAATATTATATATATATATATACTTAAATTAGATACTTCTGAAAAACAGTAAAAGTGATGAAATTAGGTTAAAAATAATTCAACTTTTTTACCTTAATTTGGTTCTTCTCCAAGCCGATTGATGATGGTGGAGAAAGGTCCCCGAGTGGAGGCAGGTCCTTATGCAGCGAGTGGCTTGGTGTGGGAAGGTGGGTGTGGAGAATTATTTTTTTGTTTTTCTCTTCATTTGGGTTCTTCGATTGTTGATGGCGTATCCAAGCCGGTTGATGATGGCGGCGATTTCGTTGGGCAGAGAGCGGCTTGGTGTGTGAAGGCGAGTGTGGAAATTTTTGTTTTGTTTTTCCCTTCATTTGGGTTCTTCAATGATGTTGGAGCGGCAAGAAGAAGAAAGAAGAAGGAGAATTTAAAAATAAATAAATTAAAATAATGATTTTTAAACGTGGAATTGCTATGGCATCATGTTGACGTGGAGCACACATGGCGGTGAGGTGGCGCATACGTGGCGCCATGTGGCGTTGACTAACGGTCAACTGATAGAAAATGGACAAAAGGGCTAACGGTGACAAAAAAACGTTAATAAAGGGCTTTTAGCGTAAAAAAAAAGATAAAGGGCGGATTGCGCATTTCGCCTAAAGATAAAGGGCCATACGAGGGCTTTACCCTATAGAAAATGACAACAACAACACGTAAAAACTACACCCAAAAAACAAAATGAAAAAACTCTATGTCAAACACCAAATCTCATCAACCAACGTCAGAAAGATCCATTGTACCATTAAGAGTCCCCTCAAGTAAGAGTAGATAATCTCTTTCCCATTTCTAGGTACCCAACTTCCGTCTAGTAATAAAGATACCTTCTTGGCTCAAACCATTATTGTTAGTGGAAAACCAAATTCCTTTCCGTTTAATCTTTTTTTTTTAGTCGAAAGATAATTAGATTAAATAAAAGCAAAGGTACAGAGTGTATGGATATATTACAATAAGTTTAGCCTACTCCGTTTAATCAAATATGTCTCGAAGTGTTTATTTTTCTAACAACTTTCATTCAAAATAACAAACGGATTACAAAGTTTCACCCAACTCCCGAAGGAGCGGCATCATTTGCTATTAGTTGCGCTAATTGGTTGGGAATAGAATCACCAACATAACTTAAACTATTGCCTAAAGGCGAGTACTTGGTTAACCAATCAGCAACTACGTTTTGGTTTCTCGAAATACAAGAGAAAATAGGACTACAAAATTCAGAAATAAAATAAATACTACAAATGATATTTTTAAGCCTATTGCTAACAATGGGAGAAAAAGATGAAAGAGCTTCCATGATAGCTTTGCAATCGTTTTCAATAATACACGGGATATTATTGAACTCCTTTGCCCATAGACAAGCTTTAAGGACTCCAAAAATTTCAGCCTCCATAGCATTTTCTGCACCTATCTCCCATGCGCAATATTTGATAACTTTACCTTTACTATCCCTAACAATACAAGCAATTTTCGATTTAGTACATTTAAAAGATGCATCACAGTTAATTTTATACCAATTGCTAAGAGGGGGTTGCCATTTCATATCATTCATTTCATCTACTTTATTATTTGTATTACCTGTTTCGTCTTTTTTTCCTTTCATATCAGCTTTTATAGCTTTTTTTGCTGCTTTATTCCTCAGATTAGTAACATCATCATCGGAGTCTCGAAATGTTCATACGAATATAAAAGATGCATGAGTTGCCTACGCAAGACTCCGATAGTTAGGTCTTTTACTCTGATTAATTTTCCAGAATAAAAATTCAAAAGATTATTCTCATGACATATAAGCAAAATTTACAATTACAATCAATAACTATACCGGTATATACACACGTACACAAACTCTATATTTTTTTTTTTTTTCAAATATACACAAACTCAATAACCAATTGATATGTTACCTGGTCCCCAGCACTATAGTTGGTCGGTTTCTTTACTACACAATCCTATCTAGTATCTAGGGAGCACGCGTGCCAGCAATAACATAAAGTGGCGCGTTACTTTCACGATTTACTTCAAATGTGACTTAAGTGGCGCGTGTTCCGACACTCTCCAAACTTTAACAGAATTATCTAAGCTCCCACTAAACACTATCCACTTTCCGTCACTCTCCTCAGAATATTCTTCATCACCATCTTTATTTATAGCTAAACATTTCACTGGTCCGGTATGCCCAGTTAACACCGACAAACATGCGTGAAGCCCACCTGCCTCTCGCCTCCACACGCAGATTGTGTTATCAGCTGAGCCACTCAACACCAAGTTCCCAGCTGCCGCTAAACAAAGCACTGCCAGTTTATGCCCTCTCAACGCGCCACCATATGAGATTCCATACTTCTCCTTTTCCCAAAAGTTGACTAACCCGTCTGAGGACCCCGCATAAATCACACGCGCACCCATGCTAACCGCCAATGACGTCACGGCAGATTCTTGTTTTAACATTATCTCCACTAGAACATGCTTATGATTCTTCCCCATAGATTCTCTCTTCCACGCTTTAACTGTTCCATCGGCTGAGCCCGTGAACACCAACCCATCAAACCCTACCACCACCGCGTTAATGGCATCATCATGAGCATTTACAGATTCCAAGCATTTCGAATCGGAAACTCTCCATACTTTTAGGGTTTTATCCCATGAAACTGAGTATAACAAGCCTAGCTCAACATCGAAACTCAACCCGGAAATAGCATCAAAATGTTTAATCCACGGCCTAACACGGTTTCTTTTAACCTCAACGTAGCTTTTCGGATTCATCGAGGTTTTTAAGTACGCTTTCGTTGTAGGTAAGCTTCCCACACGCTTATAACCATTCTTGTTCTTGTCCGAAAATCTCCATACTCTAATCTTTCCATCTTGATGGCCTGTAATTATCTTATTTCCTATTACAACAATGGATTTAACCAGACCGCTACTCGATTTAAATCCGGAATATTCTTGAAATCTTTTCCAAACCCTGATATTCTTGCTATCTGAACCTGTGTATAACAAATCTCCTGATGCAGCTAACGAATATATATGTCCATTTTCGCGAACAAGAGACCCTATTAGACCGTGTTTCTTGTCACTGTTTTGTTGTGTCCATGGTGATTTTGTGAAAGGTGAAGGTTGGTTTAATGGCGATAAAAAAGTGTTTGGGGAGGCGTTATCATTGCTATTTGGGCTCTGAGTGGACATGTGTTTGTAGAATCGTGGGCTTGGAAGCGAAGCGTTACTGCTTCTTTGAGAATTACATTCATTATTATCATGGTCACTAAGATAGGTTTGATCAGAAATCAAAATAGTTCCGAATTTTCTTCTAAGGCTTATGTTATCAGATGATAATAAACCACCATTGATGCAATTCTTTTCTGACATGATAAATTTATGAAATGGGCTCCAATTTACACTTGGAACTTAAATAGTAAGTAATTAAAAGTTTTTGAAATCAAATTTATCAAAAATGAATTTATGTATACTTCTTTTGGGCGATGAATAGGAAAGTTTTAAGAGGAGAAAAATATGTGAAGGATAGGGGAATTATATAGGATATGTGAAAGGTAATTGGTTATACTACACGTGGCGGAAAGAATGATACGTGAGGTTTACGAAGGTTTAGAGAAATTGTCAAAGAATACTATGTATGGCAAGACAATTTTACATGAATAGTTTACGGCGATTTTTCAATAAAATGTATGAGTACCTTTTGAATATTTGTAATATATGAAATTACTTAAGACTATTGACTTTGTAGTATAAATGTGTTACTCGCGTTATACAAATTTAAGGGATAACGTCCAGTTAATTACGCGGAGAGCGTAAGTATTCCCAGTGAATTACAAGTTCGACTTAATTCCCAATTAAGCACAAATTATAAACGATTACCATAATACCCTTTTAGCTTAATAATACATAAGCAAATAAAATAAATGATAATATTAGATAATGAAAATAGTATAAATGATAAATTGTTCATAACTGCACACACTAAAACACACGCACCACTATTTCCCCTCTCTACTCACACACACGATCTAAAACTCTCTCTCTCTCTCTCTCTCTCTCTCTCTCTCTCTCTCTCTCTCTCTCTCTCTCTCTCTCTCTCTCTCTCTCTTTCTCTCTCTCTCTCTCTCTCTCTCCCCCATTAAATTCAATAAACCATAGCCGAACTCAAAATCACTATCATATCATATATAGTTACACTATCAAAAATATCTGCAACGTCAAGTAGGAATCACTGAAACAAGTAGAAGAATCAAGCAGATACAAGTTTATTCAACGGTTAAAGACTCGACATTGAAACCCTAGGTATGAATGAAGAATTATAACATCAAATCGCAATTATTTCAGCAATTTTTGCTTCGATTATGCTTCTATTGTGTTTTGTATTTGAATTTACAACATGTTCTGGTGTTAAAAGAGTATTTTAGTCGAATATTTATCAATCTTCATGTTTAATGTGAATAGTTGCGATTTGTTTGTGAAACTGAGTAATTTGTTTGTTTTTATATCGTATATACAACCGCAAATTAATAATCAAGTGTATAGACGGTTAATTTGTGTGGAACTGAGTATTATAGAGTAGAAACTTAAGCGTATGTGTAAATTGAGCATGTGTTTATGAGTGCTTGCGTAGATTGATATGATAAATGCAGTATTGTGTGTTACAGCTACACACAAACACAATATGTGTGTGTAATAGTAACACAAAAATTACTGGATAGATCAATTCATGACACACAAGTACTTATGACATATATTTGGACATTTGTGATAAGATGAAACACATATTTTGTGTTGCAGGTAGTCAAAACGAGTAGTTGTTAGTCAATATTGTATGATTAGAGTGATTTGAACATATTGCATAATCTGGATATGATAAATGGAATGTTGTGTGTTACATTAACACACAAAAAAATAAAATTGTGTGTATATGAAACACCTATTTTGTGTTGCAGTAAGTCAAAACGAGTAGGTGTTAGTCAATATTGTGTGGTTAGAGTGGTTTGAACATATTTGATGAACTGGATGTGAAAAATGGAATGTTGTGTGTTACATAAACACACAATCAAACAAAATATGTGTATGTGTAACACATGTCTTGTGTTGCAGCAAGTCACAACTCATGAATTTGATGTGTTCATCAGTTTTTATCATTCAATGTGATTTTGGTTTTTTAGTAATAATCTTATCTTTATACATATACTGGAAAAGACAAAATCCGGAAAGACAAAGGATAAACGTGTTAGGCTGCCCCGACTTCCAAAGAGTCTGAAGGTTGAGAACAAAAAGTCAGGAGCAAAGCGTAAGAGAAGGACAACTGAAAGATTGTGACAAATCTGGTTGAATGATATTATGTTTATGTTTTTGAATTGTTTTGTGACAAATTTGGTTAAATGATATTATGTGTATCTTTTTGACTTGTTTTGCGTTCCAGCATATCAAAAGTTGTATGTGTTAACTGTTTCAGCAACCTGTGTATGTGTTGCATCAACCCACAATGCACGAGTTATGTGTTCCAAGAACACAAAAAAACCAAAAAAACAACTAATCATAAAATAATATCTAAGATGTGTATTACAAAAATACACTAAATCAAGATTAAACCATGATAATAAACAACAAATCACGACAATGAATAAGCATCATATACAACAATAAGCGGTATTAAATAATAACAGAATATGCATGATAGATTGTGTGTTTATGCAAGTCATAATCAATATGAATGTGTGTTGATGCAACACACAATCAATAAACAAGAAAAAAACTAAATAAATAAATAAGTAAATACATACAAAATAAAAAAATAAAAAAAAGGAAGTTAGAACAGGTAGCTTGATAAGCAATTCTAACTCAATATAATTGTGTGTTCTATCAACACAAAAACAAACAATATTGTGTAAAGATGCAACACAAAAAACATTACCAAAAAAAAATGACAAAATGTTAATATTTGTGCATGTAAAATTGTGTGTTATTACAAGTCATAATCATATGTATTCTGACAATAGGTATAAGATTAGTAGAATTGCGTGTTATAACAACACACAAGAACACAAATTGTGTAAAGCTGCAACACAAAAGAACACATATTGTGGAAAGCTGCAACACACAAAACAGTATATATTTAGGACACAATAGGTAATTTGACAATAGGTATACGATTAGTAGAATTGTGTGTTATAGCAACACACAAGAACACAAATTGTGTAAAGCTGCAACACAAAAGAACACATATTGTAGAAAACTGCAACACACAAAACAGTACATAACATAACATAATGTTTGATTCAGAAAGTTAAGGATCCATTACATAAAAAAATCAAAATCACAAACAGTCAAGTGGTATTAAACGATTCATAATAAAAAGTTCTGATACAAACTTCTTAATATAAAAGTATCCAGTTGACTTTTGGACAGCTGCATATACTCTCCATAAACATCCGGAAGATTCAGAATGGACACAATGCACGCGTATTCGGCCAACACAATTACATTAGAGGGTAAATCCGAATCCACGCTCACTAGCGTACTTCCACAGTGTGTAGCGGAAATCTTTGGCTCCACCGTAAAAACATTGGCCAATACTGTGCAAGGCAGTGTCCCATCTGTTGTTTTTGAGAACCGTCACAGTGGCAAGTGCAGTTGGGTCATCTTCGGGGTGAACAACTGCGGAACTAGTCGAAGAAGATAAACTAGCCGAAGGTTGATGAAAACCAGATTCGGAAAGAGCAATGGACAAGGAAGAATCGGGACGAACATATCTACAATCCGTGACATAAATTTCAAAAACCGAGACTGGATTGATGGTCAACATAGCGAGCATGTTGCAATAAGCATCATTGTCGTCTAACAACAATCGTCCCGACTCTCCGATTGAGTAATGAAGTTAGATGTAGTCGGAATCGAGACATGGCCATTTCGAAGCGACAAAGCTAACCACGGAATCTAGACAATTGAAAAGTTCGAATCGTTGGACGGACTGAATCTGCCCAAGCTGAAAGATAACCATGAGCGGAGAAGATATCTGCAAAGAAAGAAACAAAAAACACAGAATAAAAGGTAAGAAGTTAGTAGGACAGGAAAAGTCTTATAACACACATAGCAATTGTGTGTTGCAGGCTTGCAGCAAGACAAAAGCATTCGATATTGTGTTCACGCAACTCACAAAAGACGCATATGCAACTAACATAGCGTGACAAAATTAAAAAATAAACAAATTTTTAAAAAAATATACACAACACATGAGGGTTATTTGTTGCAGCAAGACACAATCGCCAAAATATTGTGTCCATGCAACACAAAAGATTGCAGCCTACAACTAACAAACACGCAGAAAATAACGATATGAAACATACAAACACTTTTATAATTGCATCATAGGTCCCTGTATTAAATTACGGGAGATCGATACATAAAGATTCCCATAAATTGCAACTCTTATACAAAAATCGTAATATAAACGATATAATATGTTCATGTAGATAATCAAGCATATACACTAACATGTGGAGAATTTGTAGAATATAATTGCACTATAGGTCCCTAAAGTGTTCATACTCAAACCAATCACGCAATTAGCAGAATGATTTATGAAAATTCATAACAAAGACATATAAGTAGATATGGAGTTATAAACATCAAGGCAATCCAGATTAATTAAATAGAAAATGATCAATTGTGATAACAATACCTCATATAAGCAAAATTCATATAGTGCATCAAGACACGTATAGTGAATCAAAGCAACTAAAAAAACACGATGAATGAACTACCTGCAAAAATTTAAGAATAACGACAGCAAAAAATCAAATATTATACAATACTAAATGTGAAGTAACATTTGAATCAGCAAGAGGTCGTGTATAACAACTATACGAAATCGAAACACGAAATTTCAAGACAAAGTAATAAGCAAAACATCACAATACAACAAAGATAGAAAAATTTCATGGATGTAACAAAAAGCGTGAATACAATGAATAATACGGAGTTATTAACGAGATAAAACATGATAAAAATCAAATCCGAACAACAAATCATCATTAGCAACTCATATTATCAAAAAAAATCAACGATTAAAAGCATGAAAAATTAAGAAAAAAATGCGACGAGTTAACAACAGTCTTACCGTGTGAAGTAGTACTACGATATATATGAATGATTAGAGCAAAATCAAAAAAAAAATAGGAATTAATTCGAAGCAGAAAGTGAAGATAGCTTGAGTAGTGCCGCGAGAGAGATGAAGGTGAGAAAGTTAGTTATGGTGTTTGACTTTTGTTGGAAGCGTTGAATTGAAAAGCAATAAAGAGAAGAAAAAGAAAAATAAAGGAATATTAAATGTTAGGGTTTCAGCATTAATGATTTAATTAAAATATAAAGTAGGTATTTATAAGGGGTAAAAATGGAAGCTAAAAATGCCAAAAGCTAAATGTGAGTATGTAGGAAGTAATTTCTTCCTTCCTTTTTTTGGGAATGAAAAGTGAGCAATTGTAATTAATTGGGAATTATCTCTATAATAAAGTAGGATACACCTAACTCTTCCAATTAACACTTAAATTTCCCTAATTCGTCTCATAATTCCTCCATTCTTCTCATTCTATCATTTATTATATACACATACACATGACTTAATATATACAAATTATTATATACGCATGAAAATAATCTATATTATATTACAAGGTTTTTTGATAAGTGGTGGCCAGGATTGATTCTGGCCAAACATAAGTGGTGGCCAGGATCGTTTCTGGCCCCACTTATCATTAATATCATTAATTGATCTGTATTTTTACTTAATACAAAATATTATATTTTAACACAAAACATCTTAAATCACTCTTTTTTTCTCATTATTCTTTTATTCTTTTAATAAATCTCTTAAAATTTTCAATTTTTTTATTTTCTCATTTGTTATATTTATATAAAAACCACATTAATCTTTCAAAAGATTTTTTTTTAAATTGGGAATATGGGAGAAGTATATTAACCTACACGGTTTATTGAAAACCCAATAAAAAAAATAATATTGAAATATATGGTGGAGTTAAAAATAATAATAATAATAATAATATCTTGAAACATTTAAGAACAATTGGGCAAATCCAATTTGGACCTTTACAACCAAATTACAACATATGAATATATTGTTTGATAATACTTTAATAGCGGAATGAAGTATATTTTATGGTAAAAATATATCAATAAAAGTTATATTATTAATTAGATATTATAAGACTATCATACATTTAATTTTTTCTATTAATATTTAAAAATTCTCTATCTCTCTCATAATTTTTCAATTTGTCTCATAATTTTCTAATTTCTCTCATTTTCTTATTTATTATCAAATTTATCTCTTTACTTTTTTTTGTCTTTGTTATTGTTGATATATTTAATTTATAAAACATATTTGTCAAATAATCTTTATTTAATGATTTGAAAAAAGTGAGTCAATATATTTTTATAAGAGTATCCATTAAAAATAAAATGGTAGTCGGTTTTATATGTAAAAAAATCTATTTTGTAAAGAGAAATTCTTCTAGATATAATAATCTCTTATAGAATACATATTTAAAACTAAGCACTACCAGTAGTCGGAGAAGGATATAACATAACGCCGTAAATTAATAATTTATTAAGTGTTGGTATTTTATGTCGTATATATGCCTTTATTTCTTAGGGAATGCTGCAAAGTATATAATTTCCAACAATTTTTTTTACAAAAGAAGATCTAAGACCACCGTGTTAATCGTCTAATATTTTAAATTAATCTTAACCTTAATCTAAACATTAACCCTTATACACAATCTTAACCTTGACCCAGAACGTGACTTTGACCTTGACATTGACCTTGACCTTGACGTTAACCTTAACCTTAACCTTAACCTTAACCTTAACCTTAAACTAAACCCGAACCTTAACCTTAACCCTTAACCCCTTATCCATAACCTTATACCCTTAACTATCAACCTTTACCTTAACCTTAACTTTACCCTTAACCTTAACCTTAACCCAAACCCAAAACTTAACCTTAACCTTAACCCAAACCCAAACCTTAACGTTAACCTTAACCTTAACCTTAACTTTAACCTTAACCTTAACCTTTAACTTTATTTTTAATTTTACCTTTACCTTTACATTTACCTTAACCTTAACTTTAACCTTAACCTTGACCTTAAATTTAACCTTAACCTTAACCTTGACCTTAAACTTAAACTTAAAATATACCTTAACCTTAACCCTCAACCTATTATCCATAACCTTAACCCCTTAACTATTACCCTTATTCTTAACCTTATCCTTAGCTTTAGCCTTAACCTAACCTTGACCTTAATCTTAACCTTAACCTAAACCTTAATCTTAACCTTAACCTTAACATTAACCTTAATCTTAAACTTAACATTAAACTTTACCGTAAACTTAAATCTTAAACCTTAAACCTTACATCTTAAACCTTAAACCCTAATCTTCATCATCACCTTAACCTTAACTTTAATCTTAACCCTTAACCTTTAACCTTAAACCTTAAACCTTAAACCTTAATCCTTAAACCTTAAACCTTGACCTTGAACCTTAAACCTTACAGCCTTATCTTCATCTTCACTTTAACCTTAACCCTTAAACCTTAACCTTTAACTCTCAAGCCTTGACCTTTACCTTCACCTTCATCTTAAGTTTAACATAAACCTTAACCATAACCTAACCTAGAAATTAAAACTTAACCTTAATCTTGAACGTTGAACGTTGAACCTTGAACCTTAGACCTTAAACCTTAACCTTAACTTTAAACCTTAACCTTAACTTTCATCTTAATAGTAACCTTAACCTTAACCTTAAACAGATGAAGAATCATCACACTAATATTCGACCTTAAACCTGAAATTTTGTTAAACCTTAAACGTTTAATCTTAAGCCTTAACTATAACTTAACCTTAATCTTAAAATTACATATAACCTTTAACTTGCCTTAAAATTTAACCTTGACCTTTAAATTTAACCTTAACTTAAACCTAAACCTTATCCTTAACCTTGACCTAAACCTTAACCCTAACCTTAACCTTAAACTCAACTTAATCTTCTTCTTGATGAGCAACAAAAGAAAAACCTTAACCCTAACCTTAACCTTGACCTTCACCCTTGGAACCTGTGTTTGATTTCTGTTAACCAAAAAAAAAATTCTTTATTGTCTTCAGACACGGGTCATACCTAGTCTATATTATAAAGTAGAGTTTTTACATAAGTGGTGGCCAGGATTGATTTTGGCCAAACATAAGTGGCCAGGATCGTTTCCGACCCCACTTATCATTATGATAATTAATTATATTTTACTAATTTTAAATAAATAACAAAAGAAAATTAAAAATATTCTTCCTTCCTTTTTCAATTCTACCATTTTATTTTTCTAATTCATTTCTCAACCCACCCCCAAATTTTCTTCTCAAATCTACTATAACATCCATCACACTAAATAATTCTCACCACCAATAACACTAATATGGCTTTTCTTTTTAAAGTAAAAAATCAGTTTTTTTATTTCAATGGAGACCCTAGAAAATATTCAAACGATTTACATCGGTGGCCATGATCGTTTCTGACCCCACTTATCATTATGATAATTAATTATACTTTACTAATTTTAAAAAAAAATTAAAAAGAAAATTTAAAATATTCTTTCTTCATTTTTCAATTCTACCGTTTTATTTTTCTAATTCATTTCTCAACCCACCCCCAAATTTTCTTCTCAAATCTATTATAACATCCATCACACTAAATCATTCTCACCACCAATAACACTAATATGGCTTTTCTTTTTAAAGTAAAAAAGCTATTTTTTATTTCAATGGAGACCCTAGAAAATATCCAAACGATTTACATTGTTTCTAAATGGAAACAAAGATATTGTATTTTATGTTAAAGGTAAGTGGTGGAGGCATCCCACTAATCCTTAATAATAGTCTTGATTTATCATTTTTTATTAATCATTAGTGTTCTAAGTAAGGATTACTTTATTTGGAATAATTCTGTTGATTGAATAGTTTTAGATTTTGGTTTAAATTTAGAGTAATTCTATTTATTTAATGGTGTATATTTGAAGTAATTACATTGATAGAATGATTTTATAAAGATGTTGATTTTATGTAACTTTTTCTTTCATTTTTCAGATTGACATATTGTTTTCAGGATGATGAGTGTTTAGATGGATAATAGTTAATATTAGGAAACGATTATGAAAAAGAATTCATTGGATTATTTGAAAATCGAAGAAAAATCCATTCATGGGTAAGCACCTAAATAATCAAAGGTAATCATATTTAGTATTTTTAACAACAACTTTTGTCTATATGTAAATTATAAAAAGCCACTCCCGAATCTTGAGTAATGGCCATAAAAGGATATATACGATATAACCTGAAGATTCATGTACGGATTTGAATCCAGGATCATTTGAAGTGATACTATGGTATTGACTAACTTTTTTATTTTTCATGCTTAACAGGCTAAATCCAGTTCACGAAAATAATGAAAATAATGGTGCTTTAATTTTTAACCTAATCTCATCAGTTTTACAATCTGATTTAAGTGTAATTGTTTTTTAAATTTTCACCTCTCCACCAAGCCATTCTCCTGCGCCGCTCGGGACCATTCTCCACAATCGCCGACCTGACTTGGATACACCATCAACAATCGGTGAACCAAAATTAAGGTAAAATGATTTATCTTATACAATAAAACACAACACCCCCGGATCTCCCCCCTCTTCGGTTCAATCAAGTCCTTTTTTTCATAAAAATTAGAGATCTTTTATACATATTTTGGGGTTTTGCCAAATAATTTATTTATATATACATACATACATATTTTATTTCGAAAAAGGAATTGTCTAATCGATTTTGGTAATTAATTAGATTCTCTTTTGAAAAAGGTTTAAAGCGGTTTCGATTCATCAACGGGCAACATATAAACGTTCTAATTGTTCAATTGTAACTACTTTGAACCATCAAATCACATCCAATGCATATTTTGGGTCTTTGAAGAAGAAATCAGGTCAAATCCAATAGCCATTGATAACACATGTACTATTGCATAACAAGATCAAATCATCAAAACATTTTTATTTATTTATTCTTTTTTCAGCTATTTGCAACAAGTTAATATTGTAAGCAACAAGGATGTAGCAAAAGGGGGGGCTAATGTTGTTTGATAAAATTATTGTAATGTTACTAATACTTTGTGAATCTAAATTCTAAGTTGTGTGATATTTTGCAGCATGAAGATTCAATTTATAAAAAAGTATTGACTTTGTTTATTGTGGAATTTTTAGATTCTTTTTTATCTTCTAACAAGTTTTGTTTGGATTTTTATTGATATTCACAAACATTTGTAAGAATACTTTATCTGCCTAAATCATTTTTAATACACGACTAACATTATTTTCTCCCAAGAGATTAAAAATCTGTCACTTAATTTTGATTTATGATTAATTGGGTTAAATTACTTTTACCATTTTATTTGCTTTCCAAAGGATATACATAGTTTCCTTAATAGTGTTTATTTATGATTAATGAACAAGACGCAAATGTCTATAATTTCTCTTATAAAAACCACGATCAGCGGGAAATTTTTGAAGATATATATAGAGTAATTTGTGAAATTATAGTAATTCATTAATGATGAAAACTCAAGTAAAACATAATTGTGGCTATCTTTTCAAGGAAATGTGGTTTGGACAACGGAGAATTGTGATATGTTTATAATATTCTAATTATTTGGCAAGAGAACCCGGTATTCAGGGGTTGACTCATGATATTATAGAAGTGCATGATCATAAGCATTATAAGTACTTTGATGTTTTTTTTGTAAATGATCAATATTATGAATACACATGATACTTTTTTACCCACAAAAAGCATGATAGTTAATGTGATTAAAATTTAAACTATCTATACACTTTTGTCTTTATATTTTGTTAATATAATCTAGAGTATGATGATACACATGTCTAACTTATCTATAACACTTGAACCATGTCTTTTACATGTGAACCGTGAATCATAATCTTTGAACCCGAAAAACCATGAACCGTGACTAATGAAATTTGAATTAGGCAGATACATCATTCATTATAAGTTCTATAAAATTTAAAAAAACAAATTTTTTTCAGCGGGCTATATTTAGACTCTTATAAAAATAAATATATGTGTGTACCATATCTTCAGATACATGGTATATTCATCTTGCTTATATTCAACCTTAAACCTTGAATCTTATTAAACCTTAACCTTAAACATTAAATCTTAAACCTTAACTTAGAACCTTAACTTTAAACTTAACCTTAAAATTAATCTTATCCTAAATCTTAACGGTTTAAATTTAACCTGTAAACCTTAACCTTAAACTTGACCTTAATCCTACATTTAACCTTAATCTTCTTTTTGATAAGAAAAAATATAAAAAACTTAACCTTAACTTTATTCTTGACTTTCATCCTTCGAATCTGGGCTCGATTCCCCTTGACTGAACAAATATTTTTTTTAAGTGTATTTAGACACAGGTTTTACCTAGTTAATGCATATAAAATCAAATGTAGTTGAATACTAATTTTATCTTGGAATGTTTAAAATATTATTAAACATGATCCAATAATTTAGGTTTTTAATAATAACATTTCATGATTAACTGAAAGAGTATATATACTATATTGATACGATCATTGAGTCTGCTCCTTTAGTTTGCGAGTTCTTGTAATATGTTCAGTTCAATGCATATATCAACCTGTCGCAAGTTGGGTTTGCTTTAGCTAAATATTATGCGGATTTGCTGTTAATTCATACGCGCAAAAATGTCAATGGTCTAGAAATAGTGGACACCTACCAGTTGATCATTAGGGTTGAAACTGACTTTGACCTTCCAAAGCTAAGCAGCCACGTAAAGTGCCCCTCTTGGATAGAAGATATAAACATAATTCACCTCTTGCTTTTTTTTTTTGTCAACATTCACCTCTTGCCACGCGCCCTGAAGAAAACAAATCATCATGGGTTCATGACACAACACGCAAGTGAAAGAAGAGGATAGATATATGGAGGAAAGAAGTGCACCACATTTGTCACACGGCTGTAAAGGTCAATTAGGGAAAGAGTAAAGATATATCGGGGATTTCAGTTTTTAAGGCCCAAAATTATACTATTTTCTATTTTAAATCTCATTCCCAACTAACTTCTTAACTAGTCTAACTAAGAATGATATTGTACTAAAATGCCTCCCAACTCTTTTCTTACAGTGAAAACCAAAAAGCTCACACAAAAGCTCCATTAATGGTCCGAAACACTCCACCCCTATCTCATTTCTCTCTCTCTCTCTCTCTCTCTCTCTCTCTCTCTCTCTCTCTCTCTCTCTCTCTCAATATTCCCGGCACCCAACCCGACCCCCCACCACCTTCATCCCAATCCCCCACCTTCTGCACCACTGCACCACCACCGAGCTCCCCCCCCACCTTCATCACCACAAAAGCCCCCAACCCCAACCCCACCCACCCACTCACCACCGTCGACGAAGAGAACCACCACCACAGGCCATTCTCCTCGCACAGGAAAACCACCGCCGCTGCACCGGAACTGCACCACCACAGGCCACTCTCCTTGCACAGAAAAACCTCCGCCTCGTCACCCTGCTACAGATCCACCACAGTAAAACCTCCGCCTCACCATTGTTGCTGCCTCGCCACCCCTGCTGCAGATCCACCACCACCTCGCCACCCCACCTTCATCACCACCAAATCCCCCACCCCCACCAAACCACTCACCACCACGACCCTCCCCTTCATCCACGTCAGATTTGGCCTGTACCTTCCCACCACACAACGCCTTGCCGCCCCCCACCATCACCAGGTTGACTGTTCCCTGGTGAACACTGCTACTTCACTGTTCGATGCACTGCTGCTTCACCATCCTATGAACACTACTGCTTCACTCAACCACCCACCACCACCGAGAGGCGAAGTCAACCTGCCACCACCACCAACTTTCTTTTTAAAATCCTAGTTAGGAAAAAAAATCCGATTTCCGATTTCACCTAGGAATTGGAACAGAAAAAATCTATTCCGAAAAAAATAGGAATTTTTTCGAAAGACCCTTTTTCCGATCCGTTCCTTCCGATTTCCACCCCTAGTCCGTACCCATAACGAAGAGAGGTAAAATGGTATTCCAAATCAGTAAAGTTAGAATTAGGACTTAATTTTTTTTCCTAACTAGGATATTAAAAAGAAAGTTGGTAAAAAATAGGACTCAATTTGTATTATCCTCAGATATATCACCCATTTTTGTTTCATCCATATATCATCTTTTATGTGGAGACTAGGTATTGTCTGTGTCTTAAGACACTATGAAAAACAAAAATTTCGCTATTTACTTATTAATCGTCCACAAAGCATGTTTAATATACAATAAAACCTATTTTTTAAACCAAAGACAAAAGGTGTATTAATCTAATAATGAATATCAACAAAATTAACAGTTTAGAAAATTTAAATTTTTGAAAAGATATCATTGAAGAAACTATCTAATTAGAAGGAATACATAAATTTTAAAAGTTTGAAAAGATATTCCAAAAAAGATTTTATACAATTATTATTACTATATATATAATTAAAACTAATACAATTAGAACTAATTTAGAAAAGAATAAATCATATTTTTCTTTAACTAATACTCTATTTTACTTATTTTGAGAATACATGTAACCTTTTTTATTTCTAAGGCTAAAATAAATTTAAAAGATCACGATTACATTTTAATTAGAAGGCTAAGCAAGACATACAAAATGATTGGAAACAAAGTTGATCTTATAGCTTTGAAAATACTCAAAACTAATATATCTACTTTCCATTCTATGAATGGAGAAACCTTAAAAATAAATGTAAATAGCAGAGAAGTCGATATTATTTAACATGATGGAAAGTTGGTACGAAAATACATAAATAATATTAATACATGATCAAATCAAATAACAAAAATTACAACTTTACATAAAAATAATCAAGTGAGGAATTTGAAAGACCCTACCTCCACTTTGTAATCTAGGGGATACATATATGTTCTTCCTTGTTCAAAGCAAGCAAAATATTGATCCAGAAATACAGTTACAAATTATCATCTGGATAAAAATAGTGGTTCAGCAAATCCTCTGTCCATTAAAAAATTGTGTGCATTGTACAAATATCTTCAGATTTTGTTGGTTTTTGAGGAGTCTTCACTGTTGGAGGTGGTGTTCAAAGAACTCATATTTTGCGTTGTGTTATGAGGAAGACGACTCACAAATTATAAGTATAGAAAAAGTCTCATTAATTTTATTTTATATATAATTTACTCGGTAAATTATACCCTTCAAATCGTGAGAATTCTAATTAGATAGTTTCTTCAATAATAGTTATAAAATTTGAATATAATTATTTTAAAATATATAAATAAAAAAATCATAAAAAAATAAAAATTTAATTAATTAACTAGGATAGGAAAAGTATAAAAATAAAGTTAAAATATAGATTTTAAAAAATTAGGAACCTGAAATTAGGTAGTTGATGGAGCAAAGTTTTTATAGAAAGATAAGATTTAAGAGAAAATGGTTATTTGGACCCCAATTTGACTATCTAATTGGATAGTTGTTGGACTTAGGTGTCAATTTTTTTAAATGATAAGTACTGAATGCTGAATAAACAATTGAATACGATCTACTCTGTTACGAGACCGTGTCTAAATGAATTCACTTACCTTGAAATCTTAATAAAATAAACTAATTAATAGTCATTCAGATATAAATTCATTAAACTGTCTCATTGATCTAATGTTTTACTTTATCAAATTAAATCTAATTAAATGCAAACAAATATCCTCTTAACCTTAACCTTAACAAGAGGGATTTTTTTATTTAGTGGAGTAGATTAGGTAGGTGATAGATTATTTGCTATTGTTTTTATGTGTTAATTGGTTTGATTTTGTAACCAAAAGAAATTGATATTATTTAAAAAAATTCTTAACTTTTTAGGTAAATTAATTATAAAAAGAGAGAAAATATAAAAAGAAAATTATATGATTAATATATTTAAAATTTATCTGACTTAAATTCGCGGGAAAGTGTGATGCAAGTTCACTGTTTTAGGCAGAATTATTGGCATTACATTTTGGCTTAAAAACGACGTTAGATAGAGGGTACACCTTCATTTATGTCGAAACTGACTCGAGTGAATTGCACGCGCTAGTGAAGCGCGGTGTGAACTTAAGAGGAATTTGAATGATATGATTTGGGCATGTCGGGACATTCTAGATCAGAAAGAACATTTTGGTTTTATGTGGTGGTTTCACGAAGTAAACTTATGCGTGAATTGGATGGCCAAGTTCAGAGCTAATTGTAAGGGACCACTATTTTATCGCGACCTACCTAATAGTTTATGGCGATTGCTAGCAAAATACCATTACTATTGGACCGTGCCACATGCATACATTAGTTAAATAATCTTATTGGTAGTCTTTACTTCTCGTTCGGTTAGAACTCATATATATAAAAAAAAATCTCAAAAGTATTTTATTTTCATTGATACCACGCTGTCACGCCCCGAATTTCAACCACCGAAACCTAAGGCGCGACATGCCACAGACTTAAGTCAAACCACCTAAGCCTGCAAGGCGACCTAGCCAAATTCAATATTTACAACCCATTAAGTTCCGTTTTAACATTACTAATATTCGTATATTTTACAATCCTGAAGTTTATTTAAAAACAATATCGCGACTCGCCTATACCTCTGGTCCAATATGCCAACTAATAATTATGATGGTGGTTAACGCACTATCTCTCTTGGGAATTTCCTAGCCCATTTTCCCCTGCACAGTAAATTAACGAATGAGCTACACAAGCTCAGTAAGTCGAAACGTCTCCCAGGAAGGGGATTCACATACAATTATAACACAAATTATAATCAATGACATATAAATTAAATGCATGTATGACATAATATTGTTCAGTAACCGGCAATCACTAGCCTCGAATATAAATAATCATCCACACACACTACTTAGAGCTGCGATAACTAATATTTAGCACTCACTAGTGCCTCGGTACACACCCTAGTACCTCACTAGTGCCTCGGTACACACCTTAGTACCATTGACTGCTCCTGCCATCTCCGACTCCCTGGGCAACATATAGGCCCACCCCACACACCCGCAGTGGATCTTTCCACCTACGGCACACCACATTCAGTACTACCACAGTACCTCGACAATTTCACCTGTCAGATAGGCGTCGCAGCCCTAATGATCACATAACACGTATTGGTCTCGTACACAACTAAATGCATTTCACAGATATAATCATATTTCGCATGATCTCAATATATACAATTTAAATAAATGCCGATAACACAATATCGTAAATCGACATAAGGAAGGGAGTCCGACTTACCTTGACCGTGCTTTTAACTAAATCCACGATCCTCCTAAAATGATAACTTCTCGATTAATTCATAATAATACTAATTTGAATTAAAGAATAACATTATGTCTTATATAACTATTAAATGGAATATCATCAATACACTAATAATAAGGCATTAACTATTTTATATCTTCCTTTTTATTCTCCATTCATTATATTTTAATACCCCCAATTTATAACTCCACTTTTCATTAATCTATTTATTTGTTTTTATATTTTTTCCAGCGTACACAACAACAACAAAATGGAATTTCCCACACATCTTTACTTTCACATCCTTTAACTAATAGATATATACATAATTTATTTACACATGTTAGTGCCTTCTTAGAATAGCTAACAAAACACGTGTACACCTACACGGCTACCCATTTAATTTATACTTGCACAATGTACTAACACAAAGCCTTTAATAAGTACTTTAAATACATATACCTTTTCTTATTCTTTTTCAAAACCATCTTCACGTTTTTACATTTACACACAGGTAGAAAACACCAACTATTTTACTTCTTTATCATTGAAACTCCGTACACTTAGTAATACTATTATATAGTAAAAGCAACTCTCGATTAATTGTTCTTTTTTCATTCTTAAAACATATCCCTTGATTAATACACCCCAAATTCCTAAGTAAACAATTTCGTCTTCTTATCCGTCATATACAGACATGCACATACTTATTTTTAGGGATTTCAATCATTACTATATACAACACTTCATATATATATAATAAACATAAACACCTAATAATATTATACCTTTGATTCCAGCAAGAAGTATAATAGCTAGGGCTTCACTGAAGCTTTCTTACTTTCTTTGTTTTTGGGATTTGTTAGAATTCACTTGTATGAGTTTGGGTTTTCACGAGGTTAGCTTTTCTTTCTTTCGTTATTACTTTTTCTTTTATTCTTTTCTTTCTTTACTTCTATCTTATATATATTAGATAGATTAACAAAAGTCAGCATTCACTTTTATAAAACTGACACACAGGTCCTTAATAACTTGGGCCAAAATACAATTACATTTATTAGTACTTATCCTTTTTACTATTTAAATATAAGACACAATAACAAATACTTACAATTTCTTCTAAGCAGCCACAATATTTGACCATGACTTTCATTTACCACACCTATTTGTTAATGGGCTCTTTATTTTAAACGGCCTAAAGGGTCATTCACTTTATAAAAAGAGCCATTTAGTTAGTTGCCTAGTTAGTGGCTAACTAATGGACGAAAATCCCAAAAATACCCTCCCACCCATTACTCTACATAGAAAAGCTGAAAACCCAAAAACCTTTCCTATTAAGCATCGACCCAAAACCCATCCCTCTCTCTCCAGCAGACCATTATCAGCTTCTCTCTCTCTCCTCTCTGTAAAATACCCAAATCAACGCCCCCCACCACCATGGCCATCACTCTATCTCTCTCATCCCCAACCATACCTGCGCCCTCTCACCACCCCCTCCACCTTCATCACCCCTCTCACCATATAAGACCCCCTCCCCTAACCATCACCATCCACTGACCTTCATTACCATCCATCACCATCCCAACCGCTCTGCAACACTGACCCCCACCGGTCTGCAACACTGACCACGCCGTCGCTGCACAACTCCAGCATCACCGTGCTCACCACAGGACCAAGAGAAGCAGAACCAGATCGAAGCCCAGCAACGCTCGATCGAAGCCCAGATCGAAGCCCAGCAACGGTCTTCTTCTCACCACCATGGTCACCTTGCTTCGTCAGAGCTGTCGCCACCACGTGTACCACCGCCGCTGGGAAGAAGCAAACTGTACACCCTCGCCACCCCTCTTGACACAGAAACACCACCACCAGTAAACCCTCCACCACCACCAGATCGAAGCCCAGATCGAAGCCGAGATGGAAGCTTGTTTAATCGCTGCCGTGCTCGATATTTGCAACGCCACCAGCTCCGTTCATCACGAAGAAGACGAAGGGAGGCATCTAGATCTCGATCTGTTTTTTTTTTTTTTTTTTTAGTGAACTGGGTAAAATGGGTCAAGCCCGTTTAAGGGGTGAAATGTGCTGATGGGTCTAGCCCATTGGTTTTTTATGTAATATGGGCCAGCCCATATAGGGTTTTGGGGTAATGGGTACAGCCCTATATGGCTAGTTTAGGTTTTTTTGAAAGATTAAAGTGTAAATTGTTCTTGGGCCAGACCCAGTTAATGTTAATTACACCATACAATGTTTTTTGCAATTTTTTATTTCTAACTGTTAATGTTTTATACGTTTTAAATTGTTTGTCTACATGGGTACATCCCATATTTTGTTTTGGTCATTATGGGGCCAGCCCTCTTTGTAGTTTTACTTAATAAAAAAAAATGCCTACTAAAGAAAAGCAGGAAACGTCATGGGTACAGCCCGTTCAGATTTCGAGGGTACAAATGTGTATGTTTTGTTCGTTATGGGGTCGTCGTGGGTCTGTCATCGTGGGTCTGTCCTCGTGGGTCTGTCATCGTGGGTCTGTCCTCGTGGGTCTGTCCTCGTGGGTCTGCACTGTATTGTGTAACTAGTGAAGGGTAGGATAGTAAAATGGTTGTGGTCCAAATCTAACTTTGTGGCTTTATTAGAAGAATTATTTGGTTTGGACTTTATTTATAAAGTTGTGGAAAAATTGGGCTTTTAAAGTATTTTCCTCTTTGTTAATTCTCTTTTAATGCTCATCTCTTTAAATAATACTGACACATACTTACCTCTATATAACCTCTATATATATATATCACATTTCTATTTCTTTTATTTTATACACTATTCCCCCAGCCTTTTGAATATCTTTCTAATAAGATTTTTAAGTTTTGATTTATTTTTTAAAAGTATCACCGGGTATCACATTATCACCATCTTTAAAAAAGTTTCGTCCCGAAACTTACTTAGTAACCTCGACCAGCAAATCAAAATGGATACTTTTCTCGCATCTCTGATTCCAATTCCCACGTGACTTCTCTTTCTGCACAATTGATGTTCCGCTAAACTTTTACATATCGTATAGTGCAGCGTCGAAAGACTTGGCCATTTTTATCATTAATACCATTCAGGTGCATCTCATACGTTAGGTTGTCTCGTACCTGTAACTGATCGTACTGCTGGATATGATTCAGATCCGAAACGTATTTCTGTAATTGAGAAATATGAAATACACCGTGGGTGCCTGCTAGAGATGGCAGTAGGAAAACCTTATAAGCGACCTCACCCATTCGTTCTAAGATTTCAAAAAGTCCAATATATCGAGCATTTAGTTTCCCTCAAACTCCAAACCTACTCACACCTCTACTGGGCAACATCTTATGAAACACGTGATCCCGACCTCATATTCTAGCTCCTTACGCTTCAAGTCCACCCAACTCTTTTGCCTGTCTTGAGCTATCTTTATTCTCGCTCGGATAAGTTTTAACTTTTTCCTCAATTTCCTCGAGAGGTTGTGGACCTATTACTTTTCTCTCACCGAGATTCCAATACAATGGGGTTTTACACTTCCTTCCATAGAGTGCTTCATAAGGGGTCATGTGTATCCTTTAAAGTTCATGGCACAGGATCAGCGTAAACTTTCCAAAAGCTGAAGCACTACAATGGATTGCCGAAAGACTTTTTAGTAAAACAGAGGGATGGAAAGCACACCTTTTGTCGGAAGGAGGTAAAGAAGTCCTCATTAAAGCAGTTCTCCAGGCTCTTCCCACATACTCTATGTCAATCTTCTCGTTTCCAATTACTTTTTGTAATAAATTAATATCGGCAATTTCGAATTTTTGGTGGAATTCAGGTGAAAAATCTCGAATACATTGGCTAGCATGGGAAAAACTAGCTGTCAGCAAACTTCTTGGCGGCATGGGTTTCAAGGACTTTAAGCGTACGAATACGGCCTTACTTGCAGCATAGGCGTGGCGAATTCTAAACAATCCTGACACGCTAGCAGCTCGCTTACTTAAAGGTATTTATTTTCCGAAAACTACTTTTCTCGACGTCAAATTAAGACAATCTCGAACTTGGTCTTGGGCTAGCTTAATAGAAGGCCGAGATATGCTCAAAAAATATGGCCGATTTCAAATAGGTAACGGTAAATCGATTAATATTTAGAAAGATAAATGGTTAGATACGCCGTGGAAGTTAGAACGTCCACAGGGTTGCCAATAAGAAAAACTTTATGAACTCTGGAATGCAGATCTCTCGAATTGGAATACAGAATTAATTTGTGATCTCTTCCCCCGCCCCTATTATTCCAGTCATACTCCGAGCAAGGTTCTTCTCGACTGAAGCTCCTGACAAGTTCATATGGCCATATGCCAAGAATGGCGACTATGTTACGAAGACGGGATACGAAATTCTTACCGATCATGTTGTGTTCGAGGAACCGCATCAATCAACCGGTTTACCGGTGGCAGATATTCTTTGGAAAACAATTTGGGGATCCAATGTACCTACAAAGGTTAGAATCTTTTCTTATAAAGTTCGTAATAACGCAATCCCGACAGGTGCAAACCTAGGAAAAAGGAAATGCGAAAGCCAGAGCAACTGTCGCTGGTGCAATGCAGAACGGGAAACAACGGAACATCTACTGCTCAATTATGGGGTATCAAAACTCATCTGGGCAGGATCGGATCTACAGATACAGGTGGACAACGTCGAGCTGGACGTGGGCCACTGGTTTTTAACAATGGTTGAAATATATACGAAAGGAGGATGGCAAAAGGAGGTTGTAATTTCCTACATCTTGCTGATGCTGCGGAATCTTTGGAAAGCAAAAATGAAAAGTCGGCATAATAATTCAGATATCGATCCAGACATAGTGATTCACCTTACTAATTCTCAAATCCAGGAACACTTTGGTCCAAACTGGTTCAACAGTGAACATTCAAATCTCGAAAATATCATGACGCCAATCTCTGGGAGTACGAGTCTGGACTGTACCACAACGCTCACATTTACTTGTGAAGCGTCCTTTACACAAGCACATCTCCCCACGGGGATTGGACTTATGCAAATAAATAAAGACGACAGATCAAGGGTAAAGTATATGACGACGGCCAACTGTAATACCAGCGTTGAAGGGGAAGCTCTGGCCGTTATTAAGGCATTGGAAATTGGACAACAATGGCCACAACGAGAGAAAACTTTTATCTCGGATAACCTTGACTTGATTCAAGGTATTCAGCAAGTGTCGGCAGCTAGATGGGATCTTCGACCTTTCATCAGACATATTCATAACCTAGTTGGGGAATCGGGCCCAGTTTTCTTCAAACACATTCCCCGCAGGTTTAATGCAGGTGCTGATCATCTAGCAAAAGCAGCCAGACACAGGGCAACTGATGGATATTTGTCTCTTGACGTTTTCACTGACAGGTTCTCGAAGCTAGGCATTGGTTAATTTTATGGTCCCGAGATCTTTTGTAATATATGTACCCGTCCAAAAAAAAAATAATGATGTAAAGTTTTTTTTTGTCAAATATGATGTAAAGTCGTTACCCGTAAAATAAAATGATTTGAATTTGCCACTTGGCGATACACTCGTTGACTTTAGTTAGCTGGATCTTGTGTGATTCTTCTAAATTAATGAATGTAAATTATTAATCATTTTAATTTTTTGATCTAATTGTAATGGTGAATATTTTGTTTTATACGTTTTGTCTTATGAAATTTTTCACGATCTTTTTTAGTTATTATGAGTAGAGAAACTATATGACTAGAAAAATGATTGAGGTAGTTATTTGGTAGTTATTTGGTAGTCATTTAAAACCTTTTTAGCTTTTGAACCTGTGATTAATTATACCCTTCTTAGCCTTACTTTTGAGTCTTTAAGCTTTTCTTTTGAAGCAACATTATAAGTCTATTCTTAGATATTATGACTATACCATATGACCCGCACTTGAGTCACGATTTCTTAAGACTAGTTGTCCTTGAGCTTGAGTTTGGGGTGAGGAAATATGTTATTACATCTGTTGGATAGATTTGTGATGTGCTTGAATGATTATACACATTTACTGTAAATGCCTTTGTCGATTTCTAAAAAGAAAAGAGAAAAGAAAAGAGAAAAGAAAAAGAAAGAAAGAAAGAAAAAAATATGAGAAAATAAGTTAGCATGACACTTCACATAAAAAATAATGTTATGTTAAACTTAAAAAAAGATTGAATAAATGAAAAAATAAAAGAAACGACAAATGAATGTTTTTGTAAATCATATTGATAGGTTTGGGTTTATGTGGGGACGGACGCTATAGGTGTGCGTCAAGTGAGTGAGATTATACGTGAGTGTAAACTCAAGTTCAAAACAGTTTGTTGAGGGCTAGTGAGGAGAGAGCCAAAAACTCGTTTTTTATTATCCAAATGTACCATACCATCCCTAAGCCTACGCTAAAACCGAAAAGACCTCGTGATTCTTAGGTACATAGTGGAATAAAAAATATTCTAATAGGGAGTAAGGTAAGTGGAGCGTCCAAAGCAAGTAAAAATTGATGAATACTCTATAGCCACCATCTCGAGCTAAGTGTCAAGTGTAACCTTCTAGCATTGTAAAATTAATTTTGGATTGACATTATTTATGTGTTTGATTTTGTATTATAGGTGTATGTACGCATTAGTTCTTAGGTTGTACTATACGAGATTTATTTTGAGTTGTGCTTTGGGTATATTCTTTATATTATGCATGTGCTTCTTACCTTAGACCTCTACTATTATTCTTACTTTGTCGGGACAACAAAGGTTTGAGTTTGGGGTCTTGTTGTCTTCCATTTTGTGATAAATAAATACCCTTAACAGACATCATTTTAGGTAGAAATTGGACTTGGTTAGTTGATTTATTGGCTTAATATGCAATAATGCACTTTATTCCTTTGGAAATATGATATTATGACTTTTAGAGTTTTTGTGCGTAAATTTGCTTGGTTAGTTTGAAGTTCTTAGGTACATGGATGCTAGAAGGCACTAAGATGAAGAGAAGAAGTGAAGTTTAAAATCCAAGAGAAAAAGGAAGTTCTAAGAGAGCAAAAGACACCACTTTGGTGAAGTAGAAGAAATTTCAGATTGAGAAAGTAGTCACTTATTAAATTCCCCGAGCCCAAATGGTGTAGATTTAGACCTGTTTTACTAAAGTGGGTTCAGCAGTTGCATATATTGTATATTGAAATTAGGCCCTAATTCATTTAATTAAGTTAATTAAGGGCCAAATCCGTTTTAAGACCTATATAACACTTCCTAAGCCTCATAAATCAGTATCTCTCAACATAGGCTTAATATTTTCTAAATTCTGAAGAGAGTGAGAGGCGCAAAGAAGAGCAGAAGCTGGAGAAACTCCTTTCTTCAACAACAGCTCAAATCAATTCCTATATCTAGGTTTTATTTATGTTGTTAGGAAGATGTATAATTCTAATTTAATTTCTGTTTTTGTTTCTATTATGAGCTAAACATCAAATACTTGAGAATCACATAATGGGTTGGTTAAGCCCTAGTTTATTTAATTTAATATTTTCGAATTTGGGATTGTCTTAATTTGATTCAAGTTAGGTTTTTTGTATTATTTATTAGTTCATGCTTATTTACTAATTTTAATTGAGCCGGGAAAGTGAAAGTCCTAGAGGGGGGTGAATAGGATTACTAATAAGATTAATGCCTAATTAAAAATATTTTGGATAATTATAAGTTTTACAAAAACTTCTGAGTAAACTAGTATATCAAACTTTTACGGGATCATGCAATGGATAAGCTAGAGGTTCGATATATAAGTTAAACAAGTAAATCGAATTCCTATTCTCTTACTACTCTAGATTACCATAAGTATGATTAACTAGATTAGGATTACTACAATATTCATACTAGCATATAATCAAACATATAGAGTTGCAGACCGTCAACTCCAAAACCTTATTACCATACAAAAAAATTATTCCTTATTGAGAAAATTTCATATCCAGGTCATTACATATGGCCTAAAAACATTTTTAAGCCAAACATTTATAAAGTACTATTTTTAGGCCAAACTTATTCAAAAGTACCATTTTAGGCCATTTCACTAATTTTGCGAGATATTCCATAGATTTTAAGGGTAATTTAGGCATTTCATATAAACTATATCTTTATTTGAGCACATCACACATTAGTAACTTTATTTGAAGTGTCCAAATTGCCTTTAAAATCTATGGAATATCTCATAGAATTAGTGAAATGACCTAAAAATGGTACATTTGAATACGTATGGCCTTAAAATAGTACTTTTGCATACGTTTGGCCTACAAATGGTACTTTTGAAACATTTTACCTAGATATGAAATTTGCTCTTCCTTATTCATTTGACCTCCTTAGCAGCCATAAAAACACCATTAAAGCTCCCCAAAATCCATTCTACCTCTATTAAAAAAAATTAAAATTTTGAAAAACACTTATTTGTAGGATAAGTATACTTGTAGATTAATTCGTAGACATTACTTCATGAGTCTTTAGGTATATATCTGGGATAATTCTTTACATTCTCTTCTTCCATGATTAGTTGGACATTGGACCCTAGTTTAGTTCTTATTTTATCGGGACAACATAACTTTGAGTTTGGGGTATTGATGTCTAGTTTTCTTTGATAGAATAATTGTATCACGAGATATAATTTTGGGGGTATTTAGGACTTAGTTGAAGAATTTTTCCTAATATTAGACGTTATGCTATTTCTTGTCCTGTTTTGGCTTTTATGTTACTTTGGGAGATTGTGTGTGTTAATTGTGTGTTAAGTGTGCATATCTTAGGTACTTGGATGCTACAATACCCCTAGATGGTGATAAGAAGTCAAGAAATTAAGGACAACCCCAAGTCACGGTGTTAAAGGAGTAATAATCCACTTTTGGAAAATTAAAGCATTTAACGTCAAGACTTGGAAATCTACTTTATAAAGTCTCACACACAATCAACTATGTTTCTAAACGAGCCCCCTGGTTTCATGATTAAACTTGAAGCCAGGAGCACGTGAGTAGGTAACACTTTGCGATTTGGAGTTATGGTGAAAGAGTTATTTAAGTTGCAATTGTCGTAATTTGAATCAGTCTGCATGCCTTTAGAAATGTTTTTGGGTTGACTATTTAGACTGGCCCCACAACTCCAAAAACATTTTGAAAACCCTATTATTAGATTTTTAAAATAATAATACGAGTTGCATAATTTGAAAACATTAAGAACAGCTATACATACCTGGTGAAAAGGAATACCAAATTTCTGGTCCGTTAAACTAACCCAACTAATTCAGGTATATACTATTAGAGATGAATTATAGATTTTTGTAATATATGCTATGTTGTAGATCTTCCCGCCTAGGCGCGTCTAGGCGTCGCCTAGGCGTCAACTTCCCCCTTAGCCGCTTGCGCCTAGTTAAAATTCTTGGTGTTTTTTCCTAGCGCCTTAGCATTCGTGGAATAGGCGCCTAGCCCGTCTAGGCACCGACTGATGGCAAAAAATGGCCATCTAGGCCCCGATTAATGGGAAAACATGCCTGCATAGACCTTTTTATTATTTTTCTTATAATTGAGAATTCTTTAGTTGATATTATAACTCATTTTTTGGTATTTTTATATTTACTATAGTGTTGTTAGATGAATTGTATGACTTAAATAGTTACAATTGCTATAATGACTACATATATATTACTAAATATACAAAATTACACATCAGGATTCAAAACCGTATAATTCCGCCTAGGCTCCGTGTAATCCCGCCTATGCGCTAGGCCCTGGTCGACTGTCTAGCACCCCAAAGCGAGATGTACAGCATGAACTATACTTATATCACAAACTTTTCTTGAAAAAGATGAGATCAAATCGAATATGATATGTCACGTATCTTTCAGCCGACATTTATGTGGGGATTCTTCCATACATTAATCTTTTTTTTGTTTAATTAGTAAAACCCAAAAATACTCTTTTTGACTATCTTATCATAAAGTAAATGTTTAATATCAGAAAATGTATATGAAATAAGAAAATTAGCTACCTGACACTTATATAATAGACACGTGGCTTTATTTTTTCCAATCGTGTCAATTAACTTTTATTTTTATTTTTGTGGACAGACGATATTTTGTATTACTTTCATTTTTTTTGACAGATTTTAATTTTCTTTCATGAACATTGTATTTTATATTAATCTTCACTTATTATTTATTATTTTTAAAACATTGTATTTACTTAATTTAATTCATACATGTAAAAATAAAAAATTCTAGTTAAGCAAAATAAGAGTAAATAATAAAAACTTGCTAGAAAAAAATAGTAATTTTAATGTCATTACAATTTTTTAATTGAATATATTTTTTAATTTTGTTTTTACCATATTTTTGAATTATTATTAATTTAAATTTTAAAAAAAATAGTTTAAACTTGCAATATTTTGTTATTTATTACCGTAAAATAATTATATAAAACCTTTATATTATATATCATTATAACTTAAAAGAAATATATATTATTATTTTATGATTTTGAAATATTAAAGAATAGTGTAGTAAATGAAGTTATAGAATTTGTCCCAAAAAAAAAAAAATGAAGTTATAGAATAATATATAAATAAATAAAAAGGAACATTTTTTTGCTACGTGTCTCTTTTTCTTTTTAGTGAAAGTTTTGTCCCATTAACTTTCTCATAATACAATTTTTACCGTATGGAAGAATTTTTCCATTTATGTATTACTTAATTATTTCATGGCCTAACAGGAATCCGACAAAGGCCTAATGTCGTGGTCTGACAGCTTACCTACTAAACGATAAAACTAATCGTCACTTGAATAAAAAAAAAATATTAGTCACAAAATGTTTTTAGTAAAGTTTCAAACCTTAGATTTATTATTAAAATTCATATATTAAGAATTTATTTATAAGATAATTACCAATACCATCTTACAAAAGGTTGATATTGACTTTAAAAGTCTATGTCTAATATAAATGACATAATAAACAATAATATCCTTGAATTTTTCTACAAAAAAATTTTTTCGCCAAAAAATTCCTAACGGAATTTTCCCGCCAATTTTTCTTCCAACCAAATTTTTTCGGCCAATTTTTTTCCCACCAAATTATATTCAAGGATTTATGTTGTTTGATAGACAAATTTCACAATTAGATAACGAATCAAACCTCTTCTTCTAACTTTTATGTAAATAGTCAAATAATTCCCACCAAATTACATTAGTTTATGTTGTTTTGATGAACAAATTCCACCAAATTAGTTTTGATTTATGTTGTTATTTGGTGAGGAAAATCCCACCAAATTATATAAAATTAGGAAGAATTAAGACTAAAGGAAAAGTTATTTGCATTTTGAAGATTCTCATCTTTTGCCAAACAAATTCAGTTTTCCATATCACTTAGTAATAGTAAGTCATCTATCCGGTAAGCTCAAGCTACTATAATATAGTAATATTACATATGTATATACCAGTTATTCATCACTTAGTAATCGAAAGTCATTTAACAACTAAACTAGGAAACTTTTTTCAGAAATCAGATCATGGAAGTTTCATTGTCAACTCTCCTCCCATATCATTTATAACTCTCTACAGTTTGATTAGCATAGATGACACAATAATAAACATAAAATATCAAATATGAATAAGTAAAATCCATAATCCACGTCTCATATGTAAGCAAAATAATGAAAACAATTATTTGTAAATAAAAAATCTGCTCACCTTGAAATGAAGTGCCCGTTATGTTTCTCTGCAAGCAATCAATCATGGAATAAATTAATTAAATTAGACTCAATAATCCATCAAAAGAATAGAATTTTAGCAACTTAAATATTACCGAAAAGTGAGATTCAAGGCTAGCTTTTTCTATTTTCTTTGAGGATTCTGCTGATGTCTCCTCATTTGTGATAGATTTATATTAGGATGGGACATCATTTTTAGTGATTTAGAAGTCATAATAGTCGATTTTCTTGAGAAATAGTGCACTTTCCTATTTTGAGTCTTGATTTAGTAAATTATTATTTTTAGAGCATATTGGGTTTAATTGTTTATTTAGTGTGAAGTTTTAAAGATAATTATGGAGATTAATTAGAGTCCAAGTCAAAGACTACAAGATATGGAAAGAGATTAGCATGGTAATTGGAGATAAGGAAACAAAAGCTAAAAATATGGTAAAGGAAAAGCTGCCTAAATCTGATTTTCTGCAGCAACGCCTAAAGAAGTTGTGATAACTCCAAAAAGAAGCCGATTTTGGTAAATTCCTTTCATAGGGATGTAGATAATTCGCTGAGGATTCTTTTGGTATATTGTGGAGCAAAACCCCGACCAATAACGCAGAAGATATGCTCAAAACAAGTCAGCAAAATTTATCTTTATTTCCATACGAATTTGAGTTGGGCTTGGAGTCCACTACTTTGATTCTCCCTCAAGAAAACGAATTAGGTGTTCTAAACACCTATAAGTACACCCTTATATCACTTGTAAAAGCACCCTAGCAATCCTTGCCTAATAGTAATTAGTTCTTAAGGTTTTATTCTTCCAGTTTATTGTAGAGAGCAAGATGATATCTTTTGTAATTTCTTTTAGTTTATTTCCATCAGGTATGAACTAAACTCCCCATAGCTTGGGTTTTGCATCATGTATAAACTATGAATTCTAATTCTTCTATCTAAGTTTCTTTGGTAATTACATGTTTTAATCTGATATTAGCTACTTATTCTTATATTTGTTTATGTGTTTTGATTTATTGCCTGTCCTAGAACTGATCACTTTAGGATTTTCTTAATAGTAATTAGATGGTCACCTTAACTGGGTGTCTAATTATTGAAACACCACATAACTTCTAGTGTCGATATTAGTCCTGACAAAACTGATTCTAACTAGATAGTCATTAGGGTATAAATTAATCACCATATCACCAATTGAATGAATTGTTTGCTTAGGGCCTTAGTAGTGTTTGATAACCCTATTTGAAACAGCTTCTTGGTTGTGCCGTAGCCCCCTTAGTCGCTCTCAAGGTCTAAGGAATGGGAATTTAGAATCCTGACTAAGTATACAAGAGCTAATATTCTCCCTCATTAACTAGATCTAATAGAAAGAATTAGAAGGATTAGTGTATACTAGCAAAACCTAAGCTATACTTCTCATCTCATATTCTTCGTATTTTATTTTATTGTCTTTAGTTTCCTAGTTTTAACTATTAAATTCGAAATTCTATTGCTTTTATTTTCTGTCTTTAATTATTTACTTCTTACTCGTTATTGCTACCCATCCGTATAGCACACTTAAGTCCCTGAGAACGAACTCAACTTATCAACTAAAACTTGCATACGTCCTGTAATACTTGCAGTACTGTGCCTGTCTAGGGTGAGAGTGCGTAGTTTTCTAGACTTTAATTTATCTTATTTTTATCACACCCTAGGCGACACCATCTGCGGTATCTGTATTTTAAATTAGAAAAATATAGCCCTATAGGATAATTAATTGATTCTTTTGCGTATATAAAAGATTTAAATACCTTGTTGTGTGGGTGTTGAACTTGCAGGTAAATTACTACACACCCCTGGATGGTCATTAGGAAGTCTTGCATTGTTCACTCGCACTAAAGGGTCATGATTGTCAATTCGATTAACAAAATCTTCAAATCTCCTAACACTGCACCAAATCACAAACAACTTTAGCTTTCAAACTTACATCTTTTCTATGAGAAATGGTTCTGACCTCAGATTTAATTCTCTGTTAGGAGTGATTATTCTACTCAATGACTCAACCTGAGATGTAGTATTGATGCTCAATCCCCCAATACTCATCACATATTTTAAATTCTCCTGGAAGAGGTATTATTTTTACTAATAGGTTAAAAATTATCCGAGGTTCTAAGTTTTGCTCCCAAAATCTTACCTTGAGAGAATTGACAAAAGATTGTGATTCAGAGCCGTTTAGAAAATGCATAGACTTTTACTGCAGTTAACTTCCTATTCAATTTGTTACAGAGTATAGGGACTTCTAGTGCAATCTTGAAATATATAGGAACCTACTATTTAATTTTGTGAACTGTAGAAGCCACTGAAACAAAATTGTGATGGAGACTTAGTGTACAATTATCTCAACACAAGTACATGATCTATAAGGCAATTAACTAAAAACATTCCTCTAGAGACTTCTAATGCAATTAATTAAAATTATATATGTATCTGCAATTTTTGCATTATAAAAAGACCTAAAGTGCAAGGACTTTTTTTCAAACGAAAATACTGAGATAAATTGTGCAATTAACTCAAAATCAAATATAGAGACATACCTGCGATTAACTCAAAATTAATAATATAGAGACTAGGCAATTACATATATAATTGGGGTTGACCGATTAGGTATGAAGCATAGAGGGTTTGACCGTGACTTAGGGAGTAGGACCATTACTAATAGGGGAGTTGTTGCTGCCAATCATATGTCAAGCAAAGAGGATGCAAAGTGGAGTGATCTTCTACTTGATCGACGACGAAGTTGGACTGCGGCGGTGTTGATGGCGACTATTCCGAGACTGAAAAGAAGAATCGTCTTTTTTTTTCTACCGATGAATGATTATTGAGAAGAAAAGAAAATTGTTACTTATATTAAATTAGAAAAGGGTATATTTGGTATAACAAAATTTTAAGGGACTTTTAAAGGGAATATTTAAGTAGGGGATGAGAGAGGGAAATTATTGTTGAATTTGGGGTGTAAATGGTAATAATTCCTTATTTATCATCTGAATTATTACCTTTTAATTTTTTTTTCAATTAATGTTACACTTTAACTTACACAATCGTGTTTTTATGCGGTAGCAAATCGCAAGGCTATTTTAACTTGGGGTTTTTCTACAATTTATGCTAGTCTTAAAACGTGAATTTGTGCATACATGTGGGATGTGTTGGAAGTGGTGCGGGAGTTATTCAAAAACCATGCATAATTATTGAAGATTTCAAGCATATAGCTGAGAAGGATACAAATGGGATGTCTAGGAGAGTACTAGGCTTATGACGAGGTTTGAGAGGTGGATAAATGCTTGCAGACTTTGTGACCTAGGTTTTAAGGGGCTGAGATACACATGGTGCGATTTATGGAATTCATGTTTGAGAAATATGAAGCGCCTGGATATATTTTATGCTAACGAAATTTGGCACAAAACTTTTCAAGCAAAAAGGATCCAACACCTCCCTCTCGGGTCATGTCCCCATTCTCAATGCACTAGAGTGTGATATTCACTAAGGGATTAAGCAACACATATTTAGATTTGAGGCAGTGTGGCGCTTCTATGAAAATTTAGTGATTTTGATACTGGAAAATGGGATTCAAAATGTAGTAGTCTGGATGATTACTTAGAGTGTGTGTGTGTGCACAAAAACTAGCAAGGATCCAAAGAGCGCTACAGATGGGATAAAATTATTCACTATTACATTTTGAGTAACGACTTATCAAAGAGTATGAGAGTGTGCTAGTATAAGAAGAGATGCATTAGTTTGAACGTTCACAATCCAATTGGGTTCATTCGGGGGTCAGTATCATGAGATTTTATCATCTTTCGACGCTTATTAAACAAAGAAATAAGGATTTCATCAGAATAAAGAATAAATATCACGAGTGGTTTATCAGTGACGATGAATAAAAGGCGTGAGTTAGGAATTTCTTCATGTATCTTTTCTCCCTAGATGATATTGTGGATTTGTATTTCATGCTTCCCCACTTCCATTTCTTGTTTAGAATTGATTCCATGAATTAGAGAGAACCGCGTTGATGAGGAGGTTCATATCGCGGTGTTAAGATGCAAACTAATAGGCGTCAGGATTTATGGGATGAAGACTGCGTTGTATTACATATGTTGGAGTATAGTTGGTTTTTGGTATGCTCATGATTTGTAAAACTCGTGGGGTGGGGTCCTTCTTTAAGGATGTCTTGGGATCTCTCATCCATTTTATTCCAAAGGTGAATGATCTGGAATATATTACCCAGTTTTGACTGATTAGCTTGGTTAATGTGTGCTACAAGATTTGCATGAAGGTACTAATGAATATGCAATGCCTCATGTTAGTGGATTTAATAGGCCAGATCAGAGTAGCTTTCTACCTAACCGATCAACAACTGATAATATAATTGCAGTAAGCAACACTAAATATTTTCTGAGATGCGTAAAGAAAAGAAATGAATTATGGAAATTAAGGTGAATGTGGTGGATGCGAACAATAAGATTAAATGGGATTTTATCAAAACCTCTTAGCTTCCATGGGGTTTTTGACGAGGTGAATATTAATGATTCTTACTGGTATATAAGGCAATGAGTTAAGTGATCTTTGTAATGGGGAAACATTAGTACCATTCAAATTAAAAAGTGGAATCTATCATCTAAAATCGGTCACTCTTTATATGTTTGTAATTTTCATGGAGAAATTTTCCATTCTCATAGAACAACTCATCAGTAATGGCTCTTGGTAACCTTTTCGTTCTTGTACAGGGGGTTACCTTTATATCATATCTTCTTTGTCGACAATTTAGTCTTGTTTTGTAAAGCTACACCTCATAGTATTGTGCTTTTATAGGAAATGATGGACTTTTTCTATCAAGAAGCAAGTAAATCAATAAGAAATAAAACCCCCTTATATATTAAAAAAAAAAGTGGATGAGGGCTTAGCGGAAAGAATCACATCCATGAGTGTTTTTTATCATATCAATGGCCTTGGAAAAAATTTCAGAGTCCCCATCCTTTTAGGTAGTTCTCCTCGGGAATTCTATGGAGAAATGATTAATGGTTTGCAAGGTTAATTGGTAGGTTGGTTGGTGTTGGCATTTCGGGTGTGATAATAATATGGTGTAGGAATGACACCAACGAAACTATGACACCCCGCAAGCGTACGGGGTATCTCTAAGTAAAATTGTGATAAGCGTAGAGCTATCGTTCCTCAAGGACTACATCGGATGTAGTAGATATGCTCAGCTTGTACAAAATTGTAAAGTTGTAATACAAATATGAAATAAGATATGTTTCTTTGGTTTTCTTGCTACAAGGACTAAAATGCAATTAATATAAATAACTAATTAAAAAGATAAATAATGGTAGCTGCAATAAGAGGTGATAATGTATGAGAATGGAATGTTTGATTCTTGTGGGTAATCCTCCTAAATAACTATTATCTGTTGTTATAAGGGTGAACTGATTTGTTCACATTAATCGGGATTCAAATCCATTCTACCCCCTATTCAGGCATCTAGAACATCTACCTTACACACCCTCTGGTTATCCGATGTATTAAAGCACACAACCCAAGGACTACCTAGCGTGCAAGGAACCCACTCATCCAAGGCACTAGGCGTTTATATCCTATGTCTGAAAATCCAACCCCCTGCACGGATGTTAATCGGACAGTCTCTCACTACCTATGTTAATCAAGACATTGATAGGCAAAAAGAATACAAATATAAACTATGTAAATAAATTATTTAATTCAATTAAAAAATAATTCTTTTGTCCTAAATCATCAAAACTCAATAATAATCATAAAGGTTTCATACCCAATTTAAGAATCAAACATATAGTAGCTTAACTCCTACTAAAAGAAATATAAATGAAATAAAATACTTATTGAATCATGTTTAAACATTGAAATTAAATAAAATCAATCTAAGAAACGAATTAATACTATGATAGATGATGAAGAAATGAGGAAAAGTGGTGTGGGACCCTCTTTCTTCTCTTCTCCAGGCGCTTGCTTTCTTTCTTCTCTCTAAATAATGTTGTGGAATTGAAGCATACTGAAATATGGCTTGAAAATTATTTTGTGTACCTTCTAATTTCTTTGGACCCCTTTTAAGAAATAGGAAATTAGGTTTAGAAGGGACCTAACCCATTTTTATGCAGCAAATTACACCTACGAGTCTTGGGATCGGTTTTTTGCATAACTTTTTCATCTTAACTCCGAATTGACTTCTGTCACTTGCTATGCGGCCGTGGCTTCAATCTCTTTCAAAACAATTAGGGAACTGATCAAAAAATCTTCATCAAAATATCATGGTGACTCCATCTTTAAGGTGCAAGACTACTCTAATAATCACTTTAACTTCCCATAGTAGCTCTAAGCTCCATTTTTGCTTTGACTTAGTGACCTATTATCTTCATCTTGGACCTTTGTATTAAGAATGTACCTAAACTACACATTAAGCACACGATTAAAGCACAAAAATCTCTATAATTAGCAATTAGTCCATAAGTAGAAGTACAAGTACAATATCGCAAATAACAGGTGGAAAATTACTCACTTAGGCCCAATAAACTCCTAAAAAAATGTCTCGAATGTGGATTTATTTATCACAAAAAGAGAGACATCAGATGGGAAAGACTTTATCTATTGACAGACAAATCATACTTACACATTCAATGCTCAGGGAAATATCAATGTATATTATGCAAATAGAGAAATTATCGGATTATGTTTGCCAGGAGATAGACAGAATTCAAAGAGATTTTATATGTGTGTCATCTTCTAAACAAAAACAAACTGCTAGATTACTTGAGAGAAGTTATGTTTTCCAAAGAGAGTGGGTGGTCTAGTCTTCAAAAAATAAGAATATATGACATGACTCTTCTCGAGAAGTTGGGATGGAAGCTTATGCACAACGAGTCAGTCTTACGCCAAAACAATTTCATGACGAAACTTCTTCATTACGATCCAAGGAAAACAGATTCTAACATATGTAGATCTATTGTGAAAGGTATTGTCATGGTTAGACAGGGATCCTGGTAGTTTATTGATGATAGGAAGTATGAAGATGTATGACTTGACGTGTGGGTAGGTAAGTTGCCGCTAGTAAACTATGCACTCTCGTTCTAAAATGGTGGATAATTATACACGTGAGGATGAGCCTTTTTATTGGAAGATTTTCCAACATCTAATTCCAACTTTGAAACTCTTGGAGATCTTACTGGTCTACCTTGCTAGAGACAATATGGGTCAAGATTTGTTTTTATTGCAAAAGGAATTAAACGGGAGATACTCGGTTAAATTGGCATGCGGGGAAAGGAAATAAGAGTTTCATAATGTGGATGTGGAATGGGAGAGAGTATGGAAAGAGAGGTTTCTCTAAAAAATTAGAGTTCTAGTATGGCAGACAATTTTTTATCGTCCAACTACTAGAGGAATCATGATTAAAAGAGGGGCAAAAGTTATCCTTGGTGTGAATTACATAAAGAAAATGATATCCACGTTTTAGGGAGTGTCCAAAAATCAAGAGGATTAGGGATCGTATTGAGAACTAAATCAGAGATGTGAGATATTCGAGCTCTCAATACGATAGAAGAACCCATAGTAATGTCAATAACTATGGAACACTGGAGATGAATCCACAAGTCTATGTTGTGGCACAAGACTTGAATTTGACTAATGACTAAGGGATAAATACTAATGGGCTTAAATGCAACCCTTTAGTTTCTTGATAATAGCCTCACGAAGCCCAATAAGAAGGGTGATTACAGAATCTAGATAGTATGCAACATCCAGCGGGTGGCGGCTATTTTTTTCAGAGGCGAGGATTTGTAATAATGGGATAGTTAGGAGCTGCCATAGGGAAAATCAAGACGGACTTGATCAGTATGTGATTCCAAACTTAGAGACATGTGATGAAAATAATATCTTGCACAATCCAGCGCATTAAGGGCCTGGTACGGAAATTTCGAGGACTCCAAGGCAATAATTTATGCAGCTAGTGCCTAGTAGCGCAAGGGGCTATATTTTACCATCTCCCGATATGTCCACATACGAGTGGTGGAACAAGAGCTTGATAGTTAAATATCTTCACACGGGACTACCGTGGAATATATATTTTTGTATATTGGATTGGACAATGTGGCTGGAAAGAAAGGATTAGATCTTTAATCACAACGAGTTGACGAATGTCACGATTTCAATTAAGAAGGCCAAATATCATGCATATGATTTTCTTAAAGCATAGGGTAGCATCCCGTGGAGGTCTTTGAATAAAAAAGGATACGTTGAGCTAATAGCATGGTCTAAACCAATTCATGGTTGGAAATTGAACACATATGGGATCTTTAATGATAAGTGGAAAGTCGGTGGAATTGGCGGGTTAATTAGGGACAAGAAGGTATATGGGTAAGAGGATTCTTGAGGAAAGTAAATTGTGAATATTCGGTGATTTTGGAACTAGCTTCGCGCTACGAGGTACTTAAAATGTCCAAGTAAAAGGGAATATCATGTGTTTGTGCGGAGGTAGACTCGGTGGAAGTCATTACAGCTTTGGAGCATGTAGATCAACACATGGGTACGGGTTATCCCGAGCAGGGGCATTTCATCCTTCCCACCAAACGTGTTATAGAAGTTAATTATATGTGATACGTTTAGATGGAAGACACCTGATGTCTCGTATCTTGTTATATATTAATAGGATCACGAGATATTATAGGAATTACTTGTGGTTTTTTACTTAATATGTGACTTTATTAAAGTTCTTTGTTATTCTCAGAAATTTGGATATCTGTGGAGATTTTTACGTTAATTGTTTGTTAAGTGTGTAGATCTAGGTACATGGATTATACGACATCCCAAGCTAACGAGAAAAATTCAAAGTCAACCCTATTTTAAGGCGTGAAAATATCAAAAACTCACCTTAGAAGGTCACGTGCAATTGCCGATAAAATTTAAAGTCAACTCGAGAGGGTCATTACACATATTTAGATAGGTTTCTGATCAAGCCTCTTAAGCTGAAGATAGTATTTCAAGTCGGGGGCCCGTGAAAGGAAACCATTCGTAAATAGGAGTTGATACTACAAAGTTATGCGAATTTTTCCACCATGACTGGAACTTGTCCAACATTGCTAGAAAATGTTTGGGTCACTTTTGACCCACCCAGTGGTTCCCACAACCCAAAAATGTTTTCACACCTTACTTAGGTGAAAAATGCAGTTAGAAATCAGTTACAAAACATTTTGAAAAGAAAGAGAGTCACCTCGAGCAAGAAGAAGAAAAAGAAGGAGAAGTCAACACCACGTCATTCCACCCATTTTCATCATCCATTTCCGTTAAGACTTTGATTACTAATTTCTTCTACTTTTAATTGCTTATTATGAATATGTATATTATGAATAGTGTACTTTATTCCATTGGTATTGATGGTGGAAAAGATGTGATAAAATAATGATAATAAAATATAAATAAAAGGAATACACACCCACTACTACCACGAGAAACTCACTGCAAGTGTACAGATTGTTTGCAAGTTGTAATTGATAAATAAGATTTGTTCTCAGGGATTTATCAGTTAGCTTAGACTCGTGTTTAGATGTGGAAGTGTAGTAGAGATTAATTGTTAGACCAAATGATAGAAATCAAGAAATAAGATAATGGAGTTGAGAATATAGATTCGGTCTGCTAGTACGCACCTATCCTTCTGAATCAATTCTAATTATAAGGGTGATTTAAGCAAGTATAAATAGTCGGGATTCTACAATCCTCCTATCTCCTATTAGGGTAGACTTAGGAAGCAACCTCAACACTACTAGGGGAATTGTGTAAGGGGACCCTGCGAAATGATCGGTGGTTAAATTAAACCTTATGACTATCTAGTTAGGCAAGCCCGCCAGGATCACTACCGCACACAAGACGATTATGTGATGTTGTCTATAACTGAATCCCTCGTCAGGGTGATAATCCAACTACTAAGGGCAGACCTAAATTTGGCCAGATCTAGGGCTGGAATAAGTCAAAGCACATAATACATACACATAAATAACTGTTAGTTTCCCAAATAACATAGAATATAGAAATAGAATTCAAAGATTATACATAGTGCAAACCCAAGCTATGGAAAATTTAGTTCATAGCTAAAGAAATAATACTAAAGAATAAAGAGGTTAGAAACATAGTTGAGCTATATAATCTAATACAAATTTACCTTGATGGTAGAGTGGATGAAGGGAGAAGTGAAATTTGTCACTCTCCAGCTTCTTGTCTTCCTCTACATGTCAACTTGCATCTTTGGATGATCTCTACGTGTAATATTGATTAATAATTGAGCAAGGACAATCAATTTAATGTTTATAATATATGTGTAGGTGTTAGGTCAAAATCTAGGTCATTGGCCAAGTCTTGAAGTCCTAATCCAACTCAAACTCCTTTTTCCTTAATAATAGGGATTGGTTGACAGTTGGAGTTTGTAAAATTCATAATTCCTTCTTCATAACTCCAAATACATAGATCTTTTTATCGAAACAACCTAAATTCAAAGACTTTTCTGAATCTCAAAAGGTTCCTTAAGATTTTTTGTAGATTTTGTGCAACATCAAGAATATTACATGTCGTTCAGCTGGAGATCAACTTTGGGTAGCTTTTGCGCTTTTTTAAAACCAAATTCTTTCCTTTTAACTCTTCATTTCACCTTGGATCTTCTATCCTTAACTCCTTTACATTGGTTTGGCATCTAATATCATCATTATACCTAAGAGCTTCACATTTAACACATAAATCACCCTAAAAACACTCTAAAAGTAATAATCCTCCAAATCAAGGCAATATTTAAGAAATTAACGATTAATAGGGAAAATCCTCAAATAAGAACATAAAACAACTAAAAGGATGTCTTTAAACTAAATTAATTCATCATAAATATGGAGACATCAGGTATGAACTAAATATAATTGCCTTGAGAATTTCCATGAACCATAGACGTTGAATTTACAGTTTCATGTAATTAGGAATTGATTATTTAAATTAAATTGATGGGTTTAAGTTGAATATAAACTTTTATGAATTTGTGAACCTCTTAATTTGTCCAAGTTAGTGGTTAGCATATCAATTAGACTACGTCTAGAAGGAAGGTCGAATTGTGGAGTTATTATGTATGTGTTTGACGTTCGTCTATGAACTCGTTGGTTTAGACTAGTTGGATAGTCAATAAAGTTAGAGTTTACTGTGTGAGGGATTTTGTTGGATCGCTTGAGAGAGTTACCTAGAGTCTAAGGAAGACCCTATATATTGTATAGGTATTATGTGGATAGTTTAATCTCGCCTAACTTGAAAAAGTCAAATTTGCCGATCAAAGAAGAAACGATTAAGTTATGTCTAGTGGAGATTAAAATAATTTCTCGAGCTAACTTCTCATACAAATATTATATGTTATTTGAACTTTAATCCTTGATTTAATTTCATAATATTTCTTTACTTTTCATTTTTGAAATTTAGTCCTTATAGTTAATTAATTTACAAAACCCCTGAAAACCAAATACCATATTTTACATCTACATGTTATGTCCCGACTACCATTTTAAATAATTCTTAACAACACAAAAATTAACTTCATAGTACATGTGGAGAACGATAATAAAATACTTACTTTACTACTTGGGACTACTCTTTTACTTGCGAGGAGTCGTCCCTGAGTGTGGTATTATAATCACGCCTTGGGCTCACCAATTTTTTGGCACTATTTACGGGGACTATTTAGTTAATTTATATTTTATTTTTCTTTTGAGCAGTAGTTGTTGGTTTTACTTTGTTTCTTTCTCTTTCGTCTCTACATGTCCTTAGGATGGTGCATGCTCTCGAGCCCCAGAAGGTTTCTTCATCAAAAAAGTAAAAAAGAGTGATCAATAAGAGAACAAGAGATGGTGGAAATGCTAATGGCAATCCAATCAACGTTAACCTTGGGGTGGAAATATAAATCCGCCTATCAACCAAGTTCCTCCAGGATTTCAACCATCCCAGAATACAAACTTACAACACGGAGTTGTGTTCCACCAAATGCTAATTAACCTGGTGATGGGGGAAAGAGTGCGATAAAAATAAGATTTAATAAATAATAATAAACACTCTCACTTCCACGTTACTCACTGCAAGTAACACAGGTCGTACGCAAGTTTTAATGATAAGTTCAGATTCATTCTCATGGACATAGTGTGTTACACGAATGGATTACAAGAAAGCGTAGTAATAAATAGCTCAATGAATTAAAAGATAAGAAAGTAAATATGAATAATTAAGGAGAATAATAATTAATTAAACTAAAGACAATAAAATAAAAGATGTAAGAATAAGATGAGAAGTATAGCTTAGGTTTGCTAGTATGCACTTATCCTTCTATTTCTTCTACTAGTTAATAAGGGTGATTAAAGCTCTTAAAGTAAGTAGCCAGGATTATATATTCCTCCTAAGCCCCTTCTGGGTGGACTTAGGTGGCGACCTAACAATTATCAGGGGACTTAAGGGGACCCTATGCAAGGATCGGTGGTTAAATCTCAAACCCTAATGACTATCGAGTTAGGCAAGTCCTAGACGTTTATGTGGTGTTTCACTAATTAGACACCTCTTCTTGGTGATCATCTAACTACTATTAATGGGGTAGTCTATACTCGTGCACTAGCACTACGGTCAATAAATCGAAACACATAAAACAAATATAAAGGTTAAGAAGCTATTATCAATTTAAAAAGATGTTCCCAGCCAAACTTAGATAAAAGAAAATAGAATTCAAAGATTATACATATGCAAAACCCAAGCTATGAGAATTTTACTTCATGCTGGAAAAAATAAAACTAAAATAAAGATACATATTGTCAACTTGCTTCTCTTGAATGACTTCTTGAAACTAAGGACTAATAATTGAGCAAGGACCTATTTACAATAATAAGAAGATGTATGTATAGGTTCTAAGAAGACCCTAGGTCGAAATCTTGAGTGGAAGGCAAGTAATTTGAGTCCAAGTCCAACTCGAATTCGTTTCCTAAAATATCGGAAAGGATAAACACTGCTCATTGTTTTGATCATATGTCTTTCGTTATTGGTCTGATTTTTGCCTACTTTATATCGAAACGACAACAGCAAAAATATCTATCTTTACTCTTTTAAATGAACGAATTCTCCATTATTGACATAGGTGAGAGACGATGGGTTGGAAAAAAGGTGCAACATCACATAGTTGCATACGAACCAATAGTCAAGGAATTCTATCTTTACCTTCATCATATGGAAAATAACACGCAAGCCATACGAGATGAGTATGGGCTCCTTACACTTAAGTGTCCATGTCCTTATGAGAGTATGAGACAACGGTCTCAGACTTGGATAATTACGATTCATCGGATATTTTTGTGCATGTGCTAAAGTCGAATGTCACGAGGAGGTTCAAAGGTTATGGAGCCAGAAGAATTAGTAAGAAACATCAAGCCGGACTATATATTGGCGTAACCTCTTAAAATCTCTTGCATAATGTGGATATTATCTGACATCAAACTACCCAAAACGAAAGCACTTTGAGCATTATCGACAATCTAATTTAATACTCTTTTCATTCTATCCGCGATAATCATTGTTATGCCTTTATATATCGTATTTAAACAAGAAATATGTCGGTATTCCTTAACTCTCAATGGTGTTTCGGTTTTCGGAATAAGAGCGATGATTGTACAATTCAATGACAATTTTTATGGTATGATAATTGTTCAAAAAATAATTATTTAAGAAAAATATGAGTAAAAAATACTTACTTTTTTTAACTAATAACCTTTCATCAAACTCCAAGGTTTAGGTCAAATTATTAGTATAATAAACAAGTTGAGTTCATCCTTATCACACTCCATTATTTATGTCAAATTATTAGTATAATAATCAAGTTGAGTTCATCCTTAAGGTCCTCCATAAATAAACTACTTGATCAATCCAAGCACAAGCCAAATATCCAATAATGTCTTCTTCATATGATACCACTTCAAAGTCTGATCTTCCATTAAAAGAAATTCCAGGTTCATATGGCATACCATTTCTAGGAGCTATAAAAGATAGGCTTGATTACTACTACAACCAAGGCCAAGATGAGTATTTCAACACTCGAATACAAAAATATCAATCCACAGTTTTCCGAGCCAATATGCCACCAGGACCATTTATGGCTCCAAACCCTAAAGTCATTGTCCTCCTCGACTCTATTAGCTTCCCTATTTTGTTCGACAATTCAAAAGTCGAGAAAAAAAACGTTCTAGATGGCACGTACATACCGTCGTTAAGTTTTACGGGTGGTTATCGTATTTGTGCTTATCTCGATCCTTCCGAACCAAATCACTCCAAACTAAAAGGTTTTTTTTCATCTTTGTTATTAAATTTACATAGTAAATTTGTTCCAACTTTTCGTAGCTCTCTTTCTGACCTTTTTATCAACCTCGAAGATGAATTATCGAATAAAAACGAAGCGGATTTCAACGCTATTTGCGATAAGATATCGTTCGACTTTGTTTTTCGTTTGTTTAGTGATAAGAATCCGACCGAGACACCTCTCGATGGAGCTTCGGGTTTCGATACATGGCTATTTCTTCAGCTAGCACCGTTAATACCCCTATCTATAAGCTATGTTCCAAATTTCGTGATGGATTTTGCTTTACATACATTTCCGTTACCCTTTTTGTTAGCGAAATCGAATTACAACAAGCTTTATGATGCTTTTGAAAAATCTTCTAGCTCAATATTGGACGAAGCTGAGAAAATCGGGATCAAGCGAGATGAAGCTTGCCATAACCTAGTTTTCATGGCGGGGTTTAATGCTTATGGAGGGATGAAAACTACATTCCCCGCGTTGATCAAATGGGTCGGGATAGCCGGGGAAGAGTTACATCGAAGACTAGCTGATGAGATTAGGACCGTTGTCAAAGAAGAGGGAGGGGTAACTTTATCCGCAATTAATAAAATGAGTTTGACTAAGTCAACTGTGTACGAGGTCTTGCGGATTGAACCACCCGTGCCATACCAATACGGGAAAGCAAAGGAAGATATTATTATCAATAGTCACGATTCCAGATTCTTGGTCAAGAAAGGGGAGATGTTATTCGGATATCAACCATTTGCGACGAAGGATTCAAAAGTTTTTACCGACCCGGAGGAATTTAACGCGGATAGATTTTTGGGTGACGGTGAAAAGTTGATCAAGTACGTGTATTGGTCAAATGGAAGGGAAAGTGATGATCCAACGGTGGATGATAAGCAATGTCCGGGGAAAGATCTAGTGGTGCTTCTATGTAGGTTAATGTTGGTTGAGATTTTCCTACGGTATGATACATATGATATGGAAGCTGCTAAGTTCTTGCTTGGATCGTCGGTGACTTTGAAGTCGTTGACTAAAGCTTCTTAAAGTAATGATCGTGTTTAAATACATATATACATAAGAAAATTATTAACAAAAAGAATAAGATAATAGCCATGAAGTATGCTATATTGAAATTTGATTTTTTATTCTCATTTATGTTAGAAATGTTTGCTAAGAGTTGTTGAATGTGATTGGTATTTACTTTTATTATAATGTGCTTCAAGTTTATGTATTGTATTTGAAATAAATTATATATTAACTTTTTCATTAAATTTGAAAGTCATTTCAGTTGAATAGTATTATATCATTAATTTTTAATTATTGTAGAATATTTTAATTTTTAATTATCGAATAATTATCAATTTTTAAGATCAGAAATTAATATATCTCAACTTTAATTGTTAGAAAAAAGAATTACCGAAAGCAATCAATATAGGTATCGTCAGATTTGGGAACATTATAGATGGTGGCCTTAATTAATCCTGGAGTTCGCTAGTGCGATACTTTTCTAATTTTCTATTTAAAGCAGAGTACGAGCAAAAGAAATATTAATACTAGCTACATGAACCAATTAGAACTAGCTTATTGACTAAAACCTTTATCATTTATTAATGTTTGAATCAATGACTTTTTTTTTTTAATACCGAGGAGACCCAAAAAAGGTCAGAATAATAAATCTAATATTACACTAGGATAATGTCAGCCACCGCAGCATCATACACCATCCTCGGAGACTTCCACCATCATACAAAGTAATTCACCTACTCTACATAATATATATATATATATAAAAGGCTCGAACTTCTTCCTGAATATAGGCAGCCTAGTTCTGATTTACCATAAGAATATATATGAGGAGACATGTATATTTCTGTCGGATTAGTCGGGTGCGCGCAAACTAGCCCGGTACCCATGTAACCAAAAAATATGTATATATATAATTTTCTTTTTCGGTTAAATTTTTATTAAGTAACATATTTATGTTACTTTAAACTCTATATGCACTACTAAATTTAAATAAATCTTATAATTTTAATTTTAGAAAAAAAGATCTAAAATTATCCTAAATATAATTATAATATTTTTTTAGCTTTTATTATATTAGTTAACAAAGTAAAATCTGTATATAACAGAAAAGTCAAATAGACTATCCTTTTGAAAATAAATTTATAGCATGGTACAAAACATGAGTTTCAAATTTATAGGGACTAATACAAAATTTTGAAAAATTTAAAAGAGCCAAAACGTTATTTTCTTGTAAAGGTAAAAAATTAGTTTTTAAAATTTTTAGAGAGTCCTAGCTAGACTCCAAATCTTATAAGATAGATCCGTATCTGAGTCAAGACTCCTCAATTTGACAATTTGACAAGAAGAATCATTTATAGAATAGTTTTGATTTTTTTTATTTTTGAAGTGGATAGATTTTATATTTATGAAAGACATGTTTTTAAGAGGTTATATATAGAGATCGATAGTTAGCCTAGTGGTTAGGTTACTCCGTGGTTCTCTCATGTATTAAAGAAAATAAGAGGTAATATATATATATATATATATATATATATATATATATATATATATATATATATATATATATATATATATATATATAGTAGGTAAAATCCGTATCTGAAAACACTAAAGAAAAAATGAATTTCGTTGACAGGAATCGAATCCAGGTTAAAAAAAACCGTGTCTTAAGACACTAAAGCAAAAATGAATTTTGTTGACGGGAATCGAGCCCAAGTTCAGAAAAAAAAAATTAATAAGTGGGGTTAGAATCAATCCTGACCACCACTTATGTTTAGTAAGATTAAATCCTGACCACCATTTATGTTTAGCCAGATTTAATCCTGGCCACCACTTATGCGGGTAAATCTGGACCGTTGGAAAAACTCTGAAATATAATATATTAGGTAAAACCCGTGTCTGAAGACACTAAAGCAAAAATTAATTCCGTTGATGGGAATCGAACCCAGGTTTCCTGGGTGAAGGGGTCAGAATCAATCATGGCTACCACTTATGTGGGTAAATCTGGACCGCAAAAAAACTTTGAATATATATATATTTGACAAAAAAATTATATATATAAATTTATTGATACGATAAAAATAAAAAACTATGAAAAATTAATGATATTTTAATTGTGTATATAATTAAGATTTTTAATATAGAATTAATTGATTGATTTCAATTAAAGACTCTTTTTATTAATTTTTCAATAGCTTACTGTATTGGTTTTAGTGTTAAAACCTCAACGTTATTTAACCTTGTCTGTTTGTTTTCGTTCAAAATTATTTAACCTTGTCATTAATTGACTATATTTGTCAAGGGCTGCTCGTGGAAATAGTCAGTTGGTCAGGTGTTCTAATCTAGAGGAGGTGGCAGCGGCGGCAATTAGTCAATTACATGCTTTTTTTAATCAGAATAGATCTTTCATGGTGGAACTGGCACATCCACAATTGTCAATGACGTGTAGTGTTCGCATTAGTACTCCACTATTCATTATATAGTGCAACTGGTGCATTTTATTCTTAATAGCCCTATTATCATTAACATAATCAGGGCCGTCCTTAGCTTTTCCGAGGCCCTAGGCGAAATTAAAATTGGGGCCCTTATTATATAATTTTTTTTTATCTCAAATCTATTTTTCTAGCTTTTTTAGATGAAAAAGTACTAATTAATTCTTTATAGTCTAGTTGTTCTAACATTTCTTTTTCAACTGATATAGTAGCTAATCCGCTTAATCTTTCTTGTGACATAGTTGATCGTAAGTATGTTTTTATAAGTTTTAATTTTGAAAAACTTCTTTCCGCTGATGCAACAGTAACTGGTATTGTGAATATTATTCTGTAACAAATACACGTATTAGGATAAGAATCTATTACTTTAATATAATTAAGGACGTCCAAAGGTTTATTTATATGGCTAGGTAAAACTTTTATAAGTACTTTCAATTCACAATATAAATCATAGGTAAAAAAATTTCCATTGTTAGTTTTATAAATTTTTTCATTTGTTCCCCTAAAAGCCAAACTATTTTTAGCCAAAGTTTTAATAATTGCAATTATCCTCTTCAATACTTGTTTCCAATGTTCTTTTTCTTTATTTATACTTTATTGGATAGCATGATCAATTGTCTTTGATTTCTCTAACCCCGTTTTTAAAATCATCCAACTACTCATATTATTAATATGCTCAACAGATATCTCATGATTTTTTAATATATCACCTAGATTGCTCCAATCATTAATTCCTTCGGTACAAAGTTTACTAACACCAACTCTAGTACTGAATAGCTTACAGACAAAACAAAATACTTTATCAACACTTTTTGAATAAATAAGCCATTTTCTATCATGTTTTTCATGGTTAGATAAACATCGAACATAACTCTTACTTGAAAAACGTCTACCTTTGCTATTTTTTGGAAAATCTATGTCAGTTACTCTCGTAGGACCGTTCTCTACTAAAAAATCTATAAGTTTTGTATCAATAGTTATCCAATTAGCTGGATCAAGTATATCAATAAACCTATCATCTTCTTTAAGATTTTCATTGAAGAGATTATTTTGTTCATTAATAAGTTTCTCATTTTGTTCATTCACAAGATTAATGTTTTCATTGTTATTTAAATCTAAGTTGTTTTCATTTGGTGAGGTTATGTTTCCAATTTCAATAAAATCTTCATTTTGGACAAGATTATTACTTGAATTTTTATTTTTAGAAGTAATAAATTTATCTAACGCTCCTTTTTGAGATTCAGTTTGTACTAGTATTTCTCTTTTTCTCTTTTTCTCTTTCTTTTCTCACATCCAGATTGTTGTTTTCTACTCGACATAATGTTTATAGAATAAAAAATATAAAAGTAAACGATGAAACCTGGAAAGTAGCAATTAGAATCACGCGTCCTTTTCTGTAATATCCCCTGTTTTCTATCTTTGAAATGATATAATTTAGAACCTGTATAAAAAATAGAAAGTGTTATTCATGATTTCACATATACAACAAGACTATGACACATCCAGATTAGCTATGCAATTTACCAAAACTTCACTTTCGCTCAAACCAACGATCTCTACATATATTAACACATCTAAAAAGAATTAACTCTTGAGTAATATAGTAGCCAAGAATGAACTGAATTAGATTTCATGGTTTCTTATCTAATCCAAAATTCGACACAATCCACCTGATTTTAATTAAATAAAAAATTTATCTGTTTTTCACAAAAAAAAAATCATCTGCCGAATATAATTTGAACAAAAAATAAGAACGCTTATGGGAAATTGGAATCATTTGATAAATTTTTGTTGGTTTGTTAACTTTGAACAAATCAATTATTGGAACAATTTAAGTAAAAAATTCATATAATTTGCATTCAAATTTTACTGCCAAAGCAATATCTCTACTCACAAAATCTAACACAAAAACTAATAAATAATAAATATGGAGATGTGAATAATAGAATTACATACAAATTAAATGGAGAATCAAAGAAAAGAATGTTAATTACCTTAGAAAATCTGAGAAATTAAAGTTTTGAGAGGAGATATGAACGGTGAACAAATACCCTAATTAAATTTATAAGTGAAGCAGACAATTTAAATGTAAGAGTGAGCAATAAAATTGAATTCTGAACAATGTTGTAAGTTTATTAAACTAATCTAAACAAGATATATATAAGGAATTAGAAAAAGAACCGTTGAATAGAATGGACTCACAAAATGTGGCCGTTGAAAAAAGATCCGTTGTTTATTTGTTCAAGATTTCTGTTAGAAATGAAAAAATTGTAGAAAATTTACCTGTTTGGAGAAATCTTGGCCTAAAAAGTTCTGCATCTTTGTTCATCACTGCCATTTTTGCTTCTTTTGGATTTTTTTTTTGTTCAAAGTCTTTTGGAATTGATGTACTGACTAACTAGCGTGTATATGTTTTTGAGTTCTGAGTTATGTTATTTAGATTTTGGGCATCTATTAAAAAATTGTTGGGCTTAAACTTGGACATCTATTTAATAAAATTGATGGGCTCTGTTTTTTTAAACTAATTTGGACCTTGTTTTTTTTTTAACGAAAAAACTGAGTCGTATATATATATTATATATAATAGTTATAAAAATTTTGGTGCCCCTTTAGATTTGGGGCCCTAGGCAACGGCCTAGTTTGCTTAAGGGAACAGCCGGCCCTGAACATAATAACAAAATAACAAAGCTCCCACACACAGTTTGACATGATCTGCGACTAGCTGCCAACTGTATGTACTAGAGGTTTAGTACATTTGCATGTGCTTGAGGTAACTAAAAATTATGGTTAATGATATAATTCATATGCTCTCATGCATCAACAGTGATGATGGAAAACCAAGACATGAGGTCTAAAATGAGATATCCTCCACTGTATGTGTAAAAGTTTCTTCTCTCTGGCCCGACTATCGAGATGACTCCCAAAACCCTAACCCCACCGAAAGACACCACTTTCCACTGCCGAAACCTTTCCACCACCACATAGATCTACCCTTCCTTCTCTTCTTTTCTCTTCTTTTCTTAACCCTAACAAGATTAGGTTCTCTTATGAGGATCGATATTCTCTTTATTAGCTTTGCTCGTATCAGATTTATTCGAATTTCTATTTCGTGCTTTATTAACTTCTCCTTCACCTTTGTCTTCTAGCTTGTGGATCTAACCTATCTCGCATTTATGGCAGCACTTAAAGGTGAAGGGACAGAAGAGTTTGATGACACTCTTTCGTTATCTCCTGACAAAGATGCTATTTATGCTCAGTTTGAAGAGCCGAAGTTATTTCTACGCATTATTGCTACTGGTAACATTAATCTTAACTACCTTAAGAGGATTATAATACAACATTGAGGTGTTAAAGGTAGGATCTCTATTGATAAAAGAGGGAAAAACTTATGCGTTATTCAGTTTGAAAAAATTGAAGATCTTGAACTTGTTTGGAAAAATCGCCATTATCATGTTTTTGGTTTTCATATACAGATTCAGAAATATGATGAATGTATTGCAAACCCTAATTTATGGGAAGAAACAGCTTTCTGGGTGAGATTTGATGGAATACCTCCTTTATTTATAAAAGAAAGAAATGTTAGGAAAATTGCTTCTCTTTTAGGCAATGTTATTGAAATGGTACTCCCGGATCCTGATAACTTTAAAGTCAATTCAACTATTAAAGCTAGAATTACTTGGAAAATTAACAAACCTCTTAAAGCCGGATGTATGTTCAAATTAAGAGATAGTCACTTTGTTTGGGTTGCTTTTAAGTTTGAGAAACTATTTGATTTTTGCTTTGTGTGTGGTATTGTATCACATGAAGAAAAGTACTGTGATAATCCAGACAAACTTACTACAAAGTTAGGCAACTGGATAAGGTTTATTGAGAATGAAAGAGGCAACCAAACTTTTGTTTTCTCGGCTAGTAAGCAAGATAATTTGGTTAATAATGTCCAGAATAAACGTACTAAACGTCCACTCAAGAATAAGAACAAATTGGATACGAATAATGCTTTTATTAAAACAGAGTCAGAGGTCAATGTTGTTCAATCTATGCTGTCCCTCCCTTCTGTTAATTTGGGGGACAAACTCTTGAAGGAATCAAAACTACAACAGCTGTGAGGCCTTTAACTGAAGGTGAATTTAAAAAGCTTTGTGGCCCAAGTGATACAAGCCCAATAGCTGAAAAAGGACAATCTCCTATTATCAGCCCAAATGTCAAATTTGATCCATCTATTACATTTAACTCGGGCAAGAACATTTTATTTGGGTCCATAGAGAGGAACAAACATATTAGAAAAGATCTAGGTATTCCTTCTGAGGATGAATTAGCCTCCTTGGTCCCTGCAACTTTTACTGGATCTAAGGATGAAGATGGTTTTCAAGCTGATAGAGAATGTAATGAGATGGCAGAGGATATGGAGCTTGATAAATTCAATGAAGAGGAAGAAGGAGAGGAAAAATGGGAAGAAGCTATTTTTCTTGACAACTTAGAAGTGGTTTGCGGGGTTGACCCAAATCAACCCCAAAAATCACATGATACGAGTTTGGAACTGTCAAGGCATTGACACAGCCTTGACATAATTGAGCTTAATCGACATGGTTAAAGCTCACAACATTCAGGTACATTTTCTTTCAGAGACTAAGAATAAAATTAAGATTCTTGAAAAACTATGCCCCAAACTTAACATGACTTTAGCTACTGTTATTGATCCTGTGGGTATTTCTGGAGGGCTAGCTGCCTTTGTTAAAGATTTAAATCTGTATACACATATAAGTTCTTCTAAAAACTTAGTTCACTGCTCATATATACATCCTTTGACATGACTAATCTTTGTTTCTTTTGTGTATGGTCCTACAGCTGATGGAGAAAAAATGAATTTTTTGAACGAGATCACTAAATTAAACAATTCTCAGAATTGTTGGTGTATACTTGGGGATTTTAACCTCATTAGATTTCCCTCGGAAAAATTGGGAGGTAATATAGACAGTATCAAAAGAAGGAATATGGAATTCTTTAATAACTTTATTAAATCAAATGACTTGATAGAATTACAATCAAAAGGATGTAGCTTCCCTTGGTCTAACAAGAGGAATGACAATCTTTTGATTAAACAAATTCTTGATAGGATTTTGGTTAACAAAAAATGGTTTGATTCCTTTCATGATTCATGGTGCTCTCTTTTGCCACCAACTGGATCAGATCGCACTCATGTATTGCTCAATATTGGGATTCAAGCATCAAATAAGAATAATAAAAGGTTCATTCTTGAAAAAGGTTGGCTCTTTGATAAATCATGCTGTAATTTAATTCTTAATAAATGGAAGGACAAAAATCTTGATTTTTTGAGAGAAATAGAAAGATTTGGCATAAAAATTAAAAGGATACAAAAAAGTGTATCTCTTTGGGCTCGAAAAAGAATATTGAACAACAGGATTCTTATCTCAAAAACCCTTGATAAATTAGAGGAGATTTTTAATGCTCCTTACTCAACTGAAAATGAAAGGGTTTTTGAGAAATTGAATTCTGAACTTGAATTATTTTGGAAGAAGGAAGAATTATATTGATCTTTAAGATCAAAAAACACTTGGTTAAGATTGGGAGATAGGAATACTAAGTACTATCATGCCATTACTAAAATTAAGAGAGTTAGAAACAAAATCTCTAGACTGAAGAAATTGGATGGTGAGTGGACTGAATCTGATCATGAAATAGTTGATGAAATTACCTCATATTATAATAATATTTTCACCTCGGTTGGCCCAAAGAATTATGATCCAATTATCCATTGTGTGAAAAAAGTGGTAACTCAAGGTATGAATAATGATTTAGTTAAACCAGTCAATGAATCAGAACTCAAGAAAGCTGTTTGGTCCTTAGGGAGTGACAAATCCCCTAGACCAGATGGTTTTAGTGGATTCTTATTCAAAAAATTCTGGAATGACATTAAATTAGATCTTATTAGACTTGTATCTGATTTCATTATGCAAAATTCTTCTCTTGAAGATATTAATGGTACCATGATTGCTTTGATTCCAAAGTGTACTAATCCAGATTTTATTTCTTCTTTCAGGCCTATCAGTTGTGCAAACTTTATTTATAAAGTTATCTCTAAAATTTTAGCCAACAGGTTACAACCATGGCTTTGTGATTTAATCTCAAATACTCAAACTGCCTTTATTCCAGGCCGGACAATATTTGAGAACATTATTATAGCCCAAGAGGCTACTCATTATCTTAAGAACAAGAGAACTTCAAAAAAATATAGCATTTCCATCAAAGCAGATATGAGCAAGGCATATGAGAATATTGAATGGGATTTCTTATTAGATCTCTTAACAAAAATGGGCTTTCATACCAGAGTGGATACAAAACTGTATATCTACTGTCACTTATTAAATACAAATTAATGGTACATTGTATGAAATTAACAGTCCTAAGAAAAGGCTAAGACAAGGTGACCCCTTATCACCTTATTTATTTTGTTTGGTCACACAAGCATTAACTTCACTCATTGATCATTATGTTCACATGAAATTACTCAAAGGTATAAAAATTGCGAGAGGGGCCCCAATGATTACTCATATTCTTTTCGATGATGACAGCTTGTTCTTTTTTGAAGCTGATGAAAATAATCTTGATATTTTTCTTAACATTTTGAACTGGTACTCTTTGAGCTCTGGGCAATGTATTAATCATAAAAGTGGCATTCTATTTAGCAAAAATACTCCACTTGAAGAGAGAAATAAATACTCATCTTTACTTAGAATGAAAAAACTTGAGGATTTGGGCAAATATCTCAGAATTCCTTCTAATTGGGGAAAATCAAAAGTTAAAGCATTGGAATGGCTTGTTGAGATGGTTATAAAAAAGATGGATAATTGGGAGACAAAAATTCTATCTAAAAGTGGTAAAGAAATTCTTATTAAATCTATCATTGGAGCAATTCCCAACTTTATTGTGTCTGTCTTCTTGATTCCCAAAAAGGTAACAACTCATTTAACTTCTCTCATTTCTGATTTCTATTGGAATAATCAAGGTGAAACTAGATGTCATTGGGTAAAATGGCAAACACTCATGAATAGTAATATAGATGGAGGATTGGGGTTTAAAGAGTTCCATACACAAAATGAAGCTTTATTAGCTTCAAATGCGTGGAGAATTTTCAACAATCAAAACTCTCTATTATTTAGAATCTTAAAAGGGAAATATTTCCCTAATTCAAGCTTTCTTGAAGCTTCTATAAGTAATAATTGTTCTTGGGCTTGGAGAAGCATCATTACATGTAGAAACTGTTTCAAAAATGATCTTAAATGGAATGTTGGTGATGGAAAGATGATGTCTCCTCATTTGTGATAGATTTATATTAGGATGAGACATCATTTTTAGTGATTTAGAAGTCATAAATGTCGATTTTCTTGAGAAATAGTGCACTTTCCTATTCTGAGTCTTAATTTAGTAAAATAATATTTTTAGAGCATATTGGATTTAATTGTTTATTTAGTGTGAAGCTTTAAAGATAATTATGGAGATTAATTAGAGTCCAAGTCAAAGACTATAACATATGGAAAGAGATTAGCATGGTAATTGGAGATAAGGAAACAAAAGCTAAAAAGATGGAAAAGGAAAAGCTGCATAAGTCTGAGATTCTGCCGCACACGCCTAAAGAAGTGGTGATTACTCCTACAAGGAAGCCGATGTTGGTAATTTCCTTTCATAGGGACGTAGATAATTCTCTGAGGATTCTTTTGGTATATTATGGAGCAAAAACCGACCAATAACGAAGAAGATATGCTCAAAACGGTCCAGCAGTGTTTATCTTTATTTCCACACGAATTTGAGTTGGGTTAGGAGTCCAATACTTTATCTCTTCCTCAAGAAAACGAATTAGGTCTTAAAAACACCTATAAATACACTCTTATATCACTTGTAAATCATCCTTGCCTCATAGTAATTAGTTCTTAAGGTTTTATTCTTCCAGTTTATTGTAGAGAGCAAGATGATGTCTTTTGTAATTTCTTTTAGTTTATCTCCATCAGGTATGAACTAAACTCCCCATAGCTTGGGTTTTGCATCATGTATAATCTATGAATTCTAATTCTTCTATCTAAGTTTCTTTGGTAATTATATGTTTTAATTTGATATTAGCTACTTACCTTTATATTTGATTATGTGTTTTGATTTAATGTATGTTTTCCTTGCGGTGCGCAACGTTTAGGATTACCTTAATAGTAGTTAGATGATCACCTTAGCTGGGTGTTTAATTATTGAACCACCACATAACGTCTAGTGTCGATATTAGTTCTGACAAAACATGATTCTAACTAGATAGTCATTAGGGTTTGTTTTAATCGCCATATCACCAATTGATTGTTGCGTTTGCTTAGGGCCTTGGTAGCGCTTGATAACCCTATTTGAAACCACGTCTTGGTTTTGCCGTAGCCCCCTTAGTCGCTCTCAAGGTCTAAGGTATGGGAATTTAGAATCCTGACTAAGTATACAAGAGCTAATATTCTTCCTTATTAACTAGATTAATAGATAGAATTAGAAGGATTAGTGCATACTAGCAAAACCTAAGCTATATCTCTTATCTCATATTCTTAGTATTTTATTTTATTGTCTTTAATTTTCTTAGTTTAATTCTTAAATTCGAAATTCATATCTTTTATTTTCTGTCTTTTAATTATTTACTTTTACTCGTTATTCCTACTCACGCGTATAACACACTTAAGTCCCTGAGAACGAACTCGACTTATCAACTAAAACTTGCATACGTCCTGTAATACTTGCAATACTGTGCCTGTCTAGGGTGAGAGTGCGTAGTTTTCTAGACTTTATTTATCTTATTTTTATCACACCCTAGGCGACACCAAGTTTTTGGCGCCCTTGCCGGGGACTTGTGTCTCGTTAGCGTGTGGGTTATCTATTTCGAGTAGTAGTTTTTAATTAGTTTTTAGTTTTTAGTTTTTATTTTTCCGGATTTACGCTTGTGGTTTGCTTTAGTCTTTTTCAGGATTCACAGTGTTTAATTCTTGGCCTCCGTTACCGGAGCCTGAGAGGAGCTTTAGAGTTTATAACAGACGTGTTCGTGAGGAAAGATCCTTAAGAAGAGCTATGGTAGGCGTACAAGGTCAACAAGATCCACCTGGGATCCAACAACAAGATCCACCTGGTGTACAATAACAGGATCCTGGTTTACACGGTGTACAAATACCAGTAGGAGGAGGTAATGGGCAGAATAACGTTAATAATCAACACAATCGAGTAGAGCAACATCTCCCTGGTCTTCATGTACCGTTTCATGTTCAACCAATCGGTTACCGTCCTCCAGAGATCCAAAATATCAAATTTCTACCCGATCCGGGTATGCTTAGCCAGTTTCAAAGTTTTGGACTCTATAATGGTACATCAATTCAAGATCCGGTAAGATCGATTCAGAATTTCATGCAGATTTGTGATGCCTATATTACTCCCGGCATTACACGCGAGCAACTGTTTTGTCATATGTTTTCGTTCTTCTTGACCGGTAGAGCTAGCGAATGGCTAGAAAGACAACCACATGGGACAATTCTTTCTTGGAGAGAACTTCAAGCCGCGTTCTTTAACCGTTTCTATCTGAAGAGTATGAGACTCAAAGATCAAACCGAGCTTGCAAGATTTTGCCAAGAAGATGGAGAAACAGTAGGAGAGTCATGTACAAGGTTTCAACAGAAATTAGCTAGATGTCCGCTCCATGGTTATACCCCTTCTCTACAACTTGTGATATTTTATGAAGGGCTTAATGATAAAGGTAGAGAAAAGGTGGATAATATTGGAAAGGGTAATTTTGTGTCCATGAATCACAATGAAGCTTCCGAGGTTTTAGAGAATATTATGGAACAAGAAAGGAGCTGGCCTTCAACGCGAGCTTCTGTAGCAAAGGCCCGAGGAACGCTTCGTTTAGATGCGGAAACTGCGAACTCAGCTCAAATATCCGCGTTAGAAAATCAAATTAAAGAGCTGAAGTTAGAGATGCAAAAGAATTTAGCCGCTACAAATGTAGTACAAGAAGCGCAAGGTTGTCAACAATGTGGGGTTAATAATCATACATGGGAAGAGTGCGAATCAAATCCACAATCTGTGTACTTCATATTCAACAGAGGAAGCTATCAATGGGGTAACCGAAATCATCCAGGTATGCAGTATTCAAATTCACAAGGGGCCGCTAATCCTGGTCATTATCAACCGCGCCCCCAGAACAACTCTTTCCAACAGAGAGGTCAGTACCAAAATCAATATCAGAATAGACCTGCTCCCCCTCAACAACTTGTTCAAGACGCCTATACCGACTCATTAGATCAGAAAGCTTTACCTCAGTATCCTCAAGAAGGATCTATGGACAATCAACAGATAGTACAAGCTCTGGACCGTTTGACCACGACTATGAACGCTCAGGAAGAGAAAGTCCGAGGACAAGATGCCGTACTTCAGATTTAGGTACTCAAGTAGACCAGTTAAACAAAGTTTTAACAAATTTAATGGAACTGAAAGAAGTAAAGGCAATCGAAGGAGGTGAAAACAATGTTGGGTTCGAAGCTTGCAAGGCTATTTGCCTTGAAATTGAAGAAGAAAAAGAGGAAGTACCGCATGCTGCCGTTAGTGCCGTGGAAGTTCCGAGTACCGAAGAAGAACCAACCAAGTCTAACCCCGTGGAATCTGACTGTTCTGAGGTTTATGTGGAGGACGATCAAGAGAAAGCCGAGTTTATACAACTACTAAGGAAGATGCAAGAAGAGATTCGATCGGTAATGGATTATCAAGCTGAGCTAAATGAAAAAGAGAAAGAAACCTCCGAGGAGGAATCAGAGAAGGAAGATGAAGTTGCACCTGCTGTGCAAGAAGAGAAAGAAGAAGAGAAGGTGGAATCGCCACCTATTGATCAACCAGTGTCATCAACTATTCCTGATACAAATCCTAAGGATGACACTGTACTCAACACATTTGTAGAGGCGTACCAACCTGAAAATATCAACGCCCAAATGCTTGAGATTGTAAAGAAAGGACTTACACCGCAACAAGTTTTTACGCAAGTTATTCCTGAGAAAGAGGTGAGTGTAGAGATCCCAAGAGAAAACCTGAGGGTTTCGAAATGAAGTAAAAGAGAGCTACCAACAAAGCTTAAAGATCCAGGAAGTTTCAACCTTCCTATTCAATTACATGGTATGCTCAAGGTGAAAGCTATGTATGATGTGGGTTCTGGTGTGAATCTTATGCCAAAGTCCATGTTCGAGAGACTTGGACTTTAGAAATCAGAGAAAACTCCAGTGAAGTTGCAGTTCGCTAACAACTCAGTTAAAAGGACATGGGGAACAGTGGAGGACGTCTTAGTCCGTGTAGGTAATATCGCCATCCCTACTGACTTTGTTATACTTGAGTTTGATGCAGATAAGCAGGTTCCAATCATACTTGGACGGCCTTTCATGGCCACAAGTCAAAGTGTCATCAACTTCCAGGAAGGGACCATCACCCTTCATGCAAAGAATGTATCCGAGACCTTCTATGTCTTGGGTAAGAAACCAAGGAAGTTAGATCCCACTGTTCCTGTCATCCACAGCCTTTCACATCACAAAGTCCCTCCTGAGAAGATCCACTTAAAGCCTGTGGATACTGAGCCAAACATTGAGTTTGTGGTTGGCCATGAAGTTCTATGGAAAGCTCACAAACGCGAGAATAGGCCACGAAGATTCAAAGACTCGTGGATGGGACCATTCATTGTCACTAAGGTTGTTTCAGCCATGGTGATAGAAATTCGACCCAAAACTGGGGTCAAGCGCAGATTAGTGGACGTTCATAGCCTAACTCGTTGTTTGGGAGGCTATATTCGCAAATCTTGATAGAGGTAACACGTCTAACTTTGAAAGACGTTAAACAAAAGTGCTGTACCGGAGACAACCCGCAATTTTTTTATGTTTTATGTCTTTTACGTTTTTAGTTTATGTTTAGTTTAGTTGTTTTTAGCTGATAATGCATATTTGAGAAAGGTATTAGTGTTTTTGATGCTTAGGTATTGGACAAATCGAGTTAGGGAAGCAAACAAAAAAAATTCGGAAAAGCTGAAACAGGGGGGCGGTATACCGGACCTCAGCCCCGGTATACCGCAGGTGAGAAAACCCGTACCACGGGTAGGTTCCACGTGTTTTATGCCGAGGAGAAAAAAAATCTGACCAATGAGCCCGGTATACCGGACCCTATGCGCGGTATACCGCGGGTCCAAAAACCCGTGCCACGGGTTGCTAGCGCGTGTTTATTGCCGAGACGAAAATTTTTGGAGCATCAGATGTTCCGGTATACCGGAGGATATGCCCGGTATACCGCGCCGCGCCGACTGGAGAGAGAAAAACGGGTTTCAAGTGTATAAAAGATGTATTAAAGCCATTATTCCGAATTTTATAAACCTTAAGCCTCTTTCTCTTCTCCAAAACTCTCCCAACTCCATTGAAGCTCATCAAAACCTTCACCAATCATCAAAACACTACCCAATCATCAAGAAAAACACATTAAATCTTCTCTCCACATCATTACACAAGAGATTCAAGCTACCAATCCTCACCAAATCCTTCAAATTGAAGAATCAAAAGCTCAAATTTTCACAATTCATCCTACAATTTCTTAAATTCAACCCTACCCATTAAAAGTCCACCTAACCCACATAGAGATTCATCATCCATTCATATTTCCTAAGCCAAATCAAGCTTGTTCAACCAAAAATTCACAAGTTCAAATTTCAAGGGTTGCTAAAGCTTTGAGTTGGGGGTTAATTGAGGATGACTAATAGAACAACAATATTAGCTAACAAGAGTGAGGTGAAGAAGAGCAAGGTATTGGATTCAATCAAGAAGAAATCAATTGACAAAGGTTCTAGTTCTAAATCAAAGGGTAAAGATAAAGTTGAAGAAGGTGGAATAACTTTGTGTGATCGTAATGGTAAAGCTTTACTTTTATGCAAAGGAGAAAACACAACTTCCACAAGGTCCTACACCCAAGGAGAAAGAGGAAGCTTTAAAAACCTTGAAGGCTTCTTCAGAGGAACAATTGAAAGAACTACCTTTTGCTTATGAGAAAGTATTCAAGTAAGAAGTTGGTACAGGAGAATACAAAAGATTCTTAGAGCTTGGCGAGAAATTGGGTTGGTCTACGTTCATGGTAAGACGTTCTGAATTATGTCATGAGTTAGTTTTGGAATTCTATTTAGGCCTCTTTAGCCGAGATAGAAAAGGTTGTGTTCCGATTAGAGGAAAGCTAGTTCCTTTCACAGTTGAGGAGATTAGAAACCACTTCAAGTTTAAGAAATTGAAAGGTTATTGCAAATTTGAAGAAGCGGTTGCTAAGAGAAAAATCTTTGATGAGGAATTACTTTTTGAGCATGTATTATACAAGGAGAAAGTGCAATCACATAAGGGAGAATTGAAGGCACCTTGGCCTTACAAATATCTTCAATCGGATGCGAGAATTTGGCACAATTTCCTTATTCCTAATGTCTTTGGAAACACACGAACTTTGGATGTGACTATGAAGAACGCTCTACTGTTGGATTGTATTTTGAGAGGAGAAGAAGTAGATGTGGCACAGTTGATCTATGAGGAGGTGATACGATTTTCGGTCTCTCCTAAATCAGTTTATAATGTTAAATTTCCTACTATGATCACGTGTCTTGTGCGAAAAGCGAATGTTACATTGGGTATAGAAGAGAAACTCGAATTTAAGACGAGTTATATTGATAATGCTTGGATCAAGGATATATTTCGAAGAGCGGGTTCTACGCAAGTCTCGAAAGAAGAAAAGGAGCAAAGTTGGCAAGAGAAGATGGAGGAGCGTTTAACGAAAGTTGAAGCAGCTCAAACCTCTTTAGTCAATGATGTGGCACAAATCAATGCTAATCAAGTGCACATCATGAAACTCCTTGAGCAATTAACGAAAGGTCCAGCAAATCCAACCTTGGATATCAATGATGCGAGGCAATAAGCCTCGAGAGTATGTTCTCTTTCTTCCTTACCATTTCTGTAAATATGTTTATCTGCTAATTTTAATTTCTGTTTCGAGTCTTTTTCGAGTCGTGGGGACACGGCTCATTTTTGAGTTGGGGGTGTGGGGATTCGTTGTCTCTCATCTCCATTTTTCTGTTTTAGGTAGAATTTAAAATTTTTTATACATGGGAATTAGATGTAGAGTGTGTTTAATAGATTGAAAGCATAAGCTCAGTAGATTAATGATAGAAAGTAATATGTTTATGAGGTATGTATTTGTATGCTTTGAGTATTTGCAGGAAAACACACGTTGATAGTAAAGAAAAGATTAGTGAGCAATGCGATAGAAAGTATGTTCGATCTCAGGAAACCTTGAGAAGTGTGTAGGCCGTGAGATCCAAGATAGTTAAAAAACCATTTGATGAAAGTGCTAAAGGTAAGAAAATAACGAAATTACATAGTGTAGAAAGTGATTAAGGCGGTTCTTTCATATTTGAAACCCTTGAAGCCTTTTTATACCTTCTCACCTTGTGATTTTTGATTTTATATGCTATATCCTTCTCATCCCCTTCTAGCCTTTCTAAATCTTTTTATTGAAACACGTTATAAGCCATATCCCTTTAGATTATAGGACTTTTCCATATGACCCGCACTCGAATCGCGATGCATAGACAGTTGTTTTAGAGCTTGAGTTTGGGGTGGTGGGTCCACCATTATGGGAATTGTTATTGGGTTGGGATTTTTGAGCTTATTAATTGTGCTTTGTGCTTATATTGATGATGATTCACAGATTTTTATTGTAACCCTTTGCCGGGGTAATAGTGAATGAAAAAGAAGCTTCGAGCTAATTTTGCCAACAAGGGCATTAAAAGAAAACATATATATATATATATATATATATGAAAAATAGCGTGATATCTCAAAATTAAAGAGAGTCATAGCTTAAGAATTGATTTGAAAAGAAAAGAAAAAATATATATTCGGACCGGCAAGGTGGAATTTTTATGTGAACGTCTTAAACTTTAATTGGGTTATTGGGGATGCTAAATTGTGCATCAAGGAATTCATTGGGATGAGTGAGAAACGTTTTATGAGAGTAACTCAAGCTCTAAGGCGATTCGTTGATGGCTAGTGAGGAGAGAGCCAAAAGCTCACTCCAAATTATCCAAATATACGATCATACCGTCCCTAAGCCTACATTACAACCTTAAAGACCCTTTGATTCTTTTCTATGTAATTGAGAAGTAATTGAGCCATTAGAGAGTAGTTATGTGGATCCTTGGATACTAGTGAAAATCGATGAACAATCTATAGCTCTCTTGGGGAACTGAGTAAAGTCCCAATCCTTCTTACATTGCGAAACTAATCTGATCTTCAATTCAAGCCGTGTTGACTGTGGATATAAGAAGTGTACAGGTATGTAGTTTATGAATATTATTGCATGACATTTTCTGAGTTATGTGTTTTAGGTTTATTCTATATATTCTGCTATGCTTTTTCCCTTGTGTTGAGAATTTTATAAGTGTGTATTTATAGACTTCCCTTTGTTTTTATCTTTATTGTATCGGGACGATACAACTTTGAGTTGGGGGTCTTGATGTCTCCTCATTTGTGATAGATTAATGTTAGGATGAGACATCATTTTAAGTGATTTAGAAGTCAATAATGTCGATTTTCTTGAGTTTTAGTGCACTTTCCTATTTTGAGTCTTGATTTGTAGAATTATTATTTTTCGAGCATATTGGGTTTAATTATTTATTTAGTGTGTAGCTTCAAAGATAATTATGGAGCTTAATTAGAGTCCAAGTCAAAGATTACAACTTATGGAAAGAGATTTGCATGGTAATTGGAGATAAGGAAACAAAAGCTAAAAAGATGGAAAAGGAAAAGCTGCCTAAATCTGGGATTCTGCATAGACGTCCAAAGATATGCGTTTTTACCCAAGAAATAGGCCGATTTTGGTAATTTCCTTATTAAGGGTCAAGATAATTCTGTTGCGATTCTTTTGGTATCTTATGGAGCTCAAACCGACCAATAACGAAGAAGATATGCTCAAAACGGTCCAGCAGTGTTTCTCTTTATTTCCATACGAATTTGAGTTGGGCTAGAAGTCCAATACCTTAACTCTTCCCCAAGAAAACGAATTAGGTCTTCTAAACACCTATAAATACACCCTTATTTCACTTGTAAATCATCCTTGCTTAGTTGAAAACCTTATAATTATTTATTAGTTTATTGTAGAGAGCAAGATGATGTCTTTTGTAATTTCCTTTAGTTTATTTCCTTCAGGTGTGAACTAAACTCCCCATAGCTTGGGTTTTGCATAATGTATAATCTATGAATTCTAATTCTTCTATCTAAGTTTCTTTGGGAATTATATGTTTTAATCTGATATTAGCTTCTTACTTAATATTTGTTTATGTGTTTTGATTTAATGTCTATCCTAGAACTGATCACTTTAGGATTGTTTTAATAGTAGTTAGATGGTCTCCTTGACAGGGTGTTTAACTATTGAACCACCACATAATGTCTATTGTCGATATTAGTTCTGACAAAACATGATTCTAACTAGATAGTCATTAGGGTTTGTTTTAACCACCATATCACCAGGATTGCAGTATTTGCTTAGGGCCTTAGTGGCGTTTGATAACCCTAAGATAAAACACTTCTTGGTTGTGCCGTAGCCCCCTTAGTCGCTCTCAAGGTCTAAGGTATGGGAATTTAGAATCCTGACTAAGTATACCAAGAGCTAATATTCTGCCTTATTAACTAGATTTATAGATAGAATTAGAAGGATTAGTGCATACTAGCAAAACCTGAGCTATACTTCTCATCTCATATTCTTAATCTTTTGCTTTATTGTCTTTTAATTTCTTAGTTTAAATTCTTAATCTCGAATTTACTTGCTTTAATTTTCTGTCTTCTAATTATTTACTTTTACTCGTAATTTCTACTCACGCGATTAACACACTTAAGTCCCTGAGAACAAAATCAACTTACTAACTAAAACTTGCATACGTCCTGTAATACTTGCAGTACTGTGCCTGTCTAGGGTGAGAGTGCGTAGTTTCTTGACTTATTTTAATCTTATTTTTATCACACCCTAGGCAGCACCAAGTTTTTGGCGCCGCTGCCGGGGACTTGTGTCTCGTTAGCGTGTGGGTTATCTATTTCGAGTAGTAGTTTTTAATTAGTTTTTACTTTTCAGTTTTTAGTTTTTATTTTTCCAGATTTACGCTTGTGGTTTGCTTTAGTCTTTTTTAGGTTTCACAGTGTTTAATTCTTGGCCTCCTTTATCAGAGCCTGAGAGGAGCTTCAGACCTTACAACAAACGAGTTCGTGAGGAAAGAGCCTTGAGAAGAGTTATGGCAGCCCAACTAAATCCACCCGTTGGAGGGGGTCAACAAGATCCTCCCCTTGGTGCTCAAGATCCACCACTCGGTGGACAAGAAGGACAACAATTACCAGCAAGAGGAGGTAATAGGCAGAATAACCAGAACAATCAACAGAACCGAGTTGAACAAGACCTTCCCGGCCTTAATGTACCATTCCATGTTCAACCAATCGGTTACCGCCCTCCTGAGATTCCGAATATCAAATTTAGACCCGATCCGGGTATGCTCAGTCAATTTCAAAGTTTCGGACTCTATACTGGTACAGCAATACAAGATCCGGTAAAAGCGATTCAAAAGTTCATGCAGATTTGTGATGCCTACATTACTCCTGGCATTACACGCGAGCAGCTGTATTGTCATATGTTTTCGTTTTTCTTGACCGGAAGAGCTAGCGATTGGCTAGAAAGACAACCACATGGAACCATTCATTCTTGGAGAGAACTTCAAGCCGCGTTCTTTAACCGATTTTATCCGAAGAGCATGAGACTTAAAGATCAAGCCGAGCTTGCAAGATTTTGCCAAGAAGATGGAGAAACAGTGGGAGAAGCATGGACAAGGTTTCAACAAAAATTAACTAGATGTCCGCTCCATGGTTATACACCTACTCTACAACTTGCTATGTTCTATGAAGGTCTTAATGATAAAGGTAGAGAGAAGGTGGATAACATTGGAAAGGGTAATTTTGTGTCCATGAATCACAATGAAGCTTCCGAGGTTTTGGAAAATATTATGGAACAAGAAAGAAGTTGGCCTTCAACGCGAGCTTCTGTAGCAAAGACCCGAGGAACGCTTCGTTTAGACGCAGAAACTGCGACCTCAGCTCAGATATCCGCATTAGAAAATCAAATCAAGGAGCTGAAAATCGCGATGGAGAAGAATTTAGCCGCTACAAAAGTAGTACAAGAAGCACAAGGTTGTCAACAATGTGGAGTTAACGATCATACATGGGAAGAGTGCGAATCAAATCCGCAATATGTGTACTTTATATCCAACCGATGGGGTAACCGAAACCATCCAGGTATGCAGTATTCAAATCCACAAGGGGCCGCCAATCCTGGTCATTATCAACCGCGCCCCCAGAACAACTCTTTCCAACAGAGAGGTCAGTACCAAAATCAATATCAGAATAAACCTGCTCCCCCACAGCAACCTACTCCGATTCACTAGATCAGAAAGCCTTACCTCAATACCCGCAAGAAGGATCTATGGACAATCAACAGATAGTACAAGCTCTTGACCGTTTGACCACAACTATAAACGCTCAGGACGAGAAGGTCCGAGGACACGATGCCATACTTCAGATGCTAAGTACTCAAGTAGAACAGTTAAACAAAGTGTTAACAAATGTAGTAGAACAAAAGGAAGTAAAGGCAATCGAAGGAGGTGAAAACAATGTTGGGTTCGAAGCTTGCAAGGCTATATGCCTTGAAATCTAAGAAGCAAGGGAGGAAGCACCGCATGCTACCGTTAGTGCCGTGGAAGTTCCGAGTACTGAAGAAGAACCAACCAAGTCTAGCCCCGTGGAATCTGACTGTTCTGAAGTTTATGTGGAGGACGATCAAGAAAAAGCCGAATTTATAGAGTTACTGAGGAAGATGCAAGAGGAAATTCGATCGGTAGTGGATTATGCAGCTGAGCTGGCTAAAGAGAAAGAGGAAGAAGCCTCAAAGGAGGAATCGAAAGATGAAGTTGCACCTGCTGTGCATGAATAGAAAGAAGAAGAGAAGGTGGAATCGCCACCTATTGTTCAACCAGTGTCATCAACTATTCCTGATACAAATCCTAAGGATGACACTGTACTCAAGACATTTGTAGAGGCGTATCAACCTGAAAATATCAACGCCCAGATGCTTGAGATTGCGAAGAGAGGACTTACACCGCAACAAGTTTATACGCAAATTATTCCTGAGAAGGAGGCGAGTGTAGAGATCCCAAGAGAGAACCTGAGGGTTTCAAGAAGAAGTGAGAGAGAGCTACCACCAAAGCTTAAAGATCCGGGAAGTTTCAACCTTCCTATTCAATTACATGGTATGCTCAAAGTGAAAGCGATGTACGATGTGGGTTCTGGTGTGAATCTTATGCCTAAGTCCGTGTTCGAGAGACTTGGACTTCAGAAATCAGAGAAAACTCCAGTGAAGTTGCAGTTTGTTGACAACTCAGTTAAAAGGACATGGGGAACAGTGGAGGACGTCTTAGTCCGAGCAGGTAATATCGCCATCCCTACTGACTTTGTTATTCTTGAGTTTGATGCAGATAAGCAGGTTCCAATCATACTTGGACGACCCTTCATGGCCACAAGTCAAAGTGTGATCAACTTCCAAGAAGGAACCATCACCCTTCATGCAAAGAATGTATCCGAGACCTTCTATGTCTTGGGTAAGAAACCAAGGAAGTTAGATGCCACAGTTCCTGTCATCCAGAGCCTTTCACATCACAAAGTCCCTCCTGAGGAGATCCACTTAAAGCCTGTGGATACTGAGCCAAACATTGAGTTTGGGGTTGGCCATGAAGTTCTATGGAAAGCTCACAAACGCAAGAATAGGCCACGAAGTTTCAAAGACTCGTGGATGGGACCATTCGTTGTCACTAAGATTGTTTCAGCCAAGGTGATAGAAATTCGCCCCAAAACTGGGGTCAAGCGCAGATTAGTGGACGTTCATAGCCTTACTCGTTGTTGGGGAGGCTATATTCGCAAATCTTGACAGAGGTAACACGTCTAACTTTGAAAGACGTAAAACAAAAGTGCTGTACGGGAGACAACCCGTAGTTTTTTATGTTTTCATGTCTTTTACGTTTTTAGTTTAAGTTTATTTTAGTTGTTTTTAGTTAATGGTGCATATTTGAGAAAGGTATTAGTGTTTTTTGGTGTGTAGGAATTGGAGAAATCGAGTTAGGGAAGAAAACGAAAATTTTTGGAGCGCAAGAATGACCTGCACGGACGACCCCTCGGTGTACCCCCTATACCGCAGGTATGGTCCGCGGGGTAAAAAACCCGTGCCACGGGTTGCACCGCGGGTTCTATCCAGAACCGAGAAAAAAAGAAGGCGCGGACTATCCCCCTGCACCGCACCCTGGTCCGCATGGGCAAAACGCGTACCACGGGGTAGGTCCACGTGTATTTTGACGTAGAAGCTACGGACTACCCCTGCGGTACACCGAGCCATGGTCCGCAGAGCAAAAACACGTGCCACGGGGTTGTACCACGGGTATTATCCAGTGGGGAAAAAATTTCAACCATCAGAAGCTGCGGTGTACCCCGCGGTACACCCCGTGGTCCGTACCATGGTCCGCACGAGCCGCCAGAGAGAGAAAAGAAAGGGTTTCAAGGTTATAAGGAGATCTAATGCCCATTATTCCGAATTTATTAAACCTTAAACCTCTTTCTCTTCTCCAAAACTCTCCTAACTCCATTGAAGCTCATCAAAACGTTCACCAATCACCAAAACACTACCCAATCATCAAGAAAAACACACCAAACCTTCTCTCCACATCATTACAACAGAGAATCAAACACCCAATCTTCACCAAATCCATTCAAATTGAAGAATTAAAGAGCCAAAATTTCAAAATTCATCCTACAATTTATTAAATCCAAGCCAACCCATTACAAATCCTCCTCACCCACATAGAGATTCATCATCAATTCACCTCTCCTAAGTCAAATCAAGCTTGTTCAATCATTAATTCACAAATTCAAATTTCAAGGGTTGCTAAAGTTTTGAGTTGGGGGTTAATTGAAGATGACTAATAGAACAACAATTTTATCTAACAAGAGGGAGGTGAAGAGCAACAAGGGATTGGATTTAAACAAGAAGAAATCAATTGACAAAGGTGCTAGTTCTAAATCAAAGGGTAAAGATAAAGTTGAGAAGAGTGGAATACCTTTGTTTGATCGTAAGGGTAAAGAGCTTTACTTTTATGCAAAGGAGAATACACAACGTCAACAAGATCCTGCACCCAAAGAGAAAGAGGATACTTCAAGGGCCCTGAAGACTTCTGCAGAGAAACAGTTGAAAGAACTACCTTTTGCTTATGAGAAAGTATTCAAGGAAGAAGTTGGTACAGGAGAATATGCAAGATTCTTAGAGCTTGGTGAGAAATTGGGTTGGTCTACGTTCATGGTAAGACGTTCTGAACTATCTCATGAATTAGTTTTGGAATTCTATTTAGGCCTCTTTAGACGAGATAGTAATTGTGTTCCGATTAGAGGAAAGCTAGTTCCTTTCACAGTTGAGGAGATTAGGAACCACTTCAAGTTTAAGAAATTGAAAGGTTTTTGCAAATTTGAAGAAGCAGTTGCTAAACGAAAAATCTTTGATGAGGAATTACTTTTTGAGCATGTATTAGACAAAGAGAAAGTGCAATCACATAAGGGAGAATTGAAGGCACCTTGGCCTTACAAATATCTTCAACCGGATGCGCGAATTTGGCACAATTTCCTTGTCCCTAATATCTTTGGAAACACACGAACTTTGGATGTGACTATGAAGTACGCTCTACTTTTGGACTGTATTTTGAGAGGAGAAGAAGTTGATGTGGCACAGTTGATCTATGAGGAGGTGATACGATTTTCGGTCTCTCCTAAATCAGTTTATAATGTTAAATTTCATACTATGATCACGTGTCTTGTGCGAAAAGCGAATGTTGCATCGGGTGAAGAAGAGAAACTCGAATTTAAAGCGAGTTATATTGATAATGCTTGGATCAAGGATATCTTTCGAAGAGCGGGTTCTACGCAAGTCTCGAAAGAAGAAAAGGAGAAAAATTGGCAAGAGAAGATGGAGGAGCGTTTCACGAAATTTGAAGCAGCTCAAACTTCCTTAGTCAATGATGTGGCACAAATCAACGCTAATCAAGTGCACATCATGAAACTCCTCGAGCAATTAACGAAAGGTCCAGCAAATCCTACCTTGGATATCAATGATGCGAGGCAATAGCCTCGAGAGTATGTTCTCTTTCTTCCTTACCATTTCTGTAAATATGTCTATCTGCTAATTTTAAATTCTGTTTTTCGAGTCTTTTTCGAGTCGTGGGGACACGGCTCATTTTTGAGTTGGGGGTGTGGGGATTCGTTGTCTCTCATCTCCATTTTTCTGTTTTAGGTAGAAATTAAAATTTTTTATACATGGGAATTAGATGTAGAGTGTGTTTAATAGATTGAAAGCATAAGCTCAGTAGATTAATGATAGAAAGTAATATATTTATGAGGTATGTATTTGTATGCTTTGAGTATTTGCAGGAAAACACACGTTGATAGTAAAGAAAAGATTAGTGAGCAATGCGATAGAAAGTATGTTCGATCTCAGGAAACCTTGAGAAGTGTGTAGGCCGTGAGATCCAAGATAGTTGAAAAACCATTTGATGAAAGTGCTAAAGGTAAGAAAATAACGAAATTACATAGTGTAGAAAGTGATTAAGGCGGTTCTTTCATATTTGAAACCCTTGAAGCCTTTTTATACCTTCTCACCTTGTGATTTTTGATTTTATATGCTATATCCTTCTCATCCCCTTCTAGCCTTTCTAAATCTTTTTATTGAAACACGTTATAAGCCATATCCCTTTAGATTATAGGACTTTTCCATATGACCCGCACTCGAATCGCGATGCATAGACAGTTGTTTTAGAGCTTGAGTTTGGGGTGGTGGGTCCACCATTATGGGAATTGTTATTGGGTTGGGATTTTTGAGCTTATTAATTGTGCTTTGTGCTTATATTGATGATGATTCACAGATTTTTATTGTAACCCTTTGCCGGGGTAATAGTGAATGAAAAAGAAGCTTCGAGCTAATTTTGCCAACAAGGGCATTAAAAGAAAACATATATATATATATATATATATATGAAAAATAGCGTGATATCTCAAAATTAAAGAGAGTCATAGCTTAAGAATTGATTTGAAAAGAAAAGAAAAAATATATATTCGGACCGGCAAGGTGGAATTTTTATGTGAACGTCTTAAACTTTAATTGGGTTATTGGGGATGCTAAATTGTGCATCAAGGAATTCATTGGGATGAGTGAGAAACGTTTTATGAGAGTAACTCAAGCTCTAAGGCGATTCGTTGATGGCTAGTGAGGAGAGAGCCAAAAGCTCACTCCAAATTATCCAAATATACGATCATACCGTCCCTAAGCCTACATTACAACCTTAAAGACCCTTTGATTCTTTTCTATGTAATTGAGAAGTAATTGAGCCATTAGAGAGTAGTTATGTGGATCCTTGGATACTAGTGAAAATCGATGAACAATCTATAGCTCTCTTGGGGAACTGAGTAAAGTCCCAATCCTTCTTACATTGCGAAACTAATCTGATCTTCAATTCAAGCCGTGTTGACTGTGGATATAAGAAGTGTACAGGTATGTAGTTTATGAATATTATTGCATGACATTTTCTGAGTTATGTGCTTTAGGTTTATTCTATATATTCTGCTATGCTTTTTCCCTTGTGTTGAGAATTTTATAAGTGTGTATTTATAGACTTCCCTTTGTTTTTATCTTTATTGTATCGGGACGATACAACTTTGAGTTGGGGGTCTTGATGTCTCCTCATTTGTGATAGATTAATGTTAGGATGAGACATCATTTTAAGTGATTTAGAAGTCAATAATGTCGATTTTCTTGAGTTTTAGTGCACTTTCCTATTTTGAGTCTTGATTTGTAGAATTATTATTTTTCGAGCATATTGGGTTTAATTATTTATTTAGTGTGTAGCTTCAAAGATAATTATGGAGCTTAATTAGAGTCCAAGTCAAAGATTACAACTTATGGAAAGAGATTTGCATGGTAATTGGAGATAAGGAAACAAAAGCTAAAAAGATGGAAAAGGAAAAGCTGCCTAAATCTGGGATTCTGCATAGACGTCCAAAGATATGCGTTTTTACCCAAGAAATAGGCCGATTTTGGTAATTTCCTTATTAAGGGTCAAGATAATTCTGTTGCGATTCTTTTGGTATCTTATGGAGCTCAAACCGACCAATAACGAAGAAGATATGCTCAAAACGGTCCAGCAGTGTTTCTCTTTATTTCCATACGAATTTGAGTTGGGCTAGAAGTCCAATACCTTAACTCTTCCCCAAGAAAACGAATTAGGTCTTCTAAACACCTATAAATACACCCTTATTTCACTTGTAAATCATCCTTGCTTAGTTGAAAACCTTATAATTATTTATTAGTTTATTGTAGAGAGCAAGATGATGTCTTTTGTAATTTCCTTTAGTTTATTTCCTTCAGGTGTGAACTAAACTCCCCATAGCTTGGGTTTTGCATAATGTATAATCTATGAATTCTAATTCTTCTATCTAAGTTTCTTTGGGAATTATATGTTTTAATCTGATATTAGCTTCTTACTTAATATTTGTTTATGTGTTTTGATTTAATGTCTATCCTAGAACTGATCACTTTAGGATTGTTTTAATAGTAGTTAGATGGTCTCCTTGACAGGGTGTTTAACTATTGAACCACCACATAATGTCTATTGTCGATATTAGTTCTGACAAAACATGATTCTAACTAGATAGTCATTAGGGTTTGTTTTAACCACCATATCACCAGGATTGCAGTATTTGCTTAGGGCCTTAGTGGCGTTTGATAACCCTAAGATAAAACACTTCTTGGTTGTGCCGTAGCCCCCTTAGTCGCTCTCAAGGTCTAAGGTATGGGAATTTAGAATCCTGACTAAGTATACCAAGAGCTAATATTCTGCCTTATTAACTAGATTTATAGATAGAATTAGAAGGATTAGTGCATACTAGCAAAACCTGAGCTATACTTCTCATCTCATATTCTTAATCTTTTGCTTTATTGTCTTTTAATTTCTTAGTTTAAATTCTTAATCTCGAATTTACTTGCTTTAATTTTCTGTCTTCTAATTATTTACTTTTACTCGTAATTTCTACTCACGCGATTAACACACTTAAGTCCCTGAGAACGAACTCAACTTACTAACTAAAACTTGCATACGTCCTGTAATACTTGCAGTACTGTGCCTGTCTAGGGTGAGAGTGCGTAGTTTCTTGACTTATTTTAATATTATTTTTATCACACCCTAGGCAACACCACTTGCCCAACTCCATGTCTTGCTTTGTCTGAGTTTACACGTCATTAAGCTAGATTTATTGAAATAAATACCTTTCAACAATCTTGAAGCTAAATTTCTCGGGCTGTTCATAAGTCTCCATGCTTGGGCTGCTAAAAGGACTGTATTCATTTTTTTGAAATCTTTGAAGCCCAGTCCTCCTATTAATTTGCTTACTGCGATTTTTTCCCAAGCGACCCAGTGTATCCTGTTTCTTTCACCTGAACTCCACCAAAAATTAGAAATGGCAGAGATAAGTTTATTACAAAAAGTAATAGGGTAAGAGAAAATAGACATATAGTAATTCGGTATGGCTTGAAGGATTGCTTTAATAAGTACTTCTTTGCCTCCTTCTGAGAGTAGTTTTGTTTTCCATCCTTCCGTGTTTTTTGAAACCCTTTTTGCTATCCAATGATTCAACCTTAGACCGCTTGTGGCATAATGGTATACCTAGCTAATATCGTAGATCTTCTGTCTCTTTGATATTCATTACTCTGGTTACCTCATTCTTGATTTCCTCAGGCGTTTCTTTACTGAAAAGAATGGCTGATTTTTGTAAATTAATCTGCTGTCCCGATCCCTTGCAGTAGATATCCAAACATTCCTTAAAGTGTTCCATATTCATGTTTTCCAGCTCAAGAAAGAAAAGAGAGTCATCTGTGAATAAGAGGTGAGATATTGTCGGACAATTCCTATTTATTTTGACACCTTTGATCAGTTTATCATCAACAAAATGGTCTATAATGCTAATAAGGGATTCTGTCATAATAGAAAAAAGAAAAGGGGATAGTGGGTCACCTTGTCTGAGACCCCTACCTGGTTTAAAATTTTCAAGTCTATCTCCATTCATATTAATATTAAAAGATATCAATCTAATATAATTCTTCATCCATTCAATCCAAGTTTCATTGAAACCTAGTTTGTTCAACATTTTGAAAAGAAAATCCCATCTTACCTGGTCATAAGCCTTTGCCATATCAATTTTTATTGTCGCCATGTGTTTTTTTGTTCTTACGTTTCCTGCTCATAAAAAAAGATATTTCCTGCGCTATGATAATATTGTCTTGAATCGCCCTACCTTTAATGAAGGCCGATTGCGAAGGTGATATTATTATGTTCATAACTCCTCTCAAACGGTTAGATAGAATTTTAGTAATTATTTTATAAATGAAATTAACACAGGATATTGGTCTAAAATCTCCAAGGTTCTCCTGTACTGTTTCTTTTGGAATTAACGCAATAAGTGTGTCATTAATCGTTTCAAGAGAACAGTTGTTCTCGAAAAAATCATCAATAATATTCATAACGTATATTTTAACAATATCCCAGAATTCCTTATAGAACTTACCATTAAGTCCGTCAGGTCCCGGTGCTTTTGATGCTGATAATTCAGTTACCGCTCTCTCTATTTCTTCCAAGTTAGGTTTCTTCGTTAGTTCTTCATTCATATTGTCAGTAATTCTCGGTTTGATGTGTTCTATAGCTTTTTGCATATTTTCCTCTACTCCTAAATTTTCTTTAAAAACACTTTATAAAAGTTCTTGAAACAATTTTTAATATCTTCAGAGTTATCAATCCATTCATCATCTTTATTCCTAATTCTCGTAATTCGGTTCAGTTTTCTTCGCTTAATAGTGGCAAGGTGAAAAATTCATGTTTTTATCTCCAAAGACTAACCAATTAAGCCTATCCCTATCACACCAATATTTTTCTTCCTTCTCATATTCAATTTTGATTTGTTCTTTAATGTCATTTTCTTCCTTAGTGGTGTCTTTACCGTTATTAGCTTCATTTATTTGAATAAGTCTGTTTTGAAGTTTTTTATGGCTTTTTCGTGATTCTTGAAATTTCTTATGCTCCATTTACTAAGTTCTTCCTTAGTGTATTCTCTTCTTTTTATAAATTTTGGTAAAGGGGTTAAGTCATAGGGGGTATTCCAGCTATTGTCAATAACGTCTCTACAATCATTATGATCTAACCACCTAGTTTCGAATTTAAAGTATTTAATCCCAATTTTCATGTTTAAATCAAAATGGAGTATAAGGGGGAATGATCCGACCCTATTGCAGGAGGGATGAAGATATGAGACCTCGGGAACATTTCCATCCACTCGTAATTTGCCAAACCTCGATCAATTCTTGTTTTCACGTTCTTCTCGCCTTCCATCCTGTTAGACCAAGTAAAAAAACGCCCATTTGAATTAATTATGAGTTAGTATGTGTAAAATCCAAAAACGCATTAATATGATTAATGTTTGCAAGATTTTTGCTTTGTTTTTCATTAGTGTTCAGAATTTAATTAAAGTCTCCTATTATCATCCAAGGCTCTTTAACTCCTTCACTCCATTAAGTTATATCATTCCAAGTTTCCATTCTTTGATTAAAATCATTAGGGGCATGAACAAAAACCATATAATACAAAAAAGACAGTTCATTAATAAAAGCAACAACGAAGGAATTACAACTAAAGACAATGGAAAGATGCACGTGAGAGTGCCACAAAACCAGGAAACCCCCGGAGCGGAAAGAAACTCCAGTAGGTTCCACAAACCAAACCGAGCTACCACTTCACGAGAGTCCACCTCTCGCAACATAGTTTCACAGAAAGCAACCACACCAGGACGAAATTGAGCTATCATCAAGCTGATTCTTGACAATGTTAAGGGCGCTCGAATTCCTCGAACATTCCAAAATATCGTAGTCATTTGTACTTCGCGGCTTTTTTGGAGTTGCCGCCTCCATTATTGTCTTCAAAAAACTTATCTTCATCCTCCTCTGCATCTGAATACTGGAAGTTCATATCATGATCAGCACCACCACCTTCATAGTCCTTTTCAAAGTAGTTCACACTATTTCCGTAACTACCTCCCTTCTCCTCCTCAGGTTCAAATTGTGAGTCATACTCATCAACCATTTTAGATATGTTATCAGATTTATTCCTAACCTCTTTAACAAACACCACACTATCCTCACCTTCCCTCTCATTTTCAAGAATACTAAACTTATTTTTGTTTACAAAGTTTTCAATAAAGTCTATAACCCCAAGCTTTTTAAAACTACCCGTTATTTTCGAGTTCACCACTGTATTTCCAGCTTCATTCCCACCAACTCTTCCTTCTCTCCTCCTTTTTATGTTCAGTTGAATGTTGGATGATGTCTCCATGCTTGGGTTTGTGGTGTCACTCCTGTTCACCACTTGCTTGCCTTTGATTTTCCTCATTTCCTCTTCGAAAGCCATGAGTGCTGCTCGTATATTTCCTTCATTGTTCTCCTCACCATCATCAGTTATACCATGTGTCCTTTTAAAGGCTTCTATTTTCTGGGTAGATTCATAGAGTTCATTCCTAACCTGTTAGTGATAATAACTCTGCCCATAAAAAATGTGGCATGGTCGTGGTCGTGATCGTAGGGAGTTGAGAAGTCTTGCGAAAAGATAGTAATTAAATGTATGTTTAGAGCGGGTTTTTATCGAGTTTAGACTAATTCTACCTGTACATGTTCACAAAGTTGTAAGTCATCTTCATTTCTCCTTTTCCCAATGGTTAGAAACTACCGTATTAAAACGGTCTTCATAAATACTCTCATCCCTAATGGTAAAAAACTCCCACATTTATGACTAGCTGTTATAGGAGTTACAAGCCTTATCCAGAGTGGTTTTTCCACTTGGTTGAATTGAAGTTTCCAAGTTTATGCCAGGTAGCTTTATGATAGACTATTTATGACAATAGTTATCGTGAACGGTTTTGAAAATTCCCAAACCACTATATAAGAGCAGTTGGATTCATTTGCAAAATATACCAAGAAATGTCTTCAACATCTAAAATAGAAAATCTCTCAAACGCCCTTCTTCTCTATAAATTATTTGAGTTTAGACTAGAGTAGTAAAAGTAATTCCTTAGCGGATACCAGCTATACCAAAAAAAATCATTTTAACGAAATGATTGTAGAGGTCATGCTACTCAGATTTTTTTTGTTACGATGTAAGTATGGTTTTAAGTGTTATTTATTTATATTTAACTTTTTGTAAGTTAATTTTCATATTTAAAAATATATCTTGTGATTATCACGTTTCAATAAATGTTCATATATTTCCAACAATACATAACAAATACGGAACTAAGTAAAACCTAATAGGAGTAGGGGTCTGGTCCAAAAAAAAAATTAAATGTTGAACTTTTTAGAAGATAGAAATATTTTAAAAAATCTTCAAGTCATTGACCCTCCCCTTCTCCCAAATAAATTAATATACCGAAGAAGTGGTAAGAAAGTTTACAAGAGCATGTTGTTTAACAACAAAATAGCACCAATAGGGATACAACTAGAGTATTATGACAATTGAAGAAGAATCACTACAATTACTTGAAGCCTGAAGGTGATGTTATGACAATTTATTAAGTTTTTGGGTTATCCTTCATGATACTATAGTCGAGAAAAAATCTGGGACATGGAGGATATTCAGAAAATCGTTAAAGGTCGTGACTTGTAGAGGTCGAAAACTCTGTTCACCGTATCTTACGATTCTACGATACGATTACGATGCATATATGTTTCAATACGAATCAGGCTTTGAATCGTTGTTAACTCTGTTCACTACGATTCACGGTACGATTCTACGATACGATTACGATGCACGTATGTTTCGATTCGAATCAGGCTTCGAATCGTTGTTAGCCTAGGATGTACATGAATCGTTCTGAATCACTCCGATTCGTACGATTCATATTCATAGACATATACGAAAAAAATCTTAAAAAACTCAGAGTATTATAAAAAAATCACTAATTAGTTGAATACTTACCATTAACCTTATGAATTGTTTACTTTGAAAATTGAAACAATTTTGAGTTATGTAATATTTTTATATTCTCGTTTGGTGAATTTGAACTCAAACTACTTTAACTGATAAGGCTTTTGTTATTTTATAATATTGAATCACCGTTCTTTTGTTTGTCAATGATACAAAATAACTTTTTTTTTAAAAATCACTTGCAATGCACTGTTTTTTTTTTAAGATCAGTAATTGCCCTGCAGTTTTGAGCATATATTATATAACTATATGAATGTCAGAAATAATAAATCTCTTATTATATTGATATATAAATGATATAAGGCTAGTTTTATTAGTAATTTTAATTAAAAACATTATAAATAAAATATATATTAAATATATAATATTTTAAAATTTAATATATGAATCGTTACGATTCACGATTCGATACGATACGCGATTCAAAAATGTAATATTTCGAATTACGATACGAATCACGATTCGTTAACTATGGTCGAAAACATTCTATCGGGTTGTTAATCTATAAGTTTGGAAAAATGATTAAGATCAGAAGCAAATAATATCGAAATGCCTACACACTTCTTATGGAAGGATGATACTACGGTATATATATTCTCGGATTTTTTTTGATTTTGGGAGTGGCAAGATTACAAAAGTCCCGATTTAGATTGTGATAATATTGTATCACAGATGAGGAAATCGATTAGAACGGATATCAAAACTATACTTAGTGAAAATATTTGCTACGCAAGAATGCTTATTGAGTTGGATTTGAGTAAGTAATGAAAGGGTGTAGTGGAGATTAACTCACCAAAGGGTAGGAAATATAGATTCAAAGTGGAGCATTGGGGAAGAGAATTGCTATTACTTTGATATTAACGTAGGCAAAAGGGTAGTGGATGGGCGTGGATAAATGGAACAAACTAGATGATAAGAGGCGTATGTTGTATAACATGTTCGGAAGAACCTAGTAGTGTGGTACCTAGTAATAGTAGCAGCAGCTACAGAATGGGTAACAAGGCAGTTGCTAACCCAAGTTTTGCAACTGTACCGAGAGTTGCACACTCACTCTATGCAGCAGGTTCGGTAGCCACTAAACCAGGTACTGTAACACAGTCGAACAGCATGACTATATCAGCAATATAGGAACAGCGCTGGGTGCATGTGCCAAAGAAGATTAAAACTGCAGGTGTAGAGAGTTTGACAGAACCAGAAAAACTTGTAGTAGCAGCTGGAACGTTTACTTTGACCTCTGAAATTGGTCTGCAACATGCAGCTTAACTCGTATTGCTTTGAAGAGAAATCGCCATAAGTATATGGACTATATGCAGTCTTATGGGAGCATTGACTAGCCAAACAGGGGAAACATGAGCACCAAATGTGCAGCAAGAGTACTCTCGCAATAAGAGCTGTTGTAAATCACAATATTGGATACTGGCTGAGAGAAATAAGGGGGAGATAAAGGGTGTTGTTGCAGTGGGGGATCTAAGAGGGATACACATGATGTAAATTGGGTGAGGATGAAGACTGGGCGATTCTTAAAGCATCCGGGTAAAGAAATTGTCGAGGAAACTGTCAAATTTCAAGCGACCACTACTCAAGAATTTAGGAAGTATAAACGTATTGTGATTGGAAAAGTAAAACAATGGAGGAAACTATGAAATAAAAGATTGGAAGAGTCACCGTTTGAGTTGGTCAATAGCAAAGGTACCTATAAAGAAAAAAACATGCTAGTGAGAAAAGAAAGGTTACTTGAAACTTGAAAGACAAGAGATTATCCGGTTGAAGCGAAAATTATGGAGGCCAAAAGGAAATAGCACCGATGGGACGTGAAAAAAAGGACCCTCCATGCAGTGGTCGAGCCAAGATTTTTTTGTTAGGGGTCTAAGGGGATTCGGGGGCAACGCCCGCGAAAAAAATTATTTTGCCGTATTTGCACGATAAGTCTACATATTATGCGAAAATTGCTAGATAGATCCTTATATAATGCTAAAATGCGATATAAATCCCTATATTGTGTAAAGATTGCAATATAAGTCCGGGTATTATTTTTTTAAATTAATCATCTGATAAATTTCATTTTTTTTATACAAAATAACATACATTTTTGTTGTAAAAAACAAAAAATTCTATAAATAAAACAATTTAAAGTCTAATAAAATAAATTATAAAATTTAGAGAGCCAAATGAATTTTTTTTAAACATTTAAGAGTTAATTACAAAAAAATCTATGAAAAAAAAAAATTAAAACGAACCAAGAAATTGAATATTTAATGGTATTTACGTTTCAATTTTGTTAATAAATTTTATTATATGATAAAATTAATCTCTAAACTTTAAGTTAGGGAGGACTAATTTTATACTATAATTTTTTTAGTTATATTTGTATCTATTTTTAAAAAAAAACATGTTAGATTATAGTGGGTCGGGGTGGCTGGGGAGGGTTGCAGCCCGCCCCAGCCCACCCCCACATCCGCCCGTGTCTCCATGTAATTAATTATTAGAGGAAATTACTTTTAGAAAGTTAAAAATCACAAATATTAATGACAAAAGTCTAAGTGGAAAAAAATACTTATAAAATTCTCTAGTTAGAAAATTCTATTAGAATTTTTACCTTTATATTTCTATTTAGTTCGTCTTTGGTATAAACTAATATTTTTTAAGTTTTTGGTATAGACCAATGTTTGTTTGGAACGTACCAAACATATCAAGTTGGTACATTCCAAACAGATCAATTTTTCCAACTTATTATGTTCGTTTTACATTTTATTACACGATCATTATTTTGTACTTGCATGATGGGTTCCTAATAGTATATTTTTAGACTTAGATGGTTTTTGTTTATGTCCGAGTTAATATCGAGACATAACTAGAAATCCGATCGAAGATATCGTGTCGAGATCCACCCATTGGTACACTTCAATCAGATTTTTTCTCGCAAAAACAGTACACAACTATTAACGATAACTTTTTCTCGTAAAAACAAATTGGTACATTCCAAACACATGACTTTGGTACAATCCAAATAGATCAAGTTGGTACATTCCAAATAGATCTAAATCTATATCTAAAACAAAAATTAATCATTTTAAAATATATATTTGAATTTAAAAAAAGGACAATAATAATTTAAACAGAATTATAAAAAAAAATTAACTTCAAGGTACTAGATGGGCCTCGCTTCCGTGATCTGAGTTTGGCCCACGAAGGTTGTTGGCTTCTATGATCGGAGTTTGGCCCATGAAGGTTGCTGGCTTATGTGATCGGAGTTTGGCTCATGAAAGTTGATGGATCTTGGTGATCGGAGTTTGGCCCATGAACGCCGCTTGTCTCCGTTCATGAAGGCACGAGGAGAAGACTGGATGGTAGCAGCGTCGCCCACGAAGATGAGTGATAGCTGCTGTGTCCACGAAGGTGAAGAGGAGGGTGTTTGCGAACGGCGTTATTCTATTGATGGCGGGCTGGAAGGTGAGCGACGGTTTCCGTTCGTAAAGGCCTGAGATCTGGAAGGTCAGGGGCGCTGGAAGGGAGATCTGGTGGTGAGCGGCGCTGGAAGGTTAGCGGTCTAGGAGGGATGGAGATCTGGAGAAAGAGCAGGACAACGGAAATGCAGGAGGGCGGGGTCAAGGCGTGAGTTGTGGGGTCAACGCGTGAGTTGTAGGGGTCGGAGCTACGAACCTTGTGCAGGAGAATTCTTACATACAATGCTTCGTGGGTGAAAATATGTAGATAACTTTAACTTGAATACTCATGGACGAATTTTACTAGTTTGAGACATGAATAATATTAATTTATATTTTAATTAATAATAACATGAAACTTAACCAATTTAACATATCTGATATTAGTTATTTATACGAAATATACACCTTTTAAGAAGAAGAAGAAGAAACATGTACTTGTTAATGCGGAAAAAAACATGATTTTAGACCTTTTAAGAAATTAAAACTTAATAAAATTGAGTAATTTTTTAATTTTGTTATCGAAGTGTTACAAATTTAATAACTATGTTGTTTGAATCAGAAAAAATTAATAATAAAATTTTAGGAAAATATTAAAATAATGATGCAATGATGTATGTTCTTTTTTTACCAACTATTAAACAAATTGACATTTTAAAACTTTAATTGATATAGAGGTTATAACACATTATGTATTTTGCTTTCTGGCATCCTCAATATTGATATTGGTTGCCGATGTGTCCATGGCTCTGTGACTAGTTGTATTTGCAAACTTGTCAGTCTAGACGTTATGTTGTCGAGAAATATGCTTGAAATTTACCAGACCTATCTCGTCCGCTAGTTGATTGATTTTCTCAACACCGGTCATATTTTCCAACTTGCCGATGGAACCCGCCTAATACCCTAAATCAATTCAAGGTTATCCGAGAAGATAGTTTTCTCCTCGTAGTCAAATTGTCTACATATCTCAGGCACTTTTAACACATCTTGTCCTTAATCCTCTATAACCGAGTCGCAACGCATTACATGTTGATGATCGATTCTGATACCGGATGTTGTATGGAACTGGACAATCCCTAATCTTATCAGGATATAAGCTTGATCAAAGGAAACATCACATGTAAATGTGATATTTTACTCTAACACGTCATCATTTTCTTGGATATCCCTCCGTTCAAATCCATTTATGCGGTTTTCCAGCATTTCTATCAATGGAATCCCCGATAAGATCATTCATATTGTTGTTTGTTGTGGGAATAACCTCGTCTGTATTTAATTCAGTTCTATAATGTCATATTTTTATTTTGTTTTCTTCCAAATATTCCATAACATCATTACATAGGTCGTAATGACTCTGGTTTCCATCCTCCTTCATAAAAACCATTTGAGGGTCGATCAGATGAAGCTTTTCAAAATAACCTTGCAAACGATTAAATGAAGATTCAATATCACCGAATAAATAATACTTAGCCTTGTTAATCGTACCCCACGAGGTTTTGTACGAAACATTGAAACCATAACTCTCATTTATAATAGCCTGAATTTCTCTAGGCCTGACCGATGGTTTTGAACGAACTTCGTCTGAAATAACACAGCTAAGAATGGAAGCCTACAATCGAGAGTGTGACATTTTCTGTAATCTTGACCGTGAGTGTGAATACTCCTGAATGTTCGCACATACAAATATTTGTTGGCCTTTTCTCGAGAAATGTATATATACCAATTACATCCCTTCTCTATCTTGTAAAAGCATTGCACGTTGATGCGGGTTTTCTTATTATTATGGATATATTCAAATTCAACACCTTCAATAGCAGCTTGTTTACAACGAACAAAATGCAACTGCTCAACACCTCCTACAAAACACTCGACAACCCCTTGTAACCCAGTTTTCCAAGATTCACTCCTCATATCCTTCTCTTCATGAATAAAAAGCGATGGATTAGGTGTCGCTACAACAGAATACTGAATAGGTGTAGGGCAGCTATGTGTAGAAATAACACAAGATTTGACAGTCGAAATAGTGTTCAAAACAACTACCCAGGAATCGGAAACAAAAATATCAATCTTGTCAAATACACCTCGTGCGAGAATCCACTTAATTGTACAAAAATCTGTTTCATTCTCCAACAAAGAATCTTTATACTCGCATATTGTGTACGATAACGTGGATGCGTTGGATAAATGCGGCCACCTAGATTCAACAAACACCTTTAATGATCGGAAATCAAGCAGCTCTCCGAAAGGTAGGAAAATCTTATCAACACCTGACTTAAACATAACAAGCACGTCTAGAAAGATGATAGTTGTGCCATACAATATATGGAAAAAACATTAAAATTGTATAGTAATCTCATATTAAAACCATAGAGTATTGACATATAGTGACTAATATGAGAGTAATTAAATAATTATCACTAATGGAACAATAATATGAAATAAATGATTATATAGCTTACTGAATAAAATGCTGAGTACTGAGTGTTCTATTGACAACTACATATTACTCAATTGTTTATTGAATAAAACGCTGAGTACTCACTTGTTTTGACCAACATCTTACTACAATATTGATTATGCAACATAAACAAATGAGTAAATCATGGTTTAATGATTAAAAAAGGGATACTCCACTGTTTATTGATAGAACTACGAGTATCTATTGATTTAAACATAATCTGTCTAATTACAAACGAAATTCTAGAGTACTTAATTGGTTTATCTAACAAACAATGAATATTCCACTGTTTATCTACAAATCTCTAAGTACCAGCTTGGTTTGAACAAAAAAAAAAAGAGATAAATCGGTTGTTGATAGCATAAACACATAGTACTCAATGCACACATATATTAATCATATAATAATATGATATTATATACACTATGAGGACTCCATGAATTCATAAATCAATGAGGACTGATATGAATTGTACTTGCATGCATGCATGCAGACGGGGATGATAAACCCTAATAAAGCGTAGAGTATTAATCCAGACTGTTGAAATCAACAAAAAACATCAAATAACACATATATAATGACCAACGATGCATAAAAACAACAAAACGGGAGCATTAATAAGCATATTATGTTAAAATATACCCAGACTTGAACAACACAAACAAAAAACGCATATGAGTGGATAAATATAAACATAGATTAATGAAACAAAATAGCAAAAAATAACATTTATACACTCAAACTATGATAGAAAATAGCAGAATATCACAAAATCAAGGTCACCCATATGAAAAATCACGTAAATCACATAAGAATGGAACTTATAACCAAACCTTGTAATGAAATAATGTAAGATACGAAGTTTCAAGAGTATAATTATGACGAAGCAAACCAAAAATCATGAATAGTGAAGAACAAACGAAAGAAGACTCAAATCAGTGAGCAAAAAATGTCATTCAGATTCAATATTCCAAAAAATGAAACGTATAAATGAATGAGAGAGAGTATGAATATTGTACATAATAGATAAATAGTATCTATATGGGGCAATAAAACATTTGAGGGTAATTTGGTAAATTTGTTTTTAGGTCTATAGTGTAATATCTTAGTTGAGGCCTTTACTAAGAAGAGAAGGTAAATACGGTTGGAAAAGGGTATATGGGGTGTCTTCAAGACTATCTAGATAAAAATCTCTAGAAATAACAAAATAAAACGTCTTTAACTTTTAATAATTCCAACAATCCCCCACCCAGGTTCTTGAGAGAGAAGGTGAACATGTTTCCATAAATATCTACTTTCAGGTGAATTGTAGTTAAGTGGAAATATCTTTCTATTTGAGTTGACACGTAGTAAAGTGAGGCAACGACCATATTTTATCAAGTGAACGTACTCTTGAAGTTTACGGTTTTCGATTAAGATTCCTCGAACATCACCCTTTTGTTGTTCGCCAAGTTCTTTTCGAAGGACTACCACTTGCAGACTATGAACTTGTAGACTTATTCATATTGGATTATTAAAGATGTCTTCTTAACATACTATCATGAATAGTGAATCTCTATCTCAATGGTGAATTCATCAAGTCCTTCTCAACAGGACCACCATTAATGGCTATAAATTCATTAACTTATGCACTCAACCTTGTGCTCTTTTTAAGAGCGGTATGCCTTGACCTTATGAGTGAATTCATCAAATCCTTCTCAATAGGACCACACGAGTGGCTATGAATTCCTTAATATTGAACACGGCTTATGCCATAGGGATAGGGTGATATCACATAGACTCATCAGTCACAGTTTCCCTGTTAGTGGGTTTCAATCATGTCCCCCTCGACGTCTCCAAGACAACTCTCCCTATCAGGCCATTGGTAAATGGATTAGCTAGAATTTTCTCTAATCGCACATATTCCAAGGCTATCACTCCATTCTTCAGCAACTGATTTACTAAACAATGTCTGATGTGAATGTGCCTCCTTTTTTTTACATTGTAGACGTTATTATGAGCGACTACAATTGCTTCTTGCGAATCGCAATGGATACACACTAGTGTGACACTTCCTTCCCAAAGTGGCGCATCGGATATAAGACTCTTCAACCAGTCAGCTTCTTTCTCGACCAACTCTAGTGTTATGAACTCGGACTCCATGGTGGAGCGTGTTATACAAGTCAGATTGGAGTATTTCCACGATATAACACCTCCTCCTAAGGAGAACATATAGCCACTAGTGGATTTTACTTCGTCATTGCCAGATATGCAATTTGCATCACAAATCCTTCAAGGACTGCAAGAAATTTGTTTTATTGCAAACCTATATCAATAATACATGTTAAGTACTTCAAATGGTGATGAAGTGCAACCCAATGGTCACTATTCGGGTTGTGAGTATAAAGGCCGAGTCTTCTTACGCCATAGGCAATATCGGGTCGGGTATAGTTCATCAAGAATATCATGCTCCCTATAATTTTTGTATATTCATTTTGGGATACAGCATCCCCATAGTTCTTAGACAAATGAATACTAGAATCATAAGAAGTTACAGGCATTACCTCAAAGGATTCAAACTTCTTCAGCATCCTTCCTATGTAATGAGACTGACTAAGAGAAATACCATTACTCCCTATAATGATTTACTCGTAGAATTACATTAGTTTCTCGCATGTCCTTCATATCAAATTTATAGGACAAGAATCATTTAGTCATATTTATGATATGAATAGAGTACCAAAGATAAGCATGTCATCCACGTAAAGACAAATGATAGCACAATATGAACCTATTACTTTAGAATAAATACACAAGTCATAAGTGTTAACAATAAACCCATCTTTAATTAGGGTACCATCTAATTTTAATACCATTTTTTAGGTGTCTATTTTAAACCATATAACGACTTTCGTAGCTTACAAACTTTATCCCCTTGGCCCGGAACCACACACCCCTCAGGTTGCACCATGTAAATCACTTCATTTAGATCACCATTCAGAAATACAGTTTTAACATCCATCTGATATATAACTAGTTTGTGAATAACAACTAGGGGAATGAGGGTTCTAATAGTGGCTAATTTGGTCACAGGGGAGTAAGTATCAAAGTAACCTAAGCCTTTTTTATTGGTGAATCCCTTAATAACAAGTCTATCTTTGAATTTTTCTATTAAACCATCAAGTCTCAACTTTTTCTTACAAAACCACTTGTTATTAATAGGTTTTCTACCCCTAGTTAATTCAGTTATTTCCAATGTATGGTTGATTTTAATAAATTCAAGTTCACTATTAATGGCCTATTTCCAAAAACTAGCATATAGAGATTTTAAAGCATCGTTATAAGTTTTTGGGTCTTCCTCCATGAGGAGGCAACTTACAATCTCTTCCTTATCAAGTCAATGTGAAAACCTTCAATCATAAAGGCAGTGATAAAAATGGGTCCAAATCTGGAGTCGATCCTATGCCTCTTAGATCTCTCAGGTTCTTCCTCGGGAATACTACTAGGCGAGGGGTCAGGGGAAACATCACATATATGCATACCAACATTAACATGTAAGCTATCAGCAGGTATAGAAGCATTAACATAATTCATATTTTTCAAAGGAAAGATGTTTTCTAAGAATTCAACAACTCTAGATTCAAAAATAAAATTATCACTAATGACAGTAATCTATATACAACACTAGTCAGAGCATATCCTATGAAAACAGAATATATGGTATTTGGTCTGACGGTGACTTTCTTGAAGTCGGGGAGTCCAACTTTGTTCAGACACCCACACACTATAAAAAATTTCAGGTTTGGTGGAAAAAACCTTCCACAACTCATAAGGGGTCTTGTCTAGGGATTTATGGGGCACCCTATTAAATACATAACATGATGACAAAATAGCTTCCCACCACATATTGGTTGGTAGACCTGAACTAATTAACATGGCATTCATAGTCTCTTTGAGGGACCTATATTTCCTTTCAACTATGCTATTTTGTTGGGGTGTGGATGGGGCACTAAGTTCCTGGATTATTATATTAATTTTGCAAACCTCTTTAAGGAAGAACTGTATTCTCAACCCCTATCAGACCTAAGTATTTTGATTTTAAAATCAATTATATTTTAAAAAAGCTTGTTCCGCATCATCTTTAGTTTTTAGGAGGTATACTCTTGTGAAACTAGAGTAATCATATATGAAGGTTGTATATAATTTTCCTCCTCTACTAGCGGTATTTTAGAATCAACTGAGTCTGAATACACTCAATTTAATCTTTCTAGTGGTCACGGTTTCAAAAGATTTTTTTCACAAGTTCGGACTCTACATATATTTGACATTTTACAAAGTCATCAACGTTGTGAAGGGGTATTATTTCGAGAGATTTTTTTATTTTTTTAATAGAAGATATATTTAAATGTTCTAATCTACCATGTCATATATCTAAAGATTCAACGATATAAGCAGAAGTAGAAGCATGCTCATTAATGGTTATAGTGTTCAAAACAAATAAACCTCATCAAATACCCTTTCCCACAAACTCGTTGTTTTTTTTTATAACTATTTTCCCACCCTCGAAAATTAGTTTGAGTCCCACTTTATTAAGAAGAGATCTAAAAACTAAGTTCATGCGGAGCGAGGAGACAAAGAGAACATCGTTTAACTCTAAAATCTTACCAGAAGTTAGTTTGAGGGGAACCTGTCCTTTTCCAAGAACGATGGTAGTGGATGAATCGTCCACGTACACGCATTCATTATTAGAAACTTCCTTGAACTTTTTGAACATGGCTTTGTTTGCGTAGAAGTGTCAGAAGGCTCCAGTGTCCAGGATCCACTCACTTTTGTTTTCAACCTACATCACCTCAACCTTTACTGCATCAATTATTTCTTTGGTCTAGGTCAAGTTGGCGGCGGCTTTTGGACCTGATGTCTCCCCATTTGTGATGATTTAATATTAGTTGGAGACATCATTTTAGGTGTATTTATTAGGATATAGGTCGATTTTCTCATGATTTAGTACACTTTCCTATTTTGTGTCTTGATTTAATTATTTATTACTTTAGAGCATATTGGGTTTAATTGTTTGTTAATTGGGAAGCTTTAAAGATATATGGTAATTAATTAGATGACAAGTTAATTCTAAGAGATAAGGTAAAGAAGATAAACATGGAAATTGGAGATAAAGGAAAGAAATATGAAAAAGGAAAAGATAAAGTTGCCAAATAAATCAGAATTCCAGGAGCTACGAGCATAAAAGTGATCATAACTCAAGAATGGCTAGGAATTTGGAAGAATGGTCTGAGTCAAAGTTATAGAGCTTTCCGAGACGATCAGTGTCGACTATTTGAACGCGTCAAACGGATAAATTGAAGGAGTTACGGCCAAAACAAAACAACACCAGAATCTTACCTTTTCTATATTTTAGGGTTACGAATTTGAGTTGGGCTAGGAGTCCAATACCTATATTCTACTCCAAGAAACGTTTTAGGGTTTCCTATACCCTATAAATACACCCTCTTATCATAAGAAACACATCCTTGGCTATCCCTTAAGCCAGGAAGAAGCTTACAACACAAGAAGAGAAGTCTGGAATGAGTTGAACACCATATTATGTCTTCTTCAACCTTCAAATCTGTAATTGTTTTCTTTTCTTTCTTTAGTATGAGTTAGAAAATTTTAGCTTGAGATTTAGCATATATGTATGAACCCTAAACTTTTTTAACCTCTATCTAATTTGGGAATTGTATGTTTTAAATTGAATCCATGTTTTATTTCTCGATTTATGTGTTTTGATTTACTGTCTGTTTTCTTTGCGGTTGCAAACTTATAGGATTGACTTAATAGTAGTTAGACGAACACCCGGAAGGGGTATTTAACTATGGAAACAACACATAACATCTAGTGTACGGATTTGGTCCTGACAACCCAGCCTAACTAGATAATCATTATGGTTTGGTGTTATCACCATTTAATCAATTATAGGAAAAGTTTACTTAGGACCCTCTTGACACAGGATAACCCTATTTGAAACTACCTCGCGATTGAAGCCGATTATTGGAATATTACATGATTCACCCTAACATGTTTAGAATGGACTAGACTAGTGGGGATTACTTGATAATTTCTCAGGCTAAACTATCATACTATCTTCTTTTCTTTTATTTACTTTTCTTGTCTTTACTTTATTAGTTTTAATTTTCTCTTTATAAAAACCAAATAAAAATCTCTTTAGTCTTTATTTTCTTGCGTATTATCTTTCTAGCTTTCATATTTGCACTAGATAAACTGCATAAGTTCTCTCTAACTTTCGTAGTCTCTGAGGAACGAATTTTATTTATAATTAAAACTTGCATACGTCCTGTATACTTGCAGAACCGTGCTCAGCCTAGGGTGTTTATTTACACTTATTTTATCTATTATTTTATCACACCTTAGGCGACACCAGGACCCTGTCCCTTTCTTTGTTCACACTCATAAGCTTTGACCTTCTTTCTCGCAACAGTAGCACACACCTTTTGGTTTCTAAATCTTACCAGTGGTTTTGAACCCTCCTTCTTGTTTGTTGGAGTTGTTTCGGTTCTTGTTTCCACCAAATTTCATTTTGTTCGAGTCTTGTGTTTTCCCTTTTCTTTGAACCTGTCTTTGTTTCCTTTAACAGAGCTTTCAACAAGGTTAGCCTTTGAGGAATTAGAAGGGAAAGAAAGGGACTTATCCTTGAGTCGATTTGCTTCTTCGATTTGCATGTGGATGATGAGTTCTTAAAGGGTCATTTCCTTATTTTGTGTTTGAGATGGTTATGGTATTTTCTCCAAGATGGGGGCAAATTATCAAGAAGGATACTAGCTTGAGATACGTCGCACATTATCATACCTTCGGCGATTAACTCCGTGCATAGGTTTTCTTACAGATAAAGTTCTTCAGTCATCGGTTTCTAGACATTGAGCTTGAAGTTATACTAGTGACGAATGATATATATCTTCTTATCGGAATCATCAGCCCCATATTTTTTCTCAGGGGTTTCCCATATGATATATGCCGACATCTCTTTGGCAAAAAGATCAAAAATAGGATTTGAGATATTGTTCAATATCCAGTCCTAAGCCACAAAGTTTGCTTTCTTGAACTTGGCTTCGAGAGAAAGATATCTAGTCTATTCTTCTTCAGAGGTAACTCCATTATCCACCATAAGTGGAGGCCCTTTGAATAAAACAAAGTCGACCTTGTACTATTCGAGCCAAATCAAGAACTTTTGTAGTTGGGACCATTGAATGGCTCACACTTATTTACGTCGGGAAAGGCTTTTGTGTTCAAGAATGAAGCAACCGCCAAAATAGGAAAAAACCAATTCAAAAAATAGTGATATGAAAAAGAATATCTTTTTAAAACTGTTGGTGAAAGACTAACAAAATTACTATTTTAACGAAAATAGAATCAATAGAAATATTTTAATAAAAATATAATACTGACAACTATTACAAGGAATTGAATAACAAAACTCACACATAAATTTAGAAAAATGATACACATACATGGAAATAATTTCATTAAAAATATATTTCAGGATTATCGGTATCTCTAACAAGTGTATCAATCACTCTAATCTAGTCAAGACAAATGTTTTAGGAGTGCAAAAGAGAAGAGAGATATTCTTTCTGAATTCTTAGTTTTGTGTAAAATGCAAGTGGCTTATGGCTCTATTTATATGAGAAATGGCTTGTCTGAGTAGTCACAATAAAGGTTGGTGTTTAAAGCATCATAAATGCAGACGTTTTACTGGTTACAGAATCTCAAATTACTACATGAACTTGGACAATATTCTAGCTTCTAGTCAATGCACAAATTTGGACAGGTTGACTAAACTCACTGCACCCTCATAGTGGAATATTCTGAATTAAGTCAGAGTTATTGAGCCATCAAGTCGTAAACATTTTGTCTTTCTGTTGGAAATGATATGAAGTACCAATGTTTAGTATAAATACTAGATTCTCTTCAAAACTTTCTTTTACTTTTATTTTTCAATTCCCAAGACTCCTCCACGATCCCACGACCACGCCACGCTACGGCCGGTGCAGGGCAGGAGGAAGGGGGTGTGGTGGTGTGCGGGTGGTGTCTTCCAATTCTCCTTTAGTTCCTATAGTGTTAGGCCATTTGGAATGAATAGAGAGGTAAGAAATTAAAACTCATATTTTTTCTTCGCAACTTTTTACGTGAGACTTTTTAAGAGAAAAAAAATTCCACTTCTCCCAAAGGCATAACAAAGTCTCCTTAATTTTAATAATTCCTACAATTTCCTTCTCAACTTTTTATGTGGAACTTGTAACAAAATAATTTAATTTTTCACTTTTCCTAAAAATATAAAAGAATTAATAATTATTTTTTAATTTCTAATAATTCCAACAAAAATTATTCACCACTATCACTATTTTCTCAAACCCTAAAATCCTAGGTGAATGTTGTAGAGAGTGAGAAAATGTTAAACCAAGGACTACAAGTCAAGTGTTGTTCACGAACATTGATTTATAATTTTCAAGACTAACGATCATATAATCATAATAGGTTCATATTTGTAACTTAGTACGCGTTTGGAATTTTTTTATAACATTTAACATATTTATAGATTTTTAAGATTGTTTAAGATAAATATCAGATATTTGCTTATTAAAGAAATACTTGAAATGATTTTATATTTTAAAATAATTTTTAAAACTATTTTTTATTCAAATTTCAAAGGGATCTTTAATCTATGGAAAAAATTCACATTTTTTTTGTCAGAATAATACTAATCACATTTTAGTCAATTAAGGTCTGTTTAGAAGTGGTTATTTCAAAGTTAAAAAACACTTTTAGAACAAATTTAAACTTTTTTTTTTTGAAATCTGGATTCACTTGAGATATTTTTTTATTAAGAAACATATATTTAGTTTTTTTTATATTTTTTAAGATAAAAAAAATTTAAACATCTAGAATTACTTTCAAGTGTGGATTTTTTTTTTAAAAAAACATCCAAACTTGCAATAAAACCACCTTCGAACAAAAAGAAAAAAATATGAGATTATTACCCAAAGGGTCTTGAAAAGACCACCTCGTGACCTAAGGAGACCGGCTCTATAGCCTCTTCTTACTAAAGGCCACAAACTAAATTTAACACTATAGCCTAATTTTCCAATTACTTTCCTACCCTTTTTTATTCTCTATATATACTAAATATTATCATAATAAATCCTAAATTACACTTTCAGAAATATTTCTCTCTCTCTCTTTCTACCTCTCTCCTCACCTCTTACAATCAACGCCTCTCTTCTCCACTCCATAATATTCCTTCTTTCCATTGCTTCACTTGAAGCACGCAGCCACCAAGCAACCGAAGAAGAGAGCGCGGAGAAGAAGACCGTTGGCATGAACTTCGATGAATACCGCAGTGAAGGTGGAGATTTGACCGATCCGAAATAGAGTTTCGATCTAGGGTTCCGCCATGGATCGTCGGTCTAGGTAGTGGATCCGCCATGGAAGGAAGAAACCCGTGCAACTTCTTTTGATCTGCTGCACAATAATCTCTAAGATCTGATTTGAAAACCATGGATAAACGAAGTTGTTTTTGTGCTTATATTTGTGAAGAAGAAGTTTGGATCTCCGGTAGCAAGTCGATTCGAGATGCTCAGCAAGTTTATGTAGCAGATTTGTTCTTGCTTCGTGTTTCTGTTTATTTTTTTGGTCTTTTGCGCTCAGAACTTTTGCGCTCAACACTGTTGGCGATTCAAATTCTGGCGTTAATGGAACTTTTGCGCTCAGACTCAGAACTTTTGCACTCAGACTCAGAACTTTTGCGCTCAACACTGTTGGCGATTAAAAATCTGGCGTTAATGGAACTTTTGCACTCAGACTCAGAACTTTTGCACTCAGACTCAGAACTTTTGCACTCAGACTCAGAACTTTTGCACTCAGACTCAGAACTTTTGCACTTAGACTCAGAACTTTTTTCCAGACTCAGAACTATTTTCCAGAGTCAGAACTTTTTTCCACGCTCCGAACTTTTTCCGGCGGTGGCCGGAGGTGGCCAGCGGTGATCGGTGGTTGTGGTCGGAGCTGGAAAATATTTGATAATTAATGAAAGAGGAGAGAGAAAAAATGATAAAGGAGTAGAGAGATTAATGGTAATAGAGGAGAGAGAGTAATGGTAGTGGAGGAGAGAGAAATAATCTATTTTTTTGTCTTATATGCACTAGAAGGGTAGTTACGACATTGGACATTTTATTGGCCTCTAAGAATGAGAGATGATTGACTAACTCCTAAGTGGCACTATAATATTTTTTAAAACCCTTTAGGTAATGGATCCAAAAAATAAAGCTACCAATTATGTTGATCAACTTTCTGTGTAGTCTATCATTACTTTTTAGCAAATGATTAAGGCATCCTATGGCGTTATTATTATATGCATGTCGATCATTTTTGTTTAGAATAAAAAACGTTATCCAAATAGTCATATTTACCCGTCCAAAGAAAAAAAAAATAGTCATATTTGAATAAGATGGATGGATACCAACCAGACCTACTTACTAACACAAGTGGACGAATAACAATTTAAGTCTAATGGGACCAAATAATGAGGAAACTATAGCTTGGAGAAGTCTTAGGTTATAAAGCAGAATTACTATTTTATAGTTATTAATTTTTAGTTAGAACTTTTTCCAACTTTGTCTTTTTTAATTTTTTTTTTACAGTAATTCGTTTTTAATTTTTTTTATTTAAAAGATATGTCCGGACCTCAGCCTGGCTATCGGACCCGGCTTACCGGTTCGCCGGACCGGCCCGGGCCGATAAGCACCGGCGCCGGAACGAGACCGTGATGGGGGTGATGACCGGAACGGGACGAACCGCTTTGCCGCCTATCGTGCGGCGTCTTCATCTTCTGTGTTTTTTCATGGACCGAACCGGTCCGTGACTGATACGGACCGGTAACGGCCCGTTAACCTTTTTTTTTTTTTTTTATTTTATATATCAGTCCATTATATATCTATATAGGCCCAAACCTAATGTATGCCCAAAACCCACCGGCGAAGACGCGTTCCCACCGGCTAAAACCTAATGTAATTTCATACTTTACTGATGAATTAGTTATCATTTGTGGTCGAAATGAATCCCTCGCTGAAACATTGAAATCAATGGATTGGAAGATTCCCGTTAAGGTAAGTAACAAACTCTTTACATGGTTTGATTCTCACGTGAAGATATTGATGAATATGAGTTTGTGTTTTTCCATTTTAGATAAGAGGATTCGAAAAGCAAATGGAGAAATGGATGAGTGCTTGTGATTGTATCATCACAAAAGTAATAATACTATTTTGTTACTTGATTCTTTCTTTATGCGATTTCTTATACGTTTTGTTAAGTAACTAATTGTGTTACTACGTTTTGAATTACACAGGACCGGGTACTATTGCGGAAGCATTAATCAGGGGGCTTCCTATCATTCTTAATGATTATATTCCTGGACAAGTAAGTTAAAACTCAATTAAAGTGAATATTCTTATAAACTATAGATAGATAACACTTATTTGTGAATATTCATTTGATTGCACTGTTGGTCCCTATGTTATACCAAAATTGCAGAGCCTGTTCTGATACACTCTTGGATGTACTAAAATGGAAAATAGCCTGTTCAACATCTTCTTCACAAGAGCCATGTAATATGCAAAATAGCCCTTGAATTCAATAAATAAAGGTTGTATCTAAACTATACAAGATTTCAAGACTTTATATTTTGGTTAAATGCAATCACACCCACCCCTGAAAGCTTAATGAAACTGAAGGGGATCCCTTGTACAATTATCACTTTTTTCCTCATGTAAACAGCTTGGTTCCTATCAACAATCTGTCCTTTGAATATAAGGCTGAATCTAACAATAAACATGTTGAAATTGAGGGCCCGTTAAATAATTTCCAATAATTTGAAGACTGGTTAATGTTTTATTTCACAGTTTACGTTTCTTATTTAATTATTCATCTCAGTCACTGCACTGATATTATTTTGTTAATTTTGTTCTTAGACCTTGATTATACACTTTGTATGAAATCTCGAATAAAAATGCTGAAACTTCGTGTACACGATCAATACAAATTTATCAATGTGATTTTCATATCTCTCGTGAAGGGCGGGTACAGTAAAAATAATAATAATACCTGCATATGTTTACACGAAAATTAAGGACCTCTGACGCAACTTTTGCATAATACAGGGACCAAACTTGTAAATTTTCATGGCTCATGCTTCATCCACAAGGTATGAATGAGCGCTTTAAGTGGCTATTTTGCAAATAATTTGTTGGATATTGATGTTAAAATTTACATAATTCATAATTACTGTTAAATTCTCATTTGACAGAGTTTAAAGATCACTTGGTTAAGACGATAAGGCGTTTGATGGTGGTATTACTTTTAAGTGTTAGTTAATACTTAAATTTATGTATTGGAAAGGACAAATTGCACAATTAGTCTCCATGTTATGAGAAATAGACAAATATACTCCTGTGGAGGAGGTATAAGTGAAACTCAATCTATAAAATATGGGTATATTTGCAACTTAATGTATAGTACAAGGATATTTTTGTTACATTTTAAAACATGGGTATATTTGGTTGTTTCGCAAGACACAGGGACCATAAATGCAATAAACCCTCTTTGAAATATAATTTTTCTAATCTTGAAGAGTCATAAAAAAGATAAAAAACGATAAGGACCGGTATGGGACCGGTCCGGGACCGAAACCGGAACCGATAAACCGGTCCCCGTTATCAGTCGGTTTTCTATAATCTGGGACCGAAGAACCGGTTCGGACCGGGACCGATAGTGGGTGTCCGATAGACCGGTCCGGTCCGATAAGGGCGTTACACGATAAAGACCGGTCCGAACACGGACCGGTACGGCCGATAGCCAGGCTGATCCGGACCCATAGGTACAGACATACGTACGTGAGTTTTTAAGTTTGTTAAGTTAAGTAAAATAATTTTTTATATAATTACAATTATAGGTGTCCATGTATAATTGTCAATTGTCCATCTAATTGTCCAGTTGTCTATCTAATTGACCAATTTGTCTATCTAATTATCTAATTGTCCAAGGTGGGGTTGTACACAATACATCCAATGGGTTGTACATATATGTAGTTGTTGTACAGTAGGGGTTATACATTCATAAAAGCAATAGTAAAACAAGCAGAAATTTGTTTGGGTATGGACCCCAGTGTCTATACTGATTAATTCATTTATTTGTTACCTGAAAAACAATGGAAAAAGGAAAAGAAATTAGACAAAACCGAGATTTTAATCAAAACAATAAAGAAATTAGATTGGATGATGGGCTGGACCCTGCTGGGCTCGTCCCTGATGGTCTGGACCTTGATTAGGAGTATGAGCTCGATAACAAAAACTGATGGACCAAGGTGCTCGACTAAGGGGCTAGACTAAGGGTGCTGGACTAAGGGTAATGGACTAAGGGGCCCGTTTACTTGCAAAACAAACGAATGCTTAATCCCAAACAGATCTGACGTGATGGTGGTGAGAAGGTCCAAAGACTGAGAACGAGAACGTGGGTGAAGGATGGTGATGGTGGGGGCGGCGAGAATGGTGCGCTGGAAGCGTTGAAGGTGGAGGCTCTGGCTTTGTTGAAAGGGCTTTGATGGTGGAGAAGATAACGGTGGTCTTCAACTGCTACAGTGATATCTCGACAGAAGAGTCTTCGTGGTGGTGATGACGGAGCCCTTAAGCGCTGAAGGGAGGCGGCAATGGTGGAGCTCTGCAGCGCTGGAGGGAGTTTGGAGTCGTACTCGTGTAGCATGAGTGGTGCAGCAGCGCGGCAAGGAGCGCGAACTGAAGAGTAGAGAAGGGGAAGCTCAGATCTGGGTCTCGTGGTGCTTCGTGGTGGTGATGACGGAGCTCCGCAGCGGTGGATTTGGGTCTCGTGGTGCTTCGTGGTGGTGATGACGGAGCTCTGCAGCGCCGAAGGGAGGCAGCAATGGTGGAGCTCTACAGCGCTAGAGGGAGGTTGGTGCTGGAGCAGTGTTGCAGGAGCAGTGAGGGAGGAGGGCATCGAGCCGTGGGGGTGGGATGGTGGGGCTGGGAAGAGGGAGGAGGAGGGGGAGGGGGGCGTCACAGTTCTGGGTAGAGGGAGGGGAAGGGGGCGGTAATGGTGGGTAGGGTTTAGTTACAGAGAGAGCACAAAGATAGAAAGAAAGTGGGCATCGAACCCTATAGGGGAATTTGTTTTGGGTTTGTGTTTTCTTTATAGTGTATAAGAGAGGGGGAGGGGTGTTTTTGGTTTTTTGCTCTATATTAGTTAGGTTGTAATGGGACTTTGGGGGTGGGCTTTACTTTGTAGTTGTGTATGTTGTGGGGCTCTATTATATAATTGCCCCCCAAATAATATGCCACCGCTTATTCATATCTCAAGTGTATTTTAAGGTCTAATCATCATAAATACTTTCTACTATAATAGAAGTTTTTAGTATTGTATATTGTATTTTTTTGTTATCAAAGTGCTTTATATTAAGGAGTTTGAGGGATTTTTATAACTAAATGAATTTTATTTTTAGTAATATATATTATATATAAAGAATAGGGATAATATAGACATTATGACATAATAAAAGAATCTTTCCTTTCTAATGACATCAAATTAGAAAGATTGAATATATAGTATAGTAAGGGATTAGAAAAATCTTTTAATAAAATTTCATTTCTATTATTTCTAATCCAAACAAATGAGGAAATTGTTATTATCCTTTAACATAATCTTATTTCTTCCAATCCCCCAATCCAAACAAACCCTTAATGTTAATAGCTTTTGGTCTTGTTAAAACTTTTAAAACCTTCAATTTGTTTTTCCCAAACTTTGTCAATTTATTTCATTTCATTAGGTTTTGATTTATTTTATTTGTATATATTTTATATTTCTTATAATAGAATATATGTTAGGTTCTATAATATAAAAAGTTATTAGTTAACCAGTTGGGGTTACCTCAACTGGCCAAAATCTTTGTTATTCTTTTAGGTGGTACAGGTTTAAACCGTGTCAATGACATTAAATCCAAAAAAATAGCTCTCCCATGATGAAAAAATAAAGGGTAAATCCCTCGTCTGGCTCCTTAACTATGCCCAAAGTGCACGGGCCGCCCCTGATCTTCAAAATTGCCCTTTCATGCCCCATATCTTCACCTTTTGTGACACCGTTAGCCCTTTTTTCATTTTTCTGTCAGTTGACCGTTAGTCAACGCCACATGGCGCCATGTCACCGCCACCTCAGCGCCACCTCACTGCCTCTGTCTTCGTCAGCATCGTTCCTAACTTTTAAAAAAAACCTTTGAAGGTTTGAATGCTTCAAACCTTCAACAATGGAGGAAAAATCAAAAAATTCAAATCAATTAAGCATCACCACCTTCCATTAATCTTGTGCTAAATTATGCAATTAACCATAATAACATAGAAAACTTTTGATTTGATTTTAGATCACACCTGGGGGCCAATCAAATGAATAAGTATACCACTCGTCAAGCCTTTCCATGATGTTACCTTTTCTCCACTAACAAATTACACTTCACTTAATATCTTCGATAAGATGAGTGAAGATACTCATGTAGCAACAATTTTTGCTTTTCGCCCACCAATCCCAGAATATGCAGTAATTGAGCTAGGTCTTCAAAAGGTGTTATCAGTTTTTAGAGAATCTGCAGGGAGGTTTGGTAAGGATAAAAATGGAGAACCTATAATTCTTCTCAATGACAAGAGTGTGAGATTTGTTGAGTCAATTATTGATACTACTCTAGATTTGAAGATTTGAAGGTTTGAATGCTTCAAACCTTCAACAATGGAGGAAATATCAGAAAAATCTTCATTCATTAAAAAAATCATTCTCTCCTTGGCGATTTCAAAGTAACTCCTTGAGTCTTCTGAATCCTTCCAATCATTCTCAATAGTATAATCATTATTAGAATAAAGATCAAGATGCTTAAATCATTACTATAATTATCAATATAATCTCCTTCAACAACCCAGCTCGACCACGGTGATGTGCTGCGAACCCGACCACCTCCATGGATCTACATGAGAGATCCGATTTGGAAGCTTCATGGTCGTTTGAGCTATGGTGGTCTGAGAAGCTTCATGGTCGTTCGAGCTATAGTGGTCTGAGAAGCTTCATGACCGCTGCTGTAGATCCATGGAGGTGGTCGGGTTCGCAGCACATCACAGTGGTCGAGCTGGGTTGTTGAAGGTGATTATATTGATAATTATAGTAATGATTTAAGCATCTTGATCTTTATTCTAATAATGATTATACTATTGAGAATGATTGGAAAGATGCAGAAGACTCAAGGAGTTACTTTGAAATTGCCAAGGAGAGAATGATTTTTTTTTTTAATGAATGAAGATTTTTCTGATATTTCCTCCATTGTTGAAGGTTTGAAACATTCAAACCTTCAAATCTTCAAATCTAGAGTAGTATCAATAATTGACTCAAAAAATCTCACACCCTTGTCATTGAGAAGAATTATAGGTTCTCCATTTTTATCCTTACGAAACCTCCCTGCAGATTCTCTAAAAACTGATAACACCTTTTGAAGACCTAGCTCAATTACTGCATATTCTGGGGTTGGTGGGCGAAAAGCAAAATTTGTTGCTACATGAGTATCTTCACTCATCTTATCGAAGATATTAAGTGAAGTGTAATTTGTTGGTGGAGAAAAGGTAACATCACGGAAAGGCTTGACGAGCGCTATACTTATTCATTTGATTGGCCCCCAGGTGTGATCTAACATCAAATCCAAAGTTTTCTATGTTATTATGGTCAATTGCATAATTTAGCACAAGATTAATGGAAGGTGGTGATGCTTAATTGATTTGAATTTTTTTATTTTTCCTCCATGGTTGAAGGTTTAAAGCATTCAAACCTTCAAACCTTCAAAGGTTTTTTTAATTTTTTTTAAAGTTAGGAACGATGCTGACGAAGACAAAGGCGGTGAGGTGGCGGTGAGGTGGCGGTGACATGGCGCCATGTGGCGTTGACTGGCGGTCAACTGACAGAAAAATGAAAAAAGGACTAACGGTGTCACAAAAGGTGAAGATATGGGGTATAAAAGAGTAATTTTGAAGATAGAGACGGCCCGTTCACTTTGGGCATAGTTAAAAAGCCACAAGAAGGCTTTACCAAAAATAAATGACAAATATTTTTACTAAAGAAAAAGTAGAACTAATTTAATACTATTAGACACTTGTTAGTATTTAATTTGTCACAAATTATAGACGATATCGACATCGCCCAATTTTTTATTTTTGTTAGAAAACATCGCCCAACTTTTAATGTTTAAAACTTGCTCGTTTTAGGCAACAAACCTAATCAATCGACTAAACGATTCGTTTTTATTTTCCAAACAACGTCACTGTCTTTATAATATTCAAACTAATTTGAACCATTCGTTCGTGAGATGACATTATTGGAGTGAGAGACAAAATAATGCAAAATATCTTAAAATAGAGAAAATAACTTAGTCAGTCCCTAATTTTTTAAATATTTGCAATTTAATTCCTTATATTACAAAAGTAAAATTTCTATTATATATATTTCAATTCTGTAAAAACTTTAATCTCTTTATTAATAGAGTAAAGTATTGACATCTTTTTCTTTCAACAATGAAATAACACTTTTAAATATATAAAAATAACAAACATTGTCGAGACAAGAGACTAAATATATTATATATATATAAATAGAAAATGGGAATTATACTGGTCCAGTCCTAAAACTTTAGTGAAACTATATTTTTTCAAATAAAAAGAAATTGCTATTTAATCTTATGAATCTCTTTAAGTGATCCTACATAACTATTTAACACCTAAAGATCTAAACCTAAGTTATTGCCTAGATAATTAAGTTATTATGAGTTTTCAACTCCAAAAAACTTAATTAATTTAGTTCCTATCAAATTTTCTTCTCGGTCATAATTCAATGGCTAACAAATCTAAATATGTGTATGTCGTATAAGGATTTAAGCATAGGCATAAGATTAATTACAACAACAATAATCCATGCTTTATTCAAATAAGAAATCTCAAATTCATATAATTAAACCCTAATTAATAGTTATGATTCATATCTAAATATTTCAAACTACTAAAAAATTACTTCATAATGGAAGAAAAAAAAATACAAAGAAAACATAATTAAAGGAAGAATTACACTAATTGCGGAAATAAAATGTTGTAACGAGTCTTCCTTGCTTCTTGCCTTTACTCCAATATTTTTAGATCTTTAATATAATAAGTGGTATGTTTGACTACTGAAACACACACACACACACACACACACACACACACACATATATATATATATATATATATATATATAGCCCCATAACATGTCTGACACAAGTTGCCTTCTAAAATGAGTCAAAATAGCCTAATGACCTTTTTGTAAATCTGAACAGCTTTGGGTTTTCATAGCAAACGCCTACAACCTCGTAATATCAACTCCAAATTGTTATAGGTCTCTTCTCACGCATTTTAACTCCAATGTCTACACTGAGGGAAAGTTTCATAAACAGAATCGTCACCAGTTATTTGTTGTGATTTTTCAAAGTCAATGTAAGCATTTTGCTGTCATTTTCTTTAACTTCTAGTGAACTTTTTGACTCCTTTGTGACTTGACTCGGGTTTCAACTTATCTCTCTTGGGATCTTTTATCATCCATGCTCTTAGGAACTACACACTTAACACCCAAATCACCTCAAAATGCTCAAAGACAAATATAGATACAAGAATAAGACAATAACTCAAAATATATGAAGTAAAGGGATAAACCCCACATTAAATCACTAAAACCCCTTACAAATGATGTCTCGCTATTAATCTATCACAAAAGGCGAGACATCAACCTTTCATAAAGAACTCATATTTTAATTAGTGGCTCTTATCCACAACACAAAATGTGTAAAAATGGGATGACTAAATAACGAGATTATCTCAAAATTAGCCTTATTTATTGGGCCATTTGGAAACAAAGAAATAAGTACTTTATGGAACACACACCCTTAATGTTAGCAAAGTCTTACATTCCTATATTTGTTGTTATCTAACTACCTCGAGCATGTTATTTGGGGTCCTCAAGACCCCTTTATTAGAATGGTTGAAATATTTTACCTATTATTGATGATAGTCTAGTTTTTCTGGTTGTCTACCTCTTATGGAGGGCATTTTAAAGATAAATGTGGCTGCAACCCCCAGGATCTCATAAAGTAGCATCAAGAGTGTCTTGCTATTTAGTACAATTACTTATACGAGTTAGTCACACCATCGACAATGACACTTTAATCGTGATTTGTGGCATTTCATCATCCACCGACCACCATGGCCCCAACTAGAAAGTGATGTACATCCTGAAGGATATACATGTGATTAGTATTAAACAATCGCGCAGACTAATCTGATGGATTAAAAGATCAACTAATAAATATATAAATTGAGTAGTAAAACACATTGAGGCCCATGTATTACATAATACTTATTTTATCAGGTGATCTGCCTATTTCACGAGTTGGGCAACTACTTCTATTAACTTTAATTGCCACATTTAATGGAAAAAAAAGATAAAAAAGGTAAAACACTAAGGACTAATGGCTCCGAGTTCAAAGTGGCTATTCGATGTATTAAAAAGAACACAAAGGACTAATTAGGTTATTTACAAAATATAGTGGTCCATCCTATAAATAATTATAGCAAGATTGACAACTGGCAACACCTACTAATTACTCCTTCAAATTCTTCGTTTTTAGATAACATAAAAATCACCTACCATAATGGTTGCACTCCACTTGTCACTCTCATAGCCATTAGGTCCCACCTCTAAGTGTCGAAATTAACATTAAAAGCTTCACCCTCCCTAGTCTTACATACAAACTTCACTTTATTCGTGCTTAATCTCAACTCTCTAGTCAAAATGGTGAGCAAAAATGGTTTCTTGGCTATGAAGACTGATCAACCTTCAATGGACACGATCAGTTCTGATTTTAAAGCTCTTGGTGTTGCTGCAAAAAACTTAGCCAATCATGCTATGCTTGGTATGGGTATTGGGACTGCATTTTTTCAATGGCTTGCTTCTTGTTCAGCAATGTAAGTCTCTTCTTTCATAATTCGTGACTGTTTTAGTATGATTTGTGGTATCTTTTAATCGTAAGGTGTATTTCGGATCATCCGGCAAAAAATAGACTCAGATCTACGTGTATATCGGCCCTTAATACCATGTTGCATAATTTAAGTATCTGTAGTGAAATTAACTAGAAAAATCGGGAGTTTTCCTTGAACCAAACGAAAATTCCTGTCTCAGTGAGCCAAACAAGTTTAGCGGGCCATTTTCTCACCCGTGATGTATGGTATAGTGGCAAATCAAAGTATAAAAAAAACAGATTATTTCATAAGTAATTTTGAGTTGTACTTGCCTTATTTAGTTAACATAGGGACTAATTATGCAATTTATTCTAATTATCTCATTATCTGCAGCTATTTGTTGGTGTTGGACCGAACTAACTGGAAGACAAATATCCTCACTTCCCTTCTAATTCCCTACATTTTCCTTAGCCTTCCATCATGGTTGTTCGGTACTTTAAGGTAATATTGCTTAATGATATCTCTGATATATTACTCTTATTTTTTATATCAGATTCACGATCTGTTTTTGTTATCGGTGTACAGGGGTGATATTGGAAAATGGATTGCGTGTGTTGCCATCGTACTAAAACTCTTCATCCCAAAACATTATCCCGGTAATAATATCGTACCATTTAAACCGTCCAATTTACCATACTAACCATAACCATAAGTGACACATTTGTGATTTATATTTTACTTATTATATTATAATTAAAATGTAACAGATTGGCTAGAGCTACCAGCAGCTTTGATTCTTCTCATTGTGGTGGCACCAAGTTTGATTGCTGGATATGTGAAGGATGGTTGGATCGGTGTGTTAATATGTCTAGCCATTGCGTGTTATTTGCTCCAAGAACACATCCGTGCATCAGGCGGGTTCAGAAACTCTTTTACGAAAACTAACGGGGTTTCAAACTCAATTGGAATTATCCTTCTGTTGGTTTACCCGGTTTGGGCAATGATTTTCGTTTTGTTTTAGATAATTTTCAGCTGTAATGTGGATTGATTTATTTCCAATAAAGATGTATGATCTCAAATTCTAAATGCGTTAGGTTTTCAAGTGAATTTAAATTTACTTTTAATGGATATTATTGTGATTTATGTAACATTAACTTAATATCGTCTATTTAAGTTATTTGTTGAACGTTGTTTAAGCGTTTTGGACAAAGTTTCGTGAGCCCTATGGAAAAGAAACTAGTTAAGGTAAGATGGAATTCCCACCGGAGAAAATGGAAAAAATGGAAAAAAAAATGCATCGTAGAAAAAAGACGGGAAATATAAAAAGAAAGTATAAGGATGAGGAGGGATACAATATATTGATACTAGGTCAATTATTTGGCTCAAATTACGATGCTAAATTTCATTATTTTGTAATCAATCACGACACTTAACCATCCAAGTTTAAAAGAATTTTTTTTGAGGAATATACTTTTTTAGGCCTAAAATTCAAAAAAGAGAATTTTAAGGGCCTAGTTAGATCTTATGTTTTTTAAGGGCCTAACTAGATTTTTTGGCTGGTTAGGGTACGTTTTAGGGGGTTCGGTCCCGCTGTTTTTTGATTTTTTGGGGGGTAGATCCCCCTATTTTATTTTTTAGGGGGTACACGCCCACCATTTTTTAAGTTACTTTCGTTTTTTAGTTAAGTCCTTTTAAGTCCATATTGTCCAAATATCACATTACCCCCTAAAATTACTACCTTAACCCTTCTAAACCACCACATTACCCCACTAATTTTTCATTTTACCCCCTAAAATATCACATTATCACCTACAAATCCTGTTTTATCCCTAAAAATCCTTTTTACCCCCTAAATTAAATGGTTACCCCCTAATTTATCAAAACAGGGGGAACATACCCCCTAAATATCCAATTCTGGCAAAAGCTCCCCTGAAAAAAAAAAAAAATTAAACATAATGGTTGGTGGTGTTTGGTGGTGGTGTTTGGTGGTGGTGCGCAGGGTGGGTGTGGTTCGAACAGTTGGTGGTGGTGCGCCGGGTGAGGTGGTTCGTGGTGGCTCGTCGAGGGCTTGGTGGTGGTGGTTCGAACGGAGAAGGAGAAGGAGAAGCAGCTCGAACGGATCTCGATCTGGTGTTGGTGGTGGTGGCTCGTCGTCGCTGCTTGAACGGAGCACCAGCAGGCCTCGAACGGATCTCCATCTGGTGGTGGTGTTGATGTGAGGACGACGGCGATGGTGGGATCAGATCTCGCGCAGCAACGCAGTGAAGAAGACGGCAGGCCTCGAACGGATCTCCATCTGGCGGTGGTGTTGATGTGAGGACGACGGCGATGGTGGGATCAGATCTCGAGACGGCGAATTTCTTCGATGGAGATCTGCTGCAGGGCTTCGACGGGAAGCAGATATGGTGTAGCAGCAAGGCTCCGGCGACGGGAAGCAGCAGCAATGGTGCTGCGACGGGAAGCAACAGCAATGGCGGTGGGGCTGCGACGGGAAGCAGCATCAATGGGGCTGCGATTTTCGTGTGGTGGGTAGTGGAGATCTCGAACGCGGTGGTGAAAGCAGCCTCGGAGGTGGAGGGGAGCGAGATTTGCTGCAAATGGGGAGGGGGGCGAGTTTTGCTGCAAATGGGATGAATGGGGTGGGTGGGTAGGGTTTTATTGCTTTTTTTTGGTTGGATCCTAACTAGATAGTTGGGTTTCAATTTGGGCCCTTTTTTAAAAAACAAAGGTGTAAAAGGGCCCTAAAACCTCTTTTACCCATTTTTTTTCAATTAACCTATCCCAATCATATCACACATACCACATATTTTATTAATATACTTGCTACATATTAAACTTACAAAATAACTAACTAATTAATTTCATGACATGTATTTTGTTATAATAATCAATAGATATGATATAAATATTAGACTATCCAATAGTGGATCGAAGTCTTATTCCAAATTTAATATAAAATTTTGATTTTAAATAAGATTTTAAATTTTATTTTATTTTAAAATATATTAAATAAAATTGTGAAAAACACGAAAATAAAATCTTTTTCTTTTTCATACAAGATGGGGCTAAAAAGCCAATACACTACAGTAAAAACAGAGAACAAGGCTTACAAGGTCTCTAACACTAATCTAGGATATGCGCAACGACTCTTATCCTTTGTAATACTTCGCCATAAGTAATCTGGGGGATCCTCTTCAACTCGTGGATGCTCTCCACTCTCCGCGCCGTTCTTTGCAAGTAAATCCGCACAAGAATTCGCGTCCCGATAGATATGATTTACCACAAAACCCGTTTGTCTTTGAAGGATATCCAAACATTCCCGTTCCACATAACAAGACCAACTACTTGAGCAACTACCGCCCTTCACTAGCGCATGAAGCTCCCTCGAGTCAGTCTTGATCTCTAACGCATCCACTCCGCAATTAACCATCCAATTTAAACCATAATGCAACGCTAGGAGTTCGGAGTGATGTGGTGATTCCACTACACATGACCCCGAGAAGCAACCCAAAATCGAGCCTTCCTCATCTCTCCACACTCTCCCAATCCCCGTTGTTCTTTTTTCCCCATTGCAACATCCATCGACATTAAGTTTCGTGCACCCTCTCGGTTTTGTCCACTTAACTAGTGTTCTCCTAGCTGAATAAATGACGCCCCCGTCTCTTTCACAACCCCATGCTAGTGCAAAGTCAACTGCCAATTTAAGTGTCTCATTTTTTAAATTTCACACGATTCCAGCTTTCTATTTTCTCGCCGAATATCCATTGATTTCGTGTGGTCCAAATAACCCACAAAGAGTTAACCTACGCCACTTGGGTCCTAGGTGTAGTCCTACCTACTAATGGTGATTGGTGATTAAATTAAACCTTTGTGATTATCTAGTTAGGCTGGTATTGTCAGAACCAATTCCATATACTAAACGTTATGTGGTGTTTCAATAGTTAAACACCCCTTCCGGGAGACCATCTAACTACTATTAAGGTAATATTATACGTTTGCAGCCGTAAGGAAAACAGACAATAAATCAAAGCACATAATCAGCGAATTAAACATGAATTCAAATTAAATACGATGGTATCCCAAATTAGATAGATTAAAACAGAAACTGGGGTTCCTACATATATGCTAAATCTCAATGCTTAATGAAATTAGTTCATACTAGAAGAAAAAAAGAAAACAATTACAAATTTGAAGGCTTGTGAAGACATGATATGGTGTCCGGCTCTTTCTAGATGTCTCTTCTCTTGATGTAGGCTTCTTCCTGGCTTAAGGATTGGCCAAAGATGTGTTTCTTCTGATTAAAGTGTGTATTTATAGGGTATATGAAGACCTAATTTGTTTTCTTGGAGTGGAAGACAAGTAACTTGGACTTCAAGCCCAATTCAAATTCGTAACCCTAAAATATAGAAAAGGTAAGATTCTGGTGTTGTTTTGTTTTGGACGTAACTCCTTCAATACTTATCCGTTTGACGTGTTCCGTATGTCGAAACTGATCGTCTCGGAAAGCTGTATAACTTTTATCCAGACCATTCTTCCAAATTCCTAGCCGTTTTTTAGTTATGATCACTTTTATGTTCGTAGCTGCTGGAATTCAGATTTATTTGACAACTTTATCTTTTCTTCTTTCATATTTCTTTCCTTTATCTCCAATTTCCATGTTTATCTTCTTTACCTTATCTCGTAGAATTGACTTGTTATCTAATTAACGACCATATATCTTTAAAGCTTCACAATTAACAAACAATTAAACCCAATATGCTCTAAAAATAATAAATAATAAAATCAAGACAAGAAATAGGAAAGTGTACTAAATCATGTAAAACTCGACCTATATCTAATAATAAATACACCTAAAATGATGTCTCCAACTAAGATTAAATCATCACAAATAGGGAGACATCACAAATCAAGACATCAAAAATCTGGTTGAGTGAGAACATCTTCAAGTGAAAAACTCAAACTCTAGGGCGATTCGTTGATGGATAGTGAGGAGAAAGCCAAAAGCTCATTTTTCATTATCTAAATATACCACACCAACCTTACGCCACGTTATAACCATAAAGACCTTAGGATTTCTAGCTACTTGGTGTAGAAACAATGGAGCTATTAGGTGGTAGGTGAGTGGACCATTGGATACTATATTAGGGCCTATGAACAACCTATAGCCATTAACACGAACTGAGTTGAAGACCTCTCCTTCTGGCATTGCAAAATTAAGCTGGACTTGAATTTATGGATTGTTGATTATATGTGTATATTGAGCATACGTGCGCATTATTTATTTAGCATTACTACATGAGACATTTTAGATATTATGCTCTAGGATCATTCATTGTGTTCTATTCTTCTTCTCCTACTTTTTATTCTCTGATTATTATTTGACTACCCTATTGTTCTTTATTTTTATTGTACCAGGATACAACTTTGAGTTGGGGGTCTTGATATCTCCCTATTTGTGATGAATTAATCTAGGTTGGAGAAATCATTTTAGGTGTATTTAATAATTTAATTGTCGATTTTTATTCATATTTTTATATTTTCTTATTTCTTATCATGATTTGATGATTTATTATTTTTAGAGCATATTGGGTTTAATTGTTTGTTAATTGTGAAACTTTAGTTAATATATGGTAATTAATTAGATGCCAAATCAATTCTAAGAGATAATGGAAAGAAGATAATGATGGAAATTGGAGATAAAGGAAGTAAAAAATAAGTATGGAGAGATAAAGTTGTCAAATAAATCTGAATTCCAGCAGCTACGTCCATTAAATTGATCATAACTCAATATTGGCTGGGAATTTGGAAAAATGGTCTGAATCGAAGTTGTAGAGCTTTCCGAGACGACCAGTTTCAATATAATTAACGCGTCAATCGGAGCAATACTGAAGAAGTTACAGCCAAAAGAAAGCAACAACAGTTTCTTACCTTTTCTATATTTTAGGGTTACGAATTTGATTTGGAAAAGAGTCCTATTACTTGCCCTCTACTCCAAAAATCCGACCTAGGGTTTTGAATACCCTATAAATACACCATCTATTCAGTAAACACATCCTTGGCCAATCCTTAAGCCAAGAGGAAGCTTACAACAAGAGAATGCTGGAAGGAGTTGAACATTACATTATGTCTTCACAAGCCTTCGAATTTGTAATGATTCTCTTTTCTTTCTCTAGTATGAACTAATTTATTTTAGCTTGAGATTTAGCATATAAGTATGAACCCTATACTTGTTTTATATCTATTCTAATTTAGGATGATAGATATTTAAAGAATGACTATTTTATTCTCTGTTTTATGTGCTTTGACTTATTGTTTACTTTCCTTACGAGGGCCCGCGTATAATATTACCTTAATAGTAGTTAGATGATCACCCGGAAGGGGTGTCTAATTATTTAAACACCACATAAACGTCTAGTGTGCGACAGTGATCCGGAAGGGCTTGCCTAACTAGACAACCATTAGGGTATGATTTAACCACTGATCATCATTAGAAGGCCAGTCTCATCTAGGAACCTAGTGGCGTAGGATCACCCTAATTAATTCCCCTTGTGATTGTGAGGTCGCCACCCTAGTCCACCTTGATGGGGGTAGGGAGGAATTTAGAATCCTGGTTATTGCAATTCTACATAATTCCCCTTACATGATTAGAATAAACAAGGCTAGTAGGGATTACTTTCTATCTCTTGAGATAATCTCTCATACTATCGTTTGTTTTCTTATTTAATTTTATGTCTTTAATTTACTTAGTTAATTTTCCTATTCAAAAACCAAACAAAAATTACTTGTCTTTTAGTTCTTGCGTATTATTATTCTAGCTTTATTAATTGCACTTGATATTTCCAAAAGTTCTCTCTAACTTTCGTAGTCTCTGAAGAACAAATTCTTTTATCATTAAAACTTGCATACGTCCTGTAATACTTGCAGGTCCGTGCTAGCCTAGGGTGTTTATTTGCACTTATTTTTCCTATTATTTTATCACGCCCTAGGCGACACCAAAGTAATTGACAAGAAATAAATGCTAATTAACTAATAATAGATGTGAAATATGAGAGAATAGTGATTAATCATTGCTGGTAATCCTCTAAGTTAATTAATTAGGTATTCTAGACGTAAGGATAATTTGGTCATTTTCCGTTAGTCGGGATTCAATCCTCTTCCTAACCCCTCCCAGGTGAATATGAATTTATCCTACGATACTATGACCCCTCCTGGGTGACCCTACTATATTTTTTGACATAATTGGTTCCTACCTTATTGACCACTTTGCTAGTCAAGACCTTCCGGCTCACTAACACACACCAAGCGTTTATACCCTAAGTTCGCAGTTAAACTCCCCTCTAGGGCGATAGTCTAACTACTGTTACTACCCTATACTTGATGAAGGTAATAATAACTCATAAGCAAAAAGACAATCAACGGAAAAAGTGGACGCACCCCCATGATCTCATGGAGTAGCATCAAGTTCTATTGGGAGTAATCAAATCCTCTTGTTTTGTTTTCTTAGTTGAGTGTATTGATAGTTAGTACAATTACGTATATGAGTTAGTCACCACACGAGCGTATACAAGTTATTCACCATATGAGCGTGTCACCATCGACAATGACACTTTAACTGTGATTCGTGGCATTTCATCATTCACCGACCACCATGGACCCCAACTAGAAAGTGATGTCCATCCTAAAGGATATATATGTGGTTACTATTAAACACCAACACAAACTATTCCGATAGACTAAAGGGTCAACTATTAAATATATAAATTGAGTAGTAAAACAAATTAAGTCTCGCGTATTACATAGTACTTAGTTTGGCATCTGATCTACCTACCTCACTAGTTGGGCAACTACTTCTATTATCTTTAGGAGCAAATCCTATCTTTAGGCCATTACCTATGGCCTAAAAACAATTTTAGGCCAAACGTTTCAAATGTACCATTTTCAAGGCAGACGTATTCAAAACGCCTATTTTCATGCCATTTTACTAATTTTGTGAGATATTTCATAGATTTTAAGGACAATTTAGACACTTTAAATAGAGTTCCTAGTTTGTTATGCGACCAAATAATGATATAGTCTATTTGAAATACCTAAACTATCCTTAAAATTAATGAAATATCTTACGAAACTAGTGAAATAGCCTAAAAATGAGTGTTTTGAATATGGTTGGCCTGAAAACGGGGCTTCTGAAACGCTTGGCCTATAAATATTTTTATGTCGTAGATAATGGCCTAAAATGACTTTCGCTTTATTCTTAATTGCCATATTTAATGAGAAAAAACGAGAGATCAAAAAGGTAAAACACTAAAGACTAAGGGCCTGTTTAGATTAAGGAGGGATTCTTTAGTAAATGATAGGAAATGAGAGTATAATAAATAAATAGAAAAGAGAGTATTAAATCTTGTTTGAATTGAATAAAAAAAGAAGAGGGGAATTTATTAAAGAATTATAAGTATCTAGTGTTTGGATTAGATGAATAATGAAGGAAAGAGATTCTTTTTATAACTATTATATAAATAGATAATAAAGATAATTTAGACATTATAATGTAATAAAAAAATCCTTTCTTTTTAATTCTATCGATTTGGAAAGATTGAATATACAAGGGCATAAGATATTGTGAAAATTCTTTACAAACTTTCTCTTTCAATTCCTTATAATACAAACAAATAAATAGATGGTTAAAATTCTTTAATATATAATCTCTTCCCTTTTTATTTCTTCATCCAAAGAAATCCTAATGATTCCGTGTTTAAAGTGGCTATTTGATGTCTTAAAAGAAACACGAAGGACTAAATAGGTTACTTACAAAATATAGCGGTCCATCCTATAAACAATTATAGCAAGATTGACAACTGGCAACACCTAGTACTTTAATTCTTCGTTTTTAGATACTCACATAAAGTCACCCGCCACAATCAATGGTTGCACTCCACTTGGCACCCTAAAAGCCATTGGGTCCCACCTCTAAGTCTCGAAATTAACATTAAAAGCTTCACCTCCGTGGTCTTACATATAATTCAACTTTATTCGGAATCTCAACTCTCTAGTCAAAATGCTGGGTAAAAATGGTTTCTTGGCTATGAAGACTGATCAACCTTCAATGGACACGATCAGTTCTGATTTTAAAGCTCTTGGTGTTGCTGCAAAAAACTTGGCCAATCATGCTATGCTTGGTATGGGTTTTGGGACTTCATTTTTTCAATGGCTTGCTTCTTGTTCAGCAATGTAAGTCTCTTCTTGCATAATTTGTTACTATTTTAGTATGATTTGTGGTATATTTTAATCTCGTAAGGTCTAACTCGGATATTAAATTAATGGATTGTAAGGTCTGGACTAAAATTACAACGAGAAATTAATCCTGACATAAAAGCGATCATTCGGCAAAAAATAGACTCAGATCTACGTGTATATCGGCCCTTAATACCATTTTGCATAATTTAAGTATCTGTAGTGAAATTAACTACAAAAATCGGGAGTTTTCCCTAAATTCCCTGAACCTCCTTGAACCCAAACAAAAATTCCTGTCTCAGGGGGCCAAACAAGGCTATCGGGCCATTTTCTCACCTGTGATGTATGGTGTAATGGCAAATCAAAGTATAAAAAAAACAGATCATTTCATAAGTAATTTTGGGTTGTACTTTCGTAATTTAGTTAACATAGGGACTAGTTATGCAATTTATCCTAATTATCTCATTATCTGCAGCTATTTGTTGGTGTTGGACCGAACCAACTGGAAGACAAATATTCTCACTTCCCTTCTAATTCCCTACATTTTCCTCAGCCTTCCATCATGGATGTTCGGTACTTTAAGGTAATATTGCTTAATGATATCTCTGATATATTACTCTTATTTTTTTTATTTCAGATTCATGATTTGTTTTTGTTATCTGTGTACAGGGGTGATATTGGAAAATGGATTGCCTTTGTTGCGATCGTACTAAAACTCTTCATCCCAAAACATTATCCCGGTAATAATATCGTACCATTTAGACCGTCCAATTTACCATACTACCCATAAGTCACACATTTGTGATTCATATTTTACTTATTTTATTATAATTTAAATGCTACAGATTGGCTAGAGCTACCGGCAGCTTTGATTCTTCTCATCGTGGTTGCACCGAGTTTGATTGCGGGCACTGTGAAGGAAGGTTGGATTGGCGTGATAATCTGTCTAGTCATCGCTTGTTATTTGCTCCAAGAACACATCCATGCATCGGGCGGGTTCAGAAACTCTTTTACGAAAACTAATGGTGTTTCGAACTCAATTGGAATCATCCTACTGTTGGTTTACCCGGTCTGGGCAATGATTTTTCATCTGTTTTAGACAAATTTCATCTTAATGTTGATTGGGTTATTTCCAAGAAAGATCAATGATCTCAAATTCAAAATGCGTTAGGTTTTTGAGTGAATATGAATTTATTTTTAATGGATATTATTGTGATTTATGTAACATTAACTTAATATGGTTTGTATAAGTTCTTTGTTGAATACATTGTTTAAGCGTTAAGGGTCTTAGACAGAAGTTTCGTGAGCAATAATTTGAAAAGAAACTAGTTAAGGGAAGAAATGTGTGTGAACTAAGATAAATCTCCTCCTAGGGAAAAATGCATTATAGAAAAAAGATAGGGAAATATAAAAATAAAGTATTAAGGATGAGAATGGATACAATGATATTGGTACTAATTAAAAATAATACTATGTAAAATTTTTGTTAGTAAGCTGCAATTCTAAATTCTATTCTTTTGTATCAATCACGACAATTATCACTATCAAAGTTAAATATAAAAGTTTGAAAGTTTTGGATAAAATTTCAAATTTAATTTTTTTATTTTATTTTAAAGTATATTAAATAAAAAAAATTAAAAACAATGAAAGAAAAATTTCTTTAGTTGAGAGGAAAGTTCATATATAATGTCCTCAATATTTTTTCAGCATTTGATTTTGTTTTATTTATAAAGTAATTAAAAAAAATCTTATAACAACACCTCATTTTAACTTGGAACTGAAAACTGAATTTATCTCAATTCATAACCTATTAAAAATATACCGTGAAATAATATAATATTATAGAATTTATATATATCTTTTAATTATACATCATTTGTTTAAATCAACATATTTTTATAATATTGTAAAATTAAAAGTAAGTAAAAAATAAAGAATAAGAAAAAAAGAGAATAGTATTATTGATTGTATAAAGTATAGATTACAATATATAGATTTCCTATTAATAGGAAGTATGTAAACCTAAATTTTCGTATTCGTGGACTAGATAGTAAGTCATTGGGTTAGTCCAAATGTCCATATAATGTTTCGTAACATTCCCCTTAGATATTCAATCCATACAAATATATCTCATTCAAACCTTCCTGAAAAAATCATTTGGGACAAAATCCAGTGAAGGAAAAAGAATACGGTATCCCTATATTTCAAATATGCCTCATTAAAGAAATTCTCAAAAATACCACGTAGGACAAAATCTTGATGAAGTAAAAAAAAAGTGCAATACGTATTTATCTATCCCTCATGTGAACACATCAATAACGATCTTCAAGTATCCATTTGACCTTGATCTCTAGGATTTCAAACATTATGATACATGTAACCATAATTCAAATTAAGCTATACAATAAGACATGTTAGTATATATCATTAAAATTATGCAACACACAGTTACATGTATATACAAATAGCAAACAATTACGTATAATTATAGTAACAAGTATTCATGAGTCATATATAGACACATATTACTACTTACGAACTTTCATAAAAATATATATGGCACATTACATGGTAACATATAAGACAATTAGCGAAAGATAATAACACTCTAATTTATATATCCCGGGATTTATGCTTAAGCGCTTTTAGTTCTTTAAGAACTTTCATATGAATGTTTGTATCAAATTATACATGTTGGTAAATTTATTTACCATAAGATGTACACGTAATCCTTTACAAAACATTTAGGCTATAAATCATCATACATTCATATTTAGCACGGGGGTATGAATCTGCATGATCACGTTTTTTTTTTATTTGGCCAGATTTTGTTGTCGACATTTTAAATGAATTTTGATTCAAGATTCTCAGTTTTTTATATAATAAGTGTTGAATGATCGTTTACGCATATTGTTTGATGATGATCAATATATTTTCTACTTTCCTTTATCATGATATAAACATGATGTTACATTTCAAAAGTGTCAACTTTCTCATACTATTCAACTTTATGAAATGTTGGCATCGAAAGGTCGATCACGCTGTATGTGTTGTAATAAAAAAATATTTTTGAAGAAATGAATAAGAGTGGGAGTTTTTAAAGAACTGAATGTGTGAGTTAGTTACTTTATTTATAATTACATCTTTTTAAACATTAAACTCAGAATTATTTGCGAGGATCGTGATGTATTTATATATTATTCAGTTATCCCGCTTATCATGAGAATTTTGCATCGTGCATAATATTAAGCACAAACACGATTTTTTGAAATTTACAAGTCTAAGTTGCATATAAATTATTGCATATCAAACAAATTCTCATATTAGCACATTGCACAAATGGTGGAACATTTATATAATTGTGCACAAATATAAATATATGGGATACAATTGGTATTTGACCAATGATGATATTTAAGATTTAATAGTTACAATTATGTAAAATTACAAATCTATGTTATAAAAAAACAAATTCACAATCGATTGTCTAGGAACTCTCTACATATGAGAAAACATATATTCTGCTAGACCGTACATATTTCCCCTGAATTTGTCAACTGGATAAGATATTGAGAGAAATTCAAGTAATATTTTTTCAAATATAACCAAGATATCAAAATTCACTTGATAATTACAATTTATCATCGATCCATGCTCATTCTCATTCTCGTTGAGTTGTTAATCGTTTAAGCGTCTGACTTATTAATAAGTGACGATATAATTATGTGTATATTCATGATAATGAATAATTTACATATATCATTCACTTTAGGTGATCGATGGAGTTACTTATTCATATGATGATTATACATCAAAAAAAGTAATATCAACTCGAATCTCTTGTCGAGGGAAAAAATTGGATAAAATCATGTTCAAATAAGTATTTGATTACACGAAAAAATAAACTACAAGTTTATGACAAAATACAAAATGTATATTTTTCTTGACTTTTTAACTCCAACTTATGTTTGTTCGCATGAAACTAGAAAAACGTGGTCCTGTTTGGTTTGCGAAAACATTTTCTGTTTAAGTTTTCAGATTATATTTTCCGGAAATGATTTTCGTTTTATTTTTAAAAATTTTAAGAAATATGGAAAACGTCGATTTCACATTCTCCAATATAGCAGTGTTTTTATTTAATTTTCTAGAAATTTTTTTTCATTTTTTCTAGCCAAACACGTTTTTATTAGTATTTTGGAAAATATAGAAAATGAAAACAGAAAATACTATTTATTTTCACGAACGAAATGGGGACGTATTGTTTTCAGTTTTAAAGAGTATATCAAAAAGATAAAGGGGTAATTAGAGATAAATGCCTCCTTAATTAAGCCTTTAATTTTTTTAAGCCTCTAATTTTTTTATTTAGAGATAAATGCCTAATAGAACAATTATTTATAGAAAACATCCCCTTTATATTTTTTATACCAATACTATCCTTATTATTAAATATATTATTTTATTTTTAATACAATATTTATTTTTAAATATTAAACAAATAATAGGGTACTTCTACCACCACCACCACCACCACAACCATCACCACCTCCACCACCACCACCACCTACTACTAATTTCATCACACGCGCGCATCCGTGAAATTATTTTAAAATCGTCATAACTAATTAAAAAAAGGGTTAAAGCCCAATAACCACCTGCCACCTTACACCCTAGCCCATAAAAGGCACCTTACTGCAAATGTCTTGAATACCCTTACTTACTACTGCTAGTTACTTTAACAGCGTTAGAATCGTTACTTACTACTGACAACTAACAGATATAAACATATACACATACATACACACAACGCCAAAACATCATTTTATTTCCTAAAATCACAAAAATTCAAAATCAAATCAGCAACAAATCACGAAAATCACGAAGAATCTCCCGAAGATTTTCGGTGATAAATCAGCAACAAATCTTCATATTTAGGTACATGAATTGCGCGCCTAATATGACTTTATTTATCGCAAAATTCATGTTATAAATTGAAAAAATTTATCTGAATTTTCGTACTAAAATAATATGATTCAAGTTGTTGAACAAATCGTATTAGTACTTGATAATCTCTATACAAATACGTAATAATTGTATAAAACATTTATTTAGTTCAATTTTTTAACAAATGCGCGCTAAAGTAGTACGTGATAATCATCTTCAAGTTTTGTAGATGATTATGATGTACTTTTTTGCAGAAATGATTCATGTTATAGTGAAAACAGTAACAGAATCATTTTATAAACTGACTTTGATATGAAGTAAGGATTTATAAACTGACTTTGATTTGAAGTAATTTTCCAGAATTTATCTCGCTATTTGTTGAGTACTGGGAAATTTCCCAGTACTGGAAAACGAATGACAAATGCAAAGTTTATTTGATTAAATGAGTAATAGTATTTGAGTATTACAAAACTTATGAACTATGATTGAGTTATGGTTAAGTTTTGTATAGAATATGTTGTTTAACGTTAGAACAATGAACAAAATCACCAATGTTAAGCATAACACAGAGGACAATGTACTTGTAGAATAACAAATACGTACTTGTGTAAGATTTGTAACAAAATGAATTGTGATTGATATTTGAATAAAATACGAGTGCTGGGAAATTTCCCAGTACTGAAAAACGAATGACAAATGCAAAGTTTATTTGATTAAATGAGTAATAGTATTTGAGTATTACAAAACTTATGAACTATGATTGAGTTATGGTTAAGTTTTGTATAGAATATGTTGTTTAACGTTAGAACAATGAACAAAATCACCAATGTTAAGCAAAGCATAACACAGAGGACAATGTACTTGTAGAATAGCAAAAACGTACTTGTGTAAGTACAAAATTTATATTTGTCCAATTGTGGGAAGTATTCCCAGAGCTCATCTATAACATTTAAAAACCATATCATAAAGCAATTTTGTAGTTGTGCAAGTACACTTTTGTACTTGAGCAGTTACACTTTTTTTATACATAATTATGAATAGCTATACCAACATCTTAAATTTAAAATGCAGAAATGGAAACCATAACAATAGAACATAGATCATCGTTACACAATCTGTTCAGTATTTTGAGCAGCGGACATTTTAAGGAGAGGCATCTAAATGTATGCAAGATATTGCCGTTTTATTTACTGATCAAAGGACTACTTGAGAGAATTGATTCCCTTCCTTCTTTGAAAATAGATGTACCAGCTTTACAAGATATAGCAACTACTTATCAAATTCATAGGAAAGGATTCTACATAAAGAAAACCAATGTACGAATTACAACTAATGATATAAGAATTATAATGGGCTTGGAGAGTGGTGACCTAGATATTCCAAGATTCACCAAAAAAGATGTGACTGAATCTAATTGTTTTAACAGACTGTTTCCTGGAATAAAGAAAGGATTAACGGTGATAGAAGTACAGACGAAGACAATGTCACTTTTAAAGGAACCTGAGTCAGAAGAAACGAACAAAGATATTGCACGATTAATGTGCCTTCTTGTATTGGCCAATATATTCTTCAATTCTGGAATAGAATACATAGATTGGTGGGTTATTTCTGTAAGTGAAGATCTGAAAAGGTTGAAGAAATATGACCTGGCAAGTGAAAGTTTAAAAAGATTAGAAAATTCGCTAAATGGTGGAAATTTCAATAATCCAAGAGGTCCAAGCTGCATGTTGTTGGTAAGGTAAGACATTTGTTAACTATGAAGACAGGATTGTATTTAAAAACAAAGTATTAATTATCAAACAAATTTATATTGCAGGCGTTTTTCTTTGAACACACGAACACATGGAATCCTATTGAAGAACACGCACAAGCATATCCAAGAGTGTTGAGGTGGCACATTAAACAACGTCATGAATTATTCAAGCTTAATTACATAAACAAAGTCATACATAACTATGTAAGATACTAGTGATTTAAAGTATAATATTTATATAATTTATGGGATTTATCTTACAAGGTTGATGTGACATTTTTGTAGTTGATTAGTATTGCAGAAATACAGTTTCAGAAACTTCTCATTTTTTAAAGGATTAATGCCCAAGAAACATTTACTATTATACTGTATTCCATTTATTGTATTTTGATTTATGGGATATTGGGTTATGGGATTTTTTTTTGCAAAATTTACCCGTTATACATTTACTTTTCTAAGACTGTACTTGTAGAATCACAAAACCGTACTTGTGCAAGTGCAAAAACGTACTTGTCAAGTGGTGGGAAGTATTACCAGAACTCATATTTTACATCAAAACTTCCAGAATACAATAACTTAATAGATTTATTTATTTATTAACATATGTATTTAAGGAAATCTTCAAATTCCATGAATTTTTTTTTGTTGCAGATGAAAAAAGAAAACTTAATACTCAAAAGCTATGAGAGAAAATACATAAGAGATTCATTAAGGAACGAAGATGAACCGACAAGTGAAGAAGAACTGGCAGACGAAAATGAAGAAGAAGAAATAGATAGCAGTGAAGATGAGTTGAATAGATTAATGGAATGCGCAGAGAACTTTCTGAAGGACCCAAAGGAATATTACAGGAAGAGGAAAAGAAAATCATTATCACTACAAATTATTATGGATGAGGCAGAAAACAGTCAAGAAACAAACGATACATCAATACCTGTGTTTATTATTGAGCCAGTAGGATCAAAAGGTATTGATAGTGTAAATCAAGCATCAACAAGTAACACTAGTAATACAGGTTATATTCGTACTTTACAACAATGTTTCCTAGATAATAGTGGTCCCAGCTTTTCACTTGGAGTAGAGAATTTAGAAGTGAATCAAGTAGGGGTGAAAGATGACACACCTGAAAACATAAAAGTAAACGAACAATCTCTAACAGAGCTTGTCCTTGTATCATCAAACACCAAAATGGAAGAACAAATAAATTCTTTGAATGAAGAATTAGTTTTACAGAAGAATAAGGTGTTTGAGCTAGAAACAAAGCCAACTGAAGTAGAAAATGAAAAAAAAGATATGGTGAAAAAGGCGGAAATCAAAGAAAACAGAAAAACAATAGAAAGATTGAGTAAAGATTTAATTTTGGCGAATGAAGATGTGTCAAGGCTAAATAAGGAGGTATCAAATGTGATTATTAAATTAGATAATGTAAAGCTAGCACACCGGACATTAATTTCTGAAAATAAGAAGAAGGATGAGGAAATTATTAATTTGATAGCAGATGTAGACAGCAAAGAAAAGGAAATTATACAGTTGATAACAGATTGTGATAAACTTAATAAAGAAACTGAAGAATTGAGAACAAAATTATCCCAAGCACAAAGCCCTGGAATAAATGAGACTGAAGTCGTATGCTTGAGAGTAGAGAATCATAACCTCTCAGAACAAGTAACAAAGTTGAAATCATATATTCAAACTTTAAAACAAAAAAGAAAAGAAGAAGAGGTTTCGAGAACAACAGAAATTGGAGGATGGACAAAGTTAGTAGAAACCGATCAACAAATAGACGAAAATAATGAAAAACAAATTGAAGATGCAAATCTAATGGTTGAGTCAGACATTGTACACCAAGAAACTGAAAAGAAAGAAACAATGTCAAACAAGAGAATAGTGTTGGAAAATGAAAAAGAGAAATCATTATTACCACTTATAACTACCACAACACCTAATGTATCAAACATCTTTTCTAAATTGAAGAGGAAATTCGAAACTACAAAATATCCAGCAACGAGCTCTATGGCAAAAAGAGTTTCACAGAAAGATGATGGAAAGGAAAAGAAGATCCCTGATGACTTTATTGATCCAAATGTAAGACAAGGATCAGAGTTTTGTTTACATATGAAAATCGTAAACAGAATCGCAAGAGAAATGTCATTATCTGCTGTTATTTGGAGCAGTCAAGTTAAAGTGACAGCAGAAGACTTAATCAAATTAGCTAACAATGAAGGCGTAACTGATCAGGTACGATAAACAAAAGAACAGAAAAGAATATATTGCTCCATATATTAATTGTTTATATTTAATTTTACAGTTGATGAGCGCCATTTTATACCAATTGGACGTCACTAGGAAAGATACTCAATACGGAGGCAGTGATACGCATGCAGTATCACTATCAGTAGATTTAATGGTATGTGATGTAATTATTATTTTTCTTATTTTGTTAGTATAATTTTTCCCATACTTGTACTAATAAGTTGTATAACCAGGACCTGTTGAAAAAAGACCATGACAAGTTTAAGACAAGCATTATACAAAAATTTATAACGTTTTGTAAAACTCACCAATATGTTGTTTTCCCAATAAAAACGGAATGGAAAGGAAATATTCTCTGGAGTATTATGGTCTACATCAAATCTAAGAAAGGTTTATACCATTACCATCAATACAATTCTGAACATGTAGGAACATTGGGATTTGAAGCAGGAAAGAATGCGAGAATGATATATGAAGTTATACAGACGTCTTTTTCCGACATGTATAACTTGAAAAAAGAACCAATGCTCAAAGTTTTTTGTCATGAACAGAAACATGTTGAAACACATCATGTGTCGCAGAAAATAGAACTTTCAGGAGTACATGTATTTATGTATCTGCGGAATCTTTACGAAAGCTCCTTTATAAACAAAAAATTCGATGTAGAGGATGATGGGATATACAAAAAGTGTGCTGTTAAGTGGATGCTTCATGACATAAATACAAAAATTGATGTTAAAGCATTCAGTAATGGTGTGATGGTTGAAGAAGAAGAATTGGAAAGAGAACTAAATGTAAAAAGTCAGCTAAACAAGGGTAAGAAACATGTTAATCATTGAAATTATGAAGGAAGGATATGTGTAATGGTTAAGATTTGTTGATGAAATATGTAATATTTCTTATGTTTATGTGATAAGTGTTTTGATTAAATATACAAGATGTATGAATTTATAGACTTTTGATGAGAAACTTGAGTTCTGGGAATACATCCCAGAACTGGAAAAGTATATTTTTGTACTTGCACAAGTACGTTTTTTGTCATTCTACAAAAACAATATTGAAAACTTTATACAAATAGTATCCCATAACTCAAAATTCATAATTCAAAATAAAACAAAAGGAGTACAATTTTAAATTGTAAAAATGTACTTATGCAAGTACATTTATTTAGGTGTGCAAGTACATCTAATAAAATTTATAGGATTTTCATCTAATAAGATTTGTTGATGAAATATGTAATATTTTTTATGTTTCTGTGATAAGTGTTTTGATTAAATATACAAGATGTATGAATTTATAGAGTTTTGTAAATAAACTTGAGTTCTGGGAATACATCCCAGAATTGGAAAAGTACATTTTTGTACTTGCACAAGTACGTGTTTTGTCATTCTACAAGAACAATATTGAAAATTTTATACAAATAGTATCCCGTAACTCAAAATTCCATAATTCAAAAAAAAAACAAAAGGAATACACTTTAAAATATAAAAATGTAATTATGCAAGTACATTTATTTAGGTGTGCAAGTACATCTAATAAAATTTAGTTATTCATCATTTGTTTTGATTATTTTAATATTAATATTTTAAAATTTGGTTGATGAATTTTCAAATAAAATCAAATATAAACATGATTATCATGATTTATGAATTTATAGGATTTTCAGAGAAAATTGAATTATGGGAACTTTCCCATAATTGAATTGTATGTATAATTATGTAGTTGCTCAAGTACACTATTATACTTGTGCATCTAAATTTGTATATCTAGTAGAGTCAAGTAGCTTTTTCTTTTCATTATTCTTCATTTTCAAATAAATAACTTAAGTTGTAGTAGTACATTCAAATTTATTTATATTTTTTGTAACTTACAAAGGGAAGTTTCACAGAAGTCAAAGTCTTCTGTTGTTTTTCATTTTTTTTTATTCACCAAATAATTACATATGATTATGAACCGTTACACTTGATTAAAAAAATAAAATAATTAAAGAAAATCAAAACGGTACACCTACTACCCCACTAATCTACTAACAAAAGAGAAAAAGAAAAAATAAATTAATAAGCTGAACCGTTTATTCAAATCAATACAAATACATGCAACACACACAGTCAGTCAGTCACTTGCTCTGTCTCAGCTTAAATTTCTCCAATAATTATTGAAGGTGATTTCCAAGTGTTTTTTGTGTTTTAACTTCTTTTTATAATTTATTTTGGGTTTTTTAGGTTTCATATAGTTGGTGTGCTTAAACAATCTAAATTATAAAACATAAAATTGTTTAGAGAGATTTAATATCTGTAGTAATTGATTTTCTATCTATAGTTTTTGCTTCAAACAGATGGTGTACTTGAATTTTAGTGTTTATATTTGATTTTTGTGACTTTTAATGTTCTTAAGGATTTGATTTCTATTTTCGAACTCGCTTTCTAGATTGGACTGCTTGAAATGTTAAAATAAACACACATTCTAATTTTATAAAAACTAGAAAAATGCTAATCTGTTCCCAAAATATGACTTATGGGAAAATTCCCAGAACTGGTCTAAGTACAATAATGAACTTGTACAAGTACACTTTAAAGGTTTTCTAAAGACATGTATGCTTTATGCTTTATTCATTAATAGATATTTTAAACTTTTTTTCTTGTTTTGATGTAAATACAGATATGGTGAGAGGTTACGCATCCACACTTGCAGTTATTAACAAAGTAATGTTAAATCCAAACGTGACACCCGAACACATTGAAGCGTGCAAGAAGACGCCATTCTATTTCCTATTCAAACAACTATTCGATTTCTGGGCGGAGAAAAACGGTAGAAGGGTAGGGGACATCCTACCCCTTGAGATAATCAAATGTTATGATCCCGAAACAAACACCTTCAAACTTGGAAAAAATATGTTGAAGCTCACTCGGTTAGACGTGAAGGTCTTATTTGGTATTCAGGAAGGTTCAGAGGCAGTTCCTAGTTTTTCAAAAGAAGAACTCGAAGAAAAGTCAGAATGGGAGTTGAGAATTTTCGAAGATCAGAAAATAGACAAAAAGGGAATACAGAATGCGATTAAAAAAGTGTTAGAGAGAACGGATAAAAAGAGTATTGAAGAAGATTTTCCTAAATTGATGACGTTTCTTTCTTTCACTACATTATTCTTTTGCGTAAGTGAGTTAAAAAATCGGAAGTACTTGAAGCACTCAGAACAGTTGGACACTTTGAAGAACTTCAACTGGTCAAGAAGCATTCTCTGAATATTGGTTAAGTCGTTAAAGGAAAAATTCTCCAAAGCCAAGAAAGTCTCAGGATGTGTCACTGCAATCTTAGTAAGTCTTTATTTAAATAAAAAGATATTTTCATTGGGTATGTTTTTTTTTGGTTTAAAATATTACTGTGTTTCAGGGATGGTTTTTTGAACATACAACAATCGGTCAGGAAAAATGGAAAAATTCATTTCCTCGATGCTTGAGATGGAGGTTAATCTGCAAGAACATTCATTATAAAAAACAAGTCATCGACAAATTAAAATCCAACCAGGTAAGAAAAAACCTGATTCTAGAATAAATGTCAATATATGATAAATTCAAAGAGTAATCTGATTGTTAGGCAAACTATGAGTTACATAAAAAATTGAAGAGAAATCAGAGTCATGTACTTGTGCAAGTACAAAAACGCGCTTGCCCAGTAGTGGGAAGTATTCCCAGAACTCGTATTTCACATCAAAAAACCTTTTGCTTAGCACTTTTCACACATTTAAACTTTAATAATGTTTAAAAATGTAAGAAAGTCAACTTTAGTCAATGAATTTTCACATTAGTTCAGTTATATTCATTTATATTCAGTTATATTTTCATTTCAACTTGTGCAAGTACACTTTCGTACTTGTAAAAGTACAATAATGTAGTTGAGAGTGTTTTGAGTTATGAGATTTCTTATTTTCTTGTTATTGTACCTTGAACCTTTGTTTTAATTATCTAAACAGTAAAACAATATATAAATTTCAGGTCATAGAGAAGATTGAAATAACCGATGAAGAAGTTGAGAAACTTGGCATCAATAAAGATAATAAAGAGGGAGAAGATGATGACGAAGAGGATGAAGATGATGACGAAGAGGATGAAATGGACGAAGAGAACGAAGATGAGGAAGATGAGAAAGATGAGGAAGATGAGGAAGAAGAGGAAATGGAGGTGAAGAAAAAGATGAAAAAAAACAGAAAACGTAAAATGATTGAAGACAATGAAAAGGAATTACAGATGAATAAGAAAAAATCTAAAAGAAAATCTGTAATTGATGAAAGTGAGACAGAAGAGGAGTCAGAGGAACAAGAGAGAAGAAAAAGAAAGAAGAAAACAACTCAAAAAGGGAAAAAGAAGGCCGGTAAAGAATATGGAAAGAAGATTAAAAGAAACAGTAAAGAACAAGAAGAGGAGGTAGAGGAAGAAGACGACGATGAAGGAAATATATCAGATTCTAAACAGAAAGAATCGGAGTCAGAGCACGAAGCGGAAGAAAATGAGGAAGAAGAGGGTAAGAAAAATACAAAAAAAAAGAGCAAACGTAAAAAGGTGGAAGACAATGAAAAGGAATTACGGACAAATAAAAAAAAATTAATAAAAGAACTCTAATCGATGAAAGTGAGACAGAAGAGGAATCAGAGGAACAAGAGAGAAGAAAAAGAAAGAAAAAAACAACTCAAAAGAATAAGAAGGAGAAAGGTATATATTTAATATATTTTTGTAGTTGTACAATTAATATTTTCTAATTACTGTTTTTTTTATATTTTTTGTTTCCTAGTCAATCAAAATGTTGATGACAATGAAGAAGAAGAGGAGGAGGGGACTGTCTCAAAGCAACAACTGCTTCAAGAGAAATACAGGATGGCGAATGATCATCACAAATTGAATTTAACATATATAAGTGTGTTGAAGGAATTAAAAGCTCTAAAGAAGAAGAATCAGGAAATGGAGTCTGATAAAAAGATTAAAGAAGATAGTTTAAAGACAGCAGAAACTAAGCTCGCAAGTATGGTAGAGAGGATTAATGAGTTAGAAAAAGAAAAAACCAATGCTGAGAAGGAGATACGTACGATAAATGAGGAGAATGAAAAATATGTGGATGAGTTGAAGAAACTTGATGAATTGTACATAACCTTGTTTATTGAAAATAAAGAAATGAAAAAAAAACTGAAAGAGTTGGGATTCCAAGAATTTGATGAAGAACCCACAGATTTAACAAAAAAAATCTGAAAATGTAACTCAGAAAGAGAAAATGACTGAAAATGAGTCGGAAAAGAGTTACGAGATTTCTTCAACAGACATGATTGAGGAGGAACCACAAGTTAGCTCAGTTGTGGAAAAAAACAACAAAGATGATAAGGGAGCAGAGAAACAAGAAGAAGATAAAGAAACCGAGAATAATGAACCTGAAGAAGAAAATACAGGAAAAAAACAACATAATTGAGGAGGAACCACAAGTTATCTCAGTTGTGGAAAAGAACAACAAAGATGAGAAGGGAGCAGAGAAACAAGAAGAAGATAAAGAAACCGAGAATAATGAACCTGAAGAAGAAAATATAGAAAAAAACAACATAATTGAGGAGGAACCACAAGTTATCTCAGTTGTGGAAAAGAACAACAAAGATGAGAAGGGAGCAGAGAAACAAGAAGAAGATAAAGAAACCGAGAATAATGAACCTGAAGAAGAAAATACAGAAAAAAAAACAACATAATTGAGGAGGAACCACAAGTTATCTCAGTTGTGGAAAAGAACAACAAAGATGAGAAGGGAGCAGAGAAACAAGAAGAAGATAAAGAAACCGAGAATAATGAACCTGAAGAAGAAAATACAGAAAACAAGAAGTTAGTTGAGAAAAAAAACAACAAAGATGAGGAGGAACCACAGGTTAGCTCAATTGTGGAAAGCAAAGATGCACCTGCAGATAAAATATGACATGGACCTAGAGTTGGATATTTTGCAAATGTTGATCAATGGACTGAAGATAATGTTTGTTTAATTATTAGTTATGTCTTTACTTTACAATAGTTTTTAAAAACTATTTTGCTTTTGAATGATGTAATGAATGACTAGTATTTGAATATATTTAATCGTATTTTAAACTTTTTTCAAAATTCATAAAAGTAAAATTTTAGAATAGTAATTTATATCTTTGTTCCAACAAAATATACTTTTGCCACTACAAGTGCACAATATGTACTTGTGCAAGACGAAATATGTAGTTGTTCAGTGGTGGGGATTATTCCCAGAACTCGTATTTACTTTAACTTAATATTTTTCACATATTTTAACTTACATGATGTTTAAAACTGTAACATGTCAACTTTAGTCAATGAATTTCATCCATAATTTCAGCTATATTTTAAAGTAAAAAAAAACATTACTTGTGCAACTACAAATACAAATATGTACTTGTGCAAGTACAAAAATGTACCTAAAGATCCATATTAGATAACATTTGAGTTAAATCCTAAGACCTAAACCTTAAAACCTATAGATCACTATTTAGTAACACCTGATATATGTACATGATTTTTTTATTTTTATTTTTTATGTTTGTGTTATAAGTATTTGAAGTCGACATTCAATATGCATGAATTTTATAGGTTTTTGAAAGAAAATTGAGTTATGGGAATTTTACTATAATAAAATTGTATGTTTAATAATGTACTTGCACAAGTATAATAGTGTACTTGTGCAAGTATATAATCTAAGTTGTAGAGTCAAGAAGTTTTTTTTTTGGTTACAAGGGTTCCATTTTTGGATAAAACCCTGAAATCTTAAGACCTAAACCTAAAACTCTAAACCTTAAGACCTAAACCCAAGCCATAAACACTTAAACATAAGACTTACACACTAATACCTAAAACCTAAGAACTAAAACCTAAAACCTAGACCTTACAACCATAATCATGTTTGTGGTAGAAGTGTTTTGAGACAACATTCAATATGCATGAATTTTATAGGTTTTTGAAAGAAAAATGAGTTATGGGAATTTTCCCATAATAAAATGGGGGTAATTAGAGATAAATGCCTCCTTAATGATGCCTTTCATTTTTTTAAGCCTCTAATTTTCTTATTTAGAGATAAATGCCTAATAGAACAATTATTTATAGAAAACATCCCCTTTATATTTTTTATACCTATACTATCCTTATTATTAAATATATTATTTTATTTTTAATACAATATTTATTTTTAAATCTTAAACAAATAATAAGGTATTTCCACCACCTCCACCACCACCACCACCACCGCCTCCACCATCATAACCACCACCACCACCACCACTACAGCCACCACAACCATCACCACCTCCACCACCACCACCACCACCACCACCACCATCTACTACTAATTTCATCACACGCGCGCGTCCGTGAAATTTTTTTAAAATCGCCATAACTAATTCAAAAAAAATCAGAAAAATCGAAAAAAATCATATTTGGATAAATCAAATTAATATTTACGTCTATGATTTTTTTCGGAATTTTCTGAATTTTTTGATTTTTTTTAATTTTTTTTAATTTTTTAATTCGCAGAACATGGAATTCCATGTTTTAAACAGTAAATTTCGTGTCTGCGGAAAACAAATTCCTTATATCAAAACATGGAATTCCATGTTTAAAACATGGAATTCCATGTTTCCGTGTTTTAAACATGGTATTCCATGTTTAAAACATGGAATTCCATTTTCTGCGAATTAAAAAATTCAAAAAAATTCAAAAAATCAAAAAATTCATAAAATTCTGAAAAAAATCATAGACCTAAATATTAATTTGCTTTATCCAAATATGTAAATTTTTTATTTTTATGATTTTTTTAGAATTAGTTATGACGATTTTAAAAAAATTTCACGGACGCGCGCGTGTGATTATTAGTTTTTGTTTTGTTTTTTTCCTACTTTCTTTTTTTTAATTGTTAATTATAAGGGTAGTTTGGGATGAGGCATTTTTCTATAAAAAATCTTATTCTAGGCACCTTTTTTTAAATAAGTTTTTTAATAGGCATTAATCTCTAATTGGCTCTAATAAAATTGTATGTTTAATAATGTACTTGCACAAGTACACTATTGTACTTGTGCAGGTATATAATCTAAGTTGTAAAGTCAATTAGTTTAAGATAGACAATTGAGAATTTGAGTTCATTAACTTAAATTCAAGATAATAAAGCTTAAAATATAAATAAAATGTAAGTTAAATGTTAGATATGGAAAACTTCCTAGAAATGTACAATAATTTTAAAACTTCTAAGAATTAAGTTAGCATTATTCCTGATGATGGAACTAAGATACATGTTAAGATTGAAATAAATCTATAATTTACACTTTTTTTTTTTTTTTACAGTTTTTAGAAAAACAGAAACTTTCTAAAAATAGAATTACCTTATAGAATCATTACTAATGTTTATTTGATTTAAATTTTAGTATTAAAAAGTTTAGTTAATGAATTTTACCATAAAAAAATAAAATAAAATAAAATTTTCATATCAATAAAAATAAAATTACCCTTTGAAATAGTAATTTTAAGTTTTTGGCAATATAACTTTACAAATGATAACTTAACACACATTTCAATTCATACACATGGCCTTATTTTAAAGGGCCAAAAAGAACTAAACAAAAGAATAAATTCAAAGGGCCTTACTTTATTCATAGTTTCTCGTAACGGTATTATTTCTCTTTTGATATACTCAAACCGCCAAAAACAGTTCTTACTCTACACACAGTCTAAACATTATATCAGGAACGAACTCAAATCAAAGAAAATAAGAAAAATTGAAGAACGAATCTCGTTTAGATCTTCGGTGATAAATCAGGAAAAAAATCTTCATCTATAGGTACATTACTTGCGAGCCTTAATTTGCGGCAAAAATTAATGTTATAAATCGAAATATTTTCTGATTTCTGTTACTGAAATCATCTTGAAGTTGTTGAAAACGTAATATTACGTGATAAACTGTATACAAATATGTAATACTTGCATAAAATATGTATTTAGAACAATTTTTTTACAAAAATGTTTTGCAGATGATTATGATGTATTTTTTTGAAGAAATGATTGACGTTATAGTGAAAACAATGTAACAGAATTCATTTATAATACAAATGCGCACTAAAATTTACATATGGGTTAAACTGATTTTGATTTGAATTTATTTTAGAGAATTTATGTCGCATTTTTTAAAAAATTAGAAGTAATGTTTGATTTTTATTATTAAAATGCTTAAGTTCCAGAAATATTTGTAATAAACTGAATGATGATTGATATTTGAGTAAAATACAGAGTGCTGGGAATTTTCCCAAAACTGGAAACCAATGAAAACTGCAGTTTAATTTGATTAAATAAGTAATGGTATTCGAGTCTTGCAAAAAACGTCAAATTATGATTGAGTTGTGAGAAAGTTTTGTATAGAAGATGTTGATTAATATGAGAATAATGAACAATGAACATAAAAAACAGTGTTAAGTACTTGTAGAACCACAAAAATTATACTTGCCCAGTTGTGGGAAGTATTCCCAGAACTCATCTGTAACATATAAAAACACTACCAAATGCAAATTTTGTAGTTGTTCAAGTACACTTTTGTACCTGAGCAATTACACTTTTTTATACGTAATTATGAATAGCTATACTAACATGTTAAATTTACAATGCAGAAATGGGTAAAAAAAATTCAGAACATAGATCATCGTTACACAATCTGTTAAGTGTTTTGAAAAGCAGTTATTTCAAGGCCAGGCATCTAAATGTCTGCAAGATATTGCCATTTTACTTACTGATCAAAGGAGTATTTGATAGAATTGATTCCCTTCCTTCTATGAGAATAGACGCAGCAGCTTTGAAAGATATAGTGAGTACTTATCAAATTGAAAGTAAAGGATTCTACATAAAGAAAACCAATTTACGAATTACACGAGATGATGTAAGAATTATAATGGGCTTGGAAAGTGGGGATTTACGTATTCCAATTTTCACAGAAGCAGATGTGATTGAATCTATATGGTGTCAAAGAATGTTCCCTGGAATAAATAAAGGATTAACGGTGGGCAAAGTAAAGGAGAAGTTAATGGAACTTTTAGAAAAACCTGAGTCAACCGAAACCAACGAAGATATTGCACGATTAATGTGTCTTCTTGTATTGGCCACAGTATTCTTCTGTTCTGGGCGAGGATATATAGATTGGTGGGTGATTCGTATCAGTCAAGATCTCAATAGATTGAAGAATTATGACTGGGCAAGTGAAAGTATAAAAAGATTAGAAAGTTCTCTAAATGGTGGACATCTCAATAATCCCAAAGGTCCAAGCTGCATGTTGCTGGTAAGTTAATACATTTGTTAAATATGAAGACAAGATGGTATTTGAAAACAAACAATTAATTATTAAACAAATTTATATTACAGGCGTTTTTCTTTGAACACGCTAACACATGAGATCCAGTTGAAAAACTTGAACGTGCATATCCAAGAGTGTTGAGATGGCACATTAAACAACGCCATGAATCTTTCAAGCTCAATCATATATACAAAGTGAAACAGAGATATGTAAGATACTAGTTGTTTATCTTACAAGGTTGATGTGACATTTTTATAAACTTCACATTTTTAGAAACTTAAACTTTTCTTACACTAAATATAATACTGTATTCCATTTATTGTATTTTGAGTTATGGGATATTGAGTTATGGGATATTGGGTTATGGGACTGTACTTGTAGAAACACAAAAACGTACTTGTGCAAGTGCAAAACCGTACTTGTCCAGTGTTGGGAAGTATTCCCAGAACTCGTATTTCACATCAAAAATTTCAGAATACCATCACTTAGTAGATTTAGTAACGCACGTAAGTGAATTTACTAATTCCCTGAATTTTTTTTTATTTGTTGCAGATGAAAAAAGATAATTTAAATCTCAAAAGGTATGAGAGAAAATACATAAGAGATTCATTAAGGAATGAAGATGAACCCGGAAGTAATGAAGAACTCCCATACGAAAATGAAGAAGAAGAAATGGATAGCAGTGAAGATGAGATGCATAGGATAATGGTATATGCAGAGAATTTTTTGAAGGAGCCTCAAGTGTATTATAGGAAGAGGAAAAGAAACTCTTCACCGCTACAACTTATTATGGACGGGGCCGAAAACAGTGAAAAAACAAATGATACACCAACAAGTCCATTTAGGATTGAGCCACAAGGATCAAAAGGTATAGATAGTGCGAATCAAGCATCAACAAGTAACACTATCAATACATAATATATTGGTACCTTAAATCAACCTTTCCTAGACGAAAGTGGTCCCACCGTATCCCTTGGAATAGATAATTTGCATATTTTTGAAACACCACCTTCAAAAGGAGTGTTGAGAGATCAGATAGCTGAAAACATAAACGACCACTCTTTAGCAGATGTTGATCTCATATCAGAAAATACAAAAATGGAAGAACAAATGAAGTTGCTAAGTGAGGAATTATGTTTACAGAGGAATAAAGTGTGTGAGCTAGAATCGAAGCTAACTCAAACAGAAACTGAAAAAAAAGATATGGTGAACAAGGCGGAATTCGATCAACAAAGAAGAACAATAGAGGCATTGGTTAATGAATTAAATTATGAGAGGGAAGAGGTGAAAAAGCTGAATTTTAACCTAAATAATGTTATGACTAAATTGGATAAAGAAAAGGAAGACCAACTGGCTGAGATAAATAAGAAGAGTGAGGAAATTGCTATGTTGGAAGCATCTGTAAACACGAAAGAATCTGAAAATATACAAATGAGACATGAATGTGACAAAATGTTTGAAGAAAATAAAGAATTGAAAACAAAGTTATCCCAGGCACAAAGCCATGCAAAAAATGAGACTGAAGTCACATGCCTGAGAGCGGAGAACCATAACCTCTCGGAAGAAGTAAAGAGGTTGAAATTGTATATACAAACTTTGGAACAAAAAAATTAAAAGAAGATGAAGAATTAAAAAAAGGAGAAGAAGAAGATATCTCTAACACAATAGAACTAGAAGAGTCTCTGTGTGCAAAGAAGCAACAAAAAGAAACCGAACAATTAAAAGGAGCAACAAAGTCAGTACAAAACGATGAACAAGAAAACCAAAGTAATGACAAGGACATTGAAGGGGAAAAACTAATGTCTGAGTCAATGATTCAAGACGAAGAAAATGACAAAGAAAGAATGTTAAATGAGACAATAGTGATGAGAAATGAAAAAGAAAAATCAAAATCACCAATGATAACTACATCAACAACCACAGTATCCCAAATATGTGAAAAACTAGTGCCTAAAAATAAAAGGAAATTGACAGAAACAAGTCCAAGCTCTATGGTAAGAAGAATTACAGAAAGAGATGATAGAAAGGTAAAAAAGATCCCTGATGACTTTGTCGATCCAAACAAGCTTAAAAAACAGAAAACTAAAGACAATAGACAAGGAAAAGTGATTTGTCATGAAATGAAACTCGTAAACAGAGTCGCAAGAGAAATGTCACTATCTACTGTTATTTGGGAATATATTATTAAAGTGACAGCAGAAGACTTGATAAAACTATCTAATGATGACGGCGTAACTGATACGGTATGATAAACAAAAAAATTGAAAAGATTAATGATGCATAATTTAATTGAAAGTTAACTATTGATCCATGTGAAACAAAGTATAAATGAAGGAAAAAATAAATTTTTATATTGTACATTACAGGTTATGGGAAGCATTTTATACATATGGGACAACACAAATAAAGATAAGCAGTACAGATGTAGTGGGAAATATAATGATGAGAATCATGCAATATCAATGTCAGCAAATACAATAGTAAGTGATGCAATTTTTATTTTTGTTCTTAGATTAGTATAATTTTTCCATTACTTGAACTAATAAGTTGTAAAACCAGGAATTGACGCAAACTGATTACAACAATTTCTTGTCAACCGTTGGTCGAAGTTTTAAGTTTTATTTAAACACTCACAAACATATAATTTTTCCAATAAAAACTAAATGGGAGGGTAAAATTTTCTGGAGTATTCTGGACTATGATAAAAGCAAAAAGAAATTTTTCCATTACCATCAACACGATTCTGAACTTGAAAAAAGTGTGGGCTTCGAAGCAGGAAAAAATGTGAAAGATTTAGTAAATAAGTTAGTTAGATATTTTCAAGCGAGAAGAAAGAATAGTAATGAAGAAGAATCAAAGACTTCTATTCCTGCCGATCAAAAAAAAAAAAGACTTCTATTCCTGCCGATCAAAAAAAAAAAGAGATTTCTATTCCTGAAGTGGTACATATTAAAACAAATCATGTGTCCAAGAAAATAGAACTTTCAGGAGTACACGCGTTTATGTATTTGTGGGATCTTTACCAAAAATCTTATGTAACAAATCAATGTACTAATTATGAAGAATTGAGTTACAAACAGAGAGTTGTTAACTGGATAGTTCGTCACAAGAGTGTAGATTGATATTGAAGAACTAGAAAAAGGTGTTGAGTTAGAAGAACAACTTGAGAAAGAATTAAATGTAAGAAGATATAATTGTTGAAGTTATTGGTGAACAATATGTCTAATGTTTAATGTTTGTTGAGATGAAAAATATGTATAATAGTTTAAGGTATTATGTTTAAACAAATATTAACATTGGAATGTTTTATGTGTATTTTGTGAAATTAATTTTTTTTATGTTTGTTTTATAAGTGTTTTGAATAGACATACTAGATGTATGAGTTTATAGGATTTGAAGTGAAAATTGAGTTCTGGGAAACTAACCAAAACTTAACCGAAGATGTAGATATGTAGTTATGCAAGTACTTTTATGTACTTGTGCAAGTACATATTATGAAGTGTAGTTATTTAACATATGTTTTGATTGATTTTAATTTTAATATTTGAAAGTTTTGTTAGTGAATTTTCCCATATAATAAATATAAAGATAAATATTTTATATGAAGGTTCATCAAATCATGGATTGTATATTTAATAATGTAGTGTCTCAAGGAAATTTTTGTACCTGTGCAATTACATATCCTAAGTTTTAGAGTCGAGTAGTTTTTTCGTGTATTAAAAACTAATAACCTAAAACCATAAAACTTAAGATCTAAACACTAAACCTTGAACCTTAAATTGTAAATTTTTATTTTCAAATTTGATTATAATTTCTGTCATTTTCAAATAAATCAACTAATAACCTTAGGTTGTTTTTTAATTTCTTTTTTGCACCAAAGAATTCACATACGATTATTAACCTTTACACGTAATAAAAATATAAGATAAAGAAAGAAATTCAAAACAGTCAACCGAGTACAACACTAAGCCACTAACAAACAAATCAAGAGAGAAAAAGAAAAAGTATCAAATGCAATACACACCTCGACTACCACACTAATCATCTAAACCGTTCCTTCAAATCACTCAAAATACATGCAACACACACAGTCACTCACTTGCGTATTTTCTCTATCTTTTTCTCTCAACTACGCGTTCAGTCACTCACCTATTCTTTTATCTCTATGTTTTCGTCAATTAGAATTTCTTCAAAAAAATCATAATTACGAAGTTTTGAAATGATGAAATGTTAGTGAAGTTATCATAATCATTGTTCATCAAGTAATAGTTAATTTTGTCGCATTTGTCACCTGATTTAAGAATTTGTACAAGGATTACTGAAGGTATTTGAAATTTTTATTTAATTTTAATTTGATTTGCAAGGATTATTTAGGTTTTACTTGAATTTTACTTGAATTTTAGTGTTTATATTTTATTTTTGGGATTGTTAATAACGTTGAGCATTTGATTATTAGTTTCGAACTCGTTTTGTAGATTCGACTGTTTGAAATGTTATATAAACTCAAATTTTGATGTTATAAACACTAGAAAAATCTTATTCTATTCTTTAATTAATAGTCGAGTGTGAATTTTATATGACTTGTACTGTTATAGATCATCATAAATGACACTGTGTTTATAAGTATTATAGAGTTTTAAGATCTGGTAGTTGTAGAATTATAATTTTATAAGACTAAAATTTAGTTAAACAGGTATTAGAGTAACTTCGAAAGTGTTTAAGAAAACCAGATTCAGAATTTTGACCATACACCTATGACAAAATGTACTTACAAAAGTACAAAAATGTACTTGCGCAGTGGTGGGAATTATTCCCAGAACTTGTATTTCACATCAAAAAAATGCATAACTTAAAACATTTTTCACACACATTTTAACAAACGTGACTGCCTGTGATGTTAGAAAATTCCCAGAACTGGACTATGTTTGAGTAAAGTCAAAATTGTATATGAAAAAACTGTTAACTAAAACTATGTGTCTTGTAGGAAAAAATGTACTTACAAAAGTACATTTTGTATTAGTGTAAGTACAATATTGTACTTATACAAGCACACATTTTTCCTTCCACTATAACCAACCAAGACATGTATACTTTATGCTTTATTTATTAATATTTTTCCTGAATTGATGTAAATACAGATATGGTGAGAGGTTACGCATCCACACTTTACGTTATTAACAAAGTATTGACAAAACCAAAGGTTACACCCGAACACATTGAGGCGTGCAGGAAGACGCCTTTCTATTATCTCTTTAAACAACTATTCGATTTCAAAAAGGACAAAGACGGTAGAAAGGTAAGGGACGTCCTACCGTGTCAGATAATCAAATGTTATGATGCCAACACAAACACCTTCAAACTTGGCGAAAAAAATGTTGAAAGTAACTCGGAGAGACGTGAAGGTCTTGTTTGCTATTGAGGAAGGTTCCGAGGCAGTTCCTACTTTTTCAGAAGCGGAACTCGAAGAAAAGTCGGAATGGGAGCTGAGAATTTTCAAAGATCTGAAAATACAGAAAGAAGGAATAGTGACTGCGATTGAAAACGTGTTAGAGGAAACGGATAAAACGAGTATCGAAGAAGATTTTCCAAAACTGATGACGTTTCTTTCTTTCACTACATTATTCTTTTGCGAACAAGGTGAAGCAAAAAATAGGAAGTACTTAAAACACTCAGAACAGTTGGACAATTTGAAAAACTTCAACTGGTCAGGAAGCATTCTCAGAATGTTGGTTAAGTCTTTAAGGGAAAACTTGTTTAAACCAAAGAAAGTCTCAGGTTGTGTCACTGCAATCTTGGTAAGTCTTTATTTAAATAAAGAAACATCTTAATTGTGTATGTTTTTTATTTTGGTTTTAAATATTACTGTGTTTCAGGGATGGTTTTTTGAGCATACAACAATCGGTGAGAAAAAGAAAAATGCGATAAATGCATTTCCTCGATGCTTGAGATGGACGTTAATTTGCAAGAACCCTAATTACAAAAAACAAGTCATCGACAAATTAAAATCCGACCAGGTAAGGAAAAAACTGATTCTAGAACCTGTTAAATGCAAACATATGATAAAATTGAAGAGAAATTGAAGAGAAGTCAGAGTTTTGTACTTGCGCAAGCACAAAAACTCACTTGGCCAGTAGTGGGAAATATTTCCCAGAACTCGTATTTCATATCAAAAACCCTGTGACTTAGAACTTTTCATACATTTAAAATTACATAGTGTTTAAAAATGTAAGAAAGTCAACTTTATTCAATTAATTTTTACATTATTTCAGTTATATTCATTTATATTCAGCTATTTTTGCATTTATAGGTGAAAAATTTTGCAAGTACACTTTCGTACTTTTGCAAGTACAATAATATAGTTGTGAGAATTTTGAGTTATGGGATTTCTTAGTTTCTTGTTCTTTTACTCTGAACCTTTGTTTTAAGTATCTAAACAGTGAAACAATATATAAATTTCAGATCATAGAGAAGATTGAAATAACCGATGAAGAATTTGAGAAACTTGGGATCGATAAAGAGGAGAAAGAGGACGAAGAGGATGAAGAGGACGAAAAAGAGATGAAAGAATTAAAGATGAATAGGAAAAAATGTAAAAGAAAATCTGTAATAGATGATAGTGAGACCGAAGAGGAGACAGAGGAACAAGACAGAAGAAAAAGAAAGATAAAAAAAATTCAAAGAGAGAAGAAGAAAGTCGGTAAAGAATTGGGTAGGAAGATTAAAAGAAAGAGTAAAGAACTAGAGAACCATGAAGAGGAAGAAGACGACGAAGAATATATGTTAGATTCTAAACATAATGAAGCGGAGTCAGAGGACGAAGAGAATGAAAATGAGGTAAAGGAGTTGCAGAAAAATACGAAACAAACCAAGAAACGTAAAAAGGTTGAAGACAATGAAAAGAAATGGAAAAGAACTCTAATCTATGAGAGTAATACAGAAGAGGAATCAGAGAAAGAAGAGAGAAGAAAAAGAAAGAAAAAAACAACAGAAAAATATAAGAAGGAGAGCGTTAAAAAAAATGGTAAGAAAATCAAAAGAAAAAGTAAAGAACAGGACGAGGAAAAAGACGTTGAAGAATATAAATCTGATTTTGATGAGGAGGAAGGTATATTTAATATATTTTTGTACTTGTACAAGTAAATTTTAGTACTTACCGTTTTTTTTATATTGTTTGTTTAATAGTCGATGAAAATGATGATGACGAGGAAGAAGAAGAGGAGACGACTGTTTCAAAGCAAGAAATGATTAAAGAGAAAGAAAGGATGGCGAATGAGATTCAAAAATTGAATTTAAGACTTATTAGTTTGATGAAGGAATCAGAAGCTCTAAAGCAGAAGAATCAGGAAATAGTGTCAGATAAAAAGATTACAGATGATAGTTTAAGATCTGTAGAAGCTAAGTTAGAAAGTATGGTAGAGAGGGTCCAATTTCTAGAAAAAGAAAAAAGCGACACTGAAAAGGAGATACGTGATCTAAAAGAGGAGAATAAAAACTATGTGTCTGAGTTGAAGAAACTTGATGTCTCATACATAACCATGTTTAATGAAAATAAAGAAATGAAAAAAAAAACTGAAGGAGTTCGGAATACAAGAATTTGACGAAGAAGCTAAAGATTTAACAAAAAAAAATTTGAAAATGAAATTCAGAAAAAGAAAGTATCTGAAATAGAAACAGAAAAGAGTTACAATACTCCTGCAGTTGATATACATTACATAAGAACTAGGGGGGGGAGAAAACGTGATACTAAGGAAGCTGAGAAACAAGTAGAAGATAAAGAAAGTGACCCGAAGGAGCTTGAAGAAGAAAAAACAAAAAAAAAGAAGAAGCAAGTCGAGAAAAAGATAACAAAGCTGAGGAAGAACCATTAGTTAGCTCAATGGTTGCAAGACTAAAAGCAAGAAGAGCTAAACCTGCAGCTAAAAAAAAAGAGCCAGAGAAATTGGTACTCGACTCATCGGATAGTGATTTCCAACATGATGAGGTTAAGGAAAAGAATGTATGCACGAAGAATACTAAATTAGTTAAAATTACAAGGAAAGCCGTTACTGAAAATAAACAAAAGAGAACTAATAAGAAAAAAGTGAAAAATCTTAAACCATTGGAAGCATATTTCGTTGAAGAAGATGTTAAGCGTGTTGCAAATCTTGAGAAATTTGGGCCCTCTGTAGAGTAAGTTGTTTATTATGTCATGATCATTTAATATGTATGAATAATCTGATTAGTAACAACTTTGTTGTGGTTGTTTTTTGTTAGTGTATGGAAGAAAGATGATATCATAGTCAGCTTGAAAGATATGGATAATATACTGAACGGCAATATACTTGAGAAACAGGTTTTTTTCGAAGAACATTAATGTACTTGCACAAGTACTTCAAATCTGAATATAAGAAAACTTGCGCATGTCGTGGAAGCTGGATTTGTAATAGGGCAGAAATTACACGATGATATGCTTGTATCTAACACACAGGAACTGTTTGTAAACAGGAAATGCGACTACATTCCTAATGTCATGGTAATTCATATGTACAGAAACACAAATATTAGAATATTCAATTATCTGACATTATATTATGTTTCTACAGTATTACTTGAATCAAATAGATAGGAACGAGAACAATGAAGTTTATAAAGAAGAAGCAAAAAAGATGGTTTATGATAAATGGCATAAAATGAATGATTCAATGACCCACTTTTTAATGATACCAATATATACGGAGACAAAGAAGAAGGATATTGGTCATTGGACATTACTAGTTTGTAATTTAGAAGATGAACGGGAAGAGGTGTGGACTCATTATAACTCAAGAAGGGAATTGGAGATTGCAAATAACAAAGCACTTCGCGTTTTTGATTACATAAGGGAGGTTTTTCCGAGTCCAACCTTGGAATACGAGAATCTGACACCAGTAACATTGAAATTCTCAGAATCCTGCCCACAACAAAAAAACAACTTGGACTCAGGTTTATTTGTCTTGATGTATGCAAATGACATATACAGACTTGGTAAAGTTAAAGAAACATATAGTATAGAGGAAGTGAATCAATTCAGGGCTAATCTTTACTCGGGAATTGTAAACGACTGGGAACGCACCATCAAATATGTCATTGATCCAGAGCAGGACCAATCTCAAATAGCCGATGTCGGTACCAAAAACATTATCAAATAACAAAACAACTTCACTTTTTTAAGTGTTTTTTAAGACTACTTTTTTTATAAATGATGTAATGAATTACTTGTATTTGAATATATTTCCTTTGTATTTCAAACTTCGTAAAGTTTTAGTATAGTAATTCATAACTTTGTTCCATCATAATATACTTTTGCAACTAGAAGCACCAAAATGTACTTGTAGAAGTACAATAATGAACTTGTCCAGTAGTGGGAAGTATTCCCAGAACTCGTGTTTCCTGTAACTTAACCATTTTTCACACCTTAAAATGTCACTAATAAATAACATTTGATACATATACATGAAAAAAATGATTTTTTTTATGTTTGTGTAATAAATATTTTGAGTCAACATTCAATATGCATAATTTTATAGGTTTTTTTCAAAGAAAATTGAGTTATGGGAACTTTCCCATAATAAAATTATTATTTTAATAATGTACTTGATCAAGTACAATATTCTACTTGTGCAAGTATATAATCTAAGTTGTAGAATCAAGAAGTTTTTGTGTATGTTATCGCGATTCAATAAATCGTCTTGTATGTAGAAGGAGAAGGAATTAACCATGAAATTCAGGAATTTTAGGGATTCTAATAATTAGAAGCTTAATTTTCTATTTTCCATCACTAACAGTATTGGCAGATGTACTTACTAGAAGGATTCCATACTTTACTTGACTGAAATGCATAAGATTATCTTTGGTTCTGATGTCACTCATCCTTAGCTTGAGTGGGTTCAATCCTTCAGTAGCTGCTGTTGTTGCTTCTATGAATTTAATTATAGTAATTAATAACTTAACATTACTATAATTTTTCACACCCTAAAATAAAATGAAAAATGAAAAATGTCTATAAAAAATGTACTTGTACAAGTACAATATTGTACTTATCCAGAGATGGGAAGTATTCCCAGAACTCGTATTTCCTGTAACTTAACATTTTTAAAACCCTAAAAACATCACTATTAAATAAGACTTGATACATATACATGCAAAAAATGATTCTTTATATGTTTGTGTTATATATATATTTTTAGTAAACATTCTAAATGTATGAATTTTATAGGTTTTTCAATGAAAATTGACTTAAGGAATTTTCACATAATTGAACTGTATCTATATTTAATGTACTTTCTCAAGTACAATTTTGTACCTGTGCAATTATATATCCTAAGTTGCAGAGTAGAGTAGTTTTTTGTTCAGTTATCAGAGTTCTAAAAGCTTACAAGAAACCTTTCATTTTTATTTAAAAAAAAAAAAGAAACTTGTGTGATAAGTATTTTGAGACAACATTCAATATTAATGAAGTACAATATTACATTATATAACTTAGTAAAACTACAAACATATATTAATAATGTTTAAATATTAGTATTAAAAACTTGAAAGGTTTTTTTCTTTGAAATAACTTTAACTTGATGGAAATATAATCCCATAATTCAGATTGTCTAAAATGAATCATTAGAAATGATTACTTAACACACATCTCCATTCATACACATATCCATTGGTACAATGGCTTAAAAGAAACCGTTCATTATATAATTTATTAAAACTACAAAAATATATTACTATTAATTTCCAATAGTTATGGACCCTTTCTCATATACCCGATGTCGGTACTCCACCATAAACAAAAACATTATCAAATAACAAAATAACTTTACTTTTTTAAATGTTTTTTAAGACTACTTTTTTTTTAATGATGTAATGAATTACTTGTATTTGAATATATTTCATCGTATTTCAAACTTCATAAAAGTAAAATTTTAGTATAGTAATTCATAACTTTGTTCCATCATAATATACTTTTGCACCTAGAAGCACCAAAATGTACTTGTACAAGTACAATAATGAACTTGTCCAGTGGTGGGAAGTATTCCCAGAACTCGTGTTTCCTGTAACTTAAACATTTTTCATATCTTAAAAAATCAATAATGAATAACATTTAATACATATACATGAAAAAAAGGATTTTTTTTTGTTTGTGTAATAACTATTTTAAGTCAACATTCAATATGCATGAATTTTATAGGTTTTTTAACGAAAATTGAGTTATGGGAACTTTTCCATAATAAAATTGTAAGTTTAATAATGTACTTGATCAAGTACAGTTTTGTACTTGTGGAAGTTTATAATCTAATTTCTAGACTCAAGTAATTTTTTGTAAAGCTTAAAATTTAATAAAATGTATAAAATGTTATGATATATAAAAAAAAAGTTATGGAAACTTCCCAGAACTGAGCAATAAGTTTAAAACTTCAAAGAATTAAGTTAGTATTACGTCTGATGATGGAAATAAAAACTTCAAAGGTTTTTTCTTTGAAATAACTTTGACTTCTTGGAAATATAATCCCATAACTCAGATTGTCTAAAATGAATGGTTAGTAATGATAACTTAACACACATATCCATTCTTACACATATCGATTTGTACAACGGCATAAAAAAACCTTTCATTTTTATAGAAAAAAAAAACCGTTCAGTTCATTATTTTGAAAAAATAACTGTAAATCGAGTACAAATGTCCCGCTTAAAATTCATATTTTGAAAAAAAACTGTTCAGTTCATTATTTTGAAAAATGTCTATAAAAGAAGGATTTTAACAAACGTTATTACACACTTTTCATATCCTTTACAACGTTAAACAATTCTTAGAAATTGCAGAGAAAATTAACATTAACCAGCATAAAAAATGATGAACCTCACGGAACACTTGTTGATAATAGTATTCTTGTCATTATCAGTCAAAGAGTTAATGCGTGCAAAATGTGTTTCTCGACGATGGAGGCAGTTAATTGAAGATGTGAATTTTGCAAAATGGTTTTTAGATTTTAAAAGAAAAAAGGGTGGAGTTTTCACATTCTGAACTTATTAAAAGTAGTTACATTGAACTTATTAAACAAAGTAAGAAGAAAACTATCCAAGCGAAGAAAAATTATAAAATCAAGTGGTAGGCATAACTACATCACATTCTGAGGTTTTGTGAGTAGTCATTTGATTACAACTCAGACATCGTTTCTTGCGGAAAAAAGACTCTGAAACAGAAGGGAAACGATTCTTCTTCGGTCTACCAGGTTGTACTTTAGACACAGGAGGATGAATGAAAATCTCTTCAGAAGATGAACTAAGATTTTCGATTGTAGATAGTGCAGGAATGGCTCTTGAATATGCCTCCAAATACTTTGAAGAATAAAAGTAATCTTCAACATAATCATATCTGTTGTTCCTTCGACCATAATACAAAGCTGCAACTGCATGTGTGCAAGGAAAACCTTTAAACTGCCACTTGTGACACGAACAAGTACGTTTAGCGATATCAACTATCATTATGGGATCAGACTCAACTTGAAAAACATCGTCACTTGATTGACGAACAATCCATGTTCGACAATAGTCAAATTTAATATCCCATCTATTTTGAGACTGAGTAGAGAGTATAGTAGTACAAGACTTGCCGAAAACAGATCGTTTGTACATTTGAACCATCAAAATATTACGAATCGCATCGATAAGTTCAGTCACAGGTAATTCACGCTTCACCTTTATCTGATTATTAAAGGATTCGGCAGCATTTGAGGTCATCTCGCCGTAACGTTGGCCTGGGAAAAAAGCATCTGCATATTTCTCTTTAGGAAGATTCTCAAGAAAGGTAACTGCAGCAGGACCACCAGCTTCTAAAAAATTATGAATAGCTTTATCATACTCATCAGTAGTTAAAGCATGAGCACATTTTTCAAGAAGTTGTGACATGGATTCAAAAAGACTTTTACTACTTTTACATCGGAGTCTCAAATTTCTCTTTAGATGAAGCATGCAATAAGAGTGGTGAGCTTCAGGAAATACTGTCTGCAATGCTGCAGCAATACCTGCGTGACGATCTGTAACGAAGGTAATCACACGATTACCAAGTAACGGACGTAAAAACTGAAGGAAACTTGTCCAATTAACAGTATTTTCAGCCCGACAAACAGAAAATGCAATTGGATATAACCCTGCAAAATGTACTTACAAAGGTTTAAAACTGTACTTTCACAAGTACAAAAAATATTCTTGTACAAGAAAAAAGCAAAAAACAAATATGGACCTATCACTATGAATATACTATGGTCTATAAGACAACATATATACATAAATATGAAAGAGATGATTGAATTTTAAATTGTATACCTCTATTCGCATCTTTACCAGTTATAGCAAGCAGATGACCCTGGAACTTAGACTTCAAAAATGTGGCATCTGCAAATAAAAGAGGACGCATGACACTAAAGCCTTCAAGACAAGCACCAAAAGCAATATGGCAACGTTCGAATGCATGACTTGTTGGGTCAAAATCTAAATGTACTTGAGAAGTCGGGTCCACGGATTTTAAATTGTTAAAGTATCCTAAAATCCTGTTATAAGACAAACCAGCATCTCCATAAACCTCGTCCCTGGCTTTATTCAAAGCTGCATAAGCTATCTTGTAACTAATATCATAATCTTAAAAGACCTTGATATTATGAACAAGTTCCTTTGGTTTTGTAGCTGGTCTAGTCTTGTACTCTTCAATAATAACATCCTTAATCAGATCAGAAGACAACCGATTATTTGACAATGATCTATCCGGAACACCACATGTATGTTGCTTGACAAATGTTTTTATATAAACCTTTTTGTCTGAACTATCAACAGATGCATATACATACCATAAACATCCAGATTTTTTGCGATTTTTGCAGCAAGCACTAATACGGCGAAAATCATTGTGAGTATAGTCAAAAGGATATCCAGTATCACACGCAAACTTAGATAAAACACATCTGAATTCTGTCAAACCGCCATTAAATACTTGACCAACATCTTTTAACCCATTTTTCCAGTCTTCACTACGAAGTTTAACTTTTTTATGAGGATAATCTTGTTCATCCTCTACAATTGGGACAGATTCAAAATCGACTTCATTAGAAATATGAGATGATGACCTAAAAATGGTAGAATCTGAACACTCAATAGAATTTGTATTTGTAATAAAGAGATCCAGTTTCTCTAGACCATCACGTTCAAATAACCATAGAAGAGTACAATAATCAGCCTCAGTAACCATTTTGCAAGATAACTGATCTCCATAACTATAGTGGATATCAAAGGATACATGATTCAACTCATCCCATCTCTGTATCACATATTGTTTAATTGACTTAAAAGAATCAAAAAACTCAAAAGGATATATTGCACTATCAGTTCCATACTTGAGAGAAGCCAATACTTTAGGAGCCATCACAAAAAAAATACCTTAAACAACAAAAGAAAAGAAGAATCAGTAATATAAGAAGAAAAAATGTAGTATATGCGAGTGATGGTAATTTTCCCAGAAGTGCAGACAATAAGTGTATGCTAAAGAAAACTGTATTTGTGAAAGTACAAAAATGTACTTATAAAAGTACAAAAATGTACTTATAAAAGTACAAAAATGTACTTGTCGAGTGATGTGAATACTTACCCAGAACTGACATTTCACATCAAAAAACCAAAAACTTTTGTACAAAACTACTAACACATAAAATAGAAACAATTAAATTATGTACAACATCACGGATGGGAAAACTCAAAAAAATGAGATAAAATGCAGTAGAAAAAAGATTGCAAAACCTTAACAGATTCTCAAAACTAAAAATGTTACACCAGAAACTAACCAATCAAACAAAAATGAAGTAAAACATTCATAATATATAACAAAATGAACATCACTATCTATGAAAAACATTCATAATATATAAATGGTATATAACATAAGTTGTAATGCAGTAAAACATTTATAAAACAAAGAGAACTCGAAAATATGTGTATAAATATTGTTAACTGTTATTTAAAACAGATATTTACAAAGAGCTACAAGAATTATTGAAAAACTGAAGGTAAACTTATAAAAAGACAAAAAAACTAGAAAATCGACGAGTGATGGGAATTTTCCCAGTACTCAACAAATAGCACAAAAACTACACAATCATATGAATGACATCCATAACACAAACACACAAAAAACGAAGCAAATACTTAAACAATTACAGAGTTCTGACACCACGAAAAAACAACGATCATCTAGTAAAACAGATGAACAAAAATTCATAGTAAAAAACAGAGATATTCAAAGAAAAAAACAGAGTTAACAACAAATTGCAAAAAAATGAACCGAAAGACATCAATACAGATTAGAAACGAAGCTAATACATTGACAAATACACAGTACGGACACAACAAAAACAGCGATATACATGAGCAAATATACTATGAAAAAATGGTAAAAAACAGAAAATCAAATTTAAACATAAAATACGAATCGTAAACAACTATTTAAACACAAATTAATCAAAAATAGAGTAACGGTGGAAGCAAATACTTGAATTCATAGTAAAACAACCTGAAAATTGATTCGTACAGTTGATGATTGAAAGCTAAAAATTATGATTTTCTGGAGAATATAACGATAGAAGCGAGATGAATTTAACGTCTTGAATTGCAAAAAGTTGTTGTTATTGAAGAACGTATTTAATTGAGAGAATTCGAAATCATAATTGGAAGCATATTTGAAAAAAGTAGTTGTTGAAGGACACTGAGAGAAGGAGAAAGAGAATATATAATTAAATAAAAACTAACGACGGTAGTAAACGGAACGGAGAAATTGAGAGAAAGAGAAGCTGACGTGTTAGGGGGTAATATTGGAAGCTAAAAATATGAGGTGCCTTTTATTGGCAAAAAGAAAGCGGCGGGGGTGAGGGGGCATTATTTCTAATTTGAGGTGTTTCTTGGGCATTAATCCTTAAAAAAAATCAGAAAATTAAAAAATTTGCATTTTTGGATAAAGCAAATTAATATTTATGTCTATGATTTTTTTTTTATTTTTTTTGATTTTTTTGAATTTTTTGATTTTTTTTCCCGCAGACACGAAATTCCAAGTTTTAAACAGTGAATTTCGTGTCTGTGGAAAACAAATTCCTTATTTCCAAATATGGAATTTCATGTTTAAAACATGGAATTCCGTGTCTCCGAATTAAAAAATTCAAAAAAATCAAAAAAATCAAAAAAATCCGAAAAAAATCATAGACATAAATATTAATTTGCTTTATCCAAATATATAAATTTTTTATTTTTTTGATTTTTTTAGAATTAGTTATGACGATTTTAAAAAAAAATTCGCGAACGCGAGCGTGTGTTTATTAGTTTTTGTTTTTTCTAATTTTTTTTTAAATTGTTAATTATAAGGGTAGTTTTGGGATTGTGCTGTTTTCTATAAAGTATCTTATTCTAGGCACCTTTTTTAAATAAGTTTTTTAATAGTCATTAATCTATAATTGGTTCAAAATTAAATCTAATGATAGATGAATAGAGATAATAATAATTAAAGAAACCAAACAAAAAAAGTAATAATTTATTTTTTATTCTAAGACAAATTTTATATAACCATTGTTTTCAAACAATCACAGTTTAACGCCAAATTTACAATAAAAGATCAAATTGCTTGATATTAGCGAAGATTTTAAAAAAATTATTTTTTTTTTCTTTCTAAGTTTTTTTTTTTTTTCGGTTACATGGTTTCCGGGCTAGCTTGCACGCACCCGACTAATCCCTCGGAAATATACATGCCTCCCTATATATAGCCCATGTTCAGGGAGGGGTTCGAGCCTTGTACCTCTTACTTTACACCTGTTAGGGAAGGGATTCGAACCATGAACCTCCCTTTTCGAGCCTTGTACCTCCCACGGAAATATACATGCCTCCCTATATATAGACCATGTTCAAGGGAGGGGTTCGAGCCTTGTACCTCTTACTTTACACCTGTTAGGGAAGGGATTCGAACCATGAACCTCCCTTTTCGAGCCTTGTACCTCTTACTTTATACATGTTAGGGAAGAGATTCGAACCATAAACCTCCCTTTAAATGCTGAAAAAAGAACAAAGCTCTAGCCAATTGAGCTAACCCAACTGGTTGCTAGTTTTTGTTTTAATGGCTAAGTGACCATTTATCTTTTCTAAAATTGCCAAAATAAAAAGCTTAATAATTTTTGTTTTTAAAGCTAACATTATATATTCTTTAAAAGAAGTATCATTAATGATGATTAAAAATAGGCCTACCAAACAAGGGTACACCATAGTAAGGCCCAACCCCAACTACACACTAACTAACCTATCAGAATACAACTAAAGAAGAGGAAAAGACCAAAAAAAACCCCCCAAACCATCTTATACTGTGAAAAACAATTTACCAAAACACAAAACCAATATAGGTATCGATCCACAAAACCCCTCCCTGTGCACAAGAACAGACCCCCTCTTCCCCTACCTTCTTCACCCCACCCTCCATCCATAACCACCGTCCTCACTGCTGCGGCTGCAGATCCATCTCGTACACAAGCTTGGGCTGCAGATCTTCCCAACCCTGCTTCAACACAAGCTTCAACACCAAGCTTCAACCGCCGCTTCCCACCACTGCTGCAGCAACCTTCCCACCACCGATCTGCAACAACCTTCCCACCACCGATTTGCTTCGCTAGTGTCACCGAGATCTCTTCTCGCCACCTCGTCGTGTGTCCAACACCACCATCATCCTTCCCTCTGACCAACCCACCACCACAATCTCCTCCACTCGCTGCCACCATCCTCTGCCCAGATCTCACCATTGCTGCACAGATCCGGTGGTCCTGTTCGTCGTGTTCGTGTAGCCTCTGCGCACAAGAAAGACCTCCGCCACTCAAGCAGATCTCCATCGATGTTGCACAACACCAGAAATGCGGATCTCGTCCCACATCTCTGCATCACCGGATCTCATCCCTCTGCGCCGCCATTCTCGCCGCCCCACCACCATCGCCAACCTTTGGTTTCGCTCGTGATTTGTTTGGGTCCAGCCACATTCTCCGCTCCGGTCCAGCCCATCAGGTCCAGCCCACCAGATCTCCACCCTCTAAGCCCGTATCTCACAATAGTTTCGTTTTTTTCAATCTAATTTTTTTTTTTTTTGATTAAAATCTTGGGTTTGTCTAATTTCATTTCCTTTTTCCATTGTTTTTCAAGTAACAGATAGATGAATTTATTGGTATAGACACTGGGGTCCATACCCAAACAAATTTCTGCTTGTTTTACTAGTGTTTTTATGAATATACAACCCCTACTGTACAGACACTACATATATGTACAACCCATTGGATGTATTGTGTACATCCCTACCTTGGACAATTGGACAATTAGATAGACAACTGGATAATTAGATGGACAATTGGACAATTAGATAGACAATTAGATGGACAATTGAACAATTATACTTGGACAACTATAATTGTAATTATATAAAAAATCATTTTACTTAACTTAACAAATTTAAAAATTAGCGTATGTATGTCTGTACCTATGTGTCCGGACATATCTCTTAAATAAATAGAAAAAATTAAAACCACTTGTTGTAAATGGACACATTAGCATAATTATGGACAAAAAATGACTTGTGTGCGGACCATTTGGTACACGTACTTGGACATGTCTGAGAAAATGAACATGTACAAAAAAAAAATCGGCACAAACACACCTTAAAAACGTTAAAAAAATATAGGTCTGTACACACTAATATATATGTCTGGACACATCTAAATATATGTCCGTACCCGTTGGTACGGATCCATTCGTTTAAAGAAAGGAAGAATAGTATTACTATATTGAATAGTAATACTATATTGAGAAAATCAATAATATATTTACATGGTGTCAGAAAAAGTAGGAGAGAGACGAATTTGTTGTAAGATGTAAAGGGAGGGTAATAAGGTAAGTGGTGATGGTAGTTATATACGTGTAGGCTTTTGTTAGAACTTATAGTAACTTGGGCTTTATATCCTAATGGGTGTGATATTTGGGCTGCAAATCGTAGATTCCTCTTCTTATATATTATCTCCAAAGAATAAAAAGATGAATTAATTCAAAAATAATGATATAATTTATAATATAAAATATGTGCATATCTATTTTTTCACAATTTTTTAACCAGTTACGTATAAAACTTGTGTAGATCTATTTTTCACAAACTCTTTTTTTCTGGTTCGTACCATTTGATGCATTTAGCTATTAAGTGCTTCGGTGTAAAAGCCAAAGCCATTAAATTGAATAAACTAATATATTAAGTGTTTTAGTGTATAGTGGGGGCAAAAATGTGATAAATAAACAGATAAATAAGATAATAATAAAGGACACAAATTCTTAACTACCACGAGAAACTCACTGCAAGTATTACAGATCGTTTGCAAGATATAGAAAATAAGTAATGTTCGTCGTAATTAATCTGTTAGATCTATTTGTGTATATAGAGAATGTGTAGAAGAGAATAATTGTTCCAATAAAAAGACAATAAAAGAAATAATATTTATTTGGTTTTTAGATTTAGAAGATAAAAATTAAACTAATGCAAATAAATAAGATAATAAAGAATGTCGATGAGATATAGCTTAGGATTGCTAGCATGCACTTATCCTTCTAAATTAATGTTCTAGATATAAGGGTGATTAAGTCTCCTTTTGTGTAAATAGTTAGGATTCTATATTTCTCCTAACCCCCGTCAGGGTGGACTTAGGTGGCAACCAAACAATTACCTGGGGACTTGGGTAAGGGGACCTTAAGCAATGATCGGCGGTGAAATCTAACCTTAGTGACTATCTAGTTGGGCAAGCCCTTCCGGATCACTACCGCACACTAGACGCTTATTTAGTGTTTTTACAATTGAACACCCCTTCTGAGTGACCATCCAACTGCTAATGGGGTAAACCTATACGCATGCATTCGAAAGGACTACAATCATTAAGTCAAAGCACATAAAAATAGAATATAAAGTAACTAAGTAGCTCAATCAATTTAAGGGTTAATCCCAAATAACCTAAAAATAAATAATTAGAAATTAAAGATCATACATATGCAAACCCAAGCTATGGGAAAATTAGTTCATATCTAAAGACATAGAAATAAAAATAATGAATAAAGAGATTAGAAACTTAGTTAAACCATTTAATCTAATACAAATTACCCTAATGATAGAGGGATAGGATGGAAAACAGGAGTTTGTGACTCTTCAACTTCTTGTCTTCCTCTCTAGGTCTTCTTGCTTCTTTGGATGATTAAACTTGATACTAAGGACTAATATTCAAGCAAGGACAATGTTTACATAGGTAAATAGTTGTATTTATAGGCGCTAGGTCAAAATCTTGGAGTGTAAGTCAAGTTATTTGAGTCCAATTCCAATTTAAATAAAGGACATGATAAACATTGCAGATTGATTTGGTCATAAATCCTTCGTTACTTATCAGATTTCAGCGTTCTTTATATAGATACGACCACAATTCAAAAATCTATCTTCTCATAAAAGGACTCCTCCAAATTCTTTATAGATTTTCTGCAACATTACAATTAGTGGATGTTTTTCCAACATGTCAGATTTATTTGGCAGTTTTTCCTTTCCTAATTTAACTTTGTTTCCTTTTATCTCTAGATTTCACCTTGCATCTTTTTTTTAACTCTTTGCAATTGATTTGGCATCTAATTATATTCCATATTCCTAAGAGTTTCACATTAACACATAAATTTACCAAAAATGCTACAAAAGTAACAATCAAGGTATATATTAAGAAAATATCTAATAATGGGGGAAAATCCCTTAACAATTAATAATATGCACATAAAATGATGTCTCATGAGTGGATTAATTCAACACAAATTTATTGAAATTATAAGAACACAACGAATAATTGATTCAACATGTAAAAAAGTAAAATTATATCCTTTGGATGAAAATTTATCGATATATCCTTTGATTTTTGCCAAACATATTAGATATAACTACAAAATACAAAATATGATTTAACAATTATTATGATTTGATATATGATAAAAAATCGGATAGAGTTGAGAATAATGATAAGTTTTATAAATAATAATATATTAGTAATGGATGTCCAAAATGTTAGGCGTTATAGAACTTTTCCTATTTTTTATTTATCTCACCATAATTATATGATATGAATTATGAAGGGTCACGTATTACTTATAAATATGAGACTCTCCTATCATTGTAAAGACTAGAACTTGAAAGAAAAGTAAATATATTATACTTAACTCTTTCCCATATTCTCTTATTTTATTCTCTGTCTTTGTCTTATTTTACATATTATTTATAACATGAATTGGATCTTTTGATCTTTTAGAAGAGGTAATTAATTTGGTAAGATTTTTTAATTTTTATATCATGTTTTATATATATATATATATATATATATATATATATATATATATATATGTTTGTTTTATACTGATATTTTTGAATAATATACTCCAACAATTCTATAATTTTGGAGTATATTATTCATATTCTAAAATTTATAAGTTCGAAAATTACAACGAATTCTATTTGTCATAAGCATATAACATATTTTATAGGCCCGAAACTTACGGCGAATTTTTATATGTCGAAAGTATAAAAATAAATTTTACAATATGCCGAAAGCATAAAATAAATTTTATAGGCCCGAAACATATACAAAATTTCAAAGGCTTGAAGTTTAATTTATTTTATTTTTCTTAATTTTGAAGATCAAATTTATAATGTTACCTTAAGTTCGGTACACACACATACATACATACATACATATATATATATATATATATATACTAGGAAATGCCCCGTACCTGAAGGTACTTGGACAAAAATGAATTTACAAATTTATAATAAATTGTGTAAAATTCATAATTGAATTATTCAAATTTCGCATATATAACTATGTAGCTATGAATTAATTATTCGAAAAAATTAATACTTATATAGAATATTACCAAGTTGTATTACTAAATTTAGGTGATGCATTTATGATAGAGGGCAATATCTTTGTAATAGTTAACTAATTATTCGAAAAACATTAGTACTTACATATGTAACTATGAATATTACCAATTAATATTACTAAATTAGGTGAATGCAACCAGTTGGGGTAGTTGAAATTCAAGTAAATACTTATTAGCTCCGCAATTATTTTTTCCAAAAAACAAACAAAGTAATAATTCGGGAAGTATAATTACAAATTATCATCTGAATGCGATTTTGCTTATCGTTTTCCAATTTTCTTTACGGGTAGTTGCAATATAAATCATCCCAACTACAAATTAATAAAACGGAAAAAGGTATCACTGTGGCGTTTCAGACCCTTAAAGAACATGATGGTATGGAGGTAAGGATGAAAATTGGATCTAAATTTTCCGATTTTCGACTTTCCATCCGATTTTTGTTTCCGAATTTTTTTTTCGATTTTACCTTCTAAATATTAAATAAATAATAAATTTTTGAGATAAAAAAAAGTATACAACCGGAAACGTTAAAAAAATTTCAGATCAAAAAAAGGGGAGAAGTAAAAGTTGAAAAACAATGAAACATTAATTTTTATGTTTTGGAAAAAATAAAAATGAAACATGATAACACCTGAAATCCATCTCTTCACACTCGCATTGGAACAAAAAGAAAAAGAAAAAGAAATCACTTTACACTCACCTTCCCACCAAGCAGCTTTCGTAGACCACTTCTACCATCATCAAATTAAAGTAAAAAATTAAATTATTTTTAACTAATATCATCACTGTTACAATTTTTCAAAATTATCTGATTTAATAATTACAGTAGTGATGTTTATTATATATTTAAACACAATAGCCATTTTATGACCGTTGTACGTATATGGGGAGGGGATGCCGTGTGAGTTTTGTGGGTCCCAAAATTTGCCGTGACTGTTGTAGTGAGTACTTGTTCGGCAGTACATATCCATTTGCCGCAATTGATGGAGATGGTCTAACCCAAAAAAAAGTCACTCTTTCACCCAAAAAGTTTCGAAAAATCTGATTATACATCCACTTACTGGACCAGTGCGAAAACCCACATCCACTATCAAACCTCGGATTAATAAATGGCCTGTTGAACAGTTGAAAATTGCTCCATTGGTCCCTGGGAGAGGTACAATGCACCATTTACGATCGATGTCTCTTGGCCATTTGATCGATGTCTCGACCACCTGAGAATATTCCAATTATCACAAACACCACTTTCTCCGGTTTGTTGCTTTTTCCGTCTGGAATCTGTGCCAAATGTTTATGATTTAATATAATGGAAATCAAGTACCACTGTTAGCAATATACTATGCAAAAATTGCACTATAGGTCCCCTGCACAATATAAAATTCCACTCTAAACATGAACTAACTATATGTCCCTTTAATATGCAAATAGTGCGCTATAGGTCTCTGTGTTATGCAAAAAATTGAAATTTTTGTTTTTTCTACAATTAATATAGACTCAAATGAGGACCATTTGGGTAACTTTTAAAGTTGAGGGACCTCATGAAAGTTTAATAAACAAAAGAAAAAACTACTACCTGAATAAGCTAGTAACTAATCATATCAATCTTTGCGTTCCTAGTCCCTACAACATATACAAATTACTTACACACATAGGTAAAATATAATAAAATACAGCTACAGGGGCATATAATGCAAGATATCTTACTTCATTAAATTCATTTGATGCTTCTCAATGAAAAACTTTTGCTGAGTAAACATTTTCCATGACTTGCATCTTAGTGCACTTTTTACTTTCAACCAACTCGAAATATCAACAATTACATCATCAATGAAGATCCACTATTTGATATCTGTTAAACAAAAAAGAAGAAGAAAATAACACGCTATTAGGGACTCAACTCATTAATTGAACTATAGGTCTCTATATTATGTAAAAAATTGCACATCAGACCCCTACACTATCAAAAAATTGTTTCTAATGTACTTCGTCTCATCTATTTACTCATATTCTACTTTACAATGCAATTCTTAAAATGATCTTGCAGTAATTTTGAAAGAGAGAACAATTTTCAAAGTTGTAGAGCAGATTCAAACGATCAAAACTGAGATATATAAGGAAGGTGTGTGTACTTTTGATGAAACTGATCTTTCATTTGAGTAGAGTCGATTCTTGAGAAGGTTTACCCTTGTATAACACAAAAAATTTACTAATCAGTCCCTATTGAATTCAAAAAACTAAACAACACAAAAATCGACAACTAATCAAATTTTTAGGTGAGCTATCAAATATCACCAAATATATAGGATTAATTGAACCATGGATCCTTAAGATATGAGAATTAGCTAAAGATACTCATTCCTTTTGGAATTGCAACAGAGTATAATAAGTATGAACAAAAATTACGTGAAATATGTACTTTGTCTTCAAGATTTTTAAAGTAATTCATGTGTATTTCAAGTTTATATACATTTATATATCTATATGTAGAATTGATCAAACTGTAAAAAGTGAAAAAGATCATAACTTACCTCCTGTGCGGCTTGGGATATTCATATCAGTAGCCTTAGGACTCTTATCCCACTCAATCAGGAAATTTTGAAGAACTTGATTTCAGCATAATAGCAAGCAATTTGCAGGCCTTCATATCAGCAGTTATATTCCTCAAAGTTGAAGCTATCAGTTTCTTCCAATGGTTTGATTTAAGCAGTCTTATCCACAAAAGGAAGATACGTACAAATCAAATTTCTGGTTCTGGTGCGAGAGAAGCATACGATAATCAAACTCAATTCTCTTAATCAAAACTTCTTCTAACAGAATCATTAGTTAACAAAATAATCGTGCGAGAGAAGTATTCAAAACAAACCATACTTTTATGATCAACCGATAATGTGATTGCTTCTTTGCCCCGGTAAAGTACAGCAATTAGCAGAATATGAAAAAATTCAATCAAGTTATCAAATGTAACTCAGTCGAGACAGTTATCAAACACTTGTTGAGCATAAACTTGAAATCTTCGGTGAGCTTTGAAAGCTTCGATGATATCACCACCTGTAATCACCACTGACCGCGCCGGGAACCACCAGTCGATGCTTGCTTAATTGAGAGAGGTTGAGCGAGAAATCATTAATGGTGGATTGGTGTTGTACTAATTCGCTCAGATGCTTCCGTCTCTATATCTTCAATTTTCTTGAATAAGACAGAGATATCTCTGTGCAGAGGGAAGTGTTGGTCGTCATTTGAGAGGGTTGCTTCATAGCACAACGGTGAAACGGTGGAGGTGAGGCTGAGATCGATGGTGGAGGTGAGGCTGAGACCGGTGGTGGAAGTGAGGCTGAGATCAATGGTGAAGGTCAGACTTAGAGGGAGGGGCATTTTGCAGCGATCGAAGGACAAATTGGGTGAGGGTTAGGTGAGAGGTGAATGGAGGTGAGATTAGTGGTGGGTGCGGTTAGGTACTGCGGCGGTGAGGTTTATCCGGTGAGATAGCGGCGATGTTTTGTATTCTAGAGTGAGGGAGGAGAGAGATTTTCTGGAGAAGTAAGGTTAGTGGAGTGTTTATTTTTAGAATTTTCTTTTAATAGGTAGAATATATAGTAAGGGCATTTTTGGAAGATTTTAATTGCTTAAGTAATGGAACGATCTGGAGCGTCGCTCGTGACATATTTTTGGCTAAGAATCGATCCCGGCCCTTCTTTATACCCCTTAGGGATATATATATATATATATATATATATATATATATATATATATATTCTATTATATTGTTATGGGAAATATCACCTATTGTGGATCACTATCATTTACAGAAGTGGATGTCAATAATTTTGGAAAGGATCGAGGCCACAGACATAGTTGTGGTCGAAATAAAAATGGTCTGAAATATCATGCTCAACCTTTCCCATACTACCTAAAGTGGAACAAAAAAGGGAGAAGACAAACTAAAGATAAAAAAATGAACTATTACATCCTGAAAATTATGATGATACTTGTTATAGGTGCGGGGACTTGAAAGTAATCTGATGAAGGAAATTAATTTTTCCAACTTTGATAATATCATTGAAAATAGCCCGTTAGATTTCACTAATCTTGATATTGAGGTTTTCTAAGCGAATCGAGTAGGAGAATGGATGATAATGAATCTTTTGGGGTGATACCAATGATGAGGTCTAGACGACCAAATTTGATTAAATAAATGTTAAATTATCATTAGTTTGGAATCCATCTCTAAAAAATAGTTGTAACTCAAAGTTTATATTTTAAATTTTAAATGTGACAATTTTGAGCATTACATTTTACTATTCTTATTATGTTCAATCAATTTATATTGAAAATAGAACTTGATAATTCTACTAGCAACATAAGATGTGTGGTAAACACTTTTGTTTAATCGATAGCTGGACGACACACACCACCCCATTAGAAAAAAATTCTCAATTTTTAATTGGACAAAGACTCGCATGATAAGGGTTTTGAATCCCCCATAAATCTCTTGTAAATGCCTAAAGTATTTAGCATTTGGACAATCTAACAATTTGTTATCACAGTATGCAAAAGTAAGTGTTAGTACGGGGTTATGTACTATTAAATTAATAAAGAGATTCAGAAGAGAAAATTTAATATTTCCAGGTGAAACACATTTTGTCTCTGTGCATCAAATCAAGATATACTACCAAAGTAGTAATCGTGAATAAAGATTATATAAAATATGATGGATTATTTTTCTCGTAACCAAGCAAAATAATAAATTGTTAATTTAAAATCAGAATTCACGTTCAATAACTTTCAATACCTATGAGAATAGATGTGGTGAAAGAACCTATTGGTTTTAAATGTGATATTCACTAGCTAAGATCCAACCATATATCGAATGGAATTGTTTTTCTCGGGAAAAAAATAAAATGACGTATAATATGTCTGGAATTGACATCTTGATGACCTGAACTCCACTCGAGGTTGAAGTCATAGAAAATCAACAATTAATTCCATATTAGTCTAAATACAACTAAAATATATAAATTTCTTTCTATCAGAAGTGAAACAATAATTAAAATATATATATAAAAAATCACAAAATAAGTTATCACGAAATTGTAACCATCAAGGTTATCTATGTAGTAGAACTATATATTGGTCATGTACCTGCGTATGCCAAACCATCTAGTCAATCGAATTAAAAAAAAATTGATGTTACCTTGTTTTACAGAATTGATATAATTAGCGCATTATACTTTTGGTAAACTCTAATTATTTTTATAAATTTAATGATATTCTCCTAAATGGATATCATGTACAAACTACAGGTGTCCACAACAAGGAATATCTTTGCATTATTTCCTAGAAGTCACACAAAATTGTACATTCAAAAAATTTCTTGTTATTTCTTAGGAGTTGGATTATACACTGATTCAAACAGTTGAAACACACATTGTGTAAAAGTAAAGATATCACGATCCAAAAAAAATTGTATATGACATGATCAACTTGGTCACCCATGGACAGTTCTAATATATCTAACAACACAGAAATCATTTGGTCTCTGTTTAAAAGAACTAGAAGTGTCTTTTACCAAGTGACTACCCATGTAACTTATGTTCTCTAGTAAAACTTCATTGACTATCCCAACCGAAAATTTGAAATATATGTTGGTTTTGATTCTCATTTAATTGATATTTTGAACCCATGATAATTGATCACTTTAGAGAAAGTTTCATGGATTGTCATTTCAATAAGAAAAGTTACCCCGTATCAGGGGAGAGTTACTTTAACTTAAATTATTGCGTGACATGTGGTGAAATACAATTAATTGTCTCATCTTAATCCACGAACAAAATAATCTGAATTTGAATTTAAAAAGATGTTTCATTTAAATAATATTGCAAATGATATACCAACTACATCTGCAGAATTTGTAAAATCCCATAAACATGTTGTAAACGCTCAAACACATATTATTACCCCAGACAGACATATAAAAAAAATTCTAGCGAATGCATATAACCAGTGCATGAAGCGTGGTAGACATGTAATACATCTAATCGACGCATGAAACGTGTAGACTTGTATTGCTGCTAACCAACACAAGAAACGTGGTATAATTGATTCAAAATATACCAGTATGACCCGAAGAAGAAAATCTCATGAGTCGAATAATAAAATGGTAAAAATTGTGGAATGTGTATTCCACGTAATATGAAAAGTATTATTGATTCAGCTAATGTTGTAAAATGCATTACTCCTAAAGGAAGTAATGGTCATTGAAAGTACCTAAATAAAAGTCATGAAAATTAATTATATAATGAAGATTTACGAAATCGTAAGATAATTTATAGGATTAATATATTTTCATTTACTATAGCACTTGAAATAAATAATAAGGATCCTAAAATACAAAGTAGTGAAATATGCCGACAATGATAGTAATGATAATAGTGGATTTTGAAATCTAAAATCCTTCTTGTATTTCGGAGGTTCATGCAGAAACCTAAATTTAATTATAGGGAGACGTCCTCATTATTATGTTATCGATACGGTGTAGTAGATGTATAAATGGATATTAAAGTTATTGAAGAACATAATAGATGCTCGAAGCATCATAAGTGCCTAAAGCATGAGAAGTACCCAAGCACGAAAGGTGCTTGAAGCAAAACAAGTGAGTGAAGTACGAGAGGTGCCTAAAGTACTTACAATGTCAAAAAATTAAGTTTTTGAAGATTGAGAAATGCCTGGAGCATAAAAAGTCTTGAATAACATAAGTAACTTATAGCATGAGAGACAAGTGTCTTAATTATGAAAGGATATTCACAATAATTTTTGTCATAATTCATGTCATAATGAGAAGGATGTGATATTTGTGTGTTGTACTCTTTTTCCTTCACTGAGATTGTTACCCACTGGATTTTCCTAGTATGGTTTTAACGAGGCATGACAAATATTCATTATCAAAAGAAAAATATTCTCATTTTATTAATCAAATATATGATGTTACTAACACTCAATACCCTCAAGTAAAAATTCAGAATATTTTCTCATTAAAGTTTTATTAAGGACGTCAATCAAGGTACAAGTTCACAAGTATCTAATGTATTAGGAAATACTTAATGTCGTAATGAAGGGAAGAATATATAAATATTGTACTCTTTTTCCTCCACTACGGTTTTTCCCACTGGGTTTTCGTGTGATGGATTTAATGAGACAAATTGAATATGTGTTGTACCACCAAGGAATGATGTACTATTTTTTCCTCATCAAGTTTTGTCCAAATGAATTTTCTTGATAAGGCTTTAATAGACATATACTTCATTGATATCCAAAAGGGAGTGTTATAAAATATTTATTTAAGTGGATATTCCTCGATAAAGTCACAACTTATCAAAACAACTTGTAGCAACTTACGATGGAACATGCATCCGCTAGTAGTGTATAGTTGCTTACGTTTTTCTGTATATAGTTGGATACTCTTATCATACTGAACGTTTTTCTAATGGATCTTCATCCATTAATCAATATCTACAAAAAGATTCTGAAATGATTTTATATGGACAAATCTTATCCGTTGAGTAACCCCATGATTGTACGATCATTAAATACAAGGAAAGATTATTTCCTCCATGAGAGGAAATCTGAGAACTATTAGGTCCTAAAGTACCTTATCTTAGTGTAATTGGAGCATTAATTTACATTACAAATTTCATAAGACTAACTATATCATTATCTGACAACTTATTGGCAAGGTATAACTCAGACCAATTTGAAGACATTGGAAAATATTAAACACGTTTTCAATTATAGTCGTGGAACAACTGATTTGGATTTGTTTTACTCAAAAGATTCAAAAGGATAATTAATAGGCTATGTAAATAATGATTACCTTCCTTACACTTACACTGAAGAGTACGTTTTACTTTTGGTAGCGCTGCATATCTAAAATGAAATCTACATAATTCAATCATAATATTTTTCTCTTTTAATTATTAATTTTTTTATATAATTGGATCATTTAAATTTTAAAGTTTATATTATAGGTGATGTTTGAGGTTTTCGTAATACAAAAAAGATCCTTAGATCAGGTTTATAAACAAACTATGTAATCAATACTTCCCCTAAGTATGGACGGTAAATCTTTCTAGGAACCTTCTAACCAAACCGATCACAAGTGAGCACTTCTCAAATTCCATCAGGGATCAATAAACGTAGAATAAACATGCCGTCCCCGAATTCCATAAGTTATTCCACGTAAATCTCAGTCCATAAACCCCAAATCTATAAGGCCACAATTACTTTTCCAAATCTCGAATCTCAACATCAAATGAGTAGCGCTCTCCACTCCCCTGTTTGATCTTCAGATTCCTCTATTTGATTGAAGTGGCCTACCACAAGCCAAGATTCCTTCATATTAGTCGCTACCAACTCTAAGTGCCCGTTTGGGATTGCTTTTTAAAATAATCACTTAAAGTGATTTTAGATCCATAGTAATATTTTAGACTTTAAAAATCACTTTTAGGAAAAGCACTAGATTAGTGATTATCGAAATAATCACTTAAAGTGATTTTAGATATCAAAATATTTTTTATTATTTTTTACAAATATTTAAATTTTAATCAAAAAGCGCTTTTAGCTCTAAAATAATCAATCCCAAACGGGCTCTAAAGCTTCCCACAGAATTCACGTTATACATGAGTTCCTAGATACTCGCATATTTATAACTTGCTTACATGTCGAAAAAATTTGAACATAAATATCTGTTTTATTCACTATCATTCAAATACTATGGGAAAAGCCAATTGCATCGACTCTAATTGATTTTTGCATTTAGAGAGATTTGATGATTTTGATCGCCTCTGTACCCTCTGCTTTTGTTTCGACAACGATAGTTATAAGAGGTTTGTGACCTGCATTCATTCCATTGAATGCCCTCCTAAACCTTACACTATTAACTCTACGACAATTCAAAAACAAAATATTTAACTGATGAGAAACAAATAATAAAATGATATCTGACACATTAAGCAGATAAAACAACAGGATACTAATATTCCAAGGTACCGACGATACTTCAGTAGAAGTTGAGTTTGATTCCATTTGGTCCGTCTGAGTAACTGCTTCCCCAGTCGCGGTTATGACTTGCCCCGGTTGTTGCAAGCTTAACGGCTCAAAGTTGCCATTGCTTGGATCTTGTGAATACCCTATGAAATCCTTATAGTTGGGACCATCCTTCTTGTCGAAAAAACATTCCTTGATACTATAAGAAATAGTAGCATTAGCGACGAAACTATTGCGACAACAACTAAAATGGCCTCTAATGATATTTTTAAAAACCAAAATGACCTTATATTTTTAGCGGCAATATTTGCCGTTAAAGATAAAGTTAATAGAGGCAAAAACAAATAATTTGCTACTAAAGGTATCTTTAGCGACGAATTTATAAAGACGACAAATAACGACTATTAGCGGCAAAATTAAGATTTTTAGTGTTAAATTTTTTGCCGCTGATACTATTTCTTGTAGTATGAGAGCTCGTTCACCCACATTCCACTCTTCCTCGGGTTAAACCTGTGGAGATAAAATCTTTGCATCAGAAATAATATTACTATGGTATATACCTTGGTCTTTACCAGAATTACCCCCGGGAAGAGTGTGTTACCACTGCAGCACTAAAAATTCATCATCAATTGTTTTCGAGTCATTATACACTTCAATATCTACCCTCTGACTAACACCCCTCACCCCCTGATTTACTATCGCTGCTCCCTGATTCTCTTCACTAATAGTATTCGCCTGCTCCATCAAAATGCCCCCATTAAAATTACAGATTTTGCAAATAGGTCCCTATCTAGTCCCTGAGCTGATCCAGCTGCATCACTACAACTTCTCTCTTTTTGCATATTCCTCAGTTCAGACAAATGGGGATGTAGTCATTCACGACCCCCAACAATAAATTGGCCGAAAGGTAAGAGATAACGTGGTTGTTGATATTCTTATACTAACTTGTGGTGGAAGCCTTGAGGATAATTTGATGATCGTGAATCCAACATTTGTCATTTAAAACAAGGTGATTGATAGGTCGTTCAAGAAAAATATCACCAGCAACAATAACGATGTAGCTCCTTGTCAATTGAGTAGGTCCCTTTTACAAGAAGAGCTCCAATCAGGTAATCTCCCGCTTGTGAATGTGTTTCCTTTAAATAGTTGTGTTTAATGTTGCAGGCACTAGTAGTAGGAATGTTATAAATATAACAGGTCCCACAAATTGCTCAGAGTCAAGAGAATTGAACGTAGATTTGGACAGTGGTGCTAGGATTATATAAGGAGACTATTTCAGGGATACGCAGGTCAGAGTCGGAAAGCATCCTTGTTCAAGAAGGGTATACCCGTTCTGAAGAAGAAGGGTGGAATTTACACAAGTCTGGCAAGATTTTTGTTGGTATGCATACTGAGGATCCTTTTGATATGGAGGATCATATACCGAATGAGGACACGATCACACGACCTATCCGCTGCTCATCTGTACGGCTGAGCAGAAGCGCCAATAGATCACTGATTATTCATTTGTTGGCTATAAGTATTTGTTAACTAAACTTAACCAGATATGGTCTCCCAATAATCATATGGAACTAGTAGAGATTGGGTTCGGTTATTTTATGTCTTAGTTTACGAATGATGAAGAGTATAAGAAAGCTTATTTAATTGTTAGAGCTTTGGACCCTTGGGTCTTGCCTCAGGAGGCGCTAGTGTTAAAAGCTAGTATATGGGTACCGTTGACTTGGTTACCGCTTATCAATTATACGGAGGATATCTTTACAACCATTGGTAACATGATTGGCAAGTAGATACCTATTGACCCTTTCACAAAATCACGTGTAAGAGGGAATTTTGCAAGATTAGCAGTCGATAGTCGAACTAGACAAACCGTTAGTTCGACTTATCTTCAAAAGGTCTGTAGGGGTTAAAACAAGATGAATCCTAGTGAAGGTCAAGTCAAACAAGTGACTCCAGTAGATAGTTTGGTTAAAGCTGCGGAGAAATCCGTTGAAACGTATAGAGATTGGATGATCGCGGATAGGATTAGGGGAGGCCCAGGGGTAATGGATTATCTCAAGGGGTTAAACCAGCAGCTAAAGGGGTGAATTTGGGGAGGGAAAGAAACTGGAACTCCAAGCAAAAAGAAGGTGGTTTTGGGTAAAAAGAAAAATATAAAGAGTGATTCAAGGTTTGAGGCGCCAGCTAATTGTGATAACAGTGAAACAAATGAAGGAAACTTTTTTCATCCCAAGGAGACTAATGGGGTTAAAAATATGGGAATAAGGGCCTCACACACAAGTTATTAATACAGCCGAGAAGGGTTTAAAAGGTGGTTTTTTTAGTTTCGAAACTCAAATTATAGAGGACGAGGAACTGGTGGGTCCATCAACTAAGAGTAAGCACAAGAGCCGTTCCAAAGTCTCTAAGCCAGCTGTCGGCACCAATATCGAGCAATTTCACTCTCCAACATGTGATAAATATGATAAATCATTGTGAATATTGTTGGTTAATCTTAAAATCGTTGTTTATTGATTCAAAATATTCATACTCCTACAAGATATTAGAGAATTGTTGTTTCCAGGACATAGGGTTACTATAATATAAGTTTGATAGTTTGTTTTATTGTAACACGTTCAATACTGAGTTATGCACAAATGTAAAATAAAATTTGATAGTAAGAGCTTTTTATAAGTTATTGGCTGTTGTTTTATCCCATTCCCTTGCTTCTGATTATACATTGGTTCCCTTTGCTTCCTTGTACAGCTGATCTATACGATCCTGCACAAAATTGCAGAAAATGTTTTCAGTAAAATGCACTATAAGTCCATGCAATTATTGCACCATAGGTCCTTATATTATGCACAATTAAACTATATGGGTATGTCTCTATGTTATGGAAAAACTGCAATATAGGTTCTATATTCCTCTATTATGCAAGAATTACACTACAGGTCCATTTATATGCAAAAATTGCTTTATTAAGTCCCTAAAGTATGAAAAAAACTGCACTATAGGTCCGTATATTATGAAAAAAAGCTGCATTATTGGTCCGTATATTATGAAAAAAAACTGCACTATAGGTTATAGGTCCCTACATTATGCAAAAATGTGCTAGATGTGTTTATATTAAGCAAAAAATGCACTTATGTAACTATAATAAATTCTCTTAAGTTAACTGCCCTATAGGTCTCTATATTATACACAATAACATCTATAGTATCCTAGAAAGAACAGATTATTTATTCATATAGCAAAATAATTCAAAGCCTAAAAAATTAATATAAAAAGCTGAGGTGTAAGTGAAGATTATGAAAGTTAGGTGATATAAACAAAATTCTGTTCATGATGCATTTAGTTGTGATCTATTCTTTGCAGGGCGGAGACAATTTCTATATTTATATGCACTATATAAGTTCATATATTATGAGTTAATTCTTCATAGCTTCCTAAGTCAATTTTTTTTTTGAGTTAATTACACTTTAAATCCCTATACTATGCAAAGTAGTCTATATATTATTGTAACAACAACAAAATATTCAATATCCATACCTTATAATACCCGAGCAATTGAGGTCGTTTGAGTTTAAACGTAGGAGTAATCAAATCCCGCTCGATATCAAACGGAACGGGATCCAAATGAACCGCTTTTATAGTTTCGAAACCTCGAAGCTATGAAACACAGTTTGGGTTAAAAACCACATATTATCTCAACCACTAAAAAAAAATTAAGCTATAATCTAACCGTACCTCGTGTTTCTTAGCCGTGACATTCAGTTCATCTCGAATATATTTTCTCGCCTTCACATTCTCACACAAGGATTTATAATCTCCAGTTTCACCATTAATCGTTGCCCAATCTTCGAGGGCCTTTTTTTCCGGAACCACCACTGCAACTAGGCACGACTCAAAGCTGTTGCCGTAGACCCAAATCTGCACATGGGATACGAATTAACGTGTAACAGGCCAATATAACACTTTAAAGGGTCTCTAACTTACCATAGCCACGAGGGGGCATCTCGAGTATATTCCTTCGAGGCTTTCTACGGCTACATATTCTCCTTGAGATAACTTAAATATATTCTTTTTGCGATCGATAATTTTCATTGATCCATCAGCTTGCATTTCCCCGATATCACCTGAAATAAATTCAATATTATTTCCATTTCCAGTTAGTAGCTAAGGTAACCAGGGGTGAAGCTATAGTACCCTGGTTCTACGAAAAACTTAATTTGAATCTTAATCCTTTTTATGAACAAAATACCTAATTATCACCTAGTTTTCTAAACCTTCACTTGGCCCTTCAACTTTTCTAAAATATCTTTTCTCAGTAGGTCAAGATTAGTCAAAACAAATCTTATATTTTACATAATATAGGTACCTATAGTGCAATTAATCAAATGAATATAGGTTATTTTGCAAAATACATGGACCTATAGTGCAATTGACTCCAAAGATAAAAGAATTGGAAAAACTGCAGTATATGTCCTTATATTACGCAAAAATTGCACTATAAGTCTCTATATTAATTTTATTGAGTTAATTGCACTATAGATTCCAAAATTACCCAAAAATTGCACTATATATCCATAATATTAATTTGTACTGAGTTAATTGCATTATAAGTCTTTATTTTAAATTTAAAGTTAATACACTTAGATGTCCTTGTATTACACAAAAAATGCACTATACATTCATATAATTATATGTTTTGAGACAATTGCACTATTGTAAGTCTCTATACTCTTTCTTTTAGTTGATTTCACTTTAGGTCCCTAGAGTATGCAAAAATTGCACTATATTCCTTATCTTTACAATATAGACCTATAGTGCAATTATCTCCCAAAAGTAAACCCAACGCCCATGGGCCCCGCAACAAAAAATCCTAGCTCCTCCCATGTAGCTAACCAAAATGGTAACATGGGTAATAGAATAACTTACCGGTGTGAAACCATCCATCTATAACTACACTTTTAGTTAGATCGTCTCGTTTATGATATCCTGAAAACAATGTGGTTCCCCTAAGACAAATTTCACCACGAGGCACATCTGAAATTGCGTCGTATCCCATTTCCGGCACCGACTCAAGCCGTACCTCGATGGTCGTCATAGGAACACCAACTGTCCCCGTCATCGAGTACACATTCGAGATCGATGTTAAACATCCTCCACAACTTTCCGTGAGCCCTGAAACCAAAATCATGTTTAATAAAACGAAACAAAACTTCTTCTATCGTGTAATTTTACCCCCGAAGGTTTACAAAATTCACGCTCTAGCCCCTGTAGTTTTAACTTACATTCTATCCCTACCGTGTACATAAAAATGGACCTTTTTTTTTATTGAAGGGGTACAACAAAAAAAGGGTAGAATGTGTGAGTTAAAAACTATAGGGGGTTAGAATGTGAATTTTGTAAACTTAGGGGGTAAAATGCACAAAACTTGGATATATATATATATATATATATATATATATATATATATATATATATATATATATATATATATATATGATAGTTTTCTCTTACCATAGCCTTGTGATATAGTACAACAACATGTGACCCGGAGAAATTCCTCAATATGCTTAGACAAAGGTGCGGCTCCGGACAACATAAGACGAACACGTCCACCAAATCCTTGTTTAATCTACAACATCGGTATTATTTTTAATTCTAGCGATAGAAAATTCATTAATTATCTATTTGACAGTTTAATCCCTTTTATCTTGTAAATGCAACATTTTAAGTCCTTTATTTTTGTGACAACATTTAGTCCCTTTTTATTACACAGGCATTAAATCCACACGTCATCATCTCTGATAAAAGACTAAAATACCCTTAAAATGTTGTTTTACTATTGCCATGTCATATGGCAAAAGATAACAACGGAAATTCGAAAAGGACTTCCAGTGTCACAAAATCAAAAGATAAGGGATGTAAATGTTATTTTTGCAAGATAAGGGACTAAAATGTTAATAATAAGCAAAGATTAAAAACAAAATGAGTTTTTTTACTGACCTTATCAAACACCAGCTTGTCGAAGAAAGGAGATGCTTCCTCTTGTTTATATCCGTTCTCCATATTCTTCAGTTTGCTGTAATTAATCAAACGAGGCTAAGAATATTGAAAAAGTGCATAAAAATGACAGACTATAATTAAAGGAAGGTTTAATAGAATCATTAGTCTCTGTGGTCTGAGAACTATAGTCCTATATAGTCCCAAAAATGCCATGAAAGTATCCATGGCTAATATTTATGAGCACCCTTAATTTTGTTTTACTAACATGATGACGCAAAATGACTAAAATAGCCGGGGACGTTATACTAATATAGTGATGCAAAATGACTAAAATACCCCTGGGATTAGTGGCACATACTAGTTGTAAGCATACTGAAACAACGTTTTCTTCACGAAACCCCCAGCGGATATTTTATCCATTATACCCGAGCATATACGATCATAAACTCTAGGCACGCCACAAAATATTGTTGGCTTCAATACCACGAGATCTTCGAGTAAGTATCTGATATCCTGTAAATTTTAAAAACATTCAAATATAAAATTTTACTAAAGGACATTTTTGTAAATACGAAAGCTCAAACAAAACTAGACTTACAGCTTGCCAAAATCCTATCGAAGAGCCACTATATATGCAATAGGTCTCGATGACTTGATCGAATATGTGAGCTAACGGAAGGAACGAGAAGTATACATCTTCTCCCGAGGCCTATCATACAAAGGAAAAGGGGTGTTATTGGTAGTTTAAAAAAATCAGGGGTAAGAAAAGGTTTTTTTTAGTATAGTTTAGGGGGTGTACCACTTTGTCGGTTTCTTCTAAAAGTTGATTTACGGAAAGAACCTCGGACGTGAAAGTCCCGTTATTTAGAATTACTCCCTTTGGTTCCCCGGTGGTCCCGCTAGTGTACATTATAGTACATATGTCCGATTTTTGTTTAGGAGGAAGTTCATGATTTAAATTTCCCTGAAAAATATAAAATTTAAATGGTGATTAGTAAATTAATGACTAATTGTTATGTTATAAAAATAAAAAAAGAGATTTTCTCTTTTTTTCATACTGAGAGGATAAATTCATCCCAGGAAAAGCAAGCTACACCGAGATCCTCAGCCTCCTTTTTCTGATTGCTCGAAATCTTGGAAAAACTAATTATAGCTACATAAAGGATATAAAAACTAATTATTTGCTAGTATAGGGACTCGCGGTGCAAATAACCCACAAATTATTATGAAAAGAACAAAACAAAGCAAAAGACGTACTTTTGAGATGAGAGTTACACCTTGAGAGGCAAGTGAGGATCTGCAAAACGATAGAATATTAAAATAAGATTGTATGAAAGAGAAAGCTTTTTTGAATAAAGATAACTTACTGCAGGTAATTTGCTTTCTTGAATAAATGCTATAGAAATTTCTGCATGGTTAATAATGAACTCAACTGCATTTGCACCTGTAATGTAATAAACAAAATTGAGTGAATTGCACTAAGGTCCTTGTATTAATTTTTTCTGAGTTTCTTACCCGGAACAAATCAACATTACTAATGCATTAAATTTACATAAAAAAATTATTTCGACACAATTAAAAAACTGTTAAAGACAATTTTGAAAAGCTGTGAAATCCAAGTGAAGATTCCGAAAACTTAGGGAACCATAAGGACATAACAAAACTTACCGAGTGTATCATAGAGGGGAACATATGTAATATTCTGGCTGTTACAAGCCTGGAACAAATTTTAAATATATAAGTTATATAAGTTTAATACATATATCAACACATGAATCAATATTAATTCACATGAAAATACCTGCATTGCGATAATCCACTCAGGACTATTGGATCCATATATTCCACATCGGTCGCCCTAAGTAAAATATCACACGGTCAGCATGTGTGAAATAGTGTTTGTAAACTCAGCATGTTTAATCTTTTGTAGAATATTGTGAACTTACAGAATTGACCCCACGGGTACGGATAGCTGAACCTAGCTGAAGGGTAGTATCGTAAACTTTCTTGTAAGTCGAAAATACATAAGAACTTGCCTACATACGTAACAAGAAGTTAATTGCAATATAAGTCCCTATACTATGCACAAATTGCATTATAAGATATAGTATTAATTTAATTTGAACTAGTTTACACTATAAGTCCCTATAATATACAAAATAATCTAATCTTTTATCATAGAAAAAATAGAATATTCATGGAGAAGAAAATCAAAGACTAATATATATATTTTAAAAGTTGCGGCCAAGTGAAAGATTTTAAACTAGAAAATTGTCACAATCGAGATTAAAAATTTAGTACATGTAGCGATCGAAATGTACCTTGCCATCAATAATTTGTCTCCTGCCAAGCATTGGGTTTTCGGGATTCTTCTTAACAGACTCACTGTGGGCGAACAAAAATCCAGATAGAGTTTGAGATCAAATACAAAAATAAATAAAGCACACAAAGAATATTATCATCAAATGGCCTATTAGCTCAGTTGGTTAGAGCGTCGTGCTAATAACGCGAAGGTCGCAGGTTCGAAACCTGCATAGGCCAAGCTTTTTATTTATATTTTCAGAAAAAGGGTTTTTTGGTTTTTTATATAGTTTTTTTTTTCCAGCCCATTCCTTGCCGGCTTGCCCCCAAACTTGAAGCTCATACAAGCTCCTTGTAAAACGAGCATTTACTCCAATGAGTCAAGGGGATGATATGGGAAGAAGATAGAAAAATAATATAAAATAATCTAGATTATAAAATGACCGATTTCCCGAAGCCTTCTTTTAAATGGATAACATACTTGGGTTACCCTTTTTTGGCCTAATGAAAATGGATTCGACCAATTTTGAAACATTTGAACAAAGAAAATAACATTTTAGAAATTCACCAATAAACAGTAATTACATATTTGATGAATCTTCAACACCAATTATAAAATTATAGCATATATTTTAGAAATAAATTTCTTACTTTATGGATCTTTCAAAACAAACAAGTTAATCTAAATTATTTAGTTAATAATGTGAGAAAACCTAGTAATAACGAAGAAAATTACCTGAAAAAATCCCAAGGGGATTGAATTCCAGGAGGCAACTCCATGAGACCATCTTTAGCATATATGTTTCTGTAAACAGGTCCTGCTGATGGTTGATCATTTGTAGCAACCCTGGCTTCTTCAACTTTAACTATATATTTTGACATTTTTTCCATAAACGAAAAATCCAAACTTTAATAATTCTTAAACTTTTTTTTTTGGTAAGGAGATATATTCTATTGTATCAAGCTTTAGTAGAAGAAGTAGAAAATTTCTTCAAAAATGAGAGTTCTAGTGTAATGAGTTGGCTTAAGGTGGTGGACTTTAATGCAGATTGGTTTGGTGGTTTTTAATTAATAGGTGCATTCATTGAAATTAAACAAAAGGTGGATGAGAAAATAACAAATTTATTTATATTTGGTTGTTGGAAGGTAATGAGAAAATTACAAATTTATTTATATTTGGTTGTTGGAAGGTACTTTAATTGTCAATCGAGGTTTTTGTGTTTACATTGTAAAAAGAAGTTCTATACATTTTAGATTTTTCCTTTCTCTTATTTTTTTACATGGAGAGCCACTTTTTGGACTCAATGTCGTTGATACGATTTGAAATTGTATTGTCTAGAAGGATAACCAAAGCTCTGGCTAGTTAAGCAAACCCCGACTGGTTGATTTTTTTCCCAATACATACACTACAAGAAATAGTATCTTTAGCGGCAAAAAATTTAACACTAAAAATCTTAATTTTGCCGATAATAGTCGTTATTTTTCGCCTCTATAAGTTTCTCGCTATAGATACCTTTAGTAGCAAATTATTTGTTTTTGCCTCTATTAACTTTATCTTTAGCGGCAAATATTGCCGCTTAAAATATAATTAGAGGCCATTTTGGTTTTTAAAAATATCATTAGAGGACATTTTAATTGTTGCCGCAATAGCTTCCCCGCTAATGCTATCATTAGAGGCCATTTTAATTGTTGCCTCAATAGCTTCCCCGCTAATGCTACAATTTCTTGTAGTGATAGTATAGTATACTAGTACATTTTAGATGAAGTGGCATTTGTCTTTACATTGCATATTTTTAATACTTTATCGGTCTAAAAAAATATCAACATTACTAAAAATAATTATCCATTAAAAAAAATTATTGTTGTAAAAACTCTTATAATTTTGGTTTGAAAGATTGTTTCAATTGAAGAGCAAATACAGAAATAAGTCCGGAAAGTAAAAAACACGGAAAACTTATCGTGGTTCAACCAAAATTTGACCTAATCCACGTTGAGCTCCAATAAGAGTAGCTTGATCACTATAACACCTCGGGTTACAAGTTTCAGTACAAATCTCAAACTATCCACCGCATTCACTATATGATTATGCCTTTAATCAGAAATCTCTAACCTAACAACTAAGCTGAAGTTTATCTAGAGAGGAATCAAGATGATTCTTACTTATTACAAGAGATATTACAGTATAGAGACTAAAATATCACGATTTGAATGTTAAGATCTGAAACCAAAGGGTTGAGAGAGAGAGAGAGAGAGAGAGAGAGAGAGAGAGAGAGAGAGAGAGAGAGAGAGTATAGAATGAAATAAACTACATTGGTCAACAAAAGACGCTATTTAAATGAGACAAACAATAGGGTTAATTTGGAGAGTTGATAAAGCGCAAGATCAAGGGACAAGAGTGAGCCACGTCACCAAGCCGACTTAAGGAAACACTACCGTTTTGCTATGGGGTCCAAATGAGTGTCAAAGCTTTTGTCACACCATAATACACTTCACATATATATAATTGATGTCTCCCTATGTGTGATAAAAAAATCCCCTTATAAGACATCATTTTAGGTATAAATTGAACCAAGCTAATAGATTAATGGTCGTAGTTTGCGATAAGGCACTTACTTCCTTTGTTTTAGACTTACTGTTACTTTTAGAGCTTTTGTGCATTAATTTATTTGTTTAGTGTGAAGTTATTAGGTATATGGAAGCTAGGAGGTATCAAGATGAAGAGAAGAAGTGAATATTCAAGTCCAATACCAAGAAAAAACGTTAAAGGAGCAAAAGAAATCACTTTAGTGAATGTGGATGAGTTCTAAATTGAGTCAGGTCGTCACTTGTTTCACTTAACGAGCCTAAACGGTTAGAATTTAGACTTTGTGGTTCAAATAAATAAGATTGTCCTTGGAGTTATCAAAAAATAAGAAGTGGAATTAGTGGATTTGGACATACAATGCAAAAGTTACAGCCTTTCTACTAAAGATGTACAATGCAGCGTGAATTAATTTAAAACGAATTTGGGCCCTTAATCACTTACTTAAGCCCATGAGGGCCTAATCCAATTTTAATTAGTATAAAAGGCTTCTTAGACCTTACTAAAACACACAATTCATATCAGAGAGAAGGCAATACACTTAGAAATTAAGGAAGAGAAGGAGGAAGGGTTTTCAACAACAACTCCACAATTTCAAATCATCCAAAGCTCATTCATCATTTCTTATAGAGTAATTTATTTCTGTTTTTAGGTTAATTATGAATCATTTAATTTTAGTTATTTATTTTCAGTATTTTAATATGAGCTAAACTATTTGTGCTTGAGAATTGCATAGTGTATGAACCTAAGTTAATTAATTGATGATTGTCTTAAGTTCTCGTTGATTATATATTTATGCCTTAAAGCTATTCATGCTCTGATGAAGTATAGGATAGTAATAGTTATTTAGATTGTCGCCCGGGAGAGGGATTTAATTGCAGACCTAGGATATAAGCGCTTGTTACGAGTCACTGAGTTTGGAGGCCTTGACTAACTAAGTAGTAAATAGGGTAAGAGCAAATTTGTCCAAAATTAATTAGTGTCACCCTGGTGGGGTCACTAGAGGTTGAGGATAACGTCTTATTCACCCGGGAGGAATTAGGAAGAAATTTGAATTCCGACTATCGTAGAATGACTAATTGACCCTTATGTCTAGAAACATCTAATTAAGCAACATAGGGGATTGCCAACAAGGATCAAGCACTACTTTCTCATATTATTCATCTCTTCTTAGTTAGTTTTCACTTAATTCTAGTTATTTAATCTCTTAATCATTAGTTATTTTATTTAGTATTTATTTTACTCGTATTTAATTAATCTTAAGAAAACCAAACAAACATCTATATTTTATTTTATTGTCTTTGCAGCTAAGCCACGATTCTTTAAACACAATTATCTTAACTTTTCTAGTCCCTGAGAACGGAAAACCTTAACTTACTCATTCACATTACTTGTCAACGAACCACGTACACTTGCAGGTGATTAAAGTCCTTTTACTTTACACATTATTTATCACACTCACAGGACCGACAATAATATATCACTATATAATATATATTCCATAATCTCTACCTTGAAGTGTATACCTCCACCTCCAGTTGAAACTGCGACTCATTGAGGACATCACAGTGAATAGAACAACTCATCAACTTCTCAGCTCAAAAACCCTGCAAAATACTTAGCCAAGAAATAACAAGTCCAAGTAATGCTTGAACTTGGTATTAGTAACACTTTTACTACCAAAATCTGCAAAATTATCCTCAGTTGCAATTTTAAGAAACTTTACATCACCATTAGAAAGACATCTCTAATATAATGGAATTTTACACCAATGTGCTCAGTTCTTTCATGATATAGGGTTCTTACTTAATTGAATTGCACGTTGACTATAAAAAAATATAGAAACTTTGCCCTTTACTAGACTTGCTTCAGATAGTAAGTTTTGTAACCAAATAGCTTCTTTTGTTAAGTAAGTTATATCCACATACTCAACCTCAGTAGTTGACAAAGCAACCAAGGTCTGAAGTTGAGATTTTCAAGAAATACAATTGCCCCAACTGTAAAACTGTAGGATGTGGTAGATTTTCTTGAATCGCTATCACCTGCAAAATCTGAATGCACATAACCAACTAATTCAAAAGGGATATTATGATTAACATATCACAATTTAACTCCTAATGTATTGCTGACATAAGCTAGTACATGTTTTAGTACACACCAATGATCAAGGCCTGGATTTGACATATACCAGCTAAGGAGTGATATAGCAAAAGACAAATATGGCCTAGTACTGATCATAGTATACATTTAAAAACCAATCACATTTGCATAAGGGACTGAGCTCAATTTTACCATATCTAACTAAGTCTTGGGGCATTGTTGCTTAGACAAGACAAAGTGACCAGCCAAAGGGGTCAAAACCTGTTTTCACTTTAAGCTATCAAATTTAGAAACTACTTATTACAAATAAGGCTCTTGGTGAAGCTCAATCATGCATTGTTTCCTATTTTTGTTAATAACCATGCCAAGTATCTTTTTAGCCTCACCCAAATCCTTCATATTAAACTCACTACTAAGTTTATATTTCAGCTCAGTGATACACTTAAGGGATTTAGACATAATGGGCAATTCATCCACATATATCAGTACAAAGACATGAACTTAAGTTTTAACAGAGATATAGAAACAAGAATCATACTTAGATCTGGAAAAATCACATTTCAACATAAAAGGGTCAAATTTCTTATACCATTGCCAAAGGGATTGTTTCAGACCATATAAATAATTTTTCAATAAACATGCATGTTCCGGATGCGTTTTATCAACAAATCCTTCCAGGTAGTCTCATATATATAGTCTCTTATACATCACCGTGTAAAAAGGAAGTTTTTACATCTAATTGTTCAATCTCAAGATCAAAACAGGCAGCATAAGAAAGCATTACTCTAATAGTCTTATATTTTACCACAGGAGAGAAAATTTCATTAAAGTGTGTATTCCTTCCCTCTGAGTATACCCATTAGCTACTATCCTAGCTTTATACCTAGGGGGATCAGTATCATTCATACCCTCTTTCAACTTATACAACTATCTACATCAATAATTTGTCTATTTATCAGGTGGTTTAACAAGAATCTAAGTGTTATTTTGATTAAGGGATAAAATTTCATCTTTCATAACATCATTCCAATTAACAAAATCACAAGACTCAAGAGAATTACAGGAAGACGTAGGTTCAGTGTTTGTTACCTCAACAGCTACATTTAATGCAGTATATACTAGATTAGCGTAAGAATACCTTGAAAGAGGTCTTATATCCCTCCTTTCTCTATCTCTAGCCAATTGATTCCCTTGAAGTTGCCCTAGCAATGACTCAGGGAGCTGATCAATTTCTCCAGCATCCTCAGAAGTCTCAGTTTCATCATCAGACTGAATATGATCAACTCCAAGGTCTATAACTGGGTTTGCACTCTCAGGTTCAGGCTCCACCTCTTTCTCAATTTCCACAGTGATTGTATTCTTAGATGTTCAGCAATTGCATCATTACCTGCAATTATCTTTAAACAAAATGTAAGTTCATAACAAAGTACATCTCTACTTACACTTATCTTTACCCCTCTAGCATATTTTTCCCATAATATGTAACCTTTAACCCCATGTTGATTTTGGTAACCAAGCATAATACATTTAAGGGACCTTGGGTAAAGTTTTTCATCTTTAGTATATGCATAAGTAGCACACCTAGAAGGTATGAGGTAAGAGAGGTCAGGCTTTTGGACTTTCCTTATCTCTATAAGGGTTTTTAAGTCAATAGACATGTTAGGAATTCTATTAACTAGGTAAGTAGCAATATACAAGGCCTCACCCCAAATTTTTGTAGATAAACCATAAGTAAAATAAATACCTCTCACTTTATCAAGTAAAGTCCTATTCATTCGCTTCGCCGCACCTTTTTGTTGTGGTGTGTGCCTCACAGTTCTATGTCTTAATATGACATTATGCTTATAGTAAGAATCGAACTCGGTATTACAAAATTCTAACCCATATCAATTCTTAAATTTTTTTAAGTTAAACCAAATTGTTTCTCTTCTAAGTATTTCCATTCTTTAATTTTAGAAAAAGTCTCATCTTTAGATTTAAGCAAAAAAGTTCACACTCTTGTACTATGATCATCAAATAAAGAAAGAAAATACTTAAAATTACCATGAGCATTAGACCTCTCAGGGCCCTACAAATCATCATGAACGTATTCAACAAATGACTTGGACTTATGAGGGCCAGGCTCAAAGATTAACTTGTGTTGTTTACCCAAAATACAAGTGTCACAGAACAGAAGGTTACCTATTGCATCTTTTACCAACATACCTTGTTTGCTTAGCAAAGTGAGTCATTGATGACTCATCTTCCCTAGCCTTAGGTGACACTTTCCAGTGGTGGTTTGAGATGCATTGTTAGTAACATTATTCACGTAAGCAAATAAATGACTACCATCTAACACATATAACCCATCATGTTTGATACCAGCTAATATAAGTTTAGGACCCTTATAAACATGCATAATACTATTAGAAACTTTGTAAACACAACCAAGATCATCGAGCTTGATAAAGACCTAAAGACAAAATATGAACGTGTTCTTAAGCAGGAGGAACTACACTGGTTTCATAGGGCGCGTTCAGAGTGGATATATTTGGGGGAACCAAACACCAAACTATACCACCTAGCGGCGTTGATGAAAAAGGGTAAAGACGGAGAAATGCAGGTTAAGAAATAATAACAACAATTTTCTAGAGACTGAGACAGAAGAAGCATATGGGTTCGAAATTTTTTTTGTGAAGTTATATTCGGAAGAAGAGTTATAACAAGTTAGTGACACGGTACCTCATTTACAGCCTTTTCGATCGGAAGATATTGATTTGCTTGAGGAGATTACAAATGAATAAATTTGAGTAGCGTTGTTCTAGATACGACCCCATAAGGAACTAGGACATGATGGTTTGACAGCAGGGTTCTATCATACATGTTTGCAGACAGTGGGATCATCACTATGTGGTATGATTAGTTCGGCTATTGCAAGAGGGGCGTTTCCCAAGGAGATATTGTGGACGTACATTCATCTAATCCCAAATCTTGGCAATCCCGGACGTATAACAAAGTCTAGACCCAATAGCATTATTAACGTGAGCTATAAAGCCGATACGAAAGAATTTTTGAACCGAATGCGTCCTATTCTGCGAAATATATTGGTCCATATCAAAGCAGCTTTCTACCTGGGAGATCAACGATTAATAATGTGGTATTAGTTAGTGAGATATATTATTTTATGAGATATGCGAAGGGGAAAAAAGTTACATGGCCATGAAGATTTACCTTGCAAAAGCCTATGATAGGCTAAGATGGGTATTCATACGAGAGTCTCTGGAGACGCTAGGGATCCCACTGAATTGGATTTCTATTATTATGACGGGTATTATGGAAAATGGGTTTAGTTTACTATGGAAGGGCGTTCCCCTTCACTCTTTCTCTCCTCATAGGGGAATTAGACAAAGACGCCCATTACAGCCTTATATCTTCGTCATTCGTATTGAGGGTCTCTCTTTACTTATATAGTGACGTGTGGAAGATGGATCGTGGTTGCCGCTTAGAATATGCTCAGGGGGATTCTTATTTCCCATATTTTCTTTGCAGATGATCTAATCTTATTTTCAGAAGTACCTGATCAAAATTTTTGATTTGGTGTAGATGAAATATAGATTCGTTTTTCCTTAGCGTGGGTCAATCGATTAACAAGGAAAAGTCGCTCTTATATTTCTCCAAAAATGCAGATCCAGTTCTAACCAGTAGTATAACAAGACGAAGTGGTTATGCTAGAAGTGAGGGTTTGGGTACATATCTCGGGGTACTGATTCTTTCAAGAAGATAGCCAAAAGGATTTTATGGGGATATCACAAATGGTTTGCGTGGTAAACTAGCGGGATGGAAGGGAAATATATTGTCACTAGCGGGGAGGATCACACTAGCAAATTGCACCATGTCAATTTACGTTATACAAGTGGAGGTGTTACCAGGTTATGTTTGTGAGAAAATTGACCGAATTGTGAGAGATTTTGTTTTGGGTTTGGATGAGAATCAACGAAAAATAAGTTGGGTACCTTGAGAAAAAGTTTTCACTTCGAAATATCAGGGAGGTATGAGATTCAAATCAGCTGGATATATGATGTCTCCATAATTGTTCTTATTTTCGACCCTTGGGAGACATCATTTTTGATGTTTAATTGAATATTTTGATAGACTTTTGAGTTAAAAATGCAATAATCCGGAATTCCTATTTTATTTCTAGTATTTTTGATTTATTAAACTTTTGCGCGTAATCTTGTGTATTTTTAGTGAAAAGTTTGTAGGTTTTGAATATTAGCTAGGAAATGAATCCGAGAAGAGAGTCAAAGATCGTGATATGGAGTCAAAGCTTGAAAATAAATCCCGAAAGAATTTTATTTCGGAGCTGCAAATCTGGAAAACAGGCCAAAGATTGCTCATTTCGAGGCACTTACGAGTTGATTTAGCCGCTGACCTTTAAAGAGAATATGTTCCTTATCGAGTTACGGAATTTCAGCAAGTGATTACAGGTCAATCGGAGTTATAACGAATCGGCTAGAGCTGTTTTAGTGGAGGTGGTGCAGCAGTTACGGGATTTTGGGCTTAGAAAATGGGCTTGGACTTTTAATTAGTGATTTAGTCTTAGGTCCAAGCCCTAATCCGTTTTTCCTCTTATAAAAGGAGCTCTTAACTTCTATTTTTCACACAATTCACTTTTTACAAAATAAAACATCAGAGAGAAGAAGCAGAAGGAAGAAGAAGAAAGTTGTAGAGCTGGAGAGTGTCTATATCTCCATTCTCAGCCAAATCCAATTCCGGAAATTAGGTCTTTCTTATTTTTAATTCTGTAAAATAATATGAATTCAATTTCTTTTTATTTAGTTTTCTTTTTAATTAGTATGAGCTAATTCATTCATAGTACTTGAGAATGCATAATGGGTGAATCCCTATTCTATTGAATTTCATATGTCGAATTTGGGTTTCTGTTAAATTAAATTAAATTGGGTCTTTTACATTTTTCTGTAATTTGAGATTATTTACTGTTTTTGGATTGATCAACTAAGCACAGGTGTTAGTATCTAGGCTATTCCACATATGTGGCGTGTGGATCACCCTGACGGAGGGTTTAGGTATGGACTTAATTACTTAATCTAAAATCGAAACTATTGACTCTGACGAGCTTAGTTAATTTTAGGGCCAATGTGGTAAAAATTACTTAATCATTCGAAAGTGGATCATATTTACCCTGACGGGACTAGTGACACTCTAGAATAGCCTTATAGTCCACCCTGACGGAGGTATAAGGAATTTAGAATCCCGACCAATGTTAATTGACCAATTTAACCCTTAAACAGCATATGTTATGGAATAGAATTAGGAGAATCCCTTGCGTTTCTCAAGTACTGCCTTCTCATATTTGCGTCTTACATTCATTTACTTGCGCTTTACTATTTATTTGCATTTTACTTTAATCTTTCATTACTTAGAATTAATACAAATCAATCAATCATTATATCTTTTATCTGCTTTCATAAGTGCAACCAATCATTACTTGATAAGCATTGTAGTTAACCAACCGTCCCTGCGAACGAATCTGTTATCACTATTATTACTTGGGACAACTGTACACTTGCGGTTGTGGTTCAATTACTTTTTGCATTTATTTTAGATCACACAAAGGACCACCAATATATGAACAGAATCCTCTTAGGAAAATTGGGGTGGAAGATAGTTCATGATAACAAGTCCTTATGGTTCTCCGTTTTGCGCCAAAAATATTTCAAGAAAAGTTATCTTTATTATAATGCAAGACCCTATGATTCACAAATTTGTCGTGCCATCGTGGAAGGTATTGTTGTGGTTAGACGAGGATCCCGATGGACGATTCGAAACGGGAGAGGCGTAGCGTTTTGGTAGGACATTTGGGTTGGTGAGAATCCATTGATAGAATGGACCTAAGGAGAAGTTGGAAGGGATAGTCGCAGAAAAAGAGTGATTTTATTTGGGAGGATGGAAGTTGGAATTGGGGAAAGTTTCAACATTTATTACCAAGGGTGAAGCTTCGTGAGATAGAGGAAGTACGAATCTTGGTTGATAATGAATATGACGTGCTGTCTTGGAATAATGAAACAAATGGAATATATTCGGTTAAGTCGGTTTTTTTAGAACCACAAGTAAATAATATTGAGATAGTCATGGAATGGGACAGGGTGTGGAAGCTGAAATGCTCTCAGAAAATAAGGGCCTTAATATGGAGAGCAGTGCATGAGACGAGGAATAGAGGTTACAGGGGTTTGCCCATAGTGTGGCCTGGAGGAGGAAAGAACTTTGCATCTTTTTCGAGGCTGTGCAAAAATTTCGTCAGAGTGTGGATGTTAGTGAGGCATGAATTCAGTGGGGGTGTCGACATATCAAGGGACAGAGGTGCCTAGCTGGAACTCAGATTTGGGGAGAAAGGAAAGGGAAATGTCTTTTTTGCAACAGATGTATGGGAGCAGGATAAAGATCATTTGGCATATATATATATATATATATATATATATATATATATATATAACATAAGAGAGGCAGGATATTTTAACGATTCTCATAATTTGCAAAACAGACCCTCGCGAATCAGGGACCAGCAGAGACAAGAATTTCACATCAGTAGTGATGATCAGGAAAGGAGAAGTGTTACACCGAGGGATGGTAGGGAGCTAGATGGTTGACAATACGCAGGAGACCCAAATTTTTGTCTTAATTTGTAGGGTAGTCCCTCTCGAAGCAGAAACATACAGGTATAGTTCCCGCCCAACATGACACTATCGAGCAACAGGTATAACAAAAATTGGAGGGCAGTTTCTGAGGTGAATAACCTGTAGTAAGGAGGGTCAACTAGTCAGGGCAAAGAAGCTGTATCAGTGGAAGAAAGAGAGCAATGGTGGGTTACCAACATAAGTGAAAGCTCATTATTCACGGGTATTTATTGGCAACTATTTTTTGCTGCAATGGTAGGAGTGATTTGGAACAAATGTAACAATGTTATTTTCAATAATGAGACGTTCGTAAGGGGAGAAATATTAATTAAAAAATTAAAATGTATGGCCACGAAATTCCCGGAGGTCTGGTGTCATCACCTGGGGAAAGATAATATCATAAGAAATCGGGTGGAATGGATTGGGTGGTGCAAACCAATTTTGGGATATAAATTAAATACGGATGGAAGTGGGAATGGCACAAATGGAAAGGGAGGAGCTGGAGGTGTTATACGCGACAAGGACGATAATTGGACAAAGGGTTTTGCGATGAATATAACAAATAATTCAAGTGTAATAGTGGAGCTAATAGGGATCCTTGAAGGTATGAAATTGGACAGGAACTTGGGTATAAAGAAGCTCAACATGGAAACAGACTCAGAAGAAGCGTTAAGGGCAATCAACTTGGTGGAAAGTGGAAGGGGACCTGCAACTATCTGGATTCAAGGGATTAGAACAGTACTTGTTCAACATCTGTTGTTCAATATCACAGTTATATATAGATAGGCAAATTTATGCGTCGATTGGTTAGCACGGTGGGGATCAAAAAAACCAGTTGATTATGCACTCCTAGAGGATCCACCTTATGGGTTATGGAGAGTGCTCGCGAACGGTTAGAAAGCTCCTAAGGGTATCTACACGAAGACTTAACAAGCCTTTCACACTTGTAATAGGTATTTAACACGGTCTTAGGACCTCCATTGTAATAAAAAAAAACAAGTCATTAGTTGGATTGCAAGTGATCTGGAACTCCTCTGTAGATAGATAAAATTACAAATTCTAAGTCTATACTTCAATTTGAGAAAATGCGTGTTGTGGTTGAGATTGGTAAACCTCTTGTTAAGATACCTGATGTGGAAGATGGTGAAGGAAACAAAGTTAATTTGACTATGAAATATGCTTGGAGGCCAAATTTTTGCAAAAATTATATAGAAGTGGGTCATGATAACTTTAAATTTGTTAAAGCTACAAAAGTTTGGGTTCAAAAATTTGCTCTAGTAAAGGAAATAGATGATAATTGAACTAAATATGTTGAAAATTGGACAGTGGTTTGTGTAGGAATGAATAAATCTAATAGTAAACTTATATATTCTTAGTTAGTGATTGGGTCTACACATAATAGTTTCCAAGTATTGGAAGAAGATCAAGATAAAATGGATAGCTAGGAACTAATAAATCTAAGCATGGTGGTAGTTCAATCAAGGTGCCTGAGCCAGCTAACGGACCTCTTATATGAAGATATTGTGTTGAAATGTAAGGGGTTTAAATAAAGCACGAAATAAAAAGGAATGCTTGTGCTATGAATATAATTAAGGCTCAAGTAGCAGGTATTCTTCAGTCTAAAATAAAATTTTGAAGTTTTAGTAATCATGTCACTAAGGAATTTTCTAGTTGGAATTTTGTTTCTAATCACACCAAGAGTTTGAAAACATATTGGTGTTTTTGAAAGACTAAGAGATTGATTTAGTTGTTGATAGCATAGAAAAAGAAATATTATGTATATTATTTATTAAGGATGTGATTTTAATAACTATGTGCACTTTCATCTATGTTTGCAACCATATTGTTGATAAAAAAAATCTTTAGACTAAACTAGAAAACTGGAAGCTTTTAGTCAACAAGATGGATTGGTGTCGTGTGGGAGATTATAGTGAGGTCTTGAGTGTTCTTCATGGAGATAATTTACAGAATTTAGGTAGTAGTTCAACTGAGTTTTAAGATTTTATATATTAAGTGGAGCTAATTAAATACAAATTTGTTGGTAACTTCTTCACTTGTAGTAATAAGGCTAGTGAACATGAGAGAAGAGATAGTTGATAGGTAGGATATTTTTTAATGAAAAATGAATAACTATTTTTCCTTACTCAAGTGTTGTGTTATCTCCTACAGGTTGTACATACTATTATGCTCAATTGATCACTTTATATGCATATGGTGTGAGAATTCCTGTCTATTAAGATTTTTTAATATATGGACTAAACATCCTTTGTTCATAGGCGTGGTGAAAAGTATTTGGAAGCTTGATTTCCAGGGCAATCTTATGTTTCAGGTGGTTACTAAACTGAAGAAGCTTAAGCAAACTATTAAAGAGTTCAACAAAGAATATTTCTCCAACTTTAATGTGAAGATAGAACAACTCATTTACACAAGTACAAAATAATAATCTACATCTTGTACCCCACTTAACTAGTTAAGGAATGAGAAAGATATATTGAATGAGTTTCATCGGGTTATTGTAACTAAGGAGGCTTTTATTAAACAAAATTCCACGACTCAACGGATCCAAAAGGTTGATTAAAATAATATTTTCTTTCACATGCAAATAAATTTTGTGTTAACACGAGAACAAATGGATCCTTTACTTGTGACCACCAAGAGATCACTTTTAGATTTCTAAAGTACTATGAATCACCTTTAGGGACTAAAAGTACTGAGGAAGACATTTTAGTTATTTAAATCAATAACTTATCACTAAAATAATTTATGATGATGCTAAGGAATAGTTATGTGCTAAAGTTCCTAATGAAGATGTTTGGGATGCTTCGAAGAGTACGGACAACAATAAAAGTCCAGGTTTTGATGTACATTATTCTTTATTTTTCAAGTGTTCATATAGTATTATATGTGTTGATATTTGTGAATCTATTATATGTACCTTAAACTCTTGCAAGATGTAGTGCTAGTCCCTGAAGTGCCTCATCCTTCATCAATTAAAGACTTTAAGACTATTTCATGTTGTAATGTATTATAGAAGTTGATCACTAAATTACCTGCAAACAAAATGAAGGTGATTGTTCATGTACTCATTTTTCTAATCAATCTGGATTCATTAAAGGAAGAAAGTTCATAAACAATAGAATGTTATGTCAAGCATTGGTTAAGGTTATAATTAAATCAATATTTTTTAAAAATATTTTCTCTCAAGATGGATATTATTAAATCCTATGTTTCTATTTCATGGCCTTTCCTGATCAAATTTTTGTCAGTTATGGATTTCCAGTCATAACTCATAATTTGCTAGTTGGATTCAAATGTGTATTACTTCTCTATACTATTATCTTGCCATAGATGAAAACTATGTAGTGTTTATGAAAGGGGGAAGATGTATGAGACAAGGATATCCAATTACTATATCTCTTTGTCATAGTTAAGGAGGATCTCTCTTGAATACTAAATTTTATAGCTCTTAAAAAGAAGTTTGAGTATTATCTAAAGCGTAAGGCTATCAAACTCAATCATTTATCTTTTATTGATGGTCTTATGATATTTTTTGGTGGTACTAAGGGGTATGAACGTGAAATTAATGTTGGACTTGATTGTTTTTGTAATATTATATGCTTTTTCTTTTAGTCCCTTAAAGAGTTATATCATATATAGTTGAGTTAAAGTTGATTTGAGGGAAGATACATGTGGTATTATTCTAGTTAAGGAAGGTCAAATTCCAATAATATACTTAGCGTACCTTTGGTGGATAAAATATTTAGTGCATCAAAATGTGAAGTGCTTGAATAAAAAATTAATACTAAAATCACTCATTGGTCCTCTAGGTGGCTTTCTTTTGGTAGAGGACTTCAACTCAGCCAATCTATGCTCACTAGCTTTTATATATATTGGACTTCAATATTTATTCTTCCTCAGTAGAGTCATCGAATCTATAGAAAGGAAGATTGTTATTTTTCTTTGGAAAGGACAATTATAAAGTGTTAAGGGTGTTAAAGTAAAGCAAAGTGATATGTGCCTAGCTAAGACTAGAAGAGGTTTTGGTGTTCTTGCTATTAAAACTATAAATAAAATAGGGATTATGAAACAACTTTTGTGTATTTATACTAACGAAAAATCAATTTGGCTTTACTAGGTAGAACAAAACTTGATTTAGAAGATTATTTGGAGTCTCTCATATCAAGCAAGGGTTTCTTGGTGTTGGAGGAAGATTCTTGATATTATAAGCCTTATAAAGAACTTTGTGGTTCATAAAGTTGGAGATGGCAAACAAACTAGTCTTTGGTGGGACAATTCGACCTCGAAATGTAGTTTAGTGAACACTATTGCAAACAATAGTGTATTTGCTTATGGTTATCACATTTATAGTTCTTTATCCACTTACATTAATGAAGATAGATAGATATGGATTTCAGGCATGAGCTTAATCAACAATATTATTAGTGATATAAGACCAAATGCAAAGCAAAAATATGTTATTATCTAGCGAGCTTCTTCAACTGGTTAATTTGTTATTGCAGACTTATTATGCTATCAACACTCATGAAAGTGAGGGGGATTGGTATGATCTAATATGTAAAGCTTGAGTATTCCTACGTAAATTTTCATTTCCTGGTTGATTTATATTGATAGATTGGCAACTGAGAGTAGATTACTAGGATGAGGTATGACTATAGACCCTTTATGTTATGTATGCAGTATTCGAATTAAAGACAGATACCATGTATTCTTTTCTTGTAGCTTCACTGCCAAATTATGGACTAGAGTTATCACTACATGTAAGATCAATGCACATCTTCAAGACTAGATTCTATAATTCAGTTAGCAAGTCAAATGCACAAGGTAAATAATTGTTTGCAAATATGATCAAGGGAGATATAAAGAGTCTTTGTTATCATATATGGTGTGTAGAGTTGTAAACGAGTCGAGTTGAGCTAAATACTATATGTGCGTGCTTATTTATTTAACTTCTCGAGTTGAGCCAAGTCGAGCTCAAATCAAAACACCGGAGCCAAGCTTAAATTTAAATAAGTGAGCTGAACTTTTAACGATCCAATTCAGAGTTGCTAAAAGTTGTTTAAGTAACTTATAGAACAAGTTCTTTTAGAGTTGAGCTCAAATTTCTCATGAACAATTTATGGTTTAAACAAAACTTTCATGAACGGTTGGTATTTGATGGAGTGTGTGGTATGAAAATATGAAGTGTAATATTAATGAAAAACTAAAAAAAAATTAAAAATATCCAAGTTAATATTAAAGGTTAAATGATATATTTACAAGTAAATAATATATTATATTATAATTTATAAATATAAACGAGTCGCTCACGAACGAATTTGAGCGGATTTGTTTACTTAACAAGTTTAAATTAGAGTTCGAGATTGTTTCCATTCGAGCCGATTTCGAACGAATTTTTCTCTAAACCGAGCTCGCGCTTGAGCTGCTCGTGAGCAGTTTGTCTCATTTATTGTGCTAACAATGTGAAAGGAATACTAAAGTCTTTGACGTAACTAAGAATTATGAAGATCATATCTTTGATTTGATGGTAACAGTGTTTTGAGGGAAAAAAAAATCTTTTGTAATTCTAACGTTTAGGGACCTAGTTACGAAAAGGATATCTTCGATGTATAGGTCCTTGCCTTATATGCTATGCTTGAAGTGTGTTTTCGAGTATAATTTATACTAAAAGCATGTTTAAAATTGATTATTTTAGAGTTAAAAGTGTTGTTCAATTGAAATTAAAATATTGTAAAATATATTTAAAAATATTTTAACATCTAAAATCACTTTAAATAAAAAAAATTAAAAATTATATATTTAATATTTTTCTTAAAAATAATTTTAAAGATCTAGAGTTTTTTTTTTAAGATTTAAAGTCATTTTAAGTAATTATTTAAAAAAATATTCGAACTCTAACTCTATGATATAAACGTTTTTGAAATTTAATAAAGTCAAACACGGTTTAACAAGAATACCGATTAACGAATTTTGCCTTTTCTTTTCTTCGTTCTTATCTTGTAAGTTCTACCTTTCTTACAAGTAATAGTATTGCTATACAAGTGAACAATATTACTTATACTTTCTGAATATGTCATTGTAAACTAACTTAGAAAAGATAAATGGTAGAAAATGCCATAAAAGCTTGACCATTAAGGATGTATAAATGCACAAAAGGAAATATTTGATGTTATTTGGCTAAGCTTTTTACCAAAAAAGGAGTTACAATACTATCAATTAGAATTCTCTTTGATTATATCCTTATCAAATATATTGAATAAAATATATATTTTTCTGTTATACAATTAATAGTTGATTAATAAAATAGTATTTCAAAATATTATACATTTTAGAGTTACAAATATATTTTTTTAAACTTTTTTAGTTATTAGTTTTATTTAAATATTAAAATTTATATTTTAAATACATATTTAAAATATCAAAATATTTTATAAAAATTATCTTTATAGTAAAATATAATTATTATATTTTTTAGTATATATGAAAAGTTAGTTAGATATTATATATAAAATAGAGAAAGTAATTAATTTTTTATTTTTTATTTACAACAATGTTTCGAACTTTAATACTTAAATCCAACTAACTCATTTTTTTAATGGTTAGCTTTTATTTAGAATTTTTTATATGTAGGTGATATAGGTCAATTTTTATATATACCATGACTAATTTTACAAAAAATATACATTACGGTCAATTCTAATTTATTCTTGATTATGTATTTTCTGAATGGATGAATGAAAGGAAATTTGAATTAAATAAAATGAAAAGAAATTAAAAAAAACCCTTAAAATCGCTGAAAGTTCAGTATTCTTTTTTTTTCTTGGTTAGTGTATGTTATTTATTTTTTTTAGGAATATTCGAAATAAAGCCTAACTATTATAAACAATATTTCTTCTATTCTATAAATTTTTTAGAAATTTTCACACGTTTTAAAAACCTTAAAAATTAGAAAAAAATTTAATTAAAAATTACTTATATATCCTTAATTATAAGAGAAAAAAATTAAATACTTAATTATTGAAAGATTTTAGAAAGAGGTCAAATTAAGAAAAAGATTATTTATTTGACATTAAAAATCTAAATATAATTAGTTATTTAGATATCTATTTAAAAGCCTATTCTTAAATAGTTACCGTACATTATCTATCATATCCTTCTTTTTCTATCTATATTTTTTTTTACACGACCACATTTACGTTACACTTTTTATTTTTTATTAATACAAATTAATATACATTCATTATTTTACCTATTCTTATTATTTAAATTTTTCCTTTTTTGGCACGACTATATACACACTTATTATGGAAGGTATATACTCATTTAATGAACTATAACTTGTAAGGTACGTACCCAATAACTATTAACAACAATTTATTCTACAACACATATAACATTCTATATGGGTAAGTACTATGTTGGTGTGTCTTCCTGAAATACTTAATTAGAATACAAGATCCATATTGATATGTAAACAAATATTAATTGGGTATATATCCACCTTTTAATTACCCACAAACCTAATATTATAATTTGGGTACACACCGATAATTTACATGGCTATTTACCTATTTTCCAGTTGGGTACTTGTTAATGGGAGGATCTCGTGAAGAAGTAAAACATAGATGACAACGGTATAGGTAATATTAACTCAAAAACCCCAGTTTCTTTGTTAAAGAGTCACAAAAAATCAATATTCCTAGTTCAATGTTATTTCTTTTTAATGAATAAATAGAAATAAATTATATCTCTTCATGCATTTGATTAGCTGAGAGTTTTCCAGCAAATCAGCATCTACAAGCTACTATATGTACATCCAAACTTAAGGTAGCGGTAATGTCCTTGTTCAATGAAAGAAAGAACAATCACATAAATTAATTAATTCCAATATTTACATAACTTATTACATAAATACACTAAATCACATAAATTGGTACAGATCCATCATATTCAAACCAACACAACCCAAACTAAAAACCTAATCTATTATGTTATCGGTACAAACCCACCATGGTCACAAACAATTCGTTACAGTTGATGCAAAAACGAATGACAATGGGTACCCACCGTTAATTTACATAGGGACGTACTTATTTTCAGAAAATAAAAAATTATCACAGAATTAAAGAATACCTCATCGAAAAGAACACACCGTTTAGTATTTAACGGCGATAATGCATCGATTTTGGAGACGGCCTTTGTAAAATAATTACATTGTAACAAAAATCGGGGTACGAATCCCATTACAGGTTGCATATGTACCCAATACATATTACGACAAACTAATTCCATTGTATCAACCACCGGGTACGTACCAAAGTTTGGGTATGTTCCAAAGTCCAAACACATAACTATATTTTCAAATCTCGATCGAAAACCTTCCATGATCATCAATTATAAATAGTGTACTTCACTAACCAGGACAAAAGTATAGAAAAAAAAGTAACCCATCAAGTTTAAACAATACACATACCTCAAACCTGATACAGTGTTCCTTTGCTTTAACTGGACTAATTCATTTGATGCCACTGAGGGAAGTCTTTCAGTCTCCACGTGACCCTCATTATGCAAGATTCTGCCACTAGGTAGGGACTTAAAAGCAAAAAAATGGAAGTTTTCGATCCCGTTTGACCAAGAAAATAAAAATAAAAAAGAGACGAGAAACAAACATGTATACGATTCCGATGAGCAAAGTCAGAAACAACGCGATGCTCAACCAATCTTTCGAGTTCTCTTTGTCTTTCTCTCAACCCTTACACGTCATGAATATTTCATCTGCGTTGCTGAAATAATTTTTTTGATTGAATCAAGATAGAAGTGACTGTAAATTTCTTTTAAAGATAGAATTAGGTTTTATTATGTATATTTTTTGATGTAATATATAGCTCGTGAAGTTTTTTAAAATTCAAAAAAATCTTAAAACCGGGGTAGTATAGTTCTAACCATCTCTACATTTAAACCTCTCCAACACGAGGATTATAAACTAATCTCGTAGTCCTTCAACCACATATATCTCGTATAATGTGCCTTCATAAACAATCAAAAGGGTCACTATACGTCAATCTTGGAGTCATTTGAGAAGCCTCAACATGATTTGTCCAGTCCGTGCATGCATTATGTTCCTTATATATACCCCCAATCTTAAACAAAAATTCCCTGCCTACTATGACCTAGATGTCCTCGATCCATAATGCTACAAGTCCCTACTGCGAGTCAGTTGCCCTAGTTTTGTTAAAACTTCTTGTTAATACATCTCTGCAATAAGTTCCTTAGATTTAAGCTCCTTGGCCAGTAATAAACCCTCGTGTAGCGCTACTAAATCAACAACCATTGGCATAATGCTCTCGAATCACATTAACAATCCCTTACACCGTTCCATCTGAGTCTCGTATTAATCCATCTATACCTCTGTGATTACTTCTCACACTTCCATTAGTGTTCAATTTCATCATTTATGTGGTTTCCACCACCCCAATATCCCTGCTCTCTCATTCCGACTAGCTATCCCCCAAAGAGCTTCCCCATGCCCGGACATATTTGACGACGAGATTTTGCCATACTTATTATCGCTACTGCTCTTGGGAATATTATATTGTTAAACATGCCATCATTGCTTGTTGTTCATAACCCCGAGATTATGGCCCAAGCAAAACATATCAAGGAGTTCCCATAAAAAACCATTTTTGCTTGATATTCAAATTTAATTATAAAGTACTGACATATGTTGGACGTCAATAGAAAAACCTCAGGCCTGCCTTGCTTTCATGTATCATGACTTGATGTCGCGACTCATAGTGTTGTTGTCTTGTGCTTGTTGTTGCGAGAAATAAAATACCCTCACCCATGAGTTGTTGTTGTAGAACTGGAATCCAACCAGCCAATTTAATGGTTTGACTAGTGTCCTTTGGGTAGTGGATTGATTATTGTTCAGCCACAATTGACTCTTGCCCCACTTGTTTTGGGATATTGTTGTAATCCATAGTTCTACTACTGGTGGACCGAGCTACTCACTACTCCACCTCTAATGTACGATCAATTATTCTATCCTCCAGGTACTCGGAACCCCATTCATTCCCCCTGTTGTGTTCCTTGGTCTAGTACATAGTTAATCTTTGATTGAACTCAATCAAAACTTGTAGTGTTTTTGGACATTTACAAGACAAATGACGAGAATTCGTACTACGGCCCCGCAATAGGACACAAACCCAAGACCTCCACCCCCGCTTCAACGCATTCAACCATGTTGAAAGCTTATCATCTAGCGTGTGCCATATCAGCACTCTAACTTTCCATGGATACCGGAGTTCCCATACTCTATCCCAATTTGATCCATCCTCAAAGTTCTACGTTCAAATCATGCATAACCACCGCTTTCACCAAGAATATACCATTTACCTCTTTTTGCCATGATAAATAGTCATGGATCCTCCTATCACTCTCTACCATAACCTCTATTATTTCCATTACTTTTTATGCAGGGTGAAAGTGTAGAAACACTTCTCACCTCCATAATCCATACCCTCACACATAAAACCCAACTTCCTTGAATCGACATCATCTCCAATTATATATACTAATGTTTCTAGAAGTTGTATCTTACTTGCCTAAGTGTCTAACCAAGATGCAATGCTCTGTCAATTTCACAACCGACCGGAATCCTTATCTATAACGACAATACCTTCCAAGATGGTTTTTAAAATTTGCGAGTTAGTCATCTAACAATGACAACACTGATCGTGTAAGTCAATTGGGACTAGAACATGATAGTGAGACACATGAGGTTATGATAGTAGACTCATATAATAACTATAAAAGTGATAACTTAATTTTGAGGGATCTGAGTTACTACATTATTGATATTACATTTTTAATCTACGGTCCTACAATAATGTAAGTGGAACAATATATGATGGAGCTGATATCTACCCTAATAGGTTTAAAACAATGATACTAGTATGTTTACCAAGTCGCATGAACTAGTAACACAGTATGTCTGGTTAAATTTGTATTGAGATGAGAATTATGTGTAGTGTTATACGATATGAGATTGAGGTTAATCCTATCATGTTCGAGTGAGATATTGTTAGAATCGGGGCTAAGTCAAACGTCCATGATGGATTAACCCACACCTTGAACTCATATAACATTTTGGTGGGAATAAATCATTCTTTTAAATTAAAATAGAACTATTTGAACATTTTGTTTTTATAAATGAAAGATACCGATATTTATGTTTCTTATATAAAAAACACATCAACAGAAAATTAACAATATTTAGATATCTAATTTCTTAAATCTTATTTAATCAAATAGATAATGATTTTGGGTATCATACCTCGTGTCTATATGAATAAGTAAATTTTACTGTTCCCTCCCTGTACTTTACCCGATTTGACAACTTACCCACTCGATCGTATAAAGTGTAAATTTACCCCCTAAATTTTGTTTTTGAGACTCATTACCCCGTGATGACGGATTCCGTCCGTTTTCTCCGTTATGTGCGGTGCATGTGTAATTTTTTAATCATAAAAAAAAAAACTAATTATTTAAAAACATTACCCTTATATTAGAAAGTGTAAAACATATATCTTAATTAAATAACACTATTAATACACTAAATTAAAAGAAAAACGCATAATCAAACCCTAAAAATCGATCTTTTTACACTCACATTCGAAGAAAAAACAAAAAATAAATCTCTTCACACGCCGCTCTCTTGCACAAGGAAACTGCCCACTCGGGATATCAACAATCGAAGAATCCAAATTAAGGTAAAATATTAAATTTTACCATTGAAATTCTAAAAAATTGAATTATTTTTAACTTAATCTCACCACCACTTTTACAATTTTTTAAAATCATCTGATTTAAATATAATTAGAGTCGTGTTTTTTTTATACAAATCTTACCATGGCCATTTTGCTTGAAAGCCTAATTTAATCACTTTTGCAATTTTTCAAAATTATATGATTTAAGTATAATTACAGTCGTGTTGTTTATTTTTTTTATACAAATCCTACAATGGCCATTTTAATTGATAGCCTACTAACCCAGTTCCGATAATGCACTTCTTGGACGTAGACAGCTTCGCTTCCTCGTCGCTTCTTTCCGCGAGCTTACCTTATTATTAGAGAAAGGGGAAAGGGGTAATCTCATCACTTTTATAATTTTCCCGAATTATTTGATTTAAGTAAAATTACAATAGTATTGTTTATTATTTTTTTATACAAATTCTACAATGGCTATTTTATGACCGTATAAGAAGTGATGTACCGAAACTCATCAATTTGGTCTTATACTATATTTTTCTAAAATTTATTAATTCTGATAATTTTTTATTTCTTTTGGGTTAGAAAAAAAGCGAAGAAGAAAATTGTAAAGATTAATTAAGATGCAAATCCAGGAATGGTTTTGTCAACAGCCCCTGTGGAATATGTTAATTGTAGCAACTTAAGAATTCAAATAAAAAGAATTTTTTTTATGATATTAATAAGAGGTTTTTAATTCTGCAAACGTTGTTCAACCTAATTATACAAATGTGGATGGTTTTTAATTTTTCATATGTAATACTTAGCAAATTTGTTGTAATTTTCAAATGTTTCAGATGTTGTTCTTCCTATTAGATTTTATACGACTGTTTCAGATGTTTTTCTTCCTTAGAATTTTCAATCCTGTTGCGCTTTTTCAGATGTTAATTGAAGCATCTTAAACTTTATTAGATATGAATTTAAAGCTATATTTTGATTTATAATCACTTTGTTTGGTGTTGATGTAGTGGTAGACCTGAGGTCTGAGGAAGGTGAATTTAATTTTCTGATTTTCTAAGTTTACTTTTTTTGAAGATGAACAAGATTTTTGGGGTTTTTTAAAGATGAACATGATTTTTTGGTTTTTTAAGATGAACATGATTTTTTGGGGGTTTTTTTTTGAAGATGAGCATTAACATGATTTTCTGGGTTGTTATTTTGAAAATAAACATGATTTTCTAGGTTTTGTTTTGAAGATGAACATGATTTTCTCGGTTCCTCAAATCTTTTATGTATGTTAGAAGAAGATGATGAATTCGATTTTTTTTTCGGTAATAAATTAGGATAATTAAGAAATTCCCTTTTTATCCTTTTTAATATAAATGTTTTGTTTTTAATTAATTAAAAATATTTTATAATATTAAAAAAATAACAAAGAAAGACGCACATGACACATTCATGCTAACATAATGGAGGGAATAGACAAAATCTGTCATAAAAGGTAACGAGACACACAATAAAAAATTAAAGAGGTAAATTTACATTTTATACGATCGAGTAGGTAAGCGTTACACTTTATGTTGTAAATTGAACACCTCAATAGAAAATATAGTTTTAAAGAGTTTAATCAGAGAAAAACAATAAATCACAGAAAAGTAAAGAACACAGAAATTATCGTGGTTCAGCCAAAAATTGACCTACATCCACGTTGAGCCCAGATGAGTAAGGCTCTGCTCCACTAAATGCCTCGGATTACAAGATTGAAACACCTCACAAAGAACCCCTCAACGTATCGCAATATTACAATTATTCCACAAATCTATCTAGTATACCAACTACGCTGAAATACAACTCAGAATTGAATCAGTAGATTCAATCTATAAAGATTTGCTAAACTGCAACTAATCTAGTAAAGGATTAATGAAGAAACCAAGGGTTTCTACTAAACTAGGGTTTATACGCGAGAGACTAGAGAGGAAGAGTAATCGAAGAAGTAATTCTGAACAAAGGCTGAAAAGAAGCCTTTTATAAGACACATAAGTGAGAAGCAATCTCAGCCGTCCATTTTATCCAAGATCTAAAGTCCCGAGTGCGCCACATAAGAAACACGCAAGACCACTTAGAAAATGCCATGTGTCCACGTGGTGTGTCAAATAAAAGCTCAGCAACTTTAACATAACATAATACTTCACATATACAACAATCTCCACCTTGAAGTATTATTCCTTTCATAAAACCACTCGCAATAGCCCTCCTTGTATCCTCATTGGCATAGAGCAGCTCCTTTCTCCATCTGGACACCTGCACAAGTCTCAGCCAAGAAATAATAAGTCCAAGCAATGCTTGAACTTAGTATTAGTCACAATTTTTGTTCCAAAATCAGCAGGATTTTCTTCAGTAGCAATTTTCAATAATCTCAATTCTCCACTTTCAAGCACATCCCTTATATAATGGAATTTAACATCAATGTGCTTAGTTCTTTCATGATAAACAGGATTCTTACTTAGTTGAATAGCACTTTGACTGTCAGAATAGAGAGTAACCTTTCCTTTAAGTAATTTTAATTCATTCAACAAGTTTTGTAACCATAAACCCTCTTTAGCAGCATCAGTGATAGCCACATACTCAGATTCAGTAGTGGACAGTGCTACAAGTGGTTGCAACTGTGATTTCCAAGATATACAATTGCCTCCTAAAGTGTAGCAGTAGGAAGTGGTTGATTTTCTACTATCTTTATCACCAGCAAAATCAGAGTCCACATAACCTGTTAACTCAAAAGGAATATTATGATCTCCATAACACAATCCAATATTCAAAGTACCACTAACATAGGATAATACATGTTTCAGTACAAGCCAGTGTTCAAAACCAGGATTAGACATATACCTGCTAAGTAATGATATAGCAAAAGACAAATCTGGCCTAGTACTTATCATAGCATACATTAAAGACCCTATCACATTTGCATAAGGGACAGTACTCATTCTCACAATTTCTGACTGAGTCTTGGGGCACAACTGCTTAGTCAAAGCAGTATGACCAGCCAAAGGAGTCAAAGCATTTTTGCAATTCAAACTACCATATTTAGATACTACTTTTTTCAAATATGGTCCCTGATGAAGTTTTAACATGCAATTCTTCCTATCTCTACTGATAATCATGCCTAAAATCTTACTAGCTCCACCTAAATCCTTCATTTCAAACATTTTACTTAGGGACAGTTTCAAGGATTTTATAGCATGGCAAGATTTACTAATAAGAAGCATATCATCAACATATAAGAGAACATACACACTTTCAGATTGTCTCAGTAAGAAGTACAAACAAGCATCATATTCAGATCTTACAAATCCAATACTAATCATGAAAGAATCAAATCTTTTATACCACTGTCTAGGTGATTGTTTCAGGCCATATAGAGATTTTTTCAATAAACACACATGATCAGGTAACTTTTTGTTCACAAAACCCTCAGGCTGTCTCATATAAACTGTTTCTTCTAACTCCCCATGTAAAAAAGCAGTTTTCACATCCATCTGATCTATCTCAAGATCAAAACAAGCAGCATAAGCCAACATACATCTGATGGTTATAAACTTAACTACAGGTGAGAAAATTTCTGTGTAGTCTATCCCTTCCCTTTGTGTATACCCTTTAGCTACAAGTCTAGCTTTATACCTAGGGGGATCATGCTCAGTAACACCTTCTTTAAGTTTATATAACCACCTACATTCAACTATAGTTTGATTCTCAGGTAATTTAACTAAGTCCCAAGTTTTATTTAGATATAAGGAATTCATCTCTTCTAACATAGCATCATACCATTTTTTATAATCAGTAGATTCAAGAGCATCTAAATAAGAGTTAGGTTTCAGAACTTTTAACCTCAATTGCAGCACTAAGTGCTGTGTATACCAAATCTGCATAGGAATATCTGGAGGGGGCAGTTATATTTCTTCTTGGCCTATCTCGGGTCAACTGGTAATCATGAATCTCCCCTACTGATGATTCACTGAGTTGAACAGGTGGCTCATTTCCCTCAGGTTCAGTTGCATCATCAGGTTGATTGACTTGAGCTTCACCCTCAGGTTCATCAGTTGGATCTGCATTCAAATGATCAGCTACAGTTTCAGGCTCCACCTCTACTCCCACAGTTTGAGGTACTAGTTCAGGCTGGGCATCACTACCTGCAACATCACAAACTTTGAAAGGAAAAGTAAGTTCATCAAATATTACATCTCTACTACATATAATTTTGATGCCTCTAGCATCCTTTTCCCATAATCTATAACCCTTCACACCATGTTGTTGTTGATATCCCAACATGATACACTTGAGTGACCTTGGATCCAATTTTCCCTCTTTAGTATGTGCATAAGCTGCACACCCAAAAACCCTCAGATGGTGTAGATCAGGTTTAGTTCCTTTCCACACTTCCAAAGGTGTCTTAAAGTCAAGAGTCCTATTAGGACTCCTATTCACCAGATAGGTAGCTGTATAAAGGGCTTCTCCCCAAAATGCCTTAGGTAAGCCAGATGTAAATAACATGCACCTTACCTTTTCAAGTAAAGTTCTATTCATCCTTTCAGCCACACCATTTTGTTGTGGTGTGTGCCTTACTGTTCTATGTCTCAATATACCATTCTCCTTACAATAATTATCAAATTCCTCATTACAGAACTCAAGGCCATTATCTGTTCTAAGAACCTTAAGCACCTTACCAGTTTGCTTTTCTTGTAATGATTTCCAATCTTTGATTTTACCAAAGGTTTCATCCTTAGATTTCAAGAGAAAAGTCCATACAGTTCTACTATAATCATCAACCAAAGATAAGAAATATTTGAAATTTCCATGAGCATCAATCTTTTCAGGACCCCACAAGTCAGAATGGACATATTCAAGACAGTATTTTGATTTATGAGTACCAGCACTGAATTTTTGTCTATGTTGTTTACCAAGAACACAGGTTTCACAGAAAGAGAGAGTACTAACAGTGTCCTTACCAAACATACCCTGTGTATTGAGTATAGTTAAACCTTGAAGGCTCATATGACCAAGCCTTAGATGCCATTTTTCAGTGACACCCTGTGACAACTTGTTAGTAACATGATTAGCAAAAGCAGATAAATGTGACCCATCTAGCACATATAAACCAGACAGTTTAGTACCAGTTAGGATCAATTTGGAATTCTTATAGACATGCATAGAACCTTGTTCAACCTTAGACACACAGCCTAAATCATCTAGAGCACCAAGTGATATAAGGTTTCTTTTTAACTCAGGTATTAACCTAACATTAGTCAAAGTAATCCTTTTACCATTATTCAATTTTAATTCAACCTTTCCTATGCCTTTAACAGCACATGTGTTATCATTTCCCATGTATACAGTTTCATTCCAAGTTTCAGTCAAGTCATGAAATAATTCAACATTGGGGCACATATGAAAGGTACAACCAGAGTCAAGAATTCAACTATCATTATTAGACACCCTAGTAACATTCAGTACTTCACATACATCATCTGAACTAGGCATACAAGCAAAATTTGATTCATTATTCAGAGAATTCATTTTGTTTTTCAACTTAAAGCAATTTTTCTTTAAGTGTCCTACCTTACCACAATGAAAACATTTTCTAGTTTCTTTTCCCTTAGAATTTTTCTTATTCTTTTTATCCTTAACAGGCTCAGGGACAAAGGTAGTATCTGTTCTTTTCACAAACATATTTGCACCAGTTCTTTTCTGTGTTTTAAGTTCATTTTCTCTAGTTTTCAAAGCAGTTACTACTTGATCATATTCAGGGACAGAGGTAGCATATTGAAAGACATCTTTAACAACTTGAAAAGAATCAGGAATAGCATTTAGCAGAATCATACATTTACTAGTATCATCAAGGGCCATATTAGTTCCTTTTAAAACAAGACACATCTTAGTAAACTCATCAAGATTTTCATCAATAGATTTAGCACTATCCATTTTATAATTGAACAAAGAACCTTTCAAGAAAGCAAGATTGGGCACAGATTTAGAAGAGTAAAGAGAATCGAGTTTACCCCACAGTTCAAGAGTAGTATCTGCACCATCTACCTGGCGTATTACAGAGTCTGATAAGTTCAAGAATAGGATGTTATAAGCCTCTTCTTTAATTTCGGCTTCCCTATCAAGCTCGCCCTCTCGCCATTCTTTTATATCTTTCAACAAGGCACTGCTCACTTTATGATGAGATAATAAGACTTTCATCTTTTTCTGCCAAACACCAAATCCATTTTCCCATCGAAGACCGACATATCAATACGAGTTGACGTCGTCATCGTAGGAGGTTAATCAAGAAAATAAAGAAAGAGAACCCGCAGAGAAACGATTTAAAACCTTCAATTAATTTCGGAAATCAAAAGAGATCTCCAAGAAATTGATTAAGTAAAGCAAAACCCTAATTTTCCGAAAGAGGTGAAAAACTAAATCGTTTTCAAAACAAAGCTCTGATACCACTGTTGTAAATTGAACACCTCAATAGAAAATATAGTTTTAAAGAGTTTAATCAGAGAAAAACAATAAATCACATAAAAGTAAAGAACACAGAAATTATCGTGGTTCAGCCAAAAATTGACCTACATCTACGTTGAGCCCAGATGAGTAAGGCTCTGCTCCACTAAATGCCTCAGATTACAAGATTGAAACACCTCACAAAGAACCCCTCAATGTATCGCAATATTACAATTATTCCACAAATCTATCTAGTATACCAACTACGCTGAAATACAACTCAGAATTGAATCAGTAGATTCAATCTATAAAGATTTGCTAAACTGCAACTAATCTAGTGAAGGATTAATGAAGAAACCAAGGGTTTCTACTAAACTAGGGTTTATACGCGAGAGAGTAGAGAGGAAGAGTAATCGAAGAAGTAATTCTGAACAAAGGCTGAAAATAAGCCTTTTATAAGACACATAAGTGAGAAGCAATCTCAACCGTCCATTTTATCCAAGATCTAAAGTCCCGAGTGCGCCACATAAGAAACACGCAAGACCACTTAGAAAATGCCATGTGTCCACGTGGTGTGTCAAATAAAAGCTCAGCAACTTTAACATAACATAATACTTCACATATACAACACTTTATTTTGTTGTTATTTTGCACATGACAATATGTATTATAGTTTTGAGTTTTGACCCTCTAAATTTTAAAATTTCTTTTAAAGAATAACATTTTAAATTTGAACTCTCTTTTTAAAATTTGTCGATATTAAATTGCTCAAACACATTGAAGATAATATTGCTCAAACACATCTTTTTATTCTTTTGTTTCCGTGGTTGTAATCTCTTTCGATATCCCTCATTAATATATCTTCTTTTTAAAAAAGAATTGCTTAAAACTATTTTTACCTATTCTACTTTTGGAAGACCTCTTTTCTAAAATTATACTACTAGCAGTGTCTATTATGTCTAGTTTTCAACCTCTATGGTTTGAAATTTGACTTAATTTGTGCATTTGGGTGGACAAGAAAATTGGTACAAAAAAGAAAATTGGTACAACAAGTTAGTGATAGTAGATAGCTGGTATGCATTTAATACACGATGGTTTCTAGCTTTGGTACCTAAATCTAGAGGGTACATATATAACTATAGACCCTTATAGTCAACATACAATGACTTTGGAAAAAACAAAGGAGATTATATTTATTTAAGTCTTATACCCATTGAACATACTAATAAAAGTTTACCACTTATTTATTTAGTTAAAAGCCAAATAGATCATGTTTCTTTCTTTTTTTCGGAAAAACAAAGTTGAAATTAGTTACAACTATTCGATACTACATCTGTAAGATAATAAATACTATCAAATACTCCCTCTATTCCTTAATAATTGACTCTTGAGAGTTTTTCACACATATTAAGGAATCTAAAAAGTAGGAAAAATTTAGTTTAATATGACTAAAATATTCCTACTTTTAAGAAAGAGAAAATTAAAAGATTTTAAGAATAAGGGTAAAAGTGGAAAGAGGTCATTTAATTTGTATTGAAACTTGAAATGTGACATATATTGTGGAATAAATTATATTGACTAAAGAGTCAATTATTAAGGAATGGAGGGAGTACATTAGTTGATTTCTAAGATAATAGATAATAAATACTATCAAATACATTAGTTGATTTCTAAGATGATAAATCATTCTCTTTTCTAGCTTATTTTGTTGTATCGGCAATTTCATTAAGATCTCTCTTAATGTGATACACTTTCCATCCCGAGAACTTTAAAATCCATTTCCAGATCATTTCGATCAATAGACGGTTCTTCCAATCAATTTCCCATTTTTCGTTAATACCTTAAACAATTTCAAAGTTATCTGAGTAAAAGGAAGCATTTTCGTAGTTAATTCCTTCTGTTGCCTTCATAGCTTGTAATATTGCTCAACATTCCCTTTCTTTGACATTTTTAAATAATCCTCTTCTGTATTGCTTATCATAAATATTTCCTTCTTTATTAATAGCTATAGAAGGTATACATGTTGTCTCTCGATCATTTGTAAAGGAAGTATTATTTTGCCAAATTAATTCTACAGTATCCAATACAATATTATTCTCTTCTGGTACTTTATTTTCAACTTTTTCAAGCCGAACATTGTCATTGCATTTGAAGTTCATGTTGGAAAGGTCATTTATTATTTTGTTTGATTTATCAACTATATTAGATATATTTCATTTCTTTTTTTCAAAGAAACCTTCCATTCTAGCTTTCCATATGCTCCAAAGAATTGTGAGAACATTACCCGTGACAGGATTTCGATCCCATCCTTTCTTTTGAGTAAAAATTAATTATGTTGAGAAACCACTCCTTAAACTTTGGTGTATTATCCTTATCAATCTTTATTTGAAGAGGTGATTCAGCCCAAACTGCTAAACTAAACGGACATTTTTAGACCAAATGTTCAATTATCTCATCGGCCTCTTCACACCATCACACATTGTTGTAGTAAAACATTTCTTTTTTTGTAGTGTAGTTTTTGTCAGATTGCTTCATTACATATTTTTCATGTAAAATTCCTAATTTTTGTTAGGACATTGGACTTCCATATGGTTGACCATAGTGACGATTCACCATTATTTCCCCCCCCCCCCCCCCCCCCCCCTAGCTGAAGCTTGTGCCTCTTTGCTTATTTCATTATTAATTAGTGTATGATATCATGTCTTTGCGTTATAATTTCCATCCTTTGAGAAAGGCCAAATAATCTTGTCCTCTTTACTAATATTTAGTATTTGCATTCCTACTTATTTCCTTTTTTCCTCTATCATTGCAAATCAGGTTAATCAAATTTTGATTCCATCTTGAACAATTTTAATTAAATAACTCCGCCAATTTAGTAATTCCTAACCATTCACGCTTATCAATTTTCACACCCGGTCCAATCCAATGGTCTTTCCAGATATTAGCCGTCAGGCCGTTCCTAATTTGCCAGCAATATTCTTTTTTAAGAAACTGTAATCCCTTGACAATACTAGCCCAACTCCATGATTTTTTTTTTGCTTTAATTGAGAATTCTACGTATCAGAATTCAGATGATATATTCCTTTAATTACTTTTGCAACAAGTGAATTCGGGTTACACAAAATTCTCCACGCTTGTTTTGCAAGGTGTGCTAGGTTCATTTTCTGAAAATCTCTGAAGTCGAGTCCACCAATTTTTCTGATAATGTTTAAAGATCAAAAAAACATTAGTAAATCAGTTTTCTCTTTCCACATACGTGTTTTCTTTTCACAATAAAAAATGTAATCTAAAAAAAGTCATATAGGATATTTTTTCACCCATTAACCTATTCTCTTCTCTCTCACACCCCTCCGCACAACACACATCCACATCATCACCACCCCTCGGAGCAAACCCAGCGACCTCTGATCCATAAAGCACGACTGCAACGCTCCGATCCAGACGGTGAGTCCGCCACGAGGGCGATCCAACAAATACGATCCAGATGGAGAGTCCCGTGGGGCCTAGAGAGAAGAACATAACACTGGACGTGGGGTCAAGGTTAATTGTCTACATGATGGGTTAGGTCCTAGCCCCGAAAATGTTCAACATGTGCATATTCAGAGAGACGTGGTTAGGTTAGGTGGAAGACAAGCTATAATTGATTTGCTAATTTATAGTCATTTCTATCTTGATTCAATCAAAAAATTTATATCAGCGACACAGATGAAATATTCATGACCAACACATAGAAACCGATTTCCGAATACGAGCAAGAGTTTGTAGGAAACCTGCAACTGTTAAAATCACCGTTTCTACATCATAGCTATAAGCAATATGGGTTTGTACCCAAAGGAACCAAACCTTGGAGAAGAGATTAAAAACAAGCTCATTTACAGGTATTGTTATTAAACCCGAAAACGAGATGCCAAAACTCCATATATACATCTTGGTACAAACCGAGAACGCACGTCCTTAAACTCTTCACAAATATTACAACTCACCATTATCGTTGAATCTTGCTCTGATTAGAACATCCACAAACTATTATGGTATAAAATATATACCGTTGATGACAGGCCGATAGTTAAATAAATATAAGGATGGCAACAAATCGGATTTTACAAAAAAAAATCCAAAACCATGTTCATAACCATTTACTTTATCAAAAATCAAATCCTAACGGATTTAACCAACGGATTTACTTTTCAAAACCATAATCGAATAATTCAGATTCAGTTTTTTTAACGATTTTTTTGGATTTTAACCATAATCAAACTATAACTCTATAAATATATCGAAAATTCTTAAAATAAGATTACAAATACATAAAAAGTCTTCAAAAAATATTATGTTGATCCTATATTAAATAATATTTTCGTTAAATTTAATATTTAGATTTTAGTTTTGAGATATAATTTTTTTTATCTATATTTTTATATAATATACAGAAATAGATGAGAATAAACGGATTTTTGGTTATTCGGTTTAATTTTATTTAAAACCATAACCTAACGGATTCAACCATTGTTATACTTTTAAAAACCATAAACTAACGGTTTTATCCATAGTTGCATAATGGGATTTTTATTGGTTCGGGTTTTCATCGGTTTCGGTTTTAAACCATAACCATTGTCGTCCTTAGTTAAATAACAAATACCCATTTACACATCGGGCATCAAAGGCGGATCACCGTAAGGCCCAGGAGGGCTCAAGCCCTCCATAGACCCGTAAATTTAGAATACATCGATGTAATTTGGGCCCAAAATATAATTAGCCCCACTGGAAATTTATCTAACACATGCATGCTCTAAAAAAACACACAAGTTACTTTAGCTTAGTGGTTTATTATATTTAGATATTAAAATTTAAACTAGAGGTTAGGTTGTTTCAAATTTTAGCATTTGCATTATTTTTTTTCACAAATATACAGACAATAGAAAATTATTTCCAAAACAAATTCAAACAAAATTTGATTCAAAAATAAGTTCAGTTTAAAATACGACTAAGACTTTAAATTTATTCATATCTTTATGTTGACAAAAAAAAATCCATATACTTTAAAGTTGTTAAATAAACCTTGTTTTTATAATATACAAGATTTAAGTTATAAATCTATTAATTTTCATAAGACCAATTTATTAAATATTGCAATTCTTTTATACATGTCTCTATTTTGAGTTTGATGATAGTATTACATAGCAATTTATTATTTACATTACTCTAATAAAATTATAATGTATAATTTTCATAGAAAATTTATTCCTTATAGTTATAAATTAGAATATTAATTGACATGTGGTATATTAATATAATACTGATGATATATATATTAAGTGTATATAATGGTGTTAGTCTAGATATTTTATGGGTAACTAGTAACATGTAACCTCATCAATTAAAGAGACGAATAACGTAATAATGTTTGACTTTTGTATTTGTATTTTGACATTACTAGTTAAATGTTTATGTATCTTTTTTCTACCCTAAAAGAATTTGGGAAGCGTTAACCCAAGTTTTCATATATTTCAAACCCCCCCTCAGTTTGACTACTCGATCCGCCTCTGTCGGGCATGAACCGTAAAAAAAAAGATGGGCAAGTTTTTTATAAAAATGAGTTATATGATAAAGAAGTGAAGTTTTGACAGATTTGGTAAAGCTGGTTGTAGAAACAATGAACAAGCGTTTGTTGTATCTTGTTTTAATTCTTCCCGTTCCAATAATGTTTAACACCGTTTTCGGTGTTGATATTCTTAAGAGTTAATACTCAATAAATCCCTGTAACCTTATCCACTATTCCGTAAAAGACACTGTCTTTTTTACCCTCTTAAGATATCTTGAGTTCGTTCCTGAAACTCAAAATCTGAGCTTTGAGAATTTTCTCATAGCTCACAATTTGAATTATGTGAAACTTCTTATAATTCAAATTGATTTTTTTATGGGCAAAAAATATAAAAAATAAATATATAGTATCTTTAATGAAAAAAAAAATGATAAGATTAATGAAAGAGAATTGATTCTAATTTAAAAAGTTCTTTAGGTTTTTCTCTTAATCTAAGTACTACTATTTTTTTAACTTTGATATTCCATACAGATGCCCTTTATATTAATACACAAAAAAAAGATTAATAAACATGTTGTCTCCTCTTTCTTACTATTCCATAAATCAGCTTTTGGTTTGAATTCATCTCGTGCAACCGTCTAAGAAATATCCAAAACAGAATACTACTATTCTTTATAAATCTCCGTGGCATTGGTTAAACTCTTGTTTTCTGCTTATATTTTCTATCTATATAAATATTTGATTAAAAAATAACTCTTTCTAACAAATGAGCAACACGTTGTTAGCAAACTTCATTTCTAATAAATATTCTCCTTTATTGAAAAATATTTGGGAGTTAAAGGATGTTATTTGTGGGTCCTTAGGAGTGGAAGACCGAGAGAGTATTTTGGCTTTGTGGTTTTCCTCGAGAAATGTGAGTCACATTACACTTGGGATATCAAGTAAGGAATTTTATTCTTTACATAAAAAACCTTATGATTTATTCCGTCGGAAATATTATATCAAACCTTGGGCGAATATTATTTGGGACTCATGTGTATTTCCTAAACATGCAATTATTGTATGGATGGCTTTGCGAGAGAGGCTTAAAACTAAGGATCGTATTACTTATTTGGAGTTGGATCCTCTTTGTAATTTATGTGGAGAAGACTTTGAGTCAAATAAGCATCTCTTTTTTTATTGTGCTTATTCGAGGGCTATTTGGTTGGAGATAAAGTCTTGGTTAGGATTGGAAAAGGAGATGAACACGCTACTAAGTGCTTTGAAATGGCTAAAAAAACTTAAAGCTAGAGAAAATTGGAGGAGAAAAGCATGGAGGATTGGTTTTGGAGCTACCGTGTATTGTATTTGGAAAGCGAGAAATCACCTAGCTATAAGAGGTGATTCTTCATCTAGAGAAACGGTTATCAAGGAAATTAAGTGGTGCATCTTTTCCATTTTATTTTCCTTGTTCCCTCATCATTCATTTTTAGATGATGGTGGGCGATTAGCTTGTATTAATATTAGTATGAGATAATCGTTTTTAGCTTTTTAGTTGCTATCTTTAGCCTTTTGGCTTATGTAGGTAACTCTCTTGTATAGTGTACAACTTTTTTTTATTAATACAACCGTTTACCTAACCCAAAAAAAAAACTTCATTTCTTAAGCCATGAGTGTACATGGTTAAAGAACGTCGTGATAATACCCTAGGAGACAATCGGCAAAAATAATATAGTATCCTAGCAACGTTACAATAACTAAGACCTATGTCTAATTTCTTTTATTGTGTTTTATATTTCACAACTATTATATTGTTTTTTCTTTATATGGGTAATCCGGGATTGCTTGTGTGCACCACGACTAATCCAATAAAGATATACATCCCTTCCATGTATATTTTCAGGCAAATCAGAACTATTATATTGTTGTAAACTAATTTTCATCCAACATATATCATTTATAAAGATTTGGTGCGAAAACATACACCAAAGGATCTAGAGAACAAAGATAATAATATTTGAGATCATGAATACAAAATTAATCAAAACTAAAAATTTATTTAGTTAAAATGATAAATTAAATAAACAAGCTCGCACATTTAAAATTCCACTAAGCTAACTTATTTTACAAATCACAATGCTAATCAGAGAGGGTGCTTGATGACATTTTCTAGTCAATTAGGAAAATATAGTAATACTTCTCTTCTTATCCCCATGTGAGAGCTAGTAGAAGTAATCACTAGCAAACTCCCTACCCAATCCAAACCCACCAATACAAAAAAATCCGATACTTTCATTTTTTCAAACCCAGAAAAGTTTAAATAGGCCCAGCCCCAGCTGTTTCTATTATTTATGTTTCTCCATCAATTTACCTATTTATTCACTACAGCCTATAGGTCAACTTGGTTAGTGAATGCTACTGACAAAGTATGGAGGGAGAAAAAAATTAATTGGTCAATTTAAATCCAGTTCAACCTTTAGAGGGACCGATTGTTAATGAGGTGAAATAAGAATCATTCTTATAGACATACATACAAAATTATAATTGGAGGGAGTATTTTTCGGTTTTGAAATACAAGATTGAAACATGAATAAATTTTCTGATATAATACAATAACTTTTTACACTTAACCCCAAAAATATGAATTATATCCTACAAAAATCAAAAATTAAAAATTGGTTTCTCTCTTCTCAATGTTATACCATTAAATGCGCTTGTAAATAACTCTCACCTGCCAAGGCAAAACCATTTAATGAGATAACAGAGAGAAGACGCAAACTCATTAATTTACGCATGATACCCCATTAATGTTTTCTGACCAATCTAACCCCACCCCCTCTATGCCTACCGTTACGTTACGGTACCTTTTAATTCCTCAAACTCTCTTCACCATTTACATACTTCAGTTTTCGGGTCGGTCTATAAAGAAACGGGTCTTATCCACGTGTCAGTTACGTTTTACCTCCATCGTCTGTGATATCTGTCTGGTGACAGTAAAGCATCTGGATCACCAGTACGTAACCTACTCGACGAGAACAACGTACCTGTTGTACCAGCTGTGTTTTTACTCATAAACATTGGACTAGCGAAAAACTTACTCCGTCGTGATGAACCACCACCTCCGGCGGAGCTGAACCGCGCGCTTGACTCCGATAATGGAAAAAAGTTGCTGCTACTTCTTCTACGAAAAAATGGAGATTTCATTCCTCTGTAGTATCTAAAAGAGAAGACTCTGGGTTTCATTAATGAACTGAAAGGTGATGCACGTTTACTCCAGAAACTGCTATTTCCACCACCACGGCGGTGGTAACGCCATGGTGACGCGGTGGCGGGATCGAGTGTTAGTTTATCTAATCCTATATGTCGTTCGAAGCTAAACGAGTAGGACCGTTTCAACAGAAAATCACGACCGTTGAATCTGTTTTCTGATTGTATGAGAGTTGAATCGTCTGGCTCCTGATCAGTTATCTCCCCTATTATTGTAATCTCATTTTCCGGTAACTGTGGTTCGAGAATTGTACTTTCAATCATCATATCTTCGAAGCTAGGACGAATTCTGGCAGCCATTAATGGTGTGAACGGAGAATCCGATTGGAATATTCCGGCTCGGCAAAGAGGACAATTCTCGTGTGAACGTAGCCAAATATCGATACAGTCAACGTGAAACTCGTGTGAACACGCCGGAAGTGTACGTACGTGATCATTCTCTTCAAATTCCAGTAAACAAACTGCGCAGTCGAGAACAGAGCTTTTCCGTGTATAGACGGAGATAGGAATTGTTTTGATCGTTAATTCGTCGAGTCCGTAAGGTGAAAAGACGTGGAAAGCGTCAGGATCGAAGGGTGGTGATTGAATGTTACCCACGGAGGAGGAAGGAGCGTAACGGCGGCGGTGACGCTGCCAACGACGGTAGCGGCGGTGGAGGCGTACCACATGGCGGGAGATGAGGCGGGAGTATGTCATGATAACGAAAGCTGTAGCTATGATGACGACCATCGCGATTAACGGTGGACTAAAATCAACCGGTGATTTAGACGGTGGAGATGAAGTTGAAGTTGACGGTAAAGTTGAAAGAAATATTGGGTACGTTGAAGGGGAAGGGGGTATTATAGGGTGTGGAGCTGGAGCTGGAGTTGGAGATGGAGCAGGCACAGGGGATATGATGATGGTGTTGATGATTTTCATTTTCTATTTATTTTTGGAGTTTAATTAAAGGTTGGTGATGGAAGTGAAGGAAGGTGTGGAGGAGTTTTAATGGAGACGAAAGGTGAGTGCGTTATTGTCCAGCTGCTTCTGCTGCTGTTATGGTTGACTGTGAATTTGGTTTTGCTTTTTGCTTTTTTGGTTTGATCTACACGGATGACACGTCAGCATTTTGTTGAATTGAATGCGATTGAAATAGTAGGTGTTTTTTTTTTTTTTTGTAAAATACAACTATCAAAATGCTAACCACAATCCTAGTCATCCCTTCCAAGTCCATTAACTCGATTGTATATTCAAAATGGAATGCAAAAATGCTCTCTCTTTCACCCTTCTCCTCCAAAACCTTTGCAAATTTTCAAGTTAGCCAGTGATTTTTCATATAATCTTACAATCACAGCTAGCCCAATCTCCTTTCCTCTCGACATTCTCCTCTTTTTTGTTTTCATCCTTAATCCTCCTCCTTCCTTTACTTTTGCCTTTTACGAAATGAACTTCGACCCATCCAACCATCCTTATGTAAATGAGGGCAAGTTGGTAATAACGCCCGACACAAACTCGAAATACAAAACCGTAGATGAGTACAAATTAATTGCTAAGATACTCTTCAGAGATAGGGTTAATTTTACTTTCATAAAAAATCATAGCAACAAATTTTGGGTTTTGAAAGAACAGATAAAAACTAAAAAACTAGGCAACAATGAAGTGATTATTAAATTCAAGAATGAAGAAGATCTCCTCAAAGTTTGGACACAAAGACCATGAACAATTATGTGGAAGCATTTCGCTATTAACAAATTCACTAATGGTACAAGAAACACGGTAGACCACACAACAATATGGGTATAATTAACAAGTACTCATGTGAATCTACTTACCTCTAAATGTATTTAAAATTTGATGACACATTTTGGGAAAGTATATGAAATCGAGTTATCGAAATTGGAAATTATAAATGAACACTCAATCACTCGCATTCAACTTGATTGGGACCTTAAGAACCTAATTATTGCGGACATAAATTACTAGGAAGTTTAAACTACCCAAACCTGGGTTAATTTTGAATACGAATATATTGTCCAGGTTTGTTACTGCTATGGACTCTTCGACCATGAAGAAAAAGGCTGTAAGAACAAGAGAGTGAAACCAAAGTTGGGCAGCTGGGTCAAGCTCTCAACCAAAGGACCATCGAAATCTTCACTACAAAGCTACGAATGATTCAATAAATGAAACCTTCACTAAGAGTGGAAATAAATCCTTCAAAACGACTTGGAACTCGCAATTGCAGAAAACCAACTCAGTGAATCCCAACTCGGTGACTCAATCAGGTACAAAAGATACACGACAAAAATTTGGTACAAATGGTACAAGTACGATAGATGATTTAGTGGGTCTGCAAACAATTTTTGAATTTAGTGTTGGTAAAGGAAAAAGACAAGGAAAGAATGAGAGTGAGGATGAGGTAGTGGTTGTACAACTTAAGAAGGACGCTGACAGAGTGAAGAAGATGGAAAATTTAAAAAAAAAAAAAAAAGAGTTTGCTGAAATGGCTAGCCACTTGGCCAAAAGTTTATCAACCCCACCGACTAATATAAATGATATTGCTTTTGGGCCTTTCCCAAGCCCAAGTCAAAGTGGACAAGTGAATATATAAATAGGCCTAATTCAAAGGTTGTTATATCACCCAATATTTATTAACAATTACCCACTCATAACCAGCCCATTACCCACTCATAACCAGCCCATTAATCACTCAACACCCAATCTCTCTCTCTCTCTCTCTCTCTCTCTCTCTCTCTCTCTCCATTTACCCCCCAAATCCTCCCTGAACCCTAACATTAATCAAAACCATCTCCTTCTCCAATCAACCTAACCTCCCCAGCTCAACCCATATCCTTTAACCACTCAACGAATATAACTTCCACCTATAAAAGTTTAGGGAACAACAATGCTAAATTCAATCACACCTTTATCAGGAAAGGCTAAATTAGGTAAAGGCTCAAAAAAATTCTTCACACAAAACAATCGGTATAAGCGAATTTGGGAAGCCAGAAATGGTAAGAAAAAATATGAAACAACATAAAAGCAATGGTTCAGATAGAAGATGAACAACATACGGTTTGCGTGATTGTCCTAGAACAATCCCACCCTGAAATATGATACATCTCGCCTGGAACTGCCTATTCTTTGGCAAACCTTTGGCGGTCCAGATCCTCTTCGATATTGGGAGGAGATATCGACTGGAGGTAATTTTCTTCTCTAAAACTAAGAATCAAACTGTGGTACCTTCTAAATTTAGCAAATATTCTGAATATGCACCTTATTGATATTGTGGACCCATGTGGTATTAGTGGGGGGTTGGCTTTACTTAGTAAAAATAAGGATGATATTAAGGCTATATTAAAAATGAAAGTTTGGTGCATTGTGAAATGTTTGATAAAAATGGTACTAAGTCTTATACTACCTTTGTTTCCGGGTCAGCGTATGATGCAAATAAAATTAAATCCCTTGAAAATTTTGAGATTTGCGCCCCTGATTATGGTTTAGCTTGGAATTTATTGGAGGATTTTAATAACCATAGATATATTAGTAAAAAAATAAGGGGTAATAATAAAATTATGAAGAACATGAAGGCTTTTGGCGATATTATTAATAATAATGGTCTCCACCAGTTAATCAGTAAAGGTTGTGCTTTTTCTTGGTCTAATCGAAGAGCAGGCAACAAATGGTGTGAAAAGGAATAGGAATTTATCAAATATATTCTTATTAAATGTCCTTTTAGTATGGGGGTCTGGGCCAATTCTCAATTACAATGCAAGATAGATGATGACTTTAATGTAAAGACTGGAGACTGGATCAGCATGATTATTGAAAGTTATTCTAAAAACGGATGGTGCAAAAGATTGGTTACGACAACGATATTTGTTACTATGTGGAACATATGGAAGGCCCGCGTGAAGGGTTTCTTTGAGAAAAAGGATTGGAACATCTGGGATATTAATAAGAAAACAAAATTTCTTATCAAATATTTATTTGGCGACTATTCAACACCCATGAACAATAAAAGGAATAGAAGAATACAAGAACCAAAATATAAGGATGATGATAATATTTTTCTGAACGATAATGCAGAAATTATATGGCTCAATGATACATCGTTTACTGTAGCTGGGAGCCGGCAAGTATAGTGTCAATCGCAATCAATGATAACGGTGAGATCAAGCACACAAGCATTAAACGATGTAAGATTAATTGTGTTATAGATTGAGAAATTTGGGTTGTCCTTTTGGCCATGAGATCTGCAGCAGATCTTGGTTTACAGAGTTGTTCATTCTACTCTGATAACCTTGAAGTTATTTAAGGTATTAATCTCAAGAAGCATATCAATTGGAGCATCCAATCAATGACTATTGAAATCTGGAGGTGGATGGAACGTTTTTCTGAATTGGAAATTCATTAATGTTAAAAAAGAATTGAATGGAGTGGCTGATAAATTAGCTAAATGCGTTAGACTTAATATCTATATTTCAGATTATCCTACTAGTTCAGTCATTGAATTCTATGATAAGTTAAATACTCTCTATAAAAATAGTGGTATTGGTTAGTTTTCGTTTTTTTCTTTTGACAAAAAGAAATATTTTGAAAAATAAATATGATTTAAATTGTTTTCATGATATTTAAAACCAAAAAAATAAATATGATTTATCGAATTTGGTGAAGGGTTAGAAAATACGCATGAACTAAATAATATTTCTTTTCATTGTAATTTTTTTTCTTTTTTTTAATATAGACTATCTTCATTCCTTAATAATAGTCTATTTAGCCCAAAAAAAAAATACATTCCACAACATATGTCACTTTTAAAGTTTTAAAATAAAATAAATAATTTTTGTTTTATTCTATTTTTTTATTAAATCTTTTACCAACTAAATATTTAATTTTCTCATGTTAGTTATTTTAAACTAAATTTTTTATTATTTTTTAGGTTTTTTAATAAGTGTGATAATTTTAAAGAGTTAATTATTATAGAATGGAGATAGTATGTATTTAAAGATGACCCTGATGTTGGCTTATGTGAATATAATTTTGTTTATGGTCCCACGGCTGATGAACATAAGGAAGGCTTCATTCAAAAATTAAATGATCTGAATCATATTTCCAATATGTGGTGCATATTAGGGGATTTTAACCTTATAAGGTTTCCTTCTGAGAAACTTGGAGGTGATATTAACTCTGTTCACAAAAAGAATATGCTACTGTTCAATAATTTTATAGATTCTAAGTCTTTGTTTGACCTTCTTGCTAAGGGCTGTAACTTCTCTTGGTCTAACAAGAGATGTGGCAACCAGCAAATCAAACAAAGGTTAGATAGAATCTTAGTTAGTCAAGAATGGATGAATAAATTCCCTAATTCATGGAATGAGGTTCTACCACCTACTGGTTCTGACCATTCTCCAATTATTCTGAATTTTGGTTTGTATAAAGGAAATCATAAGAAAAGATTTCTTCTTGAAAAAGGCTGGATATATGATAAAGAGCTTTGCTCTATTATCAAAGAGAAATGGAAAAAAGGTGTTCACTTTGATATTACAGGATTGATGAAACTTAAATTCAAGATGTCCCTATTACAAAAAGTTATTTCAAGCTGGGCTAGGAAAAGGATTCTTAACAATAGAGTTTTGATTTCTAATAACCTAGCAAAGCTTGAAAAAATTATTAATGAACCATACTCTGATGAGAATCAGCTTATGTTTATTGAATTGAGTAAGGAACTTGAAATAAATTTGAAAAAGGAAGAGCTATATTGGTCCCTCAGATCAAAGAACACTTGGCTAAGATTAGGGGATAGAAACAGCAAATTCTTTCATGCTACCTCTAGAGTTAAAAGAACTAGAAACAGAATCTTGAGAATTAAAGATGGGAATGGAAATTGGTTAACAGATAAAACTGAAATCTCTAATGAGATTGTGAACAGTTATAATATAATATTCAAATCAGGTGGCCAAAGGCAATATAATCCTATTTTGAGTAAAGTCAAAAAAGTGGTTACCTCGGAAATCAATGATTCTTTGATAAAATCAGTTGAACTTGAAGAAGTTAAACAAGCAATTTGGTCCTTGGAAAGTGATAAATCACCTGGACTTGATGGTTTTGGTGGTTTTTTCTTCAAAAAGTTCTGGAATGAATTAAAAGATGATCTTGTAGAGTTAATATCTGATTTTATAGAGAATAATACATCATTGGAGGTTATCAATGAAACCATCATAGCACTCATCCCTAAGTGTGCTAATCCAGATTTAGTAGGGTCTTTTAGACCCATCAGCTGTGCAAATTTCATCTATAAAATTATCTACAAAATATTATCAAATAGACTTCAAGGGTATATGGAATTGTGTGTTTCTGAGACCCAAACAGCCTTCATTCCTGGAAGGTCTATTTTTGAGAATATCCTCATAGCCAAAGAAACTACACATTACCTCAATAATAAGAGGTCTTCTAATAAATTTAGTCTTGCTATTAAGGCAGATATGAGCAAAGCATATGAAAATATAGAGTGGGACTTCTTGTTGGATCTTTTACAAGCTATGGGTTTTCACCCTAGATGGATTGGTTGGATTTTAAACTGTGTTTCTTCTGTTACCTATAAAGTTCAAATTAATGGTGAACATTTTGAACTTGAAAAACCTGAAAAAGGTCTTAGACAGAGAGACCCTATCTCTCCTTACTTGTTTTGTTTAGTCACTCAAGCTTTAACTAATCTTATTGATTATTATGTAGAGGTAGGGCTTCTTCAAGGCATGAGTATCTCTAGAGCTGCCCCTATGCTAACTCACATCTTATTTGTTGATGACAGTCTCTTCTTTCTTGAGGCTTCTGAATATAATATAGATATTTTTTTGAATATTATTAACTGGTACTCTCTTGCTACGGGTCAAAAAGTCAACCTAAACAAGAGTGGAGTGATGTTTAGCAAAAATACTCCTGAGATGATGAGGATTAAAATCTCTGATCAGTTAAGTATGAAAAAATTGCAACACCTTGGTAAATATTTGGGTATTCCCTCCTCATGGGGAAAATCTAAGTTAAAATCTCTTGAATGGCTTACTGAGATGGTTTTAAATAGAATGGAAGGATGGGACACTAAATTACTCTCTAAAAGTGGTAAGGAAGTGTTAATAAAAGCAGTTATAGGAGCAATTCGTAACTTTATTATGTCGGTTTTTCTTGTTCCCAAAAAAGTTATTTCACATCTTACTTCTCTTGTGTCCAATTTCTATTGGAACAATAAAGGGGAAGGTAGATGCCACTGGATTAAATGGCAAACCCTTATGAACACTAAAAATGATGGTGGTATGGGATTCAAAGAATTTCACTGTCAAAACTTAGCTTTATTAGCTTCTAATGCTTGGAAATTTTTTACTAACAAAGATTCTTTACTTTACAGACTTTTTAAAGGAAAATACTTTCCTAATGGTGATTTCTTAACTGTTGAATTGGGCAGTAATTGCTCATGGGGATGGAGAAGTTTATTGGAAGGTAGGAAATGCTTTATCAATGATATTAAATGGAATATAGGTAATGGTGCCTCTATAAGAATCTGGGAGGACTCTTGGGCAACAAACTGTCATGATCTTATTAAACCTCCAGGTTGTACCTTTAAATATGTCTCTGAACTTATTGATCCTATATCTAATAGCTGGAATTTGGATATTTTAAATGTTTTATTCTCTAAAACCTCAATAGCAACCATCTCAGGAATCCTTATTCCTTCTTTCTACTGTTTTGACTCCCCATACTGGATTCACTCTTTGAATGGGGTTGTCACAGTGAAGGATGTGTATTCCAGAGTATGGAAGGCTCAAGAGGGGGTGGAGAAGATTAAAGATAACAAAAAAGGGTCATCTTCTTTTAAACTGGAACCTAAAGACAGGAAATTTATATGGCAAATGAAAACTTTACCTAAAATTAAAAATTTTATATGGAAATATTGTGAAAATGGGCTAGCAACAAATGAAAATAGAATGAAGAGGAAGTCTTGTACTTCTTCAATTTGTTCTATATGTGGTATTGAGGTTGAAAATATTGAACACCTTTTGTTTCACTGTTCTTGGTCTAGGGCAGTTTGGATGGCTAGTCCACTTTGCTTTAAGACCTTCACTGAGCCTTCTTTTAATTTTAAGAAATGGATTCAGTTTTTAAGACTTAGTCGTGATCAATCTAGTTCAAGTGGAGTTTGTTTAGGTGAAATGGCATTTTTTATTGTTTGGCAAATTTGGAAAGGAAGGAATGAATGGTTATTTAAAGGAATTGAACCTGACCCTCTGAGAATCTTATATGATTCACTTACTGCCTATGATGAGTTTAAATTTGCACATAAATTAACTACTGAGGCATCTTCAATAACTAATCTTGATACAATGCCCATCACTGAACAAGAGAATTTGCATAATTCTACTTTAACTGATGATAATGTTATTGTTGATAATGGTGATTATACTATTAGAAATAACTTTATTATCCATAAAAGGGATAACTCTTGGTCTCCTCCTGCCCCTGGGTCCTTTAAAATAAACTGTGATGCCTCTTATGATGTTTGTACTAATCAAGCCTCTTCTGCTTGTTTAGTTAGGGATCATTTTGGTTGCTTGATTGAAGGGAAGGCTTCAAAGATTGTGGCTAATTCTGCTATTGAAGTTGAGGCTAGAGGAGTTTATGAGGCGTGTGCTATGGCGTCTAAATTTTCCGAGGGCAAAGTTGAGATTGAGAATGATTGCCAAGCTCTAATTAATCAAACTTGTAATTCTTCAAAATTATTTTGTAATACTTTAATTTTGGTGAGGAATATTATGAGATGTAAGGTTTTGTATAAACTAAAAATCTCCTTTGTAAGGAGATCCAAAAATATGTGTGCTGATTGGGTTGCTAAACAAATGCTATTTGGCCCTTTGTTTAGTCTTTGGAGTTTCTTTCCTCCACCTCAATTAGCATCTCTCTTGGCTAGGGACTTCAATTCTCTAGGAATTGGTTAATCTGTACTTGTTTATTTTTTTAATACAAGTTTCTTTCGACTAAAAAAAAAAGATAAACTAATTAAAAAGAGAAGCAAGAATACTTTCAATGAAAGGGTAAGTGTTTAGTATTCACATGTTATAATCATCACGTTTATTGCACGTGATATTGTTTGACCTTAATTAGAAACCCTTGATTTATAATAAGTCAAACTGTAGTATAGATTTGAGGCTTTGGGAGATCCAACGAACATGTGACTATGTTGGATCTACTGAATTTTCATGAATCCTAGAAAGAAGAAAAAGTCATGTAGTAACGATAGGGTAAAATGCATTTTTGTTTACCACAACAAGAATAGTTTGAACAACATTATCGATCTAGGATGAATTTTTAGGAGAAGTGAAAAATTAGTGGGATTTAAGACAGGCAAGTTTAGAATTTCTTTTCTGAATAACTTTAGATTTTGGGTTGTGAATTTTAAATTTGGAAGAGTGAAAGTCTATTTAGAAAAAAAGGGTATTCAATCATCGTGTTTGGAGATTGGGGGCTGCCACCCTCCCCCCTTGATGCTCAAATTTTCCGACTGTCAAAAAATTGTTGATTCGAAATTTAGTGGGAGTTGCATGCAGACTGCAGAGGAACATCAAGTCAACTACGTTTTCATAGGAAATTGTTCAATCCTTTGAATTTTGGTTCTGTTACCCTATTTCATGCCATCTCCATTCCATAATAAGTCTCATTAGTTAAAAAAAATTATTACATAATATTTATCACATTTAAAATTCTAATATTCTAATACATAATAAATGATTTTTTTTATTCTACTATTTTTTAAGGGTCAATGACCCAAAAAATCAAAATAATATTATACTTGCCCCAAAGAATCATCCATTAACTTACTATTATAAGATTACATGTTTACCCGTCAAGGACGATTCCCGTCAAGGACGATTCCCATCAAGGACGATTCCCGTCAAGGACGATTCCCATCAAGGACGATTCCCGTCAAGGACGATTCCCGTCAAGGACGATTCCCATCAAGGACAAAATTTAGTTAATGATGTTATTGGGAAGAAATTTTGTCATTGATGTTATTGGGCTGAAAATAATATTATTTTGATTTTTTGGGTCATTTTCCCATTTTTTAAAGGGACAACGTCTAATTAATTACACAAAAAGTGTAAAAATTCTCAATTAATTATAACTTCAACTTAATTCCTACTTAAGCACAAAAAAAATAAAGATTACAAAAATACTTATAAACAATTAATTAATTACTTTAATTATAATAATATTAAAGGGTTATTGTTGATAACATCCTCATTAAACTCTCTAATTGTTTTTTTATGCTTTCAATAATCTTATTTATAAAAAAATGCCTAATGAAGTAATTATTTATAGAAAACATTCCCTTTATATTTTCTATACCTTTACTAATTCCATCACATGCGCGCGTCCGTAAATTTTTTTTAAAATCGTTATAACTAATTCAAAAAAATCAGAAAATTAAAAAAAAAAAAATTGAATAAATCTAATTAATATTTACGTCTATGAATTTTTTTGATTTTTTTGAATTTTTTCGGATTTTTTAAATTTTTTTTTCGCAGACACGGAATTCCATGTTTTAAACACGGAATTCCATGTTTTAAACATGGAATTCCATGTTTTAAACCGTGAAATAAACATGAAATTTCGTGTCTGCGAAAAAAAAAATTTAAAAATTGAAAAAATTCAGAAAATTCTGAAAAAAATCATAGACGTAAATATTAATTTGATTTATCCAAATATAATTTTTTTTGATTTTTTTGATTTTTTTTGAATTAGTTATGACGATTTTAAAAAAATTTCACGGACGCGCGCGTGTTTATTAGTTTTTATCTTATTTTTTAATTGTTAATTATAAGGGTAATTTGGGATGGGGCTGTTTTCAATAACTATTTTTTTCTAGGCACCTTTTTCTAAATAAGTTTTTTAATAGACATTAATCAACAATTGGCTCAAATATTAATTCATTTATTTTCTTTTTTCTTTTTATTTTTTTAAACCTTTTATTTAATTTTTTTTCAATTTTTTTTAATGTGTTCCAAGAATACACAATTCTGAGATTTGTGTGTTGCAGGAACACACAGAATTGGAACAACCAAAATCAAGTTTTTTGTATTCTAGGGATACACAAATTTGAGTTTTATGTGTTCAATGAATACACAAATCTGAGATTTGTGTGTTCCAGGAGTACACAATTTTGCGATTTGTGTGTTCAGGAATACACAGAATTGGAACAAACAAAATCAAGTTTTTGTATTACATGAATACACAAATTTGAGATTTGTGTGTTTCATGAATACACAAGTCTTATATTTATGATTTCTAAAAATTTGAGATTTGTGTATTACATGAATACACAAATTTGAGATTTGTGTGTTCTATTATGAATACACAAGTCTTATATTTATGAGTTCTAAAAACACACAATTCTGAGATTAGTGTGTTCCAGGAATACACAAGATTAGAATAAACAAAATCAAGTTTTGTGTGACCTGGAACACACAAAACCCAAAAACATACACAAAAAAATAACAAAAAAGTGTTGGACAAAAAGATAATATATCAAGATAGTTAAAAACGAATAAAAATAGGGTATACGCGATTAATCAAGAGAAAAAAACAATTTTGCTAAAGAAGAGAATCCTTTAGATCGATTTTATGACTTTGAACACATAAATCTATATTTGTGTGTTACAGCAACACATCACCCGGAATTTCGATTTAAAAAAAAAACTAAAAAAATCGGAAAAGAAAATTTGAAAAAATCCGAAAAAAAATCTAATATTTTTTAATATTAATAAAAAAATTAAAAAGAATAAAAATAATAAAAGAAATACAAAAATCACATAAGGGCAATAATGGAAGGTAAACATGACAATGTGTTTAATTGGGAATTAAGTTGATAATTTGTGAGTAAGTAGAAAGTAATTTGCCCCTTTTTTTTTGGGAATGTAAAGTGTGGAAGTGTAATTAATTGAGAATTATCTCTTTTCTAAAATCTCTTACTAACTAAATATTCAATTTTCTCTTTCTTATAATTAGAAATAAATTGGTCATCTTAAACTAATTTTTTTCTACTTTTTAAATTCCTTAATAAGTGTGAAAATCTTTGAAAAGACTATTATTATAGATGGAGGTAATAGCATGTATGTAGTTTGATTATTATATACTCCGTTCGCATATATATTAAGAAAAGGAAAAGAAATTACAATGAAAAGAAATATTATTTGAGTAATGATATTTGTCACTCCTATTCTCTTCACCTTTTTGTCACTCCTACATGGCAGATTACATGGCATGATATGTAAAGAATAAAACAATTAAAAAATATAATTAAGGAAATATATATTTAAAGAATAAAATAATTAAGATAAGTAAATAATTTACTTATATGTCATGCCATGCAATCTGGCATGTAGGAGATGATAAAAAGGTGAATGGAATAGGGGTGACAAATTTCATTTCTCATATTATTTAGTTTTTCTAACTCCGTTCTTTGAACTTTCTTTGCTTCTTTATGTTATTATTTAGTATATCAAAAATATGTTTTGTGAATATTTCGACGAGAGGGAGGCTTGGGCTGGTAACATTTTAAAGAGTTTATAAGCTCACTTTTATATGCAAAGCTCTCTTTTATATGCATGGTTTATGCAATAAGGATGAGAAAATAATACATCATATAGTCAAATCTGCTATATTTACTCCATCGATAGGTTTTAGTTTCACACTTTCAACATTTCTAGAACTACTCTACTAGTTAATCTTTTAGCAAATAAATCAACCAAATTCTTCTTTGATCGTACATACTCCAGACTATCACGTTGTTTTACAGTAATTGTTTTTTTGGACCATGTCTAATAAGAATATGTCTTTTTCTATGATTATAGATATTATTATGGGTGTCGGTAAACGCCTCTCCGACTCATTCTCGATGCATATTTGGTATGGCATTTTCTTCCCATGATGGCACATCCACTAGGAGACTTATTAAGCACTCAACTTCTTAACCTACCCACTCTAACGCTATACTCAGACTCTATGGTGGACTATGTTGTACAAGTATGTTTAGAGGACTTCCACAATATATCACCTTCTCCCACGGTGAATACATAACAACTAGTGGATCTTACTTCATCATTCTTCGAGGTCCATTTTGCATCACAAAATCTCTTAAGAATTGTAGGAAAAATGTTATAGTCAAGACATATATCAATAGTACCTCTCAATTGCTTTAATAATCAACGAACAACAAACCAGTAGTAACTGCTCCACTATGTGTAGATCTCGGTTTCGCAGCCTAAGCGGTCCACTGGGTCCTACCGCCTAGGCAAGATTATACGGGGAATAGGAGGGATTAGGCGGTTTTAATTCTTGATGTGTAATTATGTAAATATAGTAAAATATACGTAGTAATTTTAACAATTTTAACTACTTAAGTCACAAAAATTCTCTAAAATGCTATATTAAATATAGAAATACTAAAATTTGAGTTATAATATCAATTCAAGAATTCTCGATAAAAATAAGGCATAGGTGGCCATTTTTCGCCACTAATCGCCGCCTAGGCGGCTATTTTTTGCCATTAATCGGTGCCTAGGAGGGCTAGAGACTCTTTCACGGCGACTAAGACGCTAGGTAAAAACACCTAGCCTTTTTACTAGGCGTAGACGGGTGAGGAGAGAGTTGACGCCTAGGCGCGGCGAGGCGGCGATTTCTGCAATATAGGTGCTAGGGTTGTATGTATAGTGACTAAGTCTACTCACGATATAGGCAATATCTCGTCGAGTATAGTTCATTAAGAAATCACACTTTCTATAATTTAGCATATTCATTCTGGGATATAGCATCGCGGTAGTTGTTTCATAGATGAATACTAGAATTATAAAGAGTTTTAATAGGCACACCATCAAAAAATTCACGTTTTTCCAACAACTATTCTACATAATGAGTATGGCAAAGGAAATACTATTACCGCGTCTAATGATTTTTACCCCTAGAATCGCATGAGCTTCCCCCATATCTTTCATATCAAATTTAGAAGAGAAGAAGCATTTAGTCTCATTTATAATATGAATACAAGTACCAAAGATAAGCATGTCATCCTCATAAAGACAAATAATAAAAAAATATGATCCTATTACTTTGGAGTAAACACAAGAGTCATAGGTGTTAACTACGACTCCATCTTCTATTAAGGTATTGTATAACTTTTTATACCATCATTTAGGTGCCTATTTTAAGCCATACAATGACTTCCAAAGAGTAAATACTTTATCCTCTTCACTCGATACCACAAACTCCTCAAGTTGCACCATATAAATCTATTAAAAAACACAGTTTTAACATCCATGTGATGTATATCCATTTCGTGAATGACAACTAGTTGAATAAGAGTCCTAATTGTGGATAACTTAGTTACATATGAGTAGGTGCCAAAGTAATATAAACCTTCTTTTGGGTGAAACCTATTAACAAGTTTAATTTTAAATTTATCTATTGAACCATCAAGTCTTGATATTTTCTTACAACCCCACGTGCCACTGATTGGTTTACTACCTAGGTAAATCGGTTAATTCCCATGTATGTTTAATTTAATAGATTCAAGTTCACTATTAATGGCCTATTTCCAGACACTAGCGTTTACTGATTTTATATCCTCATTATACATTTTAAGGTCTTCCTCCATAAGTGAAATGTTACAATCTCTTAACTTAACATGTCTATGTGAAAACCCTCAGTCATAAAAGCAATGAAAAGTCAGGTCCAAAACTTGACTCGATCCTACGCCTCTTACTTCTCCTAGGTTCATCCTCAGGGATTATACTAGGACCAAAGAAGTTAATAGGGAGGAGGTATTATCACTCGCATGCATATTAGCATTGATAGATAATTTTATTTTTTTAGCATATCTAGATTCACAAATAGAATTATAATCTAGTAAAAGGAATTTATATGTAGCTATATATTGAGCATATCCTATGAAAATTGAATCTATGGTCTTAGGTCTTATGTTGACTTTCTTGAAATCGGGTATCCCTACCTTGGCCAAACACTTCCATAATTTTTTAAGTATTTAGGGTTAGGTGGGAAACACTTAAAAATTATAAGGGTTCTTGTCTAAATTCTTATGGGGTACTCTATTTAGTACATAACATGCAGACAAGACAACTTCCTCACATTGTGTTTGGTAAACCTAAACTAATTAACATGACTTCTATCATTACTTTAAGGTTTCTGTTTTTCATTTCAGTTATGCCATTTTGTTGTGGTGTGTATGGGACACTAAGATTATGTATTATTTCACTATTTTCACAAAATTATCTAAGGAATTTTGAACTTTATTCACCGCCCTTATCGGAGCTAAGCCTCTTGATTTATTTATCAAGGTGATATATAAGCTTAGCTTTATATTTTAAATTGCTAGTTCCAGATCATATTTAGATTTTAAGAGGTAGACTTTAGTGAACCTAGAGTAGTCATCTACAAAGGTTATATAATGTGTCTTAACTCATCTACTAGTAGCATATTTAAAGTCATCTAAGTCCAAATGAACAAATTCTAACATTTTAGTCTTTCTAGTGGTCACAAATTTAAAAGGTTTTTTTAGCATGATTGGACTATAGACATGTTTGACATTTAACAAAATTATCAAAATTGTGAACAAGTATTAGTCTGAGTTGTTTTAACCTTTTAATATAATAAATATTAAGATGTCTTAATCTACCATGTCACATATACAAAGATTCAACAATGCAAATGCATTTTCGTTCATAGTTATGGTGTTCAAAACAGATAAACCCCCATTAAAATACCATTTCCCAACAAAGTCATTACTTCTAGTTATAACTATTTTCTAACCCTCGACAACTAGTTTAAGGCCCACTTTTTTGAGAAAAACTCTGGAAACTAGATTTATGCGAAGCGAGGGGACGAAGATAACATCATTTAACTCTAAGGTTTTACCAAAAGTAAGTTTGAGAAGAAGTTGTCATTTTTAGAGAACGGCGGTGGTCGTTGAGTTCCCTATGTAAATGCTTTCTCCTTCAATCACTTCCTCAAACTTCTTGAACAGGTTCTTATTGAAGCATAAGTGTCTGGAAGCTCTAGTGTCAAGGATTCATTCGCTCTTGTTTTCCACTATACTTGCCTCAACCATCACAACAGAAATTATCTCGTTGGTCTTAGTTAGGTTGATAAAATAAAGTAGTAATATGAATAGTGTGATAACTCCGCATTGTAAAAATAAAAGACAAGTAAAAGTGATAAATAGGGTTAGCGTTTTCTTCAGGGATCAATTACGATTAATGGTGTTTATTCTAGTATAAATGTATTGTAATGTAAATAACATAATAGTAAATAGTTCAAATAGAAGAATATTTGGTTGGTTTTCCAATGATTAACAACTAAGACAGTAAAAGAAATAATGAATAAGCTAAGGATTGAAATAAACAACTAAGTAAATGAAGCAAAATAAAGTAAATGATTAACTATATGAGATGGTTGCTTGAGGGATTGCTGGTAATAAGTTGTGAGGCTAATTAATCTTGTTACTGATAATGGCGAGTGGTTGTGTTCACATGAGCCAGGATTCAAGTGCACTCTAAGTCTCCGTCTGGGTGATCTTAGCGCTCAACCTTACAAACCTGAGGTTTTTGGGTGAATTAATTTCCTGACCCTATTGACTACATAGCGTGCAATAACCAACCGATTCAAGTACTAAGCGCTTATGTACTACTTCTGTAATTAGGCCCCTCGTTAAGATGTTAGCTCAATTACGAAAATTGTGTGCTACTTGGCCAGAACACATGAGTATTTAATACAAAAACATAAATAATGGAATAATAAAATAAACCCAACTCAATTAAATATCAAATGGATATCCCAAATACAATAACTTAATAAGAAAACTAAACACAACGTCTTACAATAGCATCTTCAAGCAAACAAGGTTTAGCTCATACTACTGGAGAAACTAATTAAAGATAAACTAATGAAAACTAAGAACGATTCATGTATAAAACTGAAAATAAAAAGAACTTGTTGTTGATGACGAAGGGAAATGGTGATTAGTTGAGGTAGAATAGGTGGCTTCATAGCCAAACCCTTGTTCTTCCTCTTCCTTCCCTCCTGGCGCTTCTCTCCCTTTCTGGTTGATGGATAAAATGATAGATAATTCCAGAGATAATGAAATGGGGCTGGAAAAATAGCTTATATAGGTTCTAAAAACGTTTGGACCCCTTTTAGGTTTGGAAAATTAGGATTGGAAGGGGCCCAACCCGTTTTACTTAACCAGATTTCTGGTTTGAACCATGGTGGATGCAACTGGCATAACTTCTTCATCTTAACTCCGAATTGACTTCCGTCACTTGTGAACGACCCTGACTTCAAGCTCTTTCTAAATAAAATAATTCAGGTCCATAACTCTCACCAATAAGATATAGTGACTGAAACACTAAGGTGCAAGATTTCTTCAGTTAACGCTTCAACTTCTCAAAGTGGCTCTAAGCTCAATTTCTGCTTTGACTTGGGTTTTCACTTGACTCTTTGACTACTTCTCCTCATCTTGGTCCCTTGTATCAAGAATGTAACTGAAAGCTACACACTTAACACACAATTAAGACATAAAAGCACTAAAAATAGTAATAAGTCCAAAACTAGAAGTAAAAAAAGTGAAATATAATAAGTAACATGGAAAAATCTCTCACTTAGTCCCAATAAACTCCTAAAATAATGGCTCATGAATGGATTTATCCATCACAAAAAAAGATACATCACCCCCCACACCCTCGCCCCAAACTTTAAAATTTTTGCGATGCGTTATTCTCTATTGACAGTTTTTATCCAAAATCGTCGTTAATTTTGCGACTCGTCATCTCATACTGACGACTCACTTAATGAGTGTTTTGGACGAAAACTGTTAATAGCGGTAATGAGTCAAAAAATTAAAGTACATGAAGGTAATCAAACTTGTTAAAAGAGGTTATTTGACAATTAAGATATAATAAAAAAGCAAAAAAAAAAAATTTACTCTACTAAATATGCTAAAGTTACTATACTAAATACCGTTAATATACATATGGCTAGCAACTAAACACAAACATCTTAACTCCGAATTGACTTCCGTCACTTGTGAACGACCCTGACTTCAAGCTCTTTCTAAATAAAATAATTCAGGTCCATAACTCTCACCAATAAGATATAGTGACTGAAACACTAAGGTGCAAGATTTCTTCAGTTAACGCTTCAACTTCTCAAAGTGGCTCTAAGCTCAATTTCTGCTTTGACTTGGGTTTTCACTTGACTCTTTGACTACTTCTCCTCATCTTGGTCCCTTGTATCAAGAATGTAACTGAAAGCTACACACTTAACACACAATTAAGACATAAAAGCACTAAAAATAGTAATAAGTCCAAAACTAGAAGTAAAAAAAGTGAAATATAATAAGTAACATGGAAAAATCTCTCACTTAGTCCCAATAAACTCCTAAAATAATGGCTCATGAATGGAATTATCCATCACAAAAAAGATACATCACCCCCCACACCCTCGCCCCAAACTTTAAAATTTTTGCGATGCGTTATTCTCTATTGACAGTTTTTATCCAAAATCGTCGTTAATTTTGCGACTCGTCATCTCATACTGACGACTCACTTAATGAGTGTTTTGGACGAAAACTGTCAATAGCGGTAATGAGTCAAAAAATTAAAGTACATGAAGGTAATCAAACTTGTTAAAAGAGGTTATTTGACAATTAAGATATAATAAAAAACAAAAAAAATATTTACTCTACTAAATATGCTAAAGTTACTATACTAAATACCGTTAATATACATATGGCTAGCAACTAAACACAAACATCTTTAACTCCAAAAAAACAAGAAGTTTCATGTTCTATTTATTTGTATTTAATGAGATTTTATTTTGGTTCAAATACATAATCAATAAAGACTTTATATCTTTTGATCTATTCGAATTTGAATATGTTTTGGTTAATTTATTTTTGTAAAAAATCAAGTAAAATCTGATTTGTTATGATGCTGTTGCTTAACAAATAATTTCGATTCAATTATTTATCTCGTAAACCATTTTATCACTTAGAAATCAAACATGACTTAATCAACAATCAATATTGACATATATGTTTCAGTCGCCTCATGGTCTCCCTCTCTATTATATATGTTAGCCATTTGAGAGGCACATCATAATCGTCATTGTAAGACTCATTGATGGATATTTTAGATTTGGTAATATACTTTTCATCTTATATCTTTTAATTCTATATTTTTATATTTTCTTTTATAATAGACAAGATGTTATTACGTTGTGGAAAATTCATTGGTGCTCAATCATGTTACATTATAAGTTAAAGATGGTTAGAGTAATATGCAGCAATCAAGAAATAATAAGATCAAATTTTACTGAAACAAAATAGATTTGAGTCCAAAGTTACTTTTTTTTTTTTTTGCATACATATGAGGCATTAAAGCCAATTAAACAAAACGTTCATGAACAAACAATCAAGAAAAAAACACTTATTATGGGCCTAGAACAACTCTATTAGTTGCTCGCTCGCTCCTATCATTTGTAATGTGCTTCCATAAGTAATCCGGAGGGTCCTCAAACTCTATAGGAGCTGAGTTCAAATGAGCTCCTTCCTTTGCTAATTTATCAGCACAGAAGTTCGCTTCACGGTAAATAAAACTAACTTCCATACTGGAGTGATTACGCAATATTTCCAAACATTCTCGTGCAAGGGTCTCAATCCGACTGCCTGATTACGTTGTGGAAAATTCATTGGTGCTCAATCATGTTACATTATAAGTTAAAGATGGTTTGAGTAATCTGCAGCAATCAAGAAATAATAAGATCAAATTTTACTGAAACAAAAGAGATTTGAGTCCAAAGTTACTTTTAAATGTATTAAAAAAATTCATTGGCTCGATCATGCTGCATTTTGAGCCAAAAAAGACAAAGGAAAAAAAATCATGCTACATTTTTCACATATACACTGGTGAAGGATAAAGGCTCCCTTGTCAAGCATAAGCAAGCACTATCAACAATTGAATCCACCTATTCTAGCGGAGTGGGGCTAAGGAAATCATGATTATAGAGTAACTTGTTTTCTTTTGCTTTTCTGTGGTCTTTAATAGTTATTTGGTAATCAACGCTTTTTTTTTGTTGAAATTTGGGTAATCAACGCTGATCCTGATCTTTAATGCGAGTTATTTTCATAAATCCTGATCTTTCAAATGATCTTTATCTTTGAGACTTTATGATATTATTTATAATTTTTTTATTTTTCTGTTAGTTAATAGTCCGTCGAACACCACATTAATACCATCATGTAATAAATTGCTATGTCATCAAATCTAACTTCGATTTTCTTTTTTTAAATTTTATTTGATTTTTTTCTTCTTTTTAATTTCATTTTAAAAAAATAAAACCTAAACTCATCGTTAGGGCTGCAAACGAGCCGAGTCGAGCTGAATACTAGATGTACAGGCTTGTTTGTTTAATATCTCGAGCCGAGCCGAGCTCAAATTTAAACGAGTCGAGCCCGAGCTTTCAATGATCCAAATCAGATGTGTTATAACTTGTTTATTTAACTTATGGAACCATCTTTTTTAGTTGTTTTTTATGGTTGAAATGAGATTTTCATGAATATTTGGTATTTGATGGAGTGTATAACATGAAAATATGAAACATAACATTAATAAAAAAATAAATGTCTAAATAAATTAAAAATATCCAATTTAATATTGAAGGTTTAATAGTATATTTATAAGTAAATAATATATTAATTTATAATTCATAATTTTAAACGAGCTCACGATCCGAGCTCGAGCAGGCTCGTTTATTTATCGAGCTTAAAATGAAGCTTGAGTTTGAGCTTGTTTATATTCGAGCCGATCTCGAACGAGCTTTTCTCCGAGCCGAGCTCGAGCGGCTCTCGAGCGGCTTGGTTCGTTTGCAGCCCTACTCATCGTCTTCACAAACCCCATAGCCATCTCCGATTCTCTTGATCCACTGTGATTTGCCTCCCACAACCACCACGGATTCCCTCCACTGTTAATTGCCTCCCTCCAAATACCTCCAAATACCTCTTCCAAGAGGGAGTGTGTTGGGCAAAGAAAGACTACAACCTGGTGCAGCATCCAAACATTGATATGCCAAAACTACAAGTAGTCAAGCTGACGCGTAGCTTCAAATCGAAGGAGTATGTGCGTGTTACATCTGCTTCCAAAATCTAATCCAAAGTTTAAAATCAGATAATAATCCGAATGGAGATAATAATTCGCGAAAAGAAAATAAATCATTTTCATTCCACTAACATTACTTTACTTCGTAATAAATTACTATCCTACTTTTTCTTCTTTAATTGCACAAAAAAGCTTCACTATAAATTTAACTAACTTATTAATTGATTTATTACTTGTCAAAAAAAAATCATTTGTCCCAGAGTCATGTTCGCGGTTCACCGTCGACATTCTTCTCACCTGCATTGTAGATCACAATGCTTGTTCTCTTCCTATGGTATCACTTTCTAATCCCAATCTAAGGTGGTGGTAATGCTAGAAAGAAAATGTTAGTGTTTTATTTGTATGAACTAGTAAAACATAGGGATGACAATAGATCGGATATCCTCAAAAAATGACATAACCATATCCACATCCATTTTAAAAAATGATAACTAAATCCGCATCCATTAACCATCGAATTTTAAAATTATTTACCAGATCCGCATCCACGGCGGATTCAGATTATCCGCGATTAATCCGCATCCACATCCGTAATTGTTCAATAGGATTTAAATAATAAAATTCTTATAAAATATTTTTTAACTATAGAATTAGCTACTTAATTATTAGGTGACTATTGGATAGGTATTAGACAATATAAAAATAAATTAGATAAAATCAATTAGGTGCTTTATGTATGAAATAATTTTATTTGGTCGATAATATGTAGAGTTATTAGTTAAGAAAAACCAAACTTTTTCTTGCTTGTTATTTTTTTTTTGTAGAAACGTCCATACAATTTAAAGTTATTCTCAAGAATTGCAAACTAATTGTGTTCGTGAAAATCATTTAAAAATAAGTACACTTCACAAAACAACCATCTTTCACTTCTCAACCCTTAATTTAACACATATACACCAATTAATTTGACTTAACATTTCATCATAAACATTAAACTAAGACAAACACGTCACCATACATTAACAAGTACAAACCATTAATATTGACTTAACATTCCACCCAAAAAACGTTACATCACACCATGTATTTTACAAACACACAACACTATTTTTGTATTGAAATCCCGATACAATTTAGAAGACATAACAATACTACACTTCCAACACATTACAATGTCAACCCATTATTCTCCAATACAAACACCATTTTTTGCTTTTCATTACAGCATAATAGATTGAGTAGTATTATTTCATATCATCACCTGCATGATCAAGCTCCATTCAATTCATCACTTCAAGTTGCAAAGAGGGCTATTCTGCAATTAACTTATGCCTCAAACTGGGTTAATTTGAAAATCGTCCAAGTAATTACATCCACCCCGAATAATCTATCCACCACCAGACTAATAAATAAAGAGTTCATAATTAAGAAAAACCCAATACCCAAAAGCTAAATCTGCTAAAAAGATAAACTTTAACAATACCCTAAATTCGAAAAGATGAAAAACAGTACACAATGATGTGAACTGGACAAGGTAAACAAGGTAAGAACTTTCCTCCCATTTGCTGATTCCACATCCTCCACATACGAGGATAATGATTGAGTCATCACAATATTACTAAGATTATTTATACGATTACCATTAATGGTTTCCCAATCCTAACAGCGGAAGAGAGGAAGACAGCGGCGCCGGTGTATTATTGCCTGGATGGTGCTGGGTAATCATTTGATGATGATTTTGATTTGGGTTTTGGATATCGAAAGAAATAGCAAGATGAGGAGTGATTAGGGTTTGAGATAATGACATAAGTTTATTTAGAGATGGTAATTCTTCTTCTTCGTCTTTTGTTTCAATACAGATTTTTCCTTTTGCTTCATTGGAGTTTAGCCATATTTTTCTTATGCCCGCCAAAAGTATTATCTTCTACACCCAAAAATAAACTCGCTAGACTTACTCACTAGTTTTGGTGTAACAGCGCGATTCTTGGGTTTTGATCAGATTTGGTTTCCTTTTCTTTGAACAAAAAAAAAGTTTCCTTTTCTCTTGCACTATTCTAAGTCGATTGCGTTTAATGGGAGTGGCGCGTCAAACTACGTGAATGGGGAATTGGGGTATTTGGGTCAATTCGTTGGTATTGACTCTTTAGGCCAAATATGGTGGTGTGTGGTCCTCTTAGGTAACTAACCCTATTATGTATAATTTTTGTATATATGAAATATATTTATATATAATACAAATATTTTATTTTTATTTCTTATGTTTTGTTCGGATTTTGGATTATCCATCTGATTATTATAAAAAACCAAATCCTAACGGATTATCCACCGGTTACCTTTTGTACAACCAAACCCTCATGGATGCACCGACGTACCCCTAACATATTTTTTATCGGATCGGATATCCATCGGTTATGGTTGATATTCTAACCATTGCCATCCCTATTTAAACAACATAAAAATATATGCGAAAAAATAAAATGTGAAAAAATAAATAACTTTATTTGTTGAGACTCGCATTGATCCGATATCTTTAAGGTATTTAGGCCACATATTAGTATCTTACGCTTGTTGAAGTCAACTTCCAGAATACAAGAACAAAGTTATTCATAAGAAATGAACACACGAATTCTTCAGAATTTCAACGGATTTAATAAAACTGCTTTTTTCTATCTCTCTTATTATTTTTGTTAATGCTTAATACTTTTAAAATCGGAATGAATCAAATGTTTGAGTTGGTCAACTGTTTATAGAAAATGAATAGGTGGTTAGGTAACCATTAGAAATGGCTATGACTTTAAGAATTTAGAGTTGTTTCTTTTAAAATAAAGACACGTTAGTTAGTAAAAGATTTAATTATTGGATATACTAATGAATCTTCAGTATTTATTATATTTTAATTATTAGGCTTGACCCAATGGTAATACTAAAAAGTTAAATATGAAACAATTAAAAAACTATAAGGGGTTATTGCTAAAAAAATGCCTAATGAAAGTAACTAATTGTTAAATATAGCCTCTAAAAAATTTAAAAAAATACTCAATGAAATGATTATTTATAGAAAACATCTACTCTCTCTTGTAATACCTTTACTACTCTTATGATTAAATATATTATGTTATTTTGATATAATATTTATTTCTTAATATTAAACAAATAATGTGGTAGTTCTGAGATTTTGTTTTTTAAATTGTAATAACTAATTCTAAAAAAATCAGATTTTTTTTTATATTTTTGGCAAAACAAATTAATATTTACGTCTATGATTTTAATTGATTTTTTTGATGAACTTCAGTATTCGAAACAGTGAGTTTTCTTTTCGCAAATATGAAATTCACTGTCCGAAACAATGAATTTCATGTATGCGGAAAAAATTCAAAATAATTCAAAAAAAAGTTCATAGTCATAAATATTAATATGTCTCGTCTAAAATGTAATTATTTTATTCTCTGTTTTTTTCAAATTAGTTATGAGGATTTTAAAAAAAAAAATATCGGACGCGCGCGTGTGATGGAATTAGTAGTAGGTGGTGGTTGTGGTTGTTGTGGTGGTGGTGGTTGTTGTGATTGCAGTGGTGGTGGTGGTGATGGTGGTTGTGGGGGTGGTGTTGGTATGGTTAATAGGGTTGTAAAGGGGGTGGTGGGTGGTGGTGAGGGGGTGGTGATGGTTGTGGTGGTGGTGGGGGTGGGAAGTTGTAATAAGGTGGTTAAATTTAAATGATAAATAATAGAGTAATTAAAATTGTTATATAGGAGTATTTTTGTTAAGGGTGGTTTTTAATAAATAATTCTTTTGGGGGATGTTTTTAGCAAATAAATTTTTTAATGACCCGTTTTTAATTAATGGTTTTACTATATATACCTACAAATAAATAAATTAGGGGTTATTAGAGAAAACATCCTCGTAGAGTAGTCTAATATTTCTTTTAAGCCTTCAATAATTTATTTTATAAAAGAATGCCTAATGAAGTAATTATTTATAGAAAACAACCCCTTTATATTTTTTATACCTTTACTACCCTTATTATTAAATATATTATTTTATTTTAATATAATATCAATTTTTAAATATTAAACAAATAATAGGGTACTTCCATCATCACCACCACCCCACCACCACTACCACCAACACCATGTATTTACCCACAACCACCACCACAACAAGCACCACCACCACAACAACCACAACCACCACCACCACCTACTAATACTAATTCCATCACACACGAGCGCGTCCGTGAAACTTTTTTAAAATCGTCATAACTAATTCAAAAAAGATCAGAAGAATAAAAAAATTGCATTTTTGGATAAAGCAAATTAATATTTATGTCTATAATTTTTTTGGATTTTTTTAATTTTTTTTTTCGCAAACACAGATTTTCATGTTCAAAACATGAAATTCACTGTTTGAAATAGTAATTTTTTTTGCACACGGATTTTCATGTTTAAAGCATGAAATTATCTGTTTAAAACATAAAATTCCGTGTCTGCGAAAAAAATTCTAAAAAATTCAAAAAATTCCAAAAAAATCATAGACGTAAATATTAATTTGATTTATCCAAATATATATTTTTTTATTTTTGATTTTTTAAATTTTTTTTAGAATTAGTTATGACGATTTAAAAAAATATCACGGACGCGCGTGTGTTTATTAGTTTTTGTTTTTGTTTTTTATTTTATTTTATTTTTTTTAATTACTACATGTAGGGGTATTTTAGGTTGAGGCATTTTTTAATAAGAGTAATGATATTTGTCACCCTTTTTGTATCACTCTTTTATCACTTCCTACGTGTATGTCTACATGTACCAATGAATTGATTTCTCTATCTTATTTAATTTTTCTCTATCTTTTATTCAAGGAAATCAGAACATATATATAGAAGGGTGATAAAAGGGTGATACAAAAAGGGGTGACAAATATCATTACTCTTTTAATAAAGAGTCTTATTCTAGGTACCTTTTTTTTAAATAAGTTTTTTAATAGGCATTAATATATAATTGGCTCAAAAAACAAATACCGCCTTAGTTTGAAGTCTTAATGACACAGACTAGTTATAGCCATTCAAATCTGAATTGGCTAGGAAAAAAACAAATTGTATTAATTTAATATTTTAATGAACCAAATTAAGATTTCATTAAGTGCAACAAACCCCAAAATCGAATTCATTCAAATACTAAAATTTAACGAAATAATTTTTATTCAAATGTTATTCAGCATTCAATATTTATACCTAAAGAAATCAATGACACCATAGTCTATTTAGGCCCGTTTGGAAATGCTTATTTTAAAATAAAAAAATGTTTTTAGAATAAAATTTTAAATTTTAAAAAAACTATTAAAAAAATTTTAAAATCTAAAATTACTTTAAATACTTCATTTAAGAAGTATAAAATGTTTTTTAGAGGTTAAAACACTTTAAAAAGTTTTAAAAAAATTTAAATATTGTTTCAAAAAAATAATTCCAAACATGCACTTAACCATAGTTTTGTGTTTTAAAAGCCCAATCTATAGGATTTCGTCAACACTAAGGTTTTGAATCGATTAAAAGTCCAACGAGACGGGTTTTAAGTGGGCCATTTAATCACCTACCAAAATATACAATAGGTAAACTTGACATAGACCATTACTTAAATACCACGCCCAATTTGATAAAATTGATATACAATACCAAAATCACAATAGAGAGATAAAACTAGGGTTTTACTTTCACTCGTAGCAACAAGAAGCAAAGATGTTTCCAGGGATGTTCATGAAGAAGCCAGACAAAGCAGCCGCTTTGAAGCAGTTGAAGAGCCACGTGGCAATGTTCGGAACATGGGTCGTGGTTATTCGGGTCACCCCGTATATTCTTCACTACTTTTCAGATAACAACGAGGAACTCAAGCTCGAATTCTAGTTTTTGGTAATTTTTCCTATTTTCTTGCTATTAATTTCATACAGAAGTATGATTACTATATTTGTGGGTTTTTTTACTCTATGATGCTTATTTCCTCATGCTAGGTTTAGTATGTATGATTGTATAAATTTTAAATTGTGCAGCTAATAATCAGCTAGATTACTGTGTTAATTATAGCTAATTAAGTATAAATTGCAGCATTGGTCCCTGTTTTACGTGAAATAGACAAATCTAGCCGTGTTTCACAATATGTTAGATATAACATATTTAGTATGTATGATTTTATGAAATTCAACCTGTGCAGCTAATAATCAGCTAGATTACTATGTTAATTACAGCTAATTAAGTGTAAATTGCAGCTTGGTCCTGTTTTATGCAAAAAGTCAAAACTGCCACCGTGTTTAACAATATGTTAGATAGTATCGTATATAGTCTGTAAAATTGTATGCAATTTATATTGTGCAAGTAACAATCAGCCATATCATTGTGTAAAATGAGTTGTATGCTAATTACTTGCTGATTAAGTGTAAATTGTACTATTGGTCCCTGTGTTATGCGAAATAGTCAAATCTTTACTTGTGTTTCACATGTTAGATATACTCTGTCTTGTACTCTAACGTTAAACGTGTTTGTAGGCCTTGATTTATATGTTGTTTTTGTGATAAAATATAGTTTAATTTGTATAATATAGGGACTTATAGTGCAATTTTTGCATTATATAGGGACCTTTAGTGCAATTAACTCATTTTTTTTGGCCCCTGAACTCCACCAACAATTTTTTTTTGGTCCGGAGCATCTTTTTAGCGAACAATTTGTTTTTAGGCCGAGCATCTTCTTAGAGTTCGATATATTTTTGTTGATTTTTTGACATTATATAGGTTTTTTGATATATAATATAGGGACTTAATAGTGCAATTAGCTTAAAAAATAATATAGTGATTTTTTGCAATATATGGACCTATATGCAATTAACTCTTTTTTTGTTTTTACCCACACTTGTTTTGGTCCCGATTTGTTTTTTGCCCGATCATCTTTTTAGGGTTCGATTATTTTTGTTGATTTATGACAATGTATTAATATAAGGACTTATATTGCAATTAGCTAAAAGAATATCATAGGGACCTTTGCATAATGTAGGGACCTAGTGCAATTTTTGCATAATATAGGGACCTATAGTGCATTAGTTTCTACTTGTGGTTAATTTGTGGTACATGTTTCAGGTTTTCTGGGTGAGAAGTAAGATGGTTTGGATGTAGAAGAAGCTTGTGATTCTAAATGTAATATTCATTATTAAATGTCTTTCGTTATCACTTTTTGTTTTGAAGACTTATTATTACACTCACATAGGAATGAATAAATATACATTTTTTGCTTCATCAGATTTTGTATTGGTTTGAATTGTTTGATGATTTAATGTATGTCTTAGCTTAAAATCTCATCTCAATTCCTTTGGTTTCACTTCTATACATATCAGTGAACCTGTTAATAAGCAACTTTCTGATTCCAAAACAAAAAGCATTTAAAAAATTCATTTTTTTTTAATCTTTTCCAATTTTTTTTATAATTTTCCCTAATCTCTCCTAGATATTTTTTTCTGTAACAAATCTCGATGGAGAAAAGAGGAAAAGAAAAAGGAAAAATACCCTCAGGATACACAGTGTTTAAAAATTTGACAACCAGGTATCTAAGATTTTAAAATTTGACAAATAAGCGACCGAGTTTTTTAAAAGTCTGCAAAAGTTCTTCTTTAAAATTTGACAAATAAGCGACCGAGTTTTTTAAAAGTCTGCAAAAGGTCTTCATGTCCCCTCTATTAGACCAATTGGTCCCAAAAAGGATTTGTTTTGAACAAACCAATTCTAAAGGGTTGGATTGTTATAACTACTTGAGCTTTTTAATACTACATCGGTCATGATTGTTATAACAACTTGGGCTTCTTGAATAATCCACCGTCAAAGCTGAATATACAAATACAACTTCAACCTAATATTATTATTTCAAAGAATGTCTCTATCGCCCGTTTAATCACAAATAATACTAGTCTGTTGATTCAGTTCGGATCTCTTGTGAAAGAGAAACTTAAAACTAGACAAATTAGATTGGATCTGGGTCTTGGATAGTCTAATATCTCATCCAGCAACTCCTGCCTCTAGTTATGAAGATGCTCTGATGATAGATGGAGACGATGAGAAGGTTGAAGGTACGACAAAAGATATAGAGGAATTTAATGACTTGGAAAATGAGATGGGTCAGTGGAATGGGGAACAATTGATGGAAGCTTAATTGGTTTGTAGGGTTGTCCCACAACAATCCAAGTGAATCAATGATCTACTCATGAAACTGTTAAGGAGCTGGTACGCCCTGGACAAAATTTGCGTTGATGGATTCTATTAAGCATAATAGTAATCTAAAACTAAACAACAGTTCTCTTTTATCGAAAAAATTGAGTATCAAGCTTGACATGAAAGTGATTGTCTAATAGGCAAGTCTAGGAGGGCTCGTAGACACAATACCGTTAGACAACTGCTCTCAGACGGAGTTATCACTATTGATTACGTTTGATTAAAGGATAACATAACAAATCTACTGACCAAAGGTCCATAAAGAGATCAAGTACACGTGTTGTCAAGGGGAATGGGTCTTAAGCCTATGAAAGTTGAGTTTCCATGATGAGAACCCTACCTAGCAAAGTGGAGATCCCACAATCTAGGTTCAAAAGGAAAACTGAATCATGAAACTGCAACTTGGTGTGACACACTATTGGGAGACCTCCCTAAACCATTAATAGGACAAAAGTATACATCTCTACATGTAAAAGTAAAAGTAAAGGATAAGCTAAGCTTCTAATGGTTCTTGTATCTTTGATAGCATAAAATAGAGTAATGCAGATTACTCTAGACAAGAGACCACCTATATGAATAACGTGGGTTGTGCCAACCTACAAGATTTTTTTTAACAAAATTCTCTTTCGGTTATTCATGAAACACCAGGATTTGTCTAGGTCGTAAATAGACACAACCATGAGAACGAAATAATGTTTGTAAGGATACTATGTAAGTTCTATTAAATTGGCTTAACAAACGCTGAAGTTTATGACATTGCATTCACTAGTTAGCAAGTAAATTTGACAGCCCTTACTAGAGAGTGTTCAAGGCCAAAAGCTATCTTTCTCGACATAATATTCTTCTACTCGATATCCCTTACTAAAGAAGGTTCACGGCCAAAAGCTACATTTCTTGACATAGTATTCTATTACGCTTCTCTCTTACTCTCTCTCGTACTTAGCATTCTCTTGCATATTTTGGAGTTGGTTAATCAATTTTATTCCTCTTGGATTGTTAGTCAAATGAGTTTTTATCAAGTGTTGACCAAGTTGACTATGACTTGATTAATATATTTATCTAATTGTAAATACTAACGTAATATATTCACATGGTTAAAAATCATTTGAAGTTGAATGAGAAATTGAGTCATAAAATTTTGGAAAAAATAAATAAAGAAATAAAACATATATTTATATATGTTTATATAGCTCAACTGGCCAGAGCCTTGGTTCTCCTTCTAAGCGGTACATGTTCTAATGGATTCAATGAATCCGAGTCCAAAGTGGCTCTCCGATGTGTTAAAAAAAAGAACGAAATAAAAGTTTTTATTTTACAATTAGGCTAGACTCATTAATTGTTTTTCTTTGATGTGTAAGTCTTTAACATAACCAATGGGCCAAACTCAATAGTCAATAAATAGTAAAGATCCATCATTATTGAGTCCGACTTAATAGTCTGGCCCAATAGTTATGTCTCATACTAACTAACGTGTCTTTATTTAAAAGACACAACTTCAATTGCTTAAAGTCAAAACCATTTCTAATGGATACTTAGCCACCTATTCATTATTTATAAATAGTTGACCAAATTAAACATTTGATTCATTCAGTTTTGTAGAGCATTAAACATTAAATTTATAAGAAGGAGAGAGATAGAAAAGAAGCAGTACTGCTAAGTTCGTTGAAATTCTAATGAATTTGTGTGCTCGTTTCTTCTGAATAGTTTTGTTGTTGTATCCTGGAGGTTGAAACCAACAAATATAAGACACCAATACGTGACATAAATACTTTAAAAACATCAGATCCAATCTGAGTCTCGACAAGTAAAGTTATTTATTTATTTTTATGTTTTATACTTTATTTTTACATTCTTGTTTATATTGTTTCCTAGTTCATACAAATAAAACACTGATGATAGTGGGTTTTACTTTGTAATGTTACAAGACATTAAACTAGCAAATAATTAAATATATACTATCTTTAAATTTCGGGTCTAGATGGTGATTATTTGTTGTACATTGTATAGTTCTTAGCATATTAATATACCCATTAACCAACCAAAAATAAATATTAGTTTGAAATATAAAAAATCCAATCTTATTCGTGTTTATTGTCGTATGTGTTTATTTCTAACTTAAATTTTTATTTATATGTCGGGTAAATTTTTTATATTATATAAAATTAGATAATAATTAGATAACATAATTAAAATATGGGATAGTTCCCAATTAATTAACGAATTCTCAAATTCTATTTTCTAAAAAGAAAAGGAGGAAAATCCTTCCTACTTACTCATAGTTTAAATGATTAATCTCAATTAAACACTTTGTCATATTTACCTTCCATTATAAACTTTAATGTTATTTTAATTATTTCTTATTTTATATTATAAATTCTGGCCACCGCCACCGCCACCGACTACCACCACCACCTCATGCATTTACCACCGACTATCACCACCACCTTATACATTCTCCACCAAACACCACTACCACCACCACCACCACCTCATGCATCCACCACCTTTCCCACAGCCACAACCACATGTATCCACTTCCACCACCATCACCACCATCACCTCATGCATTCAACACCACCGCCACCTCATGCATACAACACCACCACCATCATTTTATGTATCCACCACCACATAATGCAACCACCACCACCACCTCATGCATCTACCACTACCACCGCTACCTCATGCATCCACCACCATCACAACTACATGCATCCACCACCACCACCACCATCTCCATTTATTCTTTGCCGACCACCACCACCAACTAGTTCCGCCACCACCGTCACCACCAATCACCACTAACTAATTCCATCACACGCGCGCGCCCGTGAAATTTTTTAATAAAAATTCTAATTAAAAAAATCAGAAAAATAAAAAATTTGCATTTTTTGGCAAGATAAATTAATATCTAGGTTTACGAATTTTTTTGATACTTTATTTTTTATTTTCGATATTCCACTTTATGTGTTGCTATAACCAGTGTTCTAAAACAAGGCCGATAGGCGCTCCGCCTAGGCGTTTCAAAGTGTGATCTGCCTAGAATTTCTCTCAAAGGTGTCTCGAAGGTTCGTCAAAGCAAAACCTTTCATATACTACCCAATCAGATTAATGGGTCACCCAACCCAAATAATACCTAGCAAACTAGCCCATGAATAGTTAATTCAATCTAATCTAACCCAACACATAAGAAAAATATAAAGAATAAACTATTTAGGTTAGAGTTTGAACGCGCGAGAAAAAAAAAGAAGGTAATATTAATATTTTAAATTGGTCATTTTCTAGGTTAAATAATAATGATTATTAATATTTTATAGTTAGATATATGTTATTTATATTATATTGATATACTTTAAGTATATTAAGATGTAATATTATTCAAATCAATATGTTAGTAATATATTATTTAATATAAATAATATGAAAACCGCATAGGTAAAAACCGCCTAAATTCTAATTAATAGGCCGCGTAGCCATCTAGGCGCTCGAAGGTGGTCAACCGCCATAGCAGCGCGCCTATCACCTTTTAGAACCACGACTATAACACGAAAAATAGATTGTTAATTCCACCACACGCACGCATCTGTAATTTTTTTTTATATTTTATACCAAAAATGTCAAAAAAATAAAAAAAAATGCATTTTTTGAGTGGGCATGTTCATATCCACATTAGCAAATTTTCATGATTTTTTTTTTAAAATTTTGATATTCACTTTTATGTGTCTCTACAACACACAAAAATATATTTATGTATTCCTGTAAAACACAAAATAATAAAATCAATCTAAACTAATCCCTTCTTTGACAAAATCATTTTTTCTCTCTCTTTATTTATCGTATATAATATACCCTACTTTTACTCGTTTTTAAGTATCTAGATGTAACTTTTTGTCCAACCCTTTTTTGTTATTTTGTGTGTTGATGTGATACATCAACCGGTCATTAGTGTATTACAGTAACACACAAATTCACTTAATCTCTTCCAGTCAAGCCCCTTCCTGGCTGTGATTTTATGTATCACATAAACACACAAACGGACTGTTTTGTAAAATGGTGTAGAACAATACTAATCATATTATGAAAATTGTGATAAACTTTCTAAAACAGGTAAAATTTGATGGTTCCTAAATCATCGATTCTTTTGAATGACTCATGTATATTATAGACCCGGTAAAAGAAGTTAAGTAATAAAAAAATACTTAACCATATATAAATTAAACCTGCATAGTTGTAAAAAAAATATTATTTGTATATGACAAAGACTCGTGTTGATAACACGTTATAAACTAAAAGAAAAGAAGATAAGGATATAAAGAAAACACGGTTCTTATATTTCCATAACTAGTAATTTACAATGAAATGAGTTTTATATTTATAGGAAAATAAAATAAGTGACTATTCATTTGTCCTATTTATGAATTATGAATAGGAAAAACAAAATTTAACTTTATGGACATTCATTATTAATAATATAATTTTTTTTGTCAAATATTAATAATATAATTTATTCATAATAATTTTGTTTAATTATAGAATTGAAAATTTTATAGTAAAATTATTAACAATTAAGTTTTATATTTAAAATGAGTAAAATTAGGTAAAAGGTAAAATTAAGAAATAATCCCAAGATTTGTATTTTAAATGAACATTTAAACAAAATCTAATGATACTCTTACAATTATTCATTGTTTTAACAAAAGAAAGATTAGGGCTTTAAGGCTAAGTCAAATGGGATCTCGATTGTAGCAAAAACATACAATTGGGAGTTGAAAAATCTAGTTTAGCTCTCCAGCAGGCTCCCAATTATTAGGTACCCAATTATAGGGTACCCAATTCATAAGTTTTCCTAGCTACATCTAGCTATCCCAATCCACTATAATTAGGGTTTCAGATTTTGGGTTTGGGGGTAGGGTTAGTGTTTTTAGGTATAAGGGCTAAGGTTTATAGTTTTTAGGTTTAGAGCCTATTGATTTTAGGTTTTATGGTTTTTAGGGTTGATGTTTTATGGTTTTTAGTTTTGTTTTTTTATGATTTTTAGTGTTTAGGTTCTCCGATGCTAAGTTAATAGACACTGATTTTTTTCCTATGTACTACATCATTACACAAAATGATCGGTTTATGTGTTCATGTGATATTTTGTGTGTTGATGTAATACACAAATGATAATACATGTAATACATGTTTTGTGTATTGATGTAACACACAAAATAAGAGAAAAAAGGTTGGAGAAAAAGATAATACACCAAGATAGTAAAAAACGAGTAAAATTAGGGTATATGTAATTGATAAAGAGAAAAAATGATTTTGTTAAGGAAGGAAATAATTTAGATTGATTCTATGATTTTGTATGTTACAGAAATACATAAATATATTTTTGTGTATTGTAGGAACACATAAAACTGAATATCGAAATTTAAAAATAAAAAAAAATCAAAATGATTCGTTGATGTAGATATGAACTTTCCCCGTCAAAAAATAAATTTTTAATTCTTTTTGATTTTTTTGGAATTAATCATGATTTTTTTAATTTTTTTTAATTTTTTTGGAATTAATTATGATCTTTTAGTTTTTCTAATTTTTCGGACATTAATTATGATTTTTTATAAAAATAAATTCCGGACTCGCGCGTGTCGTGAAATTTGGAAACTCTTTTTCCGTGTGTCATATGAACCCATAAAACAGATTATCGAAATTTAAAAAATAAAAAAAATAAATTCAAAAAAATTCGTAGACGTTAATATTAATTTGGTGGGAATGGTGGTAGGGTTGTTGGGGTGATTGTGGCGGTGGGGTGGTAGTGGTGGAGGTGGTGGGCGGTGGTGGTAGTGGGGGTGGTGGTGAAAAAAATAAAAATAAAAATTATATAATAAATGGGAAAAATAATAAGAATTAAATGATATATATAATTAAAGTAATTATTGATAGGTTTGTGGGTATTTTTGTAATCTTCCAACTTTTTGTTCTTAATTGTGAATTAACTTAAAGTTGTATTTAATTAGAAATAAGTTCACTTTCCGTGTAATAAATTGGGTGTTGCCTCTACAATACTAGATGTGCAGACTTGTTTTTTTAACTTCTCGAGTTGAGTCGAGCCGATCGGAGCTCAGATTTAAACAAGCCGAGCAGAGCCAGGCCGAACTCAAATTTAAACAAATCAATTTCAAATTTCAAGAAGTCAAGTATGAGATGTTTAAACTTATTTATTAAGCTTATAGAAAAAAAAAATTAGGAGCCGAACTCGAGATGCTCATGAACAATTTTTTTATGGTTGAAACTAATTTTGCATGAACAATTGGTTTATGATGGAGTGCGTGGTGTGAAAATATAAAGTGTAATATTAATGGAAAAGATAAAAGTCTAAAGAAATTAAAAATATCCAAATCAATAGTGAAAGTTCAATAATATATTTACAAGTTTATAATATATTAATCTATAATTAATAAAGAGATATAATTGAGCCATTCATGAACCAGTTCAAGCGGATTTGTTTATTTAACGAGCATAAATTTCAATTTGAAATTGAATTTGTTTATATTCAATCTGTTCTTCAATGAATTTTTCTTAGAGATGAGTTCAAACGACTCGCGAGCGTCTTAGTTCATATATAGCTCGTGATCTATTAATTACTTAAATTGAACAACTTATTAATTAAACAGAATGTTCTATTAATCTAATAATATCAAAATATATCTTTTAACCTTTCACTAAAATTATGTTTTTTTAGGTGAATGTCACCTAAATGTGTAATCTAGATATAATTGATATTTTTTTTAAAAAAAATGTGAAAAGGCGACCAAGTGTAAAGCTCAGTCGTGGCAGCAACTTGACCTATAAACATGAAATGTCTTGTGTGAAAAGGACAAAAACTATTCAATAAAAAGTAACGAAATTATTTGTAACAAAAAAAAAGTAACGAAATTTATTAGTGAATTTTATTTCTTGTCTTTTATATTATATAGATATCTTATAAGTTATGACTTATATCTCCCAATTCTTTTGAATAGTTGACTTAGCACCCCTCTAATTGTTTTGCAAACATTTTACTCTTAGTTATTTTTTACACTTTTATTCATTTGACGCTTATATAAATTTCAGTTTTTTTTTTGACATTTAAATTTCAGTTATTTCTATGAAATAATATGTTATTCATATAATATAAAATCAATATTATAATACAATCAAGTAAAAACTTCAAGATTATGGTTCATACTTTATATCTTTTTTAATCTTTTTTTTTTTCATAAATATATTCTTGATTCAAATTCTTGATAACGATTCAAACTCTTGATAAAGAGTATTTATTTACCCTTTATGAGATTTTAATTTAATTTATTAAGATGTATTGTTTAGTAATAAAAAAAGTTTCATTTCATTGTTTATTCATTATTTAATACTTTATCACTTAAAAAACAAACTATACCTAACTCTAATAATAATCGTTTTTAAACCGGAAGATATAATTGTCTCATTACGTTAAAACAAAAGAAGCGAGTTTTTTTTATTTGTAACATATTTTAAAAAGATAATTGCAACAAAAACTTATTCAGTAAAATAATTGCAGAACTAACATATAGGCGCTCTTCCGAGGAGCGCCTCCTTCTTTTAGTCAGCCCATTAGTTTAATAGCCCACTAATTAATCTAATTCAGAGGCGCTCCTTTGAAGAGCGCCTTTATTTAAAGAAATATCCTCCTTGGCCACCGATCTGACATTAGTATTATACAAAAATACTTTTCTTGGTCAACGATCTGCCATTAGTTTTATACAATTGCTAATTTTTTTTTTTATAAAAATTTAAAAATAATAAAGTTTTATACAATGGTAATTACTATATAGATGTTTAAATGAGATAATAATTATTAAATAGAATTTTTATGAATTTTTTTTATAATTATTATAGTAAAAGCTATACATTAATTTATATAAAAAAAAGGTTAGCTCACCTCAATACAATGCATCACTTCTCAAGATTAGTATCTTCCTTGGCCACCGATCTGACATTAGTATTATAGTACAAGTTTTACTAATCTTTCTTTATAAAAAATTTAAATTAATAAAGCTTTATTCAAATGGTAATTACTATATATGTTTAAACTAAATAATTATCATTAAATAAAAAATTTATAAAATTCTTTTTTATAATTGTTACAGTAAAAGCTATACATTAATTTAGCTCACCTCAATACAGTGCATCACTTCTCAAGATTGTATAACCAAATAGATATTTATTAAAATGCAGACAAATTGCTCTGGTTAAAAAAAAAATCACTTCTCAAATGGGTATTTACGACAAAACAATAAAAAAAGTATAACAAATTGCTCACTTCAACAGCGCATAAAGCTTTATTATTTTTAAATTTTTATAAAAAAAAAATTAGCAATTGTATAAAACTAATGGCAGATCGTTGACCAAGAAAAGTATTTTTGTATAATACTAATGGAAGATCGGTAGTCAAGGAGGATATTTTTTTAAGTAATGGCGCTCTTCAAAGGAGCGCCTCTGAATTAGATTAATTAGTGGGCTATTAAACTAATGGGCTGACTAAAAGAAGGAGGCCCTCCTCGAAAGAGCGCCTATATGTTAGTTCTGCAATTATTTTACTGAATACGTTTTTGTTGCAATTATTTTTTTTAAATAGGTTACAAATAAAAAAAACTCAAAAGAAGCTTATAAAACTAAAACGAAAACCAACCACTCTTACTTTATTAGTTTAAAACGCAAATACCATTTTGAGAATAGACATGGACATGGATAAACTGACATCAAACTTATGCATAAAGAAAATGATTAAAATAAAGGTAGAATGTTATTATTGGCGTGTTGGCAAATAATTGGACACAAATTTATTTGGTGCAATAATATAGAAAAGAAATATAAAAACAATACATAAAAGTCCAACTTGTAAAGATGAATAGAAATTGACCAAAAATTAAATAAAAATAAAGTAGATAGTGGATTCTGAGCTTTAGAAACTCTGATGCTCACTTTTCTCCAGTCCACGACATCCACCAGGTTTCCCAGGAAATTACTCATTTGGCGCTATTTCCCCAATCCCATCAACCATTATTATACGGGGTTAAATTGTTAAACTACACAGAAAATACATCATAACATTAAGGACCGGAAATTAATGTTTAAATGAGTGTAATGATGGATATAAAAAAAGAAAAATATTATATTGTCTATGAAATGATCAAATTATATAAGTTAGAAAAAACTAAATAATAATAATATTAGATTGTTTATTATTCTCATCATCAATGATAACTAATATTATTTTTTTATAATTTAATTTAAATGATTTGTATTAACTTAAAATATATATTTAATCAGAGTATATGAATCAAATCGATATATTAAATTGAGCCAATTAGAGATTAATGCCTATTAAAAAACTTATTTAAAAAAAGGTGCCTAGAATAAAATTCTTTATAGAAAAATGCCCCATCCCAAACTACCCCTATCATTAAAAATTAAAAAAAAGAGAGATTAGAAAAAAACAAAACAAAAACTAATAAACACACGCGCGCGTCCGTGATTTTTTTTTTAAAATCGTCATAACTAATTCTAAAAAAATCAAAAAAATAAATTTTTTATATATTTGGATAAATCAAATTAATATTTACGTCTTTGATTTTTTTTTCAGAATTTTTTGAATTTTTTGATTTTTTGAATTTTTTTGAATTTTTTAATTCGCAGAACATGGAATTCCATGTTTTAAACATGGAATTCCATGTTTTGATATAAGGAAATTTTTTCCGCAGACACGAAATTCACTGTTTAAAACATGGAATTCCATGTTCTGCGAATTTAAAAATTCAAAAAAATTAAAAAAACAAAAAATTCAGAAAATTCCGAAAAAAATCATAGACGTAAATATTAATTTGATTTATCCAAATATGATTTTTTTCGATTTTTCTGATTTTTTTTGAATTAGTTATGACGATTTTAAAAAAATTTCACGGACGCGCGCGTGTGATGAAATTAGTAGTAGGTGGTGGTGGTGGTGGAGGTGGTGATGGTTGTGGTGGCTGTAGTGGTGGTGGTGGTGGTGGTGGTGGTGGTGGTGGTTGTGATGGTGGAGGTGGTGATGGTTGTGGTGGTGGTGGTGGTGGTGGTGGAAATACCCTATTATTTGTTTAAGATTTAAAAATAAATATTGTATTAAAAATAAAATAATATATTTAATAATAAGGATAGTATAGGTATAAAAAATATAAATGGGATGTTTTCTATAAATAATTGTTCTATTAGGCATTTATCTCTAAATAAGATAATTAGAGGCTTAAAAAAATTAAAGGCATCATTAAGGAGGCATTTATCTCTAATTACCCCTATTAAATTCCTATATAAAATTTAGATAGAAGATAAAAAGTTAACATAATATCACTAATATAAACTTCGCATAATTTAATCTCGACCCTCCTTAATTTTATCACCTCTTTTAAAAACTAACTAGTTCCATGATAGTTCGCCAAATATGTGAACATTAGAGTAAACCATAAAAACAAAACTTTAAACGTAAAAATGGATGATTTGATAAAAAACAAGTTAAGTGATTGAGCATTGATCTTTTTTTTGATTTTTTTTTTTTTTGAGATTTTTGTTAGTAAAATTTAACATAATATCATCACAATATATAATGTACAAAATGAATAAGAAAATAATAATAATTCCAAGACAAGAATTGAAAAGAGTCACATTCAATAATAATAATAATAATGATAAGAGAAAAAGCCAACATCAAATACAAAATATCTAAAATAATACATATCCATCACATAAACTTACTCGAAAACAGAACATGGTCATGGGCCAGTCTGATAGAGGGACGCGACTTGTTAAAAAAATATGGTAAATATCAAATAGGCAATGGAGAGAATACTAATATTTGGACAGATAAATGGTTGGACACAACATGGAAATTGGAAAAGCCAGAGCAGTGTGCGATATTTAAGGTAAAGGACCTTTTGCAAGAAGGTTCGGCGGAATGGGACATGGAGGTGCTAGATGAACTGTTTCCAGAGCCGGTCATACCGATTATATTAAGGGAAAAGGCTGGAGGAGGAGACCTACTGGACAAATTGATATGGCCTTATACAACGAGCGGAGACTATGCCACAAAGTCAGGCTATAAGGTGATTATGGAGGCAGAGATTAGGGAGGCACCTGGACATTCCAATACAGTTCAGCACGAGAGCAGGTTATGGACCACGGTGTGGCGCTCAAATCTACCTACGGAGGTTAGGATTTTTGCTTGGAAGGCTTGTACCAATGCTATACCAACAGGGAAGAATTTGATCCAGCGTCATTGTGAAGTGGATGGGAAATGTCTGTGGTGTAAGGCGGAACAAGAAACAGTGGAACATTTACTGCTCACTTGTAATATAGCTAAGCTTGTCTGGGCAGGATCCGCGTTACAGATAAGCATAGGTCAAACGGTGGAGCATCTGGGAGAATGGATATTAACGATTATGAATACATTTGTACAAGGGGGATGGAGACGAGAAGTGGTCATATCTTATGTGTTGTTAATAATCTGGAACTTATGGAAGTCCAAAATGAAAAGTCGGCATCAAAATTATATTATTGACACAGATGAAGTCATCAGATCAGTCAACAAACATATGGATGAAAGGTTTGGCGGAGATTGGACGTCAAGCCAAAATCTGAAAAATATTTCAACAGACACAGGAAATAGAGCAGCAAATAATTTAAGTTTCCATATGCAAATAGCTTATACGTGCGACACATCGTTCGAGCAACCTCAACTACCGACTGGAATTGGCGTGGTCCAGATAGTTAAAGATACAGGTAACAGAACAGATCATTTCGAGACCGCTATGTGTAATACGAGTATAGAGGAGGAGGCTCAAGCGGTGGTTATAGCGCTGAAGCAGGCAATTAGGGACAGAAACGAGGGGATTACGGTCTTCTCGGATAACCTCGACTTGGTTCGGGGTATTCAGCAGGTGTCGGCTGCTAATTGGAGGCTTCGACCGTGGATTCGGCAGATTAACAGACTGGCAGTGTTGGTAGCCCCAGTCTTTTTCAAGCACATCCCAAGGCAGTTCAACGGTCGTGCAGACAACTTAACTAAGAAAGCCAGACACAGGGCACAACAACAGGGAGGAAATAACTCTGAGCTACTCATTTCTCAATTTTCTCGATTAGGAATCGGATAATAGGATTGTTATTTTGTTTAAATGTATTACGCGCCCAAAAAAAAAGATATATACAAGGAGGGTTGGGGTGAGTTGCAACCCAACCTAACCCAACCCAAATATAGTGAAAATTCTGTTTATTTTATAAAGTAAAAATTATTTAGTAAAAATAGACTCCATCCTTTCAATTTAAATTGTTGTCCTTTTAACTCAAGTAATTATTAACCCTCTAGTTTAAATATTAATTATTATTCTTGAGCTAAACAATACCTTAAAAGAAAAAATAAATTGTCATCCCAAATCTCTCAATCTTAACTTTTAACCCTATCCAAAATAAAATGCTCCTAGACTCTGAAATCTTAAAATCTTGAATCTCATTTTCTAGCCGCCTTCAATCTACCATTCTCTTCCTCCGGTTGACGGCTGCGACCTTAATCTCTGGCCTTTTTTTTCTTTTTCGTTCCTTCTGTTGTTCTTATCCATTTTTTAGATCCGATGTTTTTTTTCCTTTTCTCTTTGTTTTTCTTGTTTTCCATCTGAGTTTTTCTCTCCCATGTTCCTCTTCATCATTACACATTCCCCAAAGAAGCAGATTTGCAGCAAAGTTACGAGTTTGGTGAAGCGAGTCGAGTAGATTGGGGTTTTCATGGGCCCATATTGTCTTGGGCTTCGAAGGCACAGTTCACCGTATTGTATCGTTCTTTGTTTTTGGAACCCATCAATCGACCTCCCATCTCCTCTGTTTTGCTGTAGATTTGGTTCACTGTTTATTCAGAGAAGAACAACAGATTGTGGAACAAACCTTGAAGCTAGAATGGATGCAGTTTTTGTCATATGTAATGGTAGCTGCTCACTTTCTTTAGTTCATTTGTTCTGGTGTACTGGTTTGGAGGTGTTGTGGCTCGTTCGACTTTGGTGGGTTCTTCGGTTGAGAGGCAGGGGACAAGATTGGTGGGGTTGTGTTTGTGGTTAGGCTTTTCTAGCCTTGTCTTTTGTTATCACTATCTAAGGCTAAGTCCAATGGATTCCCAATTGTAGCTAAAAGCTATAATTGGGGGTGGAATATGAAAAAATTGAGCTCCAATAGACTCCCTATTATTGGGTTCCCAATTTTTTCAAAACTTTAGCTACATGTAGCTAACAAAAAGTTAGCTACCCAATTCAATAAATAAATATTTTAAATTATATATAAAAACTAAATAATCTAATTTTTTAAAAATTTTATAGTATAAGATAGTAAATTAATTTTGAGCAAAAAAAAATTAATTATTTAAATTTTTTTAGAATAAAATTAGAATATAACTTTTAAAATTGGGAAGTTGAAATTGGGAAGCTGTTGGAGCAAAACTGTTTTAGAGAGTTAAAATTTGAAATAGGGTAGAGGTTTGATTCCCGATTGTAGCTAAATAATCGGGAAGCTGTTGGACTTAGCCTAAGGGTTGGTGGTGATGCACTGTGTGTTAAATTAACTAGATCAATGGATTTTGACTTTTGGAGTTCCGGGTGCATGCCGTTCACTCGCCACATGTTTTGTTCGAGATTTTTTACTGTTCGGTTAGTTTGACCTGCCCTTGGTTTGATTGGCATGAGGGGTGGTTTTTTCTGTGCTTGTGTTGTTTCTCCGGTTCCTTTCGACTCCTTACACTCGTAGGTGGTGATTCATCTTTAGCCACGAATTTTCATTCAGTTGAATCTGACTTGAGAAACTTTGAGTGTTTGTCGTTCATTTGGAGTCTATTGTGCTCGGATTTTCTTTGTTTGAATGCTCTGGCTTGCGTTTGTTTGGATTGGCTGGAGAAGCAGGTTTTGAGTTTTTCTTTTGGGTGCGTGGTTACTCTTTCGGTTCGTCCAGTCTCGATAACTCCTTTGATCAGAGGGCACCAAGATCTTTGTCAACGCAACTGTCGCCTCGACCATCGAGTTGCCCATCACATTGGTTAGTAAAATGGTAGTCAATTTTCTCCCTCTCGCCCCGAGACTTGACATTGTCTTTCTTATTAGCCATGGTCCCTTGACTCTTAGTGGTTCCAGCCTGCTATTTTGATGGCTCCTTTCTTTCTAGTTCTTTTGCTGCCTTCCTTTTTTTTTCTTGTAAATGTCTCTTGTTTTAGTTGGTTGGTCAAATCACAGTTTTTTGTAACTTTTTGTTTCAATTAATATAAGTTGCTTTGACTTAACAAAAAAAAAAAGCCTTTTTAGTCCAGTCCACCTCTACCGTAAATTTCTGAATCCTCACCATCCATCATGTTTTCGTAACAATACCCACCACATCTACATTAAGCGAAGAAAAACACATCACAACAACGTATTTACAAAAGAAGACAAACGACTATACTGAAATTAGGGGGGCTACCAAACTGCGGTAAGGAGAATTAAAGTTGAATTAACGTACATGCATGCCTTAAGTTTCAACATAATTAATTAATTAAACCAAACAAAACAAACACGTCTTGACTCTTGACCATACTGGATAAATTGATAAAGTAACATACTTTACAAGATTCGTACTGGTTGCAATTATTGTGCTGATCCAAATATTTTTATAATTAAATGAAGTCTTTGTACAGTCAATCTAAGTCTTCTACCATTTTTCCTTGTTTTCATTTCTCTGGTTATTAATCTTTCAACGTCACGCTATACCCCATAGGCCATATCTTATACTTTAATTTTCTCCTTCCTATATAAATCACGTTTCCATGCTTCCACTCTACCAAAACTTCCATACCCTTCTTAAATTTCCAACTCGTTAGTAACCAGTTTAAATCACGCTTTTTACTTATATAAAACCACGAGATAATTATCCTCGGTACCCAAATTTAAAATCCGATTGTAAATCTTGTAATTTTACACGAGCTAAATATCGTCCTACTCCTACCTTATTAATGGGGGTTTGTGCATCTTCTCACATTGATAAGCAAGGAAAAGGAAAAAACATGCCAACAACATTAATGGTAATTGACACGAATGGTGTGCTACAAGGATTCAAGAAACATACTAAAACTAGTCAAATCCTTTCATTTTATCCAAATTGTTTTCTATGCAACTCAGAAACAATGCATATAAATACACTACCAACTCAAGTGTCCCCAAATGATGATGAATTTCTGAAGCTTGGTCAACTCTATTTCTTGATCCCAATTTCAATGTCAAAAAAACCATTTTCATTAGAAGACTTGTGTGCACTAGCTATCAAGGCTAGCTCAGCACTCAATAATGCAGAATATTTAGTTTCAAAATCAGATCAGACAGTTCCATTTTTACATGATCAAGAAGATAACGAGGTTAAATTTCTGGGTAGGCCTCAAGTTTGTTAAAGAAAGACATGTATAAAAGCCATATCATGAACTAGAGGAGGAGGATTTAGATTTCGTAAGAACTCTCTTTAGAATTTTAGTCATGACTACTATAATTGAAAGAAATCTATCATTTCGATAACTTGTCGTCTATAGCAATTAAATTCTATCACAAAATCTCACTTAATTATCCTTTTTTATATATATACATATAAAAAAAACGTGTTAACTTATATTATTTGGCGAGTTTATTTGGAAGAATTTAGTTATTTCTAACCCCTTAATCCTGGTTAAAAAAAGAGAGTAATTATATATACCACCTGAAATCATACCAGCTAAATATGACTAAAGATTTGTAACCAACCTATTCACGCCACGTTATTGGGTAGTATTTGAGTGGTATGATTTTGGGTGATATATATAATTACTCAAAAAAAAGATAGGAAAAAAGAACCCACTACTATAAGCATGTGTCAACAATGTAGCCTCGTTTAAGAGTTTTTGAGCAAATTAATAACTAGAATCACAGACGGATCCAGAAGATAAAACAAGGGGGTGAGAGCGAGGATTTGGTGTATATAGACTTCTAAGAAAAAGAGAAGAATTGACAAACTCCTATGTATCACTATTATAATCTTTAAGACATAATGGATAATTGATCCTAAAAATATGGCTTTGAAATATCGTAGTCTCCTGTAATTTTCTTTAATGTCTTTTTCGTATAATCCCATAAGTATGATAAACTATACATTGATTATGATAATAGCATCGCTTCCCCCTTTTATCTTCATCTAGTTCATGGTCAAGCCTTTGTTTTTTTTTTTTTTCTTTTTTTTTTTCAATTTTTTTTTTAAATTTTGAAGTAATCAATAGCACACAGTCTCACATATATAATAGAGTAATAGTCTTTATTTTGATATGATAATATCATCCCCTTTTCTTTATTTTCATGGCCATTCATGGTCAACTGGCCTTTCTTTTATTTTTGTTCTGTTTTTTTATGTTTTTTTTCTAAAAGTGAACAAATCAATAGCACACCTGCCATATATACAAAATACTACAGTTTAGAAGGACTAAACTGCAATATAACTACTAAATTTTAATTATGGTAATATAGATAAATAATAAGGTTTTTTTTCAATAGGGTGTTTTATACAATTAAATCATTTGTGTTGTTATACATTTTTTATTGGTGTATTATTTAAATCGATATATATTTTAAGAAGAAGATAAAAATCTATTAAAATCTTGACATAAGATTCCGTCAAACTCTATACAAAATTAAAAAGAATCTTATAAACTCTATATAGACTTAAAACAATCCATGGAGTTTACAAAGTCTATAAATTTTTAAAATCTAAAAAAACCCAATAGATTCCTAGTTGAATACACCCCTTATACTTATAAATAAAGGGTGATTGACTTGTGGAGTTTTGGAGACCAACTTTATGATCTACATGGAATGTGGTTAGGTTCTTTTTTAAAAAGGTCACTACTAATTTTTTGAGTGACCAAATACTAAAATACTTTCAAATAAAAAAATATCACATAAATACAAAAATAAGTGACAATAAGTATGGATCACCAACTCGGTGAGTCACTAAACGAGTCACTAAGTATCTAGTCATTGAGTATCAAGTGACTGAGTATCGGTACTACTCATAATTTGAAGGTTGTCCGTGATGTCATCTACCCACGGCTCCATGGCTACTGGCCATACTGGTGGCGATACTGCAGCCGAGAAAACTGAAAAGATTTTCGGTCCAAAGGGAAGCTTATGAAAAGTTGAATTGTTGTCTTTTGTGTTTGTATGTACGTGTGTTGTTGGTGAGCCTTTTAGGGTCAAAAAGTTAGGCTTGGATAGACTACATGACATTGATATTATTTTAGGATTTAGTAAAACATTGATATAATCAAAGACCTCAAATATATATATATATATATATATATATATTAAAAAAAATAACTAAGTTGTTGGAACATTTGAAAGTAAACAAAAGGATACTTCCCACATCGGTTGGTGGTGAAGGATTAAAGCCACTTTTATACCTTGTGGTATTAACAAACTCCAAAAGCCAATAACCATGCACATGGCAAGGAAATGATTAAGCCCACACGTGCGCACCACCACCACCGCCCGGCCTGGCCCGGCACCGGCGACGGCGTGGGGTCGTTGGGGAGTTTGGGGAGTCAAAAAATGAAAAATGAAATGGATTTTTCTACCAGCTCTTATAGTGGGCATTGACAACTCAAACTTAAACGTAGAGACAAATCTCCACCAATCACGCACGCGTTAGAAGAAATGGAATATTCTAGCTGCTGTTAATTAGTCAACACGTGGGAATATCAAAGGTCAAAGCTGTTACAAGAAATAAAAAATGTGGAGGTTACAAGATAATCAAAACTGTCAACTCAATCAAGCCAAATCCGGAAGGGAATCGTGGGATTTGATTGGGACGTTTCAGAGTTGCTTGGGTCTTCCTTTCCCCTATATAAAGATCCCTTCTCCACCGGTTTACAACACGAAAATCACAACAAAGCAAAAGCAAAACACTCTCTCTACTTCACTTCTCCGAGAAAAACTAGTAGTCTTTTCCGTTTGGAGATACCGGTACGCCGGAATATCTTTTAAACGCTAGGCTTATTTTCGTGTATCGTTTTCGCTTTTCATTCCGTGTAAGTTTGATTTGATTTTCGTTTGTAATCTCATTCGTGTAATAGTTAGTTTACACTTTAAACTGATTTTACTATTTCTGTTTTGAATTGCCTTTTCTTTCTATTTCGTTTCGAACGGTGAATATTTCACCTACAATTTTAAAAGATATTCTTGTTTTTATCACCGTTCTCTTTTTCTGAAATGGCTTTTCAAAACTCGGCAGTTGCTTCACAATTGAACGCAAAGGCCTTCCCCGATGCTAACAAGTTGGATCCCCTTAATGGTTCCAACTACAAGCGTTGGGCACAAAAGATCCTAATCTGTCTTGAACAGTACGAACTGGACTTCGCCTTATACGAAGATTCTCCACTTTTAGTGGACGAGGGAGTTCCCACTGAAGAAGAACATGCTAGGTATAGTGCTCTTGATGCCAAATTCAAACGGGCCAACACTATGGCTCGGGGTTGGATGTTAAATAATGTCTCGAACCTCATCTTTGATCTTCTTGCCAAAGAAAAATCGGCAAAGATCATATGGGAGACACTTGAGAAAAAATATGGGGCTGAGGATTCGGGTAAAAAGAAATATGTCACTGGGGTTTGGTACAACTTTCGTCTCACCGATCGAAAACCCATGACCGAACAACTCCATGTCTATGAGAACCTTTGCACGGATGTGATTGTTGAAGGTATGAAAATGTGTGAAGTGCTCCAAGCCAATGTCTTGTTAGAAAAGTTCCCACCTTCCTGGAGCGAATACCGCAATCACCTGAAGCACAAGAAGAAGGAAATGACACTACAAGAGCTGATCAGTCATATGCAAGTCGAGGAGGCAAATCGACTCAAAGACAGGTCTTTCTCTTTCCCTCCTCAATCATCCAAAGCTAACCTTGTCGAAACTTCTGGTCAAGGTAACAAAGACAGGTTCAAAGGGAAGGGAAAGCAACAAGGCCAGAACAAATCGAAATCTGGGGGAAACAAGAATCGCGGCAACTCCAAAGGTGGTGGGTTCAAAACCTCTGGTTAGATTCAGAAACCCAAAGGAGCTTGTTACTGTTGTGGGAAGGAAGGACATAAGGCTTTCGAGTGCAACCTTAGAGCTGGTCAAGGTCCCAAACCTGCCGCGAACCTGGTCGAGACCGAAGAGGTTATTGCTGCAGTGATGGTTGAGGTAAACGTAATTGAGAACAAAACCGAGTGGATTCTTGACACTGGAGCTTTCCGTCATTTCTGCCCAACGAGATCCGTGTTCAAGAAGTTCGAAGAAACAACAAATGGTGAATTTGTCTACATGGGTGACTCCTAAACTGCCATGGTCTTCGGTAAAGGACAGGTTTCTCTAAAACTCACCTCTGGTAAAATCTTAGAGTTGAATGATGTTCTCTTCGTCCCCTGTCTCCGTAGAAACCTAGTTTCCGGAGCTCTTCTTAATAAAGTAGGCCTTAAACTTGTATTTGAAGGGGGGGGGGGGAATGGTTATTACCAAAAATGATGAGTTTGTGGGAAAAGGGTACATGAATGGTGGTTTGTTTGTTTTAAATACTGTACCAATGAATGAGAATGCCTCTGATTTTTCTTATGTCGTTGAATCTCTAGACACTTGACATGGTAGAATAGGTCACCTTAATATCTCCTCTATTAAAAGGCTTAAAGAACTTGGACTAATACCCCTCAATAAAATAGATGACTTTCCAGATGTCAAATTTGTGTAGAGTCCAAACTTGCGAAGGAAACCCTTTAAGCCTGTGACCACTAGAAAGACTAAACTACTAGAATTAGTGCATTCTGACTTAGCTGATTTAAAAAACTCCGCTAGTAGAGGAGGAAAACTTTACTATATAACCTTTGTAGATGACTACTCTAGGTTCACTAAAGTGTATCTCCTTAAAACTAAAGACGGGGCAGAAAACGCGTTTTTAAAATACAAAGCTGAAGTAGAAAACCAACTAGACTGTAAAATCAAAAGATTTAGGTCAGATAGAGGAGGCGAATATAGTTCTAATTAACTTAAAGAGTTTTGTGAAACAAATGGGATAATCCACAAACTTAGTGCCCCCTATACATCCCAACAAAATGGCATAGCCGAGAGAAAAAATAGATCCCTTAAAGAGACTATGAATGCTATGCTAATAAGTTCAGGTTTATCATCGAACATGTGGGGGAAGCTGTTTTGACAGCATGTTATGTCCTTAATAGGGTACCCCATAAATCCCTAGATAAGACTCCCTATGAGATGTGGAAAGGCTTTCCACCTAAACTGAAATTTTTAAAAGTGTGGGGGTGTCTGGCCAAAGTCAAACTACCCGATTTTAAAACAGTCACTGTTGGACCCAAAACAATAGACTCTGTATTCATAGGGTATGCTCAGAATAGTGCAGCTTATAGATTCCTATCATTAGATGATAACTCCGTTTTTGAATCTAGAGATGCTGAATTCTTTGAAAACATTTTCCCTTTGAAAACTGTGAATACTGTTGATGCTTTTTTGCCTTCTAGTAACTTATTTGATAATGATAATGTGCCTTTGTGTGATAGTGCCCCTGGCCCCTCTACCTCCTATATACCTAGTAGTATTCCTGAGGAAGAACTTAGGAGGAGTAAGAGGCGCAGGACCGAGTCCAGCTTCAGACCTGACTTTATCACAACCTTCTTACCCGAAGATTTTCACATTAACCTGATAAGTGAACAGGTTGTAACCTGTCTCCTCATGGAGGAAGACCCAAAAACTTATGCCGATGCTTTGAGATCGGTTGATGCTAGTTTTTGGAAAGAAGCTATTAATAGCGATCTTGAGTCTATTAGAAGTAATCATACGTGGGAATTGACTGACTTACCTAAAGGCAGCAAACCCATCAACAGCAAATGGATTTTTAAGAAAAAGTTGAGACCAGATGGTTCAATAGAAAAATTCAAAGCTAGGCTTGTTATTAAGGGTTTCACCCAAAAGAAATGCCTTGATTACTTCGACACTTATTCCCCTGTGACCAAAATCGCCACCATTAGGACCCTCATCGCTCTTGCGGTCATTCACAAACTTGTCATACATCAGATGGATGTTATGACAGCGTTTCTGAATGGGGACCTAGATGAAGAGATTTATATGGCCCAGCCTGAAGGATGTGTGGTTCCTGGTCAATGTGATAAAGTGTGCAAGCTAAAAAAGTCTTTGTATGACTTAAAATAGGCACCCAAAAAATGGTATGAAAAACTCGATAGTACCCTAATTTCAAATGGGTTTGTGGTCAACACTTCTGACTCATGTGTTTACTCCAAAGTAACAGGATCAAAGTGTACCATCATCTGCCTGTATGTAGATGACATGCTCATCTTCGGCACTTCCCTTCATACCATAAATGAGACCAAATGCTTCTTGTCTTCTAAGTTTGACATGAAAGACATGGGAGAAGCAGATGTAATTCTTGGGGTAAAAATCATTAGGAGCAGTAATGGTATTTTCCTAAATCAGTCTCATTACGTAGAAAGGATGTTGGAGAAATTCAACTCCTTTGAGGTGACACCTGTAAACACAACTTATGATTCTAGTATTCATTTGTCTTGGAGATGCTGTATCCCAAAATGAATATGCCAAAATCATAGGTAGTGTGATGTTTTTAATAAACTACACTCGACCCGATATTGCCTACGCTGTTAGTAGACTTAGTCGCTATACTCATAACCCGAGTAATGACCACTGGATTTCACTTCGTCGTCTTCTAAAGTACCTACGAGGTACCATGGATATAGGCTTGCATTACAGCTCATTTCCTACAGTTCTTGAGGGATTCTGTGATGCAAACTGGATCTCTGACAATGACGAAGTTAACTCTACCAGTGGTTATGTATTCTCCTTAGGAGGAGGTGCTATATCGTGGAAGTCCTCTAAACAAACTTGTATAGCACGCTCCACCATGGAGTCCGAGTTTATAGCACTAGAAATGGCTGGACAAGAAGTTGAGTGGTTGAGAAGTCTCTTATCAGATGTGCCCATTTGGGAAGGTAAGGCCACACATGTGTGTATCCATTGTGATTCACAAGCAGCCATTGCAGTCGCTCATCAAAGTGCCTACAATGGAAAAAAGAGACACATACGCATCAGACATGGCTCAGTAAAACAGTTACTGAAGAATGGTGTGATAGCCTTGGAGTATGTACGATCAGAGGAAAATCTCGCTGATCCTTTTACCAAAGGCCTACCCAGGAGAGTAGTCCTGGAAACGTCGAGGGGGATGGGGTTGAGACCCATCAATGGGGGACATGTGACTCTTGAGTCAAGGTGATATCCATCCATCCCTATGACATGAAACTGAAGTAATATGGATTCATAGCCACTTGTGGTGGTCCTTTTGAGAAGGATTTGATGAATCAGAATTCATAGCCTCTATGGTGGTCCTTTCGAGAAGGACTTGATTAATTCAAGGTTAGTAGCAAAACCCAAACCTTTATAAACAAAATGTTAAGGAGACGTCCTTGAACAAATGTAAATAAAGGTATCCACAAAGTTCATAGCCCGCAAGGGTGGTTCTTAGAGAAGGACTTGATGAACCCAATGAAAAGGTGAGATTCGAGGAAACCATAACCTTCAGCAGGGTAGAGTATGTGTTGTGAGGGCCTCGATCGAAAACCGTTAAAGTTCAAGAGTATGTTCACTTAAACGGAATTCGGTGGTTGCCTCACTTCACTACGTGACAATTCAAATCGAAAGATATTGGCACTTAAGTACAATTCACCCAAACGCTGAAAGTCATGGAAACTTGATAACCTTCTCTTCAAACCTTTTGTTGACACTCAAATATGTGGGGGGATTGTTGGAACATTTGAAAGTAAACAAAAGGATACTTCCCACATCGGTTGGTGGTGAAGGATTAAAGCCACTTTTATACCTTGTGGTATTAACAAACTCCAAAAGCCAATAACCATGAACATGGCAAGGCAATGATTAAGCCCACACGCGCGCACCACCACCACCACCACCCACCCGCCCGGCCCGGCCCGGCATCGGCGACGGCATGGGTCGTGGGGTCGTTGGGGAGTTTGGGGAGTCAAAAAATGAAAAATGAAATGGATTTTTCTACCAGCTCTTATAGTGGGCATTGACAACTCAAACTTAAATGTAGAGACAAATCCCCACCAATCACGCACGCGTTAGAAGAAATGGAACATTCTAGCTGCTGTCAATTAGTCAACACGTGGGAATATCAAAGGTCAAAGGTCAAAGCTGTTACAAGAAATAAAAAACGTGGAGGTTACAAGACAATCAAAACTGTCAACTCAATCAAGCCAAATCCGGGAGGGAATCGTGGGATTTGATTGGGACGTTTCAGAGTTGCTTGGGTCTTCCTTTCCCCTATATAAAGACCCCATTCTCCACCAGTTTACAACACGAAAATCACAACAAAGCAAAAGCAAAACACTCTCTCTACTTCACTTCTCCCAGAAAAACTAGTAGTCTTTTCCGTTTGGAGATACCGGTACGCCGGAATATCTTTTAAACGCTAGGCTTATTTTCGTGTATCGTTTTCGCTTTTCATTCCGTGTAAGTTTGATTTGATTTTCGTTTGTAATCTCATTCGTGTAATAGTTAGTTTACACTTTAAATTGATTTTACTATTTTTGTTTTGAATTGCCTTTTCTTTCTATTTCGTTTCGAACGGTGAATATTTCACCTACATAAGTAAACCTTAAAAATAGTGAGTAAATACAAAAAATGAATAAAGATCATTTCTATTAACAAAATAACAATAACACACCACTTAAATCAAGAAACAATAAACAACACTATGTAATTAGTTGGGTTAGCTCAATTGGCAAGAGTTTTATATATAGTGAGACTTGTATATTTTCTGTGAAATTAGTCGTGGTGCGTATAAGTTAGCCCCAAATCACACACGTACCCAAAAAACAACACCAATGGCAGATCTCAAGCTCAGCAAAAATAAAGAAGAAACTCACAGAAATATAATCTGGGTAGGGGGGAGAATGAATAGAAAATTAGTGTTTAAATACGTGTTTATTGTATATAAAAAACTTATATATATTAAGTAGTTTAAGGTAGTCTGAGGAGTAAGTATAGTATAAAATCTTATAATTTATTTATAGTAAAAAGAATGAATGAATGTGCTTGAGTTTTAAAAAAAAGGTTTTTAAGATCGATAGTTGGTCTAGTGTTAGGCTACTCTGTAGGGATTAAGAGGTCGTGGGATTGAATTTTACTGGAGTTAAAAGGATTTCGAGTCCAAAGTGGCTCTCATGTGTATTAAAAAAAAAAAAGTTTCTCAAAACCTTTGATAAAAATCTCTATAATGAATCAAGCCTAATTCATACCAATTGAAAACCTCAACAAGCCAAATCATAATGCAAACAACTATCACAGTTGAGATTAGACAATTTCTTTTCCCAACAAGTTTTATGTATTTAGAGTCCTATATAATAAAATGAATATAGTTATAGTTTTTTTTTTTTAATTTTTACATCCAATTTAAATAGATATGAAAGTGTGAAATTTTGTTATCTTTTAATAGCTTTGAACATCTAGATGGCCTAATTCACCTTTTTTTTTTCTAATTCAAAAGATACATTTTTAATGTTGAAGTCTTCGGATTCAAGTATTTTAATGTCTATTCCTCATGAATGTCAACAAAAAAAATCTCCAACGATCCTTCTTTTAATAAAATAAACTCATTTATTTTAATGTTATATTGGTTACAAATTCGCTATACCAACCAATAGTTTGTAGTTTCGTGTAGCTAAGTCGTCAAGAACAATATAATAGTTGTTAACTGGTTACTACTTTGTATTAAAGAGTAATAAACCACGCCATTGAAGGAAACCATTACAGGAAACCACGAGAAATAATTATGATGATGGCATTTTCGTTAAAATTTTCAAGTATTTCAACCTGTAGGGAGCTCCGCTTTCCAGAGACTCGAATTTTCCGATGCCGGGAACCTTTTTCCGTCCAATGTTCCGCCACCAGAGGTGTTGACGGCAATGACGAGTTTGATGCTAATCTGTTCAGGAAGAACGAGAAGAGGACTGAGAAATATAATCGTAAAGGTTTTGGTCATAAAGAAGAGACTCTTACGATCATGAAAAACGAGTATACTAGTAAGTTTACGTTAAAATTAATCCACTAAAATCTTTTGCAAGTTTGACTTCATGTATTGATTTAGACGGTAGTTTTTTACATTGGTGAGAGTTAATTAACCGCCACCAAAAAATAAAATACTGTTATGAAAAGACAGGTTTGCTACTTACGAAGTGTAGCTCAGATTGTAAGTGAGTCTATTGTGACGAGATTTACAAGTGTATTTTCTATGTTTTAGGTGAAATTATAGAAAAATTAAAGAAGCATGGGAATGTGTTTACATGGGAGAATGTTACAGTCAAACTTGCGGGAGCTTACGGGTTTTGCTGGGGGGTTGAGAAGGCAGTTCAGATGGCCTACGAAGCGAGGATACAATTTCCATCTGAAAGAATATGGATTACTAATGAGATTATTCATAATCCCACGGTTAATAAGGTATATTTTCACTTTTTTAATATTGAATTGGGTTATTTGCACAATTGGTCCCTCTGTAATGCGAAATAGCTAAATATACCTCATGTCTTATAAAGTATTGTTTCAAATCTACCCCTCAACAGGGATATATTTTAGTTATTTTGGAATAACATGGGTGTATTGTCTAAATTTTGAACCTCGGGTATATTTTGCTAATTTTACAACATAGGGACCAATGGTGCAATAGGAGTGGAGTCTGAATATTTTCTTTGGGAGGAACAAGGGTATTTTTTTAGGGGTAAAAAGAACATTTGACAAAATCGAGAGACCATGGACCCGCTTGTGTACCCTTGAACCCACCCCTGGATGCAATTACCACAGTTTATTAATAGGAAAAAGTATTGGATTGACTTCTTTTAAGATGGCTCAAGATTTCTAGACATGTTCTTGAACTCTAGGATATTTAATTGGGTTAATTGCATAATTGGCCCCTCTATTACGTGAAATAGCTAATTATACTCCATGTGTTATACATTACTCTTGCAAATCTACACCTCAACTAGGATATATTCGCATTTTTGGGAATAATACTTATGAAACACGAGTATAATTGTCTATTTCCATAACAGAGGTGCAATTAACACGGTTATGTATCAAAAACTAAAAAATTGTGTCTTGACAGAGGCTAGAGGAGATGGGGATTAATATTATTCCGGTGGAAAATGGTAAGAAACGATTTGATGTCGTTGAAAAAGGCGATGTCGTGGTTTACCCCGCTTTTGGAGCTTCAGTGGATGAGATGTTAATTTTGAAGGAGAAGAATATTCAGATAGTTGACACTACATGCCAATGGGTATCTAAGGTATTTTGATTAAATCTCGTAGAGATTAAATTGGCGAATAAATAGTGACTATCCTACTTTCGAGCCTAGGTAGGTTATTTTTGTACAGTATACTGATTTTGTTTCTCTTATGTTTTAATCCAACCAAAAAAAAAATATATATCTTCAAAGAAAAAAATTCCAGGAAAGGGAATATTTGGCATTTGCTAGTAACAGAGGGACCTTTGAGCTCTGCACTACGTCTCACAAATTAGAAGTTAATACCTTATGGTCCCCCAAATTTCAAAATCTTCTATTAAAAACCCTTAAAAAATTTATCTTTCAAAGCTTTGCTTTATTTCGCTGTTTGTATGAATATTTTGTTGTTTCTATAACAAAACATAGCGTATTTAGCATCATATAGAGCTTAAGTGCTATTTAGTCAAATAAAAAATATTAATATAGGACCTTAGTGCAATGATTTCATAATATAGGGATTTATAATAGGATTTTTGCATTATACAACAACCTATAATGCAATTTTCGCATAATAAAGAGACCTACAGTAAACTTTTTCTATAATATAGGAATCTTTAGTGCAATTAACTCAAAAAACCCATATAGGGACCTTTAGTGCAATGTTTTCATATTATAGGGATCTATATTGGGATTTTTGCATAATACAAAGACCTATAAGAAAATTTATGTTTAATATAGGGACCTAGTGCAATTAATTTAAAAACAATTTTGAGAACTTTAGTGCAATGTTTTCATAATATAGGGATTTATTATTGGGTTTTTGCATAACGCACGGACCTATATTGTGATTTTTGCATAATATATGGATCTATAGTGCAATTAACTCAAAAAAAAAATCAATTTAGAGACCTTTATGCAATGTTCCATTATATAAGGACCTATAGGGATTTTTTCGCTAAAATAGAGACCTATAGTGATTTTTTTAATAATATTGGGACCTATAGTGATTTATTTAATAATATTGGGACATATAGTGCAACTAACTCAAACATAGATTCAGGTTGTTGCCCTCGAACCCCTTACTCCCCCTCAACAAATATTCATTGCTTGGTCCATGAATGGCGGATTCGTAAATATGAAATATTGTCCTAATGATGTTTTTTACAGGTCTGGAATACTGTCGAAAAACATAAGAAAAGAGAGTATACCTCGATTATCCACGGTAAATATTCTCACGAGGAGACTATAGCGACTGCTTCGTTTGCTGGAAAGTATATTATTGTAAAGAATATGGAAGAGGCAACTTATGTGTGTGAATACATTCTTGGTGGTCAACTCAACGGATCAAGTTTGACCCGAGATGCATTTATGGAGGTATGTATAATTTATAATTTTTGTGGTACTTCATGTATTTAGTTGCCTGATCTAATGTGCCACTTGTTTTTTTTATTCTGCAGAAATTTAAACCAGCGGTTTCGAAAGGGTTTGATCCGGACATTGATCTTGTGAGACTCGGGATTGCGAACCAGACGACTATGTTGATGGGTGAAACAGAGGAAATTGGTTAGTTACGTTGAGGGCTTTTGTTGTGTCGTTAAGGTTATCTGCGATACTAAGTTTTTGTTTTTCGAACTCTTTATAGGGAAATTAGTCGAGAAGACCATGATGCGTAAATATGGAGTGGAACATGTTGGAAAACATTTCATAAGTTTCAATACTATTTGTGATGCAACTCAGGTAAATTTTTTGTGTAGTCACTATAGATGGCCAACGAGACGGGCCGTTGTTTATATGGGCCCATGGCCCGACCTGACTCGCTCACCCAATAGGCAAGTTGAGGCTGGGTTAGGATTTTTCCAACCCGTAGGCTATGGTTCCGTCTCGTCAATTAGGGTTGCCCTGTCTAGAATCCTAGAATCAGAATCGTTAACTTAAATACTTAGTGTTAACTTTTCTCATGTCTGAGCTAGCCAATAATGTTAAGTTAATGTAGCAACGCCAAGATGCCATGTATAAACTTGTCGAGGAACCATTAGACCTTATGCTAGTTGTCGGGGGTTGGAACTCAAGCAACACTTCTCATCTTCAAGAGATAGCAGAGGAACATGGAATTCCATCGTATTGGATTGACAGTGAGAAGAGAATCGGCCCTGGTAACCGAATAAGTTACAAACTAAAGGTGGGGGATGATATTAGTACATTTATTTTCTAGTTATAAAAACTTTTTCTTGAACCCTCTTGTTTTAACAGCACGGGGAGTTAGTCGAGAAAGCGAACTTTTTACCAGAGGGTCCTATTACGATTGGAATCACATCCGGAGCATCTACACCCGACAAGGTGATTCTCCTTACTAGTTTCACATATCATATCTCTCCAATAAACTTTTAAAAATTATCAGTCATGATGATCTCGTGTTATATGGACTTTGACCAGGTTGTTGGAGATGCCCTTATCAAAGTGTTTGGCATCAAACGTGAAGACGACGCCTCTGCGAATCCCATAGTTTAGGAGTTACGAATTCTATATCAATGTGTGATATCTTTAATATAAGACCATGATAATATATATTTACCATCTATATACCATCCAAATTTATACCACTTAAATACCACCTAATGATGTGGAGTGAATTGGTTGGCTATAATTTTTAATTAGATCAAGAAAATAAATAGAGTAAAAATTTGTAACCAACCAATTCACGATTGTAGGTGGTATTTGGTGATATGAATTTGGATGGTATATATAGCTACTCTACAAACATATAATAGATAACAAAAAGAACAAGTGAGTTAGCTCAACTGAGAGAGCTCTTATTATTTTTCAATACTTAACAGGTGTGAAGTACAAACTTTCCTGAATCAACCACGGAAAAAAAAATAACGTTATAAAGAAAGATTTGGATTTAGTCGGAGCAATTAAGGACAATTTAAATTGTGACGTGTGTAAGAAAAAACTAGAATTCACTTCAAACTTCACATATTATATTCAAGATAAAATTAGAGACCAGAAACTAAGCCAAGATACTATTTTAATTAATCGATTTTATCGTTAAAAGAACTCCATATCCACCTCGAATGAATGACACTATTACAATAACAACCATGCAGATAAACTCAAACACAAAATAAGAAGACCTCGATCCCGAATGAAAGATGATTAACATCGGTGACTTATTTTTATTTTTTATAAAATGATTGATTTTATGGGCTCAAAACTTTAAGTAGCATTGTTCAAGTTAGACTTCAAGATGTCTAATGAGAAGAAAAAGAAAAATACTACAACCTAGAAGGACTAAGTTGTAATTTACTCTAAACATGAACTAAAACACTAAACTTAAACTTTACAAACATCTGCAAGCTTGCAATTCGAGCTATCTTCACTTTATCAACTAATAACTTGAATTTGCTGCATCCATTCAACTTTAATATTTAAAAATTTTGAATTTTGCTGATAAACTGCACTCACTTTGATATAATCTATCATTGAATTCTTTTGTTTCTTTCATTCTAAGTAATAAGATATATAATTATTTTATAAAACTGAGCTAGCATACTTAAGTAAATAAAGAAAAGAAAATATAATTATATAATAGAGCCATTAATTAAAAAAATATCTTGCAAAACTTATTTTAAAAACAATCTCCAATATAGTTATTTATCCTTAACATTTATATAATTCTTTTAACTACTCTATTATATGTCATTTAAATTTAACTAAACCTATCACAACCTCCGACCACCACCCCATCCGGCAAGTTTTTTTACGAAGAAAGAGCTTCTTCTCGGCATCCAGATGTGAAACTAGCGCTTATCTTTTTTAGAATTCGGGCACCAGTACTGACCACCGCTGTCGCTACCATCACCACCACTATTTTCGGCCAATTTTTCCATATAAATTCAGACACCACTAATAATCACCGCCACCTCCGGCCAATTTTTCTTTTATACATTTTGGACACCACCACCGACGATCGCTGCAGCCACTACCACCCCCGACAAGTTTTTTTCTTTGAACATTTTTTAGAAAAAAATTCAGGTATATTAAGAAACCTTGAGATTAATAATCTTGGAATGTAAATGCAGAATTAGAAAAGAAGAAAATCAACAAAATAACAACAAAACAACTTGGAGGACCAAAATGCAATATAGAATAAAATTGTAACTAAAATCTGTTACATGACAGCTATTAGATGATCTTGTAGAATAAAGTTGTTAGTAGACTTGATATAGAATCTATATATACACATTGTAATCGTGAACAAAACAATACAAGAAATCTCTTCTCCTATATCTCTGTTTTACTTCTTATCTTCTCTTCTTCTTCTTCACTTCTCTTTATCAAACTTATCTGCAAATCCTTGAAGCTCTCCAATGGTGACTTAGTGTTGTGTCTCTTTACATGGTATCAGAGCAGAACTATATCTTCCGCACTTCTTCTCGATAATGACTACACCTTCACCAACTGAAGATTTCTCAAGCCCGTACTACCTTCATCCAAGTGAAAGTACCGGCATATCATTAGTCTCTGAAGTTTTGACTGGTGACAATTATCTCTCATGGACTCGAGCAATTGAGATTGCTTTATCAGTTAAGAACAAATTAGGATTCGTTAATGGTGATATCTCTCAACCTCCACTCACGGATCTAATGCTCTTCTCTGCGTGGAATCGAGCCAACAATCTGGTATTATCCTGGCTCTTAAACTCAATTTCAAAAAAAATTAGAGGTAGTTTGCTATATGTTTCATCTGCTTTTGAACTCTATAATGAATTGAAAACAAGATTCAGTAAGAGTAATGGCACACGTGTCTTTCATCTTGAAAAAGCTTTAAGCTCAATTTCTCAAAACAATAGTACAATTTCTGAGTTCTTTGCAAAATTCAAAACTATTTGGGATGAATATATACATTTTCGCCCAATGCCTACTTGTTCATGTGGATACATGAATCAATGCTCTTGTAAGTTGTTTGATATACTGATTGAAAGACAGCAACATGACTTCGTGATCAAATTTCTAATTGGCTTAAATGACTCCTACTCAGTTGTTAGAAGCCAGATTTTACTAATGAATCCTTTACCTGCTATAAACTCTATCTTTGCTATGTTGCTTCAAGAAGAAAGTCAACGATTGCTCACAAACTCGGGTGAAATTACACCTGTTCATTCCTTTTATGCAAAGAATAATCCCAAACACATTCCTTACTCTGAAAGAAAGAAAATGATATGTACTCACTGTGGTTATAATGGACACACTATAGATACTTGCTTTCAAATTCACGGTTACCCTATTGGTTGGGATGGTCCAAAGGGAAAGCGTGTTTATAATAACAATCAAAGAACATACAATCCTAAAGCTCATTATGCTATGGCTCAAGAAGACTCTTCTCAGGACTTCAACTATCAAGAGTCTTCACCACTGAGTTTAAGTGACTTAACACCTGAAGATATTGCAAAATTGATGGCCTTAGCTCATAAATATTCTGCAAATTCTCAAGAAGAGCCTTCAGCTGCAGTTCATCACATAGCTACACAAGAAGGTAACTCTATTCCTGAATCTTGGATCATTGACACAGGTGCAACAGATCACTTAATATATAATGAATCACTTTACACTAGTAATATATGTATGGTTAATATTCCTGTGACTTTACCTAATGGTGAATCAATATCTGCTACTAAAAGAGGTAGTGTATGTATAAATCGACATATTACACTACATAATGTTCTTTGTATACCTATACTCAAGTATAATCTTCTCTCAGTCTCAAAACTTACAAAGGACTCAGCTATTTCAGTTGTGTTGTTTCCTTCTTATTGCATCTTACAGGACAATCATTCCTAGAGGATGATTGGGATTGCTTATGAATTTCATGGTCTATACTACTTAAAGTCTCACCTTAGTTCAAAAGCTATGAATTCTTCTACTGGACAGTTTGATCTATGGCATTCAAGGCTTGGGCATCCTTCTAAAGCCAAGATTTCTGCACTCAAAACATTAGATCCTAATATTACTTTTTCTAGCTCTAATGTTTGTGACTCTTGTCACTTTGCCAAACAAAAAAGGCTTGTATTTCCTGTATCTCAAAGTACTTCTTCAACTTGTTTTGAACTAATCCATTGTGACATTTGGGGTCCATTTAAATGTGAATCTCATTCAGGACATAAATATTTTTTAACAATTGTAGATGATTGCTCCAGGTGTACATGGATTTATCTAATGAAAGCCAAGTCTGAAGTACAGCTTCACCTACTTAACTTCTATCAACTAATTCTCACACAGTTTGATACTAAGATCAAGGCCATTAGATCAGACAATGGTCCTGAATTCACTCTATTACAGTTTTACTCTGAGAAAGGTATTATTCATCAAACTAGTTGTGTGGAAACTCCTCAGCAAAACGGGTTGGTTGAAAGAAAACATCAACACCTACTTACTACTGCAAGAGCTTTGATGTTTCAAGCCAATCTTCCACTTCAATTTTGGTCTGACTCAATACTTACTGCTGCTCATCTAATCAATAGACTTCCTACTCCCCTTCTAAACAATCTCACTCCATACCAAATTTTATACAATAAACCTCCAAACCTAAACCATTTACGGGTTTTTGGGTGTCTATGCTATGCTTCCACACTTTTAAACAATAGATCTAAGTTTGATGCAAGGTCTACAAAATGCATCTTTCTTGGCTATCCACCTTCTACAAAAGGATACAAACTTTTTGATCTCTCAACCAATACTATTCTTACCTCAAGAAATGTTATCTTTCATGAAAATATATTTCCATTTTCCAACATAACCCAACCTACTCAATTACATACCTTACTTTTTCCACCATCTTCCAATATATATTCTGAACCTATACCCAAAACCACACCTAATTCATTCACTTCTACACAACCATCCTCTTCCACTCCTGATCAACCTCCTATAAACAATAATACCTCTAGACCAACAAGAAATAGGCATCCTCCTACATATCTGAAAGATTATATATACCCTTCCACATCACTATGTAACTCACAACTTCAAACCACTTCTACACCTGAAACTCCATACCCCATAACTGAATTTTTGAGTACTGATAGATTATCACCTTCTTATACATCTTTCATATCCTCTATATCAACCAACCTTGAACCCACGAGTTATAAACAAGCCTCTAAATCCCCAGAATGGATGCTTGCAATTCAACATGAACTTTCAGCTCTTCAAGAGAATAACACTTGGCAAATTGTTCCACTACCCACTAATATTACTCCCATAGGTTGTAAATGGGTTTTTAAACTTAAGTATAAGGCTGATGGGACTCTAGAAAGGCACAAAGCTCGCCTTGTTGCAAAGGGATACAGTCAACAAGAAGGATTAGACTTCTTTGATACATTTTCTCCAGTTGCTAAAATTGTCTCAATAAGGCTTCTTGTTGCTCTTGCCTCTATTAACAATTGGCACTTACATCAATTAGATGTAAATAATGCATTCCTACATGGTGAATTATATGAGGATGTCTATATGACCATTCCTCATGGTCTTCAAGCACCACCCAATACAGTATGCAAATTGATCAAGAGTCTATATGGACTAAAACAGGCATCAAGACAATGGTTCTCTAAGCTCTCAAATGCCTTGATCACTTATGGGTTTACTCACTCAGATAGTGATGTTGGTCTATTCATCAAGCATGACTCTTCAAACTTTATTGCCTTATTAGTCTATGTGGATGATATTATTCTCACAAGCAATTCAATCGACGACATTCAAAAACTCAAAACCTTTTTACATGATTCTTTCACCATAAAAGACTTAGGTGAATTGAAATATTTTCTAGGCATAGAAGTTGCTCGAAGTAAACAAGGCATATCTCTTAGCCAACGCAAATATGATCTTGATATTCTCAACGAATGTGGACTTGTCAATGCAAAACCAGTCGCTTTTCCCATGGAGTCGACTCAAAAACTAAGGCAAGATGATAACAATTTAATGGAGAATCCTTCCTCATACCGTCGATTAATTGGAAGACTACTTTACTTAACAATTACGCGACCTGATCTATCATATTTTGTTAATTGCCTAAGCCAATTTCTCTCTAAACCTACGAATGATCATTGGAATGCAGCTCAACGAGTTCTTAGATACATCAAAACTACTCCAGGCCAAGGTATCTTCTTCTCTTCATCATCTGAAGTAAAACTCAAGGCGTTTTGTGATAGTGACTGGGCTGGTTGCCTTGATACTAGGCGTAGTATTACGGGTTTTTGCATTTTTCTTGGTGATTCTCTTATTTCTTGGAAGAGTAAGAAGCAATCTACTGTTAGTAAATCATCTGCTGAAGCAGAATATAGGGCCTTAGCTGCTACAACATGTGAAATTCAGTGGATTCTATATGCTTTAAAAGACTATGGCTTAAATCACCCTTCTCCTGCGTTGGTCTATTCGGATAGCAAATCTGCAATAGCTATGTCTACAAATCCGGTCCAACATGAAAGAACAAAGCATGTAGACATTGATTGCAAGATAACTCGAGAAAAATTGCAGAGTGGAGTCATCAAGTTGTTCTATATTCCATCTTCTCTTCAACTTGCTGACATGTTTACCAAACCATTGGGTTCTTTGCCTTTTCATAACAATATTTCCAAGTTGAACATCATTAACATCCATGTTCCACTTGTGGGGGGATCTTGGAATGTAAATGCAGAATTAGAAAAGAAGAAAATCAACAAAATAACAACAAAACAACTTGGAGGACCAAAATGCAATATAGAATAAAATTGTAACTAAAATCTGTTACATGACAGCTATTAGATGATCTTGTAGAATAAAGTTGTTAGTAGACTTGATATAGAATCTATATATACACATTGTAATCGTGAACAAAACAATACAAGAAATCTCTTCTCCTATATCTCTGTTTTACTTCTTATCTTCTCTTCTTCTTCTTCACTTCTCTTTATCAAACTTATCTGCAAATCCTTGAAGCTCTCCAATGGTGACTTAGTGTTGTGTATCTTTACAAATAAGATTCCTACTTTGGTTATATTATGAAAACTTCCGCAACAAGTTAGAACGAGCTATGGTTTAGCTAAAGTTGTCTCACAAGTAGGAAAGCCAATTCGAACCAATTGAATAACAAATGATAGTGAAGATATTAGCTATGCGAGACTGTTCATTGAATTGTATTTGAGTAAGGTTAGGAAATATGAGATCGAGTTTGAATCGCATAAGGGAAAGATACACCGGGTAGAAGTGGAGTATGAAATTCTTCCACCGTGTTGTTCTAAAAGTAAAGCATTTGGGTTTTTGGGGATCAAGTGCTTCTATGTGAATGATGCGAGTGTTCGATTAGGGAGTAGTAGCAGGATTAAGGGTGTGGAGAAAGGAAAGCGGGCGGTTAATTTTCAAGGTCTCGGGGTGGAATTTGCTGGAAATATGGGTGACTCCACTAACAAAGCTTCGAAGAAGCATAGTGAAAGTGAGATCCCAATTAATAGTCTTGGTTCGAGAAAGTCAATATCAGCTATTGTGTTAAATGTGGAAAATGTTAATACGGGTGACTCCACTCACAAACTGCTGCATCATCAATGTGACAGTGAGAACCCCATGGTAATGGGTGATTCGAATGGATTCAGGGGAGTTGCAGTGTTTAGCATGATTAAGCATGCTATGGGTGACTCCAATCACAGCAATTCGCTACATCGCTGTGATAGTGACTTAGTGAGAACCCAGATTATGCTCTTGGTTTGAGCAGGTCCAGGTCAGTAGCTGGCGTATTAGAGAGGGTATAGCGCCAGTCCAGTCCAAGTTAGCTTTTCCTGCAGGGCGACAACCGGACAGCTCCTTCATTAATGTAGCTATTGTTTCAGTAGCAAAAACGGGAGCTGAGAATAAAAAAGATGTTATTATTATTTTTTCGGCCCCTGTAGTTGTGGAGTTGAGTAGTAGATGGTATGTTGGGAATTTTGAGAAAGACTCGACTAGTAGGGCGGGATCAGGATTTCCGGTTGATGTGGGGTCTGAGGATTAAGTGGAAGTGCCTTTTCAAGCGGTAATAAGAAGGAAAACTAAGAAACGTGAAACGAGTATAAAAAATTAATACTTGTTAGAAAAGAATATGCTCGACAAAAGAAGCAATATTGGAGAGCAAAGAGCATGAGTTTAAGGAGCATGAAAATAGGAACATCCGTCGAAACTTCTTAATGATTATTACAACATGGAACACGAGAAAGTTTGGATCTAACAAGCGAGGTATTGTTCGTTTAATTAAAAGGGAATATTTGGTCTCACTAGGTCCTTTGAGCTCCACACTAGGTCTCAAAAAATAGAAGTTATACTTTATAGTCTCCTAAATTTTCAAAATCTTCAAAATCTTCATTCAAAAAACCTCAATGTTAAAAAATTATCTTTTGAGGCTTTGCTTTATTTGTTGTTTGTATGATATTTTTTTTCTATAACAAAACATAGGGTATTTTGCATCAAATAAAGCTTATAGTGCAATTAGTCAAATAAAAAATATCAATGTAGGACCTTTAGTGCAATGTTTTCATGATATAGGGATGTATAGTAGGATTTTTGCATTATACAACAACCTATAGTGCAATTAACTCAAAAGAACTTATATAGAGGAAGCAAAGAGATGGCATGATAAACGAATTCGTCCAAAGAAGTTCGAGAGAGGACAAACGGTATTACTATACAATTGTAGATTCTCGAACTATCCTGGTAAGCTTAAATCCTATTAGGGAGGACCTTATATTTTTACAAAAGTCACACCTCATGGAGCGATCGAAATTGAACATCCAGCCAAGCAAAGGACATTCATGGTGAATGGTCAGCGCTTGAAGTTATACCATGATAGTGAGGAATTTGGACGAAAGGAGCCGATCCATCTCGAAGAACACACTTAGCCTGAGGTACACGTTTAACTCAAAGACGTTAAACAAAAGTGCTCTTGGGAGACACCCCTTGTTTTAATTGCTTTCTAGTTAGTTTTATGTTTTGTAGTGTATATTATTAAGTTAGTGTATAATTTTAATGTGTTTACAAGCTAATAGGAGAGAAAGGTAGTGTGTTAATTGTGCAGGAAATGCGTTTGGGGTCAAACCAGGAAAAATTGGGAAAAATCTGACTTGCTGACCGGCTGGCCGATGAAGAAACGGTGCCACGGTTTGCAAAATCAGGTTCCCTACCGAGAGCTTGCATGGAAATAACGTAGGCGCGAAGTGTTGACACGGTTTTAAAAATTTCTGACCGGTATATGCCGCCGAAGAAAAAAACCGTGCCACGGTTTGTGAAATTAGGTTCCTTGCCTAGACGGAGAAAAACAAAAAAATCGGATAACCGGTATGCCGTAGATCTCACCGGTATGCCGGTCCAGGGAAAAACCGTGCCACGGTTTTTGAAATTAGGTTCGTTGCCGAGAGTAAGTATTGAAACCCGTGTTCGCTTTTGACGACACGGTTTATGACATCAGCCACCGGTAAGCCGGCGAATCGACCGGTATGCCAGTCCGAGGCGGTTTGTGAAGAGATTGTTACCTAATCATCTTCTTACCTTACCAAGATTAAAACCTAGCCTCACCAATACGAATTTTTCAGACCCAAACCTTATAAAAACACCTTGAAGCTTGATTAAACCTCCACAACAAACACAACAACAACAAGAAATCTTTCCTCCATCCTCCATAAACACATATTCTTCATCAAATTTCATCACACTACGCCATAAAACACCATTAAAGATCATCAAGCTATCAAGAATTCTTCCAAGAACAATCACATAAACCTTCTTCTACCATTAATAACCATTCATTCAAGCAAGAAACTCAAGCCACACCAATCTTTCTTAACTTTATTCTATCCTTGGTGTAACTTGAGTTGTGGGTTAATCAGAGATGACAAACTGAACGGATGCTATGGATTATAAGAGGAAGTGTTCAATCTTAAGGAAGAACAAGAATTTGCGTGGAGCCACAATTGAAAAGGCCATTGACCTTGATGAGCCTATTGAAAAGAAACCAAAGATAGAGGCACCAGCACAACCACTACGAAAGAGATTAACCGCCAGAATGAGTGTACCACCAAGGCCTAAAGCAAATACACCAATCCAAGATCAAGTTTCTTACTCATATCCTAATAATTCATGCATGCCACCAGAATAGGCGATCAAATTACAAGATGATATTAATTATTTAAGAAAAGAATTTCCTGGATGCTGGGAGGAAATTGCAAAGATTAATCAGGTAGATGAAGTAATTGAGAACTTGGATATTGATAATTATTCTTCTTCCTCTTTGGAAGATGACATGCTAGATCTTTATGGCCAGGTACCCAGTTCTAATTCTGCTTGTTAATTGCTTGTATGCATTAGGTAGTTTAGTTTAGTTTAATTTTAAATTTTATTACTTTATTGAGTCTTTTTCGAGTCATGGGGACACAACTCACTTTTGAGTTGAGGGTGGGGATTCGTTGTCCTCATCTTCCTTTTTGTTTTTGCATAAAGTTTAAAAAATTTAGGTTTGAATTGGCATAGAATATATTGAATGTACATATTGAGCATGATTTAATTAAGTTAATTATAGTAGGTAGTATGTTTTTGAAAGGTGTCACAAATATGTTTAGTATGCATATATGAAAACAGGAAATAAAAGATAGAAAAGTTAATGAGCAATGCTAAGAAGTCATGTTGAAACTTAGGGAGAGTTATTTGGTGTGTAGAACGTGAGGTTTAAAAGTAGTTGAAAACCCGCTTGTTTATGAACTAGTAGTGAAAAAGTAACAAAATCTGGTAGTTAGAAAAGCGAATAAGGCAGTTTTTTCATATTTGAAGCCACTTGAAGCCTTTTTAGCTTTCTCACCCTTTTATTTGATTATTATTATTTCTCCGTATTAGCCCCTCTAAGCCTTTCTAAAGCCTTTTTATTAACCACATTATAAGCCATACCCCTTAGTTTATAGGACTTATCCATATGACCCCCACTCGAATCGCAAAACTTGAGACAAGTCGTTTTTAGAGCTTGATTTTGGGGTGGTGGGTTTCATCATTATGGAACATTAGGTTTGGGAAATTGTAATTGTGATATTATTGATGATGAAAAAGTTATTATTGTAACCCTTTGCCGGGGTAAGAGTAAATGAAAAAGGCTGAAAAGAATGAATTGAAAAGACTATATATGAAAAAATTAGCATGATATCTCAACATCAAAAAGAGAATCATAGCTACAAAAGAAAATATGAAAAGATTAAATATATTTGGACAGGCAAAGTGGAATTTGTATATCATCATAAAAAAGTTTTATTAGGGATTATTTGGGGACACACGTTAAGGTATCAAAAATTGGGTTGAGCGAGAACATCTTTGAGTGAAAACTCAAACTCTAGGGCGATTCGTTGATGGAATGTGAGGAGAAAGCCAAAAGCTCACTTTTCATTATCCAAATATACCACACCATTCCTAAGCCACATTATAACCGTAAAGACCTTAGGATTTCTAGCTACTTGGTGGATAAACAATTGAGCTATTAGGTTGTAGGTAAGTGGACCATTGGATGCTATATTAGTACATATGAACAACCTATAGCCATTAACATGAACTGAGTTGAAAACCTCTCCTTCTGGCATTGCGAAGTTAATCTGGACTTGAATTTGTGGAATATTGATTATGTGTATATTAAGCATACGTGTGCATTATTTCTTGATCATTATTGCATGAGACTTTTTAGATATCTTGCTTTAGTATCATTTATTGTGTTCTATTCTTCTTCTTCTTCTTCTCCTCCTACTTCTTCTTCTTTGTTATTTGACTACCCTACTTTTCTTTATTTTTATTGTATCAGGATGATACAACTTTGAGTTACGGGTCTTGATGTCTCCCTATTTGTGATGAATTAATCTAGCTTAGAGACATCATTTTAGGTGTATTTATTAGGTTATAGGTCGATTTTTACATAATTTATTACAATTTTCTATTTCTTGTTTTGATTTGATTATTTATTATTTTCAGAGCATATTAGGTTTAATTTGTTTATTTAGTGTGAAGCTTTAAATATATATAGCAATTAATTAGATGTCAAATCAATTCTAAGAGATAAAAGAAAGAAGATATGCATGGAAAGTGGAGATAAATGAAAGAAAGGATAACTATGGAAAGATAAAGTTGTCAAATAAATCTGAATTTCAGCAGACACGTACATTAAAGTGATCATAACTCAAGATTGGCTAGGAATTTGGAAGAGTGGTCTGAAGCAAAGTGATAGAGCTTTCCGAGACGATCAGTTTCGATACAAAGAACGCGTCAATCGGAGTTAAAACGAAGAAGTTATGGCCAAAACAAAACAACAACAGTTTATTACTTTTTCTATATTTTTGAGTTACGAATTTGAATTGGGCTAGAAGTCCAATACTTGTCTTCCACTCCAAGAAAACGTTTTAGGGTTCCTTATACCCTATAAATACACCCTCTAATCAGTAGAAACACATCCTTGGCCAACCCTTAAGCCAAGAAGAAACTTACATCACGAGAAGAGAAGTTTGAAAGGAGCTGGACACCATATCATGTCTTCACAAGCCTTCGAATTTGTAATTGTTTTCTTTTCTTTCTTTAGTATGAACTAATTTACTTTTAGCTTGAGATTTAGCATATATGTATGAACCCTACACTTGTTTTACATCTATCTAATTTGGGATACCTTCGTATTTAAATTGAAATCATGAATTATTCTCTGTATTATGTGCTTTGATTTATTGTCTGTTTTCCTTACGAAGGGCCCGCGTATAGGATTACTTTAATAGTAGTTAAATGGTCACACGGAAGGGGTGTCTAATTATTGAAACACCACATAAACGTCTAGTGTACGGTAGTAATCCTGACAAGATTTTCCTAATTAGATAATCATTAGGGTTTGATTTAATCACCAATCATCATTAGAAGGCCAGTCTTACTTAGGAACCTAGTGGCGTAGGAACACCCTATTTAAGCCCCCTCGTGATTGTGAGATCGCCCCCTAGTTCGTTCTCCGGGGATAGGGAGGAATTTAGAATCTTAGTTATTGCAATTCTACATAATTCACCCTTACATGTTTAGAATAAACAAGGCTAGTGGGGATTACTTGCTAGTTTCTCGAGCTAAATTCTCATACTATCTTCTCGTCGCATTTAATTTCTGTCTTTAATTTATTTAGTTTAATTTTCTATTTACAAAAACCAAACAAAAATCTCTTTAGTCTTTTACTTTCTTGCGTATTATTTAATATAGATTTTATATTTGCACTTGATAATTTGCATAAGTTCTCTCTAACTTTCATAGTCCTTGAGGAACGAATCTTATTTATCTTTAAAACTTTCATACGTCCGGTAATACTTGCAGTACCGTGCTAGGCTAGGGTGTCTATTTTTGCACTTATTTATATCATATTTTTATCACACCCTAGTCGACACCATTGAATTATGAAAAACTTTCCATAATTCAAATTTTGAGCTATGGGAAAATTCCTAAAACTTAGATTTTTAATATTGGGAGCGAACTCAAGATATCTTAGAAGGGTAAAAGGACAATGCTTTTTACGGGATAGTGGACAAGGTTGTAAGGATTTATTGAACATTAACCTTAAAATTAATCTTAATTTTAAAAAAATGAAAATAATATCTTATTAGTTAATTAGTATAAAAAAGAAATTACCAAAGAAAAGAAAGAAAACAACGTTGGTAAATTCTGGGAAACAAAAGGATAATTACATTTATGGTTGGTAAAAAAATTATTAACTAGTCAAGACTGCTTATTGGCCGAAATCTTGGTTATTTATCTAGTCGGTATAAGTTTGAACCGTGTCATTTGACACCGACTTCAAAAACTAGCTCTTTCATATAATAAAAAAAAATTATTAAATAAATTGGGATATATAATTGGGCTTTTTAAATATGTTGATAAAATGGGATAAATAGGAATATAGAAAATCGAGTTCTTTAAAACTTAGAGGCTGACAAGTCAAACCCTAATTATAATCAAAAGTCATAATATGAAGGCTGCTGTACTAGGTCTAAGTTTGGTTTATCACAAGAGATTGCTTCTCGGTAGTAAGCATTTTTTCTCTTTTGAAGCATCTAAAATATTAAGGTAATTGAACCACACCACATTATGATTATGATTATGATTATGATTGTTAGGTACCTTAAATAGTTAAACACGAGGTGGCTACACAAAAAGTGACGTAGAAGTAAGGTGGGTGTTAGGATATTTCATATTTTAATTAGAAATTCAACTCATTGTCCAAAAATTAAAATAAAATTAGAAAGTCAACTTTCGACAAACATGGAAATTAAAAAATCAAACAAATGCTTCTCGTGTTATTTGTCATTTTCCAACAAATAAATTATTATAAATAAATAAATAGAAGATTGACAGATCAATAGTTGATCTTGTAGTTAGACTAATTTGCAAGAGATCCTGATTCGAATCATATTTCAGTCAAAATAATTCTGAATCCAAAGTGGCTTTCATATATATTCCAAAAAAAATTGACATATAAAATTTTAAATATGGATTTAATTACACATAACAAAAACGACGTGAGGAACATATAGTATGGAATTTAAGTGAAAAGAAGAATTAGAGGAAGAAATCTTAATATGTCCAGTGTGAGAAATGTCTAAGGCCTGGACATTACCAACTAAAACTAATTAATTACCATGATAAGGTGTAGACGGATACATAAGAGTAAGATCATTTGTAACATGATTATTCACACCTGAATTGAGATACCATAACTCCAGATCATAAGCAGATGATGAAGACAAAAGTAAAGGTTTGAGCAGCTAAGGCAACACGGTTTTGAGCATTTGGAGAAGGCAACGTGACAAAATTTGTTCTAGACCAACAATCTAATGCAATATGACAAATTCGAAGGCATATCTGACACGTTGGAGCAGTAGAGGTTGAAAATTTCATACCTAGTGGGGGCGGAGGCACTAAAAATTGAGGGTGGAGTTGAGTAATTACTTTGCGCATGTCCACGATCCCGACCACGATTTGAGTAACCACAACCATACACATTAGAATGAGAATAAGAGTCGCTCGATGGAGAAAACAGAGTCGTATGAGTAGGAGAGGAAATCTCACATGCGTCATTCATCTTCATATGGAATTCCTCAAAATAGGTAAGCTTCCAAGAGAATGAAAGCTACGTGTAGAGTATTGAGCATTTGTGATTCAAATGGTTGACTTAAATTGATTATATTCAACTGACAAACCTTTTATAGTATACATTATAACATCTTCAAGTGGTAGAGTGGAAGTTGCGATGTCCAATCCATCACACATATCTTGATATCTGCAAGATAATCATTTCATGTGTCGATCTCCCTTTTTAATGTTACACAACTTCATCTTGAGTTGATGCACATGAGTAAGACATTGATTCACAAAAAAAGTTCTCCAATTTGTGCCAAACATCAAACAAATACTGTAATTTGACTACTTGTGAGAGAATTGATGGGATCATAGAAGATAATGAAGATACCTTGAGTTGATGATCCTTAATAAGCCAAGTGGAAAACTATGGACCGGAGGACACCAGAGAGGATCACGAACCATTCACGTGATGAGATAACTGTGAGCCTCGATAATAGCTTCAAGCTCAGCACACCAAAGAACATAGTTCGTAGAATCTAGCTTAATCTGCACCAACGAAGACCCGTTTTATTGAAGAAGTAGTAATCCAGCTGGGATAGATGAGCTAGATGTGATTTGAGGGGTATAAGAGGAAGATAAATCCATGATATATGGATGCAGAAGGATCATGAGAGGAGAAATTGTGACAAAAACTTAGAAGACCGCCACTAATGGCAAACAAGAGAGCTTCAAAAGCAAATTTCTACTTTGCCTCGATATCATATTAGAAATAGAGAAGAGAAAAGTAGTTTGTTTAATTCTATTTATATCTAAATATTCTTATTACTTTTGTCCTCTTGCAGAACCACTATCGGTTTGTTTAACTCTTGTGATGAGTTACTTAACTCATTTGTTGAGTATACCTTATCAGGATGAACCCTATCTCTGATAAAAGGAGGAGAGGGAGGTTGAGAGGTTTTTCAAAAATATGGGTAAGATTTGTATGAATATACAATTTATGATATATATATATATATATAAAAGACAATGTTACAAACCCGATAAACCGGTCCCTAAACGTGAGAACTGGGGGTATCAACCACCCCTGCCCTTCCTCATCCTGGGCCCTCTGCCTAGCTTTGCGGGCAGTACGATATGCCATCCTATTGAAACGTCGTGGTATATGTTTGAAATGCATGTTTCCATTCTCTTTAACAATAAGCTTGATCCGCTTTGTAGATGGTCTGACTCTCCACCACGCTGATAACATCGACCTAATACCTTGAATTACATCAAGGTTATCTGAACAAATAATACTTTTTCTTCCCCTGTCCTATATTACATATATATATATATATATATATATATATATATATATATATATATATATATATATATATATATATATATATATATATATAATATACGTATTAGAACAAATATTTTAAGGGTTTTAGTTTTTATTTACTTTTAATAATTTTATTAACTTCAAAGAAGAACATTATAAGAAGGTCATAAAAATCTCTAAGAGTCTTTTTGTAATTAGAAGAGAAAAAACAATAAAGGAAAAGAAAAGAAAAATTATAAAAAAAGGGAAAGAAATTTGTTTTGTTTGGATTTGAAATTTTTATAAAAAAAGATTTTGTAAATGAGTTTGGATATTTTTTTTGTTTGAATTGAAAAATATACAAAAGAAAAGAAAAAAGAATTAATTTTGGTCTCTAATAATTTTAAAATTCATTTTCTTCAGTTGACTTCAATTTATAGTGATAATAAATATGGATAATGGAATAATTTATAAAATGATTTCCTTTTTTTATTATATATTTTCTAATATAAATAATGTAAAAAATAAAAAATTATTTCTATTCTATTTTTTTCTTTCATTTTCTTTCCATCCAAACAGATTCTAAATAAATCTGCAGGTCGTTACCCAAATTATGTATCTTTAATTATAATAGTCGAGAGTTGATTGGTTGAAAGAAAATTAATATGATACCAGTGACGGAGCCACAACCAAGGTAGGATGCCATGGACCGCCTGAGTTTTAAAAAAATAAAAAATTATAATTTTTAAAAATTAAAAAAGAAAATATATAATATAATTGGCTTCTAGATTTTTGCTTCCCCCCCCCCCCCTCCCCCTTAACTTTTACGAAATATCGTAACCTCCTTATAAAATATTTCACTTTCCTGAATTCTTTCTATAGAACATCTGTTAAGTACCACATTTGCTTAATCATTGTCTAATAAACCTATAAAACCAATCATTTATCCACCACATACTCATGTATTTAACCACACTAAGTTAATAATATAGTGTTTTGCAAAATATAGAGACTTTTAGAGTTTTTTTAAAAAAAATATAGGAACATTTACGTACTTTTTGCAAATATAGAGATGTATAGTGTAATTAACTAAAAAAAATTCAGAAACACCTTGGCCCCTTCGAACAAAAATCCTGGCTCCGTCTTTTTACGGTACTAATCAGACCACCAGCTATTTTAATAAATCAAGTTATAACGTGATATTCAAAGATATAAATGTGTCTGCCGCATTAAAAAAGTAATATTGTTATACAGAAATTGAAAAAAGCCATCACACACGAATTATTGCACCTTTATTAAATAACACGATACCACGTTGAAGATTCTCATTTTGATCAAGTCACAATTTTTCTGTTCAAATCTACATATAAGGCACCCAAATTTACACACATTTTCAAACACATACTACCCAAACATGGTGAACATATTCAGTATTCTAAAACCAATAATCCGCATTTTGTTAAAATTAGCCGGAATCTCACGTCAGCTTATCGAAATCTCCCCCGGTACAACTATTAATATATGGCACTCAACGGAACCCAAACCAAGCAAGCGCGATTTAGTATTCCTTCACGGATTTTGTGGAGATGGTATCATAACATGGATATATCAAGTACTAGCTTTATCAAAAGAATATAATATATACGTGCCGGACCTTCTTTTCTTTGGCGACTCAATAACTAATAGTCCCGAACGATCAACAACTTATCAGGCTGAGTGTGTAGCGAAGGGCTTAAGGCGATTAGGAGTCGAGAAATGCACACTAGTAGGATTAAGTTACGGAGGGATGATCGCGTTTAAGTTAGCTAAGTTATATCCTGATTTAGTTAAGTCAGTGATAGTTTCTTCTAGTATAATCGAGTTAACCGAGTCTATTAGCAATAGATCACTTAAAAGGATTGGTTTTTCTTGTTGGTCTGATTATTTATTACCGGAGACTGAAGAAGATGTGAAAGTAGTTTTTTCAATCGCGAGTTATAAACTTCCATGGTGGCCTGATTTTTTTTATAAGCACTTTCTTGAGGTATATATATTTTTTTTATCGGCCGAATATTTATTTATCACCAATTAATTTAAGATGAAATCGTTTGTTTTGATATCACTGTTCAGATTAGTTTGAATTTATCTTGGCTCTCTTTCGTTTTCTGTGCTTTTGTTAAATAAGTTAGGAGTTTCAATCCTAAAATCAATTAGTGTTAGGTGAACCAGCTTATATTCTTATAAAGCATAACTTTTTCATTTTTTGGCTCTATGAAACCTTAAAATTTCTTTCACATGTGATCGGCCGGAAAGAAATCACGCTAGGATAAGCTGAATAAAAAAAATGAAACCATGTTCAATAAGTGTGAGGTTTTATAGTAAAACTAATTGCTGATAAAAGAAACTACGTAGTTGAAAATTATAAACATATTTTCCCATTCTTTTTTTTCTATATGAGTCTATGAGATATATGGAATCTAATAGTCCCCTTCAGTGTGACCCAGAGATCATAAAGATTGATCAAGCCACATAAACCAAAAATAAGATAAAAAAAGAGATTGATCAAGTCAAAAATGGAGTTATAAGGCTCGACAGTCCCCGAACTCATTTACTAAATAATTAAGCTTGAGGTTCCTTCATAAAACCGATTGATTATAAGTAGAGTAATAACTCAGAATCTTATAATTCTTTTTCCTAATGCTGATATATACATGGAGCCCAATATTTTAGAGCAGAGTAAAATACACAACGTTGCCCAAAAGTAACAAATATATGTATATGTTATGCAGGCTATGTATGGCAATAGGAAGGAGCGAGCTGAACTCTTAGAGGCTTTAGTTATCAAAGATGAAGATGCGATGTCACCTCACTTCTCACAGGTTAAAGATTACATTATAGTAACTGATAATTTAACTTGCAGTTTTTCACGAGTAATTAATATTAGATGTACCATTAAGAAAGTTAAATAAAATTATTAGACTAGGTAAATAACACCAAAAGATGTTAATATACCCACATTATTTTTCCAGAAAATTGATCTTCTATGGGGAGATGATGACAAAATTTTCAACTTAGACGACTCCTACGACATGAAAAAGTAAGTCCAGGTTCAACATTCATAAAATATCAACTTACAAGTTACAATGTTATAAACATTTAAAAAATTGTTTATTCCAAATTTCTGTACGGATTACTGAGGAAGTGCTAATCACAAGTTACGTACCTAAAAATAATGCAGGAGATTAGGAGACAATTCTACACTTCATTCTATAGAAAAGTCCGGTCATATTCTTCAACTAGAGCGACCCTTCATCTATACCAGCAACCTCAAGAAAATTCTTGCATCCCATATTACTTGATGGCATTCAACAATAACCCTGTTGCTTGTTTTATATTAATTTCTGTATTGGAAAATTATTTTCTTATCCATCAATATATAACTAGATGAATTACTATTCAACTACATACACAAGTCCTAATCACTAGTTGAGCATATCAATTGCTCCATTAGTGAAGTGATATATATATACACTACAAAAGAAAGGTTATTTTTAGCGGCAAAAAATATTTATCATTAAAAGTCTTAATTTCGTCTTTAAAACACTTTTTGTAGTAAATTATTTGTTTTTGCCTTTATTGACTTTATCTTTATCGGTAAATATTACCGCTAAAAATATCATTAGAGGCCATTTTAGTGTTGCCGTAATACATATTGTCTCTAATTATACTATTGTAGTGATTGTGTCTAAATACTTTAGACAAACCATTCTTTCAAAAAATTAGTTTTTAATTTCGTAACATAATGCTTATACAAGTTTTGTGACAAACTCTAGTACAAATTGAGAATATATAATATTGTAATTAGTATTATGACGTTGTATAGAATTTCTATCGGTTCATTATTACACGGAGTGTCTTTTGCGACGTGATGTTTAGTGACAAACAACATTTTGCCGCTAAACACAATACATTGGCGACACTTAATGATTTTTCTCGCTATTGGGGGTGGAAAAAAAAGATAAGGTTTTGTGGCGACAACATAGGTTTAAGATAGCATCGAGTTTTATTTTAATCTCGACAATGGGCACTAACTAAGCCAACCAAAATCTTCCTTCGCCTTCTTATTTATATATATATATATATATATATATATATATATATATATTGTGCATTGGTTGTTTTATCTTAACGCGTATTTAATTCTCGATTTTCGAGGATTGGGTGAATAAGGGTAATATGTCACTTGGATCCATTTCGAGGGTAGCATGTCAAATCAACGACGTATCGATGTGATGACACTTTATTCCCTTAACAATGAGAAGAAGGGACTAAACATGTAACAAATAATATCGATAAAACTAATACGAAACTATATTTACTATAAATATTCGTTAAACTTTTAAATAATATTTAAATCTAGAGTTGTAAACTATTTGCTTACAAATATGAAGTCTATTCGCTTACAAACATTCCAGATAACGTTTGTTAGTTTGTTGACAGACGATGTATTCAAGACATCATCATTAAACACACAAAATTTCTTATTTTATGAAGCGGGGACAAAAGTCACCAAGGAATGTTGATACAGTTATACTTGACATGGCAAAAACATTTGACCAGGTTAGTTGAGACTTCTTCCTAATTGTTTTAGGAAAAATGGACTTTAATGATAAATGGTTAGGCTGGATACACAACTGTACCTCACTGGTATTGTTTCAACTTAATTTTAATGGTGCCAGACTTACTCGATTCACACCAAAAAGAGGTTTAATACAAAGTGATCCTTTGTCCTCATTCCTCTTCACCTTGATTACTGAGTCTCTTATTAGTTTGACTAAAGAAAAGGTACGAACAAACACTATACACGGAGTACAAATCACGAAAATTGTCTAACACCATCTCACCTGTTTTTTGCCGATAATTCTATATTCTTTTTATCACTTGAAGTAAATGATGTAATAAAATTCATAAATGTTATTGACGTCTACTGCCAATCATCAGTTTAACAAGACAAATTTAACAAGTTATCTATTTGCTTTAGTCATAGGACTCTAGAAGACCACAGATCAACCACATTAGACAAACTACATATCGCATAAACAGATGACCTTGGAAAGTACCTAGGTATATCGTTTTGCCACAAGAGACTGAAGGTTCAATCATTAACTTGGATCATATAAAATATTTGGGAAAGCTCAGGGTTGGAAGGAACAACTTCTATCTGAAGGGGAAATGAAGTTCTCATCAAGACACTGTGCAGGCAATCCCATCATACACAATGTCTATTTTCTTATTTCAAAAGGGTTTTTGCCATAAACTACCGAGTATGATTGCGAACTTCTGGTGGAACTCATCTGAAATACGAATAATACATTGGATCTCCTAAGAAAATATGGCCATACAAAACTCATTGAAGGACCCGGGTTTTAAGATTTTTAGATGGATAGACATTGCACTACTGACATGACAGACTTGGAGGATTATGTAGCAACCAGATTCCCTGGCTGGTCAACTACTCAAAGGAGTTTATCACCCAAGATGTGATTTCAAGGATTCAAAACTTAGACAAGCTACATCGTGGTCTTGGGCGAGAACTATGGAAGGTTGAGATTTCCGACTAAAGCATAAAGACGTTCAAATAGGAAATGAGGAAGATACAAACATCTGGAACCATGGATGGTTAGAGTTTCTTGCAAAGGTAGAGAAACCTTCAAATACTAGCATCACAAAGGTTTCCTAACTTATGATGGAAGATTTGGATGAACGAAATACACTGTTGATTGATAATATTATGCGGTAGCCAACTGCAAATAGTATTAAACAAGTTACAATTTACGAACGCGATGACCCAGATATGTTCATTTGTCCATTCATAAAACAAGGTGCGTACTCAACACAATCTGGTTACATGGTTCTTTCTCAAGAATTCTTAGCAGGAGAGCCAAAAACAAACAGTACAAGACCAGCTAACACAAAAGTTTGGAATGTGATTTGGAAGACAAGCGTGCCATCAAAATTTAGGATATTTAGTTAGACATGTTAGAAAATTCAATCCCAACATCATCAAATTTGAGAAAAAAATATGTGTGAAATAATAATTGATATTATTATCCAAAAAATATGGAAACAGTCGAGTATCATTCACTCTCATGCCCATTAAGCAAGCATGTATGTGCATAATCTTTGCTGCAAATTCGGATTGAGATTCATGTTCAGGACACACTTGGAGACTAGAACTGAAAATCACTAAAATATACGTGGACGGGATTGGAATGAGAAGCTTGTTAAATCATATATTATCCTTATTTTATTAAATATTTTGAAATAAAAAATGAAATCATATCACGACACAAATGATATCCATGTGACACTCATAGTCAAAGCAGCAAACAAAGAAATTACAGAGAGCTTTTTGGGTTAAGATGGAGATGCGAATCTGCAAATTTGTTGACAAGTTTGCCGCATGCAAACTACCCAATTTTACCAAGGAAAGAAATTACATTTATTTGCGACGCTTAATTCAAGGAACAATGGAACCATATAGGAATGTGAATCGTAGAAATGCATAAATCTACGAGACGATAAGAAACACATTCAATGGATCGACTCTGCAAGATATTGTTGGAAGGTGAAACAGGAGTCATCTTGCATACTACCAAAATGTGTGATAAATTTGATCAGGTTTCGAAGGCAATGTTCTCATACAACCTTGAAGTAATTCAAGGTATTCAATGCCCATTAGAGTGACTGGCTGAAAGGTTTGTCCCTTTTAACCTTTCACCACATCCCACAATCACTTAAGAACATGGCGGATGCCATTGCAAGAATGTCCAGATGCGACACAAAAAAAGAATCCATATTTAGGATCTTAGAAACAGTTTCTCACGCCTAAGGATCAGATGATAAAAAATGAATACAAGGTGGAATGTGTGACTTCTTACTATGACAATAACTTTAATATAAACTAAGTATGTGTGTGTAGGTGTGAAGTCTATTCAACTTGTCCAGTAAGATTTTTAAAGAAAATCCAACTTAAGTTTAAGTTTCAATTAATTAAAATTAACTAGTTGTGACTATATTCTAATACCTTTTGTTTTTAGTCAAAACGTTTAAATACAAAGTTCTATCAATTTACAACTTTTATAATTTTTATCTTATTTCAACCGTGTCCAAGGTATGGTTTATTTGGTAGAAGTCATAGTAGTCATAGTAGGGAATCGTACTAGCACCACTAGGGGTGGCACGGGTCATGCCAGGTTGGGGTCTAGGGTAAGGGTAAGGTAATTTTGGGAAGTTGTAAAAGTTGGGGGGGTAAACCTGGGTAATGCTAAGAAAAAACTTACCATGGGTTAATGTCGGGTTAACCAATGGGTTACCCCGTGTTACCAAAAATGAAAAACAGTATTTAAAGTTTAAGGACCATTCTGGAATTAAAACTTCTTCGTTTCTTCAAAATAAAGTACAAGTTATTCAAACATATTACAAGTTTCTCAAACAAATTAGAACTTTGTTGGTCAATAAAAACCAATCTAATTCAACTTGAATCAAACAAAATTACAACTTGATACAAAGTTCAAACGATACTAAAAATACGCAAAACATAAATTCCTTCTCTAAATCATCATTCGATCTATCAGGACCACTTCTTTCAGACATGTGCTTCACTATAATCATATTGGTACATACAACTTTAGCAATCTTGAACAAGAAAAACTAATGACATGTGCCTTAGACCTCTGATTATTAAAAGATAATCATCATAAGCCTTGAATATTTTTGTAATTGGTTTATCATCGCAGGCCTTAGATTATGTAATCATCATAGGAATCAGAATCTATTGGATATTATCCCGGGATAACTGGAAAGCCAACTCAACTTCATTTCAAGTGTACAAAACAAGTGGGCAACTAAAATATTATCACCAACAACATGTTTAATACACTGATTTGAAGGAAGTGATTACCTTATCCAATTAATATAATTTGTAATCACCTAATAACTTTTTTTTTTACATTTTTCAGATGAATTAATAGCCATGTTTGAAATAATAGACTATCAATACCATTGATATACATAGTAAGTTATTTAGAATCATATATAATCCTTTTTTGAGTTACCCTCCCCAATAACCATTACCCATTTACTTAAGACCATATTCTAATATCCTAATAACCATTTTTTAGTTACGTAAAATCTTTTATAAAATTATTAATTACCTTTATTAGTTCACTTATTAATCTATTCGACATATTCTTAAGATAACACATAACCCCCCTCCCTCCTAATTTAAACCATTTTCAAATTTAACGAGTACACTAAATTACCATTTGAAACTTCAAAATTATTTAAAATAACCAAAAGAAATTTAAAACTTGTTTTATTAACATATCCTACGTATTAACCCAATTTTTTTTTGGCAATATTACCTTTCATAAGTATTTATATTAAAAAATTACCTATAAATACATGCATAGGGATTTAAAAGTAGATCTTAAAGATCTACCCAAATAAACATAAAGGAAAGACAAATAGGAACGAGTTAAAACCCGAGTCATCTCCAAATATATTTCACCATATATAGGTTAAAAAAAGTAAGAAATCAGAACAAACCTACTCCAATCACATCACGAACAGCCTTTACAGGCCAAGATTAGATTGAATAAGACATAAACCCCTTTATTTGAACATAACATTAAATTTTGCCATCGGGTTCAACCACTAAAGACGGAAGCTATGTTGTAGATCTCGGTTTTAGGCGCTAGGCGGTCGACCGGGGCCTAGCGCCTAGGCGGGATTACACGGGGCGTAGGCGGAATTATACGGTTTGAATCCTGATGTGTAATTTTGTATATTTAGTAACATATATGTAGTAATTATAACAAATTTAACTATGTAAGTCATAAAATTCATCTAACAACACTATAGTAAAATTAAAAATACTAAAAATTGAGTTATAATATCAATTAAAGAATTTTCGAGAATAAGAAAAATAACAAAAAGGTCTATGCTTGCATTTTTTCCATTAATCGGCGCCTAGGCGGCTATTTTTTGCCATTAATCGGTGCCAGGACAGGCTAGACGCCTATTCCACGGCGACTAAGGCGCTTGGCAAAAACACCTAGAATTTTAACTAGGCGTAAGCGGATGAGGGGGGAGTTGACGCCTAGGCGGGGAGATCTACAGCATCAGACGGAAGTAATAATGGTAAGTCACGGGTTTAGACAAATAGGGTGTATGAGTGTGTGTGTGTGTGTGAGTGAGAGAGAGAGAGAGAGAGAGAGAGAGAGAGAGAGAGAGAGAGAGAGAGAGAGAGAGAGAGAGAGAGAGAGAGAGAGAGAGAGAGAGAGAGAGAGAGAGAGAGAGAGAGAGAGAGAGCACTAGCAAATTATGGTGATAATCTGTCATTGAGAAAATGGAGAGAAGTAGGATTGAGGCGTATAAGGTGAAGATCTTCAAGTTTCTGAGCAAGAGAAAGAAGATAAAGTGTGGGGGATAACTAAGAATAAAATGAAGAGAGGAGAGGAGCCCGTGAATGAAGGAAAGAAGAAAATGGTTGTTGACCCAATTTGAGGGTGTACGGGTGGTGGGCCTTGTGTGGTATAAAATAATGCGCTAGAGTTGAGGACTCACAAACCGCAAGTGTACGGTTGTCCAAGTAATAAATCGATAAATTGGGATTCGTTCGCAAGGACGGAATAGGTACAACTCAGATGTGAATCAAATAGTGGATTAATTGCAAGTACGGAAAAGTAAATGATATAATGTTTGTTTTGGTTTTCTAAAACTCAGATGCAAATAAATTAAATGCTAAACTAATTAAACTGAAATGAAAATAATGCAAATAAGTAGGCTATATGTAAGAGAAGAAGTAGTACTTGAGTCACACAAGGTTATCACCTAAACCTTCAAAATTAATGTTTTCTGTTAAGGGATGAATTGCTATAATTGTGCTAGTCGGGATTCTAAAGTCTCTTAACCCTCGCCAGGGTGGACTTAGGAGTTCTCCTACCGTATTATAAACTCCGTCAGGATGATTACAACTACTTTCAGATGGTTCAAGTTCTTTACCTCATTGTCTATTGGTTAGTCAAGCCTGTCAAGGTCATTGGCGAATACCAACGGCAATTACCTAGGTCTGTATCTAAACCCCCCGTCAAGGTGATTACTACGCCACTATAGTAAATAGCCTAGATACTAAAAATTACCCTTAGTTCATGACTTTAAAGATAATAATTCAAGAATGAAATAAAAGCCAACACAAAATAACAAATTCAATTTAAATACTTAAATCTCAAATCTGAAAAACATAAATCAATCAAGTTTGGGTTCAACACAATATGCGATTCTCAAGTACAAAGGGAAATTAGCTCATAACGGAAAGAAAAACTAAATTAAAATAAAAAGACTTCATGTTTGAATACAGAAATAAAAGATGAAAGAACCGAATTAAGGATTGGGTTTCGCTGTGATTTGGAGAAGATGACTTTCTCCAACTCTTAGCTTTCTCCTTTTCCTTACTTTTGACTTTCTCTCTAGCGTTTCTGACATGTGTAAATTGAGTTGTTTCTAAAAATTGAAGTCTAAAGGCCTTTATATAGTGGAGAATTCGGATTGGGATTCTTACATAAAGGAATAAGTTAAATGAATAAAAGCCCAATCCTTAAATGAAATCCTGTAACTGATGTACAGCTGTTACTAAAATAGCGGTAACTTTTGCGTCCGGACTCGAAATCACTCCGTTCAACTTGCAAAATCTTCCTGACTCAAAGATGCAACTTCCTTATTTCACGAATCTAAGGCTAAATCAGTGGCTAAAATGGCTAAAAAACAGTGCTCTGTAACAGCCTTCCAGATTTCATTCTTCTCTAATACATTCTTCGAATCATCTTTTCTCGCCTTTGACTTCTACACACGATCTAAGACTTTAATTCTCGATTTCTCTCCTTGTATTGGTGTTCTCTAGCATCCATGGACCTACAAACTTTTCACTTAAAACAACCCATTTAACGTGTAAAAGCTTAAAAAATAAAATATAATAAATTCCAATGAGAGAAAATGAAATATAACGAATTAATCCTAAAAGTCTATCATATTAGTCAATTATTAACCTAAAAAAATATCTCCTAAGGGCATAAATTAGAACAAAAAGATAGACATCAACAGGTTAGACGGATTAAACCCGTGTGGTAAATATAAAAACCCAAATCAAGGTAATTAATTTAACAAGTCCAATTTATAATATTATGGTATGTTAATAAATGGAATAGGGTAAAAATTACCATATTTTGGGCTTATGTTTTTTATCATACGGACCAATAGTAGCTATACCACATATTTTACTCAATCTTAAGCACCATTATATTTTCTTTCAAAGTAAAAATACATATCCTGCCATTTAACTTTCTTTATTTGTTACTATCATCAATCATTGAAATTATACTAAGTAAAATTACTTTATGGGTGAATTACCCAAAGGGTCTTGGGGACCATCTTAGAGCCATATAGGAACCAAGTGGATTCTCTATTCTACTTAGAGGCCTAAAAAATGATAAATACCTTTACTATCCTTATAGTGTATATAAGACAAAAAAAATAGATTCTTCTCTCTCCTCCATTACCATTACTCTCTCTCCTCCATTACCATTAATCTCTCTCCTCCTTTATTATTTTTTTCTCTCTCCTCTGTCATTAACTATTAATAATTCCAGCTCCGACCTCCGGCCACCGACCACCTCCGACCACCGCCGAAAAAAGTACTGAGCATAAAGTACTGAGCATGGAAAAAGTACTGAGCATAAAGTACTGAGCATGGAAAAAGTGCTGAGCATAAAGTACTGAGCATGGAAAAGTACTGAGCGTGAAAAAATTTACTGATTATCAAAAAAAAGTGCTGATTATTCGATTTTTTTTATTAAGTAAATATACTGAGCATGATCGTTTAATCAATAAAAGTGCTGAGAATGCTCGTTTAATCAAAAAAAGTGCTGAGCATTTCTCGTATAAATCAGTAAAATTGCTGAGCATTTCTAGTATAATCAGTAAAAGTACTGAGCATTTAGACAAAAGTATAGAGTTTAATACAAAAATCTATTTTACATTACAAAAATAAAATTATTACAATGAAAAATAAAGTTGCAGAGAATTGCAGCAAAATCAACTTATTAATACAATCCTTTCATCAAACATGTGGTGGGCAGAATGGAGAGTTGTATTATGACAAAGACTTAACATAGAAGGCATAGTTGTTTCCATTGGGATCTTAGTTTTCCATAAAGACTTCAATATCAAACGTGGAGATATAGTGAGGATTCCAGCAGCTTAAAACTAACCTTGTAGCAGATCTCGAAGCTTCATTGCCGGAACTCATGGCCGGATCTCGAAGCTGTGCGAACCAAGCCTCCGTCCACGGCGTGACTCGCACCACCGTGTGTCTTCTCCAACAGCTTCATTACCGGAACTCATGGCCTCGCACCACCGTGAGTCTTCTCCAGCAACCATGACATCGAGCTCCACGATCTCCTTCACTCGGCGGCTTCGTCTTCTTCACAAACGATGGCCGGAGCTCCACCGCGAGTCTTCTCCAGCAGCCATGGCTTTGGACGAAGAAGAGAGCGTTGATTTTTTTTACATGGCTTCGTCTTCTGCACCAAGCTCGATCCAGTCCTTGCAAACGGAGCTCAAACCACCACCTTGCACCACCACCTTGAACCACCACCGGGAAAATACAAAAGCTTGGAGAAAAAGAAAAGCTGCGTGAACGTTTAGGAAATAAGGAGAGAGGAGAGAGAAGAAAATAATTAGGGTTTTAAAATATTTCTAAATAAAAATAGTATATATATAGTAGAGAAAAACAAAAAAGGGTAAAATGGTAAATGAGATTTTGATTTACAGTGTTAATTTTTTAGTGTGGCCTTTAGTTAGAAGAGTTAATCCAAGGGGTCTTGTTAGGTCCCGGGTTGGTGTGGTCAAGACCCCTTGGGTAATTTTCTCTTACTTTATTATCTAGAAATCGAAACCAATAGTTGGTTCTAAGTCTTTTGACACTAATAAAGTTGGGTATTTGTACTTAGATTCTGTTTTATAGCTTTTTTTTTTCAGTTTTTCTATTTAATTTATACATTTACATATAAATAATTATAATATATTATTCGTTATACATTTTTTTAATCTTAAAAAAATTCCAAGATAAGATTAAATTTGGGTCAAATCTAGCAATAGTAGAGTTCTAACTCTTTGATCAAAAAATATAGTACATATTTGTTTAAAATCACTATAGAAAAACATGAGTTAATAAAAAAATCAATACAGTAGAGGTCATACAACTATTAAAAAAAAGAGCATTGCTATATATCACTTCTTTTTGTTTCACTCATTTATCACCTCCTATGTGTCATCTAATGTGACATTAAATAAAAGAAAGAGAAAATAATCCTTTAAGTGAGAAAAACGTTTTTATTGGTGTTTAAAACCTCCACATAGGAGGTGATACATGGGTGAAGCAAAAAAAAGTGATATATATCTTTTTTTTTAATACATTTGAGAGCCACTTTGGACTCGGAATCATTTTGACTCCAATAAGATCGATCCCAGGACCTCTTGGTCTCTGCGGAGTAGTCTAACCACTAGACCAACTACCGATCTTAATATATATCTTTACTCTAAAAAGAATTACTAGTTGTCTCCGAAGGAATTACTATACATTGTGTGGTTTTATCCCACTACTCTGTTCTGTGCCAGTCGTCGCCTTACGATCCTTTTTTTTTTCATACATAAGAGGCTAATAAAGCCGTCAGAACAAAAGACAAATCGAACAGAAATTCTTATCGACTATCTAGTACAATTTTAGCAATTGTATACTCAATTCTATTTTTTATAATTAAATTCCAAAAGTAATCTGGTGGATCTTTAAATATCACAGGCTCTGAGAGGTTATAAATGCAACTTCCTTTGCCTTTCGATCCTTCTCTACCTAATAATATATTTTACTCCAATTATGTTGGAACGCTCCCAAACTAATCATTTAACTAAAAAATTCACTTATCTATAAATTCACCACTTATCATGTCACTAATCTTTCTTAAATTGATCTCCACACAATGCCTCTCAACTCCCATTTATTTCACCCATGATAAGCCCTCATACAGTACAACCAACTCCGTAATCATAGGTAACACCAATCTCAAGCTCCTTGCAAATCCACTCCTCCAATTTTATCAACGTTTCTCAGTATCCTCCTACTCCTCCCATTTTACTTTTTATTAATACTTCTTTACAATATACTTTTTATTTTAGTTTTTACAAATCAAGTAACTTGTTTTTTTGTTTTATATGTAATTGTTCGATACTCTTAAGGTAATCTAATTTAATCAATATTGTTGGATCTTTTAGAAAATAAGTCACTTTCATATCTTGCAAACTATATTATACAAAATACAAATTATCCCATTTATGGAGAGAGTAAGTAAAAAATGTAAATTACACATTTGACTACTCGTAGGGAACATGAAAGGAATTCAAATGATTCCTTCATGGATAATTTAAGGTGCAAAAGAAATTACATAATTAATACAACCGGCATGGAAATTAAAATTACAAAACCATAAAACAAGGAATCACAACTATGATTCTAGAAATGGCATGCATATTCATCTCTCACTCAACTTCTTCACCGGATCTTCATGTTCTTCATCCTGCATATATAGATAATGAAGTTAAGACCGGAACGAACTTTGTTTACTAATATCGAGAAGAATATACCGAGTAATAAAAATTTCAAACTTGAGCTACTATCTTGTGTTCATGATAAAATCAGGAAGAGAGGAAGAAAGCATATGAGTAACATGTACCTATCTCTTTATATGTAACATAATAATAAGTACTCTAAAGACTAATAATAGCTTGTCTAAAATATACTTTGATCATGAATTGCTCCTAATAAATTATGAACCTATATACTTCGGTTACCCATATAATATTCATTACAAGGTTTTACATTAAAAGGTTTTTTTTTTTTTTTTTGATACAATAGAGGCCAAAGATAATGACCAGGAGGATAATCTCCTCCAAATTATTAAATTAAATTAAAAGGTTTTTCAATATTCATTATAAAATAATCCAACAATTTACAAGGTTTTTCAATATTCATTATAAAATAATAATTATAAGTACCTTTGCTCCTCATCACTTGTGACTTTTCCACCTGTGGTCCGGTAATTTGGGAATGGGACTTGACCACTTTCAATGCATTGAACATCTTGCACTAAAATTTCATAGTGTCTCTTCACCTCATCAGGAGTTTTCTCACCAACAGCCTTAGCAACATTCACCCAGCGGTCCGGTTTGTCTTGATCATAGATCGCCAAAGCCCTCTCAAACGCTTTGTTTTGCTTAGCGGTCCATGAACCGGTGCTTCCACGAGAAGACATTGACGCCATTAATGTAAGAGAACTGGAAAAGCTTGTAAGTTGAGAAATGAGTAAACACTCGAGAGATGTTTGTGTGCAAAAGAGGGAGGATTTTGGTTGCCTTTTATAAGCTCCTAAAGTGTATAGATTTTCAGAAATAAGGACTTGCCAGTTGGCTAATAAAAACTTTGTAAAAGTTCCAACAAAGATTTTCAAGAATTCTGATGATTTGTGTCCTTAGGAACCACAATCTGATGCAGGACAAAGAAGAATCAGAATCTGAAAATTTTCTATACAAAAATTGAATTTTATCCTCCTTTTAAATATAAATTAAATTACATTGAGTACATTTTAGTGGGGATTTAGTAAGGAATTTCCTTTCGATAACCCATACTTTCTTCATATGTTTTCAATAGAAACTTAGTGGTAAATTAAGAGATGTATTAAAAATATATTAAGCGCTGTGATTTACTTAATCTGCCACAGGGGCTAAGTGTACTTTAGAAAAGTTAAGTATTTTTCACTGGGTGCAAAAGTTTTACTTACGTTTTTTTTCTAATGAACAAATGAAGAAATTGCAAGGTATTTCGAGACTAATGGGAATGTTGATCTTACTGTCAACCCTGGAACCATTCATGCTCTTGATGAAATTGGTGTATGTATAATAAAGAGATACGATTACATTCAAAATTTATTGGAGATGGTTAATTAAAACATTTATTTTATAAAGCTTTTATTCATACATCATGAGATAGAAAATATCCTAATTGAGAACCATGTTGGATAAGAGAGATATATTGGTGAAACACTTATTAGCTTGAAATCTCCGATTGGTGCTTAATTAGGTTTAATATTTCCTTAACTAGTATCCGATCTCATCTTATTTTAACTTGTTCACATGGTTGGTTTATGGGAATTGCCTAACTTAGTTATTAATAAGATGAAACTAGTGGCCAAGTGGCTTTAAGGATATAATACACCTTATATTTCCATTATCTCTTTGAGTAATAATAATTATGGTTAAGTTTCAAAACTTACCTCTCACGGAAAAGTACTCTTAATCATTTGAGGAAAAAAATATTTCTATATTACAAAGAGGCAATTACTTTACCAGCCTAGGAGATGGTAATACTGCCACTAAAACTCACACAATATTAGGCCCTGTTTGGTTCGTGAAAATAATGGATGTTTTTTGTTTTCATTTTCTATATTTTTAAAAATACTAATAAAAACGTGTTTAGCTACAGAAAATGAAAACAGTTTTTTGGAAAATTTAATGAAAACATTGCTATATTAGAGAACGTGAAATCGACGTTTTCCATATTTTCTAAATTTTTTGAAAAGAAAACGAAAATCATTTTCTGAAAATATATTCTGAAAACAAAAACAGAAAATGTTTTCACAAACCAAACAGAGCCTTAGATACTTAACAAATAATAACAATGAGATAATTATTAAGTTATATAACAAAAAATACTTTTAACAAATTCAGCAAAAGTTTGGTATAATAAAGTCCAAAATATTATTTTAATTTTATATTATACCTAATATTAGTATGTGAAGTATTATATGAAATGGTGATTTTTTGTTTGACAGACCATGACCACGTTGTCATATTTAGGTCGGATGACTTTATAGCTACGTGGACGTATTTGGTCTCTTGATTGCTGATGAGATGGACGGCTTGAATTGTTACTTGCTGATATCTCATATAAAAGGCGTCTTTCCGCCATTTTTCCTTTCACTTCTTCGTTTACTCATCCTCTCAACTCTCTCTCTCTCAAAAAACCCTAGATTAAGCGAAACATTTAGTTTCCTTTATCGATAGCTTGTTAGAGTGATTAGGTTAGATTACAGTTTAGCAAATCTGTAAGATTGAATATACTGGTTCAATCATCAAGTGTATTTCAGCGTAGTTGATGTACAAGGAAGATTTGTGGAAGAATTGTAATATTTGATAAACTTGAGGGGCTTTCTCTGTGAGGTGAACAAACTTGTAATCCGAGGCATATAGTGAATCTGAGCTACTCTCATCATGGCTCAACATGGATGTAGGTCAATTTGACTGAACCACAATAATTTCAGGGGTTCTTTATTTCTGCACTTAAAGCTTTTCAGAAAACTATTTTGATTCTAAATTTTTTTTTGATTCGTTTAAAACGTTCTTGGGGTTTTCAGATCTGGGTCTTTTGAAAAATTAGGGTTTATCGGCATTCTTGATTTCTCGGAGATCTTAGGGTTTTCAAAATCAAAACAAAGGGTTTTCTGATTGTTTCAAAGCGGGTTTTCTTTTCTTCTTGATTAACACCCTACGATGACGACTTCAATTCGTATTGATATGTCGGTATTCATTGGGAAATAGATTTTGGTGTTTGGCAGAAAAAGATGAAGGTCTTGTGGTCTCATCATGAGGTAGGAAGCGCATTAATTAAGGACATTAAGGAATGGCGTGAAGGTGATCTCGAGAATGAATCATTGATTAATGAAGAAGCGTATAATATTATCTTCTTGAATCTATCTAACTCTGTGATTCGCCAAGTAGATGGTGCTGATACAGTTCTTGAGTTGTGGGGTAAACTCAAATCTCTTTATTCTACTAAATTTGTCCCTAATCTTGCTTTCTTGAAAGGTTCTCTGTTTAACTATAAAATGGATAGTTCTAAATCTATTGATGAAAACCTTGATGAGTTTACTAAAATGTGCCCTGTGCTTAAGGGTACCTCTATAGGTTTAGATGATACTAGAAAATGCATGGTTCTGTTAAATGTTATTCTTGATTCTTTTCAAGTTGTTAAAGATGTATTTCAATATGCTACCTCTATCCCTGAATATGATCAAGTAGTAATTGCTTTAAAAACTATAGAAAATGAACTTAAGTCACTAAAAAGAACTGGTGCAAATATGTTTGCTAAAAGAACTGAGTCCGCCTTGATCTTAAGTATAAAAGAAATAAGAAAAACATTAAAGGTAAAGAAACTAGAAAATGTTTTCACTGTAGGAAGGTTGGACACTTAAAGAAGAATTGTTTTAAATTGAAAAACAAGATGAGCTCTGTGAATAGTAAATCTAATGTTACCTGTATGCCTAGTATAGATGATAGATATGAAGTACTGAATGTTGCTAGGGTGTCTAATGATGATAGTTGGGTTCTTGATTTTGGTTGTACCTTTCATATGTGCCCTAATTTTGAATTATTTCATGAATTTGTTGAGACTTTCAATGAAACTGTTTACATGGACAATGATCATACTTGTGATGTTAAAGGCATATGCAAAATTGATTTGAAACTGAATAATGGGAAAGAATCATTTTGACTAATGTTAGGCTTATTCTTGAATTGAAAAGAAATTTGATTTCTCTTGGTAAATTAGATGATTTAGGATGCGTGTCTAGCGTTGAGAATGGTATTATGCATGTCTATAAGAATTCAAAATTGCTATTGACTGGTACTAAACTTACTGGACTCTACATGTTAGATGGTTCTTACTTATCTGCTTGTGTAAATCATGTTACTAACAAACCTTCTCAGGGTGTCACTGAAAAATGGCATTTGAGACTTGGGCATATAAGTCTTTAAGGTCTCACTATTTTAACAGGCAAGTTATGTTTGGTAAGGATACAGTTAGCACTCTTACATTCTGTGAAACTTGTGTGTTGGGTAAACAGCAAAGACTGAAGTTTTCCCAGAGGTACATAAGTCTAAAGTGTGCCTTGAATATGTTCATTCTGATCTTTGGGGTCCTAAAAAAGTTGATGCACATGGGAATTTTAAATATTTTCAGTCCCTAGTGGATGACTATAGTAGGAAAGTGTGAATTTTTTTGTTAAAATCTAAAGATGAATTTTTTTCTAAAATTAAAGAATTGAAATCTTTACAAGAAAAACAATCTGGTTTGGTTTTAAAAGTACTTAGAACTAATAATGGACTGGAATTTTGTAATGTGGATTTTGACTCTTATTGTAAAGAAAATGGGATACTCAGGCATAGAACTGTTAGGCATACACCTTAACAAAATGGGGTTGCAGAAAGAATGAATAAGACTTTGCTTGAAAAAGTTAGATGCATGTTGTTTAGATCTGGGTTACCAAAAACTTTTTGGGGTGAGGCTTTATACACAACAACATATTGGGTAAACAGGAGTCCAAATAGCACTCTTGACTTTGAAACCCCCTTGGAGGTTTGGAAATGATCTAAGCCTAATCTACAACATTTGCGAGTGTTTGGGTATGTTGCTTATGCTTACACTAAAGATGGAAAATTGGATCCTAGGTCTCTTAAATGCATTATGTTAGGTTATTAACAACAACATGGTGTTAAAGGTTACAGGTTGTGGGAAAGAGATGCCAGAGGCATCAAAATCATTTGTAGTAGGGATGTGATCTTTGATGAACTAACTTTTCCTTGCAAAGTTTATGATACTACAGGTAATGATGCTCAGTCTGAACCAGTAAGCCAAAAGGTGGGATTAGAGCTTGAGGTGGAGCCCCAAACTATAGCTAATCATTTGAATGCAGATACAACTTGTGACCCTGAGTATGTAGCACAACCTAATCAACCTAATGATATCAATGAGCCTGAGGGAAATGGCCAACCACTACAACTCAGTGAGTCATCAGTAGGGGAGCTTCATGATTACCAGTTAACTAGAGATAGGCAAAGGAGAAATATAATTGCTCCTTCAAGGTATTCAGATGTTGATTTGGTGTATACTGCACTAAGTGCAGCTGTTGAGGTAAGAAGTACTGAACCTTATTCTTACCTTGATACTCTTGAGTCTGCTGAGCATGAAAAATGGTATGATACTATGCAGATGAAATAAACTCTGTAAAACTGAACAATACTTGGAGTTTAGTTAAGTTACCTGAGAACCAAAATGTTATTGAGTGTAGATGGCTTTACAAACTTAAGGAGGATGGTACTGAGCATGGTCCCCCTATATATAAAGCTAGACTAGTAGCTAAAGGATACACTCAGAGGGAAGGTATAAATTATAATGAGATTTTCTCCCCAGTAGTCAAATTCAAAACTATCAGGTGTATGTTAGCTTATGCTGCTTGTTTTGACCTTGAAGTTGATCAGATGGATGTGAAAACTGCTTTCTTACATGGTAAATTAGATGAAACAATCTTTATGAGACAACATGAGGGTTTTGTGTATAAAAACTTTCATGATCATGTATGCTTACTTAAAAATATTTGTATGGGTTAACACAGTCCCCTAGACAATGGTATAAAATATTTGACTCCTTCATGTTTGAACTTGGATTTGTGAGATCTGATTATGATGCCTGCTTATATTTCTTATTAAACCAATCTGACAGTGGGTATGTGTTACTGTATGTTGATGATATACAGCTAAGTCTTGCCATGCTATAAAAGTCTTGAAACAGTCTCTGAGTAAGATGTTTGAAATGAAAGACTTAGGTGAGGCTAGTAGGATCCTTGGCATGATAATCAATAGAGATAGAAAGAATTGCATATTAAAACTGCATCCGGGACCTTATTTGAAAAATTTTGTCTCTAAATTTGGTAGTCTGAACTGCAAATATGTGTTAACTCCCTTGGCTGGTCATAATGTCTTGTCTAAGCAGTTTTGCCCCAAGTCCCAGTCAAAGATAGTAAGAATGAATTCAATCCCTTATGCTAATGTGATTGGATCTTTGATGTATGAAATGATCAGTAATAGTCCAGATTTATCTTTTGCTATATCCTTGCTTAGCAGATATATGTCTAATATAGGATTTGAACATTGGCTTGTACTTAAACATGTTTTGGCCTATGTTAGTGGTACTTTAAATGTTGGATTATGTTTCGGAAATCATAATGTTCCTTTTGAGTTAACAGGTTATGTGGATTCTGATTTTGCTGGTGATAAGGATTCTAGAAAATCCACTACTGCTTACTGCTACACTTTGGGAGGCAATTGTAATTCTTGTAAATCACAGTTGCAGCCAGTTGTAGCTTTGTCCACTACAGAATCAGAGTATGTTGCTATAACTGATGCAACTTAGGAAGGTATTTTGCTTCAGAATTTGTTGAATAAACTTAAATTACTAAAGTGTAAGGTCACATTATACTCTAATAGTTAAAGTGCCATTCAATTAAGTAAAAATCATGTTTATCATGAAAGAACCAAGCACATTGATGTTAAATTTCATTATATTAGAGATGTGATTGACAGTGGTCAGTTAAAATGATTGAAAATTGAAACTGGGGAAAATCCTGCAGATTTTGGAACTAAAATTGTTACTAATATCAAGTTTAAACATTGTTTACACTTTTTGTTTCTTGGGTGATTGTGATGTAGGTGTCCAGATGATGAGCAGTGCTAATGAAGATTCAAGGGGAATTTTTATTACAATTAAAGCTATTGGAGAAATAATACTTCAAGGTAGAGATTGTTGATATGTGAAGTATTATATGAAGTGGTGATGTTTTGTTTGACACGCCATGGTCACGTTGTCATATTTGGGTTGGATGACTTTATAGCTACATGGACGTATCTGGTCTGTTGATTGCTGATGAGATGAAAGGTTTGGATTGTTACTTGTTGATGTTCATATAAAAGGTGCCTTTCCTCCTTTTGTCCTTTCACTTCTTTGATTACTCATCTCTCAACTCTCTCTCTCTCTGAAAACCCTAAATTAAGCGAAACACTTAGTTTCCTTTATCGATAGCTTGTTTGAGTGATTAAGTTAGATTACAGTTTAGCAAATCTATAAGATTGAATCTACTGGTTCAATCATCAAGTGTATTTCAACGTAGTTGATGTACTAGGAATATTTGTGGAAGAATTGTAATATTTGATAAACTTGAGGGGATTTCTCTGTGAGGTGAACAAACTTGTACTTTGAGGCATATAGTGAATCTGAGCTACTCTCATCTGGGCTCAACGTGGATGTAGGTCAATTTGACCGAACCATGATAATTTCTGGTGTTCTATATTTTCTGCACTTAAAGCTTTTCTGAAAACTATTTCGATTAAACCTTTTCTATTCTTGATATAAAAGTAAACTATTTACAACACTTAATATAATCATATAAAATAAAATAATAAAATTTAAAATAAATAAACAGTATACAACCAAAAACATTGAAAAACAATGAAAAATAATGAAACAAAAACCTATTAGTCATCTCTGCACACTCGCTTTAACAAAAAAAATGAAATCTCTTCCCACCAAGCCGCTATCCTATACAAGAAACCGCCTGCCACTCGTGGACCATTCTCCACCATCTTTAACCGGCTTGGCTACGTCATCAACAATTGAAGACGCAAATTAAGGTAAAAATAATCTTTACCATTGAAATTTAAAAAAATGAATTATTTATAACCTAATCTCATCATTTTTATAATTTTTTGAAATTATCTGATTTAAGTGTAATTACAGTAGTGATGTTTGATATATATTTATACAAATCCTACAATGACCATTATTTTATGACCAATGGAAGCCTTTTACTGAGAAGTAATGTGCTTATAGTAGCCTTTTATTGCATTTTTTGAATTATTTTAGAATATTCATTTGATCTGATAATTACAGTCATGATGTTTATTATAATTTATACAAATCATACAATGATAATTTTATGACCCTTTTGTCGTAGGAGAAGTATGAGAAGTGAGGCGGTGAGAATAGCTTTTTACAATTCTTTTTGAATTGTTATATACTGCATTTTTTGAATTCTCTTGCAGTAAATATTCATTTGACATAATTACTTAATATTGGTCTTATACTGCATATTTTGATTGTTTTACAGTAAATATTCATTCGATGCAAGTTCTGAAGATGGTTACACAACCAAGTGAATTATGTCCTGTGTCGAACAACCCAGTGAATTGTGTTGTGGCATGTGTCGGACAACCCAGCGAACTGTGTCGGCCAGAACATTGAATTGTGTCAGACAGCCTAGTGAACAGCCCAGTGAATTGTGTTGGACATCCCAGTGAAGGGTATTATGGAACTAAATTGTTAGTGAAGTTGGTTGGACTTTATGAACAAAGTTTGTTGGGATGTGGAACTTTTGGATTAATCACTCCAATGATAATATCTTTATATATATATAAAAGAACACGAGAACAAGGAAAAAATAATTGATAGGCGTATGTTTATAACAGATTGCAAAAGGAAAACTCATATTAAACACATTCAATACATACATAAATGTTCTCCAAAAAAACGAATGAAATAAACAAAAAACAAAGCGAAGAATGAGCAAAAAATGGGAAATAAATCACAACAAAATCACAACGTGATCACAAAGAATTAGTAGAGATAGCAAGAAATCAAGGAATATGAAGAATCAACGCAACAAAAACACAAAAAAAAAATGTAATGCTTTATTTTTGGATGATTTCATGAATTTATTGATGATATATACTCATAATTTGTTACATTTATGGATGAAATAGCAAATATAGAAAGTGAAATATGTTTATAAATGAGTTAATGTTAATGCTGTGAAGTAATGATGTGTATATAAAATTAGGGTTCAAAATTATGGATGAGGAACAAAAATGAGTGTTTGTGAACGCGTTTTAATGCAGATTTAGCCCGGTTACATCAATTCTACTGAGTTAAAATGATTATACATGATACTACTCCAAATTGTTATGCTACATAATGTGAAATTAGTGTTAATGAACTCATAGATTTAGTTGTTCATGTTGAAAAGTTGAATTGATAGATTTGGTTTTCATGTTTGTTGTGAATTGTAAAAATCAAACTTTAACAAAAGATTAGGTTGCTTAAGTTATTTTAGCTTTGGTAACTGTAAATAAAATACTTGTGTACTGTGAAGAATGAAGAACAGAAGTGCATGAAAATGAAAGAAAAAAATTACAAGTTAATGTTGTTTGGCGGGAATTGAGAAACAAATCAAAGATCATTTGTTAAATATTGAGTTCAGTTGTAGACAAAACAATCGAGTTCAGTTGTAAACAAACCAATTGAGTTCAGTTGTTAATGTTTGATGGAATTTGTACTGATGCAATGATTAGTTAATGATTGAAACTAAAAGACCTAAGGAAACCAATTATTAGTACTTAATGCATAAGATAGTAAAATGTAATAGTTGATTAAATGCAATGATAATACTAAACTGATATTATTTGGTTGAAATTGTCCTACCAAACAACAACTAAAAATTACTTCCAATATATTGATCTGATATGTTAATGTTTGGTGGGAATTGTCACACTAAGCAATCTAGTGGTGCAGGTTTGAACCGAGTCAATGATCCCGAGTCCAAAGTGGCTCTCCTATGTAAAAAAATTAACAATTAATTGAATAAGATGAAAATAAAATGTAGTTTATTTTGTGGGAATTGTTTCACCAAACAAAAACAACTGAAAATTCTTAGAACAAGTACTTTAAGATGTTGAAATTAGGTGGAAATTGTCTGACCAAGTAAAATAATTCAATTTGATGATCTAAATATTGATATCTTATGTAACTTTAATCACAGGAAAATGGCACAAAGTTACCGATCATCACTAGATGGCATGTACCAAAATCTTTGTTCAAAAAATGTGAAAACAGAACATATAAAATCCTGCAAGAAGCTACCATTTTACCTCCTAATAAGCGCTAATTACAATATAGCACAAACAGGAAGATGGAAGCCAATGAGGTCTAAACCATAAGAAACAAAAATCCTAATAGATAAATATGATAAGAAGAAAAAAGACTTTATTTTTGGGGATAATACGATCAAACTTACATCACAAGATGTAAGATTGATAAATGGAGTTGAAAGCGGAGTAGGACCTGTTGTGATGAAAACAAAAGAACAACATGCATCATATTAGTAAGTTTTTGTTGAGTCTGAAATTAAAAAAACTTAGGATTTGCACTGTTGTATTAACTAAGAACGTATAAATATACTTTTTTCTAGCCATTCTTCTTTGAACAAGTATTTATGTGGAAGCCGTCTGAGAAGAAATTATACCCAAGAATTGTGAAGTGGCTTGAAATCCACAAGTGGGAGTGAACTATAATGTATAATTAAAACAACTAACAAAGAAAATTTGATAAAGTTTTAACATTTTTTGAAAAAATGATGTAGGTGAATGTTGAAGATCTATTGATCAAAGGACATGAAGAGAAAACGATAAAAAAATTATCGAAGAAGAAGAAGAAAACGACGATGGAGAGGAAGAAAATGAAGAAGAAGAATAAGACGGTGATGACTGATGATAGTAACAAAGAAAACAAAGACACGAAGGAACAAGAAGATGTCATCGAGGATGAAGAAACAAGAAAAAAGGAAATAGAAGAAAATTACGGATTTGAGTGGAACAATAAAGATGATATCACGCTCGCATATATCTTGAAGGAAACAACGAAAAAAACATGACAAAATAATAACAAGCAATAATATATGCATCGGAGTATATTATTGAAAATGAAGATGAAGGGGAAATAAGAAATGACAAAGAATTTGAAAATGAAGGAAATTCAAAATAAGAAAGACACTATAAAGATCAAGGATCATACACAGATATACTTGGTACAATAATGAATAAAAATAAAGGCAAGGAAGAAGAGAAAAGATGCAAGAAGAAGAACAGAGGGTAGGAAAAGAGAGGGTAGAAGAACAAATGAATGAAGAAAAAGAGAGGGTTCTTTACCATATAAGGAGAAGGAGCACATAAGTTGGTATATTTTGCATAATTGCGACGAACTCGAAGTATACATGACGTAAGTAAATATTTATATTTAAATTTATATATGAATATATTTATATGAATATATTTATATTTATATATGAACATATTTATATTTATATGAATAAATTTATATTTATATGAATATATTATTATTTTTTTAATATATAAATATATTAATTTATTTATACGCATTTACGATTTTAGTGAACATAAATCCACACTTACGGGAACAAGTACGGAAATAGATAATAAGCATCGTCAAATGTTTAAGGAATTGTTTTTTTTTTTTGAAAAGGTATGTAACTTTAGGCATTGGTTTAATTATTATCTATTTATTATCAAAGTATTAATTATTATTTTTGTATAACAGATTTATGGAATGAATTCACGTGGTGATGCATTAGCTACCCCCGAGATGATGTCCTTGGCAAACATGTCTTTTGGTGCGGTGCATAAATATGATTCCTGTGTGGTGAACGGTGTCAAGTGGGTAACTAAGTCCAAAGGAGAAAAAAGAGTGACGCAGGATTACGGAGTCTGTACCATGTACGAGGAAAAACCCTATTACGGTGAATTAATCAAAATCTTGGAGGTTATGTACGAGGGTGCTCGGTTGTGTTATTTGTCTGTAAGTGGTACAAAAAGTCTGATTCAAGGACAGAACATGGGGTAACCTTTATCAACACATCAAACTTTGAGTGGGCCGACGAACCATACATTTTAGCATCGCAGGCCAAGAAAGTGTTTTACATCGACTAGATTAATTCAAAGAAATCAATGAAAGGCTGGAAAGCCGTTTGAGAAATAAACGATCGACACGGATGGAGTCCTGAGTTATGGGGTTCCGAATCACTACATACTGGGAATGAGAGCATCAGCATACCTTTGGATAACACTGGGAATGAGAGCATCAGCATACTTATGGCATCCACCAAGGAGATCGAGATTGACCCATCTCATTTTCGTATTGATTTGGCTTTTGATACGGTGATTGATGAGAACGAGGAAATTCATGATGACACGTGGGAAGAATATGGAGATGAAGAAGAACCTATAAAGGTTGATAGCGATGATGAACCCATAGATATTAGTGGATATGAAACTGATTAGAAGGATTTTATTTTTTTTGGTTTATTTGTCTTAAAACATTTTGTTGGTTTTTGGAGTTGAATTTGAATTTATTTTGACTAAACACCCCAAACACTAACATTTGACTCCAATAGTTGACTAAACACCCCGAACACTAACATTTGACTCAAATAGTTGACTAAACACCCCGAACACTAACATTTGACTCTAATAGTTGACTAAACACCCCGAACAGTCAAGTTTGACTCAAATAGTTGATTAAACACCCCGAACACTAACATTTGACTCAAATAGTTGACTAAACACCCCGAACACTAATATTTGACTCCAATAGTTGACTAAACACCCCGAACACTAACCTTTGACTCAAATAGTTGACTAAACACCCCGAACAGTCAAGTTTGACTCAAATAGTTGACTAAACACCCCGAACACTAACATTTGACTCAAATAGTTGACTAAACACCCCGAACACTAACATTGACTCAAATAGTTGACTAAACACCCCGAACACTAACATTTGACTCAAATAGTTGACTAAACACCCTGAACACTAACATTTGACTCAAATAGTTGACTAAACACCCCCAACAGTCAAGTTTGACTCAAATAGTTGACTAAACACCCCGAACACTTACATTTGACTCAAATAGTTGACTAAACACCCTGAACACTAAGAAAGAAAGAAAGAAAGAAATAAGAAAGAAAGAAAAGAAAGGAAAAAGAAAAAGAAAAAAAATTGAAACAAAAAAGAAAGCAAGAAAAAGAAAGAAAAGAAATAAAAAAAAATTGCGACGACATTCAAAGGATGAATGTCGTCGCTAATCTTTTGCGACGACATTCATCCACCTAGTTGTCGCTAATAAATAATAAAAAAATCAATTGGTCAGCTTGGGCGGTCAACTTTCCCACTCTAAAAAATTAGCGACGAAATTCCACTTTTTTGCGACGACGTGTCGTCGCTAATTTTTGACACGCAAAGGTCGTGGGTACGGAGCTCGCCACGTGTCCCACTTAGCGACGAAATACCCTTGGTTACGTGTGTCGTCGCTAATTAATTATTCTATAAATCCCTAACCGAGCTTCATTTCAGCCATAACAACACCACAAATCACTCCAAAAAACGCCATAGCAAAGCTTTTCCGAGGCATTACTCCACCAAATCCAGCATCAAGGTAATGATTTCAATCCAATAACACATTCTAATCACTACTTTTAAATTTTTCATTTTTAATTTCTAATATCTTTTCTTGTGTTTTTTTTGTATGATTCCTTCTTCTTGGCATGGATTCATGGACGAAATCTACACCATTTCCACGTAACAGGTACCAATTTCTGGATCAAAATTGCAATTTTTTTTTAGTTGAAAAAATTCATGAATGTATTTATGTTTTAATTAAATCCGAAATTTGTGTATGTTATTCTGGGATGTATAAGATTTTTTTGTGTTAAAAAATAACTTGTAATTGGATTTTGTTTAAGATTAGATAAAATTAGGGTTTTGTTATGATTTTTGGATATTTAGATATATATATATTGGGACCTTTTGTGTAATTTGTGAAATTGTGATATTGTAATTTAATTGTTTTTTAAGATATAGGGACCTATTTGCAATATCTTAAATTATTTGGAATTGTTAAGGACTAAAATGCAATTTTTTTAAAAATAAGGACCTATTTTCAATTTTGAAAATTAAATAGTTTAAGGACTAAAATGCAATTTTAAAAAAATAAGAACCTATTTGCAATTTCATAAGGACTAAAATGCAATTTAAAAAAAAATAAGGACCTATTTGCAATTTTGTAAATAAAATAGTTTAAGGACTAAAATGCCATTTTTAAAAAAAATAAGGACCTATTTGCAATTTTATAAAGACTAAAATTTATTTTAAAAAAAAAATTAGGACCTATTTACAATTTTGTAAATAAAATAGTTTAAGGACTAAAATGTATTTTTTTTTTAAATAAGGACCTATTTGCAATTTTATAAGGACTAAAATGTATTTTTTTTAAAATTAGGACCTATTTGCAATTTTGTAAATAAAATAGTTTAAGGACTAAAATGCAATTTTTAAAAAATTAATTTGCAATTTTATAAGGACTAAAATAGAATATTTAGAAAAATAAGGATCTATTTGCAATTTAATTAAATTTTATGAAAACAAATAGTAAATGACTAATTAGTAAATATTTCCTTTAAATTATAGATGGCTGCTGTTATGGGTCGTGGACACGACGGAGACGGGATGGGTAACGATCCCCCGAGGGATCCTAACCGTCCTATGGCCGATTGTGCCCAACCATCGGGTAATAAAAAAATTCAATTAATATAATTTTAATTAAGAAAATATATAATTAATAAATATTTTTCAATAAAACGGGTAAACGTAAACGAAGACGCCCTAAAGCTGCCACATCTATACGAACAGCTCAGGAGACTTTAAAAAGAGTGGCTGGCCCATTACAGTTGACATTTCGATTATCGACGGCACGTGGAACTTCGTCGGCCCACATAGCAAACATGTGAGTCAGGTGGTGGGGAATGCAGTTCGAGAAGTCGTGCCTCCTTGCTATAAAGGATAGATAAATGTCCCCGACCATAATAAAGGGGTTATTATGCAGTGATTGCACGAGTTTTTTGATTTAGAGTAGTGGAGGCGGCGAGACGATTGGGAGGAGATTATTAAGAGGTTGACCACGATGACATCTACGGCCTACAGGTGATGGAAGCCGGATTTGAAAAACGACTACTACCTCACGAATACTGCACCACCAGATGTTCTACCGGAGCATTGGGCGTTGGCGAAGAAGATGTGGGATGACGAGAACGTACAGGTAGAAAATAATAATTTATTAATTATTTTATACGTCTTTATTTATTAATTTTATAACTATTTATTTATTATTTGTAACAAAGTCAGGCGGAGATAAACAAGAAGAACCGAGAGCTGCAGACAGTTCCTAGCAAGACGGGGTCTAGGAACTTATCCTAGACTCCGGAGGTGATTATATAGGTATAATTTCTAATAATAAAAATTTAATGTACTAATTTTTAATTTAATTTTTAACTGATTAATATTTGTTATTGTATACCGTCCAGGGGAAGCTGAAGACGGTGACGAAAGAGCCGTTGACTTTTTTTTAATGATGATACACATGAGGAGATGGAGCTTCCTCCTTTAAGCGGCTATTTCGATCACCTGTCTTACGATGTAGCTACAGATAGCGGGCGTGACGAGCGTTTGCCAGAAAGCTAGTGAAAGTTTTTTTTTAAATTGCTTTAAATTAATTATTTATTTTTAACTTTACTTTTTTTTTAATCTAATTTATTTTTAAATTGAAATCTAATTACAGGGTGTTTTTCGGGAGAAGACGAAGAAGAAGGTTGTGCACGCCGGAACGGAGGGAGCTGAAGTTTCTGTCCAGGAGCAGATGGATGCCATGCTCGAGACTATCATGGAGGTCCTGGCCCCACCCAAGACAAAATACTGGGTGCCCACCATTGGTTAGGTCCGAAAAAGAGCCAGGACTCCTACACAGCCGGATAGGCAGAACGAGGAGCTTCTCAAAGCGATTCTGGCTGGAATAAACGAGCTTCGCGTGGCTCAAGGACTTGAACCTATACCGGATCCATCCTCTGCATCGCCCGGGCCCACAGCTTCTTCGAGTCGGCCGAGTCAGCCCCCGAGCATGGCAGACACGCTCCTCGAAGCGTTAAACGGCGTGAGAATCACCCAAGGACTTCCACCGATCAGCATACCCGGGCCCACTGGTGAGGAGAGAGAAGATGAAGAGAGAGAAGATGAAGACGAGCACTTGAGTGATGATTGATTATATTTATTTTATTGCGATGGTTTGTAATATTTGACTTTACGTTTTTTACTTATGTTTGACTTTTGCTTTGACTATGTTTGACTTTGACTTCACGTTTGATTTTATTATCGAATGATCGTATTTTTATATATATTTTTGGATTTTTATTTATTTGTGAATTTTGCATTATATTTAAAATAAAAACAAAAATCAAAATCCAAACTAATTTTAAAAAAATAAAAATAAAAATGAATTTAAAAAAAATATTAATCATCGCTAACACGTAAAATAAATAAATAAATAATCATTTACGGCGAAATTAAAAAAATAAGAAAAAAAAATAGCGACGACTTATCCGTCGCTATTATTTTGTGGTTAGTGTATTAAAAAAAAGAAAATATAAATAATTAATAACCGAATAAAAAAAGAAAAACTAATTAATTAATTAGCGACGACGTGGCGTCGTCGCTAACTTGTAAACTTTGTGACGCCACGCCTCGTCGATAAGCTTTTGAGTAATTAGGGGCGAAATCACAACAATTCGTCGCTAATGGGCCAATTAGCGACGAAACAATAGAGACGACGGATTAGCGACGACATGTCGTTGCTAATCACGTTTAACGACGAAATACGAGTTATTAGCGACGAGGACTCTCGTTGCTAAACAAGACGAATCTAGTAGTCAGGGGCGGATGTAGGGGTGGGCTGAGGTGGGCTGCAGCCCACCCCAACTTACCCAGCCCATTATAATTTAAGCTATTTTTTTAAAAAATATAGATAAAAATATAATTAAAAAAAATTATAGCATAAAATTAGCCCTCCCTAATTTAAAATTTAGATATTAATTCTATTAAATAATAAAATTTATTAACGAAATTGGAAAGTAAATACCATTAAATATTCAATTTCTTGGTTCGTTTTAATTTTTTTTCATAGATTTTTTTGTAATTAACTCTTAAATGTTTTAAAAAATTTCATTTGGACCCCCTAAATTTTAAAATTTATTTTATTAGACTTTAAATGATTTTATTTATAGGATTTTTTGTTTTTTACAACAAAATGTATGTTATTTTGAATAAAAAAAGAAATTTTTCGAATTATTAATTAAAAAAATAATATTCAGACTTATATTGCAATCTTTACACAATATAGGGATTTATAGTGCATTTTAGCATTATATAAGGATCTATCTAGCAATTTTTGCATAATATGTAGACTTATCGTGCAAATACGACAAAATAATTTTTTTCGGGGACGTTGCCCCCGAACCCCCTTAGGCCCCCCTAACAAAAGATCCTGGCTCCGCCCCTGCTAGTAGTGATATAGGTAGTTGCGCAGTTGCTTGAGCTTAACGTCAATTTAAACTAATAATTGTGCACCTATTTATATTTTTCTATATATAATTTGATATCCATATAATTAAGTATCTAATCTAAATTTCAATCATCGTTGTTAATTGTAGAACACGTTGAAGTTGGTGTAAATATTGAGGAATTTAAATTTACCAAGATTGTGGTGCTACGCCACACATGCAACGGGGTAAGTTCAAGAACAAGTAGACTTGTAAGGGTAGGCTGGCAGTCTCTACCTACCTGTAAACTGATGTCGGCTAGCGTCTTGCAACTATTTCTTTTGTCAACTTTTTTCTTTTCTTTTTTTGTCAACAGCGTCTTGCAACTAGACATTGGATTTTAATTTCTATGCTGAAAACGATGACGACGATGATCGTGAGAGTTAACATTGAAAGGCATATCATGTCGTGGCTCATGGAGAAACCTTTGGTAGTAGGTAAAATGCATTCATGAATATTGGTCCCTAGATTTATCATATGCTTCCTTTTTGAACAAAAAAAGAACAAATCTTGTGACGCTAAATTTTAAGAATCTTACATCTTATATAGAAAAGGAATTAGTATCTCTGCATTATCACCATTAGCATCATTACTGTGGCATCTTTTTCCATTAATATATACTAATGAGTTATATTGACTAATCAATACAAAATTTATTTATAGAAAAGAAAACAGTGTATAGGGACTGATATAGCAAACCTAAAAGGATATAAAACAGTTAAATAAGTCAAAGGGATAAGCCCCAACATATTACCAAAAAGAAGCCATGAGGCATTCTGGCTCTCGTAATACCATTTACCCCATAGTTCATTTCGATAATCAAGCAACCAATGACACGGCCATACAAATATAAGATCAACCTGTCCAAGGAGATGGTTGGTGATAAGGGAAAGAGTGTCTAGTTTAACTTGAATAGTCACTTCCCCGATATACTAAGGATAACAAAGATACCACGAGATAAGACGCGTAGATAAAATAACGTTTCCATGATTTCTCGAGAACGAACGCTTAGGGAAACAACTGAGAAACTATTTAACCCCACCTTTTTATGTTACTCCTCTTACGTGTCAGTTGTAACAATAATGAAAAAGTCGTGTTAATAACTAGTTGGGATTAGCTCACTGGTGGGTCTTGGTCATCTAATCTAGTGGTACAGGTTCGAACCGAGTCAATGACTCTGAGTCCAAAGTGGCTCACCTATGTAACAAAAAAAAAGTCGCTGGTGATGTTGGAAAAAATAAACTAGTAAAATAGAATTCCAAATTGAAACAAAATACTTTTCAATTAAAGTAACACTACACTTATTACAATTAACTGAAAAAGACGAAAACTTACACGGAATACAGAAAAGATTACACGGTATATAACTTGCGATAAAAAAATATTCTGGTCGTACTGGTTATCTCTAACAATTTCTACTTTATATTATTAGAAATTTGAGAGAGAAGTAGAGTAATCTTTTTTGGTTCTCTAACAATTTCTACTTTATATTATTAGAAATTTGAGAGAGAAGTAGAGTAGTCTTTTCCGGTTCTTAGATTTCGTCTACATTCTACTCTATATTCCCTTTGGAATAATATTTTCATTCTCTCTAGAATTATTTTTTCTATTTTCTCTAGAATAGTTTTTCATTCTCTCTAGAAATATTTTTTCCTCTTCTCTAGAAAATGCAAGTGACAAAGTCACTATTTATAAGAAAAGAAATCAACCGAAAAATCGTCACATAAGTGATCATTAATGCATATTAATGGTCAGTGATAAAGACACATTAATGTTGACGTTTTTCTTAACCAAGCTTTTTTAACCACTGTAACAGCTGAATTAAATAGCCACAATAAATGGTCGGTAATAAACGCTCATTAACGCAGACGTTTTTCTTAACCAAGCTATTGTAACTCCCATAACAACCGAGTTTAGAGCTCTTGATGATGGAATATCCCAATTCAATGAACCATCAATTCTTGGTTGGTTTGTATTTTTTCTTCTTCTTAATTTTCTAGGTGGGACTTTTTAACACATAAAAAGTTTTCCCACTTCTCTCATGAGAAAGAAAGAATTAATAAAATAAAACTCTTTAATTTTAGTAATTCCAACCATTTCTTTCTCAAATTTTAATGTGGGATTGTTAGTACACGAATAGTCTTTTCCGCTTCTCCCAAAGAGAATGAAAGAATTAATAAAATAAATAATAATTTGTTTAATAATTCCAACAGATGATTTCCACAAAGGTGAAATACATCAATCATAATTTTATTGTTGACTAGGGTGGGCAAATATTTAAAAGTATATGCGTAAGAAGATTTGATGGTTAGAAGAATGACATACTCATAACAGACTAATAAACAATCTAATGTGATGTTAATCGAAGAAACATAACTGGTGAGGTCCAAATGATGCCTAACGAGCAAGCAATTAGATAATTACGTAATACATAAGGCTTACATCATAATACAATTCTAGACACCCACGTTTTCAGGTGCGACACATAAGTGCAAGAAACCAAAATCATAGTCAATACAAAAGTCAAGACATAATTTTATCATTACACAAGAGGGGGATAATAGCTTCCGGAGGGGCTACTCGGAAGCCTACAAGGTTTGAACATGAATCGGTCTTAAATCTAAGGTAAAGTTGTCAATAAGGGTTCTAATTAAATGGACCATTTACTTCGGAAGATGAGGACACAATATAACTAATGTTGGAGGAGTGCCCCAAAACAAATCCTCATCATAAAAAACAAAGTAGGTCGTAGAGCAGGGAGATGGTTTGGAAGCCATGCTAGCATTACTAGAAACTGGTAAAGGGAGAGCACATATTTATATTAGAGTCTGGTATCTCTGGATAGTGGTGGTTGGTGGAGAAGCGGTTATTACAACAAAGAGAGCCAGACTTAAAGGCCTTAGGGTTTTTTTACGTATGTACACCGTTCATAACTAAAGCATCACTGATTTGCAAGTTTGCAAATACTTTTTAGACGTGGGAAAAGTAATAGACAAGCTAATAAGAGAAATAAGGAAAGTCTGCCATGGAAGAAGGAATGTCGTCTTATCCATTAAAAGGCGGCATAATTAAGCAATGGGAGACTACTTTGTGGGTTTTTCAACCCCTAAATATACTTTCAACCTTACGTGATGGATAATTCCCAGGGTGTAACTCAGTTGCTATCGTGTCCCATAATGTGACATACACTAACACCCTAGAAGCCATTTCCTGCAAGTATACAAGTCATTGACAAGTAATAAAGATAAGTATGTGGGATTATAGTCTCCACTTCAATAGTATAAAAATGTGGAGTTTGCAATAGGAATAAATTAATGGAAATTAAGTAAACAAGTGAAATATTTACTTGGTTTTCAATAATTAAGGACTAAAGTAGTTAACGAGACAAGATTATGAACTAATAATTAAAATAAAATAAACAAATACAAAGAATATAACAAGAACGGGGGAGAAAATTTCTTGAGTTTTGCTAGTAGTCCCCGATGCCGCTAATTTAATTTTTTATTAATAAGCGTGAGTTTGTGAATTCGTATTAGCCGGGATTGTAATCTCTCTCTAACTCCCTTCAAGGTAGATTAGGGAGAAACCTTAACACAACTAGGGGACTCGGGTAAGGACCCTAGGACATATCTTGATGTAATAATTCACACCCTATTGACTATCCAGCTAGGCAAGCCCATCAGGATCACTACTGCACATTATACGTCTATATGTTATATCTGCAATTAAATCCCCCTACTTCGGGTGTTAGATCAATTACTAGGGATACTCACTATTTTTCCAAAACATAAGTAGTATTAATACAATAATATAGTCAATTAAATAAAATCAAACCAATCTCAATTAAACATTTGTCCCAAATTCAATAAAATATTAGAAAAGTTAAGCATAGGTTCTTATATAAGCAAGCCTTAAGCAATGAGGGTTTAATTCATACTATAATAAATAAAAATAATGAAACATAATCAAAAAATAATATCTAAAAGCAAAAATAAATAAAAGTTACTCTTAAGGAAGAAATGATTTGATGGATAGTTGGGAAGAATCGTTGGGTTTTGTTGAAAAATCCTTCTTTTCTTATTCTCTCCCCTTCTACTCTTGCTCACCTTGAAAAACTGATGATAATATGAAGTGTGTTATTATTTTGAGTTTCTAAATGATTTATATAAGAGCTAAAGAACGTTTGGGTCCCCTTAAACTTGCTTAAGTAGGTTTCGTAAGGCCCAACCCATTTTTGGCTAAAGTTGGACGAGTTCGAGTCACAATGGAAGAAGATTGCATAACTTCTTCATCTTAACTCCGAGTTGACTTCTTTCACTTCCCACAAGTGACTGACTTTAAGCTCTTTCTAAATAAAAATGAATTAATTCGCGAACCCGTGGGCACGTGTTTTTGTCGGACCGGCATACCGCTGGTATGGTCGGCATACCGGTGCGTATGTTTTCGAAAACCCACCTCTCAGCAAAGAACCCGAAGCATGGACCCGTGGGCACGCACTGTTTTGACTCACCAGCGGTAGGGGCGACATACCGGCGAGTAGGTCAGAATGTGCATAAAAAAATCTTTTTCGTCCCTAACTCGATTTCTTCAATACATGAACATCAAAAACACTAATACCTTTCTCAAATATGCAATATCAATTAAAAACAACTAAACTAAACATGAATTAAAAACATAAAAAAAATTGCGGGTTGTCTCCCGTACAACACTTTTATTTAACATCTTTTAAAAATAGACGTGTTACCTCGGTCATGTTTGAAAATCACCTCCCCAGCAACAAGCAAGTTTATTAATATTTGGCATGCGAAATTTGAATCCCTTGCCTTTCACTCCCACGAAATTTTCAGATTTATTCTTTGTAACCATGGATGGTCTCATCCAAGAGTTTTGTGGTGTATGTGCGTCTTGTGGTAACTTTATTTCGTTTGTAGCATTACACTCCTCTGGCAATCTGATGTCTCCTCATTTGTGATAATTAAATATACCTCAGAGACATCATTTTAGGCGTATTTATTAGTTTATAGGTCGACTTGTAGCTTAATTTAGTGCACTTTCCTATTTTGAGTCTTGATTTGTTGAATTATTATTTTTAGAGCATATTGGGTTTAATTGTTTAATTTAGTCTGAAGCTTTAAAGATAATTATGGAGATTAATTAGAGTCCAAGTCAAATACTACAACTTATGGAAAGAGATTAGCATGGTAATTGGAGATAAGGAAACAAAAGCTAAAAAGATGGAAAAGGAAAAGCTGCCTAAATCTGAATTCTGCAGTACACGCCTAAAGAAGTGGTTATTTACCTAAGAAATAGGCCGATTTTGGTAATTTCCTTTTATAGGGACATAGATAATTCTGTTACGATTCTTTTGGTATATTATGGAGCTTAAACCGACCAATAACGAAGAAGATATGCTCAAAACGGTCCAGCAGTATTTATCTTTATTTCCTTACGAATTTCAGTTGGGCTAGGAGTCCATTACTTAACTTATCTCTAAAGAAACGAATTAGGTCAACCTATACACTATAAATACAGACTCTTGACCCTCTTAAATCATCCTTGGCCAGATCTTAAGGCCAAGAGGAAGCTGCAACACAAGAGAAGAAGTCTGGAAGGAGCTGTGCAACAACTATGTCTCCTTCAACTAATTCTTTTCTTTTCTCTTCTTTGTATGAATTAAATTTCTTTATCTTGAGTTTTAGCATATATGTATGAACCCTAGTTTTGATTGACATCTATCTAATTTGGGAATTTAATGTTTTAAATTGAATTATTGTTTTTATTCTCTGTTTATGTGTTTAGATTTATACTCTGTGTTCTTGTGGAAGTGCACCCATATAGAATTACCATCTAGTAATTAGGTCACCATTGACAACGGTGTTTAATTGCATGTTTAGCACATAACGTCTAGTATTAGGTCTGATCTGACAACCCAACCTAGCTAGATAATCACTATGGTTTAGTTCTTGTGACTATTTACCAGTTATAGGAAAAGTTTGCTTAGGAAGCCTTATTGACACATGTAAATCCTATTTGAAACTACCGATATCGAATTGGGACCGATTAGGGAAATACTACATAATTCACCCTTACATGTTTAGAACGGCAAAACTAGTGGGGATTGCATGCTATTTACTCAAGCTAACTTTCATACCATCTTCTTTTCTTTTATTGTTATTTAATTTTCTGTCTTTTAAATTATTAGTGTAGTTTTCTTTATTTAAAAACAAAATAAAAATCTATTTTTCTTTCTTTCTCTTGCGTATTATCTTTTCTATCTTTAATATTTGCACTTGAATAATTTGCATAAGTTCTTCTTAACCTTCGTAGTCCCTGAGGAACGAATCTTACTTATTCATTAAAACTTGCATACGATCTGTATACTTGCATAACCGTGTTAGCTTAGGGTGTTTATTTGCACTTATTTTATACATCTTTTTATCACACCTTAGGCCACACCACAATCCATTCATCTCTTCAGTTTCTAAACTTTGTTTGTTAGAAAGAATGTCATTCATAAATTTAAGATATTTTGGCATTCTTGTGAGAGCTTCTACAAACGGGATGTTGATATTTAACTCGTTCACCATGTCAAGGAACTTCTTGAATTCTTTTTCATTGTTCTGCTTTTTGACACGTGTGTTGTTTACCACTAAGCTCTTCTTTTTTTCTGGTGTCTTCTTTGGGACACACTTTTGTTCAATTACCTCTTCAACCTTGTCTTTAACTGTTTCTTCAGCCACTTTTTCAGGAATAGAGGTTGGTTCTGGTTCTACTCTCGGCGAAGGTAATTGTTTTCCACTTCTCAGTTCAACTACAAGACAAGCATAATCTTCAGGAGAAATAGTGTCACTTGGGAGTTTCCCTCTTGGCCTGTTCTGTAATGTACTCACCATGTGTGACAGTGTATGATCTAGATTCTTGATTACCTTGGACTGGGGTTGGAGAATTTGCTGGCTTATCTTCATATTTCCTTCAACTAGTGTCATCATTGAAGCCATACTTAAATCCAAACTCGAAGGTTGCTTTTGTGTAGCTTGTTGCGTTAAATATTGAGGTGGTTCTTGATAAGCTTCTTTATAAACTAGTGCTTCTTGATAGATAGGTTGTGGTGGATAGTAATATTGAGGTCGAGGTTGATAATAAGTCTCTTGATTTCCGGCCCAATTTTGATTCCGTATGGACTGATAATTAGCGTAATTTCCTTGAAGATGATAATAACCATTAGAATAATGGTTTCTTTGATGAGATACGAAGGAAATTCAAGCTAGATTATTCATACAATCCTCCCACAAATGGTTTCTTGCTCCACAACCTGGACATAAAGGTAAAGTATGTACTAGATTCACCTGAGCTATTTTTCGCGCTTGTTCTCATAATTCCTTGAGTTGTTGGTTTAACTCTTTGAGCCTTAGAGATTCTAAGGTCTCTTCTTGTTATTCTGTTTCAATCGGCCAACTTCTCTCGGTCTCAAGAACTTTCTCCATAATAGTTTCAGCTTCTTTAGGGTCTAATAACACAAAACTTCCATCTCCTAACAAATCTGCTCTTCTTCTGGACTCGTTATTGAGTCCTCCATAGAACATGGTTAATGAATATTCTGGCGATGATACATGGAATGGACATCTCGCCTTCTTCTCATTAAAACGTAACCATGCTTCACCAACACTTTCTCCGTCTTCCTGCATAAATTGTTCAAGCTCCAACATATCTTTTAATCTTCTACTAACCGGATAGAATCGGTCTAGGAATTTGGATTGAAGCTTGTCCCAATCTAGAATAACATCAGGGTGTTGGGTATCGTACCAATCGCTTGCACTTCCGGTCAAAAAAAACTGGAACATAATGTAATACATCTGCTCCTTTGTAACGCCTCTGGTGATATAAGCGTCACATATTTGGATAAATTTCTAAACATACCGGACCGGATCTTGTTGTGCAGCACCGCTAAATTGTCCATGACTCGCAAATTGCGCTATCATGCCTGGATCTGGTCTAAATTTAGCGGCTTGGATTTCTGGAGTGCGAATTCCTCTCGGTTGCACTCTAAATGTGATGGGAAGATCAAGTCTCCTTGGGCTCGCCATCTGTGAAAACCTGTAAAGACAAAACTAAAAAGAAAAGCGTAAAATAGAACTAACTGAAATAAAAGTACTAAATAAATGCACAAGGACGAACGATGTAGTCCCGGCAGCGGCGCCAAAAACTTGGTGTCGCCCAAGGTGTGATAAAATAATGAATAAAATAAGTGCAAATAAACACCCTAGGTTGAGCACGGTACTGCAAGTACACAGGGTGTATGCAAGTTTTAATGATAAATAGGATTCGTTCCTCAGAGACTACAAAAGTTAGAGAGACTAAAGATTAATACGTAAGAAAATAAAGACTAAAGAGATTTTTATTTCGTTTTTATAAAGAAAAAATTAAACTGATAAATCAAAGACAGAAAAGTAAATAAGCAAAGAAGATAGTATGATAGTTTAGCTCGAGATATTATCAAGTAATCCCCACTAGTCTTGTTTATTCTAGCATGTAAGGGTAAATCATGTAGTATTGCAATAATCAGAATTCTAAATTCCCGTTCCTTAGACCTTGAGAGCGACTAAGGGGGCTACGGCACAACCACGAGGCAGTTTCAAATAGGGTTATCAAGCGCTACCAAGGCCTAAGCAGACAATTCCTTCAATTGGTGATTTGGTAGTTAAAACAAACCCTAATGACTATCTAGTTAGGCTGGAGTTGTCAGGACCAAACCCTTATTCTAGACGTTATGTGGTGTTTCAATAGTTAAACACCCCTTCCGGGCAACCATCTAACTACTATTAAGGTAATCCTATACGTTTGCAACCGCAAGGAAAACAGACAATAAATCAAAACACATAAACAGAGAATAAAACATGAATTCAAAATAAATACGGTAGTATCCCAAATCAGATAGAAAGAACTAGGGTTCATACATATATGTTAATCTCAAGCTAAAATTATTTACTTCATACTACAGAAAGAAAAGATAACAATTACATATTTGAAGGTTGAAGACATAATTTGGTGTTCAGGTCCTCCAAACTTCTCTTCTTGTGTTGTAAGCTTCTTCCTGGTTAAGGTTTGCCAAGGATATGTTTCTTCTGATAAGAGGGTGTATTTATAGGGTATAGGAAACCATAAAATGTTTCTTGGAGTATAAGATAGGTATTGGACTCCTAACCCAACTCAAATTCGTAACCCTAAAATATAGAAAAGGTAAGATTCTGGTGTTGTTTTGTTTTGGCCGTAACTCCTTCAATACTTATCCGTTTGACGCGTTCCAGTCGTCGAAACTGATAGTCTCGAAAACCTCTATAACTTTGATTCAGACTCTTCTTCTAAATTCCTATCCAATCTTGAGTTATGAATACTTGTATGTTCGTAACTGCTGGAATTCAGATTTATTTGGCAACTTTATCTTTTCCTATTTCATATTTCTTTCCTTTATCTCCAATTTCCATGTTTATCTTCTTTCCCTTATCTCTTGGGATTAACTTGACATCTAATTCATTACCATATATCTTTAAAGCTTCACAATTAACAAACAATTAAACCCAATATGCTCTAAAAATAATAAATAATTAAATCAAGACACGAAATAGGAAAATGTACTAAATCGTGATAAAATAGACCTATAACCTAATAAATACACATAAAATGATGTCTTCAATTAATATTAAATCATACCAAAAGGGGAGACATCAGATACCATCCAAAAATAATATTTACATTAAAAAAGTATGGCAATAATAATTTTTGCAGACTTTTGCACCAATAAGATTGGAACAATTAGTCACATTTTTCTCAAATGTGATAGAAGCCATGTCATCTGGGGAAAACCCTTTCTACTTATTGGTATTGATGTATCGTCATTTGAGAAATTGGAAAATTGAAAAAATTGGTTCTCTAGCACGATCGTCTCTTGCTCAAGTTATGGATATAATAAAAGGTGGTATCGTACATTTTCATCCTTATTTAGAACATGTGGAACATAGGATGAACGAATTCCATGAAGGAAAAGTTGTTGGTAAAACAAAAGAAGACTGATCGAGGAAATTGGTAATGACACTTTATTTAAAAAAACAAAATGAATCTTACAACCATATTATACGTCAACGAAATAGAAAGACGTAGCTTACAAATAAAACCATATTTCCGAGAGATAACTAATGCTTGTGTTAAAAAGGATTTTCCAGATATGACCGGTACCTTCAATTTGAAACTATTTTTACTCTACGCTCACAACTGAGTTTATAAGGATAGGGAAAGGGAAAGTTTGAGAGCTTTTTGGTGTTTGTAATTCTGCTGGTGTGTTTTTCCAAATAACTCTAGCTTCTATTGTATAGTGGTAGAGGTTTTCAAAAACGTCCAAAGTAATTACTTTCCATAAAGAGTTTCACCATAAAGGAAAAACTGTTCCACACGTTTGAAACTTTGGAATGAACTTGGACACTCTTCTTGTGGCAGATAGGAGAATGAATCTAGACAATCTTTGTAAACTTTGTAATGGATGAACCGTGATTATAGGAATTTCTAAAGTTGGAGCATTCAAGGTTGGACAATTTATTCTGTTGATAGCTTTTCTGAATGTGACTTATTATATCCTATAAGTTCCCACTAGCTCCCATATGTTCTTATTTCCAAGAAAGACACAACATACGAATCATGTCTTTGTTACCTCGCCTAGCAGTTGCCGGTGTTAGGCTAGGAGGGTAGTGGTGCGCGTGTGTATACTAATACCCATATTCTTATCATCTAGAATATTTGGTTATTTAAAAGGTTTAGGAGGAGTAATAATCTAAGATATTATATTTCTTCCTCCATTTCCTATGTGGGACAAAATAAGAAAAAAAACTCTGTCTTTTTATTCTACCAAAGCATGAATTTTAATTAATAAAACCTATAAAATTATTATTAATTTCCAACAATCCCCCACTCAGGCTCTTGGAGAAAAAGTGAACATATTTCCATGCATACCAGTGTTGGGTAACTGTACTTAAGTGGCAATATATTTTGATTTGAACTGAGACGAAGTGAAGTGAGGAAACCACTCAATGTCGTCAAGTAAACGTATTCTTAAACTTGAATTTTTTTGGTCGAGACCCTCAAAACACATACTCGATCTGCTAGTAATTACAAATTTCTCAATCATCACACTCTATTACACATATGTGATCTTCAATAATGTCTACCCAAAGTAGACTATCCCTCTAGGGTCTCGAGATCATTAATAGAAATAGATCTAAACCTCATTGTGTGCTTAGTAAATTCATCAAGTCCTTCTCAATAGGACCACCACTACGGGCTATGAACTCATTTTGAGTTATAAACTCCTCTTTATGATTTTCTAGCATGTATATCCAATGTAACTACCCAGATTTGGTCTTGAGATCATGTTGGGGGCAATGTATCTCAACCTCATTAGTAAATTCATTGAGTCCTTCTCAATAGGACCACCACTAATGGCTATGAATTTATTAAGACTTAATATGCTCTTGTTTGTATGCAAAATTCTACACCATAGGGATGGGAAGGTGGTTCATCATATAGATGCATCATTCATATGTTCTCCATCAACAGGTTTTAACCCCATCCCCCTCGACATTTCCAGGGCTACTCTCTTGTTTAAGTCTTTAGTAAACGGATTAGACATATTATATTTTGGTCGTACATAATCCAAGTCTATCATACTATTCTTCAATAATTGTTTTACTAAACCATGTCTGATGCAAACATATCTCCTCTTTCCATTGTAGACGACGTTGGGGTGACACCAATCGTAGTTGCGAATCACAATGGACATATACGTGTGTGGCACTTCCTTCCCATAGTGGAACATCTACTAGGAGACTTCTCAACAACTTAGCTTATTGTCTTTCCAACTCTACTGCTATGAACTCGGACTCCATGGTGGATCGTGCTATACAAGTATGTTTGGAGGACTTCTACGATATAGCACTTCCTCCTAAGAAGAACATATAGACACTAGTGGAGCTTACTTAATCATTGTCTGAGGTCCAGTTTGCATCACAAAATCCTTCAAGAAATACTGGTTACTTTTTATAGTGCAGACCAAGATCAAGTGTACCTCTCAATTACTTTAATAAAAGAATAACAACAACCCAATGGTCACTACTCAGGTTGTGAGTATAGCGGCTGGGTTTACTTACATCATTGGCAAAATCTGGTCAGGTATAGTTGATTAAGAACATCATACTTCCTATAACAACATCCCCACGGTTTTTATACAAATGAGTATTAGAATTATAAGGAGTTGTAGGCATCATATAAAAAAGGGTCAAATTTCTTTAACAATGTTTCTACATAATGACATGGTTAAGGGAAATACCATTACTATGCCTAATGATTTTTACCCCTAGAATCACATCAATCCCCCCTATCCATTTGATTTGATGTATAACTAGTTTGTGAATAACATATAATGCATTAAGGGTCCTAATATTGTTATTTTGGTTATAGAGGAGTAAATGTAAAAGTAATTTAATCCTTTATTTTGGGTGAATCTCCTACTAACAAGTCTAGCTTTGAATCTATTTATTGAACAATCATGACCTCAATTTTTTTAAAATGCACTTGTTAATGATGAGTTTACTAGCCTTAGGTAAGTCAGTTAATTCTCATGTATGGTTTGATTTAATCGATTAAAGTTCACTCCTAATCACCTCTTTCCAAGAGCTAGCATCTACTAAATTTACATCCTCATTATGAGTTTTAGGGTCTTCCTCCACAAGAGATCAAGAGACAACCTTTTCACTTAGCATGTCTTTGTGAAAACCCTCAGTCAAAAAAGTATTGATAAGTTCAGGTCCAGAACTTAACTCGCCTCTTACATTTTAGTCAATTGCCTCTTGCGCTAAAAAGATAAACCCTAATTTCAAATTAACGCAGACCCTATATTAATATTTACTAGGTTAGAACTCAGAACTATCTTCTCGTATTTTGTAGAACTTCTCACTTGAATGTTTTATTATAACTTTGTTCGTATTTGACTTTGAAATACAAATTAGATGTTGCATTTTATCAAAACTGTGTATGATGTATTGAATTTTTAATATTACGATGTAATTTGCAATTATTTAATCTGCATATGTAATTATAATTTTCTAATTTTCATATTTCTTTTATCATGACAAAAAAAATGAACAAATCGAGAATTAATTTATTTTTTTGGAAAATAATATTTAATTATGAAATTTCCGAACAAAAAATTATGATATTTTCAAAAATTCCACACATAATATTCTGAAAATTCCAAAATTTTGGAACAAAAACTTCCAAAATTCCAGAAATTTCCAAGTCTTCCGAATTCGGAATTGAATTTTATTTTTGAAAATTTTTGGAACAAAATCAGGAAAAAAATCCATTCCGAAAAAAATCGAAAAATTTCCGAATGACCAATTTTTTAATCTGTTTCGACCAATTTCCACCATTACACGGCACTGTTCTATGCAGTTTCTATCAAAATTAAATATATGGTCTTGGGTCCAACTGTGGATTTCGAGAAGTCGGGTAACCCTACTTTGGCCAGACATCCCCACATTTTTAAAATTCTAGTTAGGTGAAAAAATCTTCCACAACTCATAAAGGGTCTTGTCTAATGTTTTATGGGGTACTCTATTAAGTACATAATAGGTAGACAAGACAGCTTCCCCCCACATGTTGTTTGATAAACTTGAACAAAATAACATAGCAATTATCATTTCTTTAAGGGTTTAATTCTTCTTTTTCACTATTCCATTTCGTTGGGGTGTTTATGGGGAACTAAGTTCTTGTATTATTCCATTAATTTCATAATATTATTTAAGTAAATTGGAACCATATTCACCGGATCTATCGAACGTAAACCTCTTGTTTTTTCTATCAAAATTATTTTCAACCTCAGCCTTATATATTAAAAACAACTTGTTAACGCTTCATATTTAAATTTTAGGAGATATACTTTCTTGAACTTAAAGTAATCATCTACAAATGTTATTTAGTATAATTTTTCTCCTCTACCAAAGGTGTTTTTGAAGTCAACTAAGTTGGAATGACTAGTTATAATAGTTTAGTCTTCCTAGCGGTCACGAATTTAAAAGATTTTTTAGCATGTTTGGACTCTACACATATTTGACATTTAACAAAATCATCAATAGTGTGAATAGGGATTTGTCCGAGTATTTTTAACCGTTTAATAGAAGAGACATTAAGATGTCCTAATCTACCAAGCCACGTATTTAAAGATTTCACGATGTAAGCAGAAGTAGATCTATTCTCATTCATAGTTATGGTGTTCAATACAAATAAACACCCATTAAAATATCATTTCCCAACAAAGTCCTCATTTTTTGTAATAACTATATTACACCCTCAAAAACTAGTTTAAGTCCCACTTTATAAAGAAGAGCTCTGGAAACTAAGTTCCTATGGAGCGAGGGGACGAAGATAACATCATTTAACTCTAAAATTTTATTGGAAGTGAGTTTTGAGGGGAACCTGTCATTTTGCACAGACAACGATAGTAGTTGAGTTTCCCATGTACACGCATTCACCGTAAGCCAATTCCATAAACTTCTTGAAAAAAAAAATTTGTCAGAATAGTAATGTCTGGATGCTCCAACGTCGAGGATCCACTCGATATTTTTCCCTATCATATTTCCTCAACTATCACTGCAACAATTATCTCTTTGGCCTTACTCAGGTCGGTAGCGGGTTTTGGAGCTTGCTCCTTGCTTTGGTCACACTGTTAGCCCTTGTGGTCTTCATTCCTACATCGGTATAACATGTCTTTGAGTTCTGAATCTTACCAGTGGCCTTTCAACTGCATTTTTGTTTGTTGAAGTGGCCTTTATTATTGTTGTCACTATTTTTGTTCTTGTTCGACCCATGTTGTTTTCCCTTCCCCTTGGACATGTCCTTATTTTCAAGACAAGGACTTTCAACAAGGTTAGCCTTTAAAGAATTAGAGGGGAAAGATAAGGACTTATAATTGAGTCGATTAGCCTCTTCACTTGCATATGACTGATCAGCTACTGAAAAGTAATTTCCTTCTTCTTGTGCTTTCGCTCAAAGACGATGGGAATTTTTCAAAAAGGACATAAGGTTGTAACACGTCATTTATTTTAATACCTCCGGTGATGAATTTATTGCCAAGGTTCTCATAATTATGTAGTTGCTCTATGATCGGTTTCTGTTCCGTGAGTTTATAGTTGTATTAATTAGTGGTCATGCAATTCTTCTTACCATAATTATCAACCTCATATTCTTCTGAAACGTCTCTGAGATGATCTTTGTCTACTTCTCCTTGGAGAAAAGATCAATGATTGGATTGGTCATATTGTTCAAGAGCCATCCTCTAGCCACCAAATCATCTTTCTCAAACTTTGCCGCAAAAACAAGATGCCTTGCTAGTTCTTCTTTAGTTGTAGCTTCATTGTATATGGCGGGGAGCTCTTCGAACACAAAATAGTCTATATGAAACTACTCAAGACATATCAGAAGCTTTTGTGCCCATCTTCTTTAGTTGGAACCATTAAGAGGCTCCAACTTTGACACTTTGGGAAATGCTTTTGCATTTAAAGGTGAAGCAACATCGGCGAAATGAAAAGCCATCTCTTATAATTGGTTTTAATAAATCATTTTTAAATTGTTTGTAACATACCAAGAACACTGATCGGAGAAAATGCTAATAACACTTTATTTTATAAAATGGAGATGAATCTGACAACAAAACTACACGTATATGAAATCGAAAGACAAAACTTACAATGAAAACCAGATTTCCGAGTAATAACTACAATGATTGTGTTAAAAAGGATATTTTGGGTACAAACGGTATCCTCAAACTAATATTATCAATACTCTATGCTCAAATCCAGCTTTATACAGATATGGAAAGTTTGAGAACTTTCGGTTGCTTGTAATTCTACAGGTGAATTTTCAAGTGACTCTATCTCCTCTTATATAGTGTTAGAGGTCTTCAAAAAAAGTAAGAGGTACAAGGCTCGAACCCCTCCCTGAACATGGGTAACCTAGTTCTGATTTACCATGAGAATATATACGGGGAGGCATGTATATCTCCGTGGGATTAGCCGGGTGCGCGCAAGCTAGCTCGGATCACCCATGTAACCAGAAAAAAAAATCTAAAGTATTTACTTTTCATAAAGAGTTTCACATCAAAGGCCAAACCATTTCACACGGTTAAACATTTGGCATGAACCTGGACACCCTTCTTGTGGAAGATATGAGAACAAATTAGGACAAGCTTAGTAACCCCTTAACGATTGAGGCATGATTACAAGAGTTTCTAAACATTGGAGCATTCAAGGCTGGATGGTTTGTTCTTCTGATAGATTTTTAGGAAATGGTCTATTAACTCCTATAAGTTCCCACCAACTCCCATAAGTTCTTGTTTCAAAAAGCGGCACGATATACGACTCACGCCACGTCTCGCCTTGCCACGCAGCCACTAGACGGGGGTGGTGGTAGTGGTGTGTGCATGTGGACACCCATACTATTCTCATCTAGAGTGTTGAGTTATTTGAAATGTATATGAGGAAGAAATAATATAAACGATTATATTTTTGCCTTTATTTCCTATGTGGGACAAAATAAGAAAAAGACTTGTTGTCTTATTCTTCTTCTACCGCATGAATTTAATGTAATAAAATCTTTAAGATTATTATTAAGTACCAACAAAAGCATGGAACAAAGTAAAAATTTGGAGTTCAACTAGCCAGAGTCTTGATATTTCTTCAGCCCTTAAAGAGGGTAAAGCAAGAGGAAAAGGTTCAAATCCCCTCTCTGAACATAGATAACCTAGCAAGGTGGCCCGGACACCCATGTATCTAAAAAAAGTGAAAATTTTGGAAGTGTCTCACAGGTTAATATCTTTTCGATCCAACTGGAAGGTTAGAGTAAAAATATATATCACCCTTTTTCGCTTTACATATGTATCACCTCCTATGTGGAGGTTTTAAACCCCAATAAAAAAGTTTCTTTCTCTTAAATGATTATTTTCTCTTTTCTTTATTTAATGTCACATTAGATGACACATAGGAGGTGCTAAATGGATGAAGGAAAAATGGATGATATATAGCAATTCTCGGAAGGTTAATAACCTTTCTAATAACGCCATTATTAATGAACAAGTTGGTGGCAACTCTAACTATATTTGTGATGCATCCTATACGTTGTCTTCTAATCCCATTGCTTTGGTTGTCATCCACATGAATCATAATGGTGATTGTATTAATGCAATCTGCAAAACTACTTGGTGTAGTTACGCCCTTGAAGGTGAAGCCTATGCATTTTTGGAGGCATGTGAATTTTTAGATGAACACAACCTTGTTTATGTATTATTCACTCCCATTATCCGGAGATCATCCGCGGTATGATCAATTTAACTAACTCTATATGAAACATCAAACCCGTTCTGATTCTGAATTGGAATAGTATTACTCCATCTATTTTAATTATATTTATTCGGTGCCTCTTGAATCGAGCCGGAATCTGTTGATATAATCATTTTGTAAATTCTTTTACCTTTTAATTGTAAAAGAAAAACGTGCGATTTGCAAGAAACTTACTTGTAGCAAGATTGTAAGTTTAAAACTTTTTCTTACTATAAATTATTGCTTCTTTTTTTTTTCAATTTAGAATTTCTTTAAAAGTATATTGTAACTTGAAGAAATCGTGGCACTAATAAAAATCACACTAAATGGTTAAAAATGGAGAATCTGAAAAGTGATTTAAGATCCCTTATTGTCAAGTTGAATGAGAGTCATATTCTAAGGGATCTCAACCACAGGGCCATTGTGGGGGTGACCTTATGATTAGCTGAAAACTACTTGTGGAACTTTTTGGAGGAACTCTTCTTCTTCCACGCATAGAACACATAGCTAGCTTTAAGAGATATGCTTTGTTTGGGATGAAATTATATAAGAACCCTTATCATCTTCTCCGGTAGAAAGCAACGCTTGTGGATCTTTTTCTCATTCACAATATTCTGCTCGACGTCGTGGTCATGTTAACAAGTTGAAAAGCTTTATATGGTGCCGGCCTTTGGATTTTTAATGTTCCTATGATTATATACCACCTATTTATGTTCATTGCTTGAGGTTTTTGTTTTAACCCATAGTTAGTATGATACTGTTATAGCTAATTATAGGTTTGATGTTTATGGGAAATTCTTATGTACACTTTACACCATAATACTGATTTTAATATTTTAACTAATACCTACACTATTGCTGAAAAGAAAAAAATTATTATCATATCGAAATGATTAGTCAATATATATAAATTTGTATTACAATTTTTGTTTCCTTTTGAAAAGTTCTCATATAATTAGTATAAAAACGTGAAAACGTATTTCTTTTTAAATAAAAATTATTAGACAACAAATAAATCAATAAATCTTTTGTGTATAAAAATAATTAGTTTTATGATATTTTACCACTAATTTAGATTTTTTAGAACTTCCTTCAAAAAAAATTTGAGCATATATTATTGTCCTTTACTATTTCGAACATATATTGCGATACCTCTTTTGCTAAAGAATGGAAACCCGCAGCAGTCGTCGCAGTCGGTATTAACAAATGAGGAAACGTATACAACAAGATTAACTAAAGATGTTACGTCACGAGTGTTATCGAGGGTGAAGTCTGGACTCTTCTCCTCGCAATGAGATCTGCAGCAGATCTCAATTTACAGAGTAGCTCTTCTACTCTGACAACCTTGAACTAGTTCAAGGCATTTGCCAGAAGACCGGTCTCCACTAGAGTCTTAAACCCCTTCAAGATGAACTTGAAAATTGGTTAGGTCGCTTCCCGCTATGAAAAAATTCTTATATTAATAGGAAATTTAATCTTATTGCTAACGCATTAGCAAAGTGTACTAGGAAAAATGTTGGATTAGATAGTTGGAGAGATAGCTCTTTGTTAGGCTCTTTTAACTTCCTCGTAAATTGATGTAAACATTATCGTATTTAAGGCTTGTATCCCGACAAAAAAAAACTGATCCAATATAAGAGATTCCTTCAAAGATAACCCACATATCACATCATATAAAAAAATTATATCACTATAACACATAATCTAATACATCTAATTAGTCAAGATGAAAAAGACCACTAAAATAACATTCCAAAATAAACATGATAGATTCACGTTTTTGTAAAATATTTCTCTCAAAGCGAACCTCCATATCACATCATTTAGAAAACATACCGCTATAACAAATAATCTTATATGTCCAATCAGTTAAGGGAAAAAATACCATTAGAATAACCATCCAAAATAAACATGAATAATTCATGTTTTTATTAGATGTCATAATTTCGAATAAAACGATCCTTATAACTATAAAAAATTGCTCGACCAAACTAGTCTAGAATACAATACGAATATATATTTAAAAAAATATATATATGTTCAAAAAAATTCAAGAAAGTTTAAAAAAAATCTAGAATATTGGTTATCTCATATAGCTAATTGTTTTTCTACACAAAAGTTTTTTATTGATTTATTTTTTGAAAAATAAAAATAAGTCATTTATATTTTAAAGAAAAAATTGTTTTCTGTTATAAACCCATGTGTCATTATTCAGTCCAACCCATGAACTTGTAGTCAAGCCCCTGAAGACTAAGGTTTAGGGTTTCCTATTCTCTATATATAGGAGTCTATACTATGTGATTCTAAACACTTCTAATGATAAGTTCTCTATTATTTTCTCTGTTCATAACACGTTATCAGCACGATAGCCTCTACCAGCCAAACTCTAGGTATTAATATTAATCTTTATATTTTTTCTTTCTCAATTGATGTTCATTGAACATACAAATGCGAATAAGCCTTTTTTCGATCAATCATTCGAATAAGTTTCACTACTATGAAAAGAACCAAAAAAGATTAAAGCAAAAACAATAAGTTTTGATCGTTTCATTGATGCGAAAGAGAAAAAAATAGTAGCTTTTAGCGAGAATGAAATAAAAGAAGGTACATGTGCTTTGCTTTAAATTTTGTTATTTACGGCTGTGATATAACTTTTTGTTGATTATTCACGCACTTGTAATACATTTGTTGCAGACATAGTGTACATAGACTACATATATCATGTATGTTTGCAATCAATTTTCAAACACTTCTATTATTTAGTCTCAAGTAATAAGTAATAGATATCAATTGAATAATACATATCATATGACTCATTAAAAAAAGTATCAATAAATCCTAACGGGCAATTTCAAAATAGAATGCAAATAATTTTTTTAAGTATTTCTCTTTCTTCTTTATTTTCTTTCTCTGTTATTATAAATAGAGAATGATATTTTTTTATAATATATTCTTGATATATTTCTTATACAAGGAAAAAAATATACCTAATCAAAAAGATATATATTGAATTAAATACGGCATAAATACAAATCATATATGTATTTTATGCACATATATACAATTATAACATAGCTTATGAAAAATAGGACACTTATATATGGTATATATATTATTTGTATATATGTTTTTTACTTATATCCTTTGATATAGTATAACTTATGGGATAGAAAAATAAAGTATATACGAAAGTTATATACGTATCTTACACATATGTATCCCCCAATACATCATAACTTATGAAAAAAATAAAACATATAATTATATGTATTTATGCAAGAATATTTGCATAGCCTAGGAAAAAAAATTAAATAAGACATGTAAAATGTATCTTATGCATAGAAGATTTCACATAATCTATTTGTTTATTCGATTTTTAAAAAGTAGTATGAGACTAACCTTTTTCATGGAAAAAAATTGACAACTGTCAAGGTGTATTTTTTTTTCAAAAGATCTTAACAAAAATCTTAGAAAAATGATTATTGACAGTTTTTTATTCAAAGTTAGGAAAATACGTTTTGTATTCGTGTCAAAAATTTTAATTCGATTTTAGAGCATTTAGTGTCATCATTATGACACAATTTTATCTGGGCTTTGTTCCCCACGCCAAGAGAATTGATTTTTGATATATATCACACAATTTTAGTTATCAATAAATATTTATTTTCAGCTATTTACTATCTTTCATATTGTTTTTGTATTTAAACTACTTTGGTATCTGAATTAAATCCGTAATATTGAATATGTATATCATTTTTTCTTGTATAATATTTATGATGTTATGGTTTTAATTTATTGATGGATATATCCAAAATTCAAATAATGTATGGTGATGTGAATTATATATAAAGTTCTTGAAGAACCAAAAATGTGTTTTCTGAAGAAATATAATTCAATAAGCTTTTTTTTTTATTCTTGTGGATTTTTACTCTACAAAATTTTGGAGATTAAAATATTATTGTGATCTTATGCGAAATCATGAACAAAATAACGCAGATCACTATCGCTTACATTTGGTAACATATGACTGATTTATTTATCTTGCCAACATCATCATCTGTATTTATTTATATTTTATAATATGAATATTAGTGAAATATTCACAAGTAAAAATTAAAGATCTAGATGATCAAATACATCTTATCAAATTGGTTATGTCCAAACAAAAATTTGTATCTCAAATCATTTTGATATTAAATCGTCTATTTTTTTCATGACGAGATCAAGGGATATATACGAGTCTAACAAATTTATTTATTGAATCATCTATGACGAAATGCTATGACCACTGCTCATAATAAATACTCCCTATTGGTTAGAGACCAACAACAAAAAAAAAAATATTTCATCAAAATATCTTTATTGTGCAATTTACGTTACAATTGCTCCACCACCGTGCGAAATGATGGAATCTGAGAATACATGTTATTTACGTTATTCTATAAAGTAGGGGATATTTAAAAGAATAACTGAAATATAAGAATACACCATTTATATTGTTACTCGTACAATCAAGGGTGTAGTGATTAAGTCATAGTAACTAGTTATCTGTGATCTTAATAAATTTATGTCTCAAAAGAGCTATCGATTAAAATTAAACTATTGTACACTTAAAGAGCAATAGATCCATTTGGTTCCAAAGATAGAATAAAGGAGCGGCAACATGAGCAATTTGTTAATTATGAGGCTTTGACATCTAAGTAATGTCAAGTAGTGTATATAACTGAAAATTAAAATACTCCTAATGAGTATCAGGTACGTGATTATATATTGAGATCTCAATCAGTTATTTTACTACTTTAAATTATTGGAACCTGACTAAAAATTGATCATGATCGAATATTTATATATGCGCGTAATAATTGTTTATATATGAATGAAATCGAGGTTTTTTTTAAAATTAAAATATCTAAATAAACTGACTGGCCATCAGTAGAAAGTCATAAATAAAGCAATTTTTTTTTTAATTTCACTTGTATGACGTGAAATTTTCACAATTGTGAAACGAATGTGCTACAAGGGGGAGTCACTATATAAGATAGTATGTTGTAGCACACAACATATATTTATTAAAGAGATATAGTCTCCGGTGGTGGATGCACTTTTATTTGCTATTATTTTTTATGAAAGACTTCATATAAGTCGTATGTCGAGCACTTTAAATCATTATATATGAAATAGGCGTCGATCCAACATATGTCGTATTATTTATTACTCCTGTTAAATGTCTCAAATTATACACCATTGTGTTATACTTACATCAGGGGGAGACATTTACGCAATGCATTCTTTTCCCCTTAGCATAGGTTTTTTCCCACTGGTTTTTCCTTGCAAGGTTTTTAAAGAGGCAATTCATATAAGCGTGTTGAAGAATATTGTACTCTTTTTTCTTACTAAGATTTTGTCTCATCGGGGTTTTCTTAGAATGGTTTTAATGAGGCATATTCTAAAATATAAATATTTAAGGGGAATGCAATCTTTCAACAAGTAAACAAATTCCAACAATATGCTACTTGTATCGCTCAAGACAAAGGAGGCTACATCAAAGGTGATCGAACCAAACATATCTCTCCAAATTTATCGTTTAGACATGAACTCTTGAAGAAATGTGAAACAGATAGACATCAAATTCGCTCAAGTGACAATTTGGACGATTTATTTACAAAGGCATTACCTACATCTACGTTCAAGAAATTAATACACAAGATTAGCATGCAACGACTTCAAGATCTTTCTTAAGAGTTTGGAAAGAGGGGGAGACAAATACGCACTACACACTTTTCCTTCATCACAGTTTTGTCCTAATAGGTTTTCTTGATAAAGGTTTTTAATGAGGTAGTTTTAAAAAACGTATGAAGAAATGCACTCTTTTTCTTTCACTAGATTTTTTCCTACTAGGTTTTTTCTAGGAAGGTTTTAACGAGGCATATTCTTAGGGATTGAACATTTAAGGGGGTGTTATAAACCTATGTGTGGATATTCAGTCAAGCCCATGAAGACTAGGGTTTTCTATTCTCTATATATAGGAGTCTATACTATGTAATTCTAGAAACTTCTAATAATCAGTTTTCTATTATTCTCTCTGTTCATAACATTTTTACGTTTTTATAGTAATTATATGAAATCTTTTGGAAAAAACAAAAATTGTAATACAAATGTGTATGTATTTATATTGATTAATCATCTCGATATAACAATTACTTCTTCTTTTTTTTACAATTGTAATAGGTATAAGTAAAAGTATTAAAATAATACTAAACTATGTCAATATTATGGGGTAAGATGCACACAAGAATTTCCCAAAAGAATAGTGGTTTTTTTTCTTTTTCTTGGTCGAAAAGAATAGTGGCCCCAATGCATTTGGCATATGATTTTTGTTCCTTTTTTTCCTAAAAATGAATAAAAGTGCCCATGGGAATTTATGTGGGACGTGTTCATTTAATTTAGGAACGTATAATACCGATTTATTACTCCTTCCATTTGAAAAAGGTTATCATTTATACTAAAAGTAGTTGTTTACTAAAAATTGTCACTTTTAAAAATCAAGACACTTTTTTTATACCATTTTTACCTCTAATTAAATATTATAATATATGTTCATAATAAATATTTAAGATATCAAGACACTTTATGGAAAACATTTTCATAATCACATAGCTAATAAATGATAATTAGTTTGTGTACAAAAGGAAATGTAACAACCTTTTAGGAACGAGGGGAGTAACAGATAGTATTTAAGTCAAACAAAGCATCCTTTCCTAATAAAAAAAATCTAACGACTAAATCCTTACTTTATACTAGTATTAATTAAGGAACAATATCCAATTAATAAAGAAGATAAAATAGTGTCCACTTACCTACAATTATAAAAATAATACTCACTTAAAACAAAACCGGAAAAGATTACTAAAATACCTCATCGCTGTAAATTATTATATAAACTAAAAAACAATCATTAAACCTTATCTCTCTGTTAGAAAAAAACGACTCTATGCTAATACCCGCAACCAACCACTACCATTCGGCGTCTCTTATCGACGCCTCTCTCACCGGAGTCTCTCTCCCATTAGACTTCTCTTCAAAACTTCTTGGAAAATTCATTAAAATACAATGATTCGTATGGGAGGAGTTGTAACTTGATAATCTGGAGTCTTGGAGTAAAATTGATTTTGTATCTGGTTTTGATGTAACTGATTAATATTTGTACCCGTATCTTTAGCATGTATATACGGAGAAAGAACCAAATAATTATCAATGGTATATATACTAATATCATATTCTTATATGCATTTAAAAGACAATCAGTTTTACAAGAATTTATTGATTGTGGTTTGCAGGCATATGTTTATATTGAAACTCTTGAATGTTGTGATGCACCAACTGTTGATGAACTGCAGTTGGAACTAGAATCGCCATTGAAAAAGAGTAAGAGAAATTGATATTCTTTTCATTTAGTGTTTTGTCCTTATTATTCTATTTTAGGATATTGGTGGGGGCTAGAGATGTGATAAATTAATAATTTAAGTAATAATAATAATAAAGAGAAGGACACACACCCTTAACAACCACGTAAACTCACTACAAGTATCACAGATCGTTTGCAAGTTTAGTTAGTAAGTAAAGTTCGTTTGCAGGGATTTAATCCGTCAGATCTACTTGTGTATATAGAGAAGTGTAGGAGAAATTACTTGTTTGATATAAATAAAAATAAAAGAAATAATATTTATTTGGTTTTGGATTCAAAAGATAATAATGCAAATAAATAATGCAATAAATAATATATATGAGAAATATAGCTTAAGTCTGCTAGTATGCACTTATCCTTCTAATTCTAATTCTAGTTATAAGGGTGATTAAAGATCTTAGATTAAATAGTCAGGATTCTATATTCCTCCTAACCCCTTTCCGGGGGGACTAAGGTGGCAACCTAACAATTACCAGGGGGACTTGGGTAAGGAGACCATGGGCAATAGTTGGTGGTTTAATCAAACCCTAGTGACTATCTAGTTAGGCAATCCCTTCAAGATCACTACCTCACACTAGACATTTATGTGGTGTTTCAATAATTGGACAGCCCTTCTTGGTGACCATCCAACTACAAATACAATCCTAGCATGATCAAGATTAAGGCTGGAAATACGTCAAAGCACATAAAATAGATATAAATGTAAGAAGCTCAATCTATTTAAAAGTATGTTCCCGAATAACGTGATAACAAATAAGAATTAGAAATCAAAGATTATACATATGCAAACCCAAGTTATGGGAAAATTAGTTCATAACTAAAGAAATATAAATAAACTAAGGATAAAAGTAATTAGAAACAACGATAAGCTAAATAATCTAATACAAATTACACTGATAGAGGGATAGGATGGGGAAGAGGAGTTCGCACCTCTCCAACTTCATGTCTTCCTCTCAAGGTCTTCTTGCTTCTATGGATGAGGTCTAAGAGTAACAATAATTAAAGGTTAAGCAAGGACCTATTTACAATTATAAGAGGGTGTATTTATAGGTGTTTTCTGACCCTAGGTCGCTTGGAGTGGAAGGCAAGTAATTAGAGTCCAAGTCCAATTCAAATTTGTTTCCTAAAATATAGGACATGATAAACACTGTTGTTTTATTTTGATCAGATCTCCTTCCTTAATAAGCCAAATTTTGTGTACTTTATATCAAAACGACCGCAGCAGAAATATCTATCTGATTCTATAAAGTATCTTCCAAAATCGCATCTGATTTGTACTTATCTTCACTTTAGTCGACGTCACTACAGATTTGGAAACTTTATTTGGCAGTTTTTCCTTTCCTAATATAACTTTGTTTCCTTTTTTCTCCTGATTTCACCTTGGATCTTCTTTCCTTAAATCCTTGGAATCTAATTATATTTCCTTTTACCTAAAAGTTTCCCATTAACACACAAATTATACCAAATATGCTCTAAAAGTAATAAACTTCTAAATTTAGACATGAATTAAGAACATCTCTAACAATAGGGAAAATTTCCTAAACAATTAATCAAGTACACCTAAATGATGTCTCAAACCTAGATAAATATATCATAAATATGGATACATTAGATATGTTGACAAATTTTATTCATATAATAATTAAACATGTTTTTATTAATATTTAGTTATTCACATGTAATTCTATTTGATTTTGCTAAGTGTATATCTGATGCAATTTGGATTATATTTACTTCCTACTATGGTTGCTTGTTGTAGTATGTTTGGGTAGTTCTTACTCAAGGTAAATACAAGTTAATTTTAATGAGTTTTGAAGTGGTGAGATTTGTTGATTGGAATAGAAGAATTATTGTATTTGATTCTTACACAAAGTGTCCTTATTGTTAAATTGTATGAATGGGCATGTAATAGGTTAAAATTATAGATCTATGTTAACATCTAAACGTGTTGTGTGATGCACTGATCTGATACTAAAGTGTGGGCTTGATTGTTGATGTATAAGGACTTAAGTCAATTCAACATCAGATATATTTACTTGTTTCCTTTATGTTTTAGTAATCCTTACTCAATGATACATTAATTGGAATCATTAATGGTGAAATTCAATTTGGTCTTACTTGGATTTAAAGGAAACTTGAGATATAGTAGAATAGCTACCTCAAATATACTTACCCCGACCTCTCCTTGTATAAGTTCAACCAGAAAAACAACTAACTTATCTCCTATTACAATCTTTTAGGCAGTTTATTATAGACAGGGCTAATAACTTATAATGCATCTGCAACTTCTCAAGATGGAGTCAATAGAATATGCTTATAAGTTTGTTTTCCACATAATGTGAAATGTCTAGGAATGGTGGGAGCCTGATAAGGTAAATATATTTGGGCACTATGCACAAATAAAGAATTATATTATGTCAAATTGATACACACATTCAAAACTCCTCTAGGTTTCCTCATCCTTGAATGTGAAGACTATTCCATCAATTCCTGTATCTACGCTTAATAACTACTATATGCCTTTATGTAATTTTCAATGGCAATATTGAGAAATGTGTTTAATACTGATATTGAGAAGATTGTTATTGAGTATTAACCACTTAAAAAATATATTAATGATTGCTGAATTTAGCTGTGTAATTACCTTCCTTGGTTTTCTTATCTTGTATTACAATGATGTCAGGCATGGGGAGAGGAAGGAGCAAGATTTTGTGGGTTTCCATGGTTTTCTTCTTCTCTCAAAACGTGGTATTGGAAATCAAACCTTCCCTTACCTTTCGTGTATGGGAATCTCCAACAAATGGACCCTACAACTTTGGATTGTAGAAACCAAGAACATTCAGCTTCTTTTTTACTTCGCCGATGGAATTCTCTAGGTTAGAAATGTTTTCCCTCTTTTTTCGCTTATTAGCCATCCTGTTATATCTATCTCAGTTTCTTTATGAATTTTTATATATTGTTTCACGCTAAACTACCCATTAATTGTCGACACTTAGCATGCTAATATTTTGCTTCCCATATGGTGATTGATACTATATCCTTAACATGCAAATATCTGCTTCTTTATTTCACTATATATAAGGTTATGTATGTGGGTGTTTTATCTCATTACCCAACTTCTTCTTAGAATATTTTTACTCTTTTCTCCATGGCAACTAAAGACAACCATGCACTTCCTCTCGCTAAATCTAATAATGAGATACTTCAAAAACTGGAAGTCCTTTCCTTATCAACCAAAACAACTTATGTCAAAACCAACCAAAATGAAGTCAATTTCATTGCTAAGTTTATTGCTAATTGTATCTTTCCACTGTGTTTTTTTCAAAACGTTGTGCTCGGAACGTGGGGTATAATATGTAGAATCCTTTTTGAATAAATCCCAGAAAACACGTTTAAGATCACTCTCGAAACAGAAGAGGACGCCGAGCGACTTTGGTTTTTTAAACCATGTTTAATACAATCCATGCACGTTCTAATTTCAAAATGGGATAATAATGGGGAGCTTAAAGATATTAATTTGAATAACTCATTTGCATGGGTGGACTCTATGGATTAGCGGGGATTCAATGCAATATAGATACAATAGAAATATTGGGAAATTTCATCGGTGAACTTGCAGAGATAAGTTATCCAATTATTAATTCTGAAGAGCTCAGTTTTATTCGCTTAAGATCCAAGTTTGATACCAGCTAACCTATTAAAATGAGGGGTTTTATTGAAAAACTCTAGGGCGCATCTTGGGACTCTCTCGTGTATGTAAGCTTAGGATTATTATGTTACAATTGTGGTATCTTGGTTAATAATAAAGGTTCGTATTTGGTGGGTATCGTAAGGCATATATGGAATTTAGACGCTTCGAGATGCTTTAATTGTATTAGAGAAACGACAACGAAAAGCGAAGATAATGTTATTCACGTTATTCGCAAGAGGGATAGATGTGGAGTGATCGATGAAGTTATCTCTTTTTTTTGTTTAGAATACTTTAAGGTGACAAAGATGATATAGATAAGGATTTGTATAAGGGGTGTGGGAGAAGCAAACACTAGCTTCAACGTAGTGACATTTAATGTGCCTTTTAAATTTCAAAACAACAATGAAGGTGGTGATGGTGGCAAAAATGGGGAAGTGAGTCGTCTAGGAAGTGTGAGAATACCGGACTTTGTTTGGGAGACATTTTGGTAATTTTCAAAACCCTTTTGATTCGAAAGAAAATTCTTAAAATATGTATCCAAGGTTGTTTAAAATATTTCAAGACGAGATGGGTGACTTTGGAAAAAGTATTATCGTGAATCAAACTATTGCGGATGTTTTGAATGCTCGAGAGGTTGACATTGATGTGATGTACAAGAAGTTTACTTCTGATGGTAATCATGGACAGGCTAATGTTGCGAAGTCTAATGAGAGTATGTTCAAGATAGTGTCGAAGAATATTGGGATCAATAGAACCAAGAGTATCGGGATTGGAGCCATTGGGGAAGTGTGTGATGATGTGGTGATTCAAAACTTAAAAGAATTGTCTTATCAACATGAATCTCTCAAACTCGATGAAGGGTAAAACGGTTTTAAAAAATGATCAAGAAAATAATAAATCTTTTGAACTGGAGGAGGAGTCGACTAATTCACAAGCCATTCATCTTAGTCAACATGAACATCAAGATATCGACTTTGATCAGAAATGATATACAAAACCAAGGATGAGAGTCGCAGGACCAACTCAACGCTTTTGATGGTCAATAAATTTAAAGAGAGGATCATCTCCTAGCTTTGGGGAGGTTCAATCGGAACTCCGGAAAATCAGTAGGAATTATTCAACATTATGGGTCACAGAATTAATGAAATGCAACTATTCATGGAGGATATTTATATGAGATTTTGTGAAGTCAAATTCTAGTTTCTTGAGAAGGATAGAACGACAGTGAAATATGGACCAGGACATTGAGGAAGGAGCATTGGACCAAAGGAAACTACACTTTTGTAATAGGGCAGATTGTGATGAGAAGTTGAGAGGGGACAAAAGTTGTAATAGTGATACTAAGAAGGATTCCAGTACCCAAGGCAATCCCGTAAAGGAAAACATTGATCCAAAACTTATTAAGTAAGGAAGTTGGTTCTCCAAACTGGCTAGGACTAATGAATAGCATACTCGTCTAAAACTGTCAAGGAGTAAGGGCACCCTTAACAAAAAAAAGTGTGTAAGTCTGTTTCATCTAAGTTTGATATTTCTATTGTATGTTTACTTGAGTCTAATATTAGGGAAAATGATGCTAAGTCGTGTAGTCTTTTGATTACATTCAATAACGTGAATGCAGTTGACCTTGGAGGAAGAGCCTATAGGTCTGGGGGTATTCTACTAGTGTGAATGATAAATTTATCTAAAAGTGGTGAACTCAAATGCTTATTTTGTTATCTGTAAAATCGATGAATCAAGTGCTTCTTTGTGGTACGTTGTTTTTGTTTATGTACTAACTACTGAAATAGAGAAAGAAAAAACTAAGCATAGCCTTACCTTATGAAGATCAAGCTGGTCTTACTCATTGGTGACTTTAATGACATTACTAAATCATCAAAAAAACATGGTAAAATTTCTCCTAACATGGATAGGATGCTACGCTTTAATGAATTTATAAATAACAATAGTCTTATAGATATTCCCCTTAAATGATGTTTTTTCACTTGGTCGGATAAATGAACGGGAGATATTAATATCAAAGAAATACTTGATAGGGGTTTCGTATCAAAATCATGGTGTAATCTCTTTCCAAACTCAGTTCTAAAAGTTTCGTCCGTTATTGGTCGGATCGTTCACCGCTCATTATTCAATAATATATCTCAAAGGTAAAGAATAAACAATATTTTATGTTTAAATCAAGATGACTTGAGAATTAAAAATATAGAGAAGTGGTGGAGAAATCATGGGACATGGGTTGTGGCATTGATAAAATTCAAGATATTATCATGAAAAAAGATGTTACCTATTTGGCACTCAATGGTTGGAGACGTGAGACTTTCTTAAACAATAGGAAATTGATAGAAAAATCATAAATTACTTGAAAAATCCAAAATGAACAAGTTTGTGATAAAATCAAGAGATTACAATCAAGATTAATATGGAGCTTGAAAATTTATGGAATCAAGAATAAGCATACTAGGCTAATAGAGCGAGAGATCTTTAGATTAAAAATGCGACAAAAACACTAATTACTTTTTTGCTTCAACTTTCAGGAAAAGAAATGTCGCCCAAATTTGTAATATCAAAGAAGAAAAGAGAAATTAGATAGACAATCCTACACGCATCAAAGAGATCATTCATGAATACTTTATGAATCTCTTTCAAAGGAAATCGATTTTTGACATGGAATTTGTCTTAATCCACACACCTAACAAAATTATCAATCTTTTGAATGGGAATCTTATTAAACCACCAGACATGAAGGAAGTAAAAAATGTCGTGTTCAGTATGTAAGGATCCAAAGCGGTCTTCTAGGCAACTTTTACCAGGAATTCTGAGATATTCTCAAGGAAGACATTTTCAAAATGGTATCTGAATTCTTTATTCATAACACTCCTCTTATTAAGATCAATGATACTCTTATCACTCTGGTACCAAAAAGTGTGATTCTGGCTTCAATGTATGATTATTAGATCGATTGCATGTATCAACTTCAGTTACAAGATCATCACAAAAAATTTGGCTCTTATTAAGCAACCTTTAATGGACAAAATTTTGCTTCTACAAAATCAGCTTTCATCGAGGGAAGAAGTATCTACGCCAATATATTAATTGCTCAAGAAGTATCATATTTCTTATAATAAAAAATAATGTCTAATAAACATGATGCATCGGTGAAAATCAATATGGCTAAGGCATATGACCAAGTTAATTTGGATTTTTTTATGGAAATTCTTAAGAATCGCAAATTTTCTGAGGGATTTGTTTTATAATTGCATTTCTTCGGTCTCTTTGCAGATTAAACTCAATGGTGAAAGACTGAAAAAATTTACACCAAATAAAGGAATAAGACAATGTGATTTGTTGTCCCTTCTTCTCTTTGCCATGTTGACATAAGGTCTTGTTGGTTTATTTAATTTTAATTGTCGAGAAGGAAATATCAAAGGAATATCTATCTCAAGAACTTGTACAAAACTCACACACAATCTATTAGCGAATGATGTCCTATTCTTTTTTGAAGCCAATAGAAGTGGGATAGAAAAATTCCAACAAATTTTGAAAATGTACCTCCAAGCTTCAGGACAAAGTATCAATTTTAACAAATCATCTATCATTTTCAGTAGCAGGACTCCTGATGGGTTGAATCATGACATCTCTAACTACCTCTACATTGGTTGTACCAAATCACTTTATAAATATCTTGGTACTCTGTTTACCCTGAAAAGATTAAAAAAAAAAAATGTCAATTTTATCAAGAATAGGCTCCTATCTAAGTCTGCTAGCTAGATTTCCAAGCTCTTATGAGATGGGGGGGAAAAAGTTTTGATCAAAGAAGTTATGCAAGCTATACTGAACTATGTGATGTCAATCTTTAAATTCCTAAAATAATTATGTAATAAAATGACTAGTTTAATCTGGGTGGGATTCTGGTCACAAGACGAGAATTCACTAGGTCGCATGGAAAAAAATTGCAAGATCTAATCAAGCATGGAGAGTAATTAATAACCCAGATTCTCTTGTAGAAAAAGTGTTAAAAGGTATATATTATCCAAACTCGAACATGTGTGATGCAAAGTTTAAAAAAAGATCATGGAGGTGCGATAGCATCTTCAAAGGCCTACAGTTACTTAAGAAGGAATGTATATGGCAGATTGGTAATGGCCTAAAATAAAACATTTGGGGTCCCTCCTAGATTGGAAAATGGATCATGTTGGATAAACCGTATGGGTGTAAGTTGAACAAAGTGGAAGAATGTTTTAACATGAAACTATTTGGAATTTGGATATTCCAAAGATTCTATTCTCAAAGAGATATTTCGGAGATTTTTAAGATTCCAATTATGCAGCTAGACAAAGAAAATAAAATTACATAGCCACACACCAAGGATGGAAAATACTCAATGAAATTTGGATACCACTGCCTTGTCCTAAAAGAAATTGACAACAATCTTCAAAAACATGTGAAAACAATGATAATGAATTCTTAAAAGTCATTGAAATTTAAGTGTATCATCCAAAATTAGAAATTATTTGAAAAATCAGTAATGGAGCAATACCAACAAAAAAGGGTTCGAAAAATACGAACTGCGTTCAATTTGAAACATGTGAATGGTGCAAGCTGGATAATAAATCTATGGAACACCTTTTACTCAAATGCCCGATTAGCTCGGTTGTGTGGGCAAACTCGGCCATGAAAATTAAAATCGATCGAAGTTACATGGGTTCCATGAAAGAGTGGTTACTCAAGACAATTCAGTGCTACACTTAACGGATGGGATAAGAGACTCATTACAACATTTATATTTTGCACCTCATGGACTATATGGAAAGTTAGGAAGCAAGGTTTCTTCGATAACAAGTAGTGGAATATTAGTGAAATTATTGGTAAGACTAACTCAATTATCAATGATTTGCTTAGTAAGTAATATGTGATTGACAAGGACAATGAAATCATTGGTGATTCAAGAGAGGAAAGTATAGAGGAGGGTAACAGTATTCTACAAGGTGAAGCGGAAATAATTTGGCTTAATGACACATCTTTTACCAAAGAATGTGAACCAGAGGGGGTTGCCTCTATTGTCGTTATCCAGTAGAGCAAAATTACCCATAAAATTATAAAAAGATGTTGAGTGAAATCAACAAGTGAAGGGGAAATTTGGGCCATTCTTTTGGACATGAGATTAGTTGTTGATCTCAGTCTTCAAAGTTGCTCCTTTTACTCTAATAACCTTGAAATTATTCAAGGTATTAACAAAAAAAGGGGAATCAATTGGAAGGTCCATTCAATGGTTGACGGAGCCTGGAATCGGATGAAAAGATTCCCAGACTGGAAAAGCCATCATGTTAAAAGATGTTGTAATGGAATGGAACTGCAGAATCGCTGGCTAAATGTGTTAGGCGAAACCTCGATCTTTCCAGATGACTCGATACATGGCTTATTGACTCTTTTACCTTCTTGTATAAATTGTATAGGAAAGGAAATGTAGGCTAACAATTGTATTTTTCATTTCCTGTTATGTCAAAAAAAAGTGTTGATGAATATTGTTGTTAGATATTCTAACTATTAATCTCTTCTAAAATAACATAAATTTTTGTAACACTCTTATTAATATTTTTTGACAAACATAAGTAATTAGTTGTAGTATATCACTACTAAAATACTCTCCAATATATGCTTTGTCCAACAAGAATAAAACTAGGATATTTTACATACCCCATAGATAACACAATTAATAATACTAAGGGTCTAGGGTGCATCGTCCCCTATAATAAGCGTCAAAGCTTAAATCATTATAACTCCAAAGAGAATTCCAAGCTCTTCGAAGACTAGGATAGAAGAGTGTAGAAAAATATCCCTGACAATTGAAAATTAACTTATTATTTATATTATGGTCAATGATATTTACAATCTATATTTTCCAGTTTATAGGGGTTTACTTCGAGATGAACTTATTACTAATAATTTTGTTATTTCCTTTTATGTGTTAACGTTACAAAATTAATCAGTATGATTGTAACACATAAAATCATAATCTTTTGTATTGTTGTAAAAAGTAAAATCACAAAAAATAAACAAAGGTCTGAAATTAAGAATGTAAGTTTGTGTATTACAGTATTACTCAAAACAAAATTTTGTGTTAACGGGAAAATATACAATCTTTGGGTCAGAATGGAATAAAAAGGAAAACATCAAAACGGTAAAAGATTAAATAGAAGAAGCAACTAAACATATGTTTATGAGTAAACAAGGTTAAAAAGTGGTTTATGTGAAAGAAATATGAGTTCGGAACTGATTTTTACATTTTGTGTAAAATAGAAATAGACAAACCAATAGTTTGTGTGTTCTTGTAACACACAAAATCACAAAGGATGGAGAAAAAATGATTAATATGATGGAGATTGTGATTTTATGTGTTCTATGTATACATAAAACTTTGTTTTGTGTATTATTGGAACACAAGATAATAAAGAAAGAAGAAAAAAGATTAATATGACGGGGTCTGTCACTATAGTGTCGTAGACCCTAAACACTAAACAGTGTGTATATGACCGGTATAAAAGGTGTATAACTAAACAGTGAGAATAAAGTTAATGATGTATATGAAGATTAACAAAGTGAATAAGTTTTGTTGCACAACCAGAAGGGACAAGTTTGGGACTAGTTTTTTTTTTGTGTATTACATCATTACACAACAGAGTCGGTTTATGTGTTCCTGTTATACACAAAATCACATACCAGAAAGGGTTGAACTGAAAGAGAATACGTGATTTTGTGTGTTTCCAAAATACAAAAACAAAGTTTTATATATTACAGAAACACACAAAGCAGAGTTTCGTGTATTACATCAACATACAAAATAATAGAAAGGGTTAGACAAAAAGAGAATATATTAAAATAGTTAAACATACGTAAATAGTATGTGTGTGTGTTTGTGTGTGTGTGTGTGTATATATATATATATATATATATATATATATGCGATTAGTTAAGAGTTACAGAATAAAATATTTTAGATTGATTGTATGATTTTGTGTTTATAAGAATATATAAATCTATTTTTGTGTTAAAGGAACACATGAAATCGAATATCAAAATTAAAAAAAACAAATCAAAAAAATCACAAATGTAGATATGAACTTGTTCGTCTAAAAGAATAATTTTTTTCTAAATTCTTGGAATTAATTTATGAATTTTCGAAAAAACTAATGAACCCAACCGTATGGCGGAGTTGACAAAACTATTTTTATGTATATATAGCAATACATAACACGGGAATATCATAATTCAAAAAATATCAAGAAAGATCCAAAAAAAATTATATACGTAGATATGAACGAACTTTTCCTGTCCAATAATACATTTTTTTAGAACTAGTTATAAATTATAAAAAAAATAACGGACGCACACGTGATGGAATTATTTGGTGGTGATTAGCGGCGGTGGAGGAACTAGTCGGTAGCGGTTGTGGATGAAGGTGGTGGTGGTCGGTGAAGAATGTCGTGAATGGTTGTGGTGATCTATGAAGAAAGTATGAGGTGGTAGTGTTGAACGGGGGCGGTGAACGAATTTTAAAATTAATAAAATAAATTATATATATTATATAATAAAAAATAATGTTAAAAGTAATTATGGTATAAATTTAATTTTTAGATTAAAAATATATTTTTTAAAAATTAATTAAACATAAAATTTACTGATTCAAAATAAAAAAAACTCTAGATTTATATTTAAGTGAAAATTATTCATATTTTTTTTGGACATTTAAAATTATTCATATTAATTAAATAAAATATTGATTTTAATTTATATCAAATATTGCTCCCTCTCCTCTACTTCTACCGTTCTACGTTTCTTTTTCATATCTTTCTTTTTTTTTTTTTTTGGTCAATCGTGCATAACATTCGAGTCCGATTATCATCCGATTCCCAATCTTCCGAATCCGAGGACAAGCATATTCTGCTGCCCCCTCGCAACTGTTCACTGCCTAGCGTTCCGCGCCGCTCGATCAGCCCACCCATTTTGGCATCTCGGAATGTGTTTGAAAGACATCTGTCCATGTCCCTCAGCTGCCTGCCGAATCTGCCTAATGAACGGTCTAATCTTCCACCACGCTGCTGGCAACATATTAATACCTTGAATGACTTCAAGGTTGTCTGAGCAAATCATGATTCGTCTTCCCGTTTCTTGGTAGGCAAGTTTAGTAGTCTCGTACACTGCCGTTGCTTCTGCTTCCGTTACCGAATCCGCCCAGATAGGTAATGAGTATACCTGCCGGTTTCCGGAACTTCTCTCCCTACGAACAATCCCGCCTTGCTCGGATTTCGTCTTAAAAGCAGCATCACACGTATATATCACTTGAACGTCAGCTGGGAAATCTGAGCCTGTTGATGTAGGCTGTTGTTGTTCCTCTGCCACCGTCGCTGGTGTTTGGATTTGACTCCAGCCCTGTCCAAATAGATCAGTCATAGTGACATGTGTTAAGTGTAATACTGTATTAACTTGTGGAGTGCCAGTTTCATATAAGCATTTCATTTTTTGTTTCCATATGTTCCACATCAGTAATAATATGTAAGCCGTCACAACTCTTGTGTCCCACATGGATTGATCAGTTTGATTAATAATCTGATCCAGCCAGTCGCCTATACTTCGTGGTTCTTCATCAGGGATACGAATTTGCATTGCTGAGCCCGCCCATACCTGTTTACAAAAAGTACAATTCAAGAGAAGATGTGAGCATGTTTCCGGTATCTCTCCGCACCAGTTACAGTATGAGTTGTCACTGCAATTTTTATGGTACAAATTAAGTTGTGTTGGAAGTATATCCCAACACGCTTTCCACGTGAAATTACGAACTTTGGATGGTACATTTGATTTCCAAATTCTTGTCCACAACTTAGAATTAGAAATAGTTGCCTGTGATGATGTTTGTGTACGGCTTCCCAAGTGTTCATTGGTTAATGTAGTGTAACCCGATTTCGTGGTATATGATCCTGATTTTGTGTAAGGCCAAGTAAAAGTGTCGTGTAGGTCTCTGTCCAAAATTGGTGTCCGAAAAATCTCTTCTCTTACTGGCTCCGGTAAGTTTGAATCAATTACCTCCCAGTTCCAGTTGTTCCCCGCAGTCTGCATTAACTGATTTACCGTTGTGATCGTCGCTTGTGGTGGATGATCTTTAATTCTTCCAGATGGTAGCCATTTATCTTCCCAAATTCTAGTTGATTCTCCATTGCCAATCTGAATGATCCCATGCTCGACTAATAAGTCCCTCCCTTCAATCAGACTTGCCCATGACCAAGTACGACTTTGTCTTAGCTTAACCTGTAAGAAATCCTTTTGTGGAAAGTAAATCCCTTTAAGTAATCGTGCCACCAAAGAATTTGGCGACTGTAATATTCTCCATGCTTGCCGTGCTAAGAGAGCAGTATTCGCCCTTTTAATATCTCGAAAACCCATTCCCCCGATAACTTTTGCCGCTGTCATTTTCTCCCAGTCTAACCAATGAATCTTCCTTTTTTCCAGTGAATTCCACCAGAATCGTGAAATAATCGATGTTAGTTTCCTACAAAAACCAAGTGGAAAAGAAAATATAGACATAGCATAAGTCGGAATAGCCTGAAGGACAGCTTTAATAAGGACTTCTTTGCCGCCTTCCGACAGCAACTTCGCAATCCACCCCTGAGCTTTATTAAAGACCTTATCTGCAATCCACTGAAGAGTCTCGATCTTTGACCTTTTATGACATAGTGGTATACCCAAATATTTCCCCAAGTCATTCACTTCTTGAATATGTAATGATTCTGAAATATGTTGACGGATACTCTCCGGGGTCTGTTTACTGAAACAGACAGCCGATTTGTTAAAGTTGACCTTTTGTCCCGAACATCTACAGTAAGTGTCAATACATTCCTGAAATTCCTCAACCTCCTGCCCTTCCAACGAGAGGAAAAACAAGGAATCATCTGCAAAAAGAAGGTGAGAGATAACCGGGCAATTACGAGTAATACGGATACCTTTGATCTTTCCTGTTTCAACCTTGTTTTCGATGAGAGTAATTAGCGATTCTGTAAGAAGGGAAAACAACAAAGGGGATAGAGGGTCCCCTTGCCGCAACCCCTGCCCTGGTGTAAAAGCTGGTTGTCGTTCCCCATTGATATTAAGTTGAGAAGTTACCGTTGTTAAACAGTTCCAGATCCAGTTAACCCAGGTCATGTTGAAACCCAACCGTTCCAACAACAAGCGCAGGAAGTCCCACCGGACTTGGTCATATGCTTTAGACATATCTAGTTTAATTGCCGCTAAATATTTCTCATTTTTAAGTTTGCGTTTCATAAAAAAAGAGACCTCATGTGCTATAATAATATTATCTTGAATTGGCCGATCTTTAATAAAAGCTGTCTGTGTAGGTGAAGTAATCTCATTCATAATAGCTTGTAACCTGTTCGCCAGAATTTTGGATAAAATTTTGTAAATAACATTAACGCATGAAATCGGCCGATAATCACCAACTCCAGATTGAGTATCTCCCTTTGGAATAAGAGTAATAAGTGTCTCGTTAAGGACAGTCAGCGGTGTATTATATGTAAAAAATCTACCACCATTTGAAACACGTCTTCTCCAATGATATCCCAGTATTCTTGAAAAAACTTCCCATTAAACCCATCAGGTCCTGGCGCTTTTCCTGGGCTAATGTCAAACACCGCGTCCTTTACTTCTTGTATGTCTAGAATAGATATAAGTTTTGCGTTCATCGCCTCTGATACTTTACCCGTTATACATCTCAAAGCTTCCGTGAGTAGTGGTCCTTCCTGCGATTGTAGAAGTGAGTCATAATAGTTATTAAATTGTGCTTTAATCTCACTTTCATCTTGGGTCCAGTCTCCAGTAGTCATTTGGATCGCCGAGATTCTGTTAAAGTTTCTACGCTGTGCTGTAATCGCAAAGAAGAACTTAGTGTTCTTGTCTCCAAAATGGATCCACTGTTGTCGTGACCTATCCGTCCAGTAGATCTCTTCCCTTTTCCAGAAAGATTTGATATTGTCTCTAATGTCCAACTCCCGTAGTCTGTTTTCCTCCGTAAATGGTTGATTTGTGACTGTCATAAGTTGTTGTTCTAGTTCTTTGATCTTCTTTTTATTATTAGGGAAAGTATTCCTACTCCAAGTCTGAAGGGCTGTTGCAGTATTATTTCGTTTACGCACAACCGTATGAACATTCGCTGGAATTTCAGGTGATCCCCAAGCATTAGCGATAATACCATTGCAGTCTTCGTGTTCGCTCCAGTTGGTCTCGAATTTGAAGTGTCTGACATGCCTTTTACCTTTGCCTCTTGGGTACAAAATAATTGGCGAGTGATCAGATCCAGTCGCCGAAGGTATAAAGACTGTAGCATTGGGGTTTTTTTCAAGCCACTCGGAAGTTGTAAAAACTTTATCTATTTTTGATTTTACAACCAAGTTATCTGTTCTCCTATTAGACCATGTATAATAGCTTCCACAAGTATGAAGTTCTGTCAATAAATTGTTAGCAATAAAATTATTGAAATTCAAAATATGTTGGAAATTAGGAGGAGAGTTACTCAACCGCTCCCTAGCATTCGTAATATCGTTAAAGTCCCCCATAATTAGCAAAGGGTCGTCAGTGTTCGTCTTCCACGTTGTAATATCAGTATACATTTGTAATCTATCAGCATATAAATTAGGGGAATGAACAAAAACCAGATAATACACAAAGTCCAAAGTGTTAATATGCAGACTAATATAATTCGGACCAGAGTGTAAAATAGATAAGTTTAAGGGATTGTTCCACACAAGAAGGAAACCCCCCGAGTGGTCCTTGATCCCAGTGGGATTAACAACAACAAAATTATCAAAATTCAACCCACGAACCACTAGAGGCGCGTCCTTCTCGGTGAGCATAGTCTCGCAAAAACAAGCAATGGTGGGTCTATGCTCAGCCACCAATGCCTTCAAGACTTGAACCGTCAGGGGGGCCCTAATCCCCTGGCAGTTCCAAAAAAGTGTGGTCATTTCCGCTCTGCGGCCCTTTCCGGGGGACCGCGACCTCTACCTCCTCGTCCACCTCTATTCTCACGTCCACCACGAAACCTAACCTTACCATTGATCCTCACATACTCACGAGCAAACACTCCTCTCTCGTCAGACTCTGTTTCACTCTCTCTATTATCCTTAGTATTCTCTGGTGGACCTCGAACTCCAGCTTTAAACTGCACACCTATCTCAACCTTGTCTCCTTCTTCATCATTATCTGAGTCTTTCTCCTCATTATCCAAATATCTAAAATTATTATAATAATCAAAAGTGCACTTCATTCTCCATTGTCCCATCACCAGAACAGGTAAATTCCTCTCCGTCCCCTTCATACGAATCCTCAGAACCAAGTCAGTGTCCTTTATTTTGTTACCATCTTCAAAACCATTTTCAGATTCCAGTAAAATCCTACCATAAGTTGGTAAAATCATGTGTAAATAAGTACCCATCTGAATCTTCTTTCTCATTTCAGCAATTTTAATTATATTGAAAATGCTAATATTTTTTTCCTCACTTGTACATATTGATTCAACAGCCTGAGTCAGCCCAATAGTTACACCTAATCCCTCTATATCCATCCCATACAACATACCCAATCCTAATTCAGTATTCCTCTTTATCGCAGTAATACAGTATCCCTTTCCTAATTGTAATTTCTCCATAGTTATAAGACCATTTCTGATTTCCATCTTGTCTTCAATGAATCTGCTCATGTGAAAATTGACCAAAGTACGACTACAACATCCTCTCTCTAATACCATCTTCTTCATAAACATATTATCAGTTGTTTGACTTAAAATTTTGTCTTTAAAGTATTTTTGCAGATTAGAACTGGTCGCCGTGAGAAAACTGTTATCAATATGGTTTAGATTATACAAGTCTCGCCCTTCCTTTCCAAGAACCAGTTGACCCATTTCGTTATCGTTGAGATGTCCGTGTCCCTTTTCATACAAATTATCTCTACTTCTCTCATATTGTATCCTTTTACCACTACTGTAATGACCCTGACCTAAACTGATTCTTCTACTAACTTGGTTTTCTCTATTTTCCTTGTGCAAACTAGTAATCTTATGATTTTCTGGTCGATAATCACTGTGTTTTGCTCTCTGTGTTGCTGAGCCAGTGGCCTGTTTTATGTTATGCTGCCCTCTGTTGTCTTGGTTAAATCCATATTTGGTGTACCCGATCCCTTTGAAATTAAACCGCAGGTTTGTGTGAAAACTCGTGGCTTGTCTTGCCTTCTGTTGCGTAGACTTTAAATTCCTATCTGTTAATACTTCGTGTTCTATCGAGAAGATCCACACCCAGGCCATCTTCCTCAACAAATCAACAAACAGAAGATCGACCGCTGCAGCCTCCTTTCTCCATTGGGCCGTTGAGTTCACACCCATGTCGCCGTATCGGAACCGGCTAGTCCCAAGCGCCGCGCCCCCTGATGTTCCAACTCGGAGTTCAAAACCATGTCGCCGTCGATCTAAACCCAGCCCATCACCGTGTAAATCGAAAAATCGCATAACCTCATAGCAAATCCCATCTTTCTCTATGATGTAAACATCACATATCTCACAAAATCGAAACGGCTGATTGATTAAATAAAATTCAAGATTGCTGCTATGAAACCCATCTAATTGTATACAAGATAAACTCATGAATCTGCCATCAGTAGATAACCCCATGTTTTAGACACCTTTAATTGTTCAACGGTTGAAGAAATTGATTGAAAATAGAAGTGAATTAGATGAAAAAATGGAAAAACCCTAGGTTGGAAGGAAAGAGTTTTCGTGAGAGCGTTTCAAGTTTATTAACCTTTACTCATCTGCTACATTGGTTTTTTTTTTTTTTCATATCTTTCTCTATCCTTTATATCTTTTCTTTCAATATTAATTTATATATTAGCTTTACTAAATTTATTTTTGTACTCTTTTACCTTATAATACGTTGAAGCTCGGGGCAAGCTCGGAGGGGATGATGGGTTCGATTACTAGCCTGGACTTTGATGGGGCAAGCTCGGGGTTGGGGAGCCAAGGACGAGTGCTACATGCAGGTTGCTGATAGGGCAGTGGTTCTGAGGCAGGATGAAATTCAGGGCCCTAGAGTTGCAATTTCACAAAGTTCATGTGCTGATGCGATTGGGGCACAAAATCCAGGGACCTTGAACTGCAATTTCAGAAACTCTAGGGTGACTCTTCAACAGCAACGTTTCAGCACATGTGGTGTTTTGTTCCAGCAGCTAGAGGGGAGCTCTACTCAGCAAGTTAGGAACGGTCAAATGAAAAAATCGAAACAATAAAGTCACAGAATCGAATCAGCTATTGAGAAATACGAGTGGTAACAATTTGACGTGCCTCCAGGAACCTTTTTGTTGATATTTGGTAAAGTCAAAGTTGGTGGTCAAAGAGTTGAGTTGGCAGCTTATGTGGCAACACACTTCAGCATTTGGAATGGGTTACTTTCTCGGGTTATAACTTACACCGACTTATCAAAGTAAACTAATCCTATGCGTTGATCCCATTCCACTTTGGACGGCTCAGATTAAAACCCTCTAAGGGTCATATAAAAGACCAGAGTCTTCAGACTTGGTCATAATTCACTCTCTCGTCTTTTGACTCTTCGCTCTCTTCTCTTTCTTGTTCTTCAGATATTGTTAGGGTTTCTTGTAAACATTATCAATCTATCTATAAAGATTGATAATTAGAATAGATTAGATCAAGTGTAATACTTGAAGATTGAGTAGCTTTTCTCGATTGAGTTCTTAGGGTTTCACGCTGAAACCCTTGTGGTGTTCTATTCTTGTAATCCTGTAATCTGAAGTTGTAACCGTGTTCTTATAGTGTGCGAAGCATCATCTGAGGGTGGCTTCAACGTGGATGTAGGCATATTGCTGAACCACGATATATCCTTGTGTTCTTTATTTTTCTGCAATTTATTTTTCTGGGTTTGATTAGTTTTTCAACCTTAGATCTGTTTGATCTATTTTCGCCAAGGATTTACTGCGTTTTACTAAGTGTTTTTACAACACTTTTAGACAGCAAATTAGGAGCGCCAATGAGCAAATTCAGCAGGTTAATAATGTGGCTAACTGGTGTGGGTCTGATGGAAATCAGGAGGAGAGCTAAAGTCACAGAATCTGGTAGTGCAGCGCTGCAGGAAACGAGAAGCTTGAGCGATGCTGTTGGAGATATTATGTGGTGGAACATAAATTTAGCTGAGAACAGGTTATTTTCAGGCGTAAAATAGAACGTGTTCATTGATGTGATGCTCTGATAGAGGTGATTTGGGGAGCGAGAGAAATGACGCCGTAATTAACAACGGAATATTTCCGAATGGTGAGATTCTTATTAAAAATGCAAAACATATGGCTGAAGATTATGCAAGAGCGTGGCGAGCACTTTTGAGTAAATATGTTACGAGAAAAGATCAAATGGAATGGGTTGGGTGGAGGTTTTATCATATGTCCCAAGGTAAAGGTGGGGCTGGAGGAGTTTCGAGGGAGGGTGAAGAAAATGGGTGCGAGGTTTTGCTATGAAACTTAACAAAACCTCCAGAAGTGGCGGAACTTGAGGTCTTGTATGAGGGATTGTGTATGGCGGTTGAAATTGCGGTGAGTGATTATCAATAATAGTGGACTTGAGGGAAAGAGTAATCGGAAAAGTGGAGAGAGGAAAAGGGCCAACAGCATCCCGGATAGATAGTATTCAGAAACTTATAATTCAGACTTTGTCATCAAAGGGGTGTATAGAGAGGCTAACAATTGGATTGTAAGATTGGGATTAAAGCAAATAATGTCAATTCTACATTGGATCTGGATAGTCTTTAGGGATGTTCACAAAAATATGTTTAGATGGAAATCTCCTAGGAGGATTTTCAGTACAGACTTGGAAGATTTGTTGAGCGTGTACTAGTCATTTATCCTACGATTTTAGGATCTGCGTTGTAATAAAAAATTAATACGAAAATTTGCAAACGTATAACAAAATAAGACAACTTTGATTGATATATATCTATATCGGTGCACTAACTTTCATATTAAGAATATGTCATCTCCTGTTGAATTCTAATTTATGTCAAAGTTTTACATGGGAGATGGGTACATTTTCAATCGGATTAGTCAAAATACTCGTAAACTTATATAAATATAGTTCAAGAGAATAAGGAGAGAAATTTTTAATAGTTTGGGCTAGATTAAGATCTATTTGATATATTTGACAAAAGAAAATTGATGAAAATATATAGTTAAGGTTATGAATTAGTAGGTGAATACATCCATATTAACACATTTTTACACTTTGGAAAAGTTCTAAAGATTCATAGATAGAATAAAAAGTGAAGTAAAATATCCCAACAAGAAACGCAATTACGAAGGGTTTTCACTCTAATCCTATAAAAAATTGTTTTAAAAAAAAAATAGTAAGCATATATTTTTCTAATTAAAACAAAATTTGTTTGTATTTTTAAGCAGTTTTTTCATTTTATTAAGTCAATTAAAAAAAAAGTGAACTAAATCGGATCGATGTAGGCGGGTTACTCACCAATAACTTGTGCTGATCTAGATTGGTTCATTTAACTACAAATCTGTCTGATGCACAAAGAAACAAAAAGGTGTATCCATCTATGTAGCTAAGTTTAGTAAGGGTTGTAGAGCGACAAATTTGAAAGATTAATAATAACAGAAAAATGAAAAATAACAAAAACAAAATAAAAAAACTAGAAAAGATCTTTCTCATTCACATCATTCAAGAGAGCACATTGTAAACAGCGATTGTGATATCAAGAGATCAAAAACAGGACACTTAACAGTAACTCGGGGAACATAACCGGAACCATAAACCAAACAACGACAAACTGTGACAAAATGACCAAAAACACCTCTACCCTAACCCCCAAGCAACAAACTTAAACCCATTAATCTAACTCCTCCAGCTTCCACCTTCGGAGCCACCGCCACCACCACCATAACCGCCACCGCCTTCACGACGACCACCTCCACCACCATAACCACCTCCTCCACCTTCACGACGGCCACCTCCGTAACCGCCTCCGCTACCTCCGTAACCACCACCTCCACCTTCACGACGGCCACCTCCGTAACCACCACCACCTCCACCGTATCCACCACCACCTCCACCGTATCCTCCTCCACCTTCACGGCGTCCACCGCCACCTCCTCCACCGCTTCCACGGTTTTGAGCTTCGTTCACAGTGATGTTACGGCCGTCAAGATCCTGGCCGTTCATTGCTTCAATTGCATCTCTCATTGATTTCTCATCCTTGAAGGTCACAAATCCGAATCCCCTTGATCTGCCTGTTTCACGATCGTTAATGATCTGAAAAAATACAAAAACAAAGTTATCAGATCTAATCGGAAAAACACAGTAACAAACAAAACATCAAAAAAAACAATGAAAATAACAGTTCAAATTAAAACCAATATTTTTAATAGCTGAAAAGCGACCAATTTCACCAATAAGGGACAGACTATCAAATTTCAAAAAAAATATAGAAAAAGTACTTCAGATCTAAACAAATCGACACTGTTAACACGATTCAACATGAGAAAATAATTTAACAAAAGATAGCATCTTTCAAGGAAAATAATTGGTAACAGATAGTAAAGTAAAGTATCTTACTGATCTAAAAAATACAAATCGAAGCAGATCTTATCAAAACAAAAGCGTGGATATAGAAATCAACAATTAATAACAAATAATAGCTCATAAGTTATATAAAAATATGTTTTTTGATAGATGAAAAGCGATCGATCTTCGTCTCTACGGAAAGAGAGGACAGAACGTACCGTTTCAGTGAAAACCAACAATTAGTAACAGTAACAGTAACAGAGAACAGTAAGAGTAACAGAACAGTAACAGAGAACAGTAACAGTAACGGTAAGAGTAACGGAGAAGTTTTTCTTAGCCAACAAAGCCGATCCTGAACGGAACCGATCTCTGAGACAAACGGACCTTCGAGTCAGTGACTTCGCCGTACTGGGAGAAAGCTTCTTCGAGAGCTTGGTCAGTTGTGGCCCAAGCTAAACCACCGACGAAACATCTGAACTCAACATCAGCCATTTCTAGAGAGAGAATAAATTATATCAAGAGAGAGAAGTGAATTTGGTGATGAACGGCTAGGTCTATGGAGGTGTTTATATAGCTGGAGAAAAGGGAGAGAAATATCTAGGGTTTGTTAACTTGCGCCGTAAGTGTAGTGTGCATAGTCCTAGATATTTTGTGAGTTAACTATGGTTAGGTTTCGGTGAGACGTTATAGTCGGGCCCTTTTGGGTTTGGTGAGATCTTCTTTTATTTTTTAATCGACTTGATTGATGGATATCCACTCCCTAAAAAAAGCCCATTAACCATGGGCATTGTAGTCCGTGATGATTTATTTAGATTTTTAATTTAATTGTAAAAAATAAATATCACTTGGCAACCTAATATACATTTATTTTTATTGTTTTTTGTTTTTTTTTTTTGGACGAATATTGTTTTTTGTTGAATAAATGATTTCATTGAAATATAGAAAAAATTGTACACTGCTCAACAAATTATCGAGACTCGAAAATTTAAGGTGGTCACTATTTATTCACTAGTGTACATCATTGTGAAACATACAAGAAGTCACCATTATTCTTGAAAACATGATGGGGTACAAAACTTATAAAATACAAGATATGCATACTTTAAAAACTTCTTTAAACTCTTTCCTTGGAGGGAATTTCACTTCTCATAGCGAGAGTATTTCGCATCCGCTATATATGATATAAGTAGTGGCAAATGTAACTTTACATACCTTTCTTCTCCAATTTTCCTGAGTTGTATGTCCCTCAAAAATAAGGTCAATAACTCTATTCATATGGTCTTTGTAAAGGTCTTGGAAGAACTCAATTACAAGGGATTTGAGGTCCTAGGGACCTGAGTTCCAAAAGTTATCCTCCCTAAGGAACTGAAAATACTTTTGGAGGCACGCCTAATTCTGGTAGAAAGAACTATTGGTCCCGCTTAATGGAACACTATTGGTTTCTTGAGGAGAACTTTGTTTTCATATTCCCCAATCTAATCCAAAGGATGCGGGACCTAGTAGCCTCATATTTCTTCTCAAAGGACCAATAGTGTTCTATTTCTTTTGAAATATTAGAGAACTAGCCACAGTGAGAACCACAAAGGCCCCCAGGGTTATTTCTATCAAGGACTCAAAAATTTGGATATTATTCCTTAGATTGGATTTCTTCCATCTCAACATGGTTTTTCTACATCTAAGGATTCTTTTGGGAAGCCTGGAATGGGAAGGACCACGAACGTTCTAGGAATTAAGGAGACACTCTAAAGTGGCAACCCTACAAGAGGGTATTGATAGTCAAGAAAGGTCAAGCTTGAAAGGATTAGAAGAAAGAATAGTGGGGATCATCCATATGAAGGACCATATGGGAATGATCAGAGCATATAGGAGGGGCATTATGAATCCAAACATCTGGAAAAAGACTAACCCAAGAAGGGGAGCACAGACCTCTATCTAACTTTTGTAAGATAAAGTTTTCCTCATGTCTATTATTTCTCCATGTATAAGTACATCCTTTAGAGGGGATTTCATCCAAGACATTAAGGATAATATTGTTATTGAAAGTTCTGATATTATAAATACTTTTAGCAGTTCCCCAAACCTTTCTTGTGGGTTACGAATATCATTAAAGTCGTATATGAAATTATTGGGGCATTAAAGATATTCTTAGAAGTATTCTCAATGAAGTCCCACAAAATTTCTTTGTTTTCCTTATCAGGGAGAGTATAGATGAAATAAAGAAACCATAAACTACCATTAGCAGTACAAGTAAATAGAGAAATATGATTAGAGGAAGAAGAAAGTACCTCACAGTCCCAATTATCGACCCTGGACAGAGCTAAACCACCTGAAGAACCAATAGGATCAACGCACCACAATAGTTTTATTTTGAGTTTCTTAGCCGATAAAAGAACTTCTTCTTTTTAGTCTTGGTCTCTGAAATCCCAAAAATCTGGGTTTGTTCCTTAATAATGGTATCTCTAAGGTTTTGGGTTGTCAAGGGGGACTACATCCTCTGACAGTATCAAAGAGCACCTATCATGGCACTTGTGGGGGTTGCGAAGAGCAACCACCCACATTGATAAAGGCAATCATTACCAAATGATCAACATTTAACGAGGTATCCAGCAACAGAACTTCAACATACTTTTCATCAATTTCACTAGAACCCACCATCTCCTCATGTGTGATTTTACATTTTATTGCACTATGCCTTGGTCTCTCCAATATATAACGCTCTAAAACAATGGAAACGTCTGTGAAGAAGGATTTGACTTCGGTATGTGGCACATCAGGGATCAGAGTGGCACTTGGTGATACAGTAGGAGCTGAGGAATCCGATCTCTAGGAGACTGAAGAGGGAGACTTAGGGAGGGATGTCACCACGGGTGAAACTGCCATGGGGGAAGAAGGGACGAATTCAGGTAAGTGGATGGTTGGGGAGATGAAAAAGGCAGGGTTGGTGAAAGAGAGGGTGATTTAGGAGAGGGGGTTCGGAGATCTAGATGGGATGGGGAAGGGTATAGGGGTAGGTAGTATAAGATTGGCAGGTATTCACCGAGGTCAGGACTCTTGGACCTGGGCTTAACCCATTGCATATTAGCTTTTCCTTGAGTGCGGTTAACACGCGACCAGGTTCTAATGGACCAGCGGTTTTCAACAACGGGCTAGGAGTGACTTCCTTCTGATCTTCTTAACAGGCCAGGCGGGCCAGTTTCCCTTAGTGTACTAGGGGGTCTTCCTTTTAGATCTGGAGACCCTAGAAACCTTCTTGGACCCAAAATCACCTTTAGTGGGCCTTGGGTTTGTCCAAATAGCGTTGGCGTTCCTTGGACCTGTAACCGGCCCATCTATTTCATACCAGTCATCATTATCCACTTTCTCTTTACTCACCTTCTCATCAGACGAGGGTCACGTTTCGTGAGGGGGTTAGGTGCCATTACAAATCCTCTTTCTAGTACAGATGTACAATCTGTGATAGCGAGTTGTTTGTCTTTTCCATGACCAAACCCCTTTTCATAAAAACTTTTACCAACTTTAGCAGACGAATGGCCTTCAGTAGTACAAACTTAACCATTATGGTAATTAAGGGATCGTTGATGAGTTTCATTGCTATCAATGAAAAGTGTGAAGGGTCATCCAAATCATTTATCACATGAATGCGTCATCTACGACCTTTAACAGGGACCACACTCATCCAATTTCCAAACCTAAACTTGGTAAGACCACAGGATCTCCTAGATTTGAGCTTATATTGTTAGCGATCACTATTCGAATTACCAAGCACACCACAAAAGAAACAAAACTTATTGATTTTTTCTATTTGACTCTAACCATCTCCTTTGGCAGGGAGAGTTTGTCAACTTTTAACAAGGGAACCAGTAGATTCTTGACTTTCCACAAGACTCAAACTTGCAGTTGTTTAACAGTTTCACTGAATTCATTAATGTCATTAGCAAGGACATTGCAGTCAAGATTCTTACAAATGTCTTTCGCGTTATCAGACATGACAAAGGCTGGAGGAAGATCGAGAAACTGGAGCCACATGGTAGACATGGAGTAGTCAGCCTCGTCCATATCCATTTCAGGATGCCACACATGGAGGACTAACATATAACCATTAACTAACCATGGCATAAACTACCAAGTATTCAAGAGGTCATCCCTTGAATAAAAAATAAGGAAGAACATGTTAAACCCAACGGAGATTACATGCATGTGGGATCTAATACTTTAAGATCTGTTTGCTACCGTTTCAATAGAAAAGACTAATTTCTAGAACAGGTGGAATCTTGGCAATTAACATGTTTTTGTGGGTGTAAATCTCGTGGTCTTGGTATCTCAGGGTGAGTTTCATGGGTTTTACTTGACCGGAAGCCATAGGTAGAGAAGGGAAATGGGAGAACACATCAAGAGAAGAAGGAAGAAGAGAGAGAAAGTGTATGAAATAAGTGATGAGAAATATATGTAGAGAGAGAGAAGGCTGGAGGGAGAGTTGTAACAATGTCTGATAGAAAAGAGGATAAGTAGTGAATATTTTAAGAGGATAAAGAAAGAACCAAGATAGAAAAGATGATTAAAAATCAAAGATTTTAAAAGAGCGAGGATACTAGGTCAACAAAAGGGATAAATGATTAGGACATGGGAACCGAGGAGACTAAGAAAGAAATAAAAGAGGAGGAAAAGTTAACTAAGGAAGGAAAAAACTCCATTGTTGGAGGGATTTCTTTTAAAGAGAGAAAGAGAAGAAAACTGGGAGCATTTCCGCCTTGTTCATGTTTGAAGTATCCTATTATTATACCATTTTGCTAATTTGTAAGATATTCATATATTTTAAAAACAATTTGGACATTTCAAATAAAATTTCTGATTTGTGATGTGATCATTTAAATATACTGTTTATTTTAAATATATAGTTTATCCTTAAAAAATTTAAAAAAATTCATAGAGTTTGTAAAATAACCTAAAATAATACTTTTAAATATATTTAGAGCCTAAAATGATATTTCTCAAAAAAGTATACAAAAAAAAATTTAATTCTCAAGTAATAGCCAAAAGTAAAATTTGCATAAATTTGGAATATTTGTATAAGAAAATCAGAAAAATACAACTCTAGATAAAGAAAATTATCCTAATATATAAAATTTCAATATACAATTATAATTTTTTCCTTCTAAATTTTCATTAATTAACTATATTTTTTCTCGATATATTAATTATTTTTAATTAAAAAATTTCTCCTTTTTTAAATTTCTAAAAAATTCTAAAGATTCTAAAAAATGGAGGTAGTAGTATTATACTTGAAAAAAATGGATGACAATAAAAAGCAAATGAAAAAGATATTAATAAGAGTAATGATATATACCACTTAAATACTACCCAATGACGTGGCGTGAATTGGTCGGTAATAAATCGTTAATAAGATAAAAAAATAAATAGATTAATTATTTATAGCCAACCAATTACGACACGTCCTTAGATGGTATTTTGGGTGGTATATATCATTGTTTTATTAATAAACCATCTATATCCTTAACTAAACCAAAACAACTTTGGGATATAATTTGGAAAATGAAGACTCTAACCAAAATTACGAACTTTATGTGGAGAGTTGTTAATAATATTCTACCAACTGAAGACAATCTTCACAAAAGAAAATGCAGTAAAAATAATATTTGTAAAATATGTGACAAAGATATAGAAATAATTGAACATGTGTTATTTATATGTCTTTAGGCTAAGGGGTGTGGTTTGCAAGTCCTCTAAACCTAAAAACTCAAAATGAGTCTACCTCTAGGGTAGACCAATGGTTACTAAATCAAATAAAAATTCAACAACCACTTAATAAAAATGATAGAATCTTGGAACTGATTTTATTATAGCCTAACAAATTTAGAAAAACAGAAATAATTTTATATATAATAATATAATTTGAGACCCATTGCCCACTACTTCAAAAGCTATAAATGGATGGAAATAATATTATAAAATAGCTAATCCAAATGATATAAATTTTATAGATAAAATATACACTCGAAATTTACAAATAAATAATTATAGTAACACCACTAGTAATAATAATATTGGGAATGTTACCACCCCAAGAACTAAATACAAAGACAAATGGAAGAAACCTATAAAATTAACTACGATGCAATTTTTTTTGAAAAAAGAGTTGTAGTAGCATGTATAGTGAGAATTTCTAATAGTGATTTTATATTAGGAGAAAGTTAGAAAATATGAGCAAAATTCGTTTTGAAGGTCAAAATGACTGGCATTTTAAAGACAACATAAATGATTGGCAACTACCTTTATAGAAATGTGATTACTAAGAACGATACGAAAAATATTATACACTCGTTCTTAACGATTTAAGTTATTAATTGTTTTAAAATTTAAAATGTCGTTTGTAATATTTATAAATTTACAGAATTTTTAAACTCGTATTTTGCTTTTATTTTTAGATGTATTAATTTAACAGCGGACTGTCATGTCATGTTAAACAGAATTCACGAATTACGAACAGTTAGCTACTATCATTTTATTTAGTAAAAGTGAACCCAAAAGATAGGATCTGTAATATTTTGGCGTGCATCTAGTACTAATATATTTATGATTTCGAAAAGAAAATAAAAATGTGTAGAGTAACTTTTTTTTCTTTAGTAACAAAGAATTTAGTGGTGTTCATTCGTGCTATTTCCAAAGTGGAAATTGTCAGTGTCACTCACGTTTGAGTTACTAGGCATTCATTTTTTCTGACATTTGCTTTTTCCTTTTTCAGAATTTTAAATAGATATATAAAAATATTTATTGATATCAGCGAACTCATCAGTGAGCTACACGGACACATGATTCACGGCATATACGCCCTACTTAGAATTAGATGGAGTACTTTATCCTACTCAGCTGATTGCCGGATAAGATAAACATTGGGAGGTTATTAGTCATATTCTCGCTAGTCCTTAAGAATTACGAGGGTACCCCTTTGGGCTCTTATGATATCTTTAGAATTACGAGGGTACCACTTTGGCCTCTAATCGTATCTATATACTCTTACTTAAGGTTATTGATTATTTAGATTAAAATAACTTTTTTTAGTTATAATTAAAATATCTGATAAAATGATTAAAATATTTAAAAATAATAATATATAGAATCACTTTGAAATAATTTTATTTAAGAGTTACAAATTCAATGATTATTTTAAAGTGATTTTGGATTAAGAATTGTTTGAGATGATTTTTTCAAAATAATATTAGATAGATTTTATAATCATGCTCATATATATATGAATAGAAAAAACTAACAATTAATTTATTTCAAATTATGTTGATAGTTGTCAAATATGTGTTTTTAAATATCTTATATTAGGTATAGCCTCGTGTCTGAAAACACTTCAAAAAATTTGAACAATTCCAGAGTATTAATATATAAACCTATAGTGTAATTTTGTTTAAAAGATTTGAAAGACTTGAGGAGTTGTTGAGAAGTTTATGATATTTTTTTGGTGTTTTGTGCTTAGTTTGTTGTATCTATATTATAAAGAAGAGTTTTTACATAACTAGTGGTCAAGATTGATTCTGGCCAAACATAAGTGGTGCCCAGGATCATTTTTTGCCCTACTTATCATTACTATCATCCAGCTTGATAGGTAAAGCTTTTTGATTCAGGGCTTCATTATAAAATATCTTCAGTTGTTGTTGTTCTGTAAGGCCATGATCAGGAACTCTTCTCAAACACAACTGGAATCTTGTCCAACATCTTCCCAAAGTCTCTTCTTGTTCTTGGACAAATGATGTCAAATCAACCTGTGCATCTAATCTCATGTTGCTCGGATATTAACGATAAAAAAATATTGTTTGAAACTCATCCCAATTGTTTATTGCTCCCGTTTGTTGTAAATCATGCCACTCACTAGTTGCATCTATCACGAAAAATCTGAAATTGGCATAGCACATCTGTTCTCTTGTTACTCCTTGCGTTATATACACATCACAGATTTGCATAAACTTCTGTAATGCACGGATTGGATCTTTTCCAGCTACTCCTCTAAAGTTTCTGTAATCTCTGAATTGAGTTAACATACCGAGATCGGGTCTATATCTTGCGACACTAATATCTGGAGGACCAATACCTAGGGCAGGAGCACGATGTTCAGGACCTTGTACGAACCATGGATCATTGAACATTTGAGGTGGGACTTGTTGAACAGGAGGTTGAAGATTATCTTTTTCAGCCATTTCTACTTCTCTGGCTAATCTTTCTCTTTCTTCCTTTTCTTCTTTCTTTCTTTTGTTTGCAAGTCTGATTAATATCTCATAATTATTGAGCATACACCAAAACTTGTAAACCTGAAAAGGACGAACAAACAAAGCGTAAAACTGAAAATAAAAATGCAATTAAACACTAAAGGATAAACACCGGGGTCACACGCTACCGTCCCCGGCAGCGGCGCCAAAAACTTGGTGGGTCCTTGTGTGTTATAAAATAATACAATAAATATTAAGGACTCACAAACCGCAAGTGTACGGTTGTCCAAGTAGTAAACCGATAAATCGGATTCGTTCTTAGGGACAGATTAGGCACAACTCAAGTGTGAATCGAATAGTAGATTAATTGCACGTACAGAAAAGTAAAAGATATAAAGTTTGTTTGGTTTTTGTTTTATAACTAAAATGCGAGAAAGTAAATTACTGAAATGAATTACTGAAATAAAATAATGCAAAGGAAAAGATGTAGACGCAAGATGAGAATGGTACTTGAGTCTCGCAAGCGATCTACCTATATTTATATAATTAATGCTTCCGTTTAAGGGCTAAATTGGTATTTATGTACTAGTCGGGACTCTATAATCTCCTAACCCCTGTCACGGTGGACTTAGGAGCTATCCTACCGTATTATAAACCCCGTCAGGACGATTATACCTACTTTCGAATGGTTTTAGTCTCTTACCTAATTGGCCATTGTTTAGTCAAACCTGTCAAGGTCATTGGCGAATACCGCTATTACCTAGGTCTGTATTTAAGCCTCCCGTCAAGGTGATCATTACGCCACTATAATGAATAGCCTAAATACTCAATCTTATTTCTAATTGGACAGATTAAAAATTGTTATTAAAGTACGATAATAGTCAATACAAAATATCCAATTCAATTTAAATCAAATAATCCTAAATTCATAAAAACATCAATCAAAATAAATAAGGGTTTAACCCATCATTGCGATTATCAAGTACTTAATTGTTTTAGCTCATATTCAGAGGAAAAACTAAATTAAAATAAACTAATTCAATGTTTAATCCGCTCAAAATCAGCAATCAATATCAGCCTTCCAGATCTGTAGCTTTCCTTGTCAATTTTTTGGGAAATCTTTTCACGCCTTTGACTTTTCAACACGATCTAAGACTTTAATTCTCGGTTCTTCTCTTTGTATTGGTGCTCCGTAGCATCCATGAACCTACAAACTTTGCACTAAAAACAACTCATTTAACGTGCAAAAAGCTTTATAAATGAAAATTAATAAATTCCAAGGAGAGAAAATGAAATATAACGAAATAACACTAAAAATCTATCATATTAGTCAATTATTCACCTAAAATGATGTCTCCTGAGGGCATAAAATTAGAACAAAAAAGGTAGACATCACATGGACAATACTTATGTTAAAGATTTGTACCGTTGAAAAAAATTATTTTACAATATAGATTTTTTTAAAACAAAGTAATGAAAAATTAATGGTCTTAATGATAAGTGAGCCTAAAAATGATCATGGCCACCATTTATGTTAAAATATCTGTATCGTTGAAAAAAATTGTTTTATAATATAGATGTTAAAAAAAACTTTGTTTTATAATATATACCAATGTTAGTTTTTTTAAAGAAATAAGTAATAAAATAATTAATGGTCGTAATGATAAGTGGGGTCTGGAAATGATCCTGACCACCATTTATGTTAAAAGATCTGTACCGTTCGAAAAATCTTTACTTTATGATATAGATTTTTTTTTTAAAAATAAGTAATGAATAATTAGTGGTCTTAATGATAAGTAGGGCCAAAAATGATTTTGGCCACCACTTATGTTGAAGAATCTGTACCGTTGAAAAAATCTTTGTTTTATAATATAGATGTTAAAAGATCTAGACCGTTGGAAAAAAATTTGTTTTATAATATAGACCAATGTTAGTTTAAAAAAAAAAGTAATGAATATATAATGATCTTAATGATAAGTGGGTGAAATGATCCTGACCACCACTTATGTTAAAAGATCTGTACCGTTGAAAAAAAAATTATTTTATAATATAGACGTGGTCGGCCCTTGGGTAAGGCTACCAAGGCGGCCGCCTTAGGCCCCACTTTTTTTATAAAATAAAGGCCCCAATTTTATCGAAATAAATTTTTTATAGTTACAAAAGTTCCCGAATAATAAATCTTGCTTTAGGTAACTAGGCATATTTTAGTTTCTCGGGTCGGCCCTGAATATAGATGTTAAAAGATATGGACCGTTGAAAAAAACTTTGTTTTATAATATAGATCAATGTTACTTTTATTTTTTTTAAATAAAAATAAACAAATATTGATTAAGTAATGGTCTTAGTGATAAGTGGGGTCAGAAATAATCCTGACCACCACTTATATTATAAGATTTGTACTGTTGAAAAAGTCTTTATTTTATAATATAGATTTTTATTTAAAAAAAGTAATGAATAATCAATATTCTTAATGATAAGTGGGGTCAGAAATTATCTTGACCACCACTTATATTAAAAGATCTGTACCTTTGACAAAATCTTGGTTTTATTATATATATGTTAAAAAATATCTGGACCGTTGAAAAAAAAATTATTTATAATATAGACCAATGTTAGTTTTTTTTTAAAGTAATGAATAATTAATGGTCTTAATGATAAGTAGGGACAGTAATGATCCTTCCCACCACTTATATTAAAAGATATGTACTGTTGAATTTTCTTCTGATTTATAATATAAATGTTAAAAGTTCTAAATTGTTGAAAAAAACTTTGATTTATAATCTAGACCAATGTAGTTTTGTTTTTAAAAATAAATTAAAATAAGTAATGAATAATTAATGGTCTTAATGATAAGTGGGGCAAAAAATGATACTGGTCATCACGTATGTTGAAAGATTTGTACCGTTGAAAAAATCTTTGTTTTATAATATAGATTTTTTTTTTAAAATTAATGAATAATTAGTGGTCTTAATGATAAGTGTGACAAAAATTGATCATGGCCACCACTTATGTTAAATGATCTGTACCGTTGAATTTTTTTTGTTTTATAATATCGATGTTAAAAGATTTGGACCGTTGAAAAAAACTTTGTTTTATAATATAGACCAATGTTAGTTTTTGTTTTTTTACAAAAAAGTAATAAATAATTAATGGTCTTTATGATAAGTGGGGCCAGAAATAATCCTGACCACCACTTATGTTAAAAGATTTGTACCATTGAAAAGATATTTATTTTATAATATAAATTTTTAAAAATAATAATTAAGTAATGAATAATTAATGGTCTTAACGATAAGGAGAGCCAGAAATGATCATGTTCACCACTTATGTTAATAGATTTGTACAGTTAAAAAAATCTTTGTTTTATAATATCGATAGTTAACAAATGATTGAAATGATTTTATTAGTCTCCTAATTACTTTATTATATAAACTATATAGTATTTAGCAAATCAATTCTCTAATAAAAACTAGCGGCCAACACCACACTGTTACCTCAATCACCATAGCACCACCACCACATCGACATTCCGCCGCGCGACTTCATTCTCTTCTCTAATTTCGATCTTAGATCTGCGAACAAAACATCCCTAAATCCATCTCCTTTCCGATATGCTTTTTGTTCTTAGATATGACCTAGATAGGTATGGTCACATAATCCTTAATAAGTTGAAAAATTCCTTGAAATCTGAGTTTGATATAAATGAATTAGGAAATGCTAAGAAAATTTGTGCATGATTATAGATAAAGATAGAAATAATCGCAGGTTAATATTACATCGAAAACCATAATTGAAAAGGATTATTTCAAATATGGAAATTTGAATTGAATACATGTACAAATTTCTTTGACTAGTCACTTTGTTTTGTCTAAACCGTTGTGCCCCAAGTCCCAATCTAATATTCAAAAAATGGAAAGTATACCATATGCCAGTATTCTAGTTCATTTATGTATGTCATGATTAGAACTAGACCTGATTTTTCTTATTCTATTTCTCTACAAATCCATGATATGAACATTTGTTAGCTATGTAACATGTTTTGGATTATGTGAGTTCAACTTTAAAGGTTGGTTTAATATATGGTAATCATAACTGTACTTTTGAGTTGGTTGTTTATGTAGATTCAGACTTTGCTAGCTGTGGGTCTCTAGAAAGTCCACTACTGCCTATTGCTTTACTCTTGGACAAAACTGTATCTCTTGAAAATCTCAACTCGAACCATTGGTAACTCTTTCAAAAACAGAATTATAGTATGTGGATATAACTGATTGTGTGAAAGAAGCAATTTGGTTACAAAATTTTCTCAAAGAGGTTAAGTTGGTTAAAGGTATCTTTGTAATTTTTTCTGATAATCAAAGTGCAATTCATTTGAGCAAAAACTCAGCATATCATGAGAGAACTAAACACATTGATGTTAAGTATTTTTTTATTAAAGATGTAATTTCTACCAATGAAGTAAAATCGGAAAAAATTGCTTCTGAGCTTAATCTTTCTGATATGGGTACTAAATTAGTTTCAAACACTAAATTCAATCTTTTTTTAGATTTGTTTTTTGTTGATTGAGTTTATTGTGCATGTACATTTGGGCAATGATGATGAAGAGTATGTGCCTCCGCTATGGTTGTTCAGGAGGTGATGTTCTTGAGTTGATCCTAATACTACACACTTCAAGGTGGATATGTTGTTAAATGTGAAGTGTAATGTGATGATGAGTTGGCATATTTGACTTGGTCTTATGTTTTCTTATATCTGATCTTGACGTCATGACTTAAATGCGTGGACTCAAAGCTATGTCATTTTATTAAGTAAGGAGGTGAAGATGTGAGTCGTTGGTCAAATAAAAATGGATGGATGTGATAAAAAACCAACAGATTCCATATAAAAGTATCTCTTCAAAAATCATTTCATTATCTTGATTCACTCTTTTTAGACTTCTCCATCGCCTCTCAAGCTTCAAAATTAGGTTTTGACTCTTGTGGTTCATTCAAAGCATGAAATCTCTAGTAATAGTTAGCTTAATCTTTGTAATACTCGAATCATCTTGATTCGTGTCTAGATATTCATCGTAGTTGATTATTGGATGGATAGATTAACGATAACTGTTAGGGTTTCAGTTGGATATTTGAATATTGATTGAGTAACAAGTGTAATCGGTACTGGTGGTGGTTATAGTGTATCGGCGCTCTCTCATCGGAGCCGAGACGTGGATGTAGACGAATGTTTGTCGAACCACGATATATCTTGTGTTATTTACATTTTCTTTTATTTTATTCTTTTTAAAATCTTTTGAAACCAAATCTAAAACTCAAACGTTTTTATAACAGATGGGCAAAATAAAGATATGTTGGTATTTTCATGCTTCTAGAAGTTTTGATAAAATGTGAAGCTTTTTCATATTGTGTTTACATGTTTTTTTGTTGGATAAGTTTAATATTGACATTAATTATTGAGTGAAGGATATGATAATTATTGCTTGTGATGTGACGAGTACACCAAGATTTAAATTTGAGTAGGATATATTCAAAAAAGTGTTTAGTGTTTTCTTCACAGCTGCTACACTGCTATATTAAAACTAGCAAAAGGCAAAGGAACTAAGACTAGGTTATGAAGTCACATAAAGCATGACCATGAATGTTGTACAAGCAATGGAGATAAAGTTGTTTAATGTTTGAGAAAATGCCACTTAGGGTCTTGAACACACCCCCTCTTCGAGATAGCACCCCCTCTAGGAGTCTCTTCTTACTAAAGACCTCAAAAAGTATTTAACACATGAAACCCAAAACCCCAATTACTTTACTACCCTCTTTTGTTTTTTCTTTTCCTATATATATTAAATTAGATACCACAAATTATATTTTCAAATCCAGATCCAGTTTCTCTCACCTCCCTCTCCTCCCCATTTCTCCCCTCCGACGTGAGTAGCTCCAAAACCACCACCACCACTAAAACACACCACCACCAACAGTGCTTGCCACCGCCAAGCACACCACCAACACTGTAAAAAGAAGACGAAGTAGGAGAACGAAAATCCATCACCATTAGTTGAAAGCTCGAATAGATCTGAAGGGTCTTCATCTCGGAATGGAAGCTGCCATGAACAGAAGCTGCTGCAGGCGGTGGAGCTTCACTTGCCGTGCTTCACGGCCATCTCGACATCACGAATCACGAGCAACTACCAACAAAAACTGCTGATATTCTTCTCGAATCGGAGCTGCTATTCTTCACGACCATCTCGACATCACGAATCACGAGCAACCACCAGCAAAAACTGCTGCTATTCCATCAAATCGGCGCGACAACACTTGCAGAACCAACTCGCAACAATGGCAGCTCTTGACGGCGAGGTTGTGCGGTGGCTACAACTCCGGTGGTTCGAACTTCCATTGCTGTCCTTTGAGCTTCCATTGCCGAGGTGGTGGTGCTTAGTTTAATTAGAAACCCATTACTGCGGTTGTTCTCCATTACTGCTGCTGCTGTTGTTCAATTTTCCATGGCTGCTTCAGTTCTCCATTATAGACTAAGAAACGAGTGAAGTTTTTTTTAATTATCAGCGTACTTAGTACGCTTGTGTTTTGGGATTTTTTAAATTTTTTTTAGATCTGGTTTGACTAGATCTAGTCAATGTAAAAGTTAATTTTGAATTGTTTATTTTTTGTAATTCATTAGAAAATTGGAAGAAATGTGAATAAAATATTTATTTTGGCTCTTTACTCTTTGACTTTTAATTATACTCATTAAAATCGTCGGAGTACTCATCAAAATTGTCTGAGTACTCACCAAAATTGTCGGAGTACTCAACAAAATTATCAGAATGCTCAGCAAAATTGTCGGAGTACTCAGCAAATTCTCGGAGTACTCTATGTTTTTCCGGTGACCGGTGACTGGTGGTCGGAGGTCGGTGGTCGGAGGTCGGAGGTAGGTGGGTAGTGGTAGTGGAGAGAGAAACAGTGACATCATACTTTCTTTGTCTTTTAGTGTTAGTAAGGGTAGGAAAGACAATTGTAAAAAATGAGGTCCCTAATAAGAACAAATATCTAGACACTACTCTATAGAGAAAAAATAGTGTCTCTAAGACCCTATGTATAATTCACCCTTAATGTTTTACTATTTAAAGTTAATGTATTCAATAATTATGTTTTATTCTATTTGGTGTATGAACTTCTATATGTATGTATTGTATGAAGATGTAAGGACGATGTAATTTACCCTACATAGCAAATTGATCCAAGTTGTGTTTAGTAAACATGAAATTTCATATTTGAAATAGTTTTACCATGAAATTTTACTTCATAGCATGAATATTCGTATTTCAAACATAGAATTCTATCTTAAATTTTTTTAAACATGAAATTTCATTTAATGTATTTGATGTCTCCTCATTTGTGATGGATTAATGTTAGGATGAGACATCATTTTAAGTGATTTAGAAGTCAATAATGTCGATTTTCTTGAGTTTTAGTGCACTTTCCTATTTTGTGTCTTGATTTGTAGAATTATTGTTTTTAGAGCATATTGGGTTTAATTGTTTATTTAGTGTGTAGCTTTAAAGATAATTATGGAGATTAATTAGAGTCCAAGTCAAAGACAACAACTTATGGAAAGAGATATGCATGGAAATTGGAGATAAGGAAACAATTGCTAAAAAGATGGAAAAGGAAAAGCTGCCTAAATCTGAGATTCTGCATACACGTCCAAAGATAGGCGTTTTTACCTAAGAAATAGGCCGAATCTGATGATTTCCTTCTATAGGGTCTAGATAATTCTGTTGCGATTCTTTTGGTATCTTGTGTAGCAAAATCGGACCAATAACGAAGAAGATACACTCAAAACAACGCAGCAGTGTTTATCTTTATTTCCATACGAATTTGAGTTGGACTAGAAGTCCATTACCTTAACTCTTCCTCAAGAAAACGAATTAGGTCTTCTAAACACCTATAAATACACCCTTATATCACTTGTAAATCATCCTTGCCTCATAGTAATTAGTTCTTAAGATTTTATTCTTCCAGTTTATTGTAGAGAGCAAGATGATGTCTTTTGTAATTTTTTTTAGTTTATTTCCTTCAGGTATGAACTAAACCTCCCATAGCTTGGGTTTTGCATTTGTATAATCTATGAATTCTAATTCTTCTATCTAAGTTTCTTTGGGAATTACATGTTTTAAACTGATATTAGCTTCTTACTTTATATTTGCTTATGTGTTTTGATTTATTGTCTTTCCTAGAATTGATCACTTTAGGATTGTTTTAAGAGTAGTTAGATGGTCTCCTTGACAGGGTGTTTAACTATTGAACCACCAAATAATGTCTAGAGTCGATAGCAGTTCTGACAAAACATACTTCTAACTAGATAGTCATTAGGGTTTGTTTTAACCACCATATCACCAAGATTGCAGTATTTGCTTAGGGCCTTAGTGGAGTTTGATAACCCTATTTGAAATCACTTCTTGGTTGTGACATAGCCCCCTTAGTCGCTCTCAAGGTCTAAGCTTGGGGAATTTAGAATCCTGACTAAGTATTACCAAGAGCTAATATTCTCCCTTATGAACTAGATTTATAGATAGAATTAGAAAGATTAGTGCATACTAGCAAAACCTAAGCTATACTTCTCATCTCATATTCTTAATCTTTTAGTTTATTGTCTTTATTTTCCTAGTCTTAATTGCTATTTTCGAAATCTATTTGCTTTATTTTCTGTCTTTTAATTATTTACTTTTACTCGTAATTTCTACTCACGCGATTAACACACTTAAGTCCCTGAGAACGAACTCTACTTATCATTAAAACTTGCATACGTCCTGTAATACTTGCAGTACTGTGCCTGTCTAGGGTGAGAGTGCATAGTTTTCCATACTTAATTTGATCTTATTTTTATCACACCCTAGGCGACACCAAGTTTTTGGCGCTTGTGTCTCGTTAGCGTGTGGGTTATCTATTTCGAGTTTTAGTTTTTAATTAGTTTTACTTTTCAGTTTTTAGTTTAGTTTTTATTTTTTTCCAGATTTACGCTTGGGTTTGCTTTAGTCTTTTTCAGGTTTCACAGTGTTTAATTCTTGGCCTCCTTTATCGGAGCCTGAGAGGAGCTTCAGACCTTACAACAAACGAGTTCGTGAGGAAAGAGCCTTGAGAAGAGCGATGGCAACCCCACCAGTAGGAGGACAACAATTTCCTGTAGGAGGATTACCAGTAGGAGGAGACCCACCACTTGGTGCACCTCTCGGTCAACAAGATCCACCACTCGGTGGACAAGAAGGACAACAGCTACCAACAGGAGGAGGTAATGGGAATAATCATAATAATCAACAGAACCGAGTTGAACAAGATCTGCCTGGCCTTAACATACCATTCCATGTTCAACCAATTGGTTACCGCCCTCCTGAGATTCCGAATATCAAATTTAGACCCGATCCGGGTATGCTCAGTCAATTTCAAAGTTTCGGACTCTATACTGGTACAGCTATTCAAGATCCGGTAAAAGCGATTCAGAAGTTCATGCAGATTTGTGATGCCTACATTACTCCTGGCATTACACGCGAGCAACTGTATTGTCATATGTTTTCGTTTTTCTTGACCGGAAGAGCTAGCGATTGGCTAGAGAGACAACCACATGGAACCATTCACTCTTGGAGAGAACTTCAAGCCGCATCCTTTAACCGATTTTATCCGAAGAGCATGAGACTTAAAGATCAAACCGAGCTTGCAAGATTTTCTCAAGAAGATGGAGAAACAGTGGGAGAAGCATGGACAAGGTTTCAACAAAAATTAACTAGATGTCCACTCCATGGTTATACACCTGCTCTACAACTTGCTATGTTCTATGAAGGTCTTAATGATAAAGGTAGAGAAAAGGTGGATAACATTGGAAAGGGTAATTTTGTGTCCATGAATCATAATGAAGCTTCCGAGGTTTTGGAAAATATTATGGAACAAGAGAGAAGTTGGCCCCCAACGCGAGCTTCTGCATCAAAGACCCGAGGAACGCTTCGTTTGGATGCAGAAACTGCGAACTCAGCTCAAATATCCTCATTAGAAAATCAAATCAAGGAGCTGAGAATCGCGATGGAGAAGAATTTAGCGGCTACAAAGGTAGTTCAAGAAGCACAAGGTTGTCAATAATGTGGAGTTAACGATCATGTATGGGAAGAGTGCGAATCAAATCCGCAATCTGTCTACTTTATATCCAACCGATGGGGCAATCGCAACCATCCGAGAATGTAGTATTCAAATCCACAAGGGGCTGCTAATCCTGGTCAATATCAACCGCGCCCCCAGAACAACTCTTACCAACAGAGAGGTCAGTACCAAAACCAAAATCAGAGTAGACCTGCTCCTCCACAACAACCTGCTCAAGACGCCTATACCGATTCATTAGAGCAGAAAGCTTTACCTCAGTATCCGCAAGAAGGATCTATGGACAATACACAGATAGTACAAGCTCTAGACCGTTTAAACACAACTCTTAATGCTCAAGACGAAAAGGTTAGAGGTCATGATGCCATACTTCAAATGCTAACTACTCAAGTGACACAGTTAAACAAAGTGTTAACAAGTGTTGTAGAACAAAAGGAAGTAAAGGCAATCGAAGTAGGTGAGGACAAGGATGAGTTCGAAGCTTGCAAGGCCATGTGTCTTGAGATTGAAGAAGCGAAAGAGGAAGCACCACATGCTGCCATTAGTGCCGTGGAAGTTCCCAATATTGAAGAAGAACCAACCGAGTCTAGCCCCGTGGAATCTGACTATTCTGAAGTTTATGATCAAGAGAAAGACGAGTTCTTAGAGTTACCGAGGAAAGTGCAAGAGGAGATTCGATCAGTAGTGGAATATGCAGCTGAGTTGGCTAAAGAGAAAGAGGAAGAAGCCTCAAAGGAGGAATCGAAAGATGAAGTGGCACCTGCTGTGCTAGAAGAGAAAGAAGAAGAGAAGGTGGAATCGCCACCTGTTGTTCAACCAGTGTCATCAACTATTCCTAATACAAATCCTAAAGATGACACTGTTCTCAAGACATTTGTAGAGGCGTACCAACCTGAAAATATCAACGCCCAAATGCTTGAGATTGCGAAGAGAGGACTTACACCGCAACAAGTTTTTACGCAAATTATTCCTGAGAAAGAAGCGAGTGTAGAGATCCCGAGAGAGAACCTGAGGGTTTCAAGAAGAAGTGAGAAAGAGCTACCATTAAAGCTTAAGGATCCGGGAAGTTTCAACCTTCCTATTCAATTACATGGTATGCTCAAGGTGAAAGCTATGTACGATGTGGATTCTGGTGTGAATCTTATGCCTAAGTCCGTGTTCGAGAGACTTGGACTTCAGAAATCAGAGAAGACTCCAGTGAAGTTGCAGTTTGCTGACAACTCAGTGAAGAGGACATGGGGAACAGTGGAGGACGTCTTAGTCCGTGCAGGTAATATCGCCATCCCTACTGACTTTGTTATTCTTGAGTTTGATGCAGATAAGCAGGTTCCGATCATACTTGGACGACCTTTCATGGCCACAAGTCAAAGTGTGTTCAACTTCCAAGATGGGACCATCACCCTTCATGCAAAAAATATATCCGAGACCTTCTATGTCTTGGGTAAGAAACCGAGGAAGTTGGATCCCACCGTGCCTATCATCCACAGCCTTTCACATCACAAAGTCCCTCCTGAGGAGATCCACCTAAAACCTGTGGATACTGAGCCAAACATTGAGTTTGGGGTTGGCCATGAAGTCCTATGGAAAGCCCACAAACGCGAGAACAGGCCACGAAGATTCAAAGACTCGTGGATGGGACCATTTATCGTCACGAAGGTTGTTTCAGCCAAGGTGATAGAAATTCGCCCCAAAACTGGGGTCAAGCGCAGATTAGTTGACGTTCATAGCCTTACTCGTTGTTGGGGAGGCTATATTCGCAAATCTTGACAGAGGTAAAACGTCTAACTTTGAAAGACGTAAAACAAAAGTGCTGTACGGGAGACAACCCGTAGTTTTTTTATGTTTTCATGTCTTTTACGTCTTTAGTTTAAGTTTATTTTTATTGTTTTTAGTTGATAATGCATGTTTGAGGAAGGTATTAGTGTTTTTGGTGTGTAGGAATCGGAGAAATCGAGTTAGGGAACGCGAGAAAAAATTTTGGAGCAACGGAATGCACTCCGCGGACTACCCCCACGGACGACCCTATGGTCCGTGCCTTGGTCCGCGTGGTCAAAAACCCGTACCACGGGTTGCTACTACGGGTTTGATCCAGAAACCAGAAAAATTGCCGCGGACTACCCTCCGGTACACCGCACCATGGTCCGCGCCCCAAAAACGCGTACTACGGGGTGGGTACCACGGGTATTTTGACGGAGTTAGCAACAGAAGCCGCGGTGTACCCTCCGGTACACCGGACCCTAGTCCGCGAGCCAAAACCCGTACCACGGGGTCCTACCACGGGTTTCATCCAGTGAGCAAAAATTTTCGAGCATCAGATGTCGCGGACTACCCTGCGGTACACCCCATGGTCCGCAGGGGTAGTCCGCAGCGCCGCCAGAGAGAGAAAAAGTTACGGGATTGAGCTATAAAGGAGGTATTAATTTTATTATTCCGAATTTATGAAACCTTAACCCTCTTTTTCTTCTCCACAACCCCCCTAACTCCATTGAAGCTCATCAAAACCTTCACCAATCACCAAAACACTACCCAATCATCAAGAAAAACACATCAAACCTTCTCTCCACATCATTACAAGAGAGAATCAAATACCCAATCATCACCAAATTCATTCAAATTGAAGAATCAAAGAGCCAAAATTTTACATATTCATCACACAATTTCTAAAATCCAAGCATACCCATTACAAATCCACCTCACCCACATAGAGATTAATCATCAATTCATATTTCCTAAGCCAAATCAAGCTTGTTCAACCATTAATTCAAGAGTTAAATTTCAAGGGTTGCTAAAGCTTTGAGTTGGGGGTTAATTGAGGATGACTAATAGAACAACAATCTTAGCTAACAAGAGGGAGGTGAAAAGCAACAGGGGATTGGATTTAAACAAGAAGAAATCAATTGACAAAGGTGCTAGTTCTAAATCAAAGGGTAAAGATAAAGTGAAGAGTGGGAAACCTTCGTATGATCGTAATGGTAAAAAGCTTTATTTTTATGCAAAGGAGAGAACACAACCTCAACAAGATCTTATACCTATAGAGAAAGTAGATACTTCAAAGGCCTTGAAGATTTCTGCAGAGAAACAATTAAAAGAACTACCTTTTGCTTATGAGAAAGTATTCAAGGAAGAAGTTAGAGATGGAGAATACAAGAGATTCTTTGAGCTTGGTGAGAAATTGGGTTGGTCTACGTTCATGGTAAGCCGTTCTGAATTATGTCCTGAATTAGTTTTGGAGTTCTATTTAGGCCTCTTAAGCCGAGATAGTGATGGTGTTCCGATTAGAGGAAAGATAGTTCCTTTCACAGTTGAGGAGATTAGGAACCACTTCAAGTTTAAGAAACTGAAAGGTTTTTGCAAATTTGAAGAAGCAGTTGCTAAGCGAAAGATCTTTGATGAGGAATTAATTTTTGAGCATGTATTAGACAAAGAGAAAGTGCAATCACATAAGGGGGATTTGAAGGCACCTTGGCCTTACAAATATCTTCAAGCAGATGCGCGAATTTGGCACAATTTTCTTATTCCTAATGTCTTTGGAAACACACGAGCTTGGGATGTGACTATGAAGAACGCTCTACTGTTGGACTGTATTTTGAGAGGAGAAGAAGTTGATGTGGCACAGTTGATCTCTGAGGAGGTGATACGATTTTCGGTCTCTCCTAAATCAGTTTATAATGTTAAATTTCCAACTATGATCACGTGTCTGGTGCAAAAAGCGAATGTAGTATTGGGTGAAGAGGAGAAACTCGAATTTAAAATGAGTTATATTGATAACGCTTGGATCAAAGAAAGTCTTCGAAGAGCGGGTTCTACGCAAGTCTCGAAGGAAGAAAAGGAGGAAAATTGGCAAGAGAAGATGGAGGAGCGTTTAACGAAATTTGAAGCAGCTCAAACTTTCTTAGTCAATGATGTGGCACAAATCAATGCAAATCAAGTGCACATCATGAAACTCCTTGAGCAATTAACGAAAGGTCCAGCAATTACAACCTTGGATATCAATGATGCGAGGCAATAGCCTCGAGAGTATGTTCTCTTTCTTCCTTACCATTTCTGTAAATATGCTGTTATCTGCTAATTTTAATTTCCGTTTTTCGAGTCTTTTTCGAGTCGTGGGGACACGGCTCATTTTTGAGTTGGGGGTGTGGGGATTCGTTGTCTCTCATCTCCATTTTTCTGTTTTTTGGGTGAAATTAAAATTTTTGATACATGGGAATTAGATGTAGAGTGTGTTTAATAGCTTGAAAGCATAAGCTCAGTAGATTAATGATAGTAAGTAATATGTTTATGAGCTATGTATTTGTATGCTTTGAGTATTTGCAGGAAAACACACATTGATAGTAAAGAAAAGATTAGTAAGCAATGCGATAGAAAGTATGTTCGATCTCAGGGAACCTTGAAAGTGTGTAGGCCGTGAGATCCAAGCTAGTTGAAAAACCATTTGATGAAAGTGCTAAAGGTAAGAAATTTTCGAATTTACATAGTATAGAAAGTGATTAAGGCGGTTCTTTCATATTTTGAATCCCTTGAAGCCTTTTTATACCTTCTCACCTTGTGATTTTTTTGATTTTATATGCTATATCCTTCTCAGCCCCTTCTAGCCTTTCTAAAGCCTTTTATTGAAACACGTTATAAGCCATATCCTTTAGATTTTAGGACTTTTCCATATGACCCGCACTCGAATCGCGATGCATAGACAGTTGTTTTATAGCTTGAGTTTGGGGTGGTGGGTCCACCATTATGGGAATTGTTATTTTGTTGGGATTTTTGAGCTTAGTAATTGTGCTTTGTGCTTTATATTCACAGAATTGTATTGTAACCCTTTGCCGGGGTAATAGTGAATGAAAAAGAAGCTTCGAGCTAATTTTGCCAACAAGGGCATAAAAAGAAAATATATATATATATATATATATATATATATATGAGAAAAATTAGCATGATATCTCAACATTAAAAGAGAGTCATAGCTATAGAAATTGAAGTGAAAAGAAAAGGAACTATATATATTCGGACCGGCAAAGTGGATTTTTATGTGAACATCTTAAACTTTAATTGGGTTATTGGGGATGCTAAAATGTGCATCAAGGAATTCATTGGGTTGAGTGAGAAACGTTTTATGAGAGTAACTCAAGCTCTAGGGTGATTCGTTGATGGCTAGTGAGGAGAGAGCCAAAAGCTCACTCCAAATTATCCAAATATATGATCATACCCGTCCCTAAGCCTACATTACAACCTTAAAGACCTTTTGATTCTTTGCTATGTAATTGAGAAGTGATTGAGCCATTAGAGATTAGTTAAGTGGATCCTTGGATACTAGTGAGGTTTGATGAACAATCTATAGCTCTCTTGGGGAACTGAGTAAAGTCCCAATCCTTCTTACATTGCGAAACTAATATGATCTTGAATTCGAGCCGTGTTGACTGTGGATATAAGAAGTGTACAGGTATGTAGTTTATGAATATTATTGCATGAAAATTCTGAGTTATGTGCTCTAGGTTTATTCTATATAGTCTGCTATGTTTTTTCCCTTGTGTTGAGAATTTTATAAGTGTGTATTTCTAGACTTCCCTATGTTTTTATCTTTATTATATCGGGACGATACAACTTTGAGTTGGGGGTCTTGATGTCTCCTCATTTGTGATGGATTAATGTTAGGATGAGACATCATTTTAAGTGATTTAGTGCACTTTCCTATTTTGTGTCTTGATTTGTAGAATTATTGTTTTTAGAGCATATTGGGTTTAATTGTTTATTTAGTGTGTAGCTTTAAAGATAATTATGGAGATTAATTAGAGTCCAAGTCAAAGACAACAACTTATGGAAAGAGATATGCATGGAAATTAGAGATAAGGAAACAATTGCTAAAAAGATGGAAAAGGAAAAGCTGCCTAAATCTGGGATTCTGCATACACGTCCAAAGATAGGCGTTTTTACCTAAGAAATAGGCCGAATCTGATGATTTCCTTCTATAGGATCTAGATAATTCTGTTGCGATTCTTTTGGTATCTTGTGTAGCAAAATCGGACCAATAACGAAGAAGATACACTCAAAACAACGCAGCAGTGTGTATCTTTATTTCCATACGAATTTGAGTTGGGCTAGAAGTCCATTACCTTAACTCTTCCTCAAGAAAACGAATTAGGTCTTCTAAACACCTATAAGTACACCCTTATATCACTTGTAAATTATCCTTGCCTCATAGTAATTAGTTCTTAAGATTTTATTCTTCCAGTTTATTGTAGAGAGCAAGATGATGTCTTTTGTAATTTTTTTTAGTTTATTTCCTTCAGGTATGAACTAAACCTCCCATAGCTTGGGTTTTGCATTTGTATAATCTATGAATTCTAATTCTTCTATCTAAATTTCTTTGGGAATTACATGTTTTAAACTGATATTAGCTTCTTACTTTATATTTGCTTATGTGTTTTGATTTATTGTCTTTCCTAGAATTGATCACTTTAGGATTGTTTTAAGAGTAGTTAGATGGTCTCCTTGACAGGGTGTTTAACTATTGAACCACCACATAATGTCTAGTGTCGATAGCAGTTCTGACAAAACATACTTCTAACTAGATAGTCATTAGGGTTTGTTTTAACCACCGTATCACCAAGATTGCAGTATTTGCTTAGGGCCTTAGTGGAGTTTGATAACCCTATTTGAAATCACTTCTTGGTTGTGACGTAGCCCCCTTAGTCGCTCTCAAGGTCTAAGCTTGGGGAATTTAGAATCCTGACTAAGTATTACCAAGAGCTAATATTCTCCCTTATGAACTAGATTTATAGATAGAATTAGAAGGATTAGTGCATACTAGCAAAACCTAAGCTATACTTCTCATCTCATATTCTTAATCTTTTAGTTTATTGTCTTTATTTTCCTAGTCTTAATTGCTATTTTCGAAATCTATTTGCTTTATTTTCTGTCTTTTAATTATTTACTTTTACTCGTAATTTCTACTCACGTGATTAACACACTTAAGTCCCTGAGAACGAACTCTACTTATCATTAAAACTTGCATACGTCCTGTAATACTTGCAGTACTGTGCCTGTCTAGGGTGAGAGTGCATAGTTTTCCATACTTAATTTGATCTTATTTTTATCACACCCTAGGCGACACCAGTATTTCAAATATGAAATTTCATGTATCGAACATATTTATTTTTTCCATAAATCTAATTGGAAAATTTATCTAAATTTTTTACATGATTGACACGAAAATTATGAATTTATATTTGTTAAAATATTATTTTATGATTTTTTAATTATGATTTTTAAAAAATATGCCCGGAGTTGGTGATGGTTGGAGGCAGGGGCGGACCTACTTGAGGCCCAGAGGGGGCTCAAGCCCCCCTGAACCCGTAAATTTTATGATATGCAAGTGTAATTTTTGTCCGAAAAATAATTAGCCCTTTATGAACGTGTATATTATATATTCTTGCTTTAAAGTTTACATATAATCTCATAGCTTAGCGGATGCTATGCTTGGTTTTTAAGATTTAGAATAGAAGTCGTGTGTTCGAAACATAGCAATTGCTTTATTTCTTTCTTAAATGCACACAAAATATAAAATCTTTTTTACTTGAACAGACTTAAAATAGAAAATCTTATATTTTGCATAACTATTTAATAAAACTTCATAACTATTTTTTATAACTTTCCTTTATCCTTATATTTTAACATTTTTTTATTTAAAATACTAAATTTAAGTCATAACTTTGTTAAATTTCACCGACTAATAAGAATATTGTAATTCATTATATTAGTCTTTATTCTAAATTTTAGGCTAGCGTTGTTTTTATACATTGCTTGATAAAATTATAATATCTACCCTTTAGATTTTTTTTTTTTTTTTTTGTCAGGAACCCTTTAGATAATTAGAATATGAATATAACATTAGAAAATATTAATAAATTTTCAGTGATACTATGTAAAATATGTGTGATGTTGTTTTTTCCAATTTGTAGCGTTAATAGTGTTATTTTGCAGCATTTTCAGGTAAATGCTAACTTTTAAGTTCATTTTGTTGAACGAACGAGAATTACAATAGTGTTGCATGTTCATATCTATATTCTAACATGGGTAATTATAAATTTATGTTTTTTATATTTACCTTAAAAAAAATTGGAAACGATTACTCCGAATCCTCATATATATATATCAAGCCCCTCTCATTTTAATTCCAGGATCCTCCCCTGGTTGGAGGTGACGGTGGTGGTAGTGTCGGAGGTGGCGGTCAATTATTTATTTAATATTAATAAATAAATATATATAAGTAAAAATTATTTTGAAAATAAAATAGTATATTCTTAAAATAAAGGTACATTTGTAGAAAATAGATAAATTGTTATTGAAAATTATTTAGTTTATTGAGGTATTTAAGTAGAATAAAAATATATGGAGCTATTAAGAAATAATTAAAAATGTTATTCGAGATGTTCTTTGTCATAACCCCATAAAAAAGTCGATATCTCCTCCGAATCAAACAAATTGTGCACCAAAATTCCGTGACTCTTCAAATTTAATCACATATTAAATTATGTGTAATAATATATACCACTCATTCATACTACCCAATATATCATTGATATCTTCTTTTATGTGATAGGTTAATCTAGTCACGAGACATATTTTTAGGGGTATTTTGGACTTACTTGAGGGATTTTCCCCTAGTATTTGATGTTTTATGATTTCTTATCTAGTTTTGGCTTTTATGTTATTTTTAGAGTTTTTTTTGCGTAATTTGTGTGTTAAGTGAGCACTTTTTAGATACTTGGATGCTACGATACTCCGATACGATGATAAGAAGTCAAGAAAACGATATCACCCCAAAGTCATGGTGGTAGAGGATGATTCAACCACTTTTAGAAAGGTGAAGCAGTTGCTGGCTATAATTGGAAATCGACTTGTTATAGTAACTAGCGAGATTTGTTAGGATTATGGAAGAACCCTTGGATTTCATGTTAGCACTTGAAGTTAGGAGTGCGTAAGGAACTGACTGTTTGTGATTTGTAGCTGAAATGAAATAGTTATGAAATTTGTCGTTGTCGTGGTTCAAAAAAATCCCCTCATTTAATAAAACGTTCTTGGGTTGACTTGGGCTAACATAAAGGGGACCACAACACCAAAAATGTTTTTGACCCTTTATATATCAGTATTTAACATTAGAAAAAAGGTCCCCATTCATTAGTAATCAATAATAAACGCCTTGAGTAGAGCAGGAGAGGGGACAAGAAGAGTGGAAGTAGTTTATGTCAATCCAACTTTATCCTTCATCATCAATTAATAGTGTAATTTTATTCTATTTTATCTTCTGAACAAGAATATTACATTATTAGTTGCTAGTTTTTATTATTTCATTATGTATTAGTTAATTCATAAACTGAGAACAATAATAATGTATGCATCCTAGTTTTATTTTACCAAATCATTGAATTTGGAAGAATGCATCTTTACTTGAATTGTTATTTTAATTGCTTTGATTGTGTATTTTTCATATAATTCAGCCCTTACTCTATCCAAGTATAGAACTGTCCTCAATAATTAGGACTGTCACCCTGAAGGGAGGTTCGGTTACTACAAACAATACATAACCGTCTGATATGCGTTAGTGATCCTGTCTGCCTTGACTAGTCAGATAGTTAATAGGGTTAAAGACTTTTAGCACAGATAATTTTGCAGGGTAACCTCACCGGAGTCCCCTAATAGTGTTGAAGTAGGTTCCTAAACTATCCTGACGGGAGTTAGAAGGAAGTTAGAATCCCGGCTGTTGCATAATTGAACAAATCACCCTTAAGCAATAAAACATAGAATCATACTAGTGGGAACTACTTGCGAGATCTCGAGCTATATATTCTCATCTCGTCTTTCTAGCTATTTACATTTTTAGTTTATTAGTTTAATTATATTAGTTAATTTTAATCTTATTTGCACCTTAGTTTTTAATTACAAAACAAAATAAATATTTATCTTTTATCTTTACTTAAGCAACTTATTCTAAGACTTCCAAGAATACAATCTAATATTAACCATCATATTAATACTTACTACTTTATTACTTGTCAACGATCAATACACTTGAGGTTAGTTAACTCTCGAGGTGTTCATTTATTAGGTTATTTTATCAAACATCAGGAGACGACAACCACCCATGACATGACATGACATGATTTTATTGGTAGTAAATCGCAAATCAATTTATTTTCTCACTTTGATTGACGACTTACTTTCACTCAAATCATGCTACGTAGGGTGGAAATCGGTCGGATCGAATCGAAAAAGAGCTTGTTCAGAAATTTCTAATTTCTCCAGTAAAACAAATTCAATCCAATTCTAATTCAAAAGAAATCAAAATTCAAAATTTTATTCCGATTTCGGAACACCCAGAAATTTTTGGAATTTTGAAATTTTCAGAAATCCTTTAAAAAAATTGAAAATCTTTTGTACATTTGTTTTCAGAAATATAGGAAAGTTCGTAATTTTATATCCATTACCATTCCTAAAAGTTAAAATTTAATAATTCTTAAAAGTTAAAAAAAGAATAAAGTAGAAATATTCAAGTGAATGAAAAATATTATTCTAAGTTTTCATTGAACCTTCAAATTCAATATGTTGTAAATTATTGAGTTATTTTTTTTCAACCTATTGAGTTATTTTGTTTTTTTTAATACAACGGAAGGTCACAGGGACCAAAGGATAAAAATTACATGAATAATACACTATCAAGGTCCGGGTTAAAAATTAACCGGGGAACCTTCCAACCAAATCTATCTCTAGTAAGTATACTCCAAATGCCATCGGGAGGATCTTCGTAACTCGCAAAAGGAGATCTCTGGTGTAGTCCTTTACGAGCCAGCCAATCTGCACAGCAATTGGCCTCCCGAAACCCATGCTCAATGGTAAACCCCTGATTGCGCCTCAACATTTCTTGTATTTTCTCCACCCATGTTGAACAAGGACCTCTCCCATTTACTCCACTCTCTATTAAACGTATTGCTTCAATTGAATCCACATCAATACTAACCTTATCTAAACCTCTTTGCTCAGCCATCCGCACACCTTCGAAGATAGCCACGAGCTCGCTCACCACCGGAAGACTACAACTAACCGGTCTAGAAAATCCATAGATCCACACTCCCTCCGAATCTCTAATAACACCACCTGCACCTCCTTTGGTCTTCGAACGGTTTAAACTCCCATCCGTATTTAATTTATAACCCACGCATGGTTTCATCCAATTAACTAATTTAACCCCTAACTTAGCTCGTGTTCTTGTTCCCCCATCTGTACCCCAAACTCTTAGATAGCTTCTCGAAGCCCTGTAGCTCTTCGAAATACATTTCCAAAAGAAGGCGAACTACCCCCACGGAATATAGACTCATTTCGAAAATGCCAAATAGACTCAATAACAGCTACAAAGAGTAAACACCAAGGCATACCCGCAAAAAGAAGTTTACATGATAAATTCCTTTCCCACCATATCAAATTGCGCTGCTGCACTTCGGCTTCACTTTCCGAACCCGCCTGACCTGTACCAGCAGCAACCTCACGCTGGAGTTTCCATTCACTGAAATCTGCATTATACTGATGCCCAGCAAAACCCAAAGCTGTAACAGACCCCATTTGCTGTACCGCCAAACTATAATCCTCCTGCTGCAGTATACTCGAGGCTGGAACAGAACAGCTCTCCTTATTTCGGCCCTCCTGCTGCTCCCCTTCGAACACAGCTGCTGCAGCTGTTACAAATTCCGACCAAACTACCCCTAGCACTCTATCTCATCCACTTTCCTCCCTAATCGGCACCTCAACTTCTCTTTCTAATTCATCCACAGCTAGCCAAATACCTTCCACAGCCCCTGACCTATGAAAACCAGTCCATATATTTCTCGCAAAACAACAATCTCTAAATAAATGGGCGGAAGTCTCCTCACCCTCTCCACACCATACACACCAATTAGACACCTCCAAGCCCCTATAAGCTAAGTTCTGACCTGTCGCTAACCTGTCTCGAATAGCCCTCCACAATAGGACCCTAGCCTTCTGAGGACAATGCATCTTCCAAACAACATCCCAATTCATCAAATTGAACCTGTCTTCTCGATTCGACTCCTCATAAGCAGATTTGACCGAGAAAACACCATTCGATGTACGCTCCCATGCCAAATAGTCTGTTCCCTCTTCTTCAAACGTAATATTACTGCTTCCTATCTCAAGGAGCTTAGAAACCGGAAGTAAAGCTTGAAAACTCTCCCACAACCAACCACCCTCCCTCGTTCGGTAATCACTAATCATATTATACCTCTCACGGCCTTGAATATCTTGTGTAACTGAATTTATAAGCGGTGAATTCCCCACCCAAACATCTAACCAAAACGCGACCTTATCACCCTTATGTATGGACCATCGGGATCCCCGTCTAACTACGGCAATACCTTCCACGATGGACCTACATATCTGAGAATCGGAAGGACGATTAATATAATGCAACATACTCCAGCTAAAATACTTACGTCTCAAAACTTGAACCCATAACACCCTATCATCTTGAAGCACCCTCCACCCTAGTTTACCCAGCAAGGCCGTGTTAATTTCCTTAGCTGTTCGAAAACCCAAACCACCCATACACTTAGGACGGCAGACAACCTCCCACGCAACCCAATGAATTCGTTTTTGATCAATCGTAGAGCCCCAAATAAATCTTCTTCGTATTCTATCTATCTCCTCACAAACATAACTTGGGAGTCTCTCAACTTGCATCAAATACATTGGTTTGGCACTCAAAACTGACTGGGCTAACGTAATACGCCCAGCTAATGAAAGTGTACTCGCTTTCCATTTACCTAGAGCTCCCTTTAGATTATGTATCAGCTCCCCATAAAACCCTCGCGGCCTTCTACCCGAAAGAATAGGCACTCCCAGATACTTGCCAAGCTCCGTACTTCTAGAGTAGCCACTCCTAGCTGTGATATCCATAGCGACGCTCTCCTCCGTGTTACGAGAGAAATAAATAAGGGATTTCCCCTTACTTATCGTCTGACCCGCATCATGACAGAACCTCCCAAGTGCCTCCTGCAAAATATCCAAATTATGAACCGAAACTTCCGAAAATAAAATTAGATCATCTGCGAAAAAAATGTGTGAGATAGGAAACCCCCCTGAAGAAAGTCGGATAGGCTGCCATTCTTCCTTATCTACCAGTTCTTGTATGAGGAGGGATAATCTTTCCATGCAAATAACGAAGAGATACGGCGAAATTGGGTCACCCTGTCGGATACCCCGGGTTGGCTTGAAACCCTCCAATGGCACCCCCTTCCAAAGCACACTTAATTCATTATCTGCCATACCCGATAAGACAAGATCCACCCAAATATCCGGAATCCCCATGTCCCTCAACGAAACCTTTATGAAATCCCATCGAACCTTATCATAGGCCTTCTCAAGATCCACCTTAATAGCCATAAAACACTTCTTCCCTTTCGCATGTCTTAGAAGATGATCGATCTCACTTACTAACACCACATTATCTACGGTAGACCTATTCGGTAAAAAACTACTTTGGAAAGGCCCAATATAATCCGCTAGTATTGGGCGCATAGGATTTACCAAAATCTTCATACAAATCTTATAACAAACATTTGTAAGGCTAATCAGACGGAATTGCGTAATATATTGGGGTATCTACTTTCGGAATAAGATGAATTAACGTTCCTAACACCGAATTAGGAAAGGAACCTATCCTTAAAGCTTGACGGATCATGTTGATCACCGAAGGACCCACAACCTCCCAACATTTTTGATAAAACCCGGCCGTTAAACCATCAGGACCCGGAGCGCTATAGGACTTCATTTGGAAAACAGCAGCCCGCACTTCTTCCTCTGAAATCTCGCTGGCAAGTACTATAATGACCTGTTCCGGAAGTCTTCTCAAACGTGGCAAGAAATACTGATCTGGTATACCTTCAGATGAAGTAAACAAACCCTTAAAAAACTCTCGCACCTACCTATCCTCCACCTGCCCCTCCTCAATCCAGGCCTGCGTATCATCCTTTATGCGAAACCGTCCATTAAAACTACTTCGTACTCGGGCAGCTACATGGTAATATTTTGTATTTCTTTCACCCGAGTTCACCCAATCCGATTTAGCCCTTTCAAACCAATAAAGTTCCTCCTGAGCTAAAACCCTATCGTACTCCTTTTGTAACCGTCTCTCCAGGTTCATTAATGAAGACTTAAACTTGATCTGTAATGCTCTTTGTATACCCGCAATCCTTGCTATCAGTCTACGCTTTTTACGGAATAAATCACCAAAAACCTCGAATTTCCACTTCTCTAGACCAGTCCGAATACCTTCCAAGTTCACCCCTAGATCTCGACCATCATTTACCCAATTTTTACCCACAAAGTCCAAAAAATCCTCGTGAAGGCCCCACACGGCCTCAAATCTGAACCGGCGCTTAGGAATAGAAGATACCTGAGACGGAGCAGCTACCACTAACAACGGAGCATGATCCGAATGAACACGAGGAAGGTGAAGTACTTTCGTGGCCCCGAATACATTTCTCCAAGCAACATTTCCATATGCCCGATCCAGCCTCTCTAGAATCCGCATCCCCGTATTCCACGAATTACTCCATGTGTATCTAGGTCCCTCGAAACCCAAATCGGTCAATCCACAACGTATACGCCACCATTCGAAATTCATCATTAAATTATTTACACCCTCAATACCACCCCACTTATCTTCCGGTGATCCTATTTGGTTAAAATCCCCAACTACTAACCAAGGGTCTTGAATTCCCGCTGCTGCCCCTTCCAAGGCGTCCCACAAATACTCTCTAACCCAATCCCTAGGGCTAGCATACACCGCCGACAAAATCCAAGGAACACAGAAATCGCTAGTAATACGAACATTAATAACCTGTTTCCCTGCCGATAGAAGATGGACCCCAATCGAATCATGGTTCCATAATATCCATATACCACCCGAAAAACCAATAGCATCCACCCTTAAGGAGTTCGCCATATGAAGTGATTTAATAATTTTAGTCGCTTCAGCCCCAGCTGCTTTTGTCTCCACTATAATCGAAATGAGAGGTCTATGTAGTGATCTCATCTCGTTAAAAACTCTCCTAAATTCCGAACTATTTGACCCCCTGCAATTCCAAAACAAAACCTTTGGTGGGACCTCAGAGAAAATCCCCCTGTGATAAGTATCTCTAGGAATATAAGACATAAATAGTTATAAAATTTTAACAGCTAACCAAAATTAGAAACAACAAAGACTTAAAACACAAAAGGATATAGAAAAAACAGATATATCGAAGCAACAACTTACGAAGTCACCTCCATATCTGTAGCATCCTCAAGTGGGATCAATCTCCTTCCCAAATTAGTCTCGTCTTCCAAAACTGGTGCACCAGATTTGATAGCATCGAGACCCTGAACCTCATCCAAAATCAAACTCGAAACAGGGAGCTGAGAAGAACTCAATACAATTTGTTGTTGTTGGGAACCCGAAATATGACTCCTGCCCCTAACCTCCATATCTGTATCTGACTTAAAACCAGCTCTTGACTCGTCTAAATCAGGACCCACCTTGATCACATTATCCACACCCACCTGTTCCGCAAAACCACCCGAACCTGATTTTCCGGAGCCAGTCTCTTTACCAGAACCTGTACCCAACTTCGAAATGATCCCAATTTCCAAACCCACATCTGGCTCTACCTCCTGATCTGACCCCGTAACGTCCAAAATTGGTTCCACCCTTTGACCCATTATCTCTTCATCCATCAGAACAAACGCCCTACCTCTCCCCTCCAATACCTCACCAGTTTTGTCCTTTACCACCCCCATATGGTTAACCTGCTCTCTCACTCTCCTTGGTAATCTAGGTGGAACCATCTCCCCATCTACAACCCGTTGATTAGCCGAATCAAAAAAACCACCTTGTAACCCGTCGGACTGTGTATTAATAATAACATGAGCTGGCCCCTCACGAATTACCTCTTTACCCTTAGACCTGGATTTACTAGCCACGGTTTCACTGCCAATACCATGCTCCTGACCTATCTCTTCCTCTAACCCAGCTAAAATATCATACCTTGAGCCTTTATTTGCTGCTCCAGAGTTATTTCCAACCTGCTTGTTCTTCATAGGTGTCCCCACCTGTTTCTTCCCATTGTGGCTACTTGTTTTTTGACCGCCCCTACTAACCTGATTACTTCCGTTACCTCTCGGTCTACCCCGAGCCCTAATTACGGTCATCCAGTCGCCATAAACTTGTTTAGGGGCTTCCTCTCTATTGGACTCTGTAGGGACCTCTTCACTCGGTAAACCCTCTTTATTTTTTCCATTTGAAACCGAGGGCAGATCCGGGCAATCGCCTTTAAAATGTCCAAACTTCCCACATGAAAAACAAATTAGATGTAACCCCTCATATTCCACTTTCTGGAGATGACTTTGAATTCGGATAATAGGAACCAATGGTTTATCAAGAGCTACTTCTACCGCGATTCGTGCAAAGTTACCTCTCTCACGCGACCTCGTAAATGGATCGATACGCACCATTCTTCCGATAAGATTTCCAATCGCTGTTAGTATGTCCTCTGTGTAGTTTATAAGTGGTAGCCACGGAAGCCTAATCCAAACCGTTGTCTTCAAGATCGGTGTATCGCTCGGAATAAAAGACGGATCCCATGCACGCACAATCAGATAACGGTCCAAAACCATCCATGGCCCCCCATTCAGAGCCTTATCATAATCAGTACTATTTGAAAAACGGGCTAAGAAGTAGCCAAAACCAACCTCCACTAGATCCATTTGCGCCTTCGGGGCCCAAATCTGGTTTAACTTATTTAATAGGTATTTAAAGCCTACGTTATACCCCAAGAGACGAATAATAAGAGACTGACTCCAAACCATGCACCCCTGACGTTTCTGAGCTGCTGTTCTAACCAACTGCGGATACGTTTGATCTTCAAACGGGACATCATCCGATAACTCAAAATCATCTAATGTAGGGGAATTGCCATATTGTCCTCCCACACCGAGTTGCGAGAGCTTACTACTATCATCAACCTCCTTTCTACCTTCTAACATAACACCCTGTCCTTGAACAACTTCTGTATATGATTTATAAGTCCTGCTCACACCCTCGAGAGTACCTCCATCAACAGATTCACCAGTATGTTTTCTAGATTTTGCCTCACCTGCAATAAGAAGAGAGTGCACATTAGTATCATCCGCAACAGTTTTACCTGCCTTATTAGTGTCCAATAGCTGTAAATCATCAGGGAGGCACTGTAGCCTCGAATCAGTACTAAACACCGGGTTAGCAAACACCCGTCCCTCAGACCCCATCCCATCATCTTTGTCTATATCACTTCTGTCGTTTAACACCTTCAACTGCCCCTCTGCCATCTCTCGAACACTTGGTGTGCATTCGCCTTGATTTGAGATATCATTGCCTACATGAGATATCTCATCTCGATCCTCATAATTCAGAGTCCTCTTCAGCACTCGGGCATTGCTATCAGTTGGACTGGCACGTCTTGGAAGGGAATCAGGAAGGGGAATTGAACTGGAGTCATCCTTCGTATAAAACTTAAGCCGTTTGGAAGATAACTTTCGAATGTTACGTTTCTGTTCCTGTGGTGAAGAAGAAATTGCAATCGGAGTGGAGGGAAGTGAAGATGAGCGCCTTCTGCCAGTCTCATCCTTGCTGGAAATCATCCGGCCACCGTGATCAGGGGGAGGAGGCGGCGGAGGTCGCCTCAGGTTTGACATGAAGTTACCGTTGGAAAATAAAAGAGGAAATAATTAAGCAGAAAAGGAATGTTTTAATTCTTCAAAGGAAAGTCAAGATATGAAAGCCACTGTTGACCAAAGAATGTCAGCAGAGACACGTGAGCATAAAACAATTGTTAGAACCGTACAAAGTCTTTAAATACTCAAATCTTCATTACGTAACATTTACTATCTGAAGTTTAATGATTTGCGAGACCTTTATTTTAAACAATTAACTAGCGAAAAATTTATTTTTCTAAAATAAATTATAAATATATATTGGCAAGATTAACAAAATAATCTCTAGGTAGGGAATTTTGTACAGTAATCCATTCGCTTGTTTCTTAATAATCTATGTTTGAAATTTCACTTCAAATTAAGAATATCATAATATAAACTTAACACAACATATACCTTTTCTGGTGGTGGCGTGGAATAGTAGTGATGTGAAAACGGTTGAATAATATTTGTTTTATAGAAGAGATGTGTGTTTGAAAGAGAAAACGTTTCCAACTTATAAAGATTTGTGCCCCAAATTTTTAGGTTTAGAGTTTTTTAGGTTATGTTTAGGTTTTTACTTATATATGTTTAACAATATTTTAAAATACATAGATAATTTTTAGGAAAAAAAATCGGAAAAATAATTAGAGAAAAAGCAGAAAAACTCGAAAAATTGATTTTGAATCGGTTTAAAATGTAATTCCAATAAAAAAGAGTCAGAAAAACCGAAAATCAGAATGTAAAAAATCAATTCCATATACTAATTTTTCAGATTGAAATATGCCAGAAATAAAAAATATTCATTCCAATTCAACCCCAATGCCACGTAAGGAGTGATATATTTGGTGGAATATATCATTACACTTAAATTATTAGGTAAAACTCATACTTGAAAAAACTTAAAAATAATTTGTTTTGTTTATAGGAATCTAACCCAAATATTCTTATTGATGAGACGACAAAAAGTTATAAAAAATACTGTCAATGTGGATGGTTCAGACATTTAGTAATCAAAAGAAAAATCAGATGGTTCAGGAAAATAGGGAGGTTGATAAGAGCAACCCAGTGATTGGTGATGTAGCAGAAATAGTTTGGTTTAGTGATGCGTCTTTTATAAGTGAGTGGGAACCAGCAGCAATATCTGCAGTTGGAGTCAATTCTCAGGGCGTGATTTCTCAAAGGAAAGCATTACGATGTACATTAAAGAACGTTCTAGAAGGAGAAGTGTGGGCACTTCTTTTAGCTCTTAGATCCGCCGGATCAAAGAGCACACATAGTAGTTCCTTCTACTTTAATAACCTTGAACCTGTTCAAGGAATTCACAACAAGGTTAGACTGCATTGGAGCCTTAACCCAATTATCGAAGAAATAAAGGGATGATTAGACATCTTCTCGTTTTGGAAAATCACATACATTAGTAGAGAGCATAACTCTATTGCGGATGGCTTTGCTAGATGCACAAGAACAAATATGGACTTATCAGGACGGATGGATATGTCGGTGATCAACTCATTTAATTTCTTTAATCAGTATTGTAAAACCTAATTGTTGTATGGCTTTCGTTTGACAAAAAAAAACATTTAGTAATATTAGGATGTTAGAGCGATCTCATACACTCTTTATCGAACAAATGCAAGCAGTTGGAAAATGAGCGCTATGTTTACATCACTTAATAATCACATGAAATATTCACATATTTCTCTCTTAAAAATATCATTATTTCCGTAAATCTTTCAATAGCATATAAATTTCTTTAGTCTATTTTTATTTTCGTATGTCCTCAAGTACAGTTTAATTTGTCTGTATTTATATAAGGGTGAATTATATATAGGGTCTTGGAGACAAATTGTCTTCTCTATAGAGTAGTTTCTTAAATGGCATTCTTCTTAGGGACCTCAATTTTGACAATAGTCTTTCCTACCCTTACTATCACTAAAAGACAAAAAAATGTGATGTCACTGTTTCTCTCTCCTCTACCTACCACTACCCACCTACCTCCAACCTTCGACCATCTACCACCGACCTCCGACCATCGACCACCACCGACCACCACCGACCACCAGTCACCGACCACCAGTCACCGGTCACCGGAAAAAATATAGAGTACTCCGAGAAATTTGGTGAGTACTCCGACAATTTTGCTGAGTACTCAGGCCACCAGTCACCGGGAAAAACATAGAGTATCGGAAAAAACTGAGAGTACTCTCTAAATTTGCTGAGTACTCCGACAATTTGTTGAGTACTCCGAGAATTAAAAGAATACTCTATAAAAATAGTCGGAGTACTCTATGAAATAAAGAGAGTACTCTATAAAATATTAAGAGTACTCTTTAAAATTAAATAAACACTCTATATAAAATCATGTGTATCTCTTTTTAATAAGATTTCTATTAAACAATTAAACCATTTACAATGGATAAATTAAAAAAAAAAAACTAAACTAATTACAAGGTTTGACCAGATCTGGTCAAACCAGATCTGAAAAAAAAAAAAAAAAAAAAAAGTTCACGCGTATCACAGTACGCGTATCACAGTACGCGTATCACGGTACGCGAAGTAAAAAAAGAAAAAAAAAGAAAAGGTTGACCGCTGATGCTCCGGCGAAGCCACCGCCATAACAACTTCATCACCACACATTCATCAACGGCGATTAACTGGCTGCTCCGGCGAAGCCACCACCATACACCTTCTTCACCACAACATCACACCACCGAGAACAACACAAAACAACACCCATTTGCAGCACTTTTCAGATTTGCAACATAACCTCCGTGACTCGAACAGCCATGGAAGAACATGAAGGGAAATCACGAAATGAAGGAGAACATGAAGATCTTCAGGCGAAAACGAGGTGCTGGTGCTGGTTCGCGAAAACGAGCTTCAGGCGCGCTTCTGTTCGCGCTGGAGAAGCTTCAAGGAAGCTTCAAGCTCCGGTTCAACACAGATCTGTTCGAAGCTGGCCTGGACACTCCGATTTGCAAGCAGTCGAACGGAAACGGCTGTGAGAAGCTTCGGAAAAAATGGAAGGTGGCTGAGGTGGTGGTTCGCCGGAGATCTCGAACCCGATGGCCGCTCTTCATTCCAGATCTGTTCGAGCAGCAGCTTCTTCTCCCCCGATCTGCAACGCTGCTCCGATCTCGGCAGTTGGAGGTGTATTGGTGGTGGTGGTGGTGTTTTGGTGGTGGTGGTGTTTTGGTGGTGGTGGTTTTGGAGCTTCCATCGATTTAGTGAGCTAATAGGATAGATAATTCTGGAATAGTGAAATATATTATTTAGTATATATAGGGAGAGAAAAAACAAAAGAGGGGTAGTCTAGTAATTGGGGTTTTTGGGTTCATGTGTTAAAACTTTGCTGAGGTCTTTAGTAAGAAGAGGCTCTAGGCCGGGTCCCCATCTTGAAGAGGGGGGTGTGGTCAAGACCCTAGGTGTAATTATCTCTTTATATAATAAAAGAAAAAGGATTCAATGATTAGGTTAGAAGAATTTTTTTTATAATACATATGAAAGCCACTTTAGAAGATTAGAAAATTAGTATATACTAATATACATGTCTTAAATTTATCATTATCCTACAAATCTCAATTATCTCATATTGTATCTTATAACATTTTAGTAGCGATCTCAAATTTTTCTTAAATCGGTAGTTAGATTCCATAACAAATAAAGATTCAAAATGTCATCCAATATTAAGACATAATATAGAAAAATCTTAAATTTATTTAATAGTAGAAAAAATATTAATAGTTTACGATAACATAAAAACTATAAATAAATATTTGTTATAACTATCAATATTATTTTGGAGCAACGTCTAATTAATTACATGGAGAATATAAAAATTCTCAATTAATTAAATTTTAACTTAATTCTTACTTAAGTACAAAAAAATGAAAGATTACAAAAATACCTATAGGCAATTAATTAATTACTTTAATTATAATAATATTTATTTATTTTTATTTTTATTTCTTTTAACTTTTATTTTCGATTTTTTTTCAATTTTATTTTTTCCAAAATTTTTTTTCGAGAATTTTTGTTTTCGATTTTTTTAATGTGTTCCATCTATGAACACACAATTCTAAGATTTGTGTTGCAGGAACACACAAAATTGGAACAACCAAAATCAAGTTTTTTGTATTCCAGAATTACACAAATTTGAGTTTTATGTGTTTCATAAATACACAAATTTGAGTTTTATATGTTTCATGAACACACAAATCTGAACGAACACAATCTTGCGATTTGTGTGTTCAGGAATACACAAAATTGGGACAAACAAAATCAAGTTTTGTGTATTACATAAATACACAAATTTGATTTTTATGTGTTCCATGAATACACAAATCTGAGATTTGTATGTTCCAGGAATACACAGTATTGGAACAAACAGAATCAAGTTTTGTGTATTCTAGAAATACATAAATCCAATTTTTATGTGTTCTATGAATACTCAAATCTTATATTTATGCGTTCTAAGAATACATAGAATTAGAATAAACAAAATCAAGTTTTGTGTGACCTGGGTCACACAAGATTAACAAAGAAGTGTTAGACAAAAAGATAATATATCAAGATAGTTAAAAACGAATAAAAATAGGGTATATGCGATTAATAAAGAAAAAAAACAATTATGTTAGAAAAGAGAATATTTTAGATCGATTTTATGACTTTGTGTGTTACGGGAACACATAAATCTATATTTGTGTGTTAGGGGAACACATAAATCTATATTTGTGTGTTACAGCAACACATAACCCGGAATTTTAATTTAAAAAAAATTGGGAAAAATAAATTTTAAAAAAAAATTGGAAAAAAATCTTCAGAATTAACGAATTTGCTCGGCTTTGTGACGATTGAAGCTTAAATTAGATATAGTCAATATTACAATGTAATGTTAAAGACTTTGATTTTGCAAAATCAATGACTTTGATTTCAGCCTCGGAAGTCGCCGTCAACAGAAAATGGTTGCGGGTCTGGCTGGCAAATGGGCATGTCTCGCTATTGAAGAACACTGACTGGGTTGGTTTGGGTTCAATATCAGGGGATGGTGCGAAGGAAATTGGAAGGTGGGTCTGCAATAGAAGGCCAGGCATGGTGAAGAAAAAACAGAAATGGTTTTTGGGCCAAAGGAGAGATGGGGGGCGAGCGATAATGTTTTGCAGTGAGGTGGTTAGGTGAAGGAAAAGAACAGCACAGTACCTTGGTGGCGAGATTGAGACCCTGTTACTGATGTGAAGAAAATGGAGGACCAGTGGCTTGGTGAGGGAGGAGGTAGTGGTTTTGTGGGGGTGAATAAGTTGATGGGCTGGAAGAGAGTGGATCTTTTTTTTTTTTCCAAGGAAGAGCGTGGATTAATGGGCTTGAAAAGATAACTTTTAATCAAATAGGTACTTCGTAACGTTTGAAATCTTCTGGTTATATATATTTCTTACTTACAATCAATTTTTCCTGAATTTCAACTGTTAAAAGATTATTTTAATTTTAGCAACCAAAATATTAAATCATTTAATTTATAAAATGAAAAGTTACTCTACCGAAAATTAGATAGGAGTAAACGATTAGAAATAAATATCTTCATTTCATAATTTAATCTAGAAGTAACACAAAGCGGTCAAAAACCAGATAGAAGCATAACGGAACAGTAACAGAGCAATAACTTAACGGTAACGGAACATAACCACAACCAAACAACACTAACAACCATCTACTCTCACCAGCTACCACCTTCAGAACCACCGCCATATCCACCTCCTCCTTCACGACGACCACCTCCATATCCACCACCGCCACCACCTTCACGACGACCTCCTCCATAACCACCACCTCCACCTCCTTCACGGCGTCCTCCGTAACCACCACCTCCACCTCCATAACCACCACCACCTCCTTCACGACGTCCACCACGGAATCCACCGCCGCCACCTCCACCACCGCTGCTGCGGTTCTGAGCTTCATTAACGGTGATATTACGCCCATCTAGATCCTGACCGTTCATTCCCTCAATCGCATCCTTCATCGATTTCTCATCCTTAAACGTTACAAATCCAAATCCCCTGGATCTTCCTGTTTCTCTATCATTAATAATCTGAAAAAACCAACAAAAACACAACAAAAATCTCAGATCCATCACATATAGATTTACATATATAAGAATATAACAATTATATATAAGGACATATATATATAAGTATATAGTAATTATATATAAATAACATATATATAATTAATATACTGAAAAAATCGATCGATCTTCATCTCTATAGAATGAGATGACGGAACATACCGTTTCAGAGAAAATCAACAATTAGTAACAGATAGTAACAGTAACGGAACAGTAACAGATAGTAACAGTAACGGAACAGTAACAGAAACAAAGCCAAACCGGAACAGTTCCGATCTCAGCAACGGACCTTTGAATCGATGACTTCACCGTAATGAGCGAAAGCTTGGTCAAGAGTGCTGTCGGTGGTGGCCCAAGCCAAACCTCCGACGAAGCACCTGTACTCAACATCTGCGGAAGCCATTGAAATATAGAGAAGGAAGGAAATGTGATAATGAGATTGAAGGAGTGGTGCAGATCATGGAGGACAAGGGGTGTTTATATAGGTGAAATGAGGAGAAAAAAGCTAGGTTTAGTTTACATCAACCGGCTAGATATTTTCTTTCTTAACCATGGTTAAAGAAAGTATGGTTAGAGTGTAAGTGTACATAGTGTTGACATGGGTTGTGATTTGTGAACATATCTTGTGCCACTTGCATGTGGCCATTATTCTTTTTTTATGCCACTTGCATTTGGCAATAATCCTTTTTTTCTTTAAAGATTTTTACTACTGAAAATGATTACACATACTAATAGCTATTACAATTATAATAAGGATAATTTTTAATCAATTATAAATTCTTAAATTTTATTTTAAAAAAATAAAAAAAATCTTCATACTTACTCATAGTTTAATCATCCCACCAAATTGTTTACACTTTTTTTTAGTCAAAATAACTTATATTAAGGGATTAAAAGGCTGGAAATATTTAGCCTACTCCAGTAGAGTCAAGAGACATATAGTCATTACAGATAATAGTTCCAAGATCAATAGGAATATTACAAAACCAATTAACAGGTAAAATTTTCCTAGAAAAAGCCTTAACAATCCAATCAGCAGCTTTATTAGCACTTCTTCGAATCCCACGAATCTTGATTTGAGGGTGGGCTTTGGTCATGCTTCTTAAATCTTCAAGGATTGACCTGACCTTCCAATGGCAAGATACGCTTGGAGAATGCACGGCTTGAAGAACTGCTCCTGCATCAGATTCAATACTGGTGCATGGAGAAACTTGTTCAATGGCGAAGTGTAGAGCACTACGCAACGCTATTGCTTCAACTTCGAAACTAGAGTAGGCTGTAGAGGACATAGCGAACCCTGTGACTACACTACCTGCACTATCACGAGCTACTGCGGCTGAAAAGGCTTTCCCAGGAACAAAAGAGGCATCCACATTGATCTTGACTTCGTTAAGGGGAGGGTTGATCCAGGTGGGGGATAAGGACTTCCATGTTGGCGTGTATTGCTGACAAGGGAGTTGTTACATATCCTGCTGATCTTCATCAGTGCTAAAGATGTCCCTGCAATTTGAATTCATAAGGGTTAAACCTGTATCAAAGTTTATGGGGATATCCTCAATAACTTTCTTATTACGCATTATCCAAATTGACCAAAGACATGCTATTATAGTGAGGAGGATATGATTTTTATCTTTTTTTTATTCTGTCCTAGATCAATAAGATTTCCTATCCAACAATTTAAACTAGCCATAAATGAAGGATCAACACTACAATGAAGAGGGGATAAACACCACATTTTCCTAACCCATTCACAGTGTAAGAACATATGTTCAGTATTTTCTTCTTCCTTAAGAGAAATTTTGCACAAATCTGAACTTGCACAGTTCCTAACAAATCTATTTCTTTCAGTTGAAAGCGCATTAAGCAAGACCCTCCAAAAGAAATATTTAAATTTAGAGGGTGCTTTGGAGGCCCAACTGAGGGAAAGGAGATCATGATTAGGGAATGAGGAGGGAGTAGGAAAGTTGGGAGGGAGTATATAATTCTCTATTACATGAGAATAACCAGATTTACAAGTGTAAATCCCATGATTGGTATAGGGCCAAGTATAGTCTACAGGTACCTCAGTCCAGGGTATATTAAGCACAAGAATTTGACTAGTTATACTCGAGGGGAATAGGGAATTAATTGTCTCAACCTTCCAAGTTTTTGAATTGGAGTTGATCAGGTCTGCTACAAATTTAGGAAAGCTAGGATCTTCATTGTAGTGAAGTGGTTTTAGAAGGTAGCTTCCAGTCCAATTATCTTACCAAATAGATGTATAGTGACCATCACCTATGGGTTTAATAATATGTTGTTTTAGAAGATCACACCCTTTAATAATACTATTCTAGGCCCAAGAGGCTCCACGAAAACACGATGAGGTAAGGAATTCCTTATCATGAAAGTAGAGGCCTTTAAGGACAAGAAAAACAAGTGATTCACTGTTATATAATATGGACCAGGCCACCATGAAATTTTGGTGAGGTTATTTTGTTCCAGTTAAGCCAATGGATGTCTGGATCCTCATCTCTGCCCCAAAGGAAGTGACTAGTGAGGGAATTTATCTTTTTTATAACGCCTTTAGGGATAGCTAAGATGGACATAAAATACGTAGGAAACGCGTGAATAATCGAGGAGATCAGAGTTGTTCTGCCAGCAAAGGAAAGCAAGGATTGTTTCCAACCACTAAGTTTATCCGCTATTTTGGCTACAAGAGTATCCATAGCTTTGATTTTCGAGTTATCCCATTCAGTAGGAATGCCCAAATATAGCCCTAGGTCTAGGGTAATAGGCATGCGAAAGGCATCTTCAAGTTATAATTTCATAGAAGGGGTAGTGTTGGGACTTAGTAGGATGGAGGATTTGTTTAGGTTAAGTTCTAAGCCAGAGGCAAAACAGAATTTGTAAAGGATCTCACGAAAAGCATGAATTTCTGAAGTAGAGTTTTGTAGAAAAAAGACTAAATCATCTGCGAAGAGCAGATGATGGATATTAGGCCCATATCTTCTTGGTTTAATTCCTTTAATCATTCCATTATTAAATTCTTTCTCTATAAGGGATGATAGAAGATTAGAGACTATGGTAAATAAGTAAGGGGATAGGGGGTCCCCCTGTCTTAATCCACGCAAGGGTTGAAATGAGCTAGAGGGCTGACCATTAAGGATGGAAGTAAAGTTGGCAGAAGTTACACATTGTTTAATAAAAGAAACCCAGTTTTCAGTAAACCCCATCTTCGACAAAAGGGAGAACAGAAAGTTCCAGCTGTAACATGGTCCTATGTGGTGATTAATATTAAATCATCACAAATGGGGAGACATCATCGGATCCACTGCTTTTTCGATCTCTAAAACCACAAAACCTCCTCCTCTTCCAAAACATCAAGATAAAGTTTCTTACCCAGCTGTAACATGGTCCTATGTGGTTATTAATTATCTCGGTTGCTGATCGTACCACTCACTTGCTCTTCATTTAGGAAAATTTGGAACATGAGGAAGCACACATGTTCTTGAGTAACACCATGAGTGATATATGCATCCCTTATTTGCATTAATTTTTATCTATCACGAGAAGCAAAAATAGATAACGTAAAACCAAAAATAACTAACTACACTAAATAAAAACACAATAATTAACAAAATAGTCCTCGGTAGCGGTGCCAAAATCTTGTCATCTCCAAAGGCATGATGGTGTCGCCTAGGGTGTGATAAAAATAAGATAAATAATAAGTCAGAAAACAACGCACTCTCACCCTAGACAGGCACAGTACTGCAAGTATTACAGGACGTATGCAAGTTTTAATATAAGAAAGTTCGTTCTCAGGGACTTAGTGTGTTATACGAATGGGTAGAAATAACGAGTAAGAAGTAATTAATTAAACGACAGAAAAAAAAAGAATAAATTCGAAATTAAGACTTAAACTAAGGAAATTAAAGACAGTAAATTAAATATGGAGAAATATGAGATAAGAAATATAGCTTAGGTTTTGCTAATATGCACTAATCCTTCTAATTCTTTCTATTAGATCTAGTTAATAAGGGAGATAATTAGCTCTTGTATACTTAGTCAGGATTCTAAAGTCCCATACCTTAGACCTTGAGAGCGACTAAGGGGGCTATGGACACACCACGAGGCTGGTTCAAATAGGGTTATCAAGCGCTACCAAGGCCCTAAGCAATCAATTTCCATACATGGTGATAGTGATTAAATCATATCCTAATGACTATCTAGTTAGAATCAGTGTTTTCAGGACCAATATTGACACTAGACGTTATGTGGTGTTTCAATAATTAGACACCCAGCTAAGGTGATCATGTAATTACTATTAAGAAAGCCTAAAGTGATCAGTTCTAGGACAGACAATAAATCAAAACACATAAACAAATATAAAGGTAAGAAGCTAATATCAGATTAAAACATGTAATTCCCAAAGAAACTTAGATAGAAATAAATTAGAATTCATAGATTATACATGATGCAAAACCCAAGCTATGTGGAGTTTAGTTCATACCTGAAGGAAATATACTAAAAGAAATAATAAAAGACATCATCTTGCTCTCTACAATAACTTGGAAGAATAAAACCTTAAGAACTAATTACTATGAGGCAAGGATGATTTACAAGTGATATAAGGGTGTATTTATAGGTGTTTAGAAGACCTAATTCGTTTTCTTGAAAGAGAAGGTAAGTAATGGACTCCAAGCCCAACTCAAATTCGTAACTCTAAAACATGAAATCAGGCCCGTTTTTATTTTGGTCCTAGCAGCCTCAATACTCATCCGTTTGACGAGTATGAGTACACCAAATTCATCGTCTCGGAAAAATCTTCAACTTTTCTCTTGATTGTTTCTCCAAATTCCACACCGTTTTGAGATATAAGCTGATTTGTGGTCGTAGGTGCAGAAATTCAGGAATAAGACAGCTTTTCCTTTTCCATGTTTTTAGCTTTTGTTTCCTTATCCCCAATTTCCATGCTTATCTCTTTCCATATCTTGTAGTCTTTGACTTGGACTCTAATTAATCTCCATAATTATCTTCAAAGCTTCAAACTAAATAAATAATTAAACCCAATATGCTCTAAAAATATTATTTTACTAAATCAAGACTCAAAATAGGAAAGTGCACTAAAAATGACTCAAGAAAAACGACTATTATGACTTCTAAATCACTAAAAATGATGTCTCATCCTAACATAAATCTATCACAAATGAGGAGACATCACATGATAAATAATTCAACATCTGAGGGAGCTACCACCTGCAAGTGTACAGATCGTTGACAAGTAATAAATAGGTAAGTATGGGGGTTATCATTCTCCACAGGGATTATGAGGTTAATTTCTTTGTGTTTTATGAAGTGTAGAGAGGCCGAGTTGCAATAACAAAAAGATGAAATGGTGTTTGTTTCGTGAGAGCAAAGTACTAAAAAGCAATAATAATTAAAATGCAATGAATGACAATATAAGTGAAGGGGCTGAATTGAAACAATATTAAGAATATGATATAAGAATAGCTCAGGAACATGCAAGTAATTAATCCCCACTAGTTCTGGTTTTATATTTCACTGCTTTAGGGGTGAATTTAGTTTACGCAATAGTCGAGATTCAACTTTGTCCCTAAATCCCTTTTGCATAGATATAAATCTACTTAACACCACTAGAGACCTCTTCCGAGAATGATGGTCGGGTCTTAAGGTTCTTACCCTAACGATTATCTGGTTAGTCAAGACCTCCCAGTTCATTTACGAACACCGTACACTTATGTGTTGTTTTCCATAACCGAAACCCTTCCGGGAAAAGTCCTAATTACTAAGGTCAGCTCATTACTTGGCTTAGGGGCTGAACTTTAATGGTCTACCACATAATCAAAGCATATAAACGCAATTTATTTCAATGTATTAATACCAAAATGCAATAAATTGCCATAAGGGTTATAAATTTTGTTTGGTTGATCAGAGTAGTCTTGTATGGTGTCAAGGAGGCTAAATGAAGAACAAAATCTAAGGTAAATACGTCAAACTTAACGACGTTAAACAAAGTGTTGGTAGGAGACAACCCACAGTTTAACTTGATTTCTTGTATTTTCCATTAATATTAGTGTATATTTTTTATTATCTAGTGTATATTACACATAACGAGAAGGATAGTACACTTTTATGATGTGCATGCTAGTTTTAGTGGAAGTTCAGGGTCAAAACTGAGGTATATGATGGTACACGTTGAAATTTTGGAAGTTCGGGGACTTTGTTGGAATATCCGAGAGCATGAGTATCTCATGAATATGAATTTGAGTCCAGGGGGAGAAGTTTGATGAATTCTGATAATTTTTGGAATTTATTCCCACAAATAAATAAGAGACAATACATTTGGGTAAGTTCGGTGCCTCTGTTGGAATATCCGAGAGCACGGGTGCTCTAGTAGGATTTTGAGTAAGGGGGAGAAGTTTGAAATTTACCAATTAGTCTCATTTGAAATATTATACATATGTATATATTTTAAATATAAAATTCATCGTGCACCAGGTTCTTGACGAAATTACTTAGCACTAAGTGCTCAAAGAATTGCGCGAGAAAGGCCAGCCTTGGCAAGGCCATAAGGCACCCAAGATTTCAACATATTTTAGTCGAGGGACACGAAGGCGTGTCATCCTCAGACCATGGTGTGACTTTCTTCGAGAAGACCTGACCAAACCTTAAGAAAGTCTAGCCTTCCCGCAGCCCTGGCGCAACTTCAACACTCCGTGCGTGCAAAATTGACCAGAAACACGCAAGAAAGGGCAACCCTAAACAACGCAAAGGCAAGCCTTTAGCTCGTGTTTTCTTTGTTTTTTTTAACTCAAGGAGGGCCTTAGAAAGTTCTGGTTTATCCCTTGAACATCCACCTATTACAGAAGACACTCAAGGTGCGCCTTAGAGCTCCATGGTGCACCCTAAGCTACTGCAAAGAAGCAAAGTTCACATGCTCGACGAAATGCCCCAACTAGGCCGCCAAGAATTGCGCTAGACCAAGTTGTTTGACAGATTTACCTAATGAGTCCTAGCCTGCACGTGAACCATCCGACGAAATGCCTCAATGGAAAATCCAAAAAAGACTTCATGAACCCAGAACTTCTGGAAATGACTCCAGGCACCTCCAAAATGTTCGTTCAAAAGGTACCCCCAAAGTTTTGAAAAATGTATTTGCCGACCCCTGAGCTTTTAAAAATTCTATTTTACCCCTAAAATTTTGAAAAAGTCATTTTACGCATGAATTCTCGGAAAATGTTTCTTTGACTCTTATATTTTTGAAAATTATAATTTTGACACCAATACTTTTTAAAAAAGTGAATTTTTTCACCCAATAGGTTTTAAAAACTTTTCAAAATTCACCTAAAAAATTATAGAAAAAAATCTTAAAAAATTCCACGCTTGTCCCGCATTCATCATTTTAAATGCCTATACACGTCCAAGAACAATAGGAAAACATAAACTCTTCAGAAAATTACCAAATTCTTGATTCCAAAGATCAAAGTTTTGAAGAAACGAGTGGTTCCGAGACCAAGGGAGATTATATGAGACATGAGTTCTACACTTTTCGAGCTCAAATTCATCGGATAATACATCCAACTCTTTACTTCTTCATACATAACTGGAAAAGTCAAAGATTTTAGTTGTAACTTATGAAAATTGGTGTTTATTGTGTGAGATGGAAGTATTTTGTGTGACCAAGAGGATAAGTGTATGAAATTGAGTTGTGGGTTGTGGGAATTGGTGAATTTTGAGTTGCGGGTGCTGATACTGGGTGAAGATTGAGTTGAAGGTACATGAAAGGGATAAAATGGACACCAAGAGTTCCGATAAATCAAGAGTTGTTCTAAGTTTAACCATATCATCTAAAGACAATAGCACAACGACATGAGGCCTTAAGCCTTGAGAGATACGTATTTAATTCCCTTCTTGTAACTGATTTTATGTGTTAGTGTATATTCTTCAATCTTTTACTGCTTTATTGAGTTTTTTTAGTCGTGGGGACACGAGTCATCTTTGAGTTTGGAATGGGGTACTAGTTGTCTCCGTCTCCATTTATGTGTTTACTTGCTTAAAAAAATTGAAAAAATATTATATGAGATTATAATAGATAAGGAAAGTAGGCGTTGCAACAGTAAGGTATTTGAAAATATGTATATATGAATCATTAATAGATACAAAGTATTGCGTTGTGAATATTCGATATTTGTACTTAAATTATGCACATGAAAATGTGTTAGTGTGGAAAGAGTATTAGTGAAAAATTCACGAGATTACATAGTTAGCAAAATGACCAAGGCGGTTCCGTCATAACCCACTTTTTCCCTTTACCTTTATGTCCAAATAACGAATATATCATTCTTAGCCCTATCAAGACTTTGAGCCAATTTATTTGTTAGCCATTATTATAAGCATTTTGCCTAAGTGTGTAGAACTTTACCATATGAATCGTCCTCAAGTCACAATGCCTTAGGGCTAGTTGTCTTCGAGTTTGAGTTCAGGGTGGTGGGTGTTCATGGTTTTGGGATATTCATTTGGGTGGTTTTTTGTTGCTTGTATAGTGCTACATTTTGATGCACTTGAATATGATCCTTGTCGGGATTCAAGAAAAAAAAGTAAAAAGAAAATGAAATAAATGAATGAAAAATAAGTCAGTATGAGTTCCTACATAAAAAACAAGACTTGTGTTTGACATGCAAAAAGAAAGAAGAAAAAGTGAAATAGAGAATCTAGAAAGTGAGCTTATGAACATCAAAATAAGTTGGTTTTGGAAAATTGGGGAAGCTAATATTTGATGGAACAAAAAACGGATGAATAAGTACATCTATGAGCGTAAATTCAACCTTCTAGGCGGTTAGTTACTAGGTTAAGTGAGAAGAGAGTCAAAAGCTTACTCTAAAGTTATCTAAATTGTATCATACTGACCCCAAGCCATGCTAAAACAAAAAAGACCTTGAGATTATTAGCTATGTGATTGCATAATGAAGGATCACCCTATAGACACCACTTCGAGCGAGATATTTTAGTGTCACTTTGTGCATTGCTAAGCTAACTTTTCTTGGAGCTTTAACATGTTGATTATGTGTATGAATAGTATAGGTATGGATTATTTGTTGGGTGAGACTTTATGAGACTTTTTATACATTGCTTTCAAGGATTTTTTTACTTGTTTTCTCATATGGACTTTTTGGGGAATTAAGACCTTAGGTTAGTACTTAATTTATCGAGACGTTAAAACCTTAAGTTTGGGGTCCTAATGTCTCAACTTTTTTGATGAATTAATATAGGCTTGAGACATCATTAGAGAGGGTTTTAGTGCATAATTTTGGGATTTATCCCTTATATTTGTCATGTTTTGTTTAATGGTCTAGTCTTGGATTTATATATGTTTGGAGAATATTTTAGGTAATTTGTGTGTTAAGTGTGAAACTCCTAGGTAAAAAAATTATATTAGAGACAAAGATGATGCCAAGGAATCTAAAAATTTGGAAGATACACATACCGAGTCATGAAAAGAGTAAATAAATCCATGAAAAGTTTAACAAAAATTTCCCCCATATTGCTTTCATCAAATTTCTACGCACATAATTCACAATTAGTAAGATTTTTTATCATTAAATCATACCTCAAGGTATCCCTTTGAATGTGGATCACGTAAGAAGAAATAGTTCGTGATATGGAGTTAAATTGAGAAAGTTATGGACGTTTTACTACCAAGACCCAAAGATGCCCATATTAGAAGAGTCCATGGGCCAATTATGACTCACTTAAGTTGGCCCATATGAGCTAAAAAGTTTTCTGGAGGCTATATATGCCTACTTAGACCAGCAAAACACACCAATTATCATATTAGAGAGCTAAGGAAGGCCTAGGAGCAAAGGAGCAAGTGTAGGAGGTAAGAACAACACTTATTTTACATAATTAATGTAATCTCTCCTTTAATTATGTCTTCCTTTCATTTTGTTTTATTATATATTAGCACAAACTAATTTTTTTTATTCGCTTGAGATACTCTGATAGTCCTAGAGGGGGGTGAATAGGATTACTAATAAGATTAATGCCTAATTAAAAATCTTTTGGACAATTATAAGTTTAAGTGAAAACTTCAAGTCAACTAAATATATCAAACACTTATAGGATCATGCAAAGGATAAGTAAGAGGTTTGATATATAAGTATAACAAGTGAATCGACAATCTAATATCTTACTACTCTAGAAGACTATATGTTAGATAAACTAGATAAATAATATCACAATAATCATGCTAGCATATTATCAAACATATAAAGTACGGCAAATAAATAGAGTAGGGATAGAAAGATACACGCGATTTATAGTGGTTCGGTTTCCCTACATCCACTACCTAAGGAAGCCTCCTTAGGATTTCAAGCTTTTCACTAAGCTCCCGTGTCTCTCTTAACCGGGTCGAGAACACAATAACCCTTACAACCTCTTCGATAACACGAAGGACAAACACTTGTGTAATCACAACACAAGGATACCAAGTATACTCCCTATACTTGAATTCTCTCTTAATCTATCTATTACAAGACCTAGACTTAAGAGGATAGAAATAAAGTGTTCAAAGGGTTGCTTATAAAAGCTTGTAACTAAACTCCTAAAAGAGTGGATATGAACTATGTAGCTTGTAAACTCCTCTTGAGTAGATAGAACCTTGTGGCTTATTTAATTAACTCCTTGGAAGGACTTATAAGCTCACTAAGATTGATTTTGACTATGTATAGCTCTTGACACCTTCTTGAATGATAACAATTAAGCTCCTTAATGTTTGTAATTAGTTGGTGTGGTTGTAGCCTTCAAAGAGCTTCAATTTATAGCAGAAAATAGCTTCCAACGGTCATAAGGCTTGGGTCCAACGGATCTATTTATTTCCCAACGGATATATTCCTTATGACTTAAACTTTGTGCAGAAAAACCTTTCTTGCGGTGTACTGCAAGTTTCGTGCGGTGTACCGCACCTCAACGGTTAGATTTTCCAACTCTCTGACGGGCTGGCCTATGCACCGCGCCCTGGTCCGCATTCTTAGTCCGGTGTACCGCGCCTCTGGTCCGGTGTACCGCGCCAAGTATCTTTGAAAGGATTTGACTTATGCTATGATGCTCTGATCAATAAATCTTCTTCACGAAAGTTGTAGATAACATCATTCTTATAAACATGGTAGTTGATCACTAAAGCTATATCTCAAAGTACATAAAGATATGAATTAAAGTGAAAGTAATGAGATATAATAAGAATGGTATGAAAAGTGTTTTTGATGAATAATAGTGCAAGTTAGGATGAATAAAACAAGAGTAATTAGCACACTAATCATAAGAGGATTTGTCACATTAAAACAACCTATTAAGGGAGGCTATATGCCAACAATCTCCCCCTTTTTGATGATGACAAATCCTTCACTAAAACACCTTAGGAATGATATGAAAGTTTAAGCACTCATGAAATTAAGCTCCCCCTCACAAAAAGCATATAAGATTTGAGATGCATTTGTGAGTTTCAAAACGTGCAATTTTTTGAAAGTTTTAGTGCACATATTTCTCCCCCTTTGTCTTCATCAAAAAGACGGGGTTAATAAAAACAACTAAGGATAGAAGAGCTAAAACTCAAGTGAATAGATTTTAAACAACGATTCTAAGAGTGTGCAAGAGTTTAGAGATTAAAACAATTTTAGAAAGAGATGCACAAAGATAGATAATTGAAGAGCTAAGAGATAGAGACTTTTTACCAACTCCTTGATCGATAGATTTTCATTTCATATGCTTTCTAATGACACAAACGATTAGTTGCAATGTATGAGATAAAATATTAGCCAAAGCATTAGAGTTTTAACAAAAGCTCCCCCTTACAAAATGCATAAAGTTTGTTTCAATTTTGTAAAAGTTTGATCTACAATTTCTCCCCAAAAAGGTATTTGAAATCATTTTTAAGAAAGTTAGGGGTAAAATGTAATTTTTGAAAAGAATAGGGCCAAAAAGTCATTTGTCAAAAAGTTAGGGGACTAAAAGACAATTTTTAAAACTTTTAGGGACCAAAGTGCAATTTTTCAACAAAATTATTTTAAGGGACTAAAACGCAATATATGAAAGGATCAAGGATTAGATGCAATAGTACCTATATCATCAAGGAAAAAGTTAGCAATATCAATATCCAAAGCATAAATTTTAAGCATCAAATATTCAAGATAAAAACATATCAAACTAAAACAATTATCCAAGTTAAACACAAAGCATCCTAAACCATTATCCAAATAAAACACGTAGCAATAATATCCTAAATGTCCAAAACACGGACCCATAAACAATTAAAGCATAAGAATCACAAACTTAGTCCAAAACAATAAAAACACATAAAACACTTAGAGAATAAAATGAAGATTTAAAAACCAAACACCCAACACGACCATTTAGCGAAATTCCCGGGGAGAGCGGCTTCTAGAACGGCTTCGAGGATGTGACACATCATCTTTGATACACGAGACATCGTTCTTAACACAAGATAACTCACTAGCAAGATGTCTTATTTTCTCTTCCAACACCCCAAATTTCCTTTCTAACTTTTCTTCTAAAACCTCGAATTTTCTACCCATATAATCCATAAACCGAGACATAGCGCTTTCGAAACTAGATGGATTAGGAGGATTCTCATGAATGGGGTTTTGAGGAGGCTCATTTGGAATAGGATTTTGTTGACCCGGGTTATCCAATTGTTCAAGTGTGTTAAGCGCCGGACCAAATGTTCCTTCTCTAGCTTGTAGGATACGATTACGAAAAGCAACATCTGAAATACGATTAATAACCGAATGCGAAACATAGGTGTTATTATAAATAGCAAATTTCATTCTCTTGATTGTGCTAAAATCAAAACACCAAGCTTTATCAATTGATTTCACATTAGTTCCACTTAAAGAAATTCCACTTCCCTCAAAGATCTTAGTTAGAAAAATACCATATGGGACTTTATCTCTCGCGGTTCTAGCATGGTTCATCCATTTGAACATGATTGCAATAATATTAATCGGTCGTTTCGCAAAGATCAAAAATAGGAGATAAGCTTCATAAGGAATTAATTTTGCATCATGTTTGTCCTTTGGAATTATGGCAGAAATAAGAAACTTATGAGCCACAATGAATTCCGGATCAAAATTACGCAAATTCCAATTTCCATCGGCAACAAGCATCCTACTATTAACAAAATCCATAACCTCATTTTGACCAACTATATCAAGAGTAGAGCCATCCCAACCACTTGACCAAAAACCACTAAATCCATCCAAAGGAATATGATAACGAGCACACAAAACATGTAATTTTAACCGTAAAGGGGTACCCGAAACTAATGATTTAATTAAGTTATTGGCACAATCATATTCAAAATTAGTGTAGAATTCTTCAATCAATCCACTAGCTAATTGACTACCCGTAAATTTGAATACATTAGCACAACCTTGAAAAGTAAATAGTTCAAGAAGAGAATTTTCACCCGATGGAAAAGCTGAATCACTAAAGGTTCTACCTGGGAGAGGATCGAATGGCCGGAGTGGAGGAGGTGTTGGTGACCTCGCCGGAGATGGCGCACGGCGGCGGCTGGAGGAGGCTCCGGTGGTGGTTTTCTTCTTTGGAGCAGCTTTCTTTTCTCTCATGGTGAAGAAGGGAAGTGGGTAATGAAAGAGAGAAAGAGAGAGAGAAGTGATTTGGTGGAGTAGATGGTGTTTCCAGGCGGCGGAATGAGTGGAGGAGTCGCCGGAAATCGCTTTAGAGGAGGAGAAGTTTTGTTTTAATGGTGGAATGAGGAAGATAAGAGGATAAACGGGTTAATAACGCTGACCAAAACCTAACCTGCGGTGTACCGCGGAAACCGTGCGGTGTACCGCACTGCTAAAATAAACTGGGCGAAAAAATAAAGGAAAAATAAAACTGCTGAAACCCTAAGTCGCGGTGTATCGCGGAGTAGTCCGGTGCACCGCAAAAACGTTCGGTTTAGACACTAAAAATGAATTTTTTGGTTCTTTTAAAAACACCCGAAACACATTCGAAACTTCCCCAAAAGATTCGGAATGGTATAAAACTTATAAGAGCATTTTTGTTTTGAAAAGAAATACCAAGGAAAAACCCGAAAACTCATAAAACAGTTTATTTCATAAATACCCCTATGTTTTCTAAAAGTACAAAAAGACCCAATGTAAAAACAAAGCAACATATAAGCATGAAAAGGTCAAGATACACAAGATAATAGCACATAGAGGAAAAATCACATAAAACACATAATAATGCATAAAAATAAAAAGAAGAAAAGAAAGAATTCACCGTATTTTCCTTTTACGAGGTTTGAACGTCCTTTTGCATATAATTCCATTTTCTTGACGCTCAACACCTTTAATGAAAATTACTATGGTAGCCGAGGTGGAATGGATCCAGAAATGTTGTTAGCATTTGTCACGATCCATATTGGTTTTTCCCACGAGGGTATCAAAGATCCACTTTCAAGTTGTTCGTGGTAATGGCATGTAGAAGCATGATGACCGGTATTACCACAATAATTGCATGAACTTCTCTTTCGAATAGAACTACCATGTGAGGATTTTGAACACGAAGTTTCCTCATTCTTTTCACTATCCAAATTATCACTTACATACAATTTTTCTTTAAAAAAGCCATTTGGATCAAAAGGAGTGATATTTGAAAAGGGATGGTATTTTAGAGTTTTGAGAGCGAGGGAAAAAGCTTCATCCAAATTTTTCAAACCTTCTATATTTTTCTTCATAGGATGTTGACTTTTATTTGAAGAAAAAATGTTTTCAAAACAAGGGTTTTTAGTATTTCCAAGAATATCATCTAAAGTGATACAACATTTAAAACAATTCTTTTGCTCAACTTTAGCCCTTTTTAACATGAGGTTATTCAAATGGATTTGAGAATCAAGAATTTTGAGAAGGGATGAAATTTGCCTAATATCATCATAATTATAAGGAAGAGACAAAGAGTTAGGATAGATGGCTACCTCATGGTTTGGTTTAGGATTGTCATGAGATTCATCATGGATTAAGATTTCTTTTTCTTCATCATTTTCGACAATTCCATATATAAACTCCAAACGATTCCAAAGCTCTTTTGCGGATTTACAATCTAACATTTGTGAGAAAATTTCTTCGGAAATTCCACGAATTAGAGTGTACATTGGTTTTGCATTTTGAGTGAGCTTAGCCTTTTCCTCAATGGTGAGTTCATCAAAATCTTTTTCTTCTTGATTTAGCTTAAGAACTCCCGCTTCATTTAATTCCTCTTTATATGGAACGAATGGTCCTTCCATAACAATTCTCCATTGATCGGGATCTTCGGCTTTGATAAATTCCTCCATTTTTGTTCTCCAAGCAAAATAGTAAGTACCTACAAAAAGTGGAGGTCGAGTAGAAGACGACTTTTCCAAAAGATTAAATTCCATATCGTTTACTCTACTAACGATTAAGCTATTCACGTAGAGTTAGGCTCTGATACCAATTGATAGTCCTAGAGGGGGGTGAATAGGATTACTAATAAGATTAATGCCTAATTAAAAATCTTTTGGACAATTATAAGTTTAAGTGAAAACTTCAAGTCAACTAAATATATCAAACACTTATAGGATCATGCAAAGGATAAGTAAGAGGTTCGATATATAAGTATAACAAGTGAATCGACAATCTAATATCTTACTACTCTAGAAGACTATATGTTAGATAAACTAGATAAATAATATCACAATAATCATGCTAGCATATTATCAAACATATAAAGTACGGAAAGTAAATAGAGTAGGGATAGAAAGATACACGCGATTTATAGTGGTTCGGTTTCCCTACATCCACTACCTAAGGAAGCCTCCTTAGGATTTCAAACTTTTCACTAAGCTCCCGTGTCTCTCTTAACCGGGTCGAGAACACAATAACCCTTACAACCTCTTCGATAACACGAAGGACAAACACTTGTGTAATCACAACACAAGGATACCAAGTATACTCCCTATACTTGAATTCTCTCTTAATCTATCTATTACAAGACCTAGACTTAAGAGGATAGAAACAAAGTGTTTAAAGGGTTGCTTATAAAAGCTTGTAACTAAACTCCTAAAAGAGTGGATATGAACTATGTAGCTTGTAAACTCCTCTTGAGTAGATAGAACCTTGTGGCTTATTTAATTAACTCCTTGGAAGGACTTATAAGCTCACTAAGATTGATTTTGACTATGTATAGCTCTTGACACCTTCTTGAATGATAACAATTAAGCTCCTTAATGTTTGTAATTAGTTGGTGTGGTTGTAGCCTTCAAAGAGCTTCAATTTATAGCAGAAAATAGCTTCCAACGGTCATAAGGCTTGGGTCCAACAGATCTATTTATTTCCCAACGGATATATTCCTTATGACTTAAACTTTGTGCAGAAAAACCTTTCTTGCGGTGTACCGCAAGTTTCGTGCGGTGTACCGCACCTCAACGGTTAGATTTTCCAACTCTCTGACGGGCTGGCCTATGCACCGCGCCCTGGTCCGCATTCTTAGTCCGGTGTACCGCGCCTCTGGTCCGGTGTACCGCGCCAAGTATCTTTGAAAGGATTTGACTTATGCTATGATGCTCTGATCAATAAATCTTCTTCACGAAAGTTGTAGATAACATCATTCTTATAAACATGGTAGTTGATCACTAAAGCTATATCTCAAAGTACATAAAGATATGAATTAAAGTGAAAGTAATGAGATATAATAAGAATGGTATGAAAAGTGTTTTTGATGAATAATAGTGCAAGTTAGGATGAATAAAACAAGAGTAATTAGCACACTAATCATAAGAGGATTTGTCACATTAAAACAACCTATTAAGGGAGGCTATATGCCAACATACTCTATATTGTGAACCCTAATCTTTGATTTGGATATTTTTGTATGAATTTGGGATTTCCAATTTAAATAGAACAGGGCTTGTTGTTATTGTAATTATGCTTGCACTTATTTCTAAATTATTATATGTTGGCCATATATCTAGGGTTGTTAGCTGTTAAATTACCCCCGGGATGGAGGTTTAGTAGTTGAATACGCATTCTGGAGTTAAAGACTCAGAAGAGCTAAACAAATTAGGCAATCATGTTAGGTAGAATAGTCATAATCGTTAGTTGAAATTGTAGGTTCATTTTGAAGAAGCTCCTAGTATTAAATAACATCCACTACTTACTAGAAAATGGATAGGGTGTACAACTGAATACCAATTAACATCAACTACCTATTTTCCTTTAGGATTACAGTTAAGTCCTTGTATTGGCTAGTGGTGAGTATGCATGTCTCAACCTATGTTTCTCTTCCCCAGTTCATAACCTTATTTTATCTTTCTTAGTTAATCTAGTGTTAATTTTTAATTCTTAGTCTAGTAGTAACAATAAACACAAAATCCCAATAAAATTATTTTCCTTTTGTTTTTTTAATAGTAACGAGCAACTAATTCTAAACTAAAGTCTTAATTTATTTGTGAACCTCTATGGAGAACGAACATTACTTACACTATGACCCGTGTACTTGCGAGTTATCATATTTCGAGTGTTTATTTTATATCATGTTTCGGGAGACAACTTTTGCCTTGAAACTTTAAATGTTTCTCACCATCGCGGGGCCTTGTATCATCCATGTACCTAAGATTTCCCACTTAACATGCAATCAACGCGCAAAATCTCTAAAAGTAGTAAAATATCTGAAATTAGACAAGAAATCAAAATACGTCAAATAGTAGGGAATAATCCCTCAAATAGATTAAATAAACCCCTAAAAAGATGTCTCGTGGCTCTAAAATGTTATCACAAACATGAGACATCACGATCATATTTATTTTCTTGCTTAGCTTATTATTCAAACCATAATCTAACCTATTGCATGATCCCCTGGTGTTTGATAAATTAACTCAGCGAAATTTTATTCCAACTAATACTTGTCTAGAAAACATTTTAATTAGACATAAATAGACGATTATCCTATTCAGCCCAATTAAGGACCTTACAAATCACCTATTAAATTATTATAACATATAATATCTAAAATGAAAACCTTTGAGTTTCAATAACTTCCATTATATGCATATGTATGGATTGTTTTATGTATGATAATCAATCATAATGTGTCAAGATTGGTATATTGGGACTCGATACAATTAGTTAGCTTAGTTAGATATATAAATCATTTACATTTTAAAAGATATATAACCTCTTATAGGGGTTTGCATCGATTCACTAATGAAAACTAGAGTTGGTCACCTTTATCCTAGATCCCAGTCAAAAGTAAATAATAGCCAATCTACCTTGTCTTAGGATTAAGACGGTAGAAACTTGGATAACAGATTTTGGATGTTAACACCCTTTTGACATATATATCTCATGAACTACCAATATAGAAAAATAACGAGTGGGAAATGTATGATTTTCTAGTTTACCTCTCATCCCTATTTTTTCATATCTCGTTATTTTATGTTATTAAAGAACCAACGATCAAATATTTTTACAAAATTTCTATTTATTATTTAGTGACCTAATAATTATTTGTAACACTTGTATAAATTCTTCTAAAATCCTGACAAATCCCCGAGAGAAAACAATATTGAACTTATTACTTTACTACTTGTAACAAATATATTATGAACTTGGATTATAGTTTTAACACACCCCTCCAAATAGGGTTGCAGTGTAATTCGCCTCATTTGTTTTCTAATAAGAGATACACCGAAGACACATGTTATGTACTTAGTAATTAAACAATTAATACGATAGAACATGCAACAAAAGTTGTGGGGTTTACATTACCATATATGCTACGTCATCGGTTATTTCAAGCATATGCGCTAATCCAGAAAGCACTTCTTTAGGGGTACCTAGGGTTTGTATACCCAATATACAATATGTTGGTTACAATCTACATCGCGGCCTTGGATTGCTGCTCCACCTTGATCAATTGTTGTTGGATGCGCGAAGGAGATCAGAGTAAAAAAAGGTTGTTTGCCTTTTTCCATGTGCCATCCCTAACATCTCCCCTATCAAATCCATTACATTAACTTCCACTATATCTGGCTGCAAACTTTCCTCCATGAGAAATCCAGACACAACCCTTATCTTTTTTTTGTTGATCGGAACACAATCCTTTTCACCAGGATATCTCCTAGAGATAAATTCTACGAACTTTTGCTTTTAACTAGAAAACATGTTTTATTTTATAATTAGAATTAGTAAATAATGGTTTGAAATGGATCATTGAGTGGGTGATCTTTAGTGAATTTGATCAAATAAATTTGCTATAGATATTAACACAATCTTTATAGGGAAGGGAAAACGATATATATATCATGTTTGTTTATTATAATTGGCGTTATGGGAGACCTTTTGTCCATTTCGATCTTGGGAGTACCCAACCTCTACTCACGATTGATTTACATCTTAAATGATGTGTAATTCTTTACATGTATTATTACCAACCATGGGAACCCTGTCACCCTTTTTAAGACTTAAGGGATCCTAACATCTACTACTCATGATCGACTCACGTGTACAATAATGTGCAAATGACTATTTTGTATTAGTATTTATCAAGGGCCACATGTCATCAATTCCAGACTTTGGGGATCCAGGATCTACTCGTGATCGACTCGCGTATTCAATGATGAGTAATTAGTTATTTTTATTATTATAACTCAAGGAATAAATGTTATATGTTTTGGACTTGGGAGAATCTTAGCACCCACTCATTATTAACATACACATCCAATGATTCACAATTACTTATTTTGTATTATCAACTGAATCCCACGTGCTCGCGTATAATATTGTGACCTAATGTATACACCAATTATATATATATATATATTATATGACCGCTAAACTTAAACATACACTAAAATCTTTGGATCTAATGTATAGATTACCAAGTTTAGATCCTAAAGATATGAGTTGTACATACATTCTTTAAATGAAATATCACAACCATTGGCATATCTCTGAACCTTAAATTTGACTAAGTAACCTTTGTCTCAAATGACTTTTTTTGAATATTATTCTTGTGCATAATACCTCTGTCAACATTGATTATGACATGCAACTATCTCCACATAGTTACACATAAAGCACTATTTATGTATTCAAAATATATAGGTTATCAAGTTCCAAATTCTGAAATCTGGAATGCACAAAAGAATTTATGAAAATGGAACATCAAAACCATGGAGATGCCACCATCAACCATATCAACATGGGTAGGTCAAAACTCGTAATCCCAAATCTGACAAACAATTTTTGTGTCAGACGAACTTCTATTGATTCTTATTGTTGTGCAAATGGTGAATGACATGTAATTACCTATTTGGTATCATTAACATAAAGTTTTGTGGTTACATATAAAAAACGTGACTTCATTAATACTCCAAACTTGCACATGTATATGGCCCTTGAACTTGGACATTCATCAAAATCAATATCAATATATAGGTTACCAAGTTCTTATTCATATCACTGAGTTGTACATACATTCTCCAAATGAAATACCAAATTTATAAGGATGCCAACATCAATCGTATTGACACGAGTAATTCAAAACCTTCAATATTAAGTTTATCTAAACAACTTTTGTATTGGTCCTCTTTCATTTATCATCTTTTTGCATATAACACTCAGGTTAACAATAATTTTAAAGTTCAACAATTAATCATATTACTTCTCATCCAAAGTCATAAAACAACCCCACCCCGTGGGCCTTTGTTATCCCAATAGAGAGCTTAGTCTAACCCTTTTTACATTTCTAACTAGAAAAAACAATTTTCACTTTTCTTTATTTTATTTATCTATTAATGTGATTGGTCATTTCTATTTTATTAGACTTTAGCAAAATAAAAGAAAACCTCTCCACACTTTATTATGGGCAAGTCAAACTACAGCTTAACACCACATCACTGTCATACACCTACATTCCGCCACTCTCCCTATATATATCAAACACACACGCTTTCTCTCACTAAAAAAAGACGATTTTTTTTTTTTTAAATTGCCATTTTTCTCTCATTTGTCAACTGAAGAAACTGATATACTACAAACAAAAATTAGGTAGCATTCTCATTTATATCATTCATATCTTTTACTCCATCGTTTACATCATTTATATCACATGTATAAATAAATGTCTATGAAAAAGAAAAAGAGATTTCATTTTGTTCAGCTAAAATGGGCGATCATCGGAGCACAGTAGTGTATCTACTACGCTTGTCCCTTTATTTACTTTCGCTATCATTTTCATTTCAGCAACCACAAGTACAATTTCAGGAACTAAGAGCATTGCTGGAATTGAGATCTTCATTGGGAATAAGAGCTAAAGAATGGCCGATAAAGGAGAATCCATGTATCAATTGGATTGGTATAGACTGTTCCTTAAACGGGTCTGTAACTGGGATCAACATTTCGAGGTTTAAACGGAGTCGAATTGGGTCCCAAAACCCTCAATTTTCTGTAGATTCGTTGCAGAATTTAACCAATTTGGAAAGGTTTAATGCCTCCGGGTTCGTGCTTCCTGGAAGTATACCAGAATGGCTTGGGTTTGAGGTGAATGCACTCCAAGTGCTTGATCTCAGTTCGTGTGGAATTACTGGTCCAATTCCCTCCAGTATTGGGAATTTGACTGATTTGACCTCGCTTTACTTGGCTGATAATAAATTAACTGGGTCAATTCCTTCAAGTTTAAGTCGATTATCAAAGCTTTCAGTGCTTGATCTTGCTAGAAACCTGCTCACTGGGACGTTATATATGGATTTTTCGAGCCTCAGGAATCTTACTTTGCTTGATTTTTCATCAAATTACTTGGCAGGGGCAATTCCCCGGAGTATCGGGACACTACCCATGTTGAAAGTTTTGAACTTTTCCCGGAATAGTTTCACTTCTTCAATACCAGGTGAGCTAGGTGGGCTTGGTAGCTTAATTGATCTTGATCTTAGCGCAAATTGGTTGACCGGGTCGATCCCTCAAGGTTTGCAAGGTTTAAGGAGCCTGGAGAAGATGTTTATCCAAAAAAATTCGCTATCTGGAGAGTTGCCTGGTAATTTATTTCAATTTTTAACTCAGTTGCAAGTTTTGGTAATGGATCATAACAATATCACTGGCGATCTTCCGGGGATATTATGGTCAATGCCTCGACTCCATTTTTTCGATGCTTCTAGTAATAACTTTATCGGTACATTACCCAACATAGATTCGAATAATACCGTTAATGCGTCAGTGTTTAATATTTCCCAAAATATGCTTTACGGAAATATCACACTCGTGATCAAGAGATATAGTGTAATAGATTTGTCGGGTAATTATTTACAAGGAAATATTCCCGATTACGCAATTAGTCACGTGGGCTATAATACTAATTGCTTACGTAACGTGTCGAATCAAAGGAATATAACGGAATGTTCCTCGTTTTACGCTGAAAACGGTTTGTCGTTTGATAATTTTGGCGCGGGACCCACTACGAAAAACTCGGACAAAAATACCCGCGTAATAATTTTAGCGGCAGTTTTAGGAGGTGTCGGGTTTATAGTACTCGTGGGATTGATAGTCTTGTTATGTTGTTTGTGCAAGCGTAAGAAGGGTGCTACTACTGAAAGAGAAACCGAACTAGGACCGGTTGAACCGGTGGGACCGGAAAGTGGAACCTCTCCTTCACCGGGTCCCGGGGGGCCGTTAAACTTTCTAAGCCTCACGTATCAGCAGATTCTTGACGCGATAGTAGGTGGATTTAGCGACGAGAATCTCGTGAAACATGGTCACTCAGGGGATTTATTCCGAGGAATGCTTGAAGGTCGGATTCCCGTGGTGATTAAGAAACTATTGGAGTCCGTGAAAAAAGGAGGTTATATGGTGGAGCTGGACTTTTTCGGGAAAATTTCTCATCCTAGAATAGTTCCTTTATTGGGTTATTGCCTTGAGAACGAGGATGAGAAGTTTTTAGTTTATAAATATATGCCTAATGGAGATCTATCAACTTCATTGTTTTGGGATTCTAATCCTGACGAGGAGAGATTACAGTCGTTGGATTGGATCACAAGGTTAAAGATTGCGATCGGAGCAGCCGAGGCCTTGTGTTATCTACACCATGATTGCACACCACCTTTGGTTCACAGGTTTGTCTCTAACCACTCATTATTTTGTTTAATTGTTAATTGCATTGTTAGTTCCTGTAGTCTCCAAAATAGGAGTTTTATAGTCTTTGTCACGAAGGTTCCCTAGGTTGAACTTTTTAACACTACAGGTCCTTCTGTTATCTATTTAGTTATGTTGGGGGTACATTCTTTATTAGGTTAATTTCATCATTAGTTCCTGTGGTTTCCGAAATATGAGTCCTATAGTCCTTGTGCTTTTGTGCTCTTAACACTACGTGCTTTTGCGTAGTGTTAGAGCACAGGACTATAAGGCTCCTATTTCGGAGACCATAGGGACTAATGGTGCAATAAACCTTAATCGAGAATGTACCCCAAACATAACTAAATAGTTCACAGAATGACCTGTGGTGTTCAAAATTTCGACCCGGAGAACCTTCGTGACAGGGACTATAAGACGACTCCTGTATTGGAGACCACAAGGGACTAAAGATGCAATTAATGCTAAAAATAATTACCCTTTTTAAAAAGTTTACCTAACTTGAATATTGTTTGATTTATGAAGAGATGTTCAAGCGAGTAGTATCCTTCTAGATGATAAGTTTGAAGTGAGATTAGGGAGTTTAAGCGAGGTGTGTGCTCAAGAAGGCGATACTCATCAAAGCAGGCTCACTAGGCTCTTACGTTTACCGTAAGCATTCCGTTACAATCTTATATTCCAAATCTGTGGGGTCCACATAATGGGACCCTGATAGTTTCGAAATTTAATTCCATATATTAAACATTTTCTTCTTTTTATGCAGCTCTTCTGACCAAGGCAGTTCTGGTATGTAATATTTGCACTGATTGAATCTTTCTTGTGGTGCATATTCACCTCCTATTCTATACTACACATTTCTAAATTTTCTTATAAAAGGAAAAAGTAGTCATAAAGGGTTTTTAATTTAGTTAATCGCGCTATAGGTCCCTACATAATGCAAATATTGTACCATAGCTCCTTAAATTTTTTAAGTCTGTATATTAAATTTCGAGTTAATTGCACCATTGGTCCCTATATATGCAAACATTGCACCATATGTCCTTATATTAATTTATTTGAGTTAACTGCACTATAAATCTCTATATTAAATTTCTTTAAAATTAATTTAACCATGCGCCCCATTTTTTGAGTTAACTGCACTATAAGTCTATATATCAAATTTCTCTGAGTCAACTGCACCATAGGTCCCTATATTAATTTATATGAGTTAACTGCACTCACTATAGGTCTCTATATTAAATTTCTTTAAGTCAATTACACCATAGGTCCCTATATTAATATATTTGAGTTAACTGCACTCATTATAAGTCTATATATTAAATTCTTTTCAGTCCACCATCACCATAAGTTTATATATTCAATTCTTTCTTTTGATTTAATTTCACAGTTGCACAATAGATCCCTATATTAACTAACTTTTGAATGTAGGTACACCAAATGCTACATGCGCGTACGATGTATACTGCTTCGGAAAAGTTCTACTAGAGCTTGTAACAGGAAAACTAGGTATGAGTGCAGCAGATGAACCCACAGTTAAGGAATGGTTAGACACTACATTACCTAATGTAAGCATATACGAGAAAGAGTTAGTAACAAACATCATAGACCCATCCTTAATCATAGACGAGGATCTTTTAGAAGAAGTATGGGCAATGGCTATAGTAGCACGTTCATGTCTCAATCCTAAACCAAATAGAAGACCATTAATGAGGTACATACTCAAAGCACTTGAGAATCCTTTGAAAGTTGTACGAGAAGAGCAACAGATAAGTAGTAATAGGTTAAGAGCTACTAGTTCAAGAGGGTCATGGAATGCGGCTATCTTTGGAAGTTGGAGACAAAGCTCATCAAATCTCACAGCTGTTCATGTTGGTGGGCCCAGTGGACATAGTGGGCCTAGTGGGCCTAGTTTTAAGAAATCCGCTACTTCAGGTTCGAATGGGGAAGGAGGTCATTCATCTTCAACTAGAAGATATTCGAATGAGATTGTTCCTGAACCGTTGGATGAAGATGAGATCGTGGAGGTGCCAAATTAATAGTATAGCAGGCTTTCCCGATCAATTGCACAGACTTATTGATGGTATCGTGATATTAAAAATGTTTCTCTAAAGAGATTTTTTTTAATTTTTTTTTAGTGGTCCTCTTGGAAAATGTAAATTATAGAGGGTTTATTCAGTTTCCAAATTTGGAGGAGGGAAAAAAGTTGGGGGTATATTTTTTTTTTTCCATTTAAGATTTTGAAGTGAATTTTCTTAGATTTGAGATTATTATGTGGTTTCTCCCATATATGTTGTGGTGTTCGAGTTAATGGGTTTTGCTTTCATAGGGGGAATGAATATCTTTTTTTTTTTGGGTCGGTGGGGGGAAAATCTTTCGAGAAAGAGGTAAATGATAACATAATTGTGGTCCTAAATTTTCCTGGTCCTAAACGCTTTGCAACAAAACTCTCCCGACTTTTTTGATTTTTTTAAAACCCTAAGTCTTCACTTACCGCCGCCGTCGAAACCCCGCTTTTCTCCTTTTCTTCTTGTCGATGGCGGCTTCGCTCTCGGGCTCCAGTCTCTCCCTTTTCCGCTTCTTCTTCTCCTTCTTGTCCTTTCCTTTTCCTTTTCTATTATCCTTTTTTTTTAGATGTGCAATCTTTTTTAATCCTTTTTCCTTTTTTACCAGATCTCCTTAAATCTAAGTATTGTACAACCCTTGCTTTTGTTTCCTCGACTTATGGTCATCGGAGCAACAACCTTTGTTTTCGCAGTGAAGAAATAAGCATGGCGAAGCGAGCAAAACAGATAATGGTGGGTTTCTTAGGACCAATCCGAGATTGGTTTTGGAGGCCCAGTTCACCCATTTCTTCGTTATGTGTTATCGAAACAAAGAAGCATACTCCTCTGTTTCATTGTGCACTCAGGCCTTCCTCATCAACGCAATCTGGATTATCGTACACTGATTACGAACCAATAGGATAAGATCTGGCGGATCTCTTCTTTTGGGTTGTAATGGGCCTTGGATTTGGAAAGCAGCACACGCACGTGGAGATCACTGGCGGAGGTCTGCTTGTGTTTTGGTATCGGGCTTTCTACTTTTCCTTTTGTTATCTTTTACTTGTGTTTTGTGGTGATTCACGTAGGGTCAAAGTTACTAGATCAGGCGATTTTGACAATTAAAGAGTGGGTGTTTGTCGTTCACTCGCCTTTTCTATTGTTAGTATTTTATCTGGTCTAGGAGTTTGGCTTGCGCTTGTGTGGAATTGCATAGGAGATGTTTTTTGGTAAATTTGGTTGTTGATGTTGTTTCACCTATTCTTGCAATACTTCCTACAATCGTTTGTGGCGATTCACTTTTGGACATGATTTATCCTTTAGTTGTGATATGCATTTAAAGTTTCAGGTGTTTGTCGTTAAGTCGGGTTTTCTAGTGTTCAGGTGTCTATTGTCTAATAACCACGGCTCGCGATTATGGGGTTTGGCTTGGGAAGTGTTGAGTGTGATTTTCAGTTTATTTTGGCAGAGGCAGGTGATGGTGATTTGGTGTCTGTGGGCTCGAACGGCCATTCCTATTTCGGTTTGCGTTAATATCACTTGGGCTAATGATAATTCTTATGATCTGGGGCTACCAGATTCTTTGTTAATGCAAGTATGCAACTATCGTTTGGGATTTTACTATGAATAGTAGAGTCAACGAGTTGATAATTACGGTGGTTATTGAAATGGTAGTTGATATTCTCCCTCTCATCTAGAGGCTTGAGTTTGTCTTTTATGAGGATCAGGTATCTTCGACCCTTGAGGGTCTCAGCCCGCTACTGGCATCTACATTACTGTTTCATCGTGGAAATGTATTGTTGTTTGAGTTTGTACTATCTTTTCCACATCTCTATCTTCCTTTGTTGGACGCTTGTTTGGGGTTCTATTCCTTCTTTATTTTTCTTGTATTGATATTTTCTTCTTTTAGTTTTTACGTGATTGGTTGGGCAATCCATGTATTACGTAAATTCTTTTATTTCTAATATATGTATCATTCGACAAAAAAATTGTTTCCATAATATATGGTTAGTTTGATGGTATCACTTGCATGTAATGATGCGGATTTTGTTTACATCTTCATTAGAAAGTTAGCTCTTTTGGAATATGTCTGAGTAGGTTTTATGTCTAAGTATAACTCACGTGTAGAGATGCGAATTATTCACCTTTCTAAAAAAAATTAAATCTTTAATAGTTCGTCCGAGTAGGCTTTGTGTCTAACTAATTTAGATGGTTTAGTGTGGTGATATCACTCGTGTGTTGAGGTGCGTGATTTATTCATATTTTTCTTAAAGTTACCTTTTTTCGATCTTGTCTTACTAAACTTCATGCCTGACTAATTGATGGTTTAGTTAGACAGAAGGAGGTGTGCGATTTATTCACATTTTTAAAAAAAAAGTTGATGCTTTTGGAGTTCATATTAGTAGCTTTTATGTCTAAATTAGCTGGGTTAGTTTGACGGGTAGAGAAACTCATATGCTTACTTAGAAAGTTAACTTTTTTGGAGTCTGTCTTAATAGGTTTTATGTCATAAATTTTGATGGTTTAGTTTGGTGTGTATTTATTTACAACTCATTAACAATTTTTGGGAGTCGGTCTTAGTAGGTTTTGTGAGTCGGTCTTAGTAGGTTTTATTTCTAACTAATTTAGATGATTTAATTTGACGTGTAATGATGGTCAATATATTTACATCTTTGTTAGAACATGAACTTTTTGGAGTTCGTTATGTCCAAACTTATTAGTTGTTTAGTTGGACTTTACCACTCATATGTTGAGATACGCGATTTATTCACATTTTCGATAGAAATTAACTCTTTTAGAGTTCGACCTAGTAGGCTTTGTGTCTAATTTAGTTTGACTGTACAACTCTGTGGGTGTATATATACGCGATTTATTCACATTCTTGACAGAAATAACTTTTTTGGATATGTTTTGTGTATAAATAATTTAGATGGTTTAATTTGATAGTAATATTTAAGGGTATGCATGGGCTTGAAATTCCCAGATTTTGGCAAAGTCAGTCAGGGCCTATAAACTGCCATGCCTCAATTTTTAATACCCGCGTATTTTTTACGAGTTTTTATAGGTTGTCTTTGACGAGTTTTTTGGTGGTCTTTAGTGGGCTCGGGCTAAAACAGACCCATATCAATGTCATTGTTTAATGGGCTCGGGCGATTTAGATATTTAATCATTTTACATTAAGATAAAAATAATAATTTGTGTTACGTAATTTTGTTTATGTGATTGTTATGTATGTGGTTAGTGTTGCGATATCAATTATTTACTATGTTATGTTCTTTTGACGTAATCTTGTTCATAGGTTATCACTTATAAAAATTAATATCGAGATTATAACTTATAAGATTTCAAGAATTTATTAAATGAGAAAGTTGCCATCAATAGATTGACAAACTACATATTAGAATGGGTGGGGCCCCCGTGCAACCCTTTATGTTTGCCGAAAGTGCACTAGCCGTCCTTTATCTTTTTTTTTTGACACAAAACGCCCTTTACAAAAAAAAATTGTCACCGTTAGCCCCTTTTTTATTTTTTGTTAGTTGACCGTTAGTTAATGCCACCTAGCGCCACATCAGTGCCACGTCTGCTCCACCTAGGAGTATAGAGGCTAGGTAGATTGGGTTTAATTGTAAAACTTATATATGTTATTGTCCTAGTGTGAAGTGTGATCTTCCATATACTAAACAATGATGGTTATAGAGTTTGTGTCGGTGTAGACACAAGTTGAATACTTCATGGGTGTGTGAAATAGTTGATCATGAGTATAGACTGTATACTCGTGCTTGTATGGTGATACACAAGGAAAGGTTTAATGGGCTTGTGACGTAGTATATCGTGAGTGTAGATTGTACAGTCAATATACTTGTGTGGGTGATAACCCAAGGCGTTTCCTTCGAAAGAGATTTCAAAGAGGTTGTAAAGATTTGCAATTTCACCTTTATAAGATACATGAGATTCTAGTGGTAGACCTTGCAAATCCTAAGGATGCATAAACCCTAGGTGGTGCCCTAAGCCTACATGAGTCAAACCACTCTAAATCGCGTGTTTGTTTTCTCTTCCCTAACTCTTTACTTTTGTGCATGTCAAGTGTTTGTTTTATTACCTTAATATTCGTGTATGTGCGTGTGTGTGTATATGTATATCTTAGGCATAGATCTTTGTATGCTTAGCACTTGTATAGTCACCTCTTCGATTATTGGCTATTATTCTTTCATTCTCTCTATATATAAAACTTGGTAGAATATTTTACTCATTTATCATAGATCTTGTGTACTTCTTGTCATTCTATCTAAAATCCTAAAAGATTGAATGATATAATATTGTCAGATTGAGCCGACTATGTAGGATTAATTTTTATCCTGCATTGGTCCTATTCACCCCTCTTGGAGGACTATTTATTTGGTTTCATATCGTAACCATTGTCGATCCTAAATTGAAACTGTTTAATTCTTTTAGCAACTTTGCTGGTATGATTATCGTAGAATCGTGAACTATGACGTAACTAGCGACTATTTGTATGATATTATTATATTTGTATAACAAATACAACTAACTTAGCTAGTAAAAGAGTCGAAATTGATGGATTCAAATTTGGATCATGAAGAAAATGATTTTTCATGTTTGTGGATTGAAAAACTTAGAAATTAGGGGTTTGTGGTGTCCTATGTTTATTGGGAGATTAACTATACGTGTTTTTTTAGCAAATTGAAAAGTTAATAACGTATACCAATAAATTATAAACTCAACAAATAATATAACTTATTAAGAATCAGACAAGGTGAAACTTTTTACTAAAAAATAAACATCTCTTCGCTAAAAGTTTTAAGGAATCAAAACTTCGATCTCAAATTTATTAAAATATAATATAAAATAATTTTTATGGGTAACGTTTCATTAAAAAATAAAATCTCTCCGATAAAGTAATAAAGACACCAAAAAATAATTTATACTTTTGTGATGAGTAAAAATTAGAAAGGTCCTACCGAGACTTGAACTCGGATCAAAACTTCGATCTCAAATTTATTAAAATATAATATAAAATAATTTTTATGGGTAACGTTTCATTAAAAAATAAAATCTCTCCGATAAAGTAATAAAGACACCAAAAAATAATTTATACTTTTGTGATGAGTAAAAATTAGAAAGGTCCTACCGAGATTTGAACTCGGGTTACTGGATTCAGAGTCCAATGTCCTAACCACTAGACCATAGGACCAAGTTGGTATATTTGTTATTTATAAAGTATTACTAGCAATTAACCAAAGTTCACGGTCAAAACCATAATTTATCCAAAAGTAATCGGGAAGGTCCCTACCAAAACGACACGGTTTGCTTCATAATCATCAGCTGATTATATAAGGTTTAACTAAACCTCTCCACTCCCAAAGAAATGGCAACATCTGGGTGTAGATCAGCTGTAATAAGATCTTTTGCTACCCGACCTGTATCCGTACTCAAATCCACACTTATCAAACCCATACCTACTTCTCCATTCTCTTCCTCAACTAGACCACTCTCTCGAGCTGCGTCAAGGTGTGTGTATATGATTAATTAAGTTAATGATTATGGAGTAATTAAATTTTAATTGTTTAAATTTAGGGTTGTTTCAGCATTAGGAAGTGTGGAATCAATGATGCCATTGCATAGCACCATCGCTTCAGCTCGTCTCAGGTCAAGCATTGCCTTTGACTCGAGTTTTTGGAGCTTGCTTTCTCAAGGTTAGTTTTTCTATTTTATTTTTTTAAAATCTAAAGTTGAAGCTTGTGTTGTACTTAATTCTTAATTTAATTTGAAATTGATAGTTTTGCGAATATCGCGTTGTTTGAATAAATATCAGTGTGTAGTATTGGAGATATAGTAAATGCTGTAAACTGTAAATTGCACTAAATGGAGATGAATGAAAGTAACATTATTAAGGATTAATTGCACAATTAGTCCTTAGTCTTATTCGAAATAGTCATATATGTCGAAATAGTCATATATGATATATATCTATACCCCATGTTATTCGGAAACGTTGCACCAATGATTAGGGGCAGAGCCATGAAAATGAGGAGGGTTTTTTTTTTTTTTTTTGTTAATTGCACTGTACGTCCTTATATTGAAATGAGTTAATTGCACTATAAGTCTCTATATTAATGTTTTGAGTTAATTGATATATAGGTCCGTTACAGGTCATATAATCTTTTCTCCATACACACAAGTAATCTTACTTATACTAAAATGTAATCTCTATTAATGTGTTGGTTTGATTAATTTTCTACTTTCTTGCTTAGGATTTGCAACACCGTTGTGACAAAGGGTGCGTTGATATTTACAAGATTAAAAAAAAGGATTGAGAATTTTTTCTTTTTCTATATTTTTATCAAGAAGGCATCACTTTTCTGGGTTCAAGTTCTTTTCCTTATAAATGTTTAAAGGTGTCACATATTTGGTGCAGCTCCTTACAATCCTCGAATAACTTAAAGGGGTAGAAAAATCCAACTTAATTTTCAAGTATCTTTGTTTTGCAATAGAGGTGTAACACTTCGGGGTTGTCTTACTTGAATTTCTTCTATAACTGACTTTATACACTGCGCTTCTTTAACTATGGCTAAGTTTATATCACATCAAAGAATTCCCTAATTTGAACTTAATTATATATATTGCAACTTAAGTTTACATACATATTCTGATATTCAGTACATAAAGAGACACAAATTTGATTTCGGGTGTAGTGCAAATTTATTAGATTTTTTAAGGGGAAAATGTCCGTTATATGACAAATATTAACTATTTCCTGAAATAATTTATTTATTTTGAATCAAATATATATAAATCAACCACTTTTTTTAAAAGAAAAGTTGTTTTTTGAACCTAAAGATTTTTGAACCAAAACAATAGCATGATGGTTTAGGTCAATTTTTAACCCATCCTTACGGCTGCAAGCCTGCAAATGAACTGATATTTTCGCCAAGGACTCGAGTTTTAGTTCGCTAAAAGTTTGTTTGGGTTTGGCTCGTTAGTAAAACAAACCAAGCTCAAACTTTAAATTCAGGCTCGTTTACTAAACGAGACAAACTCAAACTTGTATAAGCTCGTGAACAGTTTGATAAGAGCTCATTAATAAGGTTTGGTAGATATATTCAATTAAAAATTATCAATTTTATATGTATGTGTATATATATATAAACTCAAAACTTTGTAAAAATTTTGTATATCTAATTAATCATAACTAAAATATTTTATATCTAGTAAGTATATTTTTTTGTTCAAGTCAGATTATGTAATGTGTTATATATTAGTTTTACTTAACTTTATTTCAAATCACAGAAAATCCCAAATATATATATATATTATATCATAAAAAAATAAACGAGACTTAAATGAGTCTAAAATGAACCAATCCAAGCCGAACTCAAGCTTGGAAAAGATAAGTTCGCCAAGGATTTGTTTGAGTTCGGCTCGTTAGTTAACGAACCAAGCTCAAGAAAGCTAAAGTTCGTTTCGGTTCGGTTGAAACTCAAACCAAGCTCAAGCTCAAACTCGCTAAAATATTAGCAAACAAACTCAAGAAAGCTAAAGCTCGGTTCGACTTGGTTCGTTTGCAGACCTACCCATCCTATAAAATATAAGAAACAAAGCATTAACGTTTAATTAATAATAATTTTTCAAGAGCACGTTTTCTTTTTATACAAAGGTTCTTGAATTTTGGAAAAAGCTCTACAATATGGCTACTAGACCCCTCAAAGTGGGAGTTATAAATTTTATTAGGAGTAGGGCGGTAAATGAGTCAAGTCGCTCGCGAGCCTTTCGATCTCGCCTCGGAGAAAATCTCGTTCGAGATCGGCTCGAATATAAACAACCTCAACCTCCATTTTAAGCTCGATAAGTAAACAAGCCCGCTCGAGCTCGGTTTGAAGGCTTGTTTAAAATTATGAATTATAAATTGATATATATATATATATATATATATATATATATATATATATATATATATATATATATATATATATATATATATATTATTAAACCTTCAATATCAACTTGGGTATTTTTAATTTCTTTAGATATTTATTTTTTCATTAATATTATTATTCATATTTTTATACCACACACTACATCAAATACCAATCGTTCATGAAAGTTCCATTTCAACCATAAAAACAAATTGTTCATGAGCAACTCGTGCTCGACTTTAAAAAGATTGTTCTATAAGTTAAACAAACAAGTTTTAACATTTTTGATTTGGATTATAGGAAATTCAGGCTCGACTCGTTTAAATTTGAGATCGGTTCGGCTCGAGAAATTAAACAAACAAGCCTGTACATCTAGTATTCAGCTCGGCTCGTTTGCAACCCTAATTAGGAGTCTTCCAATCACATCTATCATGTATCGTTATAGCCACCGGGAAGTTTGGGAAATCACGCACAATTTTGATTTGGGTTCACACTTTCATCGCAGTTCAACTTCCATCTTTTGTGTGGTTTACTCCAGTCCACTAGTTCTATATGCTTTCATCGATTCGATTGTCCATCTAGTAATCTTACCCATGCACGTACATATATGAACGCTAAGATTTTAGCTTTGCTAATAATTGTCGCATCTCTCAGGAATGACAAATTTTCAGAAACACATGTTTCTTGTTATCCACACCAGCCAGACACATAAAAAAATATTTTGTGCCACCCCGATAAACAACCATTTACCTGTAATGTTCCAATCGCACCACTCATATATAGGATCATCTGAGTCTGGCAAGAAACTAAATATATAAATTGATGATGTTTCCTTATCTGCCATTGAAGCTGACCCCAAAAGGTTCCATTGTCAGTGACCCCAAAAGGAGTTGATGATGCAATGTCATTCATATTCCATGTTGCCCCTTTCTCATTTCGTTGTTCGATAAAAATGTTGTCCACCCTTCATTTACCCCCTAATGGTTGTTGTTGGACAACCTCGTTGCTGCCCAATCTATGCCACATATGATAATATGATGATACTGATTTTGTTTAATAGTACCCACGTATGTTGTGTTTATAAGCATTCACGGAAAGGGTGATATACTATATGCGTCCTAGAAGGGGGGTTGAATAGAACAATAGAAATTAATCGGCTAATTTTATTTCAAGCAAATAAAATTAAAAGCTAATTTGAATCCTATTGTATTAGCAAACTAAATAGTATAAAACTAGATAATTCTAAAAGACAATATTATCAAACTAATCAAGTAGGCATTTTATCAAGCATATAGAGTGCGGAAATATAAAGAGTGTAGAGATAGAATACGATACACAGCGATGTATAGTGGTTCGGTTTCCCTACATCCACTACCTAAGGAAGCCTCCTTAGGATTTGCAAGATTCAACTAATCTTCGTAACTCTTAACCGGGTGAGATACAAACCCTTACAACCACTTCAAAAACCCTTTGAAGGAAATACACTTGTGTTATCACCAACACAAGGAACCAAGCATAAACCTATGCTCACACTACTCTCTTAATCTATTACAAGAACTAAGAGGAAAGGGGAAAAGTGTTTAGGGGTGCTTATAAAAGCTTTGTAACTAAACTCCTCAATGAGTAGATAAGAACTAAGTAGCTTCACAATAAATATGACTTGAATGCTCCTTTGAAACCTCCTTGAATGATAGAATTAATTGCTCTTGAGATTGGTAGATGGAAGGCTTGAGTTGTGTCTTGAATGAGCTTCATTTTATAGCTGAAAATATGGTCCAACGGTCACAAGGCTTCTTTCTAACGGATCTATTTTATCTCCAACGGATATAAGCTTTGTCCTCTTGTAATGTTGCAGGAAACCCTCTCTTGCGGTGTACCGCGGGAATGGTCCGGTGCACCGCGCAGATTCTTGAAGCTTACTGACGGGCTATCCTGTGCACCGCGCCTCTGGTCCGTGCCTTGGTCCGGTGTACCGCGCTTAGGTCCGGTGTACCGTGCAGATTTAAGAGCTTACTGACGGGCTATCCAATGCACCGTGCTTCTGGTCCGTGGTTCTGCGGTGTACCGCATGATTTGTCCGGTATACCGCGGAGCTGCTCTTTTGAATTTTAAGCTAAAGTCTAAGGGTAAGAACACAACTAATCTAGTGAGGGGTTTTGGAAAACATTTAAAGTGATATCAAAATGAATTTTAGTTTAAATGATGATTTGTCGAATATTAAAACGGGAATAAAAACAAGGTGAGGCTAACAATCTCCCCCTTTTTGATGTTTGACAAATCATAAACTTTTGAATATGCCTAAGATTAAGTTTTGATCAAAAACTCCCCCTCAACCTAGTCACTAGAGTTTTTATAAAAACTCCCCCTCACAAAATGCATTTGAAAAAGTTTAACTAAAATTTCTCCCCCTTTGTCAACAACAAAAAGAACAAGTGATATGATTTTTGAAAATATTTAAGCGGTAAAAACACATTTTGAAAGAAAAACAAGAGCAAAAGAAATAAATGGATAACAATTAGAAGCTTCAAAGATCCTATCACATCAAGAAAATATTAGCAACAAGAGAATATACACAAAAAGCACCAAAAAATAAAAAATGTAAGAAGAGAGGGTAAGAGAATTTGCATGCCAATCTCACACCGAATTTTCTCAAAAACATCTTGGGGTAAAGGTTTAGTAAAGATATCGGCTAGTTGATTTTCCGAAGTGACAAATTCAAGTACAATATCCCCTTTTTGAGTGTGATCACGGATAAAATGATGGCGGATTTCTATGTGTTTCGTTCTAGAGTGTTGAATAAGATTTTTGGTAAGATTGATAGCACTAGTGTTATCACAACGAATGGGAACACGATCATACTCTAGGCCAAAATCTAGTAAGGTTTGTTTCATCCAAAGAATTTGAGTCACACAATTTCCGGCCGCAACATATTCGGCTTCGGCCGTGGATAAAGCAACACTATTTTGTTTTCTACTAGACCAAGAAACAAGGGATTGACCTAATAATTGGCAACTACCACTAGTACTCTTCCTATCAAGTCTACAACCGGCATAATCGGCATCCGAATAACCTATTAGCTCAAAAGAGGTAAATCTAGGGTACCAAAGTCCTAGACTAAGGGTTCCTTTCAAATACCTAAAAATACGCTTAACGGCGCTAAGGTGGGATTCTTTAGGAGAGGATTGAAATCTAGCACAAAGACACACGGGGAACATAATATCGGGTCTAGAAGCGGTTAAATAAAGTAAGCTACCGATCATACCTCGATATAGTTTCTCATCAATATTCTTACCATCTTCATCTTTGTCTAATTTTGTGGATGTGCTCATTGGAGTTCCAATTTCCTTTGCATCTTCAAGTCCAAACTTTTTGATCAATTCTTTTGTATATTTGGCTTGATTGACAAAGATGCCATCTTTCATTTGCTTGATTTGAAGTCCAAGAAAGTAATTCAATTCTCCCATCATGCTCATCTCAAATTCCTTATGCATGCTTTTAGAAAAATTCTCACAAAGATTTTCATTAGTAGCACCAAATATAATATCATCCACATAAATTTGAACAAGAAGGATATCTTTTGAAGACCTTTTTATAAATAAAGTGGAGTCAATATTTCCTCTTTTAAAACCATCATCTAATAAAAATTTGCTTAATCGTTCATACCAAGCACGAGGTGCTTGTTTTAAACCATATAAAGCCTTTGAAAGTTTAAAAACATGATTTGGAAATTTTGGATCCTCAAAACCCGGAGGTTGTTTAACAAAAACTTCCTCGTCTATAAAACCATTTAAAAAAGCACTTTTGACATCCATTTGGTAAAGTTTAAAATTCATATAACAAGCAAAAGCAAGTAGCATACGAATAGATTCAAGTCTAGCTACGGGAGCAAAAGTTTCATCGAAATCAATACCTTCTTCTTGATTGTATCCTTGAGCAACTAACCTTGCTTTATTTCTAGTGATTATACCGGTGTCATCTAGCTTGTTGCGAAATATCCACTTAGTGCCAATGATAGTAGGGCCAATTGGTTTCTCCATTAATGTCCAAACTTTACTACGCTCAAATTGATTTAATTCCTCATGCATAGCGTTAATCCAATGATCATCTAACAACGCTTCTTTAATATTCTTGGGCTCAATTTGAGATAAGAACGCTTGATGAGCACATAGAGCAATAATACGAGAGCGAGTGGTAACACCTTCTTTTGGATCACCTAGAATTAATTCACTTGGGTGATCTTTGATATGTTTCCAACACTTTGGTAAATCCGTACTAGCTTCATTTGGTATTTGATCATTTTCCTTAGGAGATTCATCATGAGATTTTACTTCTTGAGTAGGAGATTCTAAGGATTTATCTTGTGGAGCATCTTCATGTAGTTCAACATCTACTACTTTCTTGATATTAAAAGGATTTGTCTCATCAAAGTCAACATGCATAGATTCCTCAATAGTACGAGTACGTTTGTTGAAAATGCGATAGGCTTTTCCCTTAGTGGAATAACCAAGAAAAATACCTTCATCCGATTTAGCATCAAATTTTCCCAAATAGTCCCTAGTGTTTAAGATAAAACATTTGCACCCAAAAACACGAAAATAAGCAATGGTTGGTGGTCTACCATTCCAAAGCTCATAAGGGGTTTTCTTAATAAGGGGTCTAATTAGAACTCTATTTAACACATAACAAGCCGTATGAACGGCTTCACCCCAAAAGTATGTAGGCAAGCTATGTTCTTTTAGCATTGTTCTAGCCATTTCTTGTAGAGTTCGGTTTTTCCTTTCCACTACCCCATTTTGTTGGGGAGTTCTAGGGGCCGAAAAATTATGCTCAATCCCAAATTCATCACAAAAATGCACAAAAGGAGAATTCACATATTCACTACCATTATCACTACGAATGCATGTAATAGAGTAGCCTTTCTCATTTTGCACCTTTCTACAAAGTTTTGCAAATTCATTGAAGGCATCACTTTTTAAAGCAAGGAACATCACCCATGTGAATCTAGTGTAATCATCAACAACAACAAAGACATATCTAGATCCTCCTAGACTAGTGACATCAACGGGACCAAAAAGGTCCATATGCAATAATTGAAGTGGCCTAACGGTGATGACCTTATTAATGGATTTAAAAGATGAACGATGTTGTTTACCAAGTTGACATGCATCACATAATTTATCTTTATCAAATTTGTAAATAGGCAAACCAACAACAAGATTTTTTCTAGATAATTTTGAAATTAAATCCATGCTAGCATGTCCTAAACGTCTATGCCAAAGCCAACTATCATTTACCACGGATAAGCATTTAATATGTTTACACATAAGACTCTCAAGATCAACAACAAAAACATTATCCGATCTTTTTGCAATAAACATAGTATCTAACTCATCATTTTTGAAAACAGCACATCTAGATGCTTCAAATTTAACACTAAAACCAACATCACAAAGTTGACTTATACTAAGCAAGTTAAATGAGAGACCCTCAACAAGTAACACATTAGAGATAAGTAAAGAGTTCATATTACCAATGTTACCTTTACCCAAAACGCGTTTCTTAGTGTTATCGGCAAAAGTAACTCTATCACCTTTTGTTTTATATAAATTTGTAAATAATGAAGGATTTCCGGTCATGTGTCTCGAGCATCCACTATCAAGTAGCCATATATTTTGCTTCTTGATGCTCAATCCCTACAAACAAAAATAATTTAAGCTTTAGGTACCCAATTTGGATTGGGTCCATGAGGGTTAGTGGATTTCCTTTTTAAGACCCATGTAGGCCTTTTCCAAATTGGCACAAGAGATCCCAAATCCAATAATTTACGATAGTAACAATGAGATGCATCATGACCAAGTTTTTCACAATAGGTGCAAGTGATAGAAGATTTTGAAGAGGATGGAATTGCATTTGAAGTTTTTGATTTTACAAAGACATTTTTCAAAGGTTTTTGATGAGTGAATGGATCATATCCAACACCACTTTTTTCACAAGCCATTCTTTGAGAACCTAAAATCAAATCCAAGTTTTCTTGCCCACTAGTAAATTTTAAAATAATAGCATTTTGATCAATAATCTTTTTCTCTAATAAAGCTTTTTCTCCCAAAAGATTTTTCTCAATAAGATGAAGTTTTTCATTTTCATCTATACATTCATCACAAAGATTTTGACAATCTTCCAAAGCTTTCAAAACCTCTTTAGTTCTATTTTTCTCAAATTCTAAATCTTTAGTTAAAACTTTGTTTGTTTCAATAGAATTTAAAAAATCATTATAAAGAGAATCAAATGCCTCATGAATATCTTGTTCACTAGCATCATCATTAGTTAAGGAGAGTTTAGATTTAGGAGTTACCTCATCATGATTTGCCATAAAGGCAAAGTGAGTAGTATCGGTATCATCATCCGACGAAGTATCTTCATCATTCTCAAGTTCTCCCATAAAGGCAACAAGATTGACATTTTCATTATCACTTTCTTCTTCCTCCGAATTTTGAGTATCCCAAGTGATATTAGCATGCATTGCTCTCTTAGGTTTCTCCTTTTGAAGAAGAGGACAATAGGTTTTGATGTGACCAACTTTCTTGCAATGATAGCAAGTGGGTTCATCTTGTTTGATAGCTCTATCATTCTTCTTGTACGGTGAGGAAGAACTTCCTTTCTTAGCAAAGCGTTTGTATCTCATGAATTTTTTCATATCTCTTGCTAACATAGCCACTCCTTCATCTTCACTAGTTTCTTCTTCATGTGAGTTATCTTCTTCACTTTCCTTCCTTTCTTTTCGTTCTTTTAACTTGGAACTCATGGCATGGAAGGCAATAGATTTCTTAATCTTCTTCTCCTCATCATCTCTTATCTTTTCTTCTTCAAGCACAAGCTCTTCCGTCATGAGGTTGCAAATGAGTTCATGAACCGTCATTTTTGAAAGATCTTTAGTGTCTCTTATAGAGTTGATTTTTGATTTGTATTTCCTTGGAAGAGCAAATAAGATTTTTCGGCATTGTTCTTTGTTGGTGTACTCTTGACCAAGAGTCTTCAAGGTGTTGACAATGTTAGAAACTCTTTGATGCATGGCATTTAAGGCTTCATCGGGCTCCATACGAAATAGCTCATACTTAGTGATAAAGAGACCAATCTTAGTTTCTTTGATATCTTCCGTTCCTTGATATGATAGCTCCAAGAGTTGCCACATTTCATGAGCGGAATTGCATTCACTAACTCTAGCGTATTCCGTGACACTTAATCCATTAATGAGGATGTTCATAGCTTTGTTGTTTTTGGTGAGTTTTGCTATGTCTTGATCATTGTAATCATCTTCATTTTTCACCTCCGTAGTACTACCCGTAACATAAGGAATATAAGGACCCTTCTTGATAGCAAGCCACAAAAAGTAATCAATTCCTTTGACGTGAATCTCCATTTTCTTTTTCCACCCAAAGTAGTCTTTTCCTACAAAAAGCGGAGGTCTAGTAGAACATGAACCTTCCGGTTGATTAGAATCCATATCGTATTAACTCTAGAAACGATTAAGTACAATAGAGCTAGGCTCTGATACCAATTGATATACTATATGCGTCCTAGAAGGGGGGTTGAATAGGACAATAGAAATTAATCGGCTAATTTTATTTCAAGCAAATAAAATTAAAAGCTAATTTGAATCCTATTGTATTAGCAAACTAAATAGTATAAAACTAGATAATTCTAAAAGACAATATTATCAAACTAATCAAGTAGGCATTTTATCAAGCATATAGAGTGCGGAAATATAAAGAGTGTAGAGATAGAATACGATACACAACGATGTATAGTGGTTCGGTTTCCCTACATCCACTACCTAAGGAAGCCTCCTTAGGATTTGCAAGATTCAACTAATCTTCGTAACTCTTAACCGGGTGAGATACAAACCCTTACAACCACTTCAAAAACCCTTTGAAGGAAATACACTTGTGTTATCACCAACACAAGGAACCAAGCATAAACCTATGCTCACACTACTCTCTTAATCTATTACAAGAACTAAGAGGAAAGGGGAAAAGTGTTTAGGGGTGCTTATAAAAGCTTTGTAACTAAACTCCTCAATGAGTAGATAAGAACTAAGTAGCTTCACAATAAATATGACTTGAATGCTCCTTTGAAACCTCCTTGAATGATAGAATTAATTGCTCTTGAGATTGGTAGATGGAAGGCTTGAGTTGTGTCTTGAATGAGCTTCATTTTATAGCTGAAAATATGGTCCAACGGTCACAAGGCTTCTTTCTAACGGATCTATTTTATCTCCAACGGATATAAGCTTTGTCCTCTTGTAATGTTGCAGGAAACCCTCTCTTGCGGTGTACCGCGGGAATGGTCCGGTGCACCGCGCAGATTCTTGAAGCTTACTGACGGGCTATCCTGTGCACCGCGCCTCTGGTCCGTGCCTTGGTCCGGTGTACCGCGCTTAGGTCCGGTGTACCGTGCAGATTTAAGAGCTTACTGACGGGCTATCCAATGCACCGTGCTTCTGGTCCGTGGTTCTGCGGTGTACCGCATGATTTGTCCGGTGTACCGCGGAGCTGCTCTTTTGAATTTTAAGCTAAAGTCTAAGGGTAAGAACACAACTAATCTAGTGAGGGGTTTTGGAAAACATTTAAAGTGATATCAAAATGAATTTTAGTTTAAATGATGATTTGTCGAATATTAAAACGGGAATAAAAACAAGGTGAGGCTAACAAAGGGTATTAAGCGTTTTCTGTTACGCCCCTACAACACGTGCAGTTAAGTGGAACCTCCACCCCTCTATTTATTTAGTTGAGTCTTGTTAGTAATTTATCTATGATTGCACACCACTTATATCACCTGAAGATTGGACCTTCGAGCAAAGGTGTCGGGTACCCGATCCACTAAATCGTTAGATTTGAAGACTCGAGTCCGGCGGATACTCTACGAGATGAAGGCATATATCCTAGAAGCAAATATTTAATGGTTACAAAGGATGGAATTAGAGTCATTGGTGTACAAACATTTAGAGTCGCTACGAAGACGAAGATCAATTGTCCATTTACCAGGAGAGGTGCAGATACCCGATGAGAAGAAATTCAACCAATGAGGAGTCGACATGTGAACATATCCATTAGGGAGATTTTGCTTATATATTGAGGTTCTGAAGATTTTCAAACATGTCTATTTTCTATACCAAATTTGAAACCTGTAAAAGATTGTCTTCAAATAGAGTCTCAAAGCAATCCATAGTTCATATATTTATATTGATTTGTTTTTAGCCCAAGCACTTACATATATTTATTCATCAAGGAGTACAAAGGTTAGGCTAGGTAGATTAGGCTTAATAGTAAAACATAGGGTTTACTCTTGGTCTAGTGAAAAAGTGTGATCTTCCATAGGTTATACAAGGATGGTCTAAAGATTGTGTGGTGTAAGCACAAGGCTTGAAGGTTTTAAAGATGTGTGAAGTAGTAGATCGTGAGTATAAATTGTATACTCGTGCTTGTGTTGTGATACACAAGTGAAAGGTTTCACGGGCTTGTGAAGTGACATAGTGAGTGTAGATTGTACACTCGGTCTATAAGTGTTGGTGATAACACTAGGAGTTTCTTCAAAGGCGGGTTTGAAGAGATTGTAAAGGTGTGTACTCTCACCTTTAAGAGATATGGGATATTCTAGTGGAAGAGTTTGAAATCCTAAAGATGCATAAACCTTAGGTGGTGGACTAAGCCCACTGGAGTCGAACCACTTTAAAATCTCTTGTTTGTCTTATCTTTCTTTATCTCTTTATTTTGTCCAGAGCAGTTTATTGTTTTATTGTCTCGGTACTTGCATCTTATCTTTAGGCATAAATCAATGCATGCTTAGTACTTTTTGCCTTTTCGATTCTTGACTAGTATTCTTATATTGAGTATATACACTAGGTGTTTGATAGAGTATTTATCTCATATATTATAACTCTTGTGTACCTCTAGCCAATCTATCTAAAACCTTTAAAGAGTTGAAAAAATTGATTTTTGTTAGAGTTTTTTAATTCTTTATTGATCATATCCACCCTCTGTTTAGGACTCTTTATTAGGTTTTATCCCTTCTATCGATTCAACGACGATGACAAGCCATAAAGTTTGTTTTAAAAAATTTGTTTCCAAGATTCCATACGTCAATCACCTTAAATTATTATTATTCTTTTCAGATTAGGCACAAATATAATATTGGAAACTGATTCTTTCCAATTTGAATACTCATAGCATGAACAATCGACAAAAAAATATTGAAGACACGCTTGGAAATGCTTATTTTAGAGTTAAAAAACATTTTTAAAATAAAATTAAAATACTAGTTAAAATTACTAAAAATATTTAAATTTAGTATCACTATAGGTGTTTTTAAATATATGTTTCTTCTAAAAATGTTTTTCAGGTCTAAAACATTTTTAAAGAGGTAGAATTTTCATCAAACTATCTAATTCTTGTGGGTCCTTTATGTTCATCAAACTAGACCAGTTACACTATAGTTTTAATCATTTTAAAAGTTTTGAGCAAAAATTTTAAATTAGCTATCCTTTTTTATGGACAAGAGTTATCTTTTATTAATTAGAGAAAATTTCTACTAATAATTAATTAAAAAATTGCTAAATTTATGAAAGAGATTTGTTTATTGATGTATGGAATAATATTTAAGAAAGAGAATTAATGATATATTTAAAAAGTTTGACTCAAATGGTTTGATGTTTTGAAGACAATATTCTTACTTTTTTTTAGTATTTTAATTATATTTAAATATATAGTGATTGAAAGATTTTTAAAATATATTTCAATATGGCACTTTATTTGATAAAAATATTAAACTTCACATATTTCTCAGATTCGTGGTTTATTAGAAACATATATAAAATTAATATAATATTATAAGAAAATTTAGTGTTTTATATATTTTTTTTAATTATATGATATAAACCGTGGTAGTATATATTTTAAAAATTTAAAAAGTCGGGTTTGAAGTTTCAAATGAAGAAGATGGTGAGCTGAGTTGCAGATCTTGAACAGTGTCGAAGCCATCACCCACCAGCGTCGAAGCCTTGCAGAGCTGAGCTGCAAGTTGTGAGTTGGAGCTCCATGTTATAGTTGCTCAACCATCCATATTTGAACAGAGGTAGTGGCTTACACGGGAAATGGTTGCTCTGATCTGAAAAAGTTCCAAAGGATTCAAACTCAAAGTTATAGTGGTTATGGTAGTTCGTGAGATTGAAGAAGAAAGATAAGCATTGACGTCACCCATGAATAATGTATATTATTATTATTTTCATATTTTTTTTACTAATTGGTGAGCTTTGTTTTTAATTTTTACCTATTAGTTATCTTTACTTTTTTTCACCATTTGATTAATTATCTTAATGTTTTTCATATAAATAAGTTCTAATAAATTAATTATTATGATAGTTATTTTAACTATAACTTTTTTACTTAATGTCGAGTTTAAAATACTTAGTATGTATTATTAATTAATATAGATGTAACACAATTATGCTCAGTATTTTAACTAGTGTGTCAATGTTAAAACGAATACACCCAATATTAAAACAAGTGTACTCAAAGCTAATTACTCGGTATTTAAACCAATTGTGATAGTTAATATTGCTACAAGTCATGAAAATTGTTCGTTAATCGTGATTAGATTCCTCCGCTTGGTTGAATCCCTGTTAGTTACTCGACTCAAATATATTACTTGAATAGTTACTAGTATCAAAAGATTAATCTTTTGTTTAATGAATTTTATATAATGTTGTTATTTATGTTATGTCTCTTATTTTGTTTTATAGTTAGTTGTGATGTTTATTCTTTTGTATAATGTTGTTGTAATGAATAAAATTCATTTCTCCGGAAAAAAAATTGACTCAATATTAAACTCAACGACAATACTCCTATAAGCGTTTAGAACAACAAAAAAAAACGACAATACTCCATCGATGATGTGTTCTTTTGCTCGAAAAATTTCTTAGTGGTACTGTCAACCACAATATTCAGTTGGCGCCTGTCAATGTCAAGTTTGAACTCAGATAATGATGAACATTCTTAGTTTATGGGTTAAATTTTAAATTGTGTCGAGTTATTCAAATATTTTGAGGTATCATGCAAGGCAATAGGCCTCTTAACATAAATACATTTCCACCATTTCCTTTTAATTTACAGATGCTACTCCCAAGCTAGTCGTAGGAAAATCCACAAAATCCGTTCCCAAATCCAGCTTTGATAACTACCATGCCTTCAACATAATATCAATATGGTATTGATTGTAAAATTGTATGATGTTATAGAACAAGAACAAACAAGATAGAGAAGAAGAAGAAGAAGAAGCGAGAAAGGAGAAGAAGTAAAGAAAGTAGTAAAGAGTAGAATAGAATCTTATTTCGTTAGAATGTTATTGTACATCTCGTATGGTTTATATACACAATGACTCTAACTAACTCTACAGCTGGATAACAACTCAGCTTCCATCTAACTTTCTTCTATTTGCACTTTAGTCCCTGTGCATTCTTTATTTGATATTTTGTCTATTACGATTTTATCTAACTCAGCAATAGCATTCCAAGATCCCCCCCCCAAGCGGAACGTGTATGTTAATAATCTTGAGCTTGGAGAGAATGTTATGGAATGGAAGATTACCAAGTGGCTTTGTGAAAATATAAGCAAGTTGTAAAGACGACGGGAAATAGAACAACTTGATCACTCATGCAGCAAGTTTTTCAAGTGTTATTTTGCAATCAATGTCAACATTTTTTGTTTTCTCATGTTGGACTGGATTTGTAGACATTGCAATGGCGGATTTACTATCTGAATATACTAGAGCTGGATGGTTAGTCATTAGAGCATATATGAGCAATTGCAACTCACAAGTGGTAGCTGGTAAAGCTCGAAATTCTGCTTCAGCTGAAGACCTACTGATTGTTGTTTGCTTTTTTCTTTTACAGTAGATGAGAGAATCACCAAGAAAAACGCAGAAACCAGTAATGCTACGTCTTGAATCAACACAGCTCGCCCAGTCACTATCGCAGTAAGCTTTGAGCTTAATATCTGAAGATGATGAGAAAAATAAACCTTGACCTGGAGTGAGTTTAATGTACCGAAGCACACGTTGAACAGCATTTCAAATGATTCATCAACGGTTTGGACAAGAAATTGTTGGCCTAACGTCCTTTTAATCTTGTTTTAATATTTGCCAAATCGTGTTTTACTTACCCCCGAAATAGTGCTTTATACTTGCCTTAACTTAACACTATTTATCCTTGTGTTTAACTTTATCTTTCAAGGAAATTGATTAGGTGGGTCGACATACCGCTCCTAGGACCTGTATACCGCCGGGAAAGAGTCGTTGCCCAACGGTCACAAGCCACGTGGATTTTTCCGTTGACTAGAAGACAAGCATGGCCGGTATACCGCCCATATCACCGGTATACCGCTCAAGGGTCAGAAATGCTTATAAAAGGGAGCTTTATCACATTCAAGAAACCACCTCTTACCAATCCAATTCTAATCATTCTTATACATCAATTAGAGGTCTCGAGCCAATATAGAATCAATCCAAGCTTGATCAATCAACTTGTTATATCTACTCAATCAAGGAGTTAGTCCAAGGAGCTTCAAAGTTCAACCAACTCAAGAGAAGTTTTAAGCTTAGAGTTATATCATCTCTTTAGAAGTTTATTAGCAAAGTTGTTTCACCCTTTAAACACTTACATTTATCCTCTTAAGTCTAGTTCTTGTAATAGATAGATTAAGAGAGAATTAGAGTATCGGGAGTATACTCGGTGTCCTTGTGTTGCGATAGCACAAGAGTTTGTCCTTTCGTGGTATCGAAGAGGTTGTAAGGATATTGTGTTCTCGACCCGGTTAAGAGAGACACGGGAGCTTACTGAAAATCTTGAAATCCTAAGGAGGCTTCCTTAGGTAGTGGATGTAGGGATAACCGAACCACTATACATCGTTGTGTACTTTCTATCCCTACTCTATTTACTTTCCGCACTTTATATGTTTGATTATATGCTAGTATAAATATCGTAATAATCTTTACCTAGTTAATCAAACCTATTTTCATCTTGAGTAGTAAGAGATTAGAAACTCGTTTTACTTGTATCACTTATATATCAAACCTCTAGCTTATCCATTGCAAAATCCCTTAAGAGTTTGATATATTAGTTGACTTAGAAGTTTCTCTTTAATACTTATAATTGTCCAAAATATTTTTAATTAGGCATTAATCTTATTAGTAATCCTATTCCCCCCCCCCCCCTCTAGGTCTTTCAGAAATGACTAAGACAATTGACTGAATAGAACAAATCAGGACGTGTGATGGTGAGGTATAATAGCCGACCAATCAAGCGTCGATAGGATGAAGGGTTGTCCATTAAGTCAACATCATCTGAAATTAAACGCAATGTCGATTCCATTGGAAAATTAGACGGCTTTGAGCCAAGCACTCCACATTCTGACAGTATATCAAGTGCAAATTTTTGTTGGCACAAAAATTCCTTTTGAGAAGCGAGCAACTTCAATTCCAAGAAAGTACTTGAGATTACCAAGATATTTGATTGTATATTGTTCATGAAGAAAGTGTTTAAGCGACGAAATCTCGGAAATCGAATTACTAGTTAAGATGATCATCTATGTATACAAGAATTGCGATGAAGGAATTCGAATTTCGTTTGATGAACAAGCTAAAATCACTGTCTGAGTGTGAAAAACCATAAGAAATCAGAGCGGAGGATAGCTTGTCAATCCATTGCCTCGAGGCTTGCTTCAAGCCATAAATACTTTTATTTAGTTTGCATACAGAGTTGGGTGGTGGTTTTAATCCTTGAGGAACAGTCATATACGCATCTTCATTCAGCTCTCCATGCAAAAATGCATCGTTGACGTCTAATTGATGAAGAAACCAGTTGTTTATAGAGGCTAGCGCAAGAATTAGTCTAATGGAAACTAATTTTGCAACATGTGAGAAGGTGTAAAAGAAATCTAACCCCTCTTGTTGATTATAGCCTCTAGCAACAAGGCGTGCTTTACGACGTTCTAATGATCCATCAGCGTTGTATTTAAGCTTAAACACCCACTTTGAGCCAATGGGGTGTATATCAGGAGGTGATGGAATAATAGACCAAGTGTTATTATCTTGTAAAGCTTGTAGTTCCTTATTTATAGCTTCCATCCATTCAGAAGATAAGGAGGCTTGTTTGAAAGAGGTGGGTTCAGTGAGAGATGAAATGGAGTTAACATAATGTTTATATGATGAGGATAATTTGTCTGAGCCGATGTGTAGGAGAGGAAGGTTGGGATATAAACCATGAAGAAGAATGTTGGCATATGTAATCTTTTAAGTATGTAGAAGGGTGTGTAGAGCGTGTAGATCTTTGTGACTGAGGTGGTGAAGGAGGTAGTGGTGGAGGTGGAAGATTGATGACTGGTTTTTTTAAAAAAGGTTCAATAAAAGGTGTGGAGAATGGAGGAAATAAGAAGGTGTGTAGAGGAGTGGGTGGTGTAGCAATAGAGAAGGGAAAGATAGTCTCATGGAACACAACATTTCCAGAAATAAAAACATTGTGAGTTGAGAGGTCAAAAAGCTTATAACCTTTGGTTGTAGGAAAGTAGCTTAAGAAGATGCACTTGGTTGCTCTTGGGTCAAATTTAGATCTTTGATTCTGCAGAGTAGAAGCATAGCAAAAACGCCCAAAAACTTGCAAGTGACTGAGATTAGGTGGTTTATTGTATAAAAGTTGATAAGGAGTGAGATTATTGAGGAGAGGTGTAGGTAACCTATTTATAAGATGAGCTACAGTAAGTATAGAGTCACTCCAGTATTATAGAGGTAAATTGTCTTGAAACGTTAATGCTCTAGCAGTTGTGAGAAGGTGTAGGTGCTTTCTTTCAACCAATCCATTTTGCTGAGGTGTCTCAACACAACTTAACTGATGGATTATACCTTTTTCTCTATAGAAGTTAGATAGCAGGAATTCAGGTCCATTGTCTGACCTTAGCACCTTGATCTTGGTTTTAAATTGAGTGCACACCATATTATAAAAGGTTGACAAATGTGTGCTGACTTCAGACTTTGCACACATTAAATACACCCAAGTGCACCTTGAAAAATCATATACTATAGTTAAAAAGTACTTGTATCCTGAATATGATTCTTGTTTAAAAGGCCCTCAAATATCACAATGTATGAGCTCAAAACATGATGTTGTTTTTTATACAGATAATGGAAATACAAGGCATTTTTGCTTAGCAAAATGGCAAGAATTGCATACATTTGATGGTAAAAACTCAATAGAACTGCACAAACTCTTAAGAACTTGTAGCTTAGCTTTAGAAGGATGTCCCAATCTAGAATGCCACAAGTCAAATGCTTCAGTAACAGTTGTAAACGATGTATGCCTTGTAATAGGTGTAGCTGAGTGAATGTAGTAAAGGCCTTGAAGCTCATAATAAATCCCAATCATCTTCTGAGACTTGTTTTCCTGAAGAATACTGTGAGAAGGAAAGAAAATGACATAAATATTTGAGTCCTTAGTGAGCTTAGATATAGAAAGTAGGCTATATTTAAACTTTGGGACACATAATACATTGTGCAAAGTACTATGTTTATTGATCCAAATACTCCTTTTATGTGTAGCTGAGATTAATTCACCATTTGGAAGAGTAACATGAGTATTGTCATGTCTAATATTACTTGTGTATAAAGAAGAAGAGAAAACAAGGTGATCTGTTGCACCTGTATCAAGAATCCAAGAAGAGGGATCAAGATTACCTTCTTAGGTTGAGACTTGATGTACAGCTGAAGTAGAGATAGATGTAGTAGTTGGTGAAGAATGTACCAAAGCCATTAATTTGCTTATTTCTTCAGGGGTGAATATATAAGAAGGAGCAATTCTTGATTCTTGAAGACAAAGCTCCTCCATAGCTGCATAATTTGCTTTTACATTGTAATTTTTCGAATTTTTGAGATGAAATCTCTTGTCCTTAGGTCCTTCCCATCCAACATGATAGCCATGTAACTGGAAGCAAGTTTCAATAGTGTGCCCTGTGTAACCACAGTATGTGCAGAGCATTTTTTTCTTTAAACAAAAGAGTTTTGTTTAGTACAGCTTAAGTATAAAAAGAAGTAGCAGAAGAATCATGAACAAGATTAGTTAGCTTTCTTCGACTCTCTTCTTGACTCAACATAGCAAAGATTGAATTAACACTAGGAAGAGGATCCATTAACAATATTCGGCATACAATTCATTCAAACCTATCAAGAATTTTATCACAAAATCATGTTGTTGTCGTTTAATAAGAATCTCAAACAATCTGCAAGTGCAGAGATTCATATGACCACAAGAACAGCTAGGAAATGGTCTAAAATGAACGTGTTCATCCCAAATTGTTTTGAATCGAGCAAAATACTCAGAAATTGAGTCTGAATTCTGAGAAATGGAGCTTAAAACTTTTTTAAAAGATACAAAACACGAGTACCATTGCTCTGAGTAAAACGAGTTTTGAGTTCTTTGAACAAATCGTGAGCTTAATTGACATATAACAAACTTCCACGAATTTCCTTAGAAATTGAGTTTAATAACCAAGATAAAACCAAATTATTTGTTATATTCCAAGCCGTAAATAAAGCTAAATCAGTAAGGGGAGGTTGAAGAATATCACCATTAATAAAGTCGAGTTTGTTTTTAACAGAGAGAGCTATCTCGATCGATCTTGACCACGATAGATAATTGTCGTCGGTGAGAACGTCGGAAACGAGAGAAGCCCCGGTGTTCTCACTTGGATGAAGGTAGTATGGGCTCGAATAATCCTCAGAGAAGGAGGTGGTTGTCGCCGTTGATTAAGGCCGTAGAAGCTTCAATAGATTGTAGTGCGTAAAAGGAATAGACTCACATCTAAAATTGTATATTGTTATAGAACAAGAACAAACAAGATAGAGAAGAAGAAGAAGAAGCAAGAAAGGAGAAGAAGTAAAGAAAGTAGTAAAGAGTAGAATAGAATCTTATTTCGTTAGAAGGTTATTATTCAGCTCATATGGTTTATATACACAATGATTCTAACTAACTCTACAGCTGGATAACAACTCAGCTTCTATCTAACTTTCTTCTATTTACACTTCAGTCCCTATGCATTCTTTATTTGCTTGTCTATTACAATTTTATCAAACTCAGCAATAGCATTCCAAGATTAACTTTACCCCTGTAAAATTTTATTGGTTTCAAAATAAATACCACTTCTGAACATCTCCTTAATGTATGTTTAGAATGTATGTAAACCTGATTTGGGTTTTTGGTCAAAACCAATGAACAACTTTCTTTTGCATTTTACCCTTATCCCCTACAATATCAAAATAGAGCACAGAATCCCCGTGGTTTCAAATGGGGGTTTCCGTGCATCACTTTAGTTCCAAAGGAGGGGTTAAAAGGCACATTTACTGTAAACCATGAGGGCATAAAATACAAAAAGGCCTTCCATAAACTTGCATCTTTCTACAACAAAAGCATAAAAAGATAGTTTTAACAACCACAATCATCAATATTTACACTACACACCTTTTTGTCAGCCTAAAGAGTTCATGTGTTTCCATCAAACACCTATCCGAACGGATCACATTACATGATAAGATAATACCCAAAAACTAGATAAAACTTAAAATAAGAGGAAAAGTTTACCTCTCATACATTAACCATATTTACATTACATTACAAAAGCTCTTTTCGCCTCACTAAGTTAAGATTGAGAGAGATTGTTCTCGGAATGAAGAGATCTATTAGCACGACGAAACCACGTAGTGAATGCACTGATTAAGTGACCACATTCTTCAACATTTCTAGTGGAAAAGCTAAGACATTGTTGTAACAACTCTTGTGCATCGGATAATGAAAGAGTTGATATGATGGTCAAGAATGTCTTTTCAAGTTCTAAGTAAAGTGATCTGTGACTTGATATGTGTGACACTGCATCTTTACACACGATTAATACTGGTAGCCAATCTTCAACTAGCCCCATTCTAACCTGTTGGTGTAATTATCACGAGGACTGATAGTGTAAATAAACAACAATATACTACTATAAAGGGGATGAATTAATAAACAAACCTTTCTAGGAGCCAAAATATTTCCAGTAGCAACAGCTTCAGCAAGTTTACTTGTACATCTAAGTACAACAGCAGGAAGGCCTGGAACAATATTCCTCCATGCATCATCACGAAACGCTCTCTGTAAATTTGCGGTAAAAGAAGCTTGTTGACTCCATTCTTTCACAGCTTCATCTGCTACCTTTAACTCAATCATCCTCTCAATTAACCATAACAAATGCTTACCATTAGTCAACGCAGTATGCAAATTCAACCTCTGTATTGCCTCGGTCTCGTTATGATCGCCTCTGAAATCTGGACTGGAATATTCCTCTAGAGATTCCTTCACAACTTTTAAACTCACATCAAATGCCCTATCTAAGACTCTCTTAGCTGATTCTCTAGACGAGAAATCTCGTAGTAGTTTCGCTACGAAAGATTTTGCAAATACCATGTTTGGATGGTTATGAATTGCTGAGAGGATTAATCCGTGAAGCATTTCTTCGGATGAATCGTGTTTTGAAGGGGAAAACCGAGCTAGAAGCTCTTCGGCTTCTTCATTTCCTAGAAGAGGGATTAAAGTGAGGACTCTTTTCTCTTCTTCTTCAGTCCATGGCACGGCTTCTAGAAGCTTTACGCAGGCTTTTACACAATCTTCAAATAGTAAGTGTAAAGCTATAGGGAGTAACGATAAAGCTTTTGAAGCCGAATTGATGACGTCGGTGAAATCACACGTGTACAGGAGTTGGAGAACCGTTAAGTGATTGTTGATTGAATCGGAAGTTGGGGATACACCTAGGTTGAATCTGTGTATGACCGGTTTATGTGGAACGACGTCGTACGTGGAACCGGAATCATCTCTTTGCCAGCGGTCGGATAATAGAGCGGCGAAGTACTTTGACCGGCGAAGGATATCGGAATGGAGATAGATCTGGATATCTGACTGGTCGATGGATTCGGCGTCGTCGGAGACGAACGGACTTTCGATGTAGAGACGGAGGATGACGTCTGCTGTCGTGGTATCGTTGAAGTTGGAGCGAGAGGAAGAGGAGGAGGAGGAGGAGGAGGAACGGTTGGAGGAAGGTTTGTGAGGGCCGTCGGTCAACGATACCTCACCGTGTGAAGGTTCGATGATCACGGCCACGGTCGAGGAGCCGCGGCTGCCACCTCCGACGCGTTGTCTCTTCTTTGGTAGGCCGGTACCACCCAGCGTCATATCTACGGCGAAGGGAAGGATGTGAATTGGAAATTTTTCCAAAAATATGGATAAGAATGGACACGTCAAATTTAAGATGAAGATTAAAATGAAAGGACATCTATCGGGCCCACGTGTCTAGGGCCTAAAATATTCGAGTTTAGACAAAGTTCACCAAGTAAAATCATATGTGACCGTAATATTCTGTAAACTCTAGGATTTTCGACCAAAAAACAAAAAAACTCTAGGATTTGGTATAGACAAAGTCCATATATATGGATTGGATAGATCTTTTGAAATAAACGGACCATCAACTAACCCCTCGACCTTCTTGGGCCATTTGTGTGGGATGAAACTTTTGGAAGCCCAATTTTGTTATGAATTCGACATTCCAAAAGACTTTTGTGAATGAGTAAAGATATATATCACCCTTTTTTGCTTCACCCATGTATCGCCTCCTACGTGGAGGTTTTAAACACCAATAAAAATGTTTCTCTCTCTTAAATGTTTATTTTCTCTTTCCTTTATTTAATGTCACTTTAGATGACACGTAGGAGGTGATAAATGGGTGAAGCAAAAAGGGGTGATATATAGCAATGCTCTTTGTGAATAATCAAATAAATAGTTAGGTGTGAATTTTCACCGAGTTTGTAAGTAAATTAATTTTCGATAAGGTTAAAATTTTATCAACATGTCTTCTTGCAAGATATTTTGATGCAAGAGTTTTAGATATGGTCAATGAGAAGTAACAAGCCATATGTAAAGTCATAAGATTGGGTAATTCGACAATTCGATATTATGTTATATAAGTTTAAAATTTTATCCTAAATCTAGTTGATGATAAGAGGAATAACCTCATTGAGAGGACATAAAGTGTCATCGGAGCTATTCGTGTGATCCGAGTAATGTGTATTTTTTAATATAATTTTTATATTAACTTTATACGTACACCCTCGATATGTCACTACCACAAAAATAGGTCAGTGCACCGAGGAGTAGGAGATCTCACCCCGTTCATTCTTCGACGGTCAAGTTAGTAACTATGGAGACGAAAGCCTTCTTATAACCAAATATAATCTTGTAGAAACGTAGTATTAAACCTTGTAAAACTGCATACTTGTATGAAAAAGGAAGGTGGTATTAATTAATAAAGGAGACAAAATCGTCTATAGTGGATAAATATGGAATGTTATTGTTGAATATCTACCTTATCTCGTCAATTAGTTAATTGCTTGAGAGATCGTTAGTCTACTGCTCATGAAATTACTTAACACGTGGCCACATGTATATAAGAAGTAATCGCTAAATTAACAATGAAATTTAAATCCTCAAGAAGCCAGGGTCAATTTTTTAACCCTGGATTGATATTGTCTTCGCTTCATTTTCTTGAGATTTGAGATAAATCCATGGAGGTCTTCAAGTGGTTCGAGAAATGCTAATGGGACTTTTGAATTTCTTGAAAATCTCATATCCTTGCTATAGGGGAAACCAATAAATACATATTCTATGAAATAGTCCTGAAATTAAATCTGAACACATCACGAGCATACTACAAATAATCACTTCTTGTAAGAAGTTTTGACGCAAAGTGTTTTTTATACAAAAAATTGAAGATATTACAGTTGATATTGAGTATCCTATTATCAAAATTATAAGGATTACAAAAAAGTAATATACTATTGGTCTGTTGGATATCATTTAAGTTACATCATTATTAAAAAAATTATGGATTATTGCCTAAGAAACACCTCAAGTTAGAATTAATTCTCTCTCACCCCAGCCATCATTTTTTTGCCCATAAAAGGCACACATATTTTTGCTTATTCATTTTCTTTTCCAATAAAAGAGTCGTTTGAGTTATGGGAAGCTTCCCACTACTCAAGCGTTAAGTAATGGGAAGCTTCCCACTACTCAAACTTTGAGTAATGGGAAGTTTCCCATTACTCGTTGTTCTTTAAAAAAGACGGTGCCTTTTATGGGCAAGGGTGTAAGGTGGCAGGTGTCTATTGGGCATTAACCCTTAAATTATCCCTTAGATGGATAAACTAACAAAATGAGACAAAATAATAAATCAGTAAATGGAATCATATGATGAATCCATTAAACATCCATTAAAGAGTGATAAAAAGTGATGCGATTTAATGTGATATCTAATTTACTCTTATCGAAATAAAAAAGAGTAATATTATATGTCATCTCTTTGCTTCACTACTACATCGCCTCATATATGTCAACTAATGTGGTATTAAATATAAGAAAGGAAAAATGAATAATTAAAAGAGAGAAATAGTTTGATTGACTTTTAAAACCTCCACATGAGAGGTGAAATAAGGATGAATTTAAAAAAAAAAATGTGATTGGATTAGATGCAGACTCCATAATACACTCAGTAACAAATTAGGTAGTGGATTGGATAACTAAAGTTTCTTTTCTCGTACCATTATTGAGTGCCAAATAGTAATTCGGGTTAAGCACATTTAACCTTATTTGTGTTTGGTTTAAGGTTTTGTATATATATATGTAAATTTGGTTTTTATAATCATTTAATTTAAATAAACCCATCCCTTGATTAAGGTTATAAATGAATTGTTTTTTATTGAAATGAATTGAGCTGAGATGTTCAGTTGTGTTTAATTAACAAAAAAATTAAACGAGGCAAACTCATATTTAAATGATATGAATAGGTGTCCAAACTTGTTTTTCAACTTCTGAAACTAATTCAAATGACATTTTTTAGAACTAAACGCATACTTAGTGGGTCCTGGGTATTGTAAAATAATGAGAATAAAATAGAGGAACCACAATACCGCAAATGCACGGTTGTCCAAGTAATACTCCGATAAATCGGGTTTCGTTCGCAGGGACAGATAGTTACAACTCTAGTATTAATCATATAGTAGGAATAATTGCTTAACGAAAAAATAAATGGTAAGATTTTTGTTTTAGTTTTCTAAAACTAAAGATGCAATTAAAATAAATACTAAATTAATTAGCTGAAAAGAAATTAAAGCAAGTAAATGAGTTGGAGCAAGAAGAGAAGAAGTATTTGAGTCTCGCAAGGGTTTCACCTAACCTACCTAATTAATGCTTTTGTTTAAGGGCTAAACTGGTATTATTGTGTTAGTCGGGACTCTAATCTCTCCTAACCCCCGTCAAGGTGGACTTAGGAGTTATCCTACGGTACTATAAACCCCGTCAGAGCGATTATATCTATTTTCGAACGGTTAAGTCTCTTACCTCATTGGTTGCATGGTTAGTCAAGCCCGGCAATGTCATTGACAAATACTACGCCTCTATTATCTAGGTTCGTAATTAAAACCCCTGTCAAGGTGATCACTTTGCCACTTAAGTGAATAGCCTAATACTAAGCCCTAAGTTTGATTCATGACTTCAAAATTAGTTAATGAAAATGAGATAATAGCCAACACAAAATACCTAATTTAATTTAAATAATTAAATCCCAAATTCAGAAAACAAGAGTTAAATAGAATTGGGTTCAACACATGTGGCGATTCTCAAGTATATAATGAAATTAGTTCTTAACGAAATTAAAAAACTGAAATAAAATAAAAGGTGTTCATATTCAATTACAGAAATAAACGAAGGAACCTAACTGGGCGGTTGGTTTGACTGTTGATGGAAGAAAGGAATTCTTCCAACTCTAGCTTTTACTTTTACCTTCTGCTTTGACTCTATCTTGAAGCGTATGAAATAATCTGATAAGTGGTATGTAGAAAAAGAGTCTAAAGGCCTATTTATAATAAATAGAAGGAGTGAGCTTTTTACTTAATGCATATAATTAAAATAATAAAAAGCCCAAACCCATTCTTTTAATTTCCATAACTAGTGTGCAGCCTTAGTAAAACAGTTATAACTTTTGCATATCAACTCCAAATCGACTCATTCAAGTTGTAAAATATTCCTAACTCATAAAGGTAGATTCCTTATGTCACGACAAAAGGCTGAATCAGTGTTTAACTGGCTCGTAAATAGCAATTAGTAACAATCTTTCAGATTTGCAGCTTTCCTAGTCAACTCTTCGAGATATCTTTTCCCGCCTTTGACTTCTCCGCTCGATCTAAGACTTTAATTCTCGATTCTTCTCCTTGTCTTGGTGTTTCCTAGCATCCATGGACCTATAAACTTCGCACTAAAAACAAACCATTTAACGTACAAAAGCTCTAAAAATAAAATATTATAAATCCAAGGAGAGAAAATGAAACTATAACGAAATAAGCCTAAAATTCTATCATATAAGTCAAATATTCACCTAAAATGATGCCTCCTAAGGACATATAATTAGAACAAAAAGGGAGACATCAATACTTCATATATGATTTGGGTAAAGTCTAGTTGTGGAGATCGGCGACGGTGATGACGATAAATTCCTTAATGTTCGACGAAAAACTCCGTCGATTTATGTATCGGTGTGGAGAAACTAGAGCAATTTATAATTTTTGTTATATTTAGAGTGACAAAAATTCAAATTTTTTTTTAAAACACAACAAGAATTATAAACTTATAATTATTCAAATCTATCCTTACTAATACATAAATCCAAAACTATTTAAGGAAAATTACGAGGGTTATTTTCAAATTATTTATTTTTAATGATTTATGCTATTTAAAATATTTAAAAAAATAGAAGGTCAATTTTGAATTTTTCGAATTTATTGTTTAAAATTATAATTTAATATAATTTAAATTAATAAAAAATAACTAAAAAATAATTAACGAAAAAAATAGACGAAATTCGTTAGTAAGAGATAAACTAACACGAAATTTTGTAAAGGAGGAAAAAGACATGATTTATAAAATAGGAGGTAAATCTACAAACAAATAATAATAAGGGGGTTTGAGAATATTTACTCACATATATAACTAAACACAATTTTCAATTTAATGTAACAATTCTAAAATAAAAACTTATTCTTAAAGTTAATTTCTTTTGGACAAATAAAACCAAATATAATATATTTAATATATAAAAAGATAATCTTAAAAAAATTAATCTGCTAAAGTGATAATGGATGAAGATCTTGTAAAAAAAAAGAAAAAGGAATGGAGGCCTTAGAATTCAATTTCTAAACTTCAAATTCTGAAAAATTTATTAACGTAAAAAGTTTCAAATTTATACATTTATGTTAATTGTTTTAAAAATTGATATAAAAGTGAAAAAAAAACTTAAAGAAAGAATTATAAAGTTTCGAGTTTTTTATCTAGTGGTTCTTGAAAACAACTCATATGGACGGGGGACCTCTCCCCCTTGTTTCATTTTTCTTATTTTTCTCTTCAGAGATTCACACACGGGGGACCCCTTGTCGCTGAAACTTGAGAAAGAGCTTCCATGGCTTGCGAAAGAAATCCAATTCACTGTTGCTTTCATGTTTCTCCGTTTTGCAAAGAATAAGATGAACAAAGCTAACTTAGGTGACAAAAATGGCTTCAGGCATTAATGGCTTCGGAGATTCTTCTCAGGCGAAGGACATAATGGCTTTAGCTTGCCGTTAACGGCTTCATGACTTCTTTAATTCAAGAGAGAGAGAGAGTGAGAGGGAGAGAGAGAGAGAGAGAGAGAGAGAGAGAGAGAGAGAGAGAGATGAAAAGAAGCTTCCGAGCTGGTGTTGCCTAACGTGTGATAAAATAATAGAATAAAATATATATAAACGATGCACAAATCACCCTAGATAAGCACGGTACTGCAAGTATTACAGTACGTATGCAAGTTTTAATGATAAGAAAGTTCGTTCTCAGGGACTTAGTATGTTACACGAATGAGCAATAATTAAGAGTAACAAGTAATTATTTAAAAGACAAAAAATAAAGATGAATAAATTGAGAGATAATTAATTAAACTAATGAAAAGTAAAGACATAAATAAATACGAAGAAATATGAGATGAGAGATATAACTTAGGTTTTGCTAGTATGCATTAATCCTTCTAATTCTTTCGATCAAATTCTAGCTAATAAGGGAGATAATAGCTCTTAAATACTTAGCCCTAGACCTTGAGAGAGACTAGGGGGGCTACAACACAACCACGAGGCAACCTAAACTTAGGGTTATCAAGCGCTGCCAAGGCCCTAAGCAATTCAATTCCAAACATGGTGATAGTGGTTAAAACATACCCTAGTGACTATCTTGGTAGAATCGGTGTTGTCAGGACCAATATCGGACACTAGACGTTATGTGGTGTTTCAATAATTAGACACCCTTTCCGAGAAACCATCTAGCTACTATTAAGAAAGCCTAAAGTGACCAGGTTTAGGACATGCACTAATTCAAAACACATAAACAAATATATGGGTAAGTAGCTAATATCAAATTAAAACATATAATTCCCAAAGAAACCTAGATAGAAAGAAAATAGAATTCATAGATTATACATAATGCAAAACCCAAGCTATGGGAAATTAGTTCATACCTGAAGGAAATAAACTAAAATATTGAATAAAAGACTTCATCTTGCTCGCTACAACAACTCTAATGATATAAACCCTAAGGACAAATTTATGTGAGGCAAGGATGATTTACAAGTGATATAAGGGTGTATTTATAGGTGTTTAGAAGACCTAATTAGTTTTCTTGGAGTAGAAGACAAGTAATGGACTCCAAGCCCAACTTAAATTCGTAACCCTAAAATATAGAAAAGGTAACAATCAGCCACGTTTTTTTTGGGTCATAAATGCTTCAATACTTATCTGTTTGATGCGTTCCAATAGTCGAAACTGATCGTCTCGGAAAGCTCTTTAACTTTGCTGCAGACCATTCTTCCAAAGTCCTGGCCAATCTTGAGATATAAGCCTTTTTGTGGTCGTGAGTGCTGGAATTCAGATTTATTTGACAGCTTTATCTTTCCATATCCTAGCTTTTCCTTTCTTTTCTCCAATTATCATGTATATCTTCTTTCCTTTATCTCTTAGAATTGTCTTGGCATATAATTAATCTCCATATATTTCTTTAAAGCTTCACACTAAATAAATAATTAAATCCAATATGCTCTAAAAATAATAATTCATTAAATCAAGACTAGATATAGGAAAGTGCACTATATCATGTGAAAATCGAGTATTTAGACTTCTAAAACACTAAAAATGATATCTCCAACTAAGATTAAATCATGACAAATGAGGAGACATCACGAGCTCGTCATCTGAGTAGCAACCATGACGTGCTCGAAATCCTTATTTCGAATAAGGGAGATTATCTTCTGCAACTGAGAGCTCGTGATCTAACTCGGAGAAGCGAGATCTAACTTAGGCGAAACTCCGGCTAAGAACTTGATCTATTTTCGTGGGTCATTCGTGTGCTCAATTCATCCAAGTACTCAAGCAATTGTTGGGTTGTTTTGCACATCGAGTGGGTTTAAGCTTTTCTTTTTCTTTTTTTCCCTCGATGAACATGAGGTGGCACATTTATGTACTTTTTATTTTTCTTTTCCTTTCTTGTTCTGTATTAATTATTAAATTTTATTAATAAATGTAATTTAGTCTATTTTTCTACTTTTCTCCATTTATGTAAATAATTCTTGTGTTATTATTTTTTTCTACCTTTTCTTGGTTAATTTTGATTACTCAGTGTTTTTTGGAATATAATTTAGGGGATTCACTGAGCATATTTAGTGTGTTCCCTCGATATTCAGTAATTTTCACATTTACTTAGATGATTTTTTTCCAATACTCAGTGAATTTTCCATCAATACTCAGTGAATTTTCCATCAGTACTCTGTGAATTTGTCTGATTACTCGGTAAAATATTCGAGCACTTAGTAAAATATCTGAGCACCCGGTAAATTTTATAGCACCCATTAAAATTTTCTAGCACCTAGTAAAATCTCCGAATATTAAATAAAATCTCCAGCGATGGTTGAAGCTGAAAAATATCGATATTCAGTAAGTTGATACTCATGATTCACTAATTTGATGATTCTGATTTTTGTTGTATGCGATTTTTTTATGTGAAGGTATTTTAAAATTTAGCCACTTATAAAATTAAATAATAGCCTCCTTGAAGAAAAATTTATTTATATTTTTTTTTAAAACCACTAAGTTTGTTTCCACTAAGTTTTTCTATAAACCTTATATGACATTGATCCTAATTTTTATTTTTGTTTTTTAGTCACAACTTTTATTTTTAATTCATGAAAGCGACGTGAGTACCTATGTAGTCCAGCATAGCAAACACTGTCACTATCTCAGCTATCTGTACTCGGGCTATTTTCGTCATCTCAATCTCAGTTTGTCTTCACGACTGCTCAGTGGCTTTCCCGTAATATTTGCGAAAAACTTGGACACTCTGGCAATCTAGAATTTATCAGATATTTATAAACTAGTCCCTTTCTCTCTTAACGTGTTACTTAAACCTCAAAGGCTTCATTTTTTCATGGTTTTTTGAGCTCAACGCAGAAGAAACAGTGACGTCATCTTTCATTTCGCTTAGACAACGGCGACACCATTTTCTCTTTCTACGGTGTTAGCTCGCCGGAAAAATGGTGGTTTCCGGCGACGAGAAGAAAATCGGAAACTCTTCATCCAACTTTTTTACTTCTGCTACGCCAATACTAGGGCTTAAACTCTACGTCATCATCGCGGTGACGACGCTGATCACGGTAGCTATTATCGTACTGATCTTCGTGTTTTCCCGACTGAAATGGAACTCAAAACGGCGACGTGCCTCAGTGAAGCATAACACCGACGTCTCGCCTGAAGTTCATTACGAAATTCCTCCTGAAGCTAAACATTCCGATCCCGTCGAGGTTTATAATTACACTCAAAAAGAGCAGATACAGATACTCAGAGAATCTACTGTTACTGAGTCGGAGATAAGGAAAAGCTCAGAGAGCAATGAGTCGAGTATAAGCCGAAGCAGGAGCGAGACGAGTTCTGGGATATCGGCTTCAACTTCAATGGTTGAAGGGATGAACATAGGATGGGGTCGGTGGTATAGTTTAAAGGAGCTAGATATTGCGACCAATGGATTTGCTGAACAGAGTGTGATCGGAGAAGGTGGATACGGCGTCGTCTATAGAGGCATTTTACAGGACGGTTCTATAATTGCTATTAAAAATCTTCTTAACAATAAGTAAGTTTCCATTCATACAATTTTAAACTTCTTAAAATTTAAAAAAAAAGGATAACTTTGGATTGTTATACATTAGCTTTGCAATTCTACCCCTACACTGGGGTATGTTTGCACTTTTTTCAATATCACGGGTATTTTTGCTACCATTTCAGACACAATGGGTATATTTAACTATTTCGTATACCAGGGACCACCGGTGCAATTAACATGCAATCTTTGGATAATTTTCAATTTACCTCGATTCTTTGGGTTCAGTTTTTCGTGTATTTTGTGTTCGGGCTTTTAATCTATTTATTTTCCAAATCGGGCTTTTAATTGAGTTCTTCAGTAACTAGTTGTATTACTGCATGTTACTTTGATTAATTTTTCCTTTTGAAACACTGTCAAAGCTTCTTAGATCTGAAATTAAGTAACGTAAAATGTGCCTTAAACTCACTATTGTCTTATTCTACAGATTAATACTTAATTAATCAATGAAATTAGTAAGCTATGTTTTGATAATTGTTTTTTGTTCTTTTCTTATCTTCTATTCTTTTGCCTTTGTATTCATGTCAACTGTTGATTTAATTGCACTGTTGATCCCCCGTGCTATGTGAAATACCCAAATATATGTATGTGTTCCAAAAATAGCAAATATACTGTGCTGTCATTCCGAAATGCCGCACCATTGGTACTTTCTGAAAGGCACACGGGTATATTTTCCGTAAACACATGAACAAGGACCAATTGTGCAATTAACTATATTTGGGACCACGAAAAATAGTGTGATATCTATTGAAGTGTTTGAGGGTGATAGTAAGTGGGGTTTGAGACAATGATCAATAGCATCACCTACTACACTTTCACATACATTATTCTTTGACAAGTAGGTGCATTCATTACTTCATTTAAGATATTGCAGTGTAAGTGTGTGTTTGTGTCCCACTAATTCATACAACATGTTACTATCAGTATACTCATTTTTGTCATAGATATATTTCTGAGTGGAAAGTATACCGTGTAAATTGCACTATTGGTCCCTCTAATTGTGCCACACTAATGATTGTGATTATTTGTGTACAGAGGCCAGGCAGAAAAGGAATTTCAAGTTGAAGTTGAAGCAATAGGGAAAGTGAGACATAAAAACCTTGTGGGTCTGATAGGATATTGTGCTGAAGGAGATAGAAGGTAAATATTACAATATAGGTCCCTAAGTATGCAAATATTACACTATAGTACAATAATGACTTCATCTACAGGTTGCTCGTGTACGAATATGTTGATAATGGGAATTTGGAGCAATGGTTACATGGTGATGTTGGGTCTAAAAGTCCTCTGACTTGGGATATTCGCATGAAAATTGCAATTGGGACTGCAAAAGGGTGAGAATTCTAATACTATCTATTTTGGGATCTATAGTTCATTTTGTGAATAATATAAGGACCTCTAGTGCAATTAACTCAAAAAATCCTTGGCAGACTTGCTCATTTGCATGAAGGATTGGAGCCAAAAGTTGTCCACCGCGATGTTAAATCCAGCAACATTCTTCTTGACAGAAAGTGGAACCCAAAAGTATCAGATTTTGGACTCGCTAAGCTTTTAGGATCCGAGACAAGCCATTTAACAACACGTGTCATGGGAACTTTCGGGTTTGTTCTCTTATTTTTATGTTTTAATTGCATTTGCATGTATAGTCCATGTGTTAAAAAAATGCCATGAAAGGTCACTGGTCAATTTTTTGTTCTCCAGATATGTTTCCCCTGACTATGCGAGTACTGGTATGCTTAACGAGGGGAGCGATGTTTACAGTTTCGGTATTTTACTTATGGAAATAGTTACCGGGCGGACCCCAGTAGATTATTCCAGACCACCCGGAGAGGTATTTTTTCTTTTTTCTTTTAATAAACAATAACGTATAATAATAATTTGATTATATGAAATTTACAGATGAACTTAGTTGATTGGTTTAAAGGACTTGTAGCAAGTCGAAGAGGAGAAGAACTGGTAGATCCTCTTATCGAAGTTCATCCTCCAGCGAGAACTTTGAAACGCGTATTATTGGTGTGTCTTCGGTGTATAGATTTGGAAGCTAGTAAAAGGCCAAAGATGGGGCAAATTGTACACATGCTTGAAGCTGAAGAGTTTCCGTTCCGTAGGGTAAGGGAGTAAATAAACTTTAATTAACAAATTGGATAATTTTCTTAATTAACCATTTCGTGTACAGGAAATTGCTGAAAGAAGTAGAATTCCACCTATTTCACCGGTATCCCGGGACGTGGTTGGTGAAGAAGAAAGTTCGTCTACATGGAGGAGATAAGATATCACTATTTTTGCAGAAGGCACTACACCTTTATTATTTGTTGATGAAATCCTGTTACTTTCTCCATTCTTGAATGTTACCATTGCACTTATGTTAATATTTATTGAGTAAATAACTTATTTGGTCCTTTTTCTTTTTTACAATTTAGTTACTTCATCTTTTAAATGTGATATTTTAGTCAGCTTAATGAGGTTAGTTTGATGCGGTTGCCACAGCTGGTTTGGGTAGTTCGTAATTACCATTTTTTTTGGTCGCAAGTTCGGAACCACCATAGACATTTTAATTTGTCGCATTTTTTACTATTTACTATGGACCACCTCCAAGTTATTTCATATAATTTTGGTCTTTAGAGTTTGGATGGTGAACTTATTTCATGTTATTCGTTCAAGCAGAGGATCCGAAGTATCCGCCTTAATGAAAAAAAGATTGATTTAGGAAAAGTATCATAAAAAAATCGATATACAAAATGAAATGTAATATTGGCAAGTTTTTTGATGTCATAAATGTTTTTTCTTAATGTCATGTAGATTTTTTTCTGTAAACTATTAATCCTTTTTAATAACACCTGAGAGCCATTTTGACTTTAGATAGATTTTATCCCTTGGTTATCGTATGTAAGTAACCCCTAACCTGGCTTTTTATTTGACTTTAGTAGTAATTTTTTAAATACACAAATAAATAATTTAAATATTTTTTTCTCCGGATCCCTTGGTCCAAACCTTTTGCTTTTGATGCCTGACTCTCCAACCTTTTCGCATTATCTGAGTGTTTTACTCCTGTAATAAATGAAATCAAGGACGTTTTGTTATAAAAGATTACTCTTTTGTCCTTGTGCTTTTGTAAAGTAGGTGATGGGAGAAAAATATTTAATTGTTTTATTAATTACTATCGACAGTAGCATCTATCTTCTAAATTTTATTATTTTTTAAAATTATAATCAAACCATTTTTTTGTTTTTTAACATAACTAAACTAATTTTATTTCAAATGAGGTCCTAACACCGTGTTAAGTGATAATTATGTAGTTACTTCATGCTCTCGTAAAATGAGGATTATAAACAACTCTTTCGTTTTTCGGATGTATCTATCATGTGTGATATATCACCATATCCTATTTGATAGGTTGATACGTAAACATGGCGTGGTTTGATGAGACCTTATATGTGCCAACCTTTCCGCACACACGTTGCTTCCCTGTATATACTTATAACCTTGAAGAACGGTTCCTAGCCTTTACGGACCGAATCCCCTCAATCCATGTTGTTTCGCGTCCTCTACCACTTGTTACCCAAGGCTGTAATAATATCTTGTATGTCCACCTCTGCACATAAACTCGTCACTCCAATATCCACCACTAATCTCAATCCCTCACGAAATGCTATTAATCTGCAATCGTCGGAGAGTTGTGGTCCATACTTATTATAAGAAACTTTTATTCCACATGCCCTTCATATCACGTAATAATTCATTAAAACCTTCGATTTGCCACCTACAATCTATGCTACAATCCTTATTCAGTTTCCAGCCTTGATTGACCTTGCACCTAAATGAACTATGACTTTATAAATATATTCGAAATTATTACAATAAGGTCACATATACAATAGAAACTTCCAATTATGTTGGTCTTTATTAAACTGAGTATTTGTTATTTAGTTGGTTAAATCTAGTATTTGAATTTGAAAACAATTTTTTATCTAAATAAATATATATATATATATATATATATATATATATATATATATATATATATATATATATATATATGATAATGATTGGGTATATGTTATTTGATTTAATTTTTATTCAAAAGTATAAGTTAACCTTCTTAATCGTTAGTTACAGTTTTCAAACCCGTAACTAAATAATTCTAGAGTTAATGGTTTAAAAAGTCCAAAAACAGGTTTTTTCTACCTTAAAAAGTTTCGATTTTTGATCTCTCTCGAAAAGGTCCAATTATTAATAGATAATCTTTGTTCTTTTAATTTTGACCAATGGCTCATGTATTTTTTAACAGGCTGAGAATCTTTGTTTTTTTAATGGGTTATAATTTTGACCAATGGCTCATGTATTTTTAACGGTTTCTGTGCGTATTTTTAATGGGTTGCGTGTATTATATAATAGATTATAGGTGTTCAATTGATATAAAATTTATTGGGCAACAATTTTTTATACCTTTGATTTAAGAGATAAATGCCAATAGAGTCCTAGAACCCAACTTCCCACCCCCAACAAGTCCAGACCATGATTTCACCCCATCAAGGTCCAAACGTTTTTAGTGTATACCGTCATTACCCTTCATCAGAATCAAATAATATCATGCATTCCTTGATTATCGCTTATAACTGATTCCACCATATCAGCAAATACTTAAAATCCCTTAGTTAGCAATTTATTATTGGAAGCTTTGTTTAATACGTTAATATCAATATCATATCGATATTACATTCACGCCGACCACCACCAAACTCCATTCATGCCGACCACCACTAAACTCCATTCACGCCGCCCCTCTTGATCCAAACTCCGGCCATCAGCCACCGCCGAGAAGATACACAACGACAACAACAAGCAGCACCCAACCTACCGTTCTCCTCCATCGAAGCCGACCATGCACCATCGTTCTTCCTTCAACACCGACCACCACCATACTTTATTCACGCCGCCCCTCTTGATCCAAACTCCGACCATCAGCGCCTGACATCCGACCCACCGTAACCCATTAGTTTTAAAATGCAACCCATCAATATCATACACATAACCCACTACCAATAGACGACAACACTAAAGACTAACCCACCGAACCCAACATTCACACCATCGATATTACAAAGCATTACCCATCATCTTCATTCCCACCTTCATAGCCTGCACCAGTTTTTGCTAACCCAACGACTTCAACATTCACACCATCGATATTACAAAGCATTACCCACCGAGTTTAGTGGACAACCCACCATCGTCCATTTGAACAAAAGTTTCAAGTTTTTCATCAGTTGCTGCATTTGAATTTTATTAGTTACTGATTGTAATTTTTCTGGGTTATTGATTTGATTGATTGCATGATTTTAGCGATTTTTGTTTGTTTTAATTTTTAACTGATTGCATGATTTTAGTGTTTTAGTTTTGGTAACAAATCTCCAATTAATGGGTAACTAGGGGCAAGTCTGTCATTTGCGGTGGGCTGGATCTGATGGGCAATCACTGATTACTTGTGGACTCTTTAAGAAAATCACCCTTGATTTAATCACCCCTAAATATTTAAAAAAAAATACAAATTGCCTAAAAAACTAATAATCTTAAAATAAATAAAAATAAATTTAAACCAATAGAAATTCAATTTTATTAAAATTAATATAAAATTGAAATAATAGTAAAAACTTATTTCACATTCTTGTAATCTTTGATAACGTATTAAACTAATCTGCCGCATCATATTTTCTTTTGCAACATATATTCTTATCAGGCAATCATTAAATTGTAAACTCGATTATCCAATAACATAAGATAGAAAATTTTGCATAAATAATTATATTTTCTATTATTTTCTTCTAATATATGAACAATTCTATTTTTCCACCCTCACAAGTATATAATCACCCAGTCCACCTCCATGGACTCACCGTATTTAAACCCACTGCGTCTTTGAACGTCCCGATTGGACCGTGGAAGCTGAGGACGAGTTTTCTTCCCTTCTCTAACAAAACTATGGTATACACGGAGAGAAATTAAACATAGTGCAACTAATAAGAGCATAACAATTCTGAATATTGAATCTCTTCCCATAGCTTGCAGGAGAAGCATCATCTTGAAAGAAGAATCTTAATTTTGTGTATAATTATAACAATAGTATAAGAATACGTACGCATGCGGAGAATTATATGTATTGCTTTGATTATGCTAAACAACTTGTGGATGTGTCGTGCTTATATATCATAAGTGGCTGATGTAATTTGTGTTTGTGTCGCGTTCTAACTTCAAATTATAATAGGCAAGATTTTACTTTTTTTTCAATATAAAAAAGTTTGTGATGGAATACAAAAAGACGTGCTTTTCCAGAATGGATCAATAGGATAGATGGGAGATATGTCACCCTTCTCTCTCTATAATATCCTTACGCCTTCTCTGCAGCCCCCTTTTAAACCTAATTTGGCCGCTGTCAACGGCAGCCTCATGCCGATGATGGCGGCCCCCCTTCTTTCCCTCTTTATCTTATTGTTCTTCACTTCTTTTATTTTCCTCTTCCTGGCCCCTTTTTTTTCTTCTCAGCCGTTACTTATCAGTCACAACCTCTGCTATCTTTTTACGGATCTTTCTCATCCTTTGGTTGTGACATCGCCCAACTCTTCCACATCTCTGACCCCCTGTGCGCAAGTTTCCAGACCCATTTTTAAGAGGGTGGTCCAGTGTAAGAACTCTCTCAAGCCAAATGGCCCATTTACAAAGGAATTTTCCTCTGATCTTCTTTCGTGCTCTGATTCTTCTTGTCTTTTGGGTACATCTTGGAGCAATTGTTATTTGCTGTCCTCATTTTGGATTACCAGTTTTAGTGCCTCCATTTTCACCGAGGAATTTTACTCGATGTTGTTGGACTTTTCCTGTCTGCTTTGTGAAATTGGTAAGGTTGGCTTCACCCCCTCCTTGGTCTTTTTTATCTGGTTCGTTGGTTTCGAGGGTGTTTTGTTTGTGGAGGTTGGGTTATTTGTTCGGCAGGTTCTTCTTTTGCTTGGGTGGCGTTTGTGGTTGGGTTTTTTTGGCCTCGCTTTTTGCTCTTACTTTCAAAGTGCTTGTGGTGTTACACCTTGGGTTACATTTGTTTGCTCATGGGATTTCGACAGCGGTAGGTCTGGGTGTTTGCCGTTCACCTGTCCCTTCTTCTACTCGAGGTCTGATGGCTCGAGTCTGACCTGGCATGGGTTAGTTAGACAAAGAGGGTGGTCTGTTTCGTTCTTGTGTTGTTTCTCCGATCTCCTTTCATTCGCAGATGGTGATTCATCGTTTGCCAAGATGGCCTTTTCAGTTGACTTCAGTTTGAAAAATCTCGAGTGTTTGCCATTCATTTGGGGTTTTTTGGATTCCGATTTCAGTTGTTGGACGTTCTTGGGTTGCGTTTGGTTGGTTAGGCTGGAGAAGTTCTTTGAGAGGGGAATTGCAGTAGCTGCCGCAGTTTTTCGTAATTGGAAGGATGAAGTTCTTCAAGATCTTGATCAGTTTGACCTCATTTTGTCCAGTTTGTTTGCAGATACAAAGTTGATTCATAGTGATTTATGTCTCACTCTACTTTCTGCTCCACTTTGCATTTCGTTTGATTCGAATGCCGCGGCCTGTCTTCAGCCTATACGATCTCCAAGCCCGTGCTGCTCTATGAAGAGCTTTCCTATCCCTGGTGATCTTGAGAGTATGGTTAGATCCCACACACATTTCTTTTTGGGATTAGAAGGACGGCTATCATTAAGACTGCTTGGTTTGCGAATTCTTTTCCTCTTTTATTTTCTTTGCTTGGCGAATGTATTCCGTTCTTGTTTTTTCTTTCTGTTATGTTTATTTGTAATGTGTTGGGGTTTCCCGCATCAACTGGAGTGGATTTCTTCCCTCTTGGTTGACTGTTCTTCTTAATACAAGCTTGGTTGACTAAAAAAAAAAGCTTTTCCAAATAAAAAAAAAGGTATTGCTTGTTTTAGGGATATATAGTTCTATATTTAAGATTAGGTTAGTCATAAGTGTCATAATTCTTTTAAGATTAGGTTATACAAATAATTTTTTTTATTATACACTATGTAATTTTTTTATTTTTTATTTAGGAAAGCCATTTTAGACTCGGAGTCATTGACTCGGTTCGAACCTGCACCACTAGATTGGATGACCAAGGCACTGGCTTGTGAGCTAATCCCAACTGGTTTATTTAATTTAAATGTTCTTATATAACAAATAATAAAATAAATTAATTATTAATTTTATCATCACTACTGTTGTTGGTCAGTCAACTTCGTCGGTCAACATTGGTCAACTCTGGCAGCCAATAATTAACACCGGCGATATTTTTTTTTAAATTTTTTAGGCGGCCCCCAGTTTAATCTGGCAACGACCGACAGTCAACTCAGGTAGGTTTTTTTTGGGTTTACAATTCCGAATAAATATATATCATTGTGATTTTTTTCCTGTTTTTTTATTTTTCTAACTCCACTGAATTTTTTTATCGGAACTGCAAATACAATATTGTACTTGCAGCACAGGTACAGTTCCAATAAAAAATCCACTAGGAATGGAAAAATAAAAAAAAAATCAAAAAATTCACAGTGATATTTTTTCCAGGAAAGTTTAAAAAGACAAAAAAAAAGGAAAATCTCGTCGGAGTTGACCAAAGTTGACCGGCGGTGTTGACGGAGTTAACCGGCAACTGCTCAAAATTTTAAAAAAAATTAAGAAAAAAACTTGCCGGAATTGACCGTCAGCCGCCGCGCATTTAAAAAAAAAGAATGTTAATTAATAAGTAGTTACTATAATATATTATTTATATTAGTGATATCTCCCTATTTGTGATGATTTAATATTAGTTGGAGACGTCATTTTTAGTGTTTTAGGAAGTCTACTAGTTGATTTTCTCATGATATATTGCACTTTCCTACTTCTTGTCTTAATTTAATGAATTATTATTTTTAGAGCATATTGGGTTTAATTATTTATTTAGTGTGAAGCTTTAAAGATATATATGGAGATTTATTATATGCCAAGTCAATTCTAAGAGATAAATGAAAGAAGACATGCATGGAAATTGGAGATAAGGAAAGAAAAGATAAGACATGGAAAGATAAAGTTGCCAAATAAATCTGAATTCCAACACCTACGACCATAGAAGTGATCATAAATCAAGATTGACTAGGAATTTGGAAGAACGGTCTGAAGCAAAGTTAAAGAGCTTTCAGAGACGATCAGTTTCGACTATTGGGACGCGTCAAACGGATAAGTATTGAAGAAGTTATGACCAATACAAAACAGTGGCAGATTATTAACTTTTCTATATTTTAGGGTTACGAATTTGAGTTGGGCTTGTAGTCCAAGTTACTTGTCTTTCACTCCAAGAAAACGAATTAGGTTTTCCTAAACACCTATAAATACACCCTTAAACCATTGTAAACATGTCCTTGCTCAATGCCAAGTATAGGCTTAGTCCTTGCTTGTATTTTCTCAATTTTAAAGAGTAGCTTAGTCTTTTAATTTAATATACATCCTTAGTATCAAGCTATTCATCCAAGAAGCAAGCTGACCTGTAGAGGAAGACAAGAAGCAAGAAGTTTGAGAGTGACAAACTCCTCTTCTACATCCCACCTTCTCTATATTTAGGGTAATTAGCTATAAATTTGTGGATTCACCATATTTCTAAACTTTTATTCTGTAAATTTTACTTTTAATTGTTGGGTTATTATTTTGTCATAAAGTTCATAATGCAATTTGTTATTTTAATTGATTTGAGCTTGGCTTATATTGTTATTGTGTGTTTTGACTTATTGTTCCAGCCCTAGATTTGGCCAATCTTAGGACTATCCTAAGTAATTTAATTATTGACAACATCACATAATCGTCTAGTAGTGACCCTATCTAGATAGCCATAAAGGTTTGATTTAATCACTAATCATTACTCAGGAACCCCTGGTAGTGGAGAGGTTGCTCCTAAGTCCACCCTGACGGGGGTTAGGTAGAATTTAGAATCCCGGTTAATATATAATACTAATTTATCTGACTTACATTCATATTTGTTAATCTGCATTCTTATTTATTATTTATTCATACCAGATTATTATTCATATCATTCTTTTTTTATATAAACATCTAAATCCGTTTACGCTTATGTAATACAAGTAGATCTAACGGATTAAATCCCTGCGAACGAACTTGACTTATCATTAAAACTTGCAAACGATCTGTAATACTTGTAGTGAGTTTCTCGTGGTAGACAAGGTTGTGTGTCCTTTATTATTATCTTATTTATCTTTTTATTTATCACACCTTTGCCTCCACCAATTAGAATTAATTTATTAAAGTATATTAGTAAGAGAAATTAGTATTGACCTAAACTTAGAAGAAAGATTACAAATAAAGTTTATATAGTTAAAAATTAAATAATACTTGATCTAATTTTTAAAAAAAAAGTTATGACACTTGTGGTTAGATGTAGAATTATTCCTTATTTCAATTAATTAATTCTTTCTCGTTCCATTTAATAGTTTTAACCATATTGGACAACAATATCATAAAATAAGATTAATAATTTTATTTAATAAAATAAGATAAAAAAATTACTGAAACTATTTTAATCCACACCTTTGATTCACTCTCGCTAGATCACCACTACATTTTTTCTCTTACACAACCACCATCTCTCGGCCACTCCATCGCCACCAAACTACACCATCACATAAATATTCCAACCGGTGCTCTGTAAATCATCCCACCAACACCAAAAGATGTCGTTGCCTCCACAGTCACCACTATCTCCGTGGACCTACTGCAAACCACCACAATCACCACATATTGGATTTCATTTATAGTCAACGTCGTAATTAAACGGAACCACAACATATGAAGAGTTCACGGGAGTTGAGTGGACGAATCCTATGATATATTTATATTCATATAATGGTAAGTTAAATTACATAGTATTATCTAAGTTATAGTATAAATTGAATTTTTTAATTAATACCTGATGTATATTATATATTGAGATTTTTAATAGTAGGAGTATATTGATAATAACATGACAAAAAAAAAAAAAAAAAAAAAAAAAAAAAAAAAAAAAAGAAGATAATAACAATTACATCATTATTTAAATCGTACGTTTTTTTTTATAAATTGTGGTAGTGTGATGTATTTTGTCGACAATCAATTGATTGTTAGATGTTATCATATATTCTAAGCGACATCTTCGTCTTCTCTTTATACTATTGATTGATTTTATATAGTTTAAAGAGGTTATTGTTGAAAATATTCTCATAAAATTTTCTAATTATTTTTTTGCCTTTAATAATCTTATTTATAAAAAAATGCCTAATGAAGTAATTATTTATAGAAAACATCCCCTTTATATTTTCTATACCTTTACTACCCTTATTATTAAATATATTATTTTATTTTAATATAATATTAATTTTTAAATATTAAACAAATAATAGGGTACTTCTTTTTCCTCCTCCTCCACCACCACCACCACCACCACCACCACCACCACAACCACCACAACCACCACCACAACCACCATTTATGTAACCACTACTACATCCACCACAACCATCACCACCTCCACCACAACCACCACCACCACCACCACCTACTACTACTAATTCCATCACACGCGTGCGTCCGTGATTTTTTTTTTAAAATCGTCATAACTAATTCAAAAAAAATCAGAAAATTAAAAAAATTGTATTTTTGAATAAAGCAAATTAATATTTACGTCTATGAATTTTTTTGATTTTTTTTGAATTTTTTGATTTTTTTGAATTTTTTTGATTTTTTTTTCGCAGACACGGATTTTCATGTTTTAAACATGGAATTCCATGTTTTAAACCGTGAAATAAACATGAAATTCCATGTTTAAAACATGAAATTCCATGTTTAAAACATGTAATTTCGTGTCTGCGAAAAAAAAATTAAAAAAATCAAAAAATTCAGAAAATTCCGAAAAAAATCATAGACGTAAATATTAATTTGATTTATCCAAATATAATTTTTTTTTTTTTTTTTTTATTTTTTTTGAATTAGTTATGACGATTTTAAAAAAAATTCACGGACGCGCGCGTGTGATTATTAGTTTTTTTCTTATTTTTTAATTGTTAATTATAAGGGTAATTTTGGGATGGGGCTGTTTTCAATAAATATTTTTTCCTAGACACTTTTTTCTAAATAAGTTTTTTAATAGGCATCAATCAACAATTGGCTCTGGTTTAAATGTATATGTGAAAATATTTTGACATGCTAGTTTCAGGTCGCACTACGGGGCAGTATGCTTGCCAAATAGTGGCATAATTGTCAAGTGATATTTCCGCATGGCGCATGAATTAAGTGCTTCATGGTCAATGGTGAATCAATGTATTCTAGATATAAGTGATGGGTGATATAAGAGCTCGAGTTCATTGCGGGAGTTATAAGTCCAAGAAAATCGTACCCTTACTATGTAGTTACTCTTCCCGACCCAAAACTATTGTACATTTAATTTTTCACATGTATTGAGAAACATCATAATTATATTCACCATTACTAAAATATCTCTCATAAAGTGTCTTGATATCTTGAAATTTATTTAAAATATAAATTCTATAAATTTTAATGTTTTAAAATGGATAATTGTGGAAGAAATTAGGAAAAAGTACCTCAAAATACTAAGCGGAAAAATATTTTAGGATATCATTTTAGTAAGTGGACAATACTTATGGGACAAAGGTAGTATATCTATGCTCATATTTACCTCTTTGAATTTGTATATATGTAAGTTCAATGACTATATCTTTTAAAAAGACAACACTAGTATGGTTGCATGTCCTTACTTTCTCACCGAGTAAGTAGAAAGCCAACCCTATATTTCCTATCATGTTAAAGTGATTCATAGAGATTCGTGTAACAGATCTACACGAGCCTACTAACGCTAAATTTATGTTTATTTTGTTAAGATAACGTAATTATGGATTATTTTATTTGATGTTAATAATCTATTTTAAATCATTTATGTCAACTAAGTTGTTTTGTGTTTTTTTAATAATAACTAGATTGATTGGTATTGTTTCTAGGTGTGACAATACGTACGGCGAAGGAGAAATTATAGGGACATTAGTTGTTGATTCATACCATAAGTATTAGTCTCATGTGGTATGGGGTGGGACTCCGTTATTTGACTACGAAGCTTCGTCAAATATGGAATCCTCGTGACTAGTTTAAATTTGTTGACGTTTGTAAGGGTTGAATATGGTTAAGTTTGCTTAAAAGGATGGCTACATATATTTGTTATTCAGGGGGGTTTTTATATGATCATGGATCATTACCTGGTTGTCCAAGAATGTGTGCCTATTTTTCAACCCTAATTAACATCAATTACTACGAATACTACGTTGTGCGTATTTCAAACGTATGTATGGAAAAATATATGTTGAATATTCTTCACAAAAGGGGGGACATGATAGGTAATACGATACCAACTGACCAACTTAAGAAGGCTCGATTACATGGAGGTTTGCGAAATTGGAACTTGAGGTGGACTAAGACTACCGGTTGCGTCGACGCTTATGGTTGAGAAGAACATGTGTAAGATGGAGTATGAGAGGCCGCACTTGATATGCCTTTAGTGTAGCGGTTTTGGGCACATGAACAACTATTGCCCGGAGAGCAGGGCCCTTGTGTCAAGAACAATGTATAGAGTTTTGGGTTCCATCATTGAGTAAATGCCACAATCTATGATACATATGGAGGTCGTAAAGTATCAGATGTATGGGGAATGAATGACAGTTCAATGCAACAAGGTTAGGGGTATACCGACATGTAAATGTAATATTTTTGGGATTTGTAGGTGCTTGTACAAAGAACTCGATTCTCATGGTAATGTAGTATGCGCTTTCGATAGCGAATCACGATGTATGATGTCACTAATTATTAAGATGGATGCATGAAACATGAGGAACGAATGGATCAAGATTCTATAGGAAGGGAACACATGCATGAGCTAGTATAAGAATGCATGGACATAATAATATTTTGTGATAAGCTATTTTTTAGATTCTAACATATATGCATATTGGATGGTCAACTCGGGTGCAACCATGGATGTCAAATTAATGAAGTATGTGATTTTATTTACGAGAGTTTTGAACAAATGTGTTTTTCCTAGAGTTTTTTTCGATAATGTGGGTGATATGGGACAGTTTTCGCGTAGATCGATTAGTTCCATGGAGAATATACACGTCTATAAATATCGTAGAGGTGAATCAGAACTAGGTTCTCTGAATAGCGAGAGATTTGAACTTTATAGCTCTTATTCACATCCTTAAAATGCAAAATAATAAAAGTTTACGGTCATTTGAGCCATCCCAACTGGTTTTTTATTCCTAGAGTTGATTGATCCTGCAAAATAATTAGTATTGATAAATTTTTTTTTGCATACATCTGAGGCTATAAAGCCGAAGTTGACTAAAATAAAATCAACTAATCCCTCAGAGAGTGTCTAATACTAGTCTAGAAATTGAACAACCACTTCTATCTCTAGTAATATTTTGCCACAAATAGTCCAGAGGATCTTCCAAATTGTTCGGACCTTCGCTCAAATCCACACCTTTTTTTGCCAACAAATCCGCACACATGTTTGCTTCTCGATAGATGCAATTTACCTCAAAGTTCGGATGTGACTTTAATATCTCTATACAATCACGCCCAACGTGACAATTCCAACTCTTGGAACTACCACGGTCCTTCACTAGCGCGTGAAATTCCCTCAAGTCAATTTCGACATCTAGCTCTTTAAGACCCCGGTTTACTGCTCATCCGGGTTATTAACTAATTAACATTGATATTTGTATTGACCCATCACTCAAATATATATTAAAAATAAAAGCAAGAATACACAAAATAATTAATTAAACCACCTTGAACGCGACCCCACATGCCACGTGTAACCATTCCAAAGTTCTCCTTTTTCTTTTGATTTCCTGACATTTCACTTTTAATTAGGACCTATATATATATACATTATACACACAAATAATATACACTTCACAGATAGATTGATTACATGCATTACATTTCATACACACAAATAATAACTAGATCTAACTAATCCAAAATGGAAGAGAGCCTGATACAGCGGTTAGAGTCCGCGGTGGCACGGCTAGAGACGCTATCATCTGGCGGATTACGTCAAGCAGGCTCGGCGGTGGAGTTTGCCGGAGATGCGGCGTCAAATGATCCGGCAATCAAGGCGTTCGACGATCTAATATCGCAATATGTAGGTAATCTTATGAATCCAGCTGAGAAGATAGGTGAACAGGTTTTGGACGTCACGAAGATCCTCGCCGAGACTTTCTATATTCAGAAAGAGCTTCTCATTAAGATCAAACAATCTCAGGTATGTTTATTCTAAATTTGCTCTAAATATATTATCACATTGTAATAACCATTCATTTATGTTTTTTTTTTTTCATAATTTATAGAACGTAGCTTTTTATGATACTAAATTGTTAGCTAATTTTTGAATTTTTCAGCTTAGAAAGGTATTTAGATCAAGAACTGAATTATATCTGCTAGATTTATTGAAATTGAAATGTGTTTATGATCCAATTTGATAATCAATTAAACAAAAATATGTTATTCTGTTTGTCTCTTTGGTTAATAGGATCACTTCTGAATACCTCTGCATGAATATTAAACTGAAAAGAGTGCGAAAAGTAGATGTCCTTAATTTTATTAACTGCATAATTTGTCTCCATGTTATGCAAAGTAGCAAAATATACCCCTGTAAAATAACACGAGTAGATCATTGGTGTAAAACAAAGCACAACAATATAGTTGCTGTTATTATTTTCATTTTTTTGATAATTATGAGATCTAGTTGGAAAATTGTCATAATTAGTAGCATAAATAGGAAGAAAGTTGAAAGTGTATGACAGAGAAATACAATTGCAATACACAAACTGACTGATTTGGAAGTGAAGTAGGTTACAGGTTACTGTATCCTTAATTTAAGATTACTTTTTTACCCTCATATGCTCAGAAACCTAACATGGCGGGTCTTGGAGAGTTTCTAAGGCCACTAAATGAATCAATTGCAAAAGCATCAGAAATGACAGGTGGAAAACGATCTGATTTTTTCAACCACATTAAGGCTGCTTCTGATAGTCTCAGTGCTTTGGCATGGATTGCCTATACGGGAAAGGACTGTGGTGAGAACTATCCCTTTGTTTAAGGGCATGTACTTTTCTCGAAATGTACTATGTACTTACTTTACCTTCTTTTGTAGGTATGCCCATGCCTATTGCACATGTGGAAGAGAGTTGGCAAATGGCTGAGTTTTATAGCAATAAGGTACCTATTGTTTATCAAAATTCAAAACAAGAAAAGAAAATATTACATAAAGCATAGTGATAACTTAGTTTGTGTGTGGTAGGTTCTTGTGGAGTTCAAAGGTAAAGATGGTGTGCATGCAGAGTGGTCAAAAGCTTTGAAGGAGCTATATGTACCAGGATTAAGGGATTTTGTGAAGAGTCATTATCCATTGGGTCCCGTATGGAGTGCCACAGGAAAATCAAGTTCATCTGGTGGTAGGCCCGCTCCTCCACCTCCTCCGTCAGGTTCACTTGCTCAGCCTTCATCATCTTCATGTCCTAAGGGCGCAGGAATGTCAGCTGTTTTTCAGGAAATAAGTTCAGGAAAATCCGTCACTTCTGGTAAATACTTTATCACCCCCCTCACATTTTTAATATACTAAGTAGCTTTGCCCTGTTCTTGTTTCATATTGTTTACCGAGGTTAAATTGGTCTTTTGTTTGATTATTTTGGTCAAGGTTTGAGAAAGGTGACAGATGATATGAAGACAAAGAATAGGTCAGAGAGAACAGGAGTAGTTGCCGCTACTGAAAAAGAGAGTCATGTTAGTAAACCCTCTTCAACTAAGGTTGCACCTCCAAAGCTAGAGCTTCAAATGGGTCGCAAGTGAGCAATTTTTTTAATTCTTTCTTTGCTCCAAAACTATTTATCTCTACTCATTATTTTACATTGTTTTACAGATGGGCTATTGAAAATCAAATTGGAAATAAGAGTATAGTTATTGATGAATGTGATGCTAAACAATCTGTTTACGTTTTCGGATGCAAAGATTCTGTTGTGCAGATCCAAGGTATAGTTTTTCACTTTTAAACTTTTAAATTTTTTTCTCCAATTTTAATTGGATTAATTGGTGTGCAGGAAAAGTGAACAATATAACAATTGATAAATGCACCAAGACTGGAATTGTATTTAAGGTATTTGAACTAAAATATTTTTCTCTAATTTTTGCATATTTTTGACAGCTTAGTCCCTTACCTTGCAAAAGTAACATTTTAATCCATTATTCTTCCTATCTTCCTAGTAGGACGCTTGATTTTTGCAATTTTGTGACACCGCTAGTCCTTTATCTTGCAAATGTAACATTTAAATCCCTTTATCTCTTGATTTTGGGACTATGTTAGTCCTTTTCTCGTATTTCAGTGTTGTCATCTTTTGACAAAACACATGACTATAGCAATATAACACTATTAACGGTATTTTAATGATATGGCCTATAATGTAATCACAAAAATTAAAAGGTTACACTTACAACATAAGGGACTAACCATGAACAATAATAAATAAGGGACTAAGTTATCGAAAAGGTGAATGATAAAAGAGCCAAATAGGTTATTTACCTATATTATAAAATCAAGTTGCTTATATTCTCGCACAATTTTGGTTAACAGGATGTTGTGGCAGCTTTTGAGGTTGTCAATTGCAGTGGTGTCGAGGTGCAATGTCAGGTATTATATTCATGTTCACTTAAATTGCACTATAGGTCCCTATCCCTATATTAATGTTTTTGAGTTAATTGCACTATGAGTACCCTATATTATGCTAAAATTGCATTATAGGTCCTTACATTTTTTATTTTTTTTGAGTTCCTTACACTAAACGTCTATATTTTTTTATTGTTTTAAGTTAATTGCACTATAAGTCCCTGTATATATATTGTTTGAGTTTATGATGTTTCATTTGCAAAAGTGTAGAAACCGGAATGCATAGTAGTAAATTCACATTAAAGTCTAAAGATAATTATATTGACAACTATTAAATTTAAATTTGCAAAGCTGGGAAGCCAAGTAAAGATTCTGAAAACTTGGGGGGGCTATAAAGTATATTAGTATAAGTTCAGGGGTCTTATATTTGATAAAATGTAGGGATCGGCTCCAACAATTTCAATAGATAATACATCTGGTTGTCAATTATACTTAAGCAAGGAAGCCTTGGAGACTTCTATATCAACAGCAAAGTCTAGTGAGATAAATGTATTGGTACCTGGAGCTGATGTAAATGATGATTGGGTAATTCTTTTATCTTTTCTTTTATGCTAAATATTTTTCACCATCATGAAATTATAACACTAATTATAAATAGATATAATGATTTGAAGGATATTAAATTAATTTAAAAACTACACATTTGTTTGCAGGGTGAACATTCATTGCCACAACAATATATACATGCATATAAGGATGGCCAATTTGTTACTACTCCAGCCTCACACTCTGCAGGCTAATTAATCTCTCACCACCAACATTTTTATTCTCGGTTTCGTTACCAAATTTTTATTAATCGGTCGCTAATTATTTATTTCGTAATTTGGATTTTGATAAGATAGGGCTGCTATTTTTTGCATCTTCTGTCGATAGGGCAGGCTCCCACGGGCAGAGCTAGGATTTTTTTTTTTTTTGAGTTAATCGTGTTATAGCTACTTATATCTGCAAAAATTGCACTATAAATTGTTATATTGGTTTTTTTCCTAGAGAGTTTTCTCATTTGCAAGAGAGAAGTGAAAAGTGTATGAAGTGAAATAATAAATCTCAATTTCTTAGAATAAGAACCTTATCATTTGTAGTGTGGAATAGAGCTACCAAATGCTTGTAATGTATCTTTAAACAGTCTAATCAATGACTATAGGAAGTCCTCCACTAAATTTAATGACTCAAGAAGTCCCAAAGCATAGTAGAGTTGTAAATGACTCAGACTTCCACTAAATTTAATGACTCAAAGCATAGTAGAGTTGTAAATGAATTGAGTTAAATGTAAATGTACAAACTTATTTGTTTAATTTAAAATTTAAATGAGTTTGAGTCTTGAACTCAATGTTTAAGCTTGACTTATGAATTTTTTTATCGAGCTGAGTACGAGATTTTCAAACTCGTTTGTTTAACTTAGATTAAGTTTTTTAAGAGTCGAACTGATTATTAGAGTTTAATATTTGTTTAATTTAAATTTAAATGAGATGGGTTTTGTACACAATTTTTATGTTTAACTCATTTATTTTTTCGAACGAATCCAAATGACGTTTTTTTCTAATGGGTTGGTAATGTTACTTAAAAATAGTTAAACAGAAAATTTTATGTACTATTTGTGTTTGCTGGAGCCAGGATTAGTTAAACAGAAAACTTTATAAGAGTAATTATTAGTGTTGGGTGATTTTTTTTTCAACACGTGTTAGGTGAAGTGTCTAGTATGAATATGGAGTGAGGTGTTATTTTTTTCTTGGTCTGTCATCCGTAGAAAGGAGTGGCTTACCTGGAAATTCCTTCAACCATTTTCATCTTTGGCAACTTGTGCTCATAGGTACATTAAGCTTACCTGGAATGACAGTGACGCATGTTATCCCATCATTCCTTAACTAATGAATCAAAGCATCGATGCCATTCCACAAAAAATTTAAAAATTCAAAGCAATGTGAACGAGTAGAGGGTTGTTACTTGTTATAACTTTATTGATTCACATGGTGTCTTGGAATAGTACAAAGTCTTGGATAAGAAATCTTCGGACACCAAACTATTCGAGGTTAGATCATAATTAACCGTGTAGTGAGTTGTAGTGTAAATAGTCCGCCATGGCACTTGTTTATTAAACTATCTAGAATTCTAGTAGTTTTGTTAAATAAGGTTAGTCTAGTTAAGTATTATATTCTATTCAATTCAATTCGTGTTCTAAACTCTGTTTAGGCAGCGAAGAGGCCTCACTGTCCGCTTGAAGCCTTTATAATCTTGAATAGCAATGTTCTAAAACTTCAACGCGTATTTCCTTCTGCTTATTTAGCGCCTCGCTCAGTTCGCACCTCTAAAACCTTGGATCGTAGTAATATTCTAAACTCATGTGTAGGTGGTGCCTAACCCCGCTACGTGCTTGAAAACGAGGAATTTACAAATATAGGCCCCTTTAACTTTAACTTTAGAGTAAATAACATTTTTGCCCCCTGTGTTTATACCCGATTGACAGGTTGCCCCCTAACTCTTAAAATGCGCCTAGATGCCCCCTCAAGATTTGTTTTTGTGACCCGTTACCCCCTACTGCGTGTTCCGTCCATTTTTTGCCGTTAAAAGTGACGTGGCAATGCCATGTCATATTTTTTTTTTTTTTTTTAATCCAGATGTAAAGTAATTAATTATTAAAGATTAAAGGAGGGGTAAAAAAGGTTTTTTATAAATGGTTTTTATATTATTAAATAAAAATAATAAAATAACACCCCCCCACCCCCACCCCACCGCACCCCCCTACCCCCCACCCCCCCCCCCCCCTCCTCCCCTTCTCCTTCTTCCCCTTCTTCTTCCCCGATGACACCTGCAACTCCTATATTTAAAAAAAAAAAAAAAAATCTGATTAGTAAGTATGAATGAACGCCATTGCTGCATAGTGGAATTAGTAAGTATAACATAGGGACTTATTGTGCAATTAACCCCTATTAGATCGGAATTTCTAACATTAATATATCCCAATTAGATTATTAAATTAAAACATTACATAGCAGAAATTATAACTAGAAACATTACATTGCAGCAGATTCGCCATGGATTGCAGCGGATTCGCCATGGATTTTTACTGACCTGCAACTTAAAAAAAAAAAAAAAAAATTGCAGCAGATTCGCTGCAATTCTATGGTGGTCTTCACAGCAGATCGGAGGGTGAGCAGCAGCAGCAATGGTTCACGGCGAGGAGCAATGGTCTTATGCTCCCTTCTCAATCTGATGGTTTCACCTTTTTTTTTTTTTTTTTTTTTTAAGTTGCAGGGTCGGATCGGGGAAGAAGAAGGGGAAGAAGAAGAAGGGGGGGGGGGGGGGGGGGTGGGGGGTAGGGGGGTGCGGTGGGGTGGGGGTTGGGGGGGTGTTATTTTATTATTTTTATTTAATAATATAAAAACCATTTATAAAAAACCTTTTTTACCCCTCCTTTAATCTTTAATAATTAATTACTTTACATCTGGATTAAAAAAAAAAAAAAAATATGACATGGCATTGCCACGTCACTTTTAACGGCAAAAAATGGACGGAACACGCAGTAGGGGGTAACGGGTCACAAAAACAAATCTTGGGGGGCATCTAGGCGCATTTTAAGAGTTAGGGGGCAACCTGTCAATCGGGTATAAACCCAGGGGGCAAAAGTGTCATTTACTCTTAACTTTATAAATTAAAGCCTAGTCCCTTACTTTTTCTTATAAAAGGTCTTAGTTACCAATTCAGTTACACCACTTGACATTTTTACCCTTACCATTAAATAAATTAGTTTATTTTAATTTTTTTCTTTTTCTGAGTTTCTTCTCAAATTCGTAATACCATATATACACGGGTACAGACCCAGACACTGTTCATACGTGGGTACAGACCCGTGTTGGTTATACACTAATTTCTTAACCTTTTTATCATGGGGTTAAAAGTAATTTTGGTGTTATTGCACTATAGGTCCCTGTCAAAATATGTTCAAATACAAGTTCTCTGGTTAATTCTTGTTTATTTGCACTATAGGTCCCTGTCCAAATCGAAACAGGTCAATGTTCAAATACTAGTTCTCTTAGTATTGCATCGTAGGTCCCTGTAATCTTATTATTGCATCATAGGTCCCTGTAATCAAGGGGATGTACCCACATAGCTTGAATACAGTTAGTGTTGTTCACATTGGGTCTGTCCCCATTGGGGCTGGACCCGTTTGGGCCTGTACCCATTGGGTCTGAATGCACCTGCACAACGAGAGAAGCAAATAACATCAATAATAAACATAACTAAAGCCCATTTGGGCCTGCACCCAGATTGGACCTCAGATGGGTTTCGCAGCACCCTCCTCTTTGAAGCGTTGAAGCGAGGCTGAAGAAGAGAGGTAGTGGGGTGGCGTTGTGCTGTGTGGACCAAACCATCGTGTCTGTACCCTAGCCCATCGTGTCTGTACCAGCGGACCAAAATCAAATCGAGATCTTGGAGATGCAGCGGGCTTCCTTCTTCGTTGCAGTGGTGGCATTGTGCTGTGATTCTCGTTCTGGATGTGGCTTACCGGAGTTCAGGCGCTGCAGTGGTGGTGGTGCGAATCTGAAGGTGAGCAGTCTTCGTGTGAAGGTGATGATGGTGGGGATAGGGGGCGATGATGGTGGTTAATGGCACACGGTGGGGGTGGGGTGATGATTGTGGTTAATAGGGTGGCGGATCTGTACTGTGGTGGTGATATTCGGTGGCTTCAGTGGGGTGGTGTGGGGTTGCTGTGGTGGTTCACAGTGGAGATGTGAGATCCGTGCTGTAGTGGTGGTATTCGGTGGTTTCAGTGGGGTGGTATGGGGTTGCTGTGGTGGTTCATTGTGTAGCAGCGCCGGCCAGATCTGGATCTGGAAGAAAACTAATACAGCGCCGTCTTGGTGGTGCGAGGAGAGATCGGACCAGCGAGAAGGAGGGCCACGGTGGGGTGGGGTTGCTGGCTTGGTGGTGCTGCGCGCTGCCGATCTGGAGGAAGGTGGCTCCGGCTTTCTCGAAGCGCAGCAGCGGCGACACATGTGAGAAGGTGGAAGCTACGCAGTTCCGGCCATGGTGGGGTGCGGTGAGGGAGGGCGTTCACAGGAGAGAGCAGATGGAGGCGCAGCGGCGGCCATGGTGGGGTGCGGTGAGGATGTGGTTTTTTTAGGAGAGAGAAGAGAGGGGGGTAGGGGTGGGTTTCTGATTCGTAACATAATAGGAGAGGGGTTGGGGTTTTGGTTTCCCTATAATAAAGGTATAGAGGGAGGGGTATTATTGGGTTTTTTGGGATTTAGTTGGATAGATAATGGGTAGTTAGGGGTGGGGATTTTATCTGTTAAGTTAAAGGTGTGGGGGGCTGGTTTTTATAATTTACCCCTTGAAAACACTTGACTGCCCACTTAATACTTAACGAGTAGTGTTTTTAGAACCTTGAATAAAAATAATATTTTAAAACTCTTGCGTGTGCAACCGTCTATATCATGTTTACGTGTACCAAAGTATTTGATTGACCATCTAATGTCTACTGTTTTTTTATAAACTTGGATTACTAAATGTAGATATTTTTTTTTTTAATACATGAAGGAACCACTTTGGACTCGGAGTTAATGACTCCAATGAGAATCGATCCCAGAATCTCTTGGTCTCTGCGGAGTAACCTAACCACTAGGCTAATTATCGATCTCAAATGTAGATATTTATTTAATTAAGTGTTAAATAAACAGAGTTGAACTTGAATATAGAATGAATTTTGAAAACAATATTGAAATTAATTTGTATATTTTATCGAAAAGTTCAAATGAGTTTTTTATAAGAGTAATACTGGGTATCACCCAAAAAGGTATCACCTAAACATCACCCATGATGTGGCGATTAGGTGGACCAATCATAGAGGTAAGAGAAAAAAGTAAATCTGGAAAGAGAAAATTCATGATTGGTCCACCTAATTGCCACATCATGGGTGATGTTTAGGCGATACTTTTTTGGGTGATATCCAACATTACTCTTTTTATAAAGAAACGAATGAGCATAAATTCCACTTTTTTCTCAACAAAATAGAAAATACCATGTCTCTTGACTTTTTGCTTGACCAAATTGTTTTAAAAAAAGATATCTTTAAAAAATTAGTCAAAAAGTGTATCAATTTGCTTTGGTCACATAAATCATAAATGTCATCTTAAAAGTTTTCTAGTCCAATTACAACTTCTAACATACGCATAACTCACGTGCCTCATTATTATTATTATTATTATTATTATTATTATTATTATTATTATTATTATTATTATTATTATTATTAAACAAACAAATTATTTAAACACGTTAAACTTAAATAATGAATATTTAATTGACCTCATATGTAACAAAAAAAAATATTTAATCAGCTGAGGTTAGCTTAACTGTTCAGAGCTTTGGTTATCCTTTTAGGTGGTATAAGTTCAAACCGTGTCAATGACACTGAGTCCAAAATGGACTCTCTCATGTAACAAAAAAAAAAAAAAAACCAGTTGAGTTAGCTCAACTGGACAGAGCCTTCCTATTTCTTCAGCACTTAAAGGGGAGGTCCATGGTTCGAATCCCCTCCCTAACGGGTGTAAAGTGAGAGGTACAAGACTCGAACCCCTCCCTGAACATGGGTCACCTAGTTCTGATTTACCATGAGAATATATATGGGGAGGCATGTATATCTCTGTGGGATTAGTCGGGTGCGCGCAAGCAAGCCTGGAACCCATGTAACCGAAAAAAAAAGTATTTTTTACTCTACTTATTTTTATTTGTCCATCTTTGTTAGTACATAAAGATTAAAGAAAAGTAAGGTCGATAGTTGGTCTAGTGATTAGACTACTCCGCAGAAATCAATAGATCCTAAGATCGAATCATACTGGAATCTAATTGATTTTGAGTCCAAAGTGTCTCTCATATGTATTAAAAAAAGTATTTAATACTTTTTTCTTTTATATAATCATCCTTAATCAATATATATGATATTATTTATTGTAATATTTTTCAATTATATAATTAAAATAATACTTAAAAAGGTAAAAAAAAAAAATTGATATTGAAAAGAGAACAAATAGACAAATAAAAATAAAAAGAAAAAGTATTGTTTTTTTCCAAAAATATAAGTAGCGTTATAATTTAAGGTACTTTGAGGTTTCTTATGTCCTCGTATTTTTATAAAAATAAGAAAGATAAATCACATGATATATCTTAGTTAATTAGAGTCTAAGAGTTGTTATCACTATACTTTGACATATTCGTTTTTCACGAAATTCAAACCTCTATCTAATAAGAAGACATCATTAAAACTTATACTCTTGTTCTTTACCAATTGAACTATACTAAAAGGGGGCATAAAAATTTATTGAATCCCCAATTCAATTTTTTGTTTTGCTTCCAATATATTGTCTAATTATTGCATGAATAATAAATATAAAATATATAAATTTCTTTCAATGCTCTTGGACACGGGACTTTTGGTTTGCATCACCTTCCCGACAAGAACTCTCTTGGTTGAGAAATTCGCCTTGACCAATGGTTTTTATCGGACAGTACTGTATCTACGAATACGAGATGGTCAAAAAATGACCATACCCAAAATTAACCCTTTTCATGATGAGCTATATAGAATGCTAAGAACAGGTATATTACGAAAAATATTTCTATGGTTGTTAGCAACTGCATGCTATCTGATTTTATTGGGCATACTATATATGATCCTTGAACCCCTTATACGTGGTAGACCCATGATAATTTTATTATAATTACTGATGAATCTGATGTGTCTGTTCGGTTTTCAACTTTGCAAGGCACTATAAAAAAACGGATGCAAATGTAGGCCCTTGTGGAGTAGCAACATGACAGGTTTTATGGGGAGAAGTGAAGGGATTGTAGTATGAGGACATACCAGCCATGTTCCCACTTGTTGTGTTTTTAGCCAAATGTCTTGTCATCAGGAGTGTAGTTCTTTTTGCATTCCAGTTGATCTATGATTGTGTCACCATCGTGAATGATGTTTTAGTTATGATTGAGTTATTTCTTCACCCACCATGATAGCTGGCTGAAGAGTTTTGTTAAAATTGGAGGACATACATGTGCTATACCTACCGAACGCTCTCATATTCATATCCAGTGGATTAGGATATCAGTCAATAATGTTACTAATTGGGTCTAAGGCAAGTAACACTGCATATTTTGCATTTTAATTGGTTTTGGCACTATATAGTGTTTTGTTAAACATATTATTGCCTGACCAATCACGATATACTATTCATGAATATTTTGTACCTTACGTTGATCAGACTTATTGGTCTGAACTGTGTAATGTACTCCGGGTTACTCAACTTAGGAATAAGATGAATAAGAGTTTCAAAAACCTCTTATGGGAAGACACCTAACTCGAGGGCATGTCTGATCATGATGCATACCAAATAAGTTAGTTGATCTCGGTGAAAGGTCCCCAAAAATGCTCATTTGGTGTTACATATGGAAATTTGGGGAAGGTCGACGGCTATATGAGGTAAAAGGTTTACCCTTTGCTGATCCCACTATACCCTAACGCATTTGATAAAATCTCGATGTCATTCCATCTGAGCCTAACGCCTTATAAGACTACATTTGGAACAAAGCAACACAAATCTCCTCATCTGAGACACAAGATCCTTTAGTACACAAACAAAATTTGATCCAAGCGCCTTTAACTAAGGGAGCAAACATTGAGGGCATGTATTGTCCTCCAACGTAAAAATGACCAAAAAAAGTCACCAGCCCATTTAAAATGATCTCGTAATTGTTTTTTTTAAGTTAAAATTATTCTATATTCCCTTGATTTATCAAGACAGATAAATAAAAAAATCTAATGTAACCTCCATGAGTAAATCTTTATATATGAGTAAATCCTTATGTTTAACCCCTTTGGTGCCGATAATAATTGTTATACGGAATTTTTTAATGGGTTAATGCTCAATAAACCTTTGCGGCCTTGTCCATTATCCCGTAAAAGACACTATTTTTTTTAAAGAACCGTGAGTTATGGGAAACTTCCTATAACTTAAATTGTTCTTTTTATGGAAAAAAAGACAAAAAACAAAATATACAATATTTTTTATAAGTAAAAAAAATTATAATAAAAAAGAATTAGGTGTCGTTTGTTTTTTTAAGTAATAAGTGCTGAATGCTGAATGAACATCTCAATAGAACTTATTCAGTTAAGAGGCAGTGTCTGAATGATTCAGACTTAGTTTGAAATCTTAATGAAACAGACCCGTTAAGAGCCATTCAGATCTGAATTGGACAGGAAAAACAAACAGTCCTATTGATCCAGTGTCTTAATAAACCAGATTAAGATCTCATTAAGTGCAAACAAACACCCCCTAAATTCTAACTTGGGTTGTTGCGCATTAATCCTTTTTAATTACATATTTTTCCAAAGAAAGTTTTTTCTGACAATTTTACACATCACCTTGCGTGTAACTTAAAGATTCGGAAATTTTTAAGTGGGAGCTCAACTCACTATGAGGGTGACTCGGGGAAGTTCCATGCGCTAGTGAAGGGCGGTGGGAACTTAAGTAGTCGCACTGTTTCAATTCTTAGAGAGTGTTCCTTGATATTACGTGGTTTACCACACTTTGAAATTAACTGTATATTCAGGGAAACGAATCTTTGCGCGGATAAACTAGCAAAAGAAGGTGCAACTATGAACACACAACCGATAGAGTTTACAGAGCCTCCGGAGTATCTTTCGAATTGGATCATGAGGGACCGTTGTGAACACGCAACGGCTAGAGTTGTGTAAGACTTCTAATAAAAACAATTGTTCTTCGTGTTATTTTTAATTCTTAACGGCTTTAATGCCTCTCTTGTATGAAAAAAAAAAAAAAATTCGAAAACTTATTACACGATGATTTCAATTCAATCTTTTAGATCTGAATTTCCATAAATAAAAATTAATCTTAAATATCTTCACTCACCAAATGAACATTAAACTCCCATAACACCTTGTGGGTCCCACTTTCCCAGCACCCCATTCCCCACGTCATAAACACTCTTAGAAATTCCACCTTTAAACTTCTCGCTTCACCCTTCAACATCATCATCTTCTTCTTCACTCAATTTCCAAACTGAGAAGTGAGAACTCTAAGCTTCATTAAAAGCCACTGCCATGGATGCTGCATTAATCCAGCACACCAGATATTCAACACCCCTCTGTTTTCTTTCCCTATTGCTCTTATCCATCATCTCCTACACAAGTAAGTTATCAAACTTTTTTCTTCAGTTTTATTCTATTTGCTTTTCTTCTTATACTGAATCTGAATGTGATGTGCTTAATCTTTCACTGGATACAAAAATAATTGAGCTGCTGATGGATATATCTATCGTATAAACATAAGAAAAAAAAGGGTAAATTGCACTACTAATCCCTAAGAAAAGGTAAATTACACTATTAGTCCCTATTTTACACGAAATAACAATATCTCTTTGTTTAGATATAAAAATAAGAAATGTTAGATAAAAAAAAAAGAATTTGTCAGAAGTGGGGTTTGAACCCACGCCCTCTTACGAGGACCAGAACTTGAGTCTGGCGCCTTAGACCACTCGGCCATCCTGACATTTTGTGTATAAGGAAGCGAACTTAGCTATATGGGGTACATCTGAGATATGTATGCATAGGAATATATTACTATTTACACTACTAGTCCGTAGTCCTTATGTTAGTACATCTAAGTGTCGCTTTGTTTCTAAAAAAAAGGTTAAATTGCACTATTGGTCACTATCTTACCAAGAGTATCATTATGTTACAGAATATTAGCAATTATGCCTATGGATCTGCGACGTTTATGTACTTTTAAATACCAGAGTATATTGCACTACTTATGTTATAAATATCTCTTTGTTTATTAAGTAAAGAAGGTAAACTTCACTGCTAGTCCCTATGTTAAATGAAATAGCTAAATATCCCTTTGTTTTTAAAAGTAGCAAATATGCCTGTGGTATTTCAAAAGAAGCAACAATACCCCGTGAAGTTACTGTATAATGAGTATATACTACTTTTCAAAATATAAGTGTATATTTAATTATTTTGCGTAGCAATACAGGTGATGGTGAAATTAGTTCAAGAGAAATGGATAGCTATATTGGACAATTCTTTACGAATTATGAAATTTTATTAGTTCTTTATAGTTTTCAATAATACAATGGGTTGACTCACTGAGTCGTTTGACTCGGAATTTATTACATTTGGTGTTGCAGAATCTGAATCGTTCATCGGGGTAAATTACGGACAAGTGGCCGACAACTTGCCACCTGTCACGGAGACGGCAAAGCTGTTGAAATCAACTAGTATAGAGAAGGTGAGATTATACGGGGCGGACCCCGCAATTATCAAAGCGTTAGCGAACACCGGAATTGGAATAGTGATCGGAGCGGCAAATGGGGATATTCCGGCGTTAGGATCCGATCCGAACTTTGCGGGTCAATGGGTCTACAACAATGTATTGGTGTATCAACCCGCGAGTAATATCATTGTCGTGACAATAGGCAATGAGGTGATGAGCTCTGGTGATCCGAATCTTATCGCTCAGCTTTTGCCAGCAATGCAAAATGTCCAAAATGCCCTTAATGCAGGTTCGTTTCTACGATAGTAAATTGGGTTATCTCGGATTTAAATCCCCTAGAATATACCTTCCTTGCAATTTCACGCAATATACCTTTAGATTGACGCCACGTGTCACTTAATATAATCAAAGGTAGAAAATTAATTTTCAATAACTACCCCTTTTAATTAATAAATCTATTAAAAACAATCTACCTAAAATAAAATAGATTTAATAAAAAATTTCAACGATCTATATTAGACCGCCACCGCCTGGGAACTAATATTGCTTCTGTTTCGTTTATAACACACAATTAAAAGCTTCATGATTCAACTAAAGTTGCATAACCAATCCAAATCCTATCAACTAAATTCTGTAGACCCAATTCATATAAGGTCACATACCTATTAACGAAGATCTTTGATAAATACATTAAGGTCACATACTTAAGTCAAACTAATGCTATGTCCCAAAGTAGATTATTCTGAAGTGAGTTACCACTAAGAGCCTTTTGTAATTCAATATTAGAGCAAGAACAGCTTTCAATGTAACTCTTTAATATTAATGTAACACAAACAAATGACTCACATGCTATTTTTCACACACTAACATCATTTCAATGCAGCAATTTCTGTATTAATTTAATTCTGTATAGACAGTATGAAATTGAAACTGTATCATTACAAAACTGAAATAAATAGTAAAAGATTCAAACTAAAAATATAATAATTACTCAATAACCATAAATTTAATAAAATGTAATCTATAATATCCATCCCTACTCAATGAATTGAACAATTACTGAAGTAATCCCTTCAATAAGCTCATCTCATCCTCTGCTGCTATTTAAGATCGAAGAAGCGTACCCAACACAGTGAAAGCCCAAAGTGGGCTAACATCCGAGGCATTATAGATTGGAGGTATAACTGGCTAATATCAAGACATTTTGCTCATCCGACAGCTACTGTTAACACCCCATTGTATATATCAAGCCAATTTGCTAATCCGACAGCTACCAATGTTAACAGCGTGTTTAAAGCCCCAATTGGACGAATCTTCGCAGCATTACAAACTAGAGCTTGTTGAAGACCATGAAAGCCTTCCAAATGTAAACTCAATCCAACAAATATGTTTGCAAATACTTTGGAGGCTGTTAAATTGACTAGGAGAGGTGTTGAGACTGTACGACTTGATCTAGTGAGTAAGGGTTCTGCAACTTCAGTCGAATCATAAAGTTTTTAATTGTGTGTTATGAACGAAACAGAAGCAATATTAGTTCCCAGGCGGTGGCGGTCTAATATAGATCGTTGAAGATTTTTATTAAATCTATTTTATTTTAGGTAGATTGTTTTTAATAGATTTATTAATTAACCATGATTAAGAGCTAGTTATTGAAAATTAACTTTCTACCTTTGATTATGTTAAGTGACACGTGGCGTTAATCTAAAGGTGAAATTGCGGGAAAGGTATATTCTAGGGGATTTAAATCCGGTTATCTCTAGGTTCGAAAGATAAGGGGTTAAAAATGGTACATTTTCAAAGTAAAGGACTAATGTTGTGACAAAGTTGCCAAATAAGGGATTAAAATGTTACTTTTGCAAGACAAGGGACTAAACTGTTTTTTTTTCTTTAATCGGTGGTAAGGGACTAAACTGTTATTTACCCTTTAAAGTATTATATGATAAATTGGTAACAAGGTAATGAGAAAATGTCCAAAATGCCCTTAATGCACATCGGTCACTACAGAGAATTTAATTTGTTATGATGCATTTAGGAACAGGTCTAGAATTATGTCTTATCAAGACTAACTCATTTTTCCTATCCAAAAGGGTAAATTACTCGTCTGATCCATAATCTTTGTATAGTTTGACAATTTAGTCCCTTATCTTTTGATTTTGTGACAACATTGGTCTTTAATAGCGAAAATCTAACATTTTGATCCCTTTCGTTTCTGATTTTGTGTAACAACATTAGTACTTTTTTCATATTTTCATTACTTTATATTTGCTCCTTTATATCTTAACCTTTTTAACATATGCTACTTAACTTGTAAAATATGTAATATTTTATCCTTTTGTCAGAATCTTAGTCCTTTGTAGTGTTCCCCTTACATTATATTATTAGCGTTAATCCACACGAGGTTATATTATTATTATTATGATGATGAAAGACTAAAATACCAGTAAAAGTTGCATAAACACATATAAAATAATGAAAAAAGGACCCACTTTTACACAAAATTAAAATATAAGGGAACCTTTAAAGTATGACTATTAATTTGAATTTGCAGCTTCAGTAGGTGGAAAAATCAAGGTCTCGACCGTACATTCGATGGCTGTGTTAAGTCAATCAGACCCACCCTCATCTGGAGCATTCAACCCCGGGTTTAGTGATGCATTGAAAGCGTTATTGCAATTTCAAAAATCAACGGGTTCCCCTTTCATGATCAACCCATACCCATTTTTTGCTTACCAAAGTGACCCACGGCCTGAAACATTGGCATTTTGCTTATTCCAACCCAATGCCGGGCGAGTCGACTCAGGAAATGGTATTAAATATATGAACATGTTCGATGCCCAGGTGAGCTACAACCCCGATGTTTCTGTAGTTATTTGCAATATAGGTCCTTGTCGTATGCAAAAATTAACTTTTTCAAATTTTGTAACGCAGGTTGATGCTGTAAGATCAGCCTTAAACAGATTGGGGTTTAAGGAAGTTGAGATTGTGGTGTCTGAAACAGGGTGGGCTTACAAGGGAGACCCAAATGAAGTTGGTGCGAGTATTGAGAATGCCAAGGGGTATAATGGGAATTTGATAAACCACCTTCGTTCAATGGTTGGAACACCACTGATGCCCGGAAAATCTGTGGATACCTATTTATTTGCCCTATATGATGAGAATCTAAAACCTGGTCCGGGCTCGGAGCGATCCTTTGGGCTTTTTAAGCCCGATCTTTCCAAGACTTATGATGTGGATCTTTCAAAGAATGCTCAGGTATCAAACTCTAGGATCTTTTATATGAGTTAATTGCACTATAGGTCCCTATATCAGGCAAAAACCGTATATATGTCCTTGTATTGTGCAAAAATTGCACTATATGGCCCTATATCAGGCAAAAAATGCGCCAAAGGTTCATATATTATGCAAAAATTGCAATAAAGAACCTTACTATATCCAAAAATTGTACATGTCCCTATAATATGCAAAATTGTACTCTGTGGTGAAAATGCACTGAAGGTCCCTACCTTACGCAATATTGCACTAAAGAAGCCTACGATATGCAAAATTGCACCAAAGAACCCTACAATATGTCCCTATACTATGCAAAAGTTGAACTATAGGTCCTATTACTATGTAAAAATTATAGTATAGATCCCTAAATTATAAAAAATTGCACTCTAAGTCCTAATATTATGCAAGAATTGAACTATAGGTCCCTAGATTAATTTTTTGAGTTAATTTCACTATAAATCCCTATATTATGCAATAAAACCTATATTTTATTATACAAACAACAAAATAAATCGAAGCCTGAAACGATAATTGTAAAAAACTAGGGGCCATGTGAAGATTCTTAGAATTGTGTAGGGCCATAAGGTATTAGTATAATTATCTTTTTATGGGGTCAAATATTTTTTTTTTGTAAATCTTGTGGGCCTAAACTATATGCGCCTCGGCTACTCATCAAACTCTTTGTAGGATACTCCATGCATTAAACGAAAAACTTTACTCCCTCTGTCCACTAAAATTTTAAACTTCGTAATTTTAAATGGTTCTCTTTTTACTTTGTGAAGGGCATTATGTAAACATGACGTCATTAAATTACTTTTTTTAATCCATGTGCACTGAAGATTCAAATTTGAACTATGAGCTTAATATTTTTTCTTGACTTGCCTACTATATAGCCAACCCCGGCAACTCCATCAGCTCCAGTGACAACTCCGGTAACCCCAGCACCAAAAGTGGCTGAGTGGTGTGTACCTAAACTTGGTGTTTCGAATACTCAATTGCAGAACAATCTGGATTATGCATGCGCACAACAGGGTATAGATTGTAGTGCAATTCAACCAAGTGGGCCCTGTTTTGAACCAAATACATTAATATCACATGCTTCTTATGCCATGAATCTACTTTATCAAACTGCTGGCAGGAATCCTTGGAACTGCGATTTTGTTCAAACCGCAGCTCTCACCACTATTAATCCTAGTAAGTTCTCTTTCAAAAATTGCATTATATCTCCCTATATCATCAAAAATTTGCACTAGTGGTCCCTATATTATGTAAAGAGAGAAAAATCAGATTTTTAGAAAAGGTTGACTAAAAATATTAATCAGATTTTTTGTAAGTTCTCAAAACTCTAGGTGGCTAAGCTTTTCCATTTTTTATTTTTTTAAAGTTTAGAGGTAAAATAACATTTCTTGATATCCAGGATTTTATGCCTATAGGTCCCTATGTTATTATTTTTATTATTTGCAAATTGATGTTAAGTGATTTGCTTTACATATTTGTCTGATTTTCTTGTAGGTTATAATGGTTGTAATTATCCTGGTAGTAGCACCTGAAGACTAAGCGAAAATCTTGATAAAATTGATGTCGATTGAAGAAGTTAATAGCTAATTAGTATTTAATCGAAAGTGAAAAGCTCAATAAGCGAATGAGTCATATTAAAGCAATGTATTTATAATTAGTACTAATAAAAAACTCAGCGAAGTCGTATTGATTCAGCTCATTCTTGTCTTGAGAAAATTCTTGTATTAGGATAAGAATTTTGATGGAAAATGAGTCACCTCCATTTAATCAATATGTTTAAATTTGTATAAGGGTTTGTGGATAACGTTATCGGATTCATTTTTTTTTTCTTTTTCTTGTTGCTTCTCTGATCAATGGACTGTGAGGAGCTAGGGCCTAGGTGGTTCTTTGTTTTATCAGCAAGGTAAAGATATTACATGTCTTAAAAACTTATATGATCCTAAGATTCTTAATGGCCAGATGAATTTATCATCTGTGATCCAAAGAATCTACCATCTGAAGGATACTATCTGCTTGGCCATGAGGTAAGAAAGAGGGGACCATGATAATTTCCACTTTCTAGAAGTGTGGTCAAACATGTCAGCCACAAACTTAGATAAATCAGGTTCATCGCTTCAGTCCAATTATCCTTCCAAATTTGGAAAGAATGACCACCCCAAATTGGTACAGTTACCCAAGGTTATACCAATCTCATGAACCTTTCTTATAGATTTTAGCATTATGTAGACATCTTTAAAGATAGAGGCAACCAATATATCAAGGACCATGAATATTAAGCAATCATGGAGAGGTTATAAGCCTCTATATACATAATTCCTAATCCGCCAAGTGTTTTGGGATTTGTAATTTTTTACCAGCTAATCCAATGAATGCCAACATCGTTGGCATTACTTCATAACAACCTATTTGTAAAAAGAGTTTATCTATTTGTAAAGAGAGGACATGAAATATGTTGATAAAGGCTGAATGATTTGAACTAAGGGTGTGTTTGGATACCTCCTTAATCCAAATATATCCTAAAATAAAATAATATAGCTAAAAGATATACTGAAATTTTATAATATTATATTAATCTTATATAAATTGTACTAAGTTGTGAATTTGGATACATCTAAGATTTTTCTTCTCATACAATTGATGTCTAATTAAGATCTAAGTTTTGTTTTGAGTAAGACTAGGTGTCCTGTTCAAGAGAAACTTAGAAAAAAATATAATTCTCATATAAGTGAAATAAATATAAATACTAAAGAAAATAAATATAAATACGAAAGAAAATACAAGTGTCCTAAAATTTTCATGAAATATCAATCCTAAGTAAACTTCCTACGCATGTCAATAATTTCATTTCTTAAACATTATACACTCAATTATATAAAACCTTCTTTCTTAATTTTTTTATTTTTAATATAGATAATTTTCACTCAAATAAAGAGTCTAATTTAATATTTTATTTAAAATCTTTAAAAAAAATTATTTTATTTTTCTTTTTTGGTATACTTTGTTAACGGATTGAGGTTTAATATTCCCCAACGGTAGGCAGGGCAAACGCACCATACTTCGAGCGGCTCGGAAGCTCAAAATTTGTCACATATATATATATTTTATATGTAATAGTTGTTTTGTCACTAGGAAAAGATTCCTAGTTACCCTAAGAAACATTGTTGTACTCCTATATTTGGGGACTCATGTTTAAGTCTCTCCTTAAAGTTTATTATTTTAGTAATTTTGCTATACTACCTTAAATTAAGTTTCCTTTTTTTGATTAATTTAAAACAATATTTTTTAAAAAATCAATTTTCTCTTAGATTAAAATAATATATCAACTTTTCAATTAGATTACACACTACTTTAGATTGAAAGTTTACAAAAATATTATCGGTTAAACAACTTGCCAAACTCTGTTCTGTTGCTTACCTTGACCCATAATTATTCTCATTTAGATTATGCATTGATTTTTAAAACAAAACAAGCGCTTCCTTTTGTTCCAACAGAAATATACAAAGCAAGCCCTTTGACTTAAACCTTCAAGACCAAAAACTCTCTTCTGTTTCACTGAAAAATAATTTTTCAAATCTTTTCAAAACAAAATCAAATAGTTCTCTATACGTATGTGTTGCTGGTAAAATAGAAGACGAAGGAAATCAAAAGCTTATGATTCAATTAAACATTTGATTTTGTTTATAAAAATTTAGGTTTGTTTATTATGTATTGATCCGATTATTAACTTTATAAAAACAATTGATCCATATTATAACAGATTATGGGGTTTAAGTAAAGTTTAAACTGATATTAGATCAAAGTTAAATGAGACATGTTCCACTAAATCGTTATATTGTTTCGTTGTTACAGGTATTGTTTTTTTTGTCCCATTTAGTTTACTTAATTGCAAAAAAAAAAAAATTGAATTCAGTGTTCTAGTTGGGGTAAAATACTATAAACAGATCACATGAGACTGTTTCCATCTGCTGAAACGATTTTTTTGATGAGATTTTTACCCAACGAATTTTGAAGACACCCCCTAAGACCTAACCACACCTCGCTGGTTCAAGCACATGTTCCTGAGATCGCCATTCGAGATGGTTCAGAGATATGCTACACAAAAAAACCGCCTGAGCAATATATCCAGGAAGGTGAAGAGCACCTTTTTCCATGGATCTTCTCCGTTCGAAGATCGTTTCTGAACTCGCCGGAGAAACACAAAAGTTGTTCGGCGGATATTCATCTCTAGCTCCTGAAGCTGCTGGTTCGAGAAACGGAGTGCTGGAAAGAGCCTCGAGCTCGCCAGATATATATTAATGGCTCTGTTTGCACCAGATCTGCTCACTCATCCGGCTCGTGCTCGTGTTTGCACGAGATTGCCGCTTAGCTGGAAAAGCTCCAGGAGGCTATGATGTAGATCTCGGTTTTGCGGCCTAGGCTGTCGACTGGGGCCTAGCGCCTGGCGGGATTGCACAGGGCCTAGGAGGAATTATTGATTTTGATACTCGATGTGTAATTTTGTATATTTAGTAATATATATGTACTAACTATAGACATTTTAAATATTTAAGTCATAAAATTCATCTAATAACAGTACATTAAATATAAAAAATATTAAAAATTGAGTTATAATATCAGTTATAAAATTTTCGAGAATAAGAAGAATAACAAGAAGGCGTATGCAGACATGTTTTGCCATTAATTGGCGCCTAGGTGGCCATTTTTTCCATTAATCGGCTCCTAGATGGGCTAAGCGTCTATTCCACGACGACTAAGGCGCTAGGCAAAAATGCCTAGAATTTTAATTAGGCGTAAGCGGTTGAGGGGGGAGTTGACGCCTAGGCGGGAAAATCTACAACATAGCCAGGCGGTGGATTCTTCTTTGCCGAAAAAGCTTCAGTCAAAGTTTTTTCTTATCTGCAGTGGGCCTTTACTTTTGATGTGCTCAGAAATTTTTAATTTTATGCTCAGAAGAAACGACGAGTCAAGTTTCTGCTCAACACTTTTGCTTTTCTTTTTACCGTAATACATTATATAGTACATGTTCAGGAGTCGGTCTTCCATACATCCGTTGTACCTACACCCTCCTAAAAAAAAAAAATTATTTATAAAATTACTCATATACCCTTAAATTGTACTTTATTTTGTGTGGCTCGATGTTGAGGGAAAAATTTTGTTCAGTATTTTGTTTAATTTTTCGTTATGATGTGTGTTTACTATTTTACCCTTTACGCTTTAGTTAATTTTTTTGTTCCTACGTTGTTACTTATTATTGTATATCCCATTACTCTAGTTTTATTTTTCGTTCTCACATAATTAAGCATACTTTTATGCTACTGTTTGACTTTTACACGTGTCACACATGCATTGTTTTGTTTTAATTTTAATACCAAAAGAAAAGAAAAAAAACCGAAGCGCAAGGCTCAATGTCTGCCCTTTCACATTATATCTTCCTAGACTACTCCCTCTCCCCTAGCTCACAATCTACACTCCATTTCTGCAAAGTCGTAGCTTATATATCGTCGAAGGTAAGTACTCTTTTACACACTCCATCTTCAGTTTATTCATCTCCATTGATTACCCCTTTAATATGACAGGAAATTTGGGTATTAAAAAGTTAACATCGAAAAAGAAAATGGTGAAGAAGAGTGGAAAGGATAAGACACAAAAAGGGTAATTTTTTAGGTTAAGTTTTTAATTGTATTAATTTGTTTAGAGGTTTAACTCGTTGATTGTATTTCCGTGATAGTGGTGCTCGGAAAGAGTCGGATTCGTTAGTGTTTCCTCCAGCCACGGATCCTGCAGAGTATTTTGCGTAAGTAAAATATAGTATCTGTTATAGAAAGTTAATTTTGAATAATTAATGTTGTGTACGGAATATCTAGTTAGATTTTATTTGTGATAATAGGCAATGCATGGCGCGTGATCTTCATGTTAAATGCCCCAATGTAATTATGGATTGGGAGGCACAAAAGCTGCTGTTTTATACGTTACCTGATAGTCGAAGAGTGGTATATGAAGATGGTTTTTTGGTAAGCAAGCAACGACGTGCTGAAGAACAGTGTCGTGTTGATGAAGATCAGCAAATGGATGAAGCTGATCAGGGGCTGGATGAAGAAGGAAGTACTGATAATGGGGAGGAGTCGCAGGTATGTTGACTTGATTTTGAACCCATTCAATTTGTGTATGATGATTGTAGTTCCTATTTAGATGAGTTTATAATTTTGTGTCGTTAAATTACGTTTTTTGATAATAAAAATGATAGGTTATGGTTGTATGGATGATTTGTGTTGTATGTATGACGCTATAATGTAACTTAAAATGCGAAATATATCTGTATTTGGAAGAGCAAAGTGCACCAATCAATTTAATGCCAGTGTATAGCGTAGTTCCTTTATTGAGATATTTTAAACTCAATTGATTAGGTGTGATATGAATTCATTTGTGGTTTCTGTTGTTTTGCAGATCAAACTCTCTTCGAGGGTGTCGTTGACTAAAATAAGCGCGTTAAAAGACAAATTGAGTCCCCAACAAAAAAATGCTGTAATTGAGATTGGTTTTGGTAGTCTTTTAGAGTTTCCAAAGAGCGTTTTGAAGGCGGAAGTTTGCCAATTCATGTGTGAAGCATTTGACCCAGAAACTAGTTCTTTTAAATTGAATACAAGCGAGCTGAAATTTTCGTACATGGATGTCCATAGAGTGCTAGGCATTCCTAAAGATGGTGATGTACTACCCCCTTTAAGTGGTGGAGACCCCCGTAAAGTTAGATGTTTGGAGAAGGCGTTTAGGAGGTATATTATAAAGAAGCAAGCTGTTCATATGACAATCATAGAGAATAGATTTTTGGAGTGTGAAAGCCATGAAGATTTGTTTAAGAGTTTGTTTATGTTATACGTGATTGCATTCTTGTTAAGTACGCCTAATGTGCATGGCCTTGATATCTCATTTTTTCACGCGGTTGTTGACGCAGAAATGATTCCCAAATACAATTGGTCTCGGTTTGTGTATGACCAGATTTGCACAGGGATTGGAGTGTTTAATTCTGCAGACCCTACTGTTAAGTCCAAATATTTTCCAGGTTGCGTTTACGTGTTGCAGGTACTTAAGATATTTTTAATTTTTGTATTAGTTGGTTTTTTTTGCTGTGGTGATAGTGTTCTCTATGTTTGGTAGGTACTATTTCTTCAACACGTACAGCGCATAAACAAATACAAACCTGTTTCAGCCAATATACCGTTTTGTATAAATTGGCCCACAAAACAAACTGGTAAGAGAGTGAAGGAGCTTAATAATTATGGGGGGACTGACTACTGTAGGTGTAGATTTGTTGAGTTGGAGTTACCTGATGAGGAAGAAGGGGAGGAGGTTATGCATGATAACCTTGAAGAAGTTTTTGCAACCCCATCGTCGGGGGTGACGAAACATAGTGGATTTGTGGGTAGTGTTGGTGAGAAATTTGTTAGTAGGGAGGAGTTTGAAGATTTGAGGGGTGTCGTGGAAAATTTAGCTGGGTCTGTAAGCGCAAAGGGTAAGGGAATTTTAGATACAAACGCTGAAGAAACACCTAGGAAAGTTGTTTCGCCAAAGGGTTCTTGGGTATCAAGAGATGTCGAAATGGGTTGTCCAACGCCAAGTCCTATGGTTCAATCAAGTGTTCACAAAGGCAACCATACCCCTGTCGATATGTACAAGTCTCCTAGTACGGATGTTCAACGTAGAAAGGGTAAGGGCATTAATGAAACTCTTGTTGTTTCCAGCGAGTGCAGGACTCCAACGCAGGGGTTGAATAAGCAATATTTCATTCAGTTGGGTCCTGAGAATGGGTGGTCTCCCTTTTCTATTAGCCTTAACAAAAGTGACGAGGAGCTTCTTACTTATCTTAGTGATACAAGACCAGATGGCAGGTGAGTTGTATACCATGTTCAATTTGTGTCTCGTTTATTTTAATCCCTTTACTTATAATTGTTACTAATTCATGATTTTTTAAGTCAATCTATTATTGCCTATACGTTTTACAATTTGAGTCGGAATGAGATGCGTAACCTACTAGATCCTGCTTGCTATGTGTCAGCTGATGTGAGTTCTGATACTTTTTGCATTTTTATTAGAATCGTGGTTTTCTTGAGTTAAATTAAATTTTCTTTTAGGTAATTGATTTGGTTGTGGAGTTTTTGAGTGAGCAAAGCAAGTTAACTGATCCGCATTGCAAGAGTTGGTACATGTCCACTTATTTCGCTGTAGGTTTTTCTCTTAATGTACTTCCCTAACCCTCTTCCTATTATATGTACTAATTTCAATGACTCAACTGTCGTAGACGCAATTGGTTAATGGGATGCACACACTGGAGGAAAATGTTCGTGTATATTATGAACTGAAGCACTACAAAGGTTTTGTAAAGAATTTGGAAAGGGTAAATTCTTTAACTAGATACTATTTTTTTTAGCTTGCTTGGATATCAAATAGTGCTGTGTTGTTTTTTTAGATGTTTATACCTGTTAACTCGCGTAAGAATCATTGGATGCTCTACATAGTTGATTTCAAAGCCCAACAAATTCATTTTTGTGATTCAATGCTTCCCACCCCTAAACCACGTGCTTCTTTCTTAAAACAATTCAGAAGTGTGGTATGTAAAAGTTTTATTTTGTTAACTTGTTTGATTAAATTGTTTGTTTGAATGAATGGGTTTTATTTTGTGCTATAGGCTGCTGGACTAGTTGAATGGCTGGGAATGGTTGATGAAAACAATGTTTTACCTCCTCTTAATATCGAGAAGCCTAATTATCCTACTTGGGTGCCCAAGCAGGTGGATACCTTTGACTGCGCACTACACGTATGCAACATGATGATGCATCCAGGTGATATTATTAACTGGGGTATCAAGGAGTCGGCTAAAAGGCGATTTGATTTGGCGAAATTCCTCTTCCGATGTCCTTACAATTCGCTTAGATATTATATTGAACCTTGTAATAATTAAGTAAGTAAGACTTGTTGGTGTTGTCGTTTTAAATGATGATTTAGTTGTTTTGCTGGTCGGTGGACAAAAAATAATGTTGGGGACGATGGTCTGTAACCATTTGTGTTCCTCTTTTGGTAATTTAGTTACTGTAATTGTTAAAGTTCGTTCTCTTAACTTTAATAAGTCTGTTTGTTAAACATGTTGGGACTTGGTAAAATCTATCTAATGTAATGTTTGTGTAATGCAATTATATAGTACTTAGTAACTCATAATTCTTTTGTGCTTGTTTCATCTTCGTTATTTGACTGGAATCAAAGCACGTATCATACACAACAAACACACAAACATATAAATTATAACTGATGTTATATAAATCGAATAACGAACATAGTTGATCTAGGAAGTTATGGGGTTACATTTTAACAATCCAAACACCAGGTACAAACAATTACTCAGCTCATTAAGATAGTTGATACAAAACAAAAGTAAATTAAACTAAAAAAACTTGAATTCTTTCATAGGGCGTATAGTTGGATTTATAACAGCCAAGTGCTGTTCGAGATTCATCAGCCTTTGATCCATTTGCCCAACCGCAGATAGAACTCTTCTGTTGCATTCAAGTACTTCTTTCAAAACCTGCAGTTGCCCCGCTCCCTCTATTGGAGATCTTAAATCCCCCACCTTTTTTCTGTGCAGATAATCTACTAGATCGTAATCTGCTTGGGCTGGTTTGACAATAAGCGCCTTCTTATCTATTGATGTTTTATTCACTACTCCAAACACCTTATTTTTTCTGGGCAAGTTATACGTTTTTGTGAATCTAGGAACAAAGGTTGATGGCTTGGATGATCTCATCTTTCAGATTCGAATACTACTACCTACCGCTGCAATATATGTGATTCAAAGAGTAAAGCGTGTGTGCTTTAAAGAGGAAAGCTTATGGAAATGGGCCTTCGAATAAATAAAATAAAATTGTGGACTTCGAAGAGCAAATATTGGGGTAGGTGGGTTTCTTTATCCCTATTAGCTTTTAATAAAAAAAAAAAAAAACATATTGGATAATTTTTCGTGTACAGTGCATTCAAATAAATAACAATATAAATCATGCCGTTGCACAATCAACGGCTATATTCAAGAACATGCCCATTTAAACAACGACTCTCCTTGCCCATTTATGCAAATTACTTACTAAATTCATAATACGCTTGGATACGCAATGGCTGGTCGTAAACGAAGCAAAGGCTCCGTGTTCGTCGCTCCAGTGAAATGTCGATGTAACCCACCCAATCACTTAGACCCTTCCATTACTCGGAATGAACATACTGGTAATTTTGGAGCCCTATACTTCTACTGCAACTTTTGCGGTTTTTGGAGTTGGTGTTTACCCATGCGAGAAGGTGTAGGTAATATGGAGGTTGGAGAGACGTCGTCATCTGTTGTGAGCTCTTTTGAAGATCCTTCCAGATCTGCAGACTTAAACCAAGCCATAGCAGAGTACAGGATTGGAATTAAGGTTATCTGTTTCTTGCTTTTTCTACTAGTGATAGTTGTTTGTTTCAAATAAATTGTTGTTAGTATATTTAATTTACATATTCTACGCGTCGGTTTGTAGTGTTTTGTAATAGGTGATAATAAAAGTCCAAATTTACAGGCATGAAATTCTTTAGTATTTCGTTAATGTCTTAATTTCTTAGATTCTATTGATGATGCATTATTATCTGGTATGGTAGACTCGTGAAGAAGACGATATGATTACAGTAGGGGAAAATAGGGATAGTTAAAGTCAACCCCTATGACTTAGCTTCCCAATGGGAAGTGACTTGGTGGAAAAAATATACACTCCAAGTGACAGATTGACAAGGTTGACGTGATTGTAATGTCTAATAGCAATAATTAATAATTTTAATTTTTACTTCCTCTGAATTATATGCGTGAATAAATGAATCAAAGTAGCATCACCATGGCCAACATGAATCTATCCATTTTTGGTATTTTTGTTAACGGAAACAATCACATTTTATCATTACATCGTATTAGTAAAAGATAGAAAATCTTACTTCAGTTAGTAAAATCCATTGCGAAATAAAAACATTCGTTAAAGTACAGCACAACATACAAAAGATAAAGCAATAAATAACGGAAATACATCTAGAATGCTGCCGTTTTTAAGGTCACACGAACTAAGCATTGAATGAAGTTTGCATGAAGATTATGAATGACAAATAACAAATGACAAATCCCATACCTACGATTATGGCATCTTTCGCGTATCTCCTCATCGGGGTTGGTATGAAATCTTTGATAAACACTCTATACGGTGAGACTAACTTTACATAGCCATGAATTGGACAGTCGTGGTAAAGTTTATCTTTTTTGTTGTGGAGGTGGAATGGGTAGGGTCGTATCATACAAGGACGGAAGCATCCAAACCTTGGACATAAGATCTCATGGAAACGCATATCCAGGTTTGGATCTTCACCGATGTCATTGGAGTCCCCTAAACACATTACGTCACCAGATACTGATGAGGCAGAGGAATCATTGGACGATTCAAAAAACTAAAACATACGAATATAGTTTTTGTTAGTAGTAGAAGTAGAAGATAGTTTGTAATTATTAAGACATATTAACTTTATTGACAACATCTTACCATTTTTTATATGAAGCGTAATTTGTTGCAAGTAACGTTTTTGAAACACTGAGGCTTGCGTTTATTGAAACTAGGGTTTCTACACTAGTATTTATAGAACATGATGTCGTTGTTTTGGGACCACCAGTACACTACTTTATTCAGGAAAATAGGAACACATCTAATTTTTTTAATAACCAAATTAGTATCACAAACACAAGTTAATAGTTTAATATTTGTGTCGTTAGTTAAAGAATTTCATATCAATGTTCTGCTTAAATTAAAAAAGGAAATCTCCACATTTATTAATAAAGAAACAAAGTTTAACGCAGGACACAATGTTATCAAACAAGGTTGAGGTTGGACAAATCCAGTTAAACCTTGGTATGCTAACACAGGATTAGTCAAACAACAAAATTACAACCACCAAAAGACAAACTTAAACCTACAACAGCTACAACATATCTTAAGTTTCGGATATGATTACGTAAATAGCTTAGTGAAACTAAAAAAACTTGTGCTCCATCCTTGGATTATGACTTTCTCTCGTTAAAGACTCAAACTTCTGTTCCATTCCTAACATTCTCCACTCAAAGTTTAAAACCTTCATTTCCAAATCTCTATTTCTCTCTGATAGATCTTTTACCATCGTCATCAACACTTCGTTTGAGGGTTGCGTAGTACCCCAAGTACCTTCTGCGTAAGATGGGTTTGCGGAAGTTATATACGAGTTCGTGGAAGTTATTCTGTCCAACATCACGCTTGAAGGTGGTTGAGAAAAGTCTAATATTACTGGCTGTTAGTAGAACGTAATCATTAACAAAACATTCGGTACCGATTAATAAAGAAATGCTGATATCTACTTTTGCATGTTTAAGATCTGTTTCTTGTTTTAAGTTTTATAAACGAAAAAAATTATTGAAGCTAGGGTTCGATAACTTACCCCAGCCTGATGAAGTTCTGGGAACTCTTCAGTGTTTGAACGCTCAGGTTGGTTAGACATACTCACCCATCTTCGTGTCTTCTTGGGTTGATATGGTGCTGGGTGCTGAATGGGAAAGTAGTTGTTTTTGTCGTTAGATCTCCTCTTAAATATTTTGTCAAACTTTTGAATAACGGCTTGATCTGCCATATTTGGGATTCACTAAGAAATTTATAAAGGGTACAGATTTGTTAGTGAAGAATATGTTGGGGTTGTTACAACTTATATAGTGCCAATATACCAAGCCTATGCGTGTAAATAATCGATTTCCTTGGGTTTGTGAATTGCTGTGATTATTACAAGATTTTGGAATGGACGCTAATTAATGCTTGGGTTATACACCATCATGGATTATTATCTTTTGCAGCAGACTATATATTATTTCTTGTTGTATTATTCTAACGCCTCACTTAAGTATATGAAATACGGTTTACATATAATTATTACGTTTGTGTATATAGATAAAGGGAAAAAACTTGTGCATTTGCGCTATAACAACAACTTATTATTCGCGAGGGACATGATTTATTTATTTCTCGTGCACTTCAATCCTTCAAACCGAATATAAACGTAGATAGATAAATCGAAATGATATCATTGGTTCATTGATAATCAAAGTAATATTACCTCAGTACAATTACGTAAAAGACACCACCCAAAAGGGACTTATTACAATTAGCAATACTTAAAATTAAACTGCCACTTCACTCAATACATAAACCTTGTGTAATTAACTAGAAATGCTATTACAAAGAACGCATTCTAGTTTTGTAACCAACGTAAAGAGAAATGTTAAATGGACAATTAAGGGAAATCCAATTCCCTCATTCTTTTGCCCAAACAAGTTGTTCCAACATTGTCGCCCACCTTAGCCATGAGCTTGTTCTCTAAGTTGCTAATACGCTCAGCAAACTCTTCACATTTCCTCTCCAGATACAGGTTACGTTTTGTCATACCGTGTAGAATATCTAATATTTGTCCTTCAAGAAAAGTTATCCTACACGGAGAACAAGGTGTGCTTGGAACACCATTGAGAGTCAATATAGTGCTATTACTATTTGAGTTTCTATCTCCCACTTGAAGACGGGTCCTTCGTGCATAAACGCGCAAAGGGGGGTTGTTTTGCTGTTTAGAACAAAAAAAAGTAACAAAAAATAATTAGAAGCTTCTAATAATATATTAAAGTTACAATCTCGACATGGAATAATAACTATCAACACAGAATCATTCTGTCTTTCATTAATTAACTGAAGCGTAAAAAAAAAACATATTAAGCATATTAATATGTATAGATTAATTGTACAAAATACAATACTAAATACGCGAAGAAGGAAAACACTATCCACCTTAACTTTAAAATGGAGAAGATAGTAATCATAACCTGTGGTGTGACCTCGACTCTATGCTGTGTGCGCACCTGATGATTCAACCTCCTGAAGGCCTCCTTCATGGAACTCTCCGTAGTGGGTTCGTGGGGAACCGAGTTTGTCACATTAGTATGGGATTGAGACCCAACTGATTCACTGCGTTGTATGAAGTAGGGAGTGATTGGGTACCCAAAAATTTCTTCTTCCGCCATGGCTTGTTTTGGAGATTTTTACAGTTCAGTTATGGCGATTAAAGTGGAGTGTGACCAATTCTGAGGACGATGGAGGGATGACTGATGGGTTTGCTATGAGTAAATTTGACAAGACAGGTGTACCCAATAGGGTGGCTATAATAATCATGATCTAAAACCTATAACGTGTATAGGTATGCATGACGCAAATGCTACCTGGGGGTGTTGAAATAAAACCCCAAGCCGTCCCTACATCTATCCCGCCCATAACGGACTACTTTTTTTATTTATTTTTTATTCTTAGCTTGAATACGCATTAATGAACACGACTAAAACCTTTGGAATCAACTACCACGATTTATCACCTTGGTTTAACGTAACATTACAAAAACAATTTAGATTCTATACAGTTAGTACATGAACGGTTTTGTAATCTTAAGTTACATTGTAAATTAATAAAAAAAAATACTAAATATTTACAGTGTAGATGTTGAAGAGGCAGTTTAACCCACGAAACACCACCATTCACTACGTCAAGAACGTGGCCACGACACAAATACTCCTCAAGTTCATAACTGCAAAATAGAAGTTAACGTACGCTGTACTCTCTATTTAACCACTCACGCTGGAGTCATTGTAACCAGCAAACCAATTAACCGTTAAGATATCTCTATCTTTTTGGTATTTCACACTCGTACGAAATGGATAACAACGAATTTTGTCTTCCTGATCATGTACTCGCTATATGTTTCTTAAACTTTTCTGTGGTTCATCTCATGCAACTGAAATTTGTGTGTCGAAGTTGGCGTTCACTGATCGAGTGTGACTATTATGTAAAGAAGTATCACGATGCACACAAGAACCATAACGGTTATTTCATTACAGCCAACTCACTTTTCATCCACCCTGTGCGTACGTTTTCTATTTATTCTGCTTATACGCTGGACATGTATGCAAGATCTGTGAATACTCCTCCAATATTTGAACGACCTCCAACGCTTTCGTGGTCTGCACATGGCTTAATCTGTTTATGTGATAAACAAAGGCTCGTCATGTTTAACCCTGCAACAAGGGTTTACAGAGAAATCCCTGATATCCACGAGACATTACCAAGTTATCGCCCTCACGGGGGTTTACGAAGTTCTAAACGATCAAAGATACCTTCATTCGTCACATGTTTTGGGCTAGGTTATTCAAGTATTACGAACGAGTTCAAGATATTCGCGTTCGTGGAAATTTATGGAGCACGAATACCATGTGTATACAACCTGACAAGGAATACATGGTCAAAAAAGGCTTACGCATACCCAGTGTTAAGTGGTACAGGTGTGCCATGCAACGGTGCGTTACACTGGACCGCTAGGCAAAGACTAGACACAGATCAATCACCAAACTACAAAAATCCAGAAGATGGCCACTACTCGATAGTGACAGGTAATGTTACAACACACGACTACGGTGTAATTCGTATACCGGAGGGTGTTTTGGGAAACAATTTGGGATTGGTGGATGGGTGTCTAGCCATGTTCGCTAGAGTATCCAACGCGTTAACAGGAGAACTAGGTTGGTCTGTGGACGTATGGGTAATGACTCAATATGGTGTAGAGGCTTCATGGGCAATACAAACACGAGTGGATCTTTCACCAAATACAAGATGTTACTTGTATTGTCCAGAGGACGTGATATTCTGTGGAAGTGAGAATAGGTCAAACGATAATCGGTACGAGGAGGAGTTGGTAACATTCAATTTAGCTTCAGGAGAGACGCGAAGGAGACAAATATACTTTACTCATATCAAGCATTTCAAGGATAGCATGCTTCCGGTGAGCAAACCGGCACTATAATACCTAGTAGTTAGAAAAATTAAAACAAAATTTTGTGACACTGTGTCTAGCGTGGTAGTTTGTAATTCTTAATTCTTGCACTAGTAGATTAAGATTTCTCGTTGTGTAATTTCTGTACTGTAGGTGTAATATTAGGTGTGTTACGATGTTTCTAATGATTTGGTTTATTATTTATATTGTTATCCTGGTAACCATTAACCTATAAAAGGAACACAAATAGATAACTAGGTGAAAAATGAACCCTATGTTGACCAAAAGTCAACCCAAGTTGCAAGGAAACCTTACTAACCACTAGTTATGTTTAAAGGAACACGAATAGATAAATAGGTGAAAAATGAACCCTATGTTGACCAAATGTCAACCCAAGTTGCATGGAAACCTTACTAACCACTAGTTATGTTTAAAGGAACACAAATAGTTAAAAAGTTGATAAATGAACCCTATGTTGACCAAAAGTCAACCCAAGTTGCATGGAAACCTTACTAACCACTAGTTATGTTTAAAGGAACACAAATAGTTAAAAAGTTGATAAATGAACCCTATGTTGACCAAAAGTCAACCTGAGTTGCATGGAAACCTTACTAACCACTAGTTATGTTTAAAAGAACACAAATAGTTAAAAAGTTGATAAATGAACCCTAAGTTGACCAAAAGTCAACCCAAGTTGCATGGAAACCTTACTAACCACTAGTTATGTTTAAAGGAACACAAATAGTTAAAAAGTTGATAAATGAACCCTATGTTGACCAAAAGTCAACCCAAGTTGCATGGAAACCTTACTAACCACTAGTTATGTTTAAAGGAACACAAATAGATAAATAGGTGAAAAATGAACCCTAAGTTGACCAAAAGTCAACCCAAGTTGCATGGAAACCTTACTAACCACTAGTTATGTTTAAAGGAACACAAATAGTTAAAAAGTTGATAAATGAACCCTAAGTTGACCAAAAGTCAACCCAAGTTGCATGGAAACCTTACTAACCACTAGTTATGTTTAAAGGAACACAAATAGTTAAAAAGTTGATAAATGAACCCTATGTTGACCAAAAGTCAACCCGAGTTGCATGGAAACCTTACTAACCACTAGTAATGTTTAAAGGAACACAAATAGATAACTAGGTGAAAAATGAACCCTATGTTGACCAAAAGTCAACCCAAGTTGCATGGAAACCTTACTAACCACTAGTTATGTTTAAAGGAACACAAATAGTTAAAAAGTTGATAAATGAACCCTATGTTGACCAAAAGTCAACCCAAGTTGCATGGAAACCTTACTAACCACTAGTTATGTTTAAAGGAACACAAATAGTTAAAAAGTTGATAAATGAACCCTAAGTTGACCAAAAGTCAACCCAAGTTGCATGGAAACCTTACTAACCACTAGTTATGTTTAAAGGAACACAAATAGTTAAAAAGTTGATAAATGAACCCTATGTTGACCAAAAGTCAACCCAAGTTGCATGGAAACCTTACTAACCACTAGTTATGTTTAAAGGAACACAAATAGTTAAAAAGTTGATAAATGAACCCTATGTTGACCAAAAGTCAACCCAAGTTGCATGGAAACCTTACTAACCACTAGTTATGTTTAAAGGAACACAAATAGATAAATAGGTGAAAAATGAACCCTAAGTTGACCAAAAGTCAACCCAAGTTGCATGGAAACCTTACTAACCACTAGTTATGTTTAAAGGAACACAAATAGTTAAAAAGTTGATAAATGAACCCTAAGTTGACCAAAAGTCAACCCAAGTTGCATGGAAACCTTACTAACCACTAGTTATGTTTAAAGGAACACAAATAGTTAAAAAGTTGATAAATGAACCCTATGTTGACCAAAAGTCAACCCGAGTTGCATGGAAACCTTACTAACCACTAGTAATGTTTAAAGGAACACAAATAGATAACTAGGTGAAAAATGAACCGTATGTTGACCAAAAGTCAACCCAAGTTGCATGGAAACCTTACTAACCACTAGTTATGTTTAAAGGAACACAAATAGTTAAAAAGTTGATAAATGAACCCTATGTTGACCAAAAGTCAACCCAAGTTGCATGGAAACCTTACTAACCACTAGTTATGTTTAAAGGAACACAAATAGTTAAAAAGTTGATAAATGAACCCTAAGTTGACCAAAAGTCAACCCAAGTTGCATGGAAACCTTACTAACCACTAGTTATGTTTAAAGGAACACAAATAGTTAAAAAGTTGATAAATGAACCCTATGTTGACCAAAAGTCAACCCAAGTTGCATGGAAACCTTACTAACCACTAGTTATGTTTAAAGGAACACAAATAGTTAAAAAGTTGATAAATGAACCCTACGTTGACCAAAAGTCAACCCGAGTTGCATGGAAACCTTACTAACCACTAGTAATGTTTAAAGGAACACAAATAGATAACTAGGTGAAAAATGAACCCTATGTTGACCAAAAGTCAACCCAAGTTGCATGGAAACCTTACTAACCACTAGTTATGTTTAAAGGAACACAAATAGTTAAAAAGTTGATAAATGAACCCTATGTTGACCAAAAGTCAACCCAAGTTGCATGGAAACCTTACTAACCACTAGTTATGTTTAAAGGAACACAAATAGTTAAAAAGTTGATAAATGAACCCTAAGTTGACCAAAAGTCAACCCAAGTTGCATGGAAACCTTACTAACCACTAGTTATGTTTAAAGGAACACAAATAGTTAAAAAGTTGATAAATGAACCCTATGTTGACCAAAAGTCAACCCAAGTTGCATGGAAACCTTACTAACCACTAGTTATGTTTAAAGGAACACAAATAGATAAATAGGTGAAAAATGAACCCTAAGTTGACCAAAAGTCAACCCAAGTTGCATGGAAACCTTACTAACCACTAGTTATGTTTAAAGGAACACAAATAGATAAATAGGTGAAAAATGAACCCTATGTTGACCAAAAGTCAACCCAAGTTGCATGGAAACTTTACTAACCACTAGTTATGTTTAAAGGAACACAAATAGTTAAAAAGTTGATAAATGAACCCTATGTTGACCAAAAGTCAACCCAAGTTGCATGGAAACCTTACTAACCACTAGTTATGTTTAAAGGAACACAAATAGATAAATAGGTGAAAAATGAACCCTAAGTTGACCAAAAGTCAACCCAAGTTGCATGGAAACCTTACTAACCACTAGTTATGTTTAAAGGAACACAAATAGATAAATAGGTGAAAAATGAACCCTATGTTGACCAAAAGTCAACCCAAGTTGCATGGAAACCTTACTAACCACTAGTTATGTTTAAAGGAACACAAATAGTTAAAAGGTTGATAAATGAACCCTATGTTGACCAAAAGTCAACCCGAGTTGCATGGAAACCTTACTAACCACTAGTAATGTTTAAAGGAACACAAATAGATAAAAAGTTGAGAAAATAAGAAATATATTAAATTTAATAAAAAGGAACACAAATAGATAAAAATTTAATATATTTCATATTTTTAAGCAAAATACCAATCAAATTACTTAACAATTAGCTAATAATACATAAACTGGGAAGCGAATTCAGGAACAGATTCACTAGGCGATCCTTCGTCGTCTAATTCCTCGTCGCGTAGACGCCCACCTCTTTTGGGGCATGTATTCTTCTGGTGTCCAGGGAGTCTACATAGACCACATTTACGCGGTTGAGCAGTGGTGGTTCCTTTCGGACGTGCTAGAACAGGATCTTCCGCTATTTTCCTTATAGGTTGAGAGGGCTTCTCGAGAAGCGTACCATCCGCGTTTGGAAAGTTGCTTGTCCGGGCAACCACATTAGTGATGGCTTCTAGTGTATCGTTATATCCCCTTTCACTGCGCGCCGCATGGTATCGCATGTCTTTCCATTTCGCATTCAGGTATCCCATACGTCCAATCTCCTTGTCAGATTGACTTAAATCGGCCAAATTTTTATCCCTAATGTTAATACTACTACCAGGGGACCATCTAAACAATACACAACTATCTGGAATCTGTCGCATCCCCTCAAATTTCATCACGTAAAACATATGCCTGCATGGTATTCCATGTGATTCATAAAGTAAGCAAGTGCAATTTAGCCTCAACGTCGATCCATCGCTCGAAATACATACTTTCCTGATCAACGTTGGGTATTGGTATGACTTAACAACGAAAGTGCGAGATCCATATGTCTGTGACACTGATTCATGAGTTATATCGCCTTGTTGGACAATTTCCTTCCTAACCTTCATGAAAAGGGCACGTGTGAATTGTTTGCCGGCCCTTAACTCAATATCGTGCAAGAGCGTCGTAGTTATAGGGCTCGTCTGGTTCGTGAGATACTCTTCTTTACTTGAGTTGTCCCTAATTGTTATCATGCCGTTCAAGAACGCTTTGACAAATCCAATCAACTTGACACCCCTGTTCAGGAACCTGTTAACGTAGGAATTCATACCTTCGCAACGCTGCGTTGACTTCACAAAACCAAAAAAACTACCCCTCAAATAAGCCTCGGCCCACATAGCTCGCTTCTGGTACGTCTCACGTATCCATTTGTCCTCCCATAGGTCATGGTCCCCCACCATCTTCCACCACGCTTCTTCAAACAAATCAACGCTAACCGGAAGCCGCATGACCTTCTTAAAAATGCTACCAAATCCTTCTACTTTCACGTTGGTCACAGCGTTGCGACTCAAATGCCAAGAGCATAAACGGTGTCCTACCCCAGGGTATACGATCTCGATCGCTGATGCCATTGATCTATCACCGTCCGTAACAACCGATCTAGGTTTCTTCCCATTCATTGCCGCAGTTAACGTTTCCAGTACCCACACATACGATTCCGTTGTTTCGTACTTAATCAACGCAATACCGAATATACAAGTCTTACGGTGGTTGTTGACCCCTGCTAGCACAACAAGCGGGAAACCGTAGGCATTGGTTTTGTATGTGGCGTCAAATACGAGGACATCCCCGTAAATCGCAAACTCTCTCCTCGATCTACCATCGCAAAAAAACAACTTCTCCAAACGTTTCTCTTCGTCCAACGTGTATTTAAAAACAAACAAGGGATCTGTCTCACACCGACCTTCTAAGTAGGCGAGTGTCACATTAACATCCCCCTCAATAATCTCCTCCGACCTTAAACGACCGAGAACGTTGTACAAGTCTTTCCTCACAAAACCAACGCTCTGGTATGAACCAGCCTCTCTAACAAACAAGTCCATTATCTTTGTTGTTGGTATACCTGAGTCTCTCAAAGATATTGCTTGATCGAGATGCCCTTCGTCTATACGCCTGTGGGACCTCAGAAAGTGTGCGGAAGCGGGAGGAGCCAAAACGTGATTGTGCTCTAAGACGGCTCGAGTCACTACGAAGCATTCAAGGTTTTTCTCGAATTTAATACGTAGATGTGCCTTACAATTACACCTTGTGTCTGCTCTGTGACCTCGAACTCTATCTTTCATTTCAGTGTACTGTTTCTGACGAACTCCTGCACAAGAACAAAGAAACAACCTACCAACAATTTCACCGCCACTACCCGCCGCTTTATAGACCCGATCCTTACGAACGCTAAAACCAATTGCACGGGCATAAGTGTTGTAGAACATATACGCTTCCTCCTCGCTAGCAAACCTCAACTTCATCACATCAAAAAGGGTCAACGATGTCACAACATCATCTTCGATCTGTTTGGCACCAACGTTTATGGAACAACTACCTACAACGTCTAACAGTACATAGCAAATTAATTTTTTAACCGGATATAACAACATTACATTTAAACAACTTCTTAGAATTTTACAACAAAGTAATAAAAAAAGAAGCAAATGTTTATCAAACATTTTTTTTCCGAAATCTTTAAACAAAATAATAAATCACATCCATAATAAAGAAATTTAATAATATACCAATATAAATCTTAAAAAAACTCGCAAGAAAAACATTTAAGAGGTTAAGGGTATAAACCAACAATTAGGGTGTTTAGTTTGTTCCTACCTAGTTTGATACATCAATATTATCTATCAACGGCACATTTAGCATTTTCGTAACACAATAATTACAATATAGCGACAACCATAATAAAAAAATACTACATACTACATTAGAATCAAGAACTAACCATTTGAAGACATTCCTCTAGATGTTTCCTCAACCGATACACTACAAACTACAAATGATAAGACAACTTTGGATGATTATTCATGCTTCCTCCCAACTCTTCCTTTTATAGGCAAACTTCTACAAATAGCATTAATTCCGACAACTCGTAGGTGGTTGGAAAGTCATTAAAGGCCCAATAAATTTGCTACCAAACCAAACACAACCACCTATCCCGTCACCATTTATGACTTTCAATTTACTTAGCACCTACTTAGTTTAATCCAAACCGATTAACATCTACATACAAGAAATAAACACCACTACCTAAAAAATAATTCACCAAAATCATGAATTTCAACATTCACTAGGATTGCCACAGTTCCAAAAGAGTAATCATCACAAAACGACAAAACAAATATTAACGTTTATACTGGAACGAAAATATACACATACTCCTCCCATTATAAGAACATAAAAATACACTAGGCTTTATATAAATAAATGCCCATCCACTTGCTTCGATGGGACATAATAATATAATAATGGACCACTGCGTACGTGACACGTGTAGGCGGTAATATAATGTTGACAATTTGTTATCGTTGACTAAGGAACAAAAAATAACAGGCGCCGTCTTTTCCGAAACGATAAATTACACTAACGCCGCCAAAATAAAATTACCTGGGAACGAAAATTTCATTAAAATAATATTCGAAATTCTGAAAAAAGAAAAAAAAAAAATACAACTGTTCATCGATGTGACGAAACATGATGATTACCTGCAGAGGGGTAATAGGGTCATTGTGCAAAGTCAATAAAAAATAATAAAATGACGGACGTACCTGATGGCGCCACGTCATCATCTAATCGCCACGTGTCGTTATATAAATCCGTTGTACCTACAACGGATTTATGCAAGAATTCTCCCATGTTCAGCAAATATGTCAGTTTTCCTACTTTCTTTTGCTGAGTTTAATAGCTAATTTGTTTTTTCTTTTTTCCTTGTCTGTTTGCATTTTCAGTGCACTTTTTTTCTTCATTTGAATTTAGTATGTAATTTGTTTTATTGTAATTGTAAATTATTAATTTTTGAAATGTATGACATTAATTAATTAATGTTAATCTGTAATTTTTATTTTTTCTTTTAATTGTTTAAATTTAGATTTGCCTTAATACTCAGTTGTTTTGCCTTAATACTTAACAATTTTGCCTTAATACTCAACAGTTTTGCCCTAATATTCAGTAAAATTTCCAGATACTTAGTAAAAAATTTCCGATACTCAGTAAAATTCAAGAATACTTAGAAGCTTTTTTGAAATACTCAGTAAAACTCCTTAATACTTAATAACTTATTCTGACGACTCAGTAACTTTTTTGATACTCAATACTTATTTCGGTGGAGTAATCAATAGCTTTTCTGGGTACTCAGTACTTTTTCCAGCCACATTGGTGGTGGTTGGTGGTTTTGGTCGGAGTTGGAAAGTATTGACACTCAATTAAGAAAGAGAGAGAAAAATAGTAATTGAGGAAAAAGAAAAATGATAAGAGAGAAAAAAGAAAAATGGTAATGGTAATGGAAGAGAGAGAATATATTTTTTTGTCTTATATATAATTTAAAGGGTAATATTGACTTTGTAGATCTCATATGCTTCTTTAGAAGAGAGAGGGATGTGATGTTCCTTTTGTGGCACTAAGATTGTCTTCAAGACCCTATAGGTAATTCACCCTAACCAGTTTCACATGAGTACTTAGCAACAACATACCTTAACTCAGAAATACCAACATGGTATATTTGACCAACAGGCTTCAAGATCTTATCTCAATCAGCACTGAGAAGTTTCTTTTCAGTACGAACATGGTGTTCTTCATCTATGGTGCGGCGATATACCTCTGTAATCTGATCACTAGCTGAAGACCATGAAAGAGTAGATACCAGAGAACATGTAGAAGAAGATACTGATGAACATGCTAGATGCAACATTAATCTAGACAGGAAGGTTATACGAAGGACTTGATAAATTAGTAGCGAAATCAGAATCATCAAGCATTAAACAAGGTTGTTGAGTGCCAAAAGTGTATATATATTGTACTAAGCAACCACTCAATTCTTTCCAACATCCAATAACATAACCTTGATCGACTGGAATGAATCCAAATATTCAAACGGATAATAAGAATGTTGATCAATATATTTAAATTCAACAAAAGCATTTGATGTCATATTACAAAGCCTGAAAAAATGTTGAACATGAATAAATAAGAGGATTCAACAAAATTCACTAATAAATAGACAAAATCAATACAATAAACAAATAAAGACACACAAACAACACCACTTGCAGAACTATATAAGAAAAGTTAAAAAAATGGGACAAAAAAAACAAAGTTTGAATCGAGTAATGAAATTATCAAAATTCAAAAACAAACCTGAAGAACTGAAGCTAGAGAAGCAACTTTCAATGGAATAAACTGAGCTCGAGAAAATGAAAAACAACTTTTGATTGAACAATCAACTTGTGAAAATCACCTAAAACGGGAACAATTAGTAGTGATATATAAAGAACGAAACAAAAGCTACTACAACTGAGAAAATTGTGGAAAGAATCGGCAGTTACCTATAAAAACTAATGGAAAAATACAAAATTCTACAATCGAGGAAACAGTAGGCAACTCAAGTGAGGAAAGAATCGGCTTTACTGCTTGAATTGGAAAGAATATATAGCATTAGTCTGACAAAATCTACTATTTAACAAAAGCATATTAATTAATGAAAAGGTTTATGTATGAGTTTAAATGTAGGTGTGATTAATGAGATGTGAAAAGGGTTTATGTATGAGCTGATTAATGAGGATATTAATATGTTGTGACCGTGACTAATAGAAATTTGGATCATATCCTAACTTGAATTCTATACTAACTCTACTAGTTCCAATCACAATTAAGTAATTGGTTTTTTAGCATTATTTTTATTTATAATTGAATTATTATGTGAGATATAATAGGAAATAGAGAGAAATAAATTATAAATAAAAATAATGCTAAAAACCAATTACTTAATTGTGATTGGAGTTAGTAGAGTTAGTATAGAATTCAAGTTAGGAGATGATCCAAATTCGATTAATAGGTAGGTCCGACAAAAAAAAAGAGTAAAGAATGCTTGTTGTAGGTGTTTATCAAATAAATAATAAGGGTAAAAATGTAAAGTAATAATAACGTTGGGATTCAATTAGAAAGTTAATAATTAAAATGGAAAAAAATAATTAGATATCAAGATTTAGGCATTGACCTTCTTATTTTTAATTTAAACGGGAATTATCCTTTTATGAAACTAAGTAATTTTGCTACATTATTTTAAATCAAACTAAAAATCCATAAAAATATTTAATTTTATTCAAAATTTAGTCAATCGACAAAAATAATTATAATAATAATAATTCTTTATAAAGGTTTATATAAGAATTTTATATCATATTTTTTTATATTTTAACCGTAATATATAAGAAATACCTTTCTTAAGTTTATATTTGTAAATATCTATTAAAAATACAATATTTCAAATTTACAATTAAATTTATTATAATATGTATATTGACTGGAAAATTACAATATATATGTATCAGTAAATATCAATTATAAATTATTATTCAAAAAATAGCGTAAATTTAAATATTTCGTATAAATCTAATATTTATAGTGAAATTTATTAAGTAAACACATTGAAAATATATGTTTCTTTGAAATATTTATACTTTATTTTTTTTCTAGTTTAACCGTTTAGGGTTGGATTTAAAGATTCGTGGCACCTCGAAATTGCCAGTTTGACCCCTTTTATTAGAGTTAATGATCGTTTAATTTGTTATAGGCGGTTACTATAGATTAATTTCATATTATTATTTTTTTTAAAATGATTTATATATTTGAGTAGAGATTATCTAAAAGTTATGAAAAATATCGACTAAAAGATTATTTCCATTTTGTATAAAATCTTGTTTCACTCCACGACAACATTTGTTTTAATGGCACCTCCACATTTCTTTGCTTCAAATGTAAATGCCTTGGTACTATCCTTTTCTCCAAGCTGAAAGCAAAGTATTGAGGAAACTCCTTAAGTTCTTCAAGACTCCTCCTCATTTCCTCGACTAAATATTTAAACTTAGGCAACAAATTATTCTCCATACTGTACCCGAATATTGCCGGGAATCTAGCACAAATCCTACACGATTCTTCGTATGAAAATCCAATTCTTTGCAAAAACCGAACCTTTTCTTCGAGTTTCTGAACCCTCGTATTTAACAAATGAGCGTTTAACGAGGTAGGGGAGTTTAGCTTGTCCAAACCTAGTTTTGTAAGATACGTAAAGGTTGGTTTTAAACAAAACTCGACATTGGATTTGAGAATGTCAGGACAACGAAGGATTAAACCGAGGGATTCTTGAGAGGATGCGGATACATCATTGGTTAGGAAATCAAAGAGGGATTGGATATACGAAGTTTCGAAGTGTGGGGAGAAAAGTTGGGGGTAAACGGAAGTGAGTTTAGAGAAATGGTGTTCGGAGAAGCCTTTGGATTTGAGGAAGTTTATAGTGGTGAGGATTTGAAGTAAGGTTTCAGGGGTTGGGTCTTTTTGAGTTTTGGTTTTCGAGTTGATAATGCCGAGAGAGTTGAGGTATCGTAAATTTTCACGATATGAGGTGTGGAACTTTAAGTAGAGGTTGGGGTGTGGAGATGAAGAGAAGTGTGGTTGGAAGGTTGGGTTTTTGTGGGGAGAGGATGAGCAGGCTATGAAGAGAGAGGAGTTGAGCATGTTTTTGTGTTAGACGAGGCAAAAATGTGGTTGTTATGAGATATGAAAAGGATAAGAAATCTTATGTAAAAATAAAACGGTAAATATCATCTTATGTAGGAATTAGAGTAAGTGCCCGTTTGGAAGTGCTTTTTCGGAGAAGCACTTAAAAGTGCTTTTAGCATTTTAAGAGTTTTTTTGATTTTGAAAAGCACTTTTTTGAGAAGCACCAAATAGGTGCTTTTTAAAAAAAGCACTTAAAATTATTTTAGATTTCAAAATTATTTTTAATAATTTTTTTAAATATTGAATTTTATTCTAAAAGCGCTTTTTTACTCTAAAATAAGCACTTCCAAACGGGCCCTAAGTGCCCGTTTGGAAGTGCTTTTTTGGAGAAGCACTTAAAAGTCTTTTAGTATTTTAAGAGTTTTTTTTATTTCCAAAAGCACTTTTATGAAAAGCACCAAATAGGTGCTTCTCAAAAAAAGCACTTAAAATAATTTTAGATTTCAAAATCATTTTTAATAATTTTTTAAAATTTTGAATTTTATTCTAAAAGCGCTTTTTTACTCTAAAATAAGCACTTCCAAACGGGCCCGTGGCTCATATTTTTCAACATAGGAATCTCTAGTAGTATTTTTAAAAGAGGATTATACCTTTTTAGGCCTAAAATTCAAAAATGAGAATTTTAAGGGTCTAGTTATTTTTTATGTTTTTTAAGGGCCTAACTAGAAAATTTCTGGTTAGGTTCACGTTTTAGGGGGTACAGATCCACTTTTTTAGGGGGTATACACCCACTATCTTAATTTTTTGGGGGTAAATACCCCCTATTTTAATTTTTCAAGGGCACACGTCTACCGTTTTTTAAAGTTAAGTCCATATTGTTTTGAATCCATATTGTCCAAGGCAGTCCAAATAAACAGGTTAGTCCAAAACAGGGGGTATATACCCCCTAAAATATCACTTTTACCCCCTAAAATACCAATTTTTACCCCTTCAGTTAAATGGTTACCCCTCAAATATTAAAACAGGGGGTTTATACCCCCTGAATATCTTAATCTGCAAAAAGCACCCCTGCAAAAAAAATATTAAAAAACAAAATACAAAAAACAAACAGATCTGCGATAGGTGGTGTTGAGTGGTTTGGTGGGGTGTTGCTGCCGTGGTGCACTGCGACGGAGGTCATGGTGGTGGTGGTGCGCTGCAATGGAGGTCGCGGTGGTGCTGGTGCGCTGATGACGAAGCAGATCTGGGAGCAGCAGCAGCAGAGGGGCGTGGGTGGTGTTGTCGCTTGAACGGAGCAGCAGCAGCAGAGGGGCGTGGGTGGTGTTGATATGATGTTGGTGGTGGTGTCGCGAGATGGTGGCGAGAGGTGGTGGCGGATCTGAGGCGCGGATGGTGGCGAGTGTTGCAGAGGTGCGGATCTGAGAAGGTTGGGGTGCAGTTCGCCGTGAAAGGTGGTTGGTGTGCATCTCGCCGTGAAGAAGCTGGCGGTGGTGTTGGTGGACCTCGAGGGCGTGGTGGTGCACTGCTGGATCTCGACGCAGTGGTGGAGAAGATAAGCAGGGCTGCAGTGGTGGTGGTGGCTCGGGATCTCGACGCTACAGTCGTGGTGGTGGTGGTGGATCGTGGATCTCGACGGTGGTGCAAGTTTTGCTGTCGCTGCCTGGTTTTCAGTCGCTCCGTCGAGAAAGAAGGGTGAGGGGGAGGGGGGTCGGGTTTTCTGGCGAGAAAGAAGAGGGAGGGGGTGGGTTTATGTGTTTTTTTTAGTTGGGATCCAATTAGACTGGTTGGCTTCTAATTTGGACCCTTCTTTATAAAACAAAGGTTGTTATAAGCCCTAAATACTCTTTTACCCATTTTTAAAGCACATGGATTAAAGGACTATAGTTCTAGAGACTACAGGGGACACAGGGGACAATGGTGCAACCGAGGCTTTATATCGATATTACATTCAAGAACAAAAAAAGTCTCATTCATCACATACATTAATCTCACAAGTAACAAAATACACATTATTTGAAAGTATCAAAAGAATATATATTATATATAAAATATAAATATCAAAATGTTATACAAACACAAAACCACAATAAATCCTCTACACAAATATAACACAATAAAATGCCTCAAAAAATAAATTTCAACATACACCTAACTAAAACTTAGCCATTGGCAACAATTTCGTGGATAGCATCACTAACAGCTACATCATCAGATCTAACGGTCAATTTCATAGCAACTTCTTTAGGACCATCGATTCCAAATGATAATCGAACAAGCACTTTAGCATTCCCTATATATACTCCTGATAATAAACACGTGTGTGATCTTGAATTACTTGGTACCACCTCTGTACCCTATACAACAACAACAAAGATAATTAAGTCCCTATAGTTTGATAAAATGACATTCTAACCCCTAAAACGTTTCAACTGACCTCACAAGGCTGTAACCCAAGAAGATTAATAACTGTATTAACAGCTTCAGCTAAACTTTCTCTTGCACCTAGACCATATTCATCTTCACGTTGAGTATCTGGGTCCATATTTTCCCATGCATTTCTAAAATTAGAAACTCCTATTTTAAGTATATAATCTGCTGACACCACATCAAGATCTTCTAACTGATATTCATCTTCTGCTCCATCTTCGTCAGCTTCTCCAGTAGATGGATCAACCTTAATTATAACAAATTAATTGCATTATAAGTCCCTCCCTATATGTAATATCCAGGAATATTTACCTCTTTAACAATGAACTTTAAGACATTTGAGAATCTCCCAATAGCAGAGACTCCTTGAGGTTTCTCAAATGCCACGTATGTTTGTCCAGGTGTATCATATGGAAGAGATTTCAAAGGCTTTGTTGCGATTTCCGAAAATTCTTCAGCATCAGATGCATCCACAATTACAGTCACCTATTATCACAAACCATGTATATGTATATTTAGTTGAATTGCACTAAGGTCCTTGTACTATAAAAAAAGAAGATATTTTACGTTTTCCAAGAGTTGCTCTGGGATTGTATTTGTGACATTGTATTGGAATACTACATGATTATCGAATATATGTTTGACCACGTTGACTGCATATTCAGTTTCGGCTTCTGTAAGCTCCACAGGTGCAGATGACTTAAACATACCAAAAATACAAATTAGTTACTACTTAATTGATTGATCATTATAAATATATAATGAGAGATAATAATAAATTAATAATGAAAGAATGAGATGAAAAACCTTGAAAAGCTTCCCAAAGCTTGAGAATTCAGGGATAGAGAGTAGTAATTTTTCATAACTATCAACTGTAGATGTGGGACCCGGTGGAGGAGCTCCCAAACCTGTTTGTTTTTTACCAGAAGCTTTTTTGTCACCAAGTGGCTGAGATTTAACTTCCCTTGGTACATTATTAATATCAAAAGGCTCTTCCGAAGGTTCCTGTGTATTATATAACATCATATTCAGAAACACCATATAACTATAACTAGAAAAAGAAATAGTAACTCATAATTAAATTACTCACATAATTCTTGAGACTTGTCTCTAGATTAGTCAATGGAACATCAAGTGAACCAAATAAAAACTCTTTCACCTCTTTATCAGTCTCCACTACTGTACCGTCGCCTCCAAGGGTATTTAAGTAAAGTGTAGCCCTATCACGAACCTGCACCAAATTGATATTTTTTCGATTATTAAAAACCAAACATAAAAATGTGAAATGTATCACAGAGACAAAAGTAGAGATGTACGAAACTGACCTCATCATCAGTGTCAAAGAGACAACGTCTTAACAAGATAAATACACGTGGCTGTAACACACACATAAAAGTAGTTACATAACTACTCTATAACTGGAAACTAATAATTGACCCAAAAGAAATAGAAAAAAAAAAAGTTTTAGTTTACCTTCAATGAATCTACCATAGCACCAAACTTTGCTAATGTACTTACAGCTGCAGCTCGAACAGTTGCATTCTCGAGTATCACACGATTATATATGTATCGTATAAATTTACTGGGGTCCACAGTCTTTGGTCCCTCGTTTCCAAGAAAGTGAAGTATCTAAATATATTTAAACACAACACAAAGTTCATGTACACCATTAAAAAAGTGTGTGTGCGTGTGTGTGTGTGTGTGAGATAGAGAGAGATGTTGACCTGTGTAGAAAGATATGTAAATTCACAATCCTCGATAAATTCACATAAGTGAAGAAGTCCACCTTCTTTAGCATCTGGAATATCTCTAATAAGAATCACAATCGAATCAACAATAGCTTTCTTGTATTCAAATCCACCTTCCTCTCTCAGTATATTACTCAAGAAATTCATCCTAAACATACGAGAAACATTATTAAATACGTATGTATCTATTTATATATGATTATATAAGTGTAAATGTGACTTACAAAGATCGATACTTAAGGGGGAATTTCAAACACAAAGATCTAATAGCATCAACAACAACAATCTTGAACTCATCAGCAATATCAGACATAAAATTAGTGATTTGTTTCATTAATCGATCAACACTTGATTCACTCCCAGTTTTAAGCAAAGTAGTTATAGCTAGAGTAGCTATACTCCTGTTTTGATCAGAAATTAAGCTCTCCATATCAATGTTACAGTTTGCTACAGCCACTGGATGTGTCATTGCCACCTGTCCCACAGTTTACAAACAAAAATCATCTCAAATTCACTATTCAAAATTGCTTTTTCAAAAGTACTCACTTTGTTCAATGTGCGAACAGAAGCAAATCGAAGAACCGGCTTAGAAGAGCTTAAGAAGAGTTGAAGAACAGTAATAGCAGGAGTTAATTCTCGAGTAGTAACGTTACTCAATTCCGTAATTGCCCTTGCTGCTTCAAATATAACCATCTCAGATTTATGACGAAGACACCCCTCTAAATAGTCGTAAAATGGCCTATCTCCTGTTTGATTATTCACTCCAGCTTCTCTAATAACCTTAATAATCACAAAAATCCTTATTTTTTAGGTCCCAAAAAAATAAAAATATAAAAAAAATTACGTACTTGGCTTGTATACCGAATCAAAAGGCATTGAGCTAGAGGTGATCGAACAGTTCCCCTTGTTAAGCTGGTAACAAGTTTGCTAACAGCTAAACGATCATTTTGCCGTATCTGCAAGTTGAGATAAAAATAGAGTGTTTGAAAACCATTTTACATTTTTACCCCTTGAAATTCACATCCAATTAAATCTCGCCACAGTATCATTACTCTAAATCTATACAATTTAATCTAGATTAATAATTGATTTTATTTACCTGATGAAGCAGACCAAGAGCATGAAACTGCACAAGGGCAGATCTTGATTGAACAGCCTCTTGTACCTCATTGCTCCATCTCTTTACAATCTCTGGGTTTGTCTGTTAAATAAGTTTTGAAAAAGGTCAAAAAAAACCCTTGGAGGTATTTGTCACTTTTAAAACCATATGGGGTTTTTTTGACATTTTAGAAAGTACCTGAAGCAAATGAATCCCACTAACAAGAGCAGCACTAGAAACAACAGGATTTTTATCAACAATAGCTTGTTTTAAATAACGTTCAATTTGTGTAAGAAGAATCCCATCTGTGATTCGACAAAGTACACGTATAGCATTGGCTCTAAACATATCAGTTCTACTATTCATGTCCTTCATCAGTGAGCTTGTAACAATTATAACCTAAAAAACATTATCAAACATTAAACATTAGTTTCGATATTTCATTGAGATATAGAACAGTGAGATCAATTAATGTATGTACCTCATCAGAAGATGGAGAGAGCTCTTTTATTATTAAATAAACCATTCTCCTTAAACCAAGATCCTTTGATTGAAATAGCTTTGTAACAGCAAAAAACACCTCTGTTGCTTCAACCTATTAATTTGATCATCCAAATACAAAACCCAATATATGAAATATGAGACTTATACAAAAATTTAAGACCAAATTAACCTTATATCCTATGTGCCACTGCAAACTATTTATAAAACTAACCTTTGTGAATGATTCTCCCTGATTAAGAAGGTAGAGGAGCTTTGTAATAACCTGCATTTTTTATTTTTTACTATCAGTTCTAATTATATAGATAAACAAAACAGAATCTGAGTAATAGCAAAAAATTACACTGAAAGAATATGAAAAAATAAAAGAAAAGGAAAAGACCTGGGAGCATCTCCTAGCATCTAGCTGAGGGTCATTAAAAACCCTAGCTTCCTGAAGAACCGCACCCTTCTCGATTCCCAAAAACGGTGAAAAATCCACTACATAACAAAAATATTGTTGTTCAATACATATTATATTTTATTTAAAAGATACAGTTCAACAATTTGAATAATATTAATTGCAACATACATCTCTGTTTTTATAGTTGTTAAAATCTTTCGATTCACAAAATGAATCTTACTGCTCGATACATGAATGGTACTGAATCGTACGATTTGGAACTGCTCAGTGATTTACTTTTAGGCTGAATTACGGTAGAATTAAATCTAATACTATCTGTTTGTTTTATTTTATTTTGATCAGGAAAATATAAGTTGTTTTACTTTTAAATGTTAAACCATAATATACTCAGTACACTAAATCAATATAAGTTGTTTTTCTTAAATGTTAAACCATAATATACTCAGTACACTAAATCAATTTAGGTCATTACTCATTAGAAGAGGCAATTTTATATGCTAAACACTTTTTGTGTTATCGACTATATTCCCAATGAAGATACATGTTAGAGAAGGTGTGAAGATTCAGTTTAACATTTTTATTGCACTTTAATCAAACTATTTCTGAATTCTAAAGGTAAATATATACTACTATATTTCTATCCTAAAAGTTAGCACTTCGATTCACAATATGATTTATGAGTTGAAATCTATGCGTGTACTTATGCAAAATAGCCAGATATCTTCCTTTATTTCAAAACTAGTAAATATACCCATAACTGCGATACTTTGGAATAAGATGTATGTGCTATTTTAAAACACATGGATAAATTTGACTATTTCGCATAATACTGGGACCAATCTACCTACGCACAGGTATATTTACAATACTTTGGCATATCAGAGGAGCATGTGCTACTTTCTGAAACACATGGGTAAACTTGACTATTTCTTATAACACGGGGACTAACGGTGCAATTAACCATAGATAAACTGAAAGCACTCACTAGCTGCTTAAGTAATCAGTAATCTCGCAGATCTAGAGATGGAAATTTACTAATCCCAACGATAAGTCGAATCAACTAACACATTAACTAAAATGATTACACTATCAATAAGTAGTACAATAATGTAATCATCACAAAACCTCAATGGGGATTATCATTATTGAGCACATTTCGATAAATCAGATCTAGACTACGAGGATTCAGATCAAAAACTAAAATCAGGTAATTAAAATAAATAATTGAAGAAAATTCGAGTTTTTTAGGTGACGTCACCTTCGTCGTCTCGATCATCGTCTTTCTTCACGAGCGGCTGAGCCATTTTTTATTCAGGTAGCAGAGATTGCAGAGATCTATACAAAGAAAGCACGGATCTATATGTGCGTGTATATATACTATATAACGTATATGTAAGTGAAGTTCTAGATGAAAGTTCAAAGAGAAATGAATGTTGCGAAAGAAATTGCAGTAACCGAAGCTTGAGGGTGGTTAGCCAATTAGATTTATACAAGTACAACCTTTAAAAATATAAAAATGGTTATGAGAGGAAGAGTAGAGATTTCTAGAGTTTTTTTTTTTTTTGTTATTAATGTAAAATAATAATTTCAAGGAAAACTTAAGAGTAAAAATAATTTTAAAGGTCTTTCTCATTTTTAGTCCATTTACTTAATTTTGAAATTTCTTCTTACAAAAATGCTTTTACATAAAAAAAAAAAAAAGAAAAGAAATTGGTAGTAACTATTTTTGAAATCTCACTTAATTTTCTTGATACCTTTATATAAATCTTCTATGATTCTATTATTTTATCATTATCATGTGTTACGTAGACCAATTTAATATAATAAAGAAAAGACCGTCTTTAACAAAGGAGTGGTCTTCATCTTCTTAGGTTGAATGATAGGTTTCAATCTAAGTGAACCAGTTAAATTGGTTGATCTAAATTTAGGTGAAAAATAGGAGACACTTGTATGCACAAGGCTTAGTAGACCTTGTGGTGGATAAAATTATAGTGTTCAACTTTGAGGTTGCCCATACAAACTTGACATAACTTGTTTAATATGAATATACAAATCAAACTTGAACTAAAAAAAAAAACTCATCTATTAAACAAACTAAACAAGCTTTCTTGAGGTTTTTAGAATTTCTGTATCATATCTAATTTTTAGGTGAGAATCTAATGTTTATACTATATGGTATTTCTGAGTGATGTTTTTCAAATGCTTTTTCTTGCTAAGCATGGTGTGATTCTTCTATTTACATTCGAACAACGCTTTGAATCTCCTAAAAAGGTAATCATGAAAAATGTTACTACCCAAAGGGTACGTTTATTTGCATAATGAAAAATGGATGGAAAATAATTCAAATCCATAGATCTTTCTTCCAAGAAATATATTCCACATAAAATAAAATATGCACTGTTTAATAGTATTTATTTTATAGTAGAAATTATTATTATTATTCTTCATGAAAAAAATTACTTGGTGTTTCTTATGAAGATTGTGGACAAATTCTGGTATATCGTTGGCCAACATTTTTTTTAAGTATATTGACTCAAGATTCAGATAACTAATGGGCTGATTAAGTTAATGGGCCGAAGGCACTCCTTGGGCTGATTAAATTATTTTTCTCATAACTTTTTCCTGAATTTTTTTTTTATTTACGTTAATAATTAAAAAAAAAACAGATTTCTAGAGTAAAATTATCAGACTCTGGTAAAAGTGTTTAAGTCCTCATAGTCCTAACCTAGACGTTATACAGTGACCAACTAACCTAATAATGGCTTTAGGCATTGTTAAGCGTGTCTAGGCCAATTCCAAGATCTTGGTGGTTGTGTGGGATTGCCTAAAATCGTTTAGGCAATCCAAGACTCTTTGGATCTTAGAATTTCATATAGGACTATTGTTATAAACTCTTATATAATTCAGTCCAATTCATTATGCTGCAGTCTAACCTATGAACTGGAGTTTAGGAAAATTAAAGAGTTTTCTCCTAAATCGCATCGATTTAGCGCATTTCTTGTTACTTTTCTCCATGAGTTCTTCGCCAATGATTATGAGATCGTAACAATATAACACTAGAGGCACATCGATCTTGACCACGGAGATATTAAAAATCCATCTCGGTGTTGCCGACAAGAAACCCCTGTACCCCGAAAACCTCACATCTCGGTCAATCCTAGATCTCCGATCATCTCTGAGCATGGGTAACCTCATGTTATTCCATGATTCACTGGAAAGGGTTTTACATGGTCCTCCATTGGTAAGCAATCAAGGTGGGAAAGGGAATAACCCTAATTTTTCACAAATTCACTTAAGCTCACCTAGAAGGAGCAATCCCGTAACCTTACTATGTTGTTGACCACCATCCAAGTCGGGCTTATGAGGAACTTCGGAAATATTTTACAAAAAGTTTGAATGAGATGGGTGAGATATTGGGTGGTGAAGTAGATGTATTTCAAGATACTACAACAAACAAATTTAAAGATCTAGATGTAGATCTTAGGTATTTCTTGGTAAAAGCCTGGGATTTGTTCAACACGCACCAAGTGTTTGGTAAAAGTCCCTAGACAAATATAATAGGAACTAGTGTCAACTCTAGTGATCCCATGAATGTTACTAATGAAAATCCTTGCAATTCAAATAATGTGGCTTCTTTAGGGCATGAGAGGACCACCCAAAACCCTATGAAAATGTTCGAGGAATCGGTCGTCGACTTGGCAACCCAGGTTTGATCCAAGAGGAGAAGAGAAAGAGTGAATGTAAGATTGTGATTATGAATAACAGAAAAACACCCGGGTGGAATGGAACTTGAATATTTTGAGTCAGTGGAAGGGGACATATTTCAATTATTAAAGGAGGACTTGTGAATGATTGAACAAGCCTACGGTGCGCTCTTTGCTAGAAAAAAAAGTGTTAGACATGGTTGATATTTGAATTGTAGTGAAGGAATGGAACATAGATTGTCAGGTAAGGAAGCACCCCAAGTGGATGTCTTGTCTTTATATTTGCGCAAGATGGAAATCGAAAGGTTTTAGTAAAAAGGCCATATACCTCATATAGAAGGTTGACCTTGCTATCTGAAATACCCAAGTTTTTTGCATTGGTGATTATGAGATAACAAAAGTATCAACTTGGATTGTAATAATAAATTATTGGTGCAAGCACGAACCAACCTAAGCATTGTGAAATAGCTTCTCAAGTTGGCAAGACACTTAAATAGGATGGGATAAAAATGGTAAGCGGGGATATTTGTTATGCGTGTATCTTAATTATATCGGATATTAGCAAGAAAATGTAAAATATGGTGGAACTCATATCACTTAAGGGGAAGTAACGTTAACTTAGAGTTGAGTTCTAGAAGTTACCCAAAAGTTGTTTGAAATTCAAAGTCGTAGTATATGCTTGTTACTACTACTATAGCAATAATGTGACAAAATTTCTTAGAAAAGATAAGTCGCAAGGAGAGATTAAAAAGTATTATTCTAGTGCACAAGATTGGGATAACTTGTCTAAACCAAGTGAATGGAAAAATGCAGTTGTTGATAAAGTTGCAAGCACGGATTTACGTGAGGTAGTAAGTCAAAAGTGGGTGAAGAAGATGCAGTGTTTAGGACTTACAAAACATCCAAGGGAATTAGAAAAATTTGCATACACGTGAGATGGAAAATGCAAGTAGTTGTAGTAGAATACTTAACAGAAATAGAGTCATCGGTTATAGGCAATTTAAAAGCTGCAGAAACAGTGAAAAATTCAAAAGCTGCTATTGTAACATACCGTGGAAAGAAAGACATTACATATAGACCATGTGCAACCAAATGATAATTGAACCTAGTTGTCATAGAGAACTTAGAACACAAACCGAACATCAGTAATACTCGTGTAAGAAAAGTTGTTGTAAAACCAAATCGTGGCTTCAAGTTGAGAGGAATAAGGGTGAAATTATGGGTATAGGTTTAGTAGGACTCCATAAGAAGGAAATTAATGATGTGAAAGGGGTAAGGACAATGAATAGAAGATTTTCAAATGTCTGGGAGAGGAAATTTTAGTGGACAGAGGCAAAATAAAAGTTGTCACCACTCAAGAACTTAGAAAGGAAAATGGTATTATTATTTGTTGAGAACATAACGAAAGTAGTTAATAGATGGATAAATTGTAAGGGGGTCAATTTGAGTTGGTTGTTAGCTAACACACTACAAATAAGTATGAATGTGAAAAGAAAATGGAGCTAAAAATATAGGAGAATAATCGATTGAAGCGAGAATTGTGGAGGCCTAAAGGTCTTAGTATTGAAGGGCGCGCGAAAAAGAAGGAGCCACTAGGTTTCCATCATTATTACAAAATGGAACACTAGGGGTTTTGGCTTCCCCTATAAGAGATGTGGAGTGGGTAAAGTAATTAGGGTGAAAAATATTGACATTCTAGGGATTTTGGAAACACAAAGCACCCGGCTAAGTGTTGAAGATTTTGTACATACCATTCGGTGGATGGAAATATGTGGATAACTTTGATTTAAACATTCATGAAATAATTTTACTAGTTTGGGACTAGGACAAGGTGTAAGTAGATGTACTCTTTCACACAACTCAAGTTATTCATTGTAAAGTTGTATGCAAGGTAACATATTTGAGCCTTTATACTTTTTTCATTTATGGATAAGTGACAAAATAGAGAGAAGAGACATGTGAACAAATTTTGTAGATCATGCGACTACATTTGTTTCACCTTGGCTAATTGGTATTGCCTAGGGTGTGATAAAATAATATAATAAAAGATAGATAAACGATGCACAATTCACCCTAGACTAGCACAGTACTGCAAGGATTACAGGACGTATGCAAGTTTTAATGATAAGAAGAATTCGTTCTCAGGGACTTTGTGTGTTACACGAATGAGAAAATATTAAGAGTAGCAAGTAATTAATTAAAAGACAAAAAATAAAGATGAATAATTGGGAGATATTTAATTGAACTAATGAAAAGTAAAGACAATAAAATAATACGAAGATATATGAGATGAGCGATATAGCTTAGGTTTTGCTAGTATGCACTAATCCTTCTAATTCTTTCTATCAAATTCTAGTTAATAAGAGAGATAATAGCTCTTAAATACTTCGTCAGGATTCTAAAATTCCCATACCTTAGACCTTGAGAGAGACTAAGGGGGCTACGGCACAACCACGAGGCATTCCAAACTTAGGGTTATCAAGCGCTACCAAGGCCCTAAGCAGTACAATTCCTTCAATTGGTGATATTGTGGTGAAAACGTACCCTAATGACTATCTAGTTAGAATCGGTGTTGTCAGGACCAATATCAGACACTAGACGTTATGTGGTGTTTCAATAATTAGACACTCCTTCCGGGCGACCATCTAACTACTATTAAGAAAGCCTAAAATGATCAGGTTTAGGACAGACAATAATTCAAAACACATAAACAAATATATGGGTAAGCAACTAATATCAAATTAAAACATATAATTCCCAAAGAAACTTAGATAGAAAGAAAATAGAATTCATAGATTATACATGATGCAAAACCCAAGCTATGGGAAAATTAGTTCATACCTGAAGGACATACACTAAAAGATTGAATAAAAGACTTCATCTTGCTCTCTACAACATCTCTAATGACAATAAACCTATGGACTAATTAATGGGAGGCAAGGATGATTTACAAGAGTTATAAGGGTGTATTTATAGGTGTTTAGAAGCCCTAATTCGTTTTCTTGGAGTGGAAGACAAGTAACTTGGACTCCAAGCCCAACTAAAATTCGTAACCCTAAAATATAGAAAAGGTAATAATTTGCCACTGTTTTGTTTTGGCCGTAACTGCTTCAACACTTATCCGTTTGATGCGTTCCAATAGTCGAAACGGATCGCCTCGGAAAGCTCTTTAACTTTGCTGTAGACCATTCTTCCAAATTCCTAACCAATCTTGAGTTATGAGCCCTTTTGTGGTCGTGGGTGCTGGAATTCAGCTTTATTTGACAACTTTATCTTTCCATATCCTAGCTTTTCTTTTCTTTTCTCCAATTTCAATGTATGTCTTATTTCCTTTATCTCTTAGAATTGACTTGGCATATAATTAATCTCCATATATATTTTTAAAGCTTCACACTAAATAAATAATTAAACCAAATATGCTCTAAAAATAATAAATCATTAAATCAAGACTAGAAATAGGAAAGTGCACTATATCGTCAAGTATTTAGACTTCTAAAACACTAAAAATGATGTCTCCACTTAATATTATATCATCACAAATGGGGAGACATCAAGACCCCTGATGTTTCATCATTTGTGATAATAAATCTATTTCTGAGACATCATTATAGGCGTATTTATTAGTTTATAGGTCGAATTTTGCATGATTTACTACACTTTCCTATTTTGGGTCTTGAATTGATTAATTATTATTTTTAGAGCATATTGTGTTTAATTATTTATTTGGTGTGAAGCTTTAGAGATATATGGTAATTAATTAGAGTCCAAGTTGGTGAAAAGAGATAAAGGAAAGAAGATAAACATGAAAATTGAAGATAAGGAAGTAAAAGCTAAAAACATGGAAAAGGAAAAGCTGCCTTAATTCTGAATTTCTGCACCTACGACCACAAATTAGCTTATATCTAAAAAACGGTGTGGAATCTGGAGAAACGGTCAAGAGCAAAGTTTAAGATTTTTCCGAGACGATGAATTTTGAGTACTCATACGCGTCAATCGGATAAGTATTGAAGCTGCTAGGACCAAAATGAAATTCTATATGCGTCCTAGAGGGGGGGTGAATAGGATTACTAATAAGATTAATGCCTAATTAAAAATCTTTTGGACAATTATAAGTATTAAAGAGAAACTTCTAAGTCAACTAATATATCAAACTCCTAAGGGATCATACAATGGATAAGCTAAGAGGTTCGATATATAAGTGATACAAGTAAAACGAGTTTCTAATCTCTAACTACTCTAGATGACAATATGTTAGATAAACTAGATAATCAATATCACAATATTCATACTAGCCTATTATCAAACATATAAAGTGCGGAAAGTAAATAGAGTAGGGATAGAAAGATACACACGATTTATAGTGGTTCGGTTTCCCTACATCCACTACCTAAGGAAGCCTCCTTAGGATTTCAAGCTTTTCACTAAGCTCCCGTGTCTCTCTTAACCGGGTCGAGAACACAATAACCCTTACAACCTCTTCGATAACACGAAGGACAACCTCTTCGAAACCACGAAGGAAACTCTTGTGTAATCACAACACAAGGACACCGAGTATACTCCCAATACTCAAATTCTCTCTTAACCTATCTATTACAAGAACTAGAATTAAGAGGATAACTACAAAGTGTTTAAAGGGTGAAACAACTTTGCTAATGAACTCCTAAAGAGATGATATAACTATAAGCTTAAAACTTCTCTTGAGTAGATAATAACTTTGAAGCTCCTTTGATTTACTCCTTGAATGAGTAGATATGACAATTATAGCTCTTGACACCTTCTTGGATGATAACAATTAAGCCCCTTAGTGTATATGGGTTGAAGGTGTAGTTGTAGCCTTGAAAGACCTTCAATTTATAGCTGCAAAATGCTCCCAACGGTCATAAGACTTGTCTCCAACGGATATATTAATATCCCCAACGGATATATGCCTTTTGTCTTCATTTTGCTGCAGAAAATCCTAACCTGCGGTGCACCGCGGGGTTGGTGCGGTGTACCGCACTAAGCTTGCTAAATTCACTTGCTTTCTGACGGACTAGCCCCCTGGTCCGTGGCGTAGTCCGTGGGCTGCGGTGTACCGCACAGAAACTCCGGTGTACCGCACCAAAGGTTTAGAACACCTTCTAGTGAGTATATCTTTTACTGTGATGCTCGGATCAGAAAACCTTCTTCACGAGAGTTGTAGAGAACATCATTCTAATAAACTTTGTAGTTGATCACTAAAGCTAATTCTCAATGTACACAAAGATAAGGTTAAAAGTATTTGTATGAGAATTAGTTTCTTAAGATAAAACAATAGAGCTTTGATCTAAATGATAAAGAATGTGTTTTTTTTTTGATGAATTAGAGAGCAAGATAGAATATGTATAACAAGAATAATTAGCACACTAAACACAAGAGGATTTGTCACATTAAAACAACCTATTAAGGGAGGCAATATGCCAACACAAAACAAAGACGGGGTTGATTTCATGTTTTTGGGCTACGAATTTGAGTTGGGCTTGGAGCCCATATTTACCTTTTCCTTCAAGAAAACGTGTAGGTCAACCTATACACTATAAATACAGCCTCTTAACATTAACAAATCATCCTTGGTGAAACCTTAAGCCAAGAGGAAGCTTACAACACAAGAAAAAAAGTCTGGAAGGAGCTGTTCATCAATAATGTCTTCTTCTACCTCTGAATTTGTAATTTTTTTCTTTTCTTCCATTAGTATGAACTAAATTTCTATTAGCCTGATTTTTAGAATATATGTATGAACCCTAGTTTTGGTTGACATCTATCTAATTTGGGAATTTTATGTTTTAAATTGAATTATTGTTTTTATTCTCTGTTTATGTGTTTGGATTCATATTCCGTGTTCTTGTGGAAGCGCGCCCATATGAAATTACCATCTAGTAGTTAGGTCACCATTGACAACGGTGTTTAATTACATGTTTAGCACATAACGTCTAGTATTCGGTTTAGATCTGACAAATCAACCTAACTAGATAATTACCATGGTTTAGTGTATTGCTATTTACCAATTGCAAGGAAAATTTGCTTAGGACTCCTTATTGACACAGGTAAATCCTATTTAAAACTACCTAGCGCAATTGGAACCGATTATTGAAATACTACATAATTTACCCTTACATGTTTAGAACGGCAAAACTAGTGGGGATTACATGCTATTGACTCAAGTTATATTCTCATACTACTTCGTTTCTTGCACTTAAATTTCTATCTTTACTTTCTTAGTTTTAATTTAGTTAATTGAAAATCCAATAAAAATCTATTTGTCTTTTATTTTTCTGCATTTTTTTGTCTAGCTTTAGTATTTGCACTTAATTATTGCATAAGATTCCCCTAACCTTCGTAGTCTCTGCGGGACGAATCTTACGTAATCTTACTTAATCAAGACTCAAAATAGGAAAGTGCACTATTTCTCAAGAAAAACGACTATTATGACTTCTAAATCACTAAAAATGATGTCTCATCTTAACATAAATCTATCACAAATGAAGAGACATCAATATCTGGACTTGGGCTTTTATTCATTTAACCTAATCCTCTTAATTAAAAAGCCCAATCCGATTTCTCTACTATATATAGGCCTTTAGACCTCATTATTCAGCACCTCTCACTTTATTCTTCATATTAAATCATCTTTAGACGAGAGCGCCCAAAGGAGAATCAAGAGCAGAAGATGGAGAAAGATATTCTTCCAACTACATTCATATTCAATCCTTCAATTAGGTTCTTCATTTTGTTTCTGTAATTGATAATGAATACTTTCTATTTAATTTTAGTTTTCATTTGAACATGAGCTAATTTATTAAGTACTTGAGAATCGCAAATAATGGGTTAAAGCCCTAGTTAATAATTTTTTTTTTGAATTTGGGATTTTACGATTTAATCTGAGTTGGGTATTTATTATTGGATATTATTTTATGCTTGTTTATTATTTCTTTTCTGATCAATTAGAAATAAGTTTTAGTAACTAGGCTATTCACTTTAGTGGCAAAGTGATCACCTTGACGGGGGGGTTTAATTAAGGACCTAGGTAATAGACGTGTGGTATTCGTCAACGATCCTGACGGGCTTGACTAACCACATAGCCAACTGGGTAAAGATCTTCAACCGTTCGGAAGTAGGTATAATCGCCTTGACGGGGTTTATAATACTGTAGGATAGCTCCTAAGTCCACCCTGACGGGGGTTAGGAGATTATTGAGTCCCGACTAATAATTAAATGACAACTCTACCCTTAAACGAAACAGTTATTGCATTGACTTAGGTGAATTCCCTTGCGAGACTCAAGTACCATTCTCATTCTTGCGTCTACTCATATTTTATTTACTTGCATTATTTATTTTAGTATTTTATATTATTGCATTTTATTCACAAAACAAAATAAAACAAACATTTTACCATTTACTTTTCTTTCATATTACAATTATCCTCACTTATTGCATAACATCATAAGTCATATCCATCTGTCCCTGAGATCGAAATCCTGTTTACCGGATATTACTTGGACGACCTGTACACTTGCGGTACGTGTCTTTCCTTTTTAGGGGTGTTATTTTATAACACACCAGGAGACACCAATAAGTTGTAAAAATCAAACAAAAAAAGAAAGAAAAACACAAAAACAACAAAACATAAGCTGTAAAAGAACAAATTTAGTATATAATCAAACAAAATCATAAAAAAAAGAATTAAAACAGAAATACCTTGGAAAACATAAGAAGTGGATGAAGTTGCATGATTAGAAATAAGAGAGAATAAAAAAATACTCCACAAATCATCAATACATACAAGTGTGTATGTATTGTTGCCTTAAAACAAACCTGCAATAAAACACAGCAAACGAAATCAAAAGTTACAAAAAAAAGACAGAGAAGAGATTACATAGTAAAATTCCGTGAATTCGTAATGTGCGATAAATATTACAAGCTAGCGAACGAGTTGATGAGGACGAGAGATAAACTACGATAGATTGAGAAGCAGACAAGTGATAAAGAAGAAGGAAACATTGCGCGCAGAGAGAGAGAGAGAGAGAGAGAGAGAGAGAGAGAGAGAGAGAGAGAGAGAGAGAGAGAGAGAGAGAGAGGTCTAAATTAATGAGAGTAATTAACATTTTGTAAAATAACTATAGTATTTATATGGGGTAAAAAAAGAAACAAAAATAAAATAGGGTTGTTAATTAATTAGGAAGATACTTATATACAAACAAAATAATTAGAGGCTTAAATTTTTTATTAAAGAACTTAATAAGGATGTTTTGAGAAATAACCCCTCATTAAAATATACCATTAAATTCTATAATTTTATATAAATTATGAGTTTGATACGAATTTTATTTTTATTTTAAGTAAAAATAAGATATCAATTTTAATCATTAGTTTAAAAATATTCCAATTACAAGTATGAAGAATTCAAATAATAAACAAAATATTTAGGGTATGGTTTTTAAACTATCAATCTTTTAAAACATGCTACATATTTAATACTTTACATATAATTTGACATATTAATTAATCAAAACGTCTCTATACTAATATTAGAGACTCAATTTAGAGTTTTGTCTAAATCTTTAAATTCACAAGATTCCATGTGCTTGTATGAAAAAATGGCAGTTTCAAAACTGAAACAACTTCATTGATAATATAGCACTACCAAGCACTTGATTAATAGAATTGCCGTATCTTAAATTCTTTTTGAGCCCATGGCATCATTTTTGTAATAAAAAAGGACCACATATTTGAGCGTTGAAAAAACCTAGGCATATCAAAAAAATTAATATTCAAATTGTAAAAAATTAAAATTAGTCACTCATGATGTTATTAAAATACCACTTATCAATCCCTAAAATACCACTTATCGATCCTAGGATCCCTTAGTCTCTACAGAGTAATCTAACTACTAGACCAACTCGATCTTTGAAACATGCCTTTAGTGACCAAACTTTTATAGTTAAAATTCTGATCGCTGAGAATCCGATCTCGTAATAGTGTTTTGATATTAATACTAGTATCTTCACCTACGATTAACTTATCTTCTAAAAGATTTGAGCTCCATCTTGCAAGGTTAAATGATCATTAAAATAAAATGATCATTATATATATCATTGGTCTTAAGCGCTAAAATGTTGATAATTACTTTAGTGCCCATGATCATTTTTTGGATAATTATGAGAATATTCTCCGATAATAATGAGAACATGAGATAGAATCTTAACGGGTCAAAAGAAATCTCTAAAATCGAGATTGACTTCATCTATAAAATAATAAAATGTTAAAATGCAGACAACAATGACAATAAACAAACCAACTCTATTGGTAGTGAGCATATATGTATATAATTCTTCTTAATCTAGCTAAGAGTAACATCAACAAAATTTATAAACATATATATAGCTTCACATACCTTATTAATTATATATAGATAACAAATAGTATTAATCCATATGAAATTACCTCAGATTTTTCAACACATTAAGAATATTTACTGAATATACTATTACAAACGATGCAATAAATTTGAATTGGGGCACTTCCTTCACCATAAGAGATGTGTTTTATAAACATATGACTGAGTCGAAATTCCATGAACAAAAAATTTGCAACTTCCTATATCCCGACATCATCTTCTATTAGTGCTTTTTTATACGAAGAATAATTGTATTGACCGCACTCTATCTATTACTCGTGACTCAGGTTATCAAGGGCTATTACGCATACCCCTCGTCCCTTTAGGGCGCATTTCTTGTGATTCACCGTTAGAATATAATTCATTTCCACTTGTACCTGTATTTTCATCATTAGTAAATTCTTGGTTCGACATTCCGGTGAATTTTTTTCATCTCAATAGGAATTACCATCGTATTCTGAGCCACTCGAGCCAAATACTGCACTATGTCCAGGTTTCACTCCGTCGTGTAAGTCATCAAGGGATGCATCGCCTTCAAGAGCACGCACCACCTGCATTTACATAACATCAAAAAAAAAATTAATATACGAAGATTGTATTTTCTTGTATTAAACAATTTAGTTGCCGTATAAAAAACAAATTTTTTAGTTTTCAAAGTTATTAATGTAATGACCTCCATTCCTTATGTATCACACATATTTGGGCATTTGGCACTATATTCTGCAAAATAATGCACTATACGTGACTGGGTCCCTAAAGTTATATGTTTAAGATAATTACAATATAGGTTTTTATATTTTGCAAAATAATGTGATATATAGATTCCTATATTCAGTTAGCTATTCACTTGATGCAAGATAAATTATATTTTTAAGTTAATTTCGTTCTAGATCTGTCAGGTAAAATAATTTATATTCAAAAAGATTAACACTACAAAATCAAAAAATTAGGGATTTTGTTAATCAAAAGCAAAAAAAACTTTATTTTCTAAGTTTTTGAGAAATTTGAGGTGTTCAAGTGAGATTTCTTTTTTAATTAATTTTTATTTTAAAATAAGTGAAATTTCTCAAATGTATAAAAGATTTTTCTTTTTTCTTTGCAACATAATATTTTTGAGTGGATAATTATAGAAAATTAAGACCCATAACTAATTAATAATTATCCTACATTCCAACCATATTATATTTTATTATATAGATTTTGAGAGTGACTAACCTGGCTCATCTTTGGGCGTCTCCTTGCGGAGTGCCTAATACAAGCAGCAGCACATGCAACCATTCTCATCATCTCTTGAGGATCATATACCTCCAAACGTGGATCCACCAAATCTAGATAGCTTCCACCCTCTAATGCAGATGTTAGAATTGGTCTTGCCTACATGATTATAATTTTCTCGATTATTGTTAAAATATATAGAAAAATTCATGATCGATGAAATAACTTTAAAAGTCTCTCAAATGATCCTTAAATTAATAAGACAACAAAAATTTGTTAGTTTGCAAGGATCATTTGAGGTTTTTTTTTTAAATTCAGGTTCTAAATAAAAAAATTTTATAAAAATTGTGTGACATACCCAGTCGATTAAACTATCATCTTCATCACGGCTCATATCGATTGGACGTCTTCCGCTAATAATTTCCAATAGCACAACTCCATAAGAGTACACATCGGACTTCTCAGTTAACTTTCCACTTGATGCATATTCAGGAGCCAAATACCTAATTATATCTCCATATATTAGTTTTTAATCATAGAGTTGATTGCACTATGGACCCCCTATAAATTTTGTTGGGGGACCAAGTGGGTGCCTTCTTTTTTTGAGATAGTCTATAGGTCCGGATATTATGCAAAAGTATAAACTAAATCTTTTGATTAATTGCACTATAGATGGATCAAACAAAAAAACTATGGCTCATTGTTTAGATAATTACACGGTAGATCCTTATATTATGCAAAAGAAATTAGTTTTTAATTGGATTAGGTTGAATTAAAAAAGCGGACTTTCAATTTTTTTTAAAACTTTGGAAGCACAAATAAAAGTTCTTGAAATTTTAAGGGACATAAGCTAATCTTTTTTTTAAAATAAACATTTTAAAAAATCAAGGTAACCAGGGTCTTCTCAGTGTTTGAGAGGCAAGGGGACAACCTTCCCAAAAAAGAAATAGAGTTAATTACACTATAGAATAGCATATTATGTAAAATAACCTAAGTTCTATAATGGAAACAACAATTATTTATATAAACAACAAAATAAATCAAAGCCATACAGTAATTTTTAAAAATTGTGGGTGACAAATGAAGATTGTGAAAAGTCAGGGTTAAAAAAGACAAAACTGTTTGTCTTACCCGAATGTTCCCATGATACGAGTTGACACATGGGATTGAGTATCGGAAGAAAGCTTGGCCAATCCAAAATCAGCCACCTAATTAGAGAAAGTTACACAGAAAATTAACTTACATAATTAAAGAAACTAGTATATGTAGTTATTAATTTTGTATATATATTTATATATTTAAGAGTAATTACTTTATTTATTCTATAAGGGAATATTAAATACCTTAGCTTCCATATTTTCATCAAGCAAAATATTTGCAGCCTTAATATCTCTGTGGATAATGCGAGGGTGGCCTGAAAATGAGATATTCATAATATTAAAAGCAAATTAGGCTAAAGTATTATTATTTCTTTAGAGAGTCATGTGATTTGAATAATTAATTTTGATTTTCATGATAACTTGAAAATATTTCCATTGATGAAGTCAGAATTTTTTGTTGAGGAACAAAAGGGTTAGGATGAAAGGTCCCCAATTTTTTAAGTTAATTGCACTATAGCTCTCTATACTATATTAAAACTACTCTATAAGTCTGTCATATTATGTAAAATTGCACTATAAATTTCTATTACTTAAATCAATTACATTATAAGCTCGTATATTAGGCAAAATAACCTATATTATTTCAAAGAAGAAACCAAATATTTTTATGAAAGACATGAAAATTCTGAAAATTTGGATAGATCATAAGGGCTATATATTAGTGTGACCCCTATGACTTATACTGGTTTGGTCTGACTCTCTATGAATTCTCGATCTTAATAGATTATAAACGATATAGTACTTACAATCTTCGTGAAGATATGCGAAACCCTTGGCGGATCCCATTGCGACTTTAAGTCTAGTTGGCCAATCCATGGGGGCGACACCCTTCCCTGAATTATCCAAAAAGATACACATATTCATAAAAACAAGAAAATAGTTTTAGGGGGGAGAAAGTGAAGATTCTGGAAAATTGGGGGATTACCATATAGATGATGTTCAAGGGTGTTGTTTGCAACAAACTCATAAACCAACATTCTTTGAGCTCCAGCAATACAATAACCAACCAAAGACACCAAATGACGATGATGAACCCTACTAATAATATCAACCTCAGCTTGAAATTCTCGTTCTCCTTGTCCACTATTCGATTTCAGGCTCTTAACGGCTACTTCTTTCCCGTTTGGCAAAACTCCCTTATGCACATAACCGAAACCACCTTGTCCGAGCAGGTTAGAAGAAGCAAAACCACCAGTAGCGGCGGCTAAGTCATCGTAACTAAAGCTGCTTTGGTTGAATCCGAGAGCAGTGGTGGGATGTGGTGGTGGTAGTGGTGCATTGTATGGACCGGAGAAACCGGTTGAGCTTAGTTCACTACTGCTCATCATCGGTGGTGGTGGTGGTGGTCCCGCCTGCCAATGTTCACCGCTGTGTGGGACCTTAACGACGTGATCCATAGGTGGACCGTTACGCCAGTTCCCGCTACCACTGTTGTAATAGTCATTGTTGTCTGAGTAAACAAAAGAAATATAATTATTATTAAAAACAATAATAAAAATGCGTTTGGATAAATATAAAAAAATAACAAAATCGATCATACGTACGTCTATTGGAGGAATGGTCACTATAATAGCTCATGTGACCATGTGATTTTCGTCTTCTTCTCCTACAACAACAAATCAATACCCCTATCATAACAAAGAGCAAAACTGCTAGCCCGGCAGCAAGTCCTCCTATTAAGGCTGCATTAGTAGCGGATGTGGAGGACATGCCACCATCGTCAAGTTCCGAGGGTGGTGAATGTTTCGCCTTTGGAGGTGACAATGCACGAGGTGGTGAAGGAACATTTCCCGAAGAGAATGTAGAACCTCCACTTGAGAACCCTCTAGAGTCATCGTCGTTATTGTTTCCCGACGAATTGTTATTGTTATCGTTCCCGTTCCCGTTTCCGTTCCCATTGCCATTCCCGTTGCCGTTCCCGGAAGAAGGTGAATTCTTGTTCGATGATGGTGGAGATGAATTGTTGTTAGAGGGTGGTGATGAAGATTTGTCACCGTCATCCGCCGGTGGTGAAGAGGAACTCGTTGGTGGTGGAGGAGGTGATGAGGAAGCGGTATCCGGTGATGGTGGTGGTGGGGATGAGGAGGCGGTATCTGGGGTTGGTGGTGGAGGGGATGAGGAGGTGGTTGGTGGTGGTGGTGATGCAGAATCAGTGGCGGGAGGTGATGATGCGGGTGTAGTACCGTTTGGCGTTGCAGGAGATTCGCCAAGTTTATTACTCAAGAAGATCGGCAGGTCATCGGAAATACTGCTATTATTATCCATGACTATCATCAGAACCCGCCGCTCTCCTAATAAGAATCGACCCCTGATCAAGATTTAACGTGAACCTTCATTAAGCTACAATAAAAAAATGGTTATAATAAATAAATAATTAAACAACCGTAAAACGTAAACATGTAATTAATGGATATCCTTGTACTTGATCTATGAGCTTGCTTTAAAGTTTTGATGATCATAGATTATTGGGAGCCTTGCCTTAGAAAAATTGTGTCATTCAATACATACAACTCTTTACATGCCATGCAAACCTAAACATAGTTAATAAGTAAAATATAATAAAATGATCCCCTTACTTATTTTTTGTTTTGGGACATAATGAAAGTCGTTTTAAGATTTAAAGTAATACTTTTTTAAATGTTACTTCTCTCTTACAAATTTAGTTCATATACACATATAACCATGAATGACGGTTGGGAAAAAAAAATTGATTCGTGGACAATTTTGAGTGATTTTTAATGCTTATGTTCCAAAACGAGGTAGGATAAAAAAATTAGCTCGAGATCATATACAGAATTTTCCTCTCAAATAATTATAATGCATCACATGAAAACATCGACTAATTATAATCTAGGAAATTTTTCTAAATGATTTGTTAACAAGTAGTCATTTCTCATTTTGAAACTTGAACTTTAAAAGTCTTTCAAAAGTTCAAGAATCATTCCGAATTAAGGCCCCAAAATATGAAATGATCTATATATAATTCAAAAAACATTTAAGATTATCAATGAATTACGACAAAAGGTGACTTTCGTACCAATTCCACAACAAATGACGGAAGATTATAGTCTAATAAGTGAGATTAATTGATAGATATTGAGAGAAAAGAAGATGATAGAGATACAAGAGCTAGCTAGGATGAGGAGATACCTTTAGGAGAAGGGCAGGTTGATTCTCAAAGAAAAGATAGAAAAAGAATGGGCATGGTAAAAGGCTCCATCAAAGAAACTAACCCCGTATTTTTATCCTCACACATCTCCTAAAAACAAGGAAACCACAAGTTTTTACATAAATCCGTCTCATTTATATTGTTGGTTTTATATGCATACACATGTTTTGAACACTCAGACAAGGTATAGTGTCCGACCATAAACTAGTGGGATTTTTCTACTGTGTTTTTTTTTTAAATCAATACTCATTTTTATGGTCATGAAGGTGTCAGTTTGTTTTACCAAACAAATGTCACTTTTTATCTCCCTAATTTAAAGGTAAAAACTAAAAAGCACAAATCACGCATCGTATTAAAAAGGAATTGTTGTCTAAAATATAATTAGAAAAACTAAAACATAAGTAGAAAAAATAAAACATAAGTTTTTATTAATCTGTTGCCTAAAATGTAATAAAACAACCAATATTTAAAAAATATACCCTCCTCCGTATACTACGGAAACCCTAAATATCCAAAACCAGAACTACATATTTCCGGCGATAAATCCGATACCGCTGGTCCTGCCGGGAGATATAATGTCGCCTAAAAAAGTGACTACTATATAAGAGAACGCTAATCCTGCAACAATGCACGCTAGAGATGTCCGTATGGAAGAATAATCTGTGGAAGACTTTCCTTTCCTGGACTCTTTGACTCAGTTGGTTAACGAGACAGGGAAAGAGACTAGGAGCTCCTAGAAAAAAAGATCTGGTTCTAAGTGGTGATATTGGCACACCGCTAGTCATTACTGATCAAGCAACCAAGCCGATGCAAAACAACCCTATGACTAACAACAGACCCGCGACCGCCTTTGGAAATAAAGGTAATAATCTAGGCCTAAAACTAGGGGTTGGAAGGGCTCATCAACTGGAAGTAACGTGGTAATTCTAGTGATCATCGATGTGGAGGAAAAAAAGGGAATATAGTGTCTCAAGGGGAAGAAATCACCGAAGTGGAAGAGTTAGTTGAGAATGATGTGGAGAATAAGAATAAGACAATTCTGAAGGTTCTCCGAACTCGGGATGAAATATAAAAGGGCGTTCGTCTATGAAGGAATATTGTGGTGGTGAGGCTACTAGGAAGAGAGGTAGGTTTTACATATTTTTCAACTAAACTTCACCAAATATGGAATCATGTTGAATTGGTTGATGTGTGACATGTATATTATATGGTGAAATTCATAAAAAGATAGGACTTTAATTTTGCTATAGTGGTCCCTGGATGGTATTAGATCATTACCTCATTGTACGAGAATGGACACCAAGCTTTAATGCTATAACAAACTCAATTACTAGAACAGTAGCCTAGGTGAGGGTATCAAATGTTGGAATGCACAATATACTGCATGGATTTTGAGAAAAATAGGTGACAAAATTGGGAAAACCATTATGATTGGTCCGCTTACAAAAGGGAGACTCAGGGATAATTATGCGAGGTTGGCAGTGGAGATTAACCTGGGTAAACCTTTAGAGCTCAAAGTACGAATTGGGTCGGATGTTTGTAAGGTGGAATACGAGGGTTTACACCTTATATGCTTTGGGTGCGGCAAGTTTTGTCATTGGAAAGAGAATTTCCCACCTAATGCATCTAGAAATAAAGTAACTGGTGGGAGAAAGAATACTATACACGCTCCAATTATTTTGAACGAGAGCGGTAGGGTTGCTCTAGTTGAGAAATATGGAGTCTGGATGACAATTCGAAGAAAGAATCATGGGTATTGGAAGGATAGATGAGCTAGTGGACAGAACGCGCAGAAGATTCATGCCGCGAAAGTGTTAGGTTCGTGGTTTGAGGCATTAAGAGTGGATGAGGAGCAACGTAGTTTGAAGGCTAAAAATGGGAAATATATTCAAAACAAGGGACAGTCCTCCAGAGGGGTTGGAAAACAAAGTAAAGGGAAACGCGTAGCCAGCGAAAGTGAGTCGCGAGGTTAAGTACAAGGGGGTGGCGGTCATAAAATTATTGTTGTTCCAAACATTAAAAAAAAACTCTCCAACCTGTGTTAGAGATTTGCAAGTTCGTAGCTGGATCAACAATTAAGCAAGTTGGCGGGTCAGAGAGGAACAGAAACCAGGCAACGGGTTTAAGCTGGAAAAAAAAAGAACTCAGGGCGTATAGTGGGTTAGTAACAGTATAAAGTGGAGGATTGAATGTCAATGCAAAGTTGGATGTTGTGAGTACTAGTGGAGAAAAATAGAGGAACCTAACTGAAAATAAGTTAGAAGCTAGTAATTTTGTTGTAACAAAAACATGTCAGCAGCCGTTGATTCCAGAGAATAAGTCGTAGTAGCTCGGAGCTGTGATGTTCGCAGGCACACCTAATCCCGAAGATGTTAACATCGCAGCCTTCCAAGCGCATAATCGTGGGCCAGGTGGTGTAATCCACATTGATACAGAAGATGATCAATACATGCTAGACATGCAAGTCCCTAAATCACCTGAGGGAGTGGTACAAAATGTGAGCAATGAGCGAGTTAATGGAGACGTGGAGATGTAAGTGTCTTTCAATTAGCGCACAATTGGGTATCCCCCTCTACTATCATTTATTATTATTTAATGATGTATACACAAGATGTTGCAGATAATAATTGGGGGCGCTCAAAGCAACATCTAAATATTCTAGTCTGGAATTGTTATGGAGCGGCAAACCAAAGATTTCGCCGCGTAGTTAAAGATATGACGACGCATCACAGAGTATGGCTCACCATGATATTTAAATCGAGAATAAGTGGAGTTAAAGCGGATATAGTTATCAATTCCTTACAAAAAGATAACTCTATTATTGTTGATCTGAGTATTATAAAGGAGGTAAATGGCTTACTTTGGATAATTCAGATATTTTGAGTCAGGTTATATCAGCTGGTCAACAAGTAATTAATATAAAAGTGAGTCAGAAGGATTATAAATCATGGATTTTTTTGGCAATATATGTGCGTACTCACCACAAGGAGAGGTAAGAGTTACGGAATGCACTACACCAAGCCTTCCATAGCTTAATAATTTCGTGGTTAGTGGCAGGTGATTTCAAGCAAATGGGGAAATAGGAGGATAAGAAAGACGAAGTTGAGCGTGTAACGAGGCGTATGGAAAAAATTTAGAAATGGAGAGAAAATTGTGACTTGATTGACTTGGGATTCGAAGGGCCACGTTTTACATGGTGTGAATCTTGGAATACGTGTCAACGAATTATGGAGAGGTTAGACAAGGCCTATAATAATTTGGATTGGATAGACTTATTTTTTAGGACACGTGTGTTACATCTTGCTCGGGTGCATTCCGTCATATGTCAATCCTGATATAAATTCGTCCAGTTCAAAAACCTATATCTCACCCTAGAAGTTTCTGCTTTGAAGCAGCTTGGTGTCTCCACAAGTACTTTCAAGAATTCACTAGCAAAAAATGGGAAGGTGATAATATTGGAGTTGGTCTTGGAATTGAGGACATTTAGAACCACATTAATAAGTGGAAAATCGAGAGCTTTGGCGATATTCACCGAAGGAAACGATCTTTGGCCGCTAGGATTGGAAGTATTAAAAAATCCCTTCAAAATTTGTATAACTCTTCTCTTCATCTTTTGGGTAATAAGTTAGTTAATGCATGAATATAAGAGCATGTTGGAAGAGGAAGAAATTATGTATTTTCAGAAATCAAAGGAAAATTGGATTAAGGCGGGAGCGAAATACGCGGTTCTATTACCAATCTAGGATTATAAAGAAAAAGAAATCGAAATGCGTTAGATTATTGAATGAGAATAATGAATGGGTTGAAGGTGAATAGGAACTAAAAATATTGGTTCAAGATTATTTTGAGCAATTATACAAACCATCTGAAGATGATATTGGTATCTTTTCCTTTCCTAAAGTGGGGTTCGTAGGAGAGGATGTAGCCCAATCACTTATTACTCCTTTCTCGAAGGAAGAGATTCGGAACACAGTTTTTCAATCAAGTTCGACAAAGTCTCCTGAACCAGATGGGATGTCGGCTGCTTTTATAAAAAATGTTGGAATATAGTAGGTACTTCGATAGAGGATATGTTTCGGAAAACACTTGATACTGGACAACTTCCTCCTAATATTAATGGTACACTTATCCATCTCATTGCGAAAGTTGCGGATCCTAAACGGGTAAGTTTATTCCAACCAATTAGTCTCATAAATTATCCTTGCAAATTTATAATAAAGGTTGTGGTTAATAGACTTAGACCCTTGCTTGCTGATAAAATTGGCCCCTGCCAAAGTAGCTTCTTACAACGAAGGTCCACCATGGATAATATTGTTCTAGTTTGAGAAGTGGATCATAGAATGCATCAACTAAAAGAAAAAACGGTAATATGGCGGTGAAGATTGATTTGGAAAAGGCTTATGATAAAATCTATTGGGAATTTATTGAAGACAAAATAAGGAGTTTAGGTTTTCTTTCTAGTTGGGTGTCGATTATAATGTCAAGTATGATGGAGAATGAAATGAAAGTGTTATGGAATGGTAACCCCCCCCCCCCCCCCCCCATTTTAAGCCTTTTTGGGGAATTTGCCAAGGGGATCCGCTCTTTCCTTACATTTTTATCCTATGTATGGAACATTTATCTATTTTGATTTAAGAGTTATGTAATAACGGAAGTTGGAAACCTATTAGTATGGGGAGAGGTGGTCCTAAATTATCTCATTTCTTTTTTGCTTATGATCTAATCTTGTTTGGTGAAGCTTCTTTATTACAGGTTAATCTAATTAAAGAAACTTTAGACATATTCTGTAAAGAGGCGGGACAAACCATAAGCGCGGAAAAATCACTTATTTACTTCTCGAAAAATATAATGATGGATTTACAATCTGAGCTAGATGGTGTAAGTGGGTTTTGTATTACCGAGTCATTTAAAAAGTATTTGGGGGTGCCCATACAATCGGGGTGGTTGCCTAAAGGATTTTATAAGAGAATTATGGAGAGAATGAGAGGAAAATTAACGACATGGAGGAAGGCAAAAAGTCTTTCTCTTGTTGGACAAATTTTTCTTCCTCAATTTGTTTTATGCGCAATACCAACCTATCAAATGCAAGTGATAAAGCTACCAATATATGTATGTGATGAGATTGATCGGATAGTTCAAGATTCCATTTGGGGGTCTTCGAAAGAGAAGAGGAAAATACACTGGGTCTCTTGGGATCAGATATGTCAACCAAAATCGAGTGGTGGTTTAGGATTACGTGGCGCAAAGAATTTTGATCTAGCTCTCCTGGCTAAACTCGGGTGGAAACTCCTTCAAGATCAAAAAGTTGCGTGAGTATATGTTTTAAAAAATAAATATTTTACAAATGGTCTACTTTAGAGGGAAGATAAGATAAATGACTCGGGTATCTACAAAGCTATCATAGTTGGAGCGAAAGTACTCAAAAATGGGGTAGTAGAAGAAAGGGGTATGTGAAAAGTGAATTACAAATAGGTGCACGATGCTTCAGGACATTTTACTGTAAAATCCGCCTTTGCACACATCGTGGAAAGGGCGCCAGATTTAACGTTTAATTGGGGAAGCATTTTGAGTGCGAAGTATTCTAAAAAATTAGAGATATTGTTATGGAGGATTGTATGAGACCCGCTCTACTGCAGAAAGTCTGTACATGAGAAACATAATCGAAAATAAAGCGTGTAACATTTGTGGAGCCGAAAAGGAAGGCGTGCAACATGTTTTCATAAGTTGTAAGTTAGCCAAAGCACTATGGCGAGACTTGACCTGATAAATCAAATGCAGACAAAACAGGACGGCCAAGAACCTGTCGGATTAAATAATTCTGAAGATTCGAATGTAAGGAGCTCCTGTGCAGGTTATGACTTGCGATCTGAAGCTGGTGGTGGGAGAACTGTGTTGCCGCGTGAGCTGAATCTGCTACACCAGTCCTTCACCTCGAGGACATCTATGATTTTGAACGGCAAAAATGGGCTGCAGCTATATAGTAGGCCACCTGGTCACGATCTGAAACAATGGCTGGAAGCACATATTGAGGCGAAGGGAATGTATAGTGGTCTCGAATGGAAGCTGGTATTTATTGAAGAAATAAGAATTATTTGGTCAAGGATATATAAGGCTCTATTTGATAAACCAACTACACTTCCGCGTGTAGAAGGATTGAAGAGGGATACAATAAGGTTAGCAAGTGATTTTGTTTCTGTATGGGGAAAGGAGTGTGATGGAGGGGTTATAAAGTCCGGAAAGAGTGAGTTAATAAAATAGATGAAACCTCAAGGGAAGCTAAAGTTGAATGTTGATGGAAGTTGTGACTTAAAGTGGAAGAAAACTGAGATAGGCAGTTTTATTAAGGGATGAAGAAGGTGTGTTTAGTACCGGTTTTTTGGATCCATGTGTGGTGGAGTCACCTTTTAATTAAGAAGTACTAGCACTACATTACGGGCTGAGATGGGTGGTAAGTCGGGGCATTAAAGAGTTGTATGTCGAGACTGATTCGAGAGAACTTCATGCGCTAGTGAAGGACGGTGGTAGTTCTAAGAGTTGGAATTGTCATATTGGTCGGGATTGTTGCGAGATACTAAAGAACTACCCAGACTTTGAGATACATTCCATTTACCGTAAAGCCAACATATATGCTTATTTATTGGATAGGAAGGGTGCGAATTTGAGCGAAGGTCCATGTGTATTGGAAGATCCTCCGGAGTACTTGTGGCGCAATATAACTAGAGATATGAGTAAATGTACAATTTCTAAACTAGTATTAGACCCTCAATGAGGGCTTAATTGATCTTAAAAAAAAAGAAGGCTTAATTGATGTATATCTAATCAACTTCGACTTTTAACCTTTATATGTATGAAAAATGTAATAAAACAAACCCAGGTTTTTTTATAATGATTGTTAAATTTTTTGGAAAAATAACAGACTTTGATCAAAATTATATAAAAGATGACGTAAAATTCATTTTATATTATATAACATATGAATTCCTACTCTACTAACTTTTTTGAAAATTAAGATTTTTTTTGAATCACATTAACCAATGCCAAAAATAGCATATTATAAAAAATGAATACAAGACAACATTAAATAAAACAATTTAAGACCCATCAAAATATCCAAAACTATAAAAATATCATTAACAAACACTCCAAAATAAACCAACACAGTGATTCATACTACCCATTCGAAAATAATGGCCCAACTCGAACCAAGGAGGAATCCACTGATCGTCATTCTCATGTTCTTTAATGATTAATTTGCATTCAAAGATAATATTGTTATCAATGAGTCAACGACGTAGAACTTTAAGAAATTGCTGGTAGTCTCCAGCATATTCCGCCAGGACTCACAAGCATTGCAAGATATTGTACTTCAATTTTCATGATACATAACAGATAAATGAAAGAAACGGAAAGAAAATTTGCTAAATTCTCATTGAAAGGCAAAGGATTCGACCTATGTGGGTAGGGCTGCAAACGAATCGAGTCGATCCAAACTTTAGCTATCTTGGGCTTGATTTGGTAATATTTTAGTGAGATTGAGCTTGGTTTGAGTTTGAAATGAGCCTCATTATTCAAGTTTGGGGTTGGTTCGTTAATTTTTTTCAAAGCTTGAGTTCGGCTTGGTGTGGTTCGTTTAAGACTCATTTAAGGATTCTTTATTTTTCTATGATATATATATATATATATATATATATATATATATATATATATATATATATATATATATATATATATTATTTATTTTGGAAAGCTTCAGTGATACAATATGAAGTTAAGTAAAATTAATATACAACGCATTACATAATTTGACTTGAAAAAATACATATCAGATATTGAATATTTTAGTTATGACTAATTACATATGCAAAAGTTTTACGTAGTTTTAAATTTTTGTATATATATTAATAATTTTTAATTCAATATATCCAGCAAACCTATTAACGAGCTCTTGAGTAACCCTTACCAAACTGTTCACGAGCTTATACAAGTTTGAGTTTGGCTCGTTTAGTAAACAAACTCAAATTTAAAGTTTGAGTTTGGCTTGTTTAACTAATGAGTCGAACTCAAACAAAACATTAACAAGCACAAACCCGAACCCTTGGTGAGAGTATCGGTTCATTTGCAGCCCTATGTGTGTGAGGTCCTATGTTTGAGTTACCTTGGATTCAATCTTTTTCACGCCATCGTGTTCCCCTACCCCTTCTTCACTTACTTATATACCATTTATTTGGTGCCTATTTCAGACCATATACATATTTAGTAGGCTTACATAATCGATTCTCTTTACCCAGAACTACGTAACCCTCAGGTTGTTCCATGTATACCTCTTTATTTAGTTATCCATTTAGAAAAGTCATCTTTACATCCAACTGATGAATTTTGATCTTGTATATCGAAGCTATACCAATTAATATTTGAATGGATGATATTCTTGTGATAGAATAACATATGTCAAAATAGTCAAGTCATTCCCTTTAACTATAACCTTTCACTATAAAGCGAGCCTTGTATTTTTTATAGATACATATGCTTTCAATTTATTTTCGAATATCCATTTGCACCCTAGGAATTTATTCTCATGAGGGAGTTCACTAATTACTATGTATGGTTTTGTATTATAAAAACTATCTTGCTACCGCTTATTTCCAGCAAGGGGTGTCAGGGGTTGACATAACCTCTTTGAATGTTCGTGTTTCATCATCTAGCATGTATTCTAGGAAGTCATGACCAAAGGATATAGATGTTATCATCCTTTTACTTCTTTTTCTTGGTTCTTCCTCGTTTAGAACTGACTCTTAGTCTTACTCTTTGTTTGTCAATGATGCTTGTTCTTGAATTGCATCGTGTGTTATTTTCAAGTAACCATATTATGGTGCAGACTTGTACGGTAAAGTTGTTTCAAAAAATATGCATTTCTTTATTCAATCACCTGACATATTTTTTAATGACGTGTGATACTCAACGAGATGATACTTAGTGACTTGATACTCAGTGACGCATTAAGTTGGTGCTCCATACTTATCGTCACTTATTTTTTGTCTTTATGTGATTTTTGTTTTATATGAGAATATTTTAGTATTTTGTCATCCATAAGTTTGGGTAGTGGTCTCTTTAAAGAAAAATCTAGCCACATGTTCTTATAGGCTTTAAAGTTTGTCTCCAAAACCCCATATGGTCAATCACCCAACTATTAGGAGGAAACATACACACAAATTTTTCATAATTACAACGAACACAATAATGTTCCTTCTTACTTGTCTTTTTTTGTAATTTCAATCAATTATTTATAGATAACCATCTATTTGAGAAAATTATGACTTTTGAATTTTAAAGTTATGTTTTTATATAATATATCTGTTAAAAAGTAAAAAAATACAATCTAAGGCCTAAAAATTGGCAACTTAATATATTAAGTCCCAACTAAAAGATAATTATATTAAAGTCCTAAATGTAATGTTTTGATTTGTTTTTTGACATTTTTACCATTGCTTGGTCTGAACAAAATAATCTTTTACTATGTCAGGTGGGTACGGACCCACAAACGCTCGCAACTAGGTCGGAATTATAACCGTGATGGGTACGGACAAGCGTTTGTAATGTTTTTATAAGGTTTTTTATTAAGTACTTTATGTCCTTTATAGTCATATGGGTCTGGACCCATCTCGATCAAAGTTCTTTGGGACGTACCCATGGCCCTAAAAATACCCCTTTACCCATTTTTAGGTTGTATCCATCAGGAACAACATAAACAAAACAATCTGGATTATTTTTGGGTTGTACTCATTAAACAACCCATTAAACAAACATAATGGACTAGCCCATCAGGAACAAAAACCATAGTGGGCTGGCCCCATCAGGAACAAAAACCATAGTGGGCTGGTCCCATTAGGAACAAAAACCATAGTGGGCTGGCCCTATCAGCAACAACAAAATAGGGAAAAAAACAAAAACCCTTCACGCTTGAGAGTGGATCCACGAACGGTGAAGAGAATCGGTCCAAGAACGGCAGTGTCCATGGCTTCTAAGCGAAGATGAAGGTGAATCCTGAGATGGTGTGTGCAGGAGAGCGACGAGATGAAGGTGAGGCATGAGATGTTTTGTGCAGGATAGCGGCGAGACTTGAGATGGTGTATGCAAGAGAGCAGCTAGATGAAAGTGAGACCTGAGATGGTGTGTGCGAGAGAATGGGCCATGCAGCGGCGACGGTTTTCGTGTTCAGATGCAGCTTTTTTTGTGGTTTTATGGTGGAGAATGGGCCACGCAGCGACAACGATTTTAGTTCATGGCAGTGGAGATGTTGGTGAGGGTGGTGGATGGTGGATGGTGGAGATGGCAGATTGGTGGGTCTGTGAGAATGGTCGTTGGTTTGTTTGCTGCGCCATGAAGAGAGAGAGGTAGGTGGTAGATAGCAGTAGATCGGGAAGGTGAAGAGAGGGGGTTAAGAAGAGGGAGATCATAGAGGGGATAATGGTGAGGATGGTGGTGATGTGGGTGGAGATGGCGATGATGGTGGATTATGGTGAACATGGTGGTGATGTTGGTAGAGATGACAGTAGGGGCGGTTTCCTGGTTCAGAGAGAGGGGAGAGTATGAAGAAGAGGGAGAGTGTATTTTCCGTAACCTTTAATGGGGTTTTTGATTTGTTTTTTTGCTTCTTTCACCGTTAATACAAGAGGAAAAGAAGGTATTTTGATAACTTACTTTTTTTAGTTGAACTGATTAGAGTCTAGTTAAAATAGAGACTTTTATAAAAAACTCAATATTCTTTGCGCTTTTAAACATAATTGCCCCAAGTAAATGAGTACAAAGATTGTCCAACCTATTGATTACAATCATGGCCATTTGCATATGTAAATTAACCTTTTATATCTTGGAAAAAAAGTAAAAGAAAACTTTTTTATATCTAGTGGTTAGGAAAAAAATTGTCCACCTAAGCAAAATGTTTACTATGACAACTGTACATTTATAAATCATGTCGGAACTTTATTTTATTAGTATTAGTGTATTACTATCATTTTCAATTTTTGTCAATTTTCTTTTTGACGGTTCCTTTTAGTCAACTCAAAAGTCTCATAGAGCTTTATTTAGTCAAAACACAAAAGTCTCGTCGGAGAGCTGATCGGCGACAACTTCTCTTGTTAGGAAAGGTCATGGCTTCCCGTAGACGCACGCTTTTGAAGGTCATCATCCTCGGTGACAGCGGGTGAGTTTAACGATATAACTTTCTTGCTTCTTCTATATTTCGATGAATTAAATTCGGGGACGATCCATGAATTTTCCTCTCGCGAGTAAATAACACATTCGGTCCTCGTATTATGTGAAATAGCCAAATATTCCCCGCGTTACTCCAAAAATAACAACTATGCTGGGCGTAGACGTAGTGGCCTAACAGTAAGATACAAGGAGATCATGGTCCCTGACTTTTAAAAAAGTGTCTTTCTACCCTACTCTATTTTGAATAGCTAATGGCCCATAATTGTTAGAACTTTTACCTGCACCCGTCCCCAAACTTAATAAAAATCTTTAAGTCAAGTTTTTTTTTTGCCTTATAATTAAATTATTCCTAAATGGTTGAATTTCAGGTCTTAAATCTTTGTGGAATATAGGTTATTTTGCGTAATATAGGGACCTACAGTGCATTTTTTGCAAAACATAGGGACGCATTTTCTTTTTGCAAAATACAGAGACTTATTGGGCAGTTTTTGCATAATATAGGGCACATAGTGCAATTAAATAAAAATGGTAGTTGTCCCCTTGGCCCCCAATAATCTTTCATGCTTCGCCCCTACTCAACTGGAGCTACTTAAATTCTGACTTTTATAGGGTCAGATTTGCAACATTTATGTATAACACAAGTATATATTTGTTAGTTTTTGAAATACAAGGGTATGTTTGCCTATTTTGTATAACACAAGGACCAATTGTGCAATTATGATAAAATTAAGCTTAGTAATGCTACTTTATATGTGATATGCAGGGTTGGGAAGACATCTTTGATGAATCAGTATCCTTAAGCAGTTTGTTTAAATTCTATTTACAGTTTCGTGTTAATTATCTTTATTTAAATTGAGATTTCAGATTAACCTGGATAATCAACAATGTGTCGGGTTATAATATCAAAATATTAACAATTTAAGTCCCTAAAAAATACTAATACCTTGTGGTCCTTTCAAAAGCTTTACTTAGCCCCCCAAGGTCTTTTCTTGTTTGCCTTAAATATGTATTTTCATAGATATGTTAACAAGAAGTTTAGTAATCAGTACAAGGCTACTATAGGAGCTGATTTTTTGACGAAAGAAGTGCAAGTTGAAGATCGACTCTTCACTTTACAGGTCGGTTTTTTGGTTTTGTTTCAGTAATTATTGATCATAGGTCCTTATATTATGCATAAATTTTATGAATTTATGGAGTTTGTTTTTTTATTTTAGATTTGGGATACGGCTGGGCAAGAAAGATTTCAAAGCCTTGGTGTTGCGTTTTACCGTGGTGCTGATTGTTGTGTCCTTGTTTATGATGTAAATGTCGCAAAATCGTTTGATAATCTCAAGAATTGGACTCAAGAATTTCTTATTCAGGTAGTTATTGCACTGTAGGTCCTTATATTATATGCAAAAATTGCACTATAAGCCTCTATATAATTGCAGGCAAGCCCATCGGATCAAGAAAATTTTCCCTTCGTTGTGCTCGGTAACAAAGTTGATGTGGATGGTGGAAATAGTAGAATGGTAAGTCAATGTGATAGAAGACTAAAATACCCTCAAAAGTATCATTTTACTATGGCAACACTTATAACACAATGTTATCACAAAATCGGTAAAATGTTGTGTTTGCATGATAAAGGATAGTGTTGTCACAAAATTTTAAGGGATTAAAATGTTACTTTTGCAAAATAAGGGACTAAGAGATCAGAATATGGAAAGATAAAGGACCAAAGAAGTTGTTTATCCATAATATTTTGGTCGAACGTAATATATAAAATTTGTAAAATGTGTATCTTAACAAGAAAAATTTGCATCTTTCACTATTTAGGTGTCTGAGAAAAAGGCACGGGCTTGGTGTGCATCAAGCGGGAATATTCCCTACTTTGAGACTTCAGCCAAGGAAGGGATTAATGTTGAAGAAGCTTTTCAGTGCATCGTGAAGAATGCCCTAAAGAGTGGACAAGAGGATGAGATGTAAGTTACAATGAAAAATTCTGCGTTAATTGCACTATAGCTCCCTATATTATACAAAAATTCACTAATGCCCCAAAAAGAGGAGAAAATTTTGTTCATGGTGGAGCTTGGAATTTTTGTTGGGGTTTTAGGGGTAGATCCACCATTTTTTTTAGCTAATTGCACTATAGATCCTTGTAGTAATTTTTTGAGTTAATCACACTATAAGTCCTATATGATGCAAAATAACTTCTATTTGATAATAAAACAAAATATTCATACCAACAACAAAATAATCAAATCATAATAAATAATTTTAAAAAGTTAAGGGGGCCAAATGAAGTTATAGAAAATTTGAAGGAACCATAAGGTATTTGCGCTACAGGTCTTATATGATTTAAAAATTACACTATAGGTCTTTATATTATTTTTTTAATTGCACCTTAGTCCTATTTTATGCAAAATATTTTATCATAGACACAATTTATTCATACAAACAAAAAACATCAAAGCCTGAAAAGATAATTTAAAAAGTTAAAGGGGTCAAGTGAAGATTCCAAAAATTTGGGGTTACCATAAGGTATTAGTAAGAAAATTTATGGGGTTTTTGAAAATTTATTTCTCCACAAGTTACCTCATTTGAACTACTAAAGGTAAGCATGGCTTTTTTTTGGTTATACTAAAACGGTTTTTGTTGTTTTGATAAAGATACTTGCCCGATACCATAGATGTCGCTAACAGCCGTCAGGGAAGATCAACCGGATGTCAGTGTTAAAGCCCGGCCCGATGTTTTTTGAGTGAGAGAATTACCTTTGAAGCACCCAGAATCATTTGAGTTTTTATCTTGTATTTGTTTTTGTGCGAGATTATACATGTACATTGGTATCTTGCACTAGGAAAGGATTTGCATCCATGTGGCAAGTGTTGATTGGTTAGCTGCTGTGAGATGATCTATGTATCATAAGATACACATGACATGGTTTGATGATGTTTGTGCATCTCTTCTAGTGGTTTCAGTTCTTTTGATTTATTACTACATTTCTTCGTGTCATTAACGATGTGCGAATAATCTTCGTGGGTTAATTTCTCTTCATTGGTGTAGTCTTGTAGAGAAACATTATGTCTCGGGTTAAAACTATTCTATAGTAAGTTTGACCCAGATGCTGGAAGGTACCGTACTATGGAAAGAAAATTAATAAGCACAAAATAACAAGTCATAATAAGTATAAAATAACAAATCATAATAATAAGAAAAACCATACACAACCATTGGGGCTTCAATGGTTAGGATCTTGTTTCTTATCTAGGAGGTACATGTTTCAAATCCCCTCAGCCTATTTCTTGAGCCTTTAAAAGGGGTAAAGCAAGAAGTACATGATTCGAATCTCCTCCTTGAACATGGGTAACCTAGTTCTGATTAACCTGGGAAAATGCATGGGGAGACGTATATATTTCCCATTGGACTAGTCGTGGTGCACGAGCTTTCGCCCAGATACCCATCTAATAAAAAAAATCCAGTAATTCATGAATATAAGACACGACATCTTTAATATCAGTTCCTCTCAAAATTTATCTTCACAAAAGACTTTTCATTAGGTCTGATCAGAGTCGAGAAAGCATTCTTCAAGGGCTGGATAATTAGTTGTCAAAGGACATAGATGTTTACACGGTACCCTTAGTGCCTCAGAGTGATCACCATAGCTCACAAGCTTCAAGATTCCACATGCTTAAGTTGTGGGTAAAGAATCGGGGTCCATGGGATTTATTTGTTCAACAACCTCTGCAGATATTTCTCTGATTACAAGATCCTTCATTTATTCCTTATCTTGCTTATTGCTTATTGCTTCCACCTTTGACATATCATCCCTTACACTACTTCCGCTATCACCTTCATGTCTCCCTCTCCAACACTTGCCTTTCTTCTGTTCCCAATGATAAGTATATAACTACATACTATAGTTAGTCAACTAGATAAAGTGGTTAGGTTGTTATATTGGTTAGTAAACAGCTGTATCAAACACGTGTGTATGTATTGTGTGTGTAAATATAATAGCAGTAGTATATAAGTATATAAGTAGAACATTCAGATTACACTTTATAATAATAATACAATACACTTTACATTTCTCTCTCTCTCTCTCTCTGTTTCTCTACTTCTATATGGTATCAGAGCCAAGGAGAGAATTTTTCTTCGAAGCTCCTTAATCGTCAACAATGGTGACTTCTTGAAGCTTCGTCTCTCCGCCTCGATCGATTCTGCCTCTTCTTCCGATGTATATTTTTTCTAATCATGTCATCGTCGTCTTCAGCGTCTACTCCTCACATTACATCGATCTCATCAATTCTAGCTGGGTTATTACTTCTTCGACAGAACTGGAGCAGCTTAGTTCAGATTAAACTCGATTCGTCGAACTACGTTCTTTGGCGCTCACAAATTGAAACGATTTTAGAAGCTCATGGCTATCTTCGTCATGTTAATGGCGGTGTTATTCAACCTTCTTCGACTGATCCTCTGTTTTCTACTTGGCTTATTGAAGATCAGCAGCTCAAGGTTTCACTCCTTTCGTCTATGATTCCTTCAATTCTATCACAAGTAGTCAAGTTGTCTCACGCGTCTGATGTATGGACTAAATTGGAGGAGATTTTTATCTCTCAATGTCGCACACAAGTCATCAATATAAGATGAAATTATGCAACATCAAGAAAGGAGATCAGCGTATGAACGATTATTTAGCTTCGATTCAGTCAATTTGTGATGGATTGGAGACTGCATCTGCTGCTTTACCTCTGGAGGATATAATCATGTATACTCTACGAGGATTGCCGAGTGAATACAATCAATTTAAATCAAGTATTCGTATCACGAATGCTCAATCATCTAATCTTACCTTCCACTCGTTAGGTAGTCTATTGATTTCTGAGGAGATGCATATGCAGATGAATGAAACTTCTGAGTCTAGTGCTCAGCTTCATACAACATTATTTTCAAATTCAACTTCTAATTCAGCTCCTTCTTTTGGTCGTGGACGTGGTCAATCTCATCGAGGAAGAGGTCGAGCTCGTAAACGTGGTTTTTACTAAAAGTCAACCTCTATTTTAGGAGTACCTCCTTCTTCCTCTACTGGTATGAATTCTCATTTGCCTGTGTGTCAAATTTGTGCTAAAACAGGACATAATGCACTCGATTTCTGGTATCGTGCCGACTTTACTACTTAACCTTCTCCTCCTGCTGCAAATCGTGCTGGTAATAATGATAATCGTAGTGATAATCGTGTAGTTTTAGCTGCACAGACTAACTTCTTCTCAAGGACATAATAATAGTGCTAATTCTTCTTATGATCCCAAAATGTGGTTTCTAGACTCGGGTGCTAATAGTCATGTGACTAATGATGTGAATTTGATTCAAAATTCTTCTTCTTATCATGGTGGAAACGCTGTCTCATTTGGAAATGGTAGTGCATTGGATATTGCTAACATTGGGCATAGTAAGTTTGCCTTTTCTCAAACAACTTTCCAGCTTAATTCTATTCTTCACGTTCCTTCAATTACCTTTAATCTTCTGCCTATATCAAAATTTACTACTGATAATGCTTGTTCAATTGTTTTTACTGCTAGTTCTGTGTCTATTTTGGATAATCAATCTCAGCTTATCTTTCAGGGCCTTTGTAAAGAAGGTCTCTATCCTATTTCATTTGGTGGTACTCCTGTGCCATCTTCTTCTTCTCCATCTTCTCAGTTGTTGTGTCTATCTTCCAAATCTCAAGCATCTTCAGCTAAGCTTTGGCACTTCAGATTGGGTCATCCATCATCTAATGCTTCTCATCCTTTATCTTCTATTGTAAACACTAAACTAGACTATTTTGGTGTTCAATGTAATGATTGTATAGTGTCAAAGTCTCATAAAATTTCTTTTCCTTTATCTGTAACTAGAAGTCACATGCCTTTTACTCTTATTCATTCAGATGTATGGGGTCCATCCCCTGTAAACTCTTGTTCTCAATACAAATATTATGTGCTTTTCATTGACGATTTTAGTCGATTTTCTTGGATATATCCTCTTAAAGCTAAATCTGAGGTCTTGGCTATTTTTCAATCTTTTTACCTCATGAGCCAAACTCAATTTCACACTAGTATAAAATAAAGACCTTGCGCTCAGACAATGGTGGTGAATTTATCAGTGCATCTTTTAAACTCTTTTTGCAATCTCATGGGATTTTACATCAAACCTCTTGTCCTAACACCCCTGAGCAGAATGGAGTCTCTGAAAGAAAGCATAGACATCTGCTTGAAACTACTAGGTCACTTCTTCATCATAGCTTTATGCCTTCTTCCTACTGGCTTGAAGCTCTTGCAGTTGATGTGTATCTTATTAATCTTTTGCCTTCACCACTTTTGTCTAATTCTAGCCCTTTTCAGGTTTTGTATCAGAAATTACCATCTTACACTCATCTCAAGGTGTTTGGTTGTCTTTGCTTCCCTTGGTTAAAGCCCTATTCAAAAGACAAGTTGTCCAATAAGTCTGAAGTGTGTGTTTTCATTGAGTACTGTAACTCTTCCAAAGGGTACAAATGTCTCTCCCTTTCCTCTAAACGAGTTTACATTTCAAGACATGTCACATTTGATGAGTCCTCTTTTCCATTTCAGTCTGATACATCTTTCTCTAGTTCTGAGTCATCACAATCTGAGTTTGTTGATTTGTTTAGTTCTACTATTAATCCATCTGTTGTGTATCATCCCTTTACTCATCTAGTTTCAGTTCCTTCTTCTGCTATATCTTCATCACAAGTTGTGTCTTCTTCATCATCTCATAATCTGAAAGTCCTAGAGGAGGGGGGGGGGGGGGTGAATAGGATTACTAATAAGATTAATGCCTAATTAAAAATCTTTTGGACAATTATAAGTTTAAGAAAGAAACTTCTAAGTCAACTAATATATCAAACTCCTAAGGGATCATACAATGGATAAGCTAAGAGGTTCGATATATAAGTGATACAAGTAAAACGAGTTTCTAATCTCTTACTACTCTAGATGACAATATGTTAGATAAACTAGATAATCAATATCACAATATTCATACTAGCATATTATCAAACATATAAAGTGCGGAAAGTAAATAGAGTAGGGATAGAAAGATACACACGATTTATAGTGGTTCGGTTTCCCTACATCCACTACCTAAGGAAGCCTCCTTAGGATTTCAAGCTTTTCACTAAGCTCCCGTGTCTCTCTTAACCGGGTCGAGAACACAATAACCCTTACAACCTCTTCGATAACACGAAGGACAACCTCTTCGAAACCACGAAGGAAACTCTTGTGTAATCACAACACAAGGACGCCGAGTATACTCCCGATACTCAAATTCTCTCTTAATCTATCTATTACAAGAACTAGACTTAAGAGGATAAATACAAAGTGTTTAAAGGGTGAAACAACTTTGCTAATGAACTCCTAAAGAGATGATATAACTATAAGTTTAAAACTTCTCTTGAGTAGATAATAACTTTGAAGCTTCTTGGATTAACTCCTTAATTGAGTAGATATGACAATTATAGCTCTTGACACCTTCTTGGATGATAACAATTAAGCCCCTAAGTGTATATGGGTTGAAGGTGTAGTTGTAGCCTTGAAAGACCTTCAATTTATAGCTGCAAAATGCTCCCAACGGTCATAAGATTTGTCTCCAACGGATATATTAATATCCCCAACGGATATATTCCTTTTGTCTTCATTTTGCTGCAGGAAACCCTAATCTGCGGTGCACCGCGGGGTTGGTCCGGTGTACCGCACCAAGCTTGCTAAATTCACTTGCTCTCTGACGGGCTAGCCCCCTGGTCCGTGGTGTAGTCCGTGGGCTGCGGTGTACCGCACAGAACCTCCGGTGTACCGCACCAAAGGTTTAAAACACCTTCTAGTGAGTATATCTTTTACTATGATGCTCAGATTAGAAAACCTTCTTCACGAGAGTTGTAGAGAACATCATTCTAATAAACTTTGTAGTTGATCACTAAAGCTAATTCTCAATGTACACAAAGATAAGTTTAAAAGTATTTGTATGAGAATTAGTTTCATAAGATAAAACAATAGAGCTTTGATCTAGATGATAAAGAATGTGTTTTTTGATGAATTAGAGTGTAAGATAGAATATGTATAACAAGAATAATTAGCACACTAAACACAAGAGGATTTGTCACATTAAAACAACCTATTAAGGGAGGCTATATGCCAACATAATCCACCTCCAAGACATCATATGGTTACTAGAGGTCAAACTGGTTCCTTGAAACCTTCATACAAATGTCAATCTCTTGTTCTTTCTTCTTCATCTTCTGTATCTTCAGATGTTGAACCTTCATCCTTTAAGGAAGCTGCTATGTCCTCTTGTTGGCAATCTGCAATGCGTGAGGAATATAATGCTCTTCTTGAGCAAAATACTTGGACTTTAGTTCCACCACCATGTGGGAGAATTTCAATAACATGTAAGTGGGTGTATAAAATTAAACGTGATGCAGATGGGTCAATTGCGCGGTATAAGGCGCGTCTTGTTGCTCGAGGGTACTTACAAGCTTATGGTCTTGACTACACAGAGACTTTTAGCTCTATGGTCAAGCACCAAACAATTAGAATTATTATTTCCTTAGCAATTACTTTTAACTGGGATATCAAGCAGTTGGATGTATCAAATGCTTTCCTTCATGGTTCTCTGAATGAAGAAGTGTATATGACTCAGCCTTCGGGTTTTATTCATTCAACCAATCCTTCATATGTTTCCAAATCGAATAGGTCATTATATGGTCTAAAGCAGGCGCCACGTGCTTGGTACCAATTACTTGCTTCCTTTCTTGTATCACAAGGTTTTATTGCAAGTTCTGCAGACTCTTCGATGTTCATAAAGGGTTCAAGATCTTCCCTAACCATCATTCTTATATATGTGGATGACATTCTTGTTACAGGTGCTGATTCCACACTTGTTACTAGTATTATAGCAGCTCTTAACTCTCGCTTTATGATGAAGGATTTAGGCTTGCTTTCTTATTTTTTGGGGCTTGAAATCACGCGTAATTCTTCATTTATTTGTGTTCATCAGGCTACATATGCTGCTTCTATTCTTCATAAATCAGGTCTTAGTGATTGTAAACCTGTATCTACTCCTACGCAAAGTAAATATACATTGCTTTCAGATCATGATCTGCAACCATATGAGAATCCCTTTCATTTCCATAGCATTACTGGTACGCTGCAGTATTTGACTATTACTCGACCTGATCTGGCTTTTGCAGTAAACCAAATATGCCAGTCAATGCATCACCCCCACCAACTTGGATTATGAAATGCTTAAGCGTTTACTTAGATATGTTAAAGGCACTTTGTCGTATGGTTTGAATTTTACTTCATCCTCTTCGATTTCTCTGCGTGCTTTTTCAAATTCAGACTGGGCCAATAACTCTCGAGATCGAAGATCAACAACTGGATATTGTATTCTTCTGGGTAATAATCTAATTTCTTGGGGTTCAAAACGTCAGACTACAGTTTCACGCTCTTCTACTGAGGCCGAATACCGTGCTATGGCGTATGTTGTTGCTGAATTAAAGTGGCTTACATATTTGTTAAAAGATTTGCATATACCAGTTGTTACACCATCTATTGCTTGTGATAATTTGCCAGCTATTGCATTAGCCTCTAATCCGGTGTTTCACACTCGAACACGACATATTGATGTCGATTTTCATTTTGTTCGTGAACAAGGGCAGGCCAAGCTTCTTCAGCTTTCACATGTTCCTTCTTCTTCACAGTTAGCTGATACATTTACTAAAAGCTTATCTACTGCTCTGTTTACTTCTCTTATCTCCAAGCTTCCTCTTCTCAATAGAGTTCAGCTTGAGGGGGGATGATAAGTATATAACTACATAATATAGTTAGTCAACTAGATAAAGTGGTTAGGTTGTTATATTGGTTAGTAAACAGTTGTATCAAACATGTGTGTATGTATCGTGTGTGTAAATATAATAGCAGTGGTATATAAGTAGAACATTAAGATTACACTTTATAATAATACAATACACTTTACATTTCTCTCTCTTTCTCTACTTTTATATGCAAACTCCACATCTTCTATTTAATTGTAGAACTTTAAACTTTAAAGGTTCACGTGTTCTGCTCGTACCACACTCTTCACGACTACCTAATATCTCACCAAAATATCACTCTTCACTATTAGTAGTCACCAAGCACACCATATTATAAGACTCTTCCATGTGAGCATCATCACCTTCAACACAACAATTTTATGATAAACATGGTCTATCTGATCAATTGAACTGAAGACATATAAAAGTAGACATATATCATTGTAGTTATATAAATATACAAGTCCATGATAGGTGCAACATTCAGTCAATTCGATAATCCAATAGCCAAGTAAGAAGACAATGACATTCTAAAGTCAATCACCAAGTAAGATGAAAAAATATGGATCTAAGTATACTTGCATGATCAACTGTATTTATTTATGTTTTACTCATTAATTATACGATTAAGCAAAAAAAAAGTCATACCCCAACTGTGTATATTTTCACCGACTCCACCCATTTCCTACAAAAATTTACTACCAAATAAAAAACCACACATAATCTTTCACAATTAAAGAACACTCATATCTGCGACATGAGGATAGGAAACAAATGTAATTAACATAATTGTTGAACAAACAAAATCAAAGGCATATTCAAATTTTAAAAAATGCAATGTGAGTAAAATTTAAATGTCGGTGACTTAATAAAAAAATTTAAATGTCAGTGGAGTTAAAAGAATTTATAACCCCATTAACACATACTTTATAATAAAAAATGGTAAACCAATACACTTATTAGGGATTAGCAGTTTTATACCCCCACTTGGATTCACCTATTAACAAAACCAGATTGGATATTAGCCCTTACTTACTATAGAGAGACTTGGGCGGACCTTAGAATCCCGATTAACATTAATTTCTGTTTTTCCTTTAATCATAAATTTTCTTAATTCTTAAATCATAGTTAGTGGTGATTACAAGTATATCGGGTCAACCTTAGAATCCCAATTAACATTAATTTCCATTTTAATATCACCTACTAAACTTTCGTTTCTTAACAGTGAAATATGAAATCGATTCAATGAGAGTTGTTTCGGGATCAACCACAACCTAAGCTCTCGTGATTTTTTTGCGACTAAATCACAACTCGAGTGAGATTTTAACTAGGCTCAGCCTCAACCTTTTCAAACCAATAATCTATAATATATAGAAAGTGAAAAATTCTAAGTGTTTAGATTGAATATTACAAATGAGAGAGCACTCTTCTCAATGATGAAATGATACAATGATAATGTTTGACTCCTTAATTAGTAACCAACAATATAACTTGATGATCAACTTCTCTCAATTGGATAGTACTTTGACAATTCTTGAACTTCTTTTTCAGTTAATGATAAAGTGATACTTGAATAAACTCCTTCTTGATTTGATTTGAATCAATGGAAGTTATAAAATCTTCAATGAGTAAATAATACAATGATTTTGATCAAACTAGAAATTGATTAAAGATGATCTTGAATGCTGATTATCACTTGTGTTTTGGTATCTTTTGAATGTATAATGATGCGTGAGATTAATAGAGAGATAGGTGCCAAGAGGAGCTCATATATAAAGGAAAATAGAGATCCAACATAATTTTCAATATGGCAAGATAAAATATGCAGTAACTGAAATCGGGTTCCCGGTTTCAATCAAGCTTTGTTCCCAATTTTGGGATTTCAGCATTCAAATGTGTCTACATGTCAAGCTCCAACGGCTAGAAGACGAAACCATAACTCCGAAATTGCCCTAAATGGCGTATCCGGTTTGTGTCAGGTTTCTAGAGTTGGCTATCGCGCGGTGGCCATTTTCAACTGTAAATGTCATTCAAAATTAGAAATATTTCCCAAATGAAAAATATTTTTGATGAAGTGAAGATTTGGGATCTTTTGGATCATCCAAAAGTACAGAAATCTACTTTTTAAATTTTAGGACTTTCAGGAGTTTTTTTTGATAAATTTTGCACATGTTATCGGAATTGGACCCATAATATATGTTTGTTTAGTGTGTTGGGCTTTCAAAAACAATGGATATATATATATATGCATTCCAAAATCTTTAGTTTTATGTTACAAGTTTTCTTTTAGTGACTTTTTAAGTTGTTTTAATATTTTATTTTCCAGTTTTGTATTTTGGACCCATTACGGTTTTATTTTATACATTATTTAAAGACCTTAATTTGCAATTCGAAGGCAACTTTTGATGTAATAAAAAAATAAATTGACCTTTCATATTTTGTCTTTCTCTTCATACACATATTGTTTCTACATGACTTTCTATAGACGAAATGTTAGTCACAAAATTCTAAGAAAGTTTATAGTTCAAGGCATTTTTAAACTCACAACATATAAGTAATGATGCTTGGATACTCATGCACTTAACATTTGAAATATTCTATATTTAGTTACTAAGCAAGAGTCTAGTTGATCACTTTAGCAAATTCAATGCATGTGTGAAAATTATGATTTAAAGAGTGTACAACCTGTATAAAACCTCACAAAACATATAAATTGGTACTTAAGATGTTTGCTCTTCTAACATGTACTATGTTCTAAATATACATAGAAGAAAGATTTTTGTTAAACACATTTTCCAAATCATTTCACACACAAAGTTATGTCCTAAGAAGCATTCAACTTAAATTTGTGCCTAAATATGACAAGTAGTGTATTCTGCTAATGAATGATTATACAAATGATAAATTACATATTGCAAGTAGGGTTAAGCAAGATTATGCAATTATCAACTAATACCTAAGATTCTTTCATATAGCAGCAATATGTCAACAATGCAGTTTCCTAAAATAATAATTCAAATCCTTATAAACTTATTAACTGATGAAACCAACTCCAAAAACACCTAATAAAAACTATCTCCAACAAGATTTTGCAAATCAAACCCTTACAGTAAATTTTTCACATCAGATCCCTGTAACAAATTAAAAACATTAGATAAGAGACTAAACTATCAAAATATATAAATATAAAGATAAACATATTATTTGAACCTAGAACAGACCCTACTGAGGGGTGCCGGTATCGCCTTCCCTACCTCTAAAGCCAACTTTATCACTTTAGTAACTGTAGTTTCAAAATCACATAATTGGAAGTGTGAATGAGATGAATTCGAAAACTATCAAAATATGCAAAATTAATGGACCAAACATGTATTTAAACCTAATGCGGTTCTTACTGGTGGTGCTGGTGTCGCATTCTCAACCACCAAATTGTGCTCTATCATCCCGATCACTAATCTTTCAACATCACTAAATTGGAGGTGTATTCAGTCACAAAATTGATGGGATAAATCCCATAACAAATAGATATAGAGATCCAGTTTGTAGTTCATGTGATTGATTATAAATAACCAGATATGCATTCCTTTCCTATAACGAATGAATCAACCATTATAAAAACATCACAAGTAATTTTTTCATTGAAAATAGATTATTCGAGTGAGTGAAAAACCAATATTAATTGTTAACATTACCATTAAAATTTACCTAAAATTAATCAATGATATACTCACATGTGCAACAACTAATTACTACTGAATCGTCTGTCACACTTGAAATATGGCTTGGATAATGAATAATCATGCCTAACAACACATCCTTTAAACCCTTTGTTTCTCTCAAATGAACTACATATTTTAGTCAGAGTTTCAACAACTCCTTCTCTATATTTTTTAATTTTCTTTTGTTAATGCTCAAATCAAAGCACCAATTAGTGTTACGTGGCATCGCTAGCCTTTTAATTCTTGAAATATCACCGCTGGAGATGAGAACAAACAAATCCTTATCAATTTCATCATATGAAGAAGGAGCAAGAGCAAAAAGCAAAGAGAGTCGGGAGGGGGGGATTGGGATGTGGTGATGGGCTAAGCAACAAGAGAGGGTGTGTGGATTTGAAATTTTGTTATGACCAGATAGGGTTAGTCTAAGAGAATTATATAAAGTTAAAAACATAATGAGAACTTAATGGATAAAGGTGTATATATTTTTCTATCACTTTTAAAGGAGATAAAAATCACATTTATGAAAGAGGTAATTGAAAAATTTGGCATGTTCGGGTTAAAAAATATATATACAAACTTAGTATAATATAAATTAACATATTTTAGTATGTTATGGATTTCATTCTTATTTAATTTATAATTATTTTTTATTTGACATAATTTAAATGCCATATTGATTTATCGTAAATATCTATAAACAATTTTAACACAAATTATAGGTATGATAATCTAAAAGAATGAAAGATATTTAAAGATACCGTAAATTATAGAATATTATATAGTTTTATTTGAGTTCTGAGTTTGAGACAAATCTATTTCTTATTTTAAATATATAAACGACATGTCGTGTTAAAGAGTAATTCTAGAAACCTCCAATTAACCTATAAGTGACAAATTCAAATTCTAAGAAAAATACTGGATGCATTATCTTCGAACCTTCATATGCATCAAGCTTTTTGAATCTAATTTTGTAATCCCGACACTAATATATTAAAAAAAAAACACATCTCGTGTAAACGAAATTCTTTTCAAAACTCTTGTGATTTTTCTTAATTTGTTTTAAAGAAAAACATGTTTACAGATTTAAATGGTCTAATTCAAAATTTCACCCAGAATCTTTAAATTCTCAGGTTTAAACACATTTGAAACAAAAAGGCACGATGTTGACCATGGTAGTTTGGAAAAATAAAGCGCACCCTTAACTCTAAAAATTTTGATTTGTGTTTATTTCAAGTCAAAATAACTTTTAGATTTTTTTTAATTCACTACAAATTAGTAATAGCCATAAAAATATATTGTTAATTGATTTGAACTTTTGAGAATAATATCTATTGTTGATAAAAAAATTAATTTTTTTTTTTTAAGTTTTAGAGATTAAATACATGTTTTGAAAACTTTAAAGTAGATCTGAATAGTTATATGATATCAAAATCTATTTAGGCATATGTATTTTAAATAAATCAACAGTAATAACAACACTATTGGAGTATATTGAGGAGCAAAACAACAATGCTATATTCAATGTGTTTTCCCAAGAACATGTACGTACTATCCAGAAGAAAAAAATTATAGCATGTATACTTAGTCCATGGAGGCGCAAAAGGTTGTTATTACTATGTCATATCCTTGATCGTCTTGTAAAGAGTTGCATACATGTGTGTAATGTGCACGATAATAGTTATCCCTATGATATATATCAAAATAATTGTTTTTTAAAATTTATGGAAACCATTTATGATTATGTTGATTATCTACAAAGATACAAACATAAATTCTTGATTAAGTTATGGCTAGATTTCATAAGGAGTTGTAATAATGAGAATCCAGCACATATGACTTAACCTGAACGTGTTCTTATAAATCGTATGACCGAGTTAGGATCTTGAAGATCTGGATAGTTTGATATGTAGCTAACAAGTATATATTGAACAAATATTGGCAGTTCTTGTTTACCACTTTAGGTGCATAGATAATGCACTTAAAGATTCGTAACGGTTGTTACCTTAAACTGTTAAGTGGGTTAATTTCTATAACGACTTAAATGCTAGTAATCCTTTTAGCTGAGATTATCGTTATAGTTTCATCTGTACTTGTTGTGTTTAGATACCAAACTACTAATGTGGAAAAATACTAGTTGACAATATATTATACGTAACTAAGTGATTTTATAATTAAGGTTGAGTCGAGATTGAATCTATCAACTTTAGATAAAGAGATTTAGCTCTGCACTGTCATAAAATTATAATGATTGGATCAAACCATTAGCCCTGGTGATAGAATGGATAAAAAGAAGAGTTTCTTAGGTAATTTGTCAACAGTTGATAATCGATGTGTAACATAATTGATTACTTGATGAGATTTGGTAGTTATACCATATCCTAAGATAATCCAGAACCGTAATGATAAAGGAAGCATACGCATGATCCTTTATCGAGTTCTTTGGAAAGAGTTACTTCATGTTACCTGGTTGTTGATGAGTGTTGTTAAACTTCAACCTCTAGTAATTAATTAGATTGATCACTATAGGTTTACATGTGGATCCACGTAGTCACACACTTATGATTGTATTAATCTTGTATAATCACTTAATCTAGTACTATTGGATAGTAAATACTTATTTATTATAAGTTTGTTATTCGTAAATTTTTTAGCACAAAAATATAATTGTGTTAGACTCAGTTAAGATTTTAAAGAGAAAAAGATAAAAAAAAAAAAAAAAAAACATGACTTAGATAGTTCAAGTCATAACCAAGATAAAAAAAATCAAATCTACCATATAAAAAGGATTGTTAGTTGATTTGGGTCACAAAGTAAGAAAAAAATTATTATTGGACTTGGTCACTAAGTCAGAACAATAGTTTTCAGAATTGTGTACACTCTATTCTCTTCTCTTTGCAGTTTTCTCCAAAAGCGTAAGCCGATTATTAAATATTTACGTTTTCTTCAGACCAAATTGTTTGAAAGCAAGATCAGAATCTCGGTATAGAAGTTGGAGGTTTCAAAGTTTTTGGAATTCAGGTTTTCTCAGTTAATCTACAGAACCGTACATTTTGAGCCCAAAAATTGGGTTACGATTTTAATGTTAGAGCATACGCATCTGGGTTCAAAAACCAAATTTTTTATATTCAAATATAGAGCCCAAAAATTGGGTTTTGAGAAAATTTAGATTCGGCACAAATTGCATCCGTATTCGGGACTCTATATTTGGGTTCTATATATTCGACTATTTTAAATATATATTTACGGAGTCATATGCGGACTTCCAAATAAGAGATCCGGATTTTGTTCAAGTATTACATACTAATAATGCTTAGTGTGGTTACATTTTTGCATATTCATTACAAAGTTTTATTATGTATTGTGTATACTAATTTGCAAGTCTAATTGTGATATTAGAAGAGAATTACTACGAATACTTTGTTTTATGTGTGAATTTGAAATAAAACCTTTCTCGATCAAGTACACCATAGATAGTCATAGTCTTCCCTTAGAAAAACGATACAAACAAACAATCGGCTTATATTGCAAACACAAAACGGTAAATGATAATCCAAAACATTAATCTAAACACAAACAATATTTAGTTGTTCATCCTTATATATTTTTTAACAAGCATGGATGAAGCTGATAATATTATCAGCTAAATTTTAACCATATATAATATGGATTCTTGATGTTCATTAATCTTCCTTAATTAATCGTTATAGACCGAAATATTAGGCCTGGGTTCAAAATCCTTATCTCCCTTCAAGCCAACATCATCGTTGTAAGCTGAAATATTAGGTCTTGGCTCAAAATCCTTGTCTCCTTTGAGTCCTTTCAAGCCAACATCATCGGTGTAAGCCGAAATATTAGGTCTTGGCTCAAAATCCTTGTCTCCTTTCAAGCCAACATCATCGGCGTAAGCCGAAATATTAGGTCTTGGCTCAAAATCCTTGTCTCCTTTCAAGCCAACATCATCTGTGTAAGCTGAGATATTAGGCCTTGGTTCGAAATCATCAGTGGTTTGTTTTTGTTGATTAGTCAATGTTGTTTCACAGTCCTTCTTCTTGATCTCGTTAGAGAGGCGATAATGATGGCGATGATGATGAGGCAATGATTCGCCATTGACAAGGGCTTGGATTGCTTCAGGCATAGGTTGATCATGCATGACGCTTTGCCAGTACTCTCCACTGTCTTTTCTGCCATTGCAAGAGATTGCAAGCTACTCCATATAGAGGAAAATTTAATTAGATGACACCATAAATTATAAATAATTTTTATATTTAGTTATTTATATAAAATATGGACATAATATCATGTCAATATAATTTTGGTTTTTTCTATTTTTACCCAATTAAAGAAAATTCATTAATACGTCATGGCCTAGCTGTGCAGTTTTAGTTAGAAAATAAACCGTTAATCACCTACATTAGGAGATTAAACCAAACACCAATAAATTAAACTTATATGATAGATAACATGATTAGAGCATTATTATATGTCTATGATATTGTACTAATTTAGCTACTTGTTTTCAAGTTTATGCATTCATGTGTATGTGATGAACTATATATGAAGAATTAAAGATTGAGAGTTAATTAAATCTAATCGTTCAATGATGTTTATGTTTTAGAATTACAATTTATTCGAATTACATAACTTTTCAGTGAAACTAAAATATGAAAGAAAAGAAGATTAAGTAAGCTTACCATGGCAAATGCTAAAAGGCCGAGGTAAAGGATCACAGAAGTCATGTTTTCAAACACACTCTATGTGACTTTTGATACATAGAGTCCTTGCAAGTCTTTCCTATTTATAAACGTATTGTGCCACTTTATAAAATATATTTTTTGTAGTATAATCATTAGGGTGAAGTCCTTTGATGCCCTTCAATTTTGGTGAAAGCGAGGTATCCGCCTTATATCTTTAAAATTGTTACAAAACGCTTTTTGATGAATTTTTTTGTCACCGTTAGTCTTTTTTCGATTTTCTATTAGTTGACCGTTAGTCAATGCCATCTGGCGCCACGTTCAGTACCACCTCACCACCACATTTGCTCCACGTCATCGGCATTTACAACTCATTAAATTTTTTTAATCCATCTTCTTCATTCTCCCAACTTTGCTACTCCATCAACAATCGAAGAACCCAAATCAAAAAATGCAGTTTAAGAACAAATTGCTCACTCCAATTCCCACAATCAAGAGCAACTGAACTTAGTTGTGAATGATGGAGGTTAAGAAGTTGAAGCAATCAAGAACGATATGCAAGAGATAACTAATCTCTTGATTGATCTTCAAACCTGAATGAAGAAACCAAATCTACTCATAGTGCAAAAGTTTTTCGCAGGTTAAGGGACCGAATGGATTCAGACATGGACTCCGTTCTTCGTAAAGACAATGTTGTCAAAGCAAGACTCAGATCCCTTGACGTATCAAACGCGTCTTGGCTAAATATAGTTTCCTCAATAAATCGCCAACTTAATTTATCATACGTTTTGGCTAAGTATATCTTTACCTCCATATATCCTCGTTTTGTAGAGAGTTTTTGCATCCGATGACCAATCTCTTGAAATAGAACTACATTATAAATAGTAGATTATCCCGGAAGAAAGCTACTATAATTCAAACCAATACGCTCAGCTAGGGCGAACTCAGTTTACCATAGCCTTCATAATACACTTAACAGGCATATTTATTAAACTGATCGGCCGAAGTAGACCAACCACTTCCGGGTCCGGGACCGGTACCTTAGGAATCAAGTGAATCAACGTCTCATTAAGATCTGGCAATGCTACTCCTTCTCGAATCGGTCTTCTAACCATTTAGCAAAAATCTGTCCCTACCGAATTCCAACATTTCTGGTATGACGCCGCCGATATCTCATCTATTCCAGGTGCTTTATTAGGATTAGATTGAAATACCGCAACACAAATTTTATCATATGTGAACTCTTTAGCTAACAGGTCCCTCTCACCACACTCCAACCTACTTCCATATAGTTATGCAAAGAGGCCCACAATTGTCGCTGAATCGATAGCTCCACAAAAAAACCTGATCTAATAAACCTAGAGTCGTCTCCTCCTCCACCCAATTTCCATTTGAATCCTTTAACCGCTGAATTTTAGACGTCATTCTCTTTTTAATTGTGGCCAAAATGATAAAATCTCGTGTTATGTTCTCCCGATCGGATCCAATTCTCCTTCGAGCGTTGAAACCAAAAGGCCTCCTCTTCTTCCAGAACGCTAAGATATTTTTACCAAAGTCTCTTGCCTAATCTAAACATCAACGAATAGTAAGACTGAGGTAACGAAACCTGTATCTCCTTAAGCCTTGCCAATAGCATTCTTTTTCCCCCCCCTGATATTACCAAAAGTCTCCTCTTTCCAACCCATAAGGTCTTTCTTGATGTTCACAAGGCTATTACCCAACTCCGAATTGTAACAATTCCAATTGCTTTGAACGAAGTCTTTGAATCCCTTATGTAGACACAAGGCCGACTCAAAACAAAACCTCCTTGGAGACCGTGTATGATCACTCGAAATTAATATGTTCAATATGGGAGCATGATCCAAATGTCTACGGTCTAGGTAGGTTACCTTTGTGGCAGGGAAAAGTGACAGCAGGTCCGAGTTCACATACGCTTTATCTAGCCTCCTAAGAATTCCCTGTCCCGTATTCCACGAGTCACGCCACATTAATCTCGGACCTTCAAATCCTAAATTGGTTAAATCACAACCATGACGTCATTCCTCGAATTTTTCCATTCTGCGGGTGACCCTTGGCTCACCCTCTTTTTTGTCTACCCCTTTACCGACTTGGTTGAAATCACCCGCTACTAACCATGGCCTCCGGATGTTACTAAAGGTGTCTTGTAAGATTGTGAATAATAGTAAAGGTGTCTTGATATTATTAATTAACAAATAATTTGGTAAGTAATATGAGAATATAAAATTAAAATAATTAAAGATTAGGATTAATGCCCAAGAAACACCTCAAATCAAATTTAATGCCCCCTCACCCCTGCCGTTCTCCTTTTGCCCATAAAAGGCACCTCTTTTAATTTTTATCCTATTCTACCCCTTTCTACCGCCGCCGCTCTCTCTCTCTCTCTCTCTCTCTCTCTCTCCACGAGTTCATAAACAAATAACTATGATAGCCGTTCTCTCTCTTTCGTTTAAATCATCAGCATATACACAAACACTGTGAATTATGAGAGCACCCATTAATGACGAATTTAGCAAGAAAAATAAAGAAACAGAGAGAAGAATAAGAAGAAGAATGAATAAGAGAGGAAGAAGAGATATTTTATTTCTTGTTACGGTTACAATGTACAAAACTAGTTTATATACAATCATGTCTAACTAGATATAGCTGTAATCTAACTAATTTTTATGTAGAAGAAACAATTTGCATTTTGGTCCCTGCATTATTTCTTTTTATCCAATTCATTTGCTGTATTCAAAGATAGATTGACATCTCCACTGAAACATGATATTTGAGTATTGGGAAAGTAAGAAATTATGATTGAATTGTGCGAAAGTTTGTATAGAATAAGTTGATTGATTAACGTTGAAAAACTAGAAGAAAAAAATAATTCAAATGAGTAATGGGAATCTCTCCCAGAACTCAATATTTAGTCCACAAGTACAAAAATGTACTTGCTTAGCGTTTTCTGAGTTCTGGGAATTTATCCCAATACTCAACATTTGCCACAAGTCCAAAAGTGCACTTGCACAAGTACAAAAGTGGGCTTGCACAAGTACAATCTGAGTTCTGAGTAATGAGAATCTTTCCCAGAACTCAACATTTAGTCCACAAGTACAAAAATGTACTTGCGTAGCCTTTTCTGAGTTCTGGAAATTTTTCCCAGTACTCAACATTAGCCCGCAAGTACAAAAGTGCACTTGCACAAGTACAAAAGTGGACTTGCTTAGTCTTTTTCGAGTTCTGGGATTCATTCCCATTACTCACTTATAGTATAATTTCTTGAGTTTTATGACTCCCATAACTCATCGTTTTATACTTTCAGGTGTTTTATACATAGTGATGTTCATTTTTCTTTATATTATCAATGTTTTACTTCATTTTTATGTGTTTTGTTAGTTTTGTATCAATTTACTGAGTTTTTTTGCAATTTCTTGAGTTCTGGGAAACATTCCCATTACTCACTTACAGTACAATTTCTTGAGTTTTTCTGTCTTTTGTTGCTTAAGGTATATTGTTTGCTTAAGATGAATTGTGTTTATCGTGTTTCTCAGAATACAAGTAACGAAGTGGACAAGAAGCAACTCAAACTTATAACTACAGGGACTTGAAAGCAAATATCCAATACTTGGATTAAATTAGTTAGAATGTACAGCTGTCTTTATGTTATGCTAGTTTGTTAGATACAATACTAGAACAGCTGTATATATATACTTATACATAACCAATTTTAGTTAATGAGAAAACAATCTAGCTTTACATTTCTTTTTTTCTTCTTCTTTCATTTTCTCTCTGCAAATTGAGCTTCTCTGTTTCTTCCTTCAATGGTAGCTCTTGCCTCTTCACGGTGTTTGTATTTGTATATATGTATGTGTTTCATCTGGTGCATGTTTTGTATAATCACTACAACAGCAGCACTACAACAGCAGCGGCATGTTTTTACTAAAGTAAGGGTATTTCGGTATTTTTAACTTAAATGCCTTTTATGGGCCAGCGGCTAAGGTGGTAGGTGCTTATTGGGCATTCACCCTAAAGATTATTGATATTAATTTTTTTTTCTTGTGGATTTGCTTGATTTGATTCTCCTTTGAGTTGTTTTACCACTTCAATCCTAGAAATCTCGAACGACATAGATGGAGGTTTGACGTTGCCAACCATACGACTTCAAGAGAACATGTATGGCCCTTTTTCTTTTTTCTGGTCTACATGTATGACAGTTAATGAACATAAAAGATGAGCCAAACATCCCTACATATCTCTACATGTCTGAGTAACACTTTCAATTGAATAACCATTTCTCTTGAATAAATTAATGCCACAATATTAATTTTTTTTCGTTAATAATGTAATTGTAGACCCATAAAATTTCTAGAGCTCCAGGATACTGATCCTGACTATATATGACTAACCTTTATTTTCTGATCTTAAGATATTAATAGGTATATCTTAATAGTTACTCAAATTATTGAACTACTATGAAATATAATAATATATACTTTGGTTTTTTTTTTCTCTCAATCAAATGAAATGTTATTGTCTTGATCGATATAGTACACTTAATTCCAGCTTGAAAGTAGGTCACCATCTTATCATCAAATTGTACAATTTGATTCGCCATCAGCTATGGCAGATTTACTGACAACGTTTGTCTTTCTATTTCTTTTTTATAATAGTCTTCAATGTTAAATTATGTAGCCCCATATCATAGTTTCGATCTATATTTTCAACTTTGGGTAAAAAAATATTTAGATCGTATTTATGTCAAGCAATTCTACCTAGGATGGTAAACAAGTTTAAAGTGGAGTACAATCTAGGTAAACAAGTTTAAAGTGGAGTACAATATTAGGCTAAGTTTAATGTGCTGTCAATCATAGCAAAAAGTTATAATTGGGAGTTAAAAAACAATTTAAGCATTTCAACAATTTCCCGGTTATAAGGAACCCAATTATAGGGTTCCTAATTCACAAATTTGCTTAGAGGAAACTACTAATAGCCCAATTTTGAAGTTTCTTAGGATTTAAAGCCTAACTAGAAATTACTACTTTATAAAGCCTCGTTATAAATTTCTGGTTAAGCCTTTTCCTATTTTGCCCTTTTCAATTTTTTTTTACAGTAATTCGATTTAATTTTTTTTTCTTTTTATTTAGCATATATGTCCGGACACAAAGGTACAGACACACATACATATACGTTATCTTTTAAGTGTGTTAAGTTAAATAAAATGATTTTTTATATAATTACAATTATAAGTATTCAAGTATAATTGTCCAATTGTCCATCTAATTATCTATCTAATTATCCAATTGTCCATCTAATTGTTTATCTAGTTTTCCAATTATCCATCTAATTGTCTACTAATTGTCCAATTGTCCAAGGTGCTGTACACAATACATCCAATGGGATGTACATGTATGTAGTGTCTGTACACCAGGGGCTGGCTATTCAAAAAAACATTTCAAAACACTTGTAAAACAAGCGGAAATTGGTTTGGGTATGGACCCCAGTGTCTATACCAATTAATCCATTGGTCTGTTACCTGAAAAACAATGGAAAAAGGAAAGAAAAATTAGACAAACTAAGATTTTAGATTAGATGATCAGTAAAGAAAAAATCTGGATCCAAACAATCTGGATCCATACAAAGAAAAAAAAGAACAAAAGTCTGGCCCAACATTTTTTTAAAATCACGTTTAAAAGAAAAAAAAAGGGGCTTAATCCCATTAAAAGTGGGCTGGACAAACAAGGTCTAGACCATTACTGGCTGGACCAAAAAATGACTGAACCCAAATAATTAAAAAAACATTTTTTTTAAAAACAGGTTGTGCAGATCCAGATGGGTTGGACCTTAGACTAGACCTAGCCGTGTTTTTTTAAAAAAAAAACGACGAAACAAATAGAATTGATGTTACGGTGTTGCTGTTACAGGCCAAGGTGTGGTGGTGGTGCTGTTATGGCGTGGTGGTGGTGGTGGCGCTGTTACAGGCGTCGTGGCTGGTGTGGTGAAGAAGGAAGGGGAAGAAGTGACTGGCGGCAGCAACACCACGAGCGGCGGAGCAGTGAAAATGGAGGTCAGAGTCAGATCTGTTGCAATGGCAGCGTCGAAATAAAGCAGCGTGAGATCTGCTATGTAGATCGGACTCGGAGAGCTCGTGGAAGCGATTTTCCTGCGATTGTGGAGGCAGCAGAGCTCCGGCTCAGGTGTTTCGCGAACGGGACTGTGGTGGCCTGGTTCTCGACGGCGTGGTGCTGGAGCAGCGCTGCAACTGGTTTTGGGGGTCGAGATCTGGTTCGAGCGCCAGCAGTTGCGGAGCTTCGTGGAGATCTTGTGGTGGCGGTTTTCCTGCGCTTGTTGAGGCGGCCGAGATGGAAGACTTGCGGTGTAGGGTTGTTGCAGATTCGCGGTGGAGGTTTGCTGCAGATTCGCGGTGGAGGTTTGCTGCAGATTCGCGCATCTTGGTCGGTGATGAAGGAGGGCATCGGTGGGAAGGTGGTGATGAAGGAGGGCATCGGTGGGAAAGGTGGGAGAGAGAGAGGGGGTAGAGAGAGGAGTGAGGATTTTCAGGAAAAAAAAAACCTAATAGGGTTTTGGTTTTTTGATTTTTGTTTCTTGTATTAGAGAGTATAAGAGAAAGGAGGGGTGTTTTTGGTCATTTTCTTTCTTTCTAGTTAGTGTTTAAAGGGACTTTTGGGATAGGCTTTAGTTTGTAGTTTCATATGTTGTGGGGCTTTACTTACGAATTGCCCCATTTGCTTAAATAGATTGGCTAAAAATTTCACCCTCAATCCATTAATTTTAATTTTTTTTAAAAATCTAATCTATTGTTTATTCTAGTTTATTTAAATATATATATTTAAATCTTTAGTGGATAATTATAAATTACATATTATTATTTTAAATTATTTATTAATGAATATTTTCATAATACTAATTAACAATTAATTTAAATTAATTTTGAATTTACTAATAATAAATTAATTTTTTCTGCACTTTATAGTTTAACAAACTTATTAATAAATTTAATATTTTTAAAAACAAAGTAATAAATTTTAATATTATCAAAAAAATTATCTAAAAATTATAATAATTGATAGAAATAATTATAATTATAATTTCAATATTAAAAATAATTTATATTATTTTTTAATATATATAAATTATAAATAATGAAATTTTATAAAAATTTAGAAAAAATGATTAATTAAAATTAAAATAGAAAAGGTATTAAAATAAAATCAAATATAGATTGAGAAGTTGAAATTCGGAAGCTGTTGGAGTAAAGTTGTGATAGGGAGTGAATATTTAAGAAAAGTTAGTTATTTGACTCCCGATTCTAGCTAAAAAAGTGGAAGTTGTTGGACTTAGCCTTAGAGGTTCAAATTTATATATGTAATTTTAACTTTGAAAGAGTCGAGGCCAGATCCAAAAAAGTCGATAAGCTTGGTTAGTTAAATTTTCTAATGAATCCAAACAGAGTTCAACTTATAGTTTGTTTTATTAAGAGTAATAATATTTGTCACTATCTTATTTTTTTGTTAGATAGGAGAGCCACTTTAGATTCGAAATCATTGACTCGGTTCGAACCTGCACCGATAGATTGGATAACCAAGGCCCTGGCCAGTGAGCTAATCCCAACTGGTTTGTCACTATCTTTTTGGTTTACCGGTAGAACCACCCTCATAAAAATATATCTCAATCAATTATATTCAAGAGTTGTTATTACTAATTTTAGGGGATTGTCTCTCATGATATATGAACTTCACCTATCAACAAGATAATTACTATAAATATCGTTGATCTTTGTCGATTGAACTTAGAGTCCCAAGCCTCCATTCTTCTTAAATAGTGTCAATTAACCATTCCAAACCTTTAACTTTAGATCTCTCCGATGAAGTAGGAACACCTAAATATTTTCCAAGGTTAACAAGTTCATTCATTTTCGATATCTGTTTAATGTTTGACAATTCTTACTAAATAAGATTCCATTTTTATTCAAATTTAAATGTTGCCCTAATGCATAAATGTACTTGTGGATCATGTTTTGAAAATAACTTACACAATCAACAAGCAGTGGGTGATACTTGGGGCTCCTCTAGCTATTTTAATTCCATTTAGCATATTGTTTTCCTCAGTTTCCTTTAATAGTGTTGATAAAGCATGTGCTACCAAACAAAACAAAACAAAACACGGAAAGAGGGTCACCTTGCCTCAAACCCTTTGTGGGATTAGTTACATTTTGTGAATTTCTGTTAATTTGCACCTTATAAGAGACTGAGGTAACACACTTTTTGACCAAATCAATCCACTTAATGTTAAAACCAAGTGTTAAAAGTAAATCCAAGAAAAAATATCACTCTACATATTCATATGCTTTTGAAATGTTTGCTTTAATAGCCGAAGAAAAAGTTTTCGAGTGTCTTTGATTTTTGAAGTAATGACTCATTTAAATAGTTATGAGGATATTGCCAAATATGGATCTTCCTAGAATGAAAGGATTTTTGGATTCATCAATCCATTTATTTATATATATATATATATATATATATATATATATATATATATATATATATATATATATGGTTGCATCCTCACAACCATGAGCTTAGAAGTCACCTTATATAAAAAATTGGAACAATTAATAGGTTTATAAGACCTTTTATTTTCAGGACTAGCACACTCTGGTATAAGTGCTATAATGATACCATTTATCTCAGCTAATGTACTATTATTGTGAAATAAATCGTAAACAACTCTAAGTATATCAAACTTGATTGAACCCCAATGTTTGATATAGAAAAAACCTGATATACCATCTGGGTCTGGAGCCTTGTCAGTATTTAGGCTCCAAACTACATATTTTAGTTTATCCATAGTAAATGATATAGTTAAATCGTCATTCATCCATAATTTCAGTCAACACAATTCAACATCACACTAGCACACATTATCCATCTGGAAAGAAGGCTCCTGTCAAAGAAGGGCCCATCACTTGTCATTTTAGTACTACAAAGGGATTTGATATGCATTTTTCGATGATATTATCATCAATAATGTGAAACTCTGGTTCAGACAACTTATGCCCTATGAAGACCAACACATTAACATGATTAATGTAAACATACACACGGCCTTAAAACAAACTAAACATTAGCTAACACCTTCACACTTTGTACACAACATCAAACATGCATATCACCTTTCATAACACCACCTCAACCATGATCTCGAAATAGTTAACTTCACCATATAAAGAACTCAATATTGTGATTAGAACCACAAAAAACGTCATTTTCTACCCAAATTTGAAAATTACATCGACAAGAAGTCTCAAACATATAAACAGAATGGCGCTCTAATGGATATTTGGGACAAAAAAATAATTGCTGGATTTTTGACAAAACTAGCAATTCATACGATCATAATAGGTCTAAGGCGGAGGGGTTGGTCAAGCCACATGATGTCTACATGTTTGTGATAAATATATACCCTTAGAAGACATCTATTTAGGCGGAAAATAAACTTATTTGATAGACTTTTATGCCGATTTTAATATATTGCACTTTCTCCCTTCAGAATTATGCTATTTCTATGTTTAGAGCTTGTGTGCGTTAATTGTTTGTTTTTAGTATAAAGTTTTTAGGTACATGGATGCTATGGAGCAGCAATATGAGGAGGAGAAGTGGAGTTTAAAGTCGTAGATCAAGCGGAGAGGTCAAAAGAGAGACAACACCACTCAAAGAGTTGAAGAAAATCTAGATAGTTGTTACTTCTTACTGAATTCGAGCCAAAACGGTACTGATTTAGGTCTAAGGATTCAAAGGAGAAAGTTGCGCCTATGAGTTAGCTCGAATTGAGTATTGGAATCAGGTGATTTGGACTTAAGACGCAAAAGTTACAGCTGTTTTACTAGAGGGTGTACAACAGTTACATAATTTACATATTGGGCTTGGGCTTTTTATCATTTGACGTAATATAATAACATAAAATCCCAATCCGATTTCTTTAGTATAAATAGCCTTTTAGGCCTCATTTCTTAGTATGCTTCATATTTTCCAAGAGTCAGAAGAGAGCAAAAAGGCAGAGGAAGAGATGGAGAAGTCATTCTTCCTCAACAACAACTCAACCCATTCCTTTAATTAGGTTCTTTATCTTATTTTTGTTTTAGGAATTATGAATGATTTTAATTTATTTATTGTTTTTAATTTGAATATGAGTTAAAGTATTAGTACTTAAGAATCGCAATTATGGGTTAAGCCCTAATTTATATAATTGATGTTTTTCCGAAATTGGGATTATTTAATTTAATTCAAATTGGGTATTTTGTATTGACTAGTATCGCATGCTTATTTTCTATTAATATTCTGGTCAATGAGATATAGGGTTGAGTTATTAGGCTATTCACTACGTGACAAGTGATCATCCGATAGGGGGGGGTTTAATTACGGACCTAGGTAATAGACGCGTGGTATTCGTCAATGACCGACAGGCTTGACTAACCACGTAGCCAATTGGATAAAACACTTCAACATCTTAAGGTAGATATAATCACCCCGGAGGGGTTTGTAATACCATATGATAGCTCCTAAGTCCACCTGGGAGGGGGTTAGGAGATTGTAGAGTCCCGACTAGTACACAAATACCGATTTGACCCTTAAGCAGATACGTTAATTTTATGAATTTAGGTGGACCCCTTGCGAGACTCAATTAAACCTCTCATATTTGCATTTACATCTCTTAGTTATTAATTTATTTTCTTTCTGTTAAGATTTAGTTATTTATTTATTTGCGTCCAGTAGTTTAATATTCAAAACGAAACAAAAATCCTTTAATTGCAATTACTACTACTTATCTGTTGAACACTTTAATTATACCAGTTCAATCCCTAAGAACGAAATCCCTAATACATGTATATTTCTTGGAACGAGCCGTACACTTGCGGTCAGTAGGTCCTTTTATTTATTTTTTAATTTTATCACACCCTAGGACCCACCACCACAACATATAAGGGAATTTGAGTTAGAATTAATTGACAAATATAAGATGACAATCCTATTCTCAACCGTTTTGGAACAAAAAATTAAAGAAATTAGCATGATGTTTCTCTGGGTGCGTGTTTCCCCATACTTGTACGAGAATTTTGTGTGAATTGTACGCAAGTGCCTAGACTTGTGTGCCAAATTGTGCATTGTGCCCACTCTATTGTGTGCCTTGTGTGCATGTCTCACATCGAATATATATAAGGGGAGATTGAATTGGTGGATTACATATATAGATTCTTCAGGTAACTGATTGCAAGTACCATTGTATAAAACTCACTCGTGTATTCATGAGTTTGGCTAGTGTAATGTTTAGGCCGACCCTATAATTGGGTTAAGGTTTGAAAGTAGTCATTTTATAGTCGGTTTAAATTGTATTAGGCCAAAACTTTGGTTTGGAACTTTTTTACTCGATCAATTGGATATAACATCTAGCAAACAACAGAAATTGGACAAATATATACTTGATCGGGATAATCGAAAGACCACATTATCACATGATATGCATGAAGATCAACAGTATTGGAAAATTCAAGAGATTCTTACACAACGGGTCTTGGAGACCCCTCCTTGAGATCCAAGCACACCTCACATATCTACTCTTATTACTAAAGGCCACACATAAGATTTAACACTATACACCTATTTTCTCACTACCCAATATACCCTCATTTGTTTTTACCTACTATATATACTAATTACACACTTAAAATCAGAAAACCCTAATCATCTCTCTCCCCTCTCTCATATTCCCATCCCAACCAGCAACTTTTTTAATCTCCATCTCTCCATTTCCTCGTCAATGGCACAACCCAGCCCAAATAGCCTTTTTAAACCCTACTCCTCTTATCCTCCTTTTCGATGGCAGTGTTCTTGACCATCCATTAATAGCTTCTCTTGAGTAGTAGTGAAGTCATTAAACCTTCGTCCCAGTGAATGTTTCATAGTAAGGGAGTAATGAAGCCATGGATTCGTTAAAGCTTTGTTCTAGTCAGATCTAGATTCGTCGAACAGTAACTAGCTTCAATGATTTAGTAGTCGTGAAGCCATTTTTCCATTAATACTCAATATTTTTATGTTAATACTCGGCAATTTTGTGTAATAATAAGTGATTTTATGTTATTACTCAATGATTTTGCGTAATACTCAGTGATTTTGTGTAATACTTAGTGTTTCTGCGTTATACTTAGTGATTATGCGTAATACTCAATGATTTTGTGTAATACCAAGTGATTTTATGTCAATACTCAGTGATTTTGCATAATACTCGGTGATTTTATGTTAGTACTCAATGATTATTCGTAATACTTAGTGATTTTGTGTAATACTTAGTGTTTTTGCTTTATACTCAGTGATTATGCGTAATACTCAATGATTCTGTGTAATACTAAGTGATTTTATGTGAACACTTAGTGATTTTGCGTAATACTTAGTGGTTTTTATGTATTACTCAGTGATTTTATGTCAATACTTAGTGATTTTGCATAATATTTAGTGTGTAACAGATAATGATTTTTTACTACGTACTCAGTGTTATGGATGAGCATCATCAGTGACTTTGTTGTGCACGCACGTTGACTAGTTCTAACATGTTTTTGTGTGTATGCTGGTGAATTCTATGAGTAGTGTTTTTGTTGTTTAATTCTTTGAGTAGTGTTTTTGCTGGTTAATTCTATGAGTATTTTTTAAAACTATTGAGCAGTGGTCGATATATTTACAAATCCGTTCCTCCATCATTTTCACAGATCTGTTCTTTTACATGGCTCTGAACCAAAGTTAGATATGGTCTTGCTAGGAGCTCGAAATTGATGCAGAAATGAAGTTCAAAATACAACGACAATGGCTTGAAGTTGTTGCAAAAATGGAGTTCAAAATGCTATGATAATGGGGGGAGAGGGAGAGAGAGAGAGAGAGAGAGAGAGAGAGAGAGAGAGAGAGAGAGAGAGAGAGAGAGAGAGAGAGAGAGAGAGAGTAAATAAAAAATAAAATAAATAGAAATGAAAAGACTAGAAGCAACCTTTTCCTATATATAATCCATGAGTATCTTTTTAATCCAAAAAATTTAATAAGTCTCTTAATAAAACAATGTAACCACAAAATCCTTACGAATCACAAAACTAATTTTCAAAACTCCATAAATCAACCATTTAATATCCAACGAAAAGACTAGCACTTATGGACATATTCGAACACATCCACAATTGATACAAAGGATGCACCAAGCCCACCAATATGAGCAACAAACCAAATATACAAGCAACCAACCCACCAGTAGTATTAGCAATAGAAGCGGTTAAGAAGTCTGTCTTGAAACTTTAGAAAAAGGAAGGACTAGATCGAAAAACTTCCATTGAATAAGCTAAAGTACAGAACACCATCCAAATCTTAGGGGGTGTTTATTTGCACTTAATGAGATCTTAATCTGGTTCATTAAGACACTTGATTAATAAGACTGTTTGCTTTTACTGTCTATTTCAGATCTGAATGGCTCGTAACAGGTTTGTTTCATTAAGATTTCAAACTAAGTCTGAATCATTCAGACGTTGTCTCTCTCTTAACAGAATAAGTCCTATGCAGCAGTTCATTCAACATTCAGCACTTATTATTTAAAAAAACAAACGCCACCTTAGTGTTGTAGAGGTTACTCTCAACTTTATTTAAAATTGAAGAAAGAGTAATGTTGGGTATCACCCAAAAATATATCACCTAAACATCACACATGATGTGGCGATTAGGTGGACCAAGAGAAAAAAGTAAATCTAGAAAAAGAAAATCCATGATTAGACCACCTAATCGCTACATCATGGGTGATGTTTAGATAATACCTAAAAGGTGATATCCATCATTACTCTTGAAAAAATGTTGTATTTGTAGATATAAAACTATAATAGGATCTTCCATCTGTTTCAAATCTCTTAAAATATAAGATTTGTCAAATATATTTCCACTTATTATATATAAAATTCATAACTATTCCCCAAAATATTCATATTAGCATTTTCTTGGTGTGCCGATTACATTGCTTGCTCTAATCTCTAGATGAAAGTCTTTTTCCTTTGAAATTATATATTTTGCAGCAGACGAAAGCAATAGGACCCATGAGTGCACATATAAAGTTTCTTGATCATAAAATTCCCCATAGCAACAAAAACACCCATGAATAAAATTGTCAACAGGGCAATTATTGATGGATAATTATATGATAATATCTTTGAATGATAGATTTTGACGTGACATTTATGGATTTTTCATTTTTAAGAAAGTATACGCAGGTTTTTATAATAGAGGCCAGGGAACGGTGAAGGTTACAGTTCCGTTGGAAAAAAAAAGAAATGTTACACTGTCCAGTTATAGAACTATTTTCCTTCCTAAAAATATTAGTCACAGCCGAAACACTATTTAGCTCTTTTTCAAAGTATTGTTTTTTTACAATTTAAAAGGACATGGAGGAGGTCTTTGCTTTCGGCTCCGCAAATGTCACAACTCATTGAATCAACTACATTCCTCCTAAATAGGTTCTCCTTAGTTGCAAGCCGATCAAGAGCTACCTCCAAAGGAGCACTCGTATTTTTTGGGAGCACTTTAGACCCCAAATCAGCTCCCATCTGAACGAATCACGTACTTCACATGCTACTATATTTTAAAAGGCTGATTTTACCTAGAAAACACCTGAGTTCTCGAACTTCCAGACTATTCTTTCTCCCATTTCTCCATTCAATACAACAATCCCTTCCCGGAGAATCTTAACACCCGCTAGTATAGCCTTGCAATCATTAGATTCATTCCCCTTTTGGATTCGATTCAATATACCATCCTTGAAGTATTTATTCTTGATAATGCTAACCCACACAACGGATTGTTCTTGCTGTAATACCTTCCACCCGAGCTTAGCTAATAACGCCAAATTATACTTCTCCGCACTCCTTATTCCAAGACCACCCTCCGTTTTTTATTTACAGATTTGAACCCAACTAACCCAGTGAATCTTACTTTCGGAGCCAGACGATCCCCATATGAAATCTCTAACAACCTTATCTATCTCCTCACACACATATTTTGGCAATTTCATTACTTGCATTTGGTAGACCGACTTTGCGTTAATAACTGGTTGAGCTAGTGTAGCACGCCCAGCTAGTGATAGTGTCTTGGTCTTCCACGTGGCTAATTTCTCTTTCATTCTTTCCACAATACCCTTAGGTACCCCTTAGGTACCCTACTGGCCAGAACTGGAACTCCTAGGTAGGTACCAAAAGAGCTACTATGGCAAAACCCACTTGCCAATGCTAAATCTCTCTGTAACTGATAAGGTACATTCTTGGAAAAATAGATCAATGATTTCTCCGCACTTATTGTTTGTCCAGCTTCATTACAAAATGTATTCATCGTCTCCAATATTAGTTGTACCTGCAATGAAGATGCTTCACCAAACAAAATTAGATCGTCAGCAAAAAATAAATGTGATAGCTTAGGTCCCTGGCGTCCAATTCGAATCTCCTTCCATTTTCCTGATGCACAAAGCTCTTGAATTAGAAGGAAAAGTCTCTCCATGCACATGACAAAAATATACGGGGAGAGAGGGTCTCCTTGTCTAATGCCTAGGTAGGGTGTGAATGGAGGTAAAGGTTCACCATTCCACAATACGCGCATCTCGTTATCTCTCATACTTGACATAATAAGAGAAATCCAGCTATCCGGTAATCCAAAAAATCTGATAGTTTCTTCTATGAACTTCCAACTAACTTTGTCATAAGCTTTAGCAAGGTCGATTTTAACCGCCATGATTCCAAGACTTCCTTGCTGATGACACATCTTGTGATCAACCTCTCGTACGAGAACAATATTATCTATCGTTGAACGCCCTGGTAAAAAACTACTTTGGCAAGGTCCAATAATATTAGCAAGTATCGGCCTTAGTCTTTCGACCATGCCCTTCATAATAAACTTCACAGGACAATTAATAAGACTAATAGGGCAGAATAAATGTACCCTGTTCGGATCTAGCACTTTAGGAATAAGATGTATAAGCGTACCATTCAGACCCGAGGGCAAGTGTCCTGTGAGAAGAGCTTCCCTAACCATCTTGCAAACCGCTGGGCCAACAATGGACCAACACTTCTGGTAAAACGCAACAGACATACCATCCGGGCCAGGGGCTTTGGATGGATTTGACTTGAACACAACACTTCGTATCTCATCATCCAAAAAGGGTTCTGCAAGCTCACTTGATATTTCTGAATCAATGGGGCCCACGAAAGGAAGAGTATCCCCATTTACGGTCTCACTCGGCTTCTCATAAAGGTGTTCAAAGTAGTCTCTAACAAGTTCCTTCAACTCTTCCACATCTTCTACCCAAGTCCCCGTATCATTTAAAAGTCTAGTGCACACTGCCTTTTTCTTTCGAATAGACGCTGCTAACTGATAAAATCTAGTATTTCTGTCACCCGATTCGACCCATTTTTCTCTTGAATTTTGGAAATACATCGCTTCTTCTTGTTCAAGGACACTATCATACTCCTTGGACAACCGGATACCCATTTGTCTCAAGGAGGAGTTATAGGATAGCTGTAAAGATTTTTTAATTCCCCTTATCCTTGCGCATAACTCTCTCTTCCTACGGTTTATATCTCCAAATACATCCATCTTCCACACTAATAGCTGTTTCTGTATTTCTAGTATACCATCACCTACACCAACACTATTACCCTTCCATTTCTTCCTTATGAATTCTTGAAAGTCCTTATGGAGACACCATTACGTTTCGAATCTAAATCTAAAATTTCATCCTTAGTTTGGAACTAATTTGGAATTGGTGCATGTAACCGACGTGGTGCAGCTAATGGGATATCACCTGGTGGAGTCTGGGATCTTCCTGGAGCAGCGGTAGATGGATATGAGGTGGGAAGCAGCTCGAAAATCCAGAAGCTGCAGTTTACTTGTGCTACTGACCTTGACTCCCTCCTGGAGTTAAATGGAAGATGGCGCCATGACCAAAGACGAAGACCTGCTGCTGTTACAGAAGCTGGCTGAGGCATGTAGCAGGCTGGTGCGATTCAAGGTGCAAGCGCCAGAAATTCTGCATCAAACCGATTCGCTGTACCTGCTACTGAATTTCAGCAGCGCGAAATGATACAAGCTGGAAACACGAACTACGCTCCAGTCAAGATTCGGTTACAGGCACAACTCCTTTCGAAGGCATGTATCGCGGGAATAGAATGGCCCTACGTTTTTGCAGCGGCTATTTGGGTAATTTGGACCAAGCGTAACCAAATTTTATTTAATGAGGTCACGAATGTACCGCATATATTAGAGCTAAAACGGGATATAATTTCTCTAGCTAGTAATTTTATTTTAGCTTGGGGAAAAAGTATAAATGGAGGTATAATCAAACTAGCCAAGAATATAATGGTTAATTGGGTTAAGGCGTTAGAGGATTTCAAATTAAATATCGATGGAAGTTTCAATTCCGATAAGAGAATGGCAGGCATTGGAGGCATAATTAGGGACAAGAACGGATCATGTATCGCGGGCTTTATTGGTTTGTGTTTATGTGACTCTCCTCTCGTATCAGAAATGTTTGCATTACACTTTAGACTAAGGTGGACTATCAATAAGGGTTATAAAGACTTATGCATTGAAACAGATTTGAAGGAGCTCCATGCGCTAGTGAAGGGCGGTGGGAGCTTAAGTAGTCGCTATGTTTCAATCATAAATGATTGTCGTATAATGTTAACAGGGCATTTAAAATTGAAGCTTAATCATATCTATAGAGAAGCGAACTTTGCGCAGACAAGTTGACAAAAGAGGGGGCAAAAATGCAATCTCAGCCTTTGGATTTTAATGATCCTCCTGATTTTATTTGGAATTTAATAACTAAGGACAAAAATGAGTGTGCAACTGCTAAAGTTGTACTAGAAACCCAATAAGAACGTTTGTTCTATTTGTATTTGTGTTTGCTTAACGGCTTTTAAGCCTCGCATGTATATAAAAAAAAGTACTGTTTTTTTAATTCCTCTTAATAACATTTATACTGAAATTAATCTAATCAGTGGCCTTGAACCCCATGTTTAGATCAATTTATCGGATTCTTCTAATTTTTAACATCTATTTAAGAAAATTCTTGAATCAGTCACAATTATTCACCTTGGTGATTAGGTAAACCAAAAGATTTAAAGAAAAAACTAATCTGAATGGTGATTTAAGTTTCACCATAAGGAATTACCTTACAATGCACATATTAATCAATGCACAAAACTGTCATAAGCTCAAAAACTAATCGTAAATGGAATTCGAGCATACGAAAAAAAAAGAGGGGTCCCGTTTGACCTAATTAGTGGGCTCCACAACTTTTTTACTTTTGCGTGATCTCTTCCTCTTCTTACTACTCTTCACACTATCATTCTTTTCCTGCATGTCCAAAAAAAGATTATACAATGGATTAATATCAATCTCATGTGACCATAAATATTATCTTCTCATTTATTTTTTAGTTAATTGCACTATAGGTCCCTATATTGAGTAAAAATTGCACCATTGGTCCCTACACTAAGTGAAATTGCATTGTCGGTCCTTATATTATGAAAACGGCATAATAGGTCCATACATTGTGTAAAATTGTACTATCGGTCCCTATATTATGAAAAAGAGTAATGATATATACCACCCATGACGTGGCGTGATTTGAATGGAAGTAAAGTCAATCAAATCTAGAAAATAAATAAATTGATGATTTACATCCACTCAAATCACGCCACGTCATGGATAGTATATATCATTAATCTTATATAAAATTGCACTATTGGTCCCTATATTAAATGTTATGTGCTAACTGCAATATCTGTCTATATCTTTCTTGTGTGTTAATTGCACTATAGGACCCTATACTGTGTAAATTTTGCACTATATAACCCTATATTACGTAAAAATTGCACAGTAGGTCCCTATATTAATTTTTGGGGTCAATTGCAGTAGTAAGTCCCTACATCATACAAAATAACATACATTTTATCATTGGAAAAACAACAATATCCATTCAAACAACAAATTAATTAAAGCCTAGCAAATATAATTTTAAAAAGCTGGGACCCAAATGAAGTTTTTGAAAACTTTGGGGGTACCATAAGATTCTAACCTTTGTTGGCTCCACAGCTTTGTCAATATCATTGCATACCTGCATAAGTCACGAAAATTAATCCAATAAGATTTAATTGCACTATAGGTCCCTAAAAAAGTGTGGAAGTAATTTCAAACCTTTGCTGGAGCAGCTTTTGTATTAGGAAGAGTCTTTTTCTTTTTGCAAGAAAGTGGATTTGGACCCTGCAATATACAAGAAAATCCATAAATACCCAATATAATTCTTTCAGTTATAAAAAGGGTAAATAAATAAATAACTCATTTGGCCCTTTATAGTCCCCTATCTTGTAAAAGCAACAATATAAAGGACTATACTGTCAATAATGTGAAAGATGAAGGACCAAAATAGAAAAAAACAAACCTTAGCTCTCTTTCTCTTGAAGGGAAGAGTGTCTTTTGACTCAATAGTAGGACCCATCTTTGGTTCTAAAGATTCATCTAAAATAGCCTTGGTGGGTGTTTTCTTTGTATTTTTCATGTTCAATAATTTCATTTCAAGCTCAGATAAATGTGAACGTGCATCTTCAGCTTCTGAAGCAAACTTGTGTTGAGAAGCTGATGGTTTTTCAAGAAATATCGCATTTCGTAGGATATACATTAATGGTACTCCTGGTACCTGAAAAAATAAAATAATTAATTACTCATTTGGTCCCTTATCTTGCAAAAATAACACTTTAATCCTGTATCTGATGGTTTGTAACATCTCTAGTCTGCCCCGATTCTTTTTTGCAACTTATTTGCACTATAGGTCCCTATATTATGCATTAATTGCACTATACACCTTGTTATTAATTTTTAAAAATTAATTATACTATTAGCCCGGGGGCAAAGGCTAACGGTGTCACAAAATCGAAAACAAGGGACTAAAATGTGACGTTTACAAGATAAGGGACTAAATTGTAAAAGAAAAAGATTAAATTAACAAACCTCTCGGAACTTGCGACGTATTTGATCATCCTGAGTAGCAAGAAAGTAATGCTCGGAATTATTTTTACCAATAGCATCTGTTAAACAAGCCTCGGGATCCATTTTCTCATGATTACACCTGAAAAGTAAAGCAAGAATAAAAATCTGAACAACCTTAAACTCACATTAAATTCATCATTATAATTTACAAAAGATTCAAGGAAAGAAAAAGATAACTAACCTTAATTTAATAAGCGAATGAGCAGCATCAAGGGATTCACGCACACGAAGTCTTTCCATCTCAGCAAGAACACAGCTTTAATCGCAAATTTTCACCGAGTAAATTTAAAATTTTCACACAAAGAGTTGGTAAAAATGAATAGTAAATCTGACCTTGTAGTGTAAAGTTTGACTTGGCCGCCTAAATTATTAGCCACCGCACTATCAGCCGGAGTAATTTTATTGACGACAAGCTGATGCACAAATGTTCCATCACAGAGAACTTTAAAGGGTTCTCTAAATCCGAAGCAAGCTTTGTAAAATCTCACGGCTCTTCTATGGCGTTTTTGCTTTTTCACTTTCATCTATTATTACAAGGGAGTAAAAGAAAGGAAAAGTTCAGCTTATATAAGCATAATATAGTACATTCAATATGTGTATACTCTATACTATATAATATCGAATAAATTAAGAAAACGAAAAAATTCAACGGGGAGTTCTTTTTGAACTTACCCTTAATCACCAATCAAGCTTTTTTGCAAGGTAAAGTATCGAATTCTCGAACCTAACTGATGAACCCTAGAGAATACAATATTAAATAATTAAAAATTGAACATCTGAAAACGAATGAATATGAAAATGGTTATGGTAATGGACTTTACCTACTAGAAACGCAACTAACACCAGAGACAGAGTCGCCTTATTGTCGGAACAAGAACAACAAGTTAAGAGGTTTACCGTGACAATTTGGTGTTTGTGTGTTTTACAAATTAAATTTGGTTTCTGTGTTTAATTTACAAATTTTAATGGGCTTCGTTTTTGTGGGCTTAATGGTGCTAGGGCCATTCTGGGGTGGGCTTGATAAAAACCCAACATTAGAAATTGTTGTTAAGAATCTCTCTTATTCTTGGTAGGGTTTGGTGGGTATCTTACAATGCCAATTATATACTAGTATGATAATGGCATGTCACGGCCCATGGCAGTTCACAATGTTTTTTCCTCCGTGAATGCATAATTTTATGAGGCATAAAAGCTCAAGATGTTACAAAATCTAAAACCAGTCTATCTAACTAGAGACTCAAATTACAAGCCTAATTGCCAAATAACAAGTCAGCTAGAAATTAAGAATACTTCTATTAGGAAGCTAATAATATTATTACAATCATTAAAAATATAGATATTTGAAGAAAATACTATACAACAATAGTAGCTTTCATGATTCCCAAAACCTCAACTTCTCGTGAAGAATGTGTCTTGAAACTCCATGCTTGACCTTCTAAGATGTGTCCATGTTATGATAGGGGTGAGCAAAATAAAACCGAAAAACTAAACCGATCCACAAAACCGAAAAAACCAAACCGAAAAAAACTGAAAACCGACAAAACCGTTCGGTTCGGTATAATCTTTTTAAAAAACCAAAAAAGATCGGCTCAGTACGGTTTTTCTATGCCAACCCGAACCCAAAAAAATACGAAAATTAAGACATTCTTGAATTTAATTTATATTCTTAAAGAGATTATGACAATGGGATAGAAAATTGAATAATTTTTTAAAACAAAAATGTTCATATATAACATGCACCTCCCCTAAAAATGTCATAGTGTGCAACATATTTTTACATAAGTCATTAGTCGATGTATTTTAAAAAATATTTCGTTTATTAATATTTGTTGAAGGTAAAGCATACACATTAAATTTTATAAATATTCCTTTGAAATTGTTTGTTTACGACTAATATATAATATTTGAGTTCCAAAAATGCAATTTCCTATACGGGTCAATAACATGAAAATCAAACACTTCATATATGGATTTGTTAGAAAATAAAACATCTCAAGTGAATGCCCTTAAAATATATCAAACTTCGAATTAAACACATACCAAAACCGAAAAAAAAACCCGAACCAAACATATAGCGGACCGAAACCCGAAAAACCCTAACCGATAAAAACCGTTCGATTCAGTACCGACACCTTTAAAAACCGAATCATTCGGTTTCGGTTTCAGTTTCGGTTACGGCAAAAAACCGAGCCGAACCGTACCGTGCTCACCCTTACCATGTGAAGAGGTTACTATACATCTAGAGCATGTCTTGTTAGTACATTTAAGAAACCTGGCATCTACATGTATATTAATAGTGAGTTTATTATTGCTACCCTTACCATACTTGATATGCTTGTTGATGCTTCCCTTTGTGTTACGATAATTCTTAGCCTCAGGTTCACCAGGAGTTCTGTGAAGTGTTATAAACTCATCACAGATTATTTATGCTTTAGTAGTCAGGGTGAGCACGGTTCAGATCGGTTCGGTTTTTTGCCATAACCGAAACCGAAACCGAATGGTTCGGTTTTTAGAGGTGTCGGTACTGAACCGAACGGTTGTCATCGGTTAGGTTTTGTCGGCTTTCGATTTGCTTATGTTCAGTTCGGTATTTTTTCAGTTTCGGTATGTGTTTAATTCGATAGTTGGATAAATTTCAAGGGGGTTCACATGAGATATTTTATTTTCTAACAAATCCATATATGAAGTGTCTGATTTTCATGTTATTGACCCATGTAGGATATTGCATTTGTGGAACTCAAATATTATGCATTAATCGTAACCAAATAATTTCAGAGGAATGTTTATAAAATTTAATGTGTATGCTTTACTTTCAACAAATTTCAATAGACGAATGATCTTTTAATATATATCGACTAATGACTTATGTAAATATATGTTGTACATTATGACTATTTTACGGGCGTTACATGTCATATATGAGCATTTTTGTTTTCAAAATTTACTCAATTTTCAATCTCATTGTTATGATCTCTTCGAAAATATAGATTAAATCCAAGAATGTCTTAGTTTTTTTTTTTGCTTCGGTTTTTCGGTTCGGTTTAGCATAGAAAAAACGTACTGAACTGAACTTTTTCGGTTTTTTAAAAAGCTTATACCAAACTGAACGGTTTTGTTGGTTTTCGGTTTTTTGGTTTTGTTTTGCTCACTCCTATTAGTAGCTATATATTTAGGGTCAAGTTTTGTTGCTTGAAATATATAGTCATTTCTAGCCTTCTAGCCGTGCACAATGTTAGAAAACTAATCCTTCTTTTTCTTGGTCAAAAGAAGACTCATATAACCTGTTCAACTTTTTTTTTAGGTGAAATATATTGACAAATAAAACAAAATTCTACAAAATATTAAAATTAAAGAGCAAAGATACACAAAAGAAAACGACCACACATTCAAATTGCTAAAAAAACTATGAGATATCTCCATGCTCATCCAATTTTCGCTCTTCAAGTTCTCCAAGACAAAATATAAATAATCGATTGGATATTCATTCCTTTTAAATTACTATTCTGAAAATTTTGTATAACACACTTTAATAAACATTTTCTAATAGATTTATCTTATACGTAATATGAAAAAAAATCCAGTTACTTGTATTTAAATACAACTTCTAGATATTATTCAAAACTGGAAAGATGTTCCATTTTGATACGACGAATTAGAAATGCTATGAAAAAGGTCACAATAGTCGTTGACGATATGTGTTGTATTTTTCTCATTTAATATTCTACTTTACAGCAATCGTACACATCAAGGCATACTGCAAAGGAAATTATTAGGCACAAGACTGAGAAATCTACATACGAGGATGTCTTGTGTCATCTAGTTGATAGACTTAGCTGGAAGATGTTTGACTTGCGTCGCCCATAGTTTTCTATAAAGGATCGTAATCGTATGTGCTTGACACTTGATGGATTTTGTCTATTTTCAGGAAAAAACAATCTATATAGCATGTGGCTAGTTATATAGACTGTTTTGAACATACCATTATGGTAATGCATGAAAGGACCGACACTTATGTTAACGTTATTGATTCCTGATCTGCGTTGTCCCAAGAAAGATTTGGATGTATTTCTTCTACCTATGATAGATGTGTCGCACGCGTTGTGGGGTCCAGACATCTCTACTTATGAAGCATATAAGTAGGAACCGTTTGTGTTACGTGGTTTCATAGTTTATACTAGGGGTGAGCATGGTTCAGTTTGTTTCGGTTTTTTGCCAAAATCAGAATTGAACCAAATATTTCGGTTTTTTATATTTTAAAAATCAAATTGGACGGTTCACATTTGGTTTCAAAATCCGTTTTTGGTTCTAGATGGTTTGTTTCAGTTCAGATTCTAGTTCGCTACGAATTTGGGTGTTTGACAAAAAATATTTGTCATACCATTTCTTGAAATACATTGTTCAATAGCGACCAATATTCTAACACAATTATGTCACTATTTTAACAACAATTATCTTAATTTACAATACTAAATAAATTTGTAAAATTAAAACTCTTACTTCTGAATTCATACAATCGTGATTAATATAATCAATCAAATGAATACTTACTAATATAATCTTAAGTGATAAAAAAAATCTCACTAATAACACCACCGAATAGTAAAATAAAAATTCATAGATGATAAATTCTCACCAAAATTTTCTCCCACATAATTCTTGAAAAAGTTCCCACATTCCCTATTATTTCCTTTGTCGGTTCGGTTTTTATTCGGTTTTGGCTTAGTAAACCGAATCGAACAAAAATAATTGAATTTTGTAAAATTGAAAACTGAACCATTTGGTTTTTCGGTTTTTGGTTTTTTTGGTTCATTTTTTGGTTTTTTGGTTTAGTTTGGTTTTCTGGTTCTATTTGCTCAACTGTAGTTTATACAGTTAATGGTTATCCAACGAGATCGTATTCATCGGGTTGGTCTGATCAAGATAGGGCATGTCTGGGGTGCACGGTTTTTACACCTTCCTTTCGAGTTAAAAAAGAGATAGTGTATTTCGATCAGAGATGATTGTTACCACTTTCGCATACGTTTCAAAAAAAACATGAATTTGCATCCGAAGAACGAGTATAAATCTCCTCCTAGGAAGCATTGTTTTGCCAGTATCCAAACATAACTTTACAATTTTACATTTGTATTTCTGGGAAAACACAAGGATTTCGGTGGAAGGTAATCAAAAGAATGGGTATTCAACAGTTTAATTGGAAGAAGAATAGCATATTCTATGAATTAACTTAGTGCTCAGAAAACTTGTTAAAATAAATATCAATCTAATGCATTGCTAAAAGAATGTATGTGATGGCTTACTGGTGGGTCCTGGGGTGTTATAAAATTAAGTACTAAAATAAAAGTAACCACAAAACCGCAAGTGCACGGTTGTCCAAGTAATATCTGATAAATCGGGTTTCGTTCTCAGGGATGAATTAGGTACAACTATAATATTAATTAGATAGTAGAAATAATTGCTTGACAGAAAAGTAAAATAATATGATTTTTGTTTGGTTTTCTAAATTTAAAAGATGCAATTAAATAAAGACTAAATAAATTAACTGAAAAGGAAATAAATAAGTAAAAGGACTAACTTCAAAGATGAGAGGTGTACTTGAGTCTCGCAAAGAATCCACCTAATTAATATAATCTATGTTATGTTTAAGGGTAGAATTGGTATTATTATATTAGTAGGGACTCTAATGTCTCCTAGCCCCCTGCCATGTGGACCTAGGAGTTATTTTAAAGTACTATAAACCCCTGCATGGGCGAATATACCTCTTCGAACGTAAAGTATTTACCTCTTTGGCTATGTAATTAGTTAAGCATGTCGGTCAATAATGAATATTACACGGGTATTACCTAAGTCTGTATACAAACCCCCCTGTCGGATGATCACTTTTGCCACTAAAGTGAATAGCCAAAATACTAAAAGCAATTTCTAGTTGTACCGAAAAGAAATAGTAATTAAGAACAAAGTAATATCCAATATATAAGACTCAATTCAGTTTAAATCATAAAAATCCCAAATTCAAAACATAGAATAAATTAATTAGGGTTCATCCCTTTATTGTGATTCTCAAGTATATGAAAGTTTATCTCATAATAAATTTAAAGATTGAAATAATATAAAAATAATTCATATTCGATTACAGATAGGAAGTAGATAACCTAAAGGTTTGGTTGGATATTGTTGGGAGAATAGAATTCCTCCAGCTCTAGCTTCTCCTCTACCTTCTTGCACTGACTTGAAAATATGAAGCCTCTGATGAATGTCTCTAAAGTGTGTAAAAAGTAGGCTAAAGGGTCTATTTATACTAGTAAATTCAGATTAGGGCTTAGGTTAAGAGCATTAGGTCAAATTATAAAAAGCCCAAGTCCATCTTCTTCTTTAATTCCCGTAACTGGTGTACAACCCTTAGTAAAACGCCTGTAACTTTTGCATACCAACTCCAAATGGACTCATTCCAGTTGCAAAATCTTATTAACTCAATAAGGAATAAAAACTATTTCACTGCCCAAAGGTTGAATCCGCTCCTAAGTAGCCCTAAAAACAGCAATTGGTAACAGCCTTCCAAATCTGCAACTCCTCTAGTCAATTCTTCGAAAATTCTTTTCTTGCCTTTAGCTCCTCCACTTGATATAAGACTTGAATTCTCACTTTTACTACTTGTATTGGTTCTCCATAGAATCCATGAACCTAAGAACTTTATACTAAAAACAAACAAATTAACGCACAAAAACTCTAAAAATGCAAATAGTCTCATTCCAAGGGGGGAAAGTACAATATGACGAAATAAGCATAAAAGTCTATCAAATAAGTAAAATATTCCCCTAAAATTATGTCTCCTAAGGACTAATATTTAGAACAATTAGGGAGACATCACTTACTTAGTACAGTTGTGGGTCTTGACGACAAAGTTAATAAAGAAAACATGAAGGCGAGATTAAATTTTAAGGATTTGGGGATTCAGGATAATTGTAGTTGTCTACATATGTGAGAGGTAAGGTGATGCAACAAAAAATAATCTATGTGATAAGTTCGAATAAGCAAGAGGATTTTTTTTGTATGGTTGAAGGCTTAAAAGTTTCCCGATGGTTTTGCGTTGAGTTTGAGAAATAATATTGTGATTGATTCTGGGAAGATCATCGAAATAAAATCCCACAATTGTAACATTATGATGTGGTTCATGTTTATTGCTACTGTCTCGAGATTGCTTGCGCATAAAGCGGATAGTGATGCCATCATGGGGTTGTGTAATATTTTCCTTATGGTTTGTAAATAGATTTTGAGTTTCCAAGAATTAGAAAAAGGGAAAAAAGGATGTTATTATTCTGATGTGTCGGCTTGAGATGATATTCCAACTAGTTTTTTGATATCATGGTTTATCTAGTCGTGCACTTGTATGGCAAAATACTATTTGGTTGACCAGTCTAAATACGTTGGGTGTACCCGTTTGAGCGTTATTTGAAGAAGTTAAAAACGTATATACGCAATTTGGCAAAGTCTGAAGGTTTGGTAGCCAAGAGTTATGTTGTGGAGGAGACTTTATCTTTCATATCACGCTATCTAACAAAGGAAAACCCCAAGTTTAATGATTCCAGAAAATATGCGAATCCATTGCCAAACCAAGAGAGATATTGATTTTCAAAAGTTAATCTTACCTAATCGAAAAAGAAAGAGTGTTGTTTAACTTCCCCAAATTGAAAATGAAAGTCTTGTTTGGTTAGTTCTACGGTCTTGTGACGAGATTCAGGGAACACAAGTCAATGCTGGTTGCAGATGGTCATGCAGATGTAGGAAAAGCCATCAAAGTAAACCAAAATAGTGAAACTCACTACTTTTTCCATTGGTAGGTGTTTTATATGAAGAAAGCATGTGATCCAGTTGTAACCGTACAACTACAGTATGCGTTTATCGATCCCAACCGTACCATGTGGAAATATGATTTGTGTGTCATTAATGGGGTGAAGTGGGTCTCGCATGAGAAAGGTAAAAGGCGTGTCACTATGGATTGTCAGGTTTATTGTTTGAGTAATGATATTTGTCACCCTTTTTGTATCACTCTTTTATCACCTCCTACGTGTATGCCTACATGTACCAATGAATTGAATTCTCTATCCTATTTAATTTTTCTCTATCTTCTATTCAAGGAAATCTAAACATATATATAGAAGGGTGATACAAGGGTGACATGAAAAGGGGTGACATATATCATTACTCTTATTGTTTTGTAGAAGGCGTTCATTGGCATGGTGAATTGGTTAACATATTCAAGGTGGATTTTGCAATAGAAAGTTCAGTAATAGTATTCGGGTGCAAGTTGTATAACACCAGAAAAGGAAAAATAAGAAAGGAACACAGTGTGACCAGAGTCAACACCAATTCATACAAGTACAAAGATGAACTGTATATTTAAGGACTCAAACAAAGAATTTGTTATACATCAATTGATGATTCAATGCACACTAAAGGATCACAACGCGGTGCGTGTAAAGTTATTTGGTGAGGGAACGATTGTCGCGGTTGGAGTGCAGATGTTTGGGGTACCGTGTTTATGGTTGATGCCTCTGAGTCGATACCTATCGAGAAACTGCAGAGAAAGATGGATTAAGCATGAATAACAAAGAATACACCAAATTCGACCAAGAGAGATTAGAGCATGATCCAACTATTGTAGATGATGCGGAAAAGTCGAATGATACTTGGGACTAGGGATGCACAAACCAAACCCAAAACCCGCAAACCCGGCCCCACCCGACCCTAAAAACCCGAACCCTACCACCCGACCACCCGTTAAGGTTTAAGAATAATTTTTTTTAGGTTTGGGTCGGTTCTCGGATTTAGACCAGCCCAATCTGCAGGTTTGACACCCGAACCAAACATCAAGCTTTTTTTATTTTTAATATATATTGTCTTTAATCTTATCTTCATTAGCCCATTAGTTAGCTCATATTCTATACCCTACTATATATATGTTTTTTGTTCAGAATTCATTCATTCTCTCTCTCTCTCTCTCTCTCTCTCTCTCTCTCTCTCTCTCTCTCTCTCTCTCTCTCTCTCTCTCTCTCTCTCTCTCTCTCTCTCTCTCTCTCTCTCTCTCTCTCTCTCTCTCTCTCTTGACCAGAAATTAAAAGTTTGCCATTCATTTCACCAATCTTATTCTATTTTTCTTCTATATAATTATTTTCTTCTAATGTTTTTTTATTTATTAGATAAATTATATTTATATGTAATATATATTACAATAAATCTAATGATTCAGAATTATATATATAGTATTTATTTATATATTTATTTATATAGATTTATATATTACAATAGATCTATATATAATAAGTTAATAATAGTTTTCATGTTTCATTCATATGTCTAATTTTTTAAATATTATTATATATACAAAAATATAATTATATTGATAGATCTATAATATTTCAGGCTCTAAAGCTGACTAGATCTATATTTTTTCTTATTTATCGTATATATATGTATATATGGTATATTTACTTTCGAATATAAATAAAGGATTTCATAAGTCAGATCTATATTATTTCGAAATAATACATAGATTTGATTGTTTTGTTTACATTTTTTTGTCTAACTAGTAAGTATATTATTTTAACTCATATTAATAATTTTTTGCAGGTAAAATTGAGAGGAGATATGAATAGGTAGAAGAGATTGTTCATTTGGGAAGTTATTTGAAGAACTCAACAAGAATCTTTGAACAAAAAAAAAGAACTCAACAAGAATCAATCTTTTATTTATTTTCTTGTATTGAAGATTTTCGGAATAAGTCGATTTAATATGATACTAAATCTGTATTATATGGATATAATGATTCATGTAAATACCTTAAGTTAACATTTAATATTGTTTTTCCAGTTATTTCTATGTAATTGATAATACTTTGACCAACCCAACCTGCTCAGTTTACAAAAAATAATATAGCGTTAGGGTTTTAATAATTCAAACCCGACATATGCGGATTGGGTGTAGGATTTGGCACTTCGGGTCGATTAACCACCCCGTGTGCAGCCCTACTTGGGACGAGTACACAGATGAGGTTGGTGTCCACCAAACGATGTATATAGCTAGTGGAGATGAGTTTAATGTTGTTAAGAGGGATGGATACGAGATAAACTAGTAGTATAAGTTGATTAATATCATTTTGTATATCAAAATATGTTATATGTACTGATTATTCATTTTTGGTGGTTTTTGTTGATTATTTTAGATTTAAACTATTTTTGGTGTAATTTGGGTTTAGAAGGTGTGATACTGAAGAACTGTAAATGAATTTAAAAAAATCTTGTTTTATTACAAACATTTAGTGACCACCATGTCACCGCAAAAGATTTTTGAAGTACTAACGACTATTGTGTGGTCGCGGTAGGTATAAGAGTACTAGCGACCACTTTGTAATCGTAAGAGGTCTTAATCTTTTGCGACCACCTAGGTCTTCGGTATTGCTGGGACATACTTCCGAGGATAGAGGTGGTCGGTAAGCGTAACACCTTTAACGATCACAAGGGTGGTAGCTAGAAACATTCCCTTCTCGACAATGACTCTCAGCAAATATTATCTCTAACGACGAGACACTAGTGACACTAACAATTGTTAAAGGTGAAAATGACTTTTAGCGACTACTTTTAAGACCACTAGCGACCACCTCGACGACCGCCGTTGATAAATCGTGCAACAATGCAATCACAATAATCAAGTTCAAATCAATAGTATCAAAATATTACTTGTCTCGTTACAACATACCAATCACACCACAAACTTGTTTACATGATTTTACGGGTAATCAAAAAATATAAGTAGATATATAAAACATTAATATGCGTAGGCTTCAAGATAGTTATGTGTCCCTAATTCCAAATAACTAAATTTAAAGAAATAATTTTGAACATTATTTATAGTAAATTTAACTATTATTCAAGAGATTAGATTAAAACTAATTTATCAAATACTATCTATGGATTAAGGCTATGATAAATTATAATATTAGGTTTAGTATCGAAATTTCTTGTAAAGCGACCCATATTCGAAGTTCTGAAATTTGTGAATCTTTCTTTGTTGGCATCTTGATTAAGGAGGTCACTAAGAGCTTTTGGCATGGGTTGATTGTCAACGACATACTTCCAATACTTTTCGATATCTTTTCTTGCATCGATAACATTCGAAGCCTGGTAAATTAGGAAAACATTTTTTCATAGAATTAGAATAAATTATATCAGTGGGTATGACTAATGGAAAATAAGCAAAAATACACTTGGAATTACAGGAGTTAGGAATTTACGTGGGGAGCCAAAGGTGTTAGGAGACAATCCAATTTTTTGAGTTATTTGCACTTTAGATATATATATTAAATAGAAATAACATATATATTATCATAAAAACAACATAATAAAATAAACCTATAAAATTCTTTTATAAAGATAGTATTAGAGGGTAGAAATCGATCGGATCGAAAAAAAGGGTCATCCAAAAATTTCTATTTTTTTCAAAGTAAAATAATCTAATCAAATTCCAATAAAAAAATCGGAATACAAAATTTAATTCCGATTACAGAACACCTGAAAATTTTCAGAATTTCGGAATTTCAAATTTTTCGGTTATCTCTATTTTCCATTTTCGAGTTTTTTAAATTTTAATTTTTGCTAAATTCACAATATTATATTATTTACTAAAAAAAATATAAACCAATATAAATATAATTATATAAAACAAATCAAATTGTAAAAAAAATATCAATTTCATATTACATGCATAAAATATAATATTTACTTATTTTTAAAAATTAAATAAAACATAAATACGAATACTCAAATGATATTTTTTCAACATATAAGAACATAGATCCAGATTCCAACAAAATTTTAATGAGATCACAATTGGATAACCCAAACATATAACTGATTAATACGATTACAGATTAAAATTTCATCTAGTGATCTAATGTTGAACCTTTTTTGATATAATGGTTAACCTTTAATCATGTGATTGTAATTGGTGATGTGTAAGAGAAAAGATTGGGTCATGTATGGAAAAGAAGAAGTGAAACGACTAATTTTGATCTCAGGTGAATTTTGTGATTCAAGTTATATAGTTTTATATTATATTTAAACATGAAAGAAGTGTACATCTATTAACATAAATATTAGTGTATATAAATATTAATTTAAGTAATCGGAAAAGAATATTTGAACAAAACTCGGAAAAAAACCGGAAATAGAAGTCGGATTTGAAATCGAAAATTCCAAATTTTCTACAAGTAATTCCAATAACGTTCTTAAAAAATTCAAATAAATTGAAATTAGAAAATTTGAAATTCGAAAAGTGAAAGAATATCTTCGAACTTGGATTTTCCGGATCAGAATCAACAGAAATCAAAAAAAATTGTTTTACATTTCTACCCTTAGATGGGATCAAGTGAAATTTTGAAACGTTTGAAGGGACCCTAAAGTGTTTTCTATAAGTAAAATAGGAAAGTCGACCCAGACAAAGACTTTTACTGAAGAAATCAAAAGAGTTCAGAAACAAATCCTCCAATTCGTTTTTAAGTTAATTACATTATATATAAATCTCTATATCATACAAAATAACCTTTATTATACTAAATAATCCATATTCAACATATATAAACCAAGACATTTAATTCAATCAGGGTTATTTTTTATTAAATCTCAAAAAAAGAAAATAACTTTTAAGATTTTAGAAAAATTAGGCGGGGTTAGTAAAGATTCCGATACTAAGCTATGTATGTTTTTGAAAAAATATTAAGAATGAAAATGTTAAGGACCATGATCCCATCCCTTGGCTTCTTACTATCTCCGTCACTGCCACTATTCACAAGAAAATGATTACAAAAAGTTATGAGACTTCACTACAAAAGAGATTTCAAGTATAATTGCATGTGTTTCGCAGAGATGAATTAATAACAATTTATCAGAAAAGCTAAGTCATTTTTGTCGATTAAAATGAAGAAATTTATAACTATTAGCTAATATTTAACTGAAATATATACAAATAGCTGATAAATAAATTAGAAAACAACTGGCTCTTTCTAATAAAAAAAATGGGAAATACAGTCACCTTTGGCGATCAAAATGAATGAAGTTACAGAAATTTACTATTATTGGTTGAGAAAATATATATATCACGATGAATAATAATAAAAATAAAGCTAGTAATCAAAATCTTCTAATAATGAAAACGAGAATAATTACCAGAAGTACGAGAGAGAAGAGGAGGAAGAAGGCTGAGAGAGATTTCATAGTTATGTTTTCAGTCACAGCACAAGTTGATTGACTAAGCAACTTCTGACTTTCTATTTATAGACAATTTACAAGGCCAAGGAGTATTAAATATACATGTCGCTATTTCATGTTCAGAAATTGTGAAGTATCTAGACAACAACATGGTTTGGAATAAAAAAGAAAAGGCAACACATGGTAAAAGTAAATCTAGCTAACACGAATAAAATCTAGATCATGTTAGCAAAATTGTAAGTTATATTTTTGTAATTTTTAATATTGTAATGATATATACCACTTGATTCATACCACCCAAATATCACCCAATGACATGGCGTGAATTGGTTGTTACAAATGATTAATGTATTTATTTTATTGATTTGATTAAAGATTTGTAACCAATCAATTCACGCCACGTCGTTAGATGATATTTGAATGGTATGAATTTAAATGGAATATATCATTACTTTTTTTAATATTTTACTTTTCTCCTGCATAAGAGAAAAAAGATTAATTTTTATACCAAAACTTTTTACTTACATGTAAAAGAGTTTACCTCAAAAAAGTTAAAAAATTATGGATTTATCTCCACACGCATACCATCACTGTGTGACCCCAGCCTTAACTACATGGCGTGAATCGTATGTCGTTGGAGTCTAACTTACTAGGTGGGTGAAAAACTATTTATACCATCAACTAATTATTGCTTTGTTTCCATATTTTTGTGGTGGTCTGATGGAAGGATAATATTTGTAATGAAGTTTTTAATGGTGTGGGATTCCCTAATAGTAAAGCTTTAATCCGTAAATCCAAACATCTTGCTAGTGGGTACACTCGTGCGTGACTGGGTCATCTTGGGGAGAGTACATCGCGTAGGAGTTATGTGGAATTCATTGGATGGTGCAAGCCAAGTAGCGGTCTTAAGCTTAACACGGATGGGTGTTTCATTAGTAGTGTAGGAAGTGGAGGAGCGGGAGGTATTATTCCGGACAAGGAGGGTAGTTGGATTCGTGGGTTTACAACTAAAATAAAATGTAATTCGGCAGAAGAAGCTGAGTTGTTAGCTTTGTCTGGTGGCTTACATATGGCAGAAGATTTAGGAGTACATTTTTTGGACGTTGAAATTGATTCCAAAACCGTGGCTGAGGTAATTTCCCAAGTTAGTGATAGTCCTCTTGTGCTTGGGTTGATGATATTAAGAGTGTTTTGATGAGGTATAGCAATTTTAAAGTTCACACCGTGTATAGAGAGGCGAACACATGTGCGGATTGGCTTGCAAGATTGGATTTTTGTCAAGAGGAACCTTCCAAAGGTGCCTAGAGGACGGATGACCCTCCGGATGGGATATGGAAACTCCTAACTTGGGATAGATATGGATGGCGCACACCTAGAATGATTTATAGCTCAGATTTTGATGTTGGTCTCGAGTTTTAGATACCGCGTTAAACCGGTCTTCAGACCTCCCTTGTATTAAAAAAAATACTGATAACTCTCTTTTCTCTTCTAAAACTCTCTATGTTTTTTAAACATTTTCTAAAGGGTTTTTTAGACAGTTTGAGCAGCATTCCAACCCATATTTAGAGGGTACACTCTAGACTGAGAAGTAGTAGTCATGCCACCTTGATTGCACCACAAATCATTTTTTCAAGTAGTGGTACACCACTCTACTACAAACAAGTTTTGTTTCATTTTTTATTTATTATATTATATTATATATTTTATTCCAACTAAATCCATTATTTTTCATCATACAATTATACGAGATGTCTTCTACAACTATTCATTTGCTTCTGATCTTACAATCAACTATTAGTAACCATAGCATTTTTAGTTCTAATACTCTAATTAGATCTAAAAAATCCATCAAGAATTAAAGTTATTAATAAATCAAAAAAATATTTAGGATTTCCAGTCAATTACAATATGTTTAAAATAAATTCTTAAGTTTTATTCAAGAAAATTTTAATAATAAGGCCAATTCTTGGTCGATAACCTTCTTTATGATGTGAAAGAGAAGTGCCACTACTATGTTTGGTATCTTCACCGACGAAATATTTAGCAACGACATCCAATAGTCGCTAATGATATCCCATTAGCAGCGTGCCACGTAGTGGGGTATTAAAAAAAATTAAATTACAAAGTAGCAACGATTAGTATCGGCGACATTGATAAAACTTATTAGCGACAAAATTATGTCGCGCTAGTAAGATCTTTAGCAACGAAATTCCAGATCATTAACAACAAATAAATATCGCCGCTAATGTTCTACAGTTTGGCAGATTTTCCATTTATTACACCTAATCAAATATTTTTAATCTCCAATCCCAAAACCTAGCTTGTCGTCTTCCGGATCACCAACTCCCTACCAGAGCTCCGTCACTTCATCATCGGAGGACCTAACCTCCACGTGAGGGCCCAATGAATCAAAATACCTGTAAAGTTTTCCTAAAAATGGTATTTTCTCAATTTCAATATTTTTTAATTCTATTACTTTAAACGGTTGTATGTGTATGGTTTGATTGTTGATTTATAATGTGGGGTATATAAATGATATAATATACAATTTTAATTTTACTGGATAATTTTATGTATATTTTTTTTGTATTCTTTGTATTTATACGTTACATGTTTGATTAAATTTTAGTCGTTTATCAGAATGAGTTGGATTAAATCAAAGAATGCTATAAATCTAGAATTTATGTTAGCGGTGATGGATTTATAAAGTTTGAGGAAACTTGCATGGATAGTACGAGTTTCATTAGTTGATCGTGTAAGCGTCATTTGAATAATCAAAAGTTTCGTATTCACAATGTTAGAGCACCTATTTTAGGGTACAACTCCGAGATGGGCGAAGAGGATGTTCCAATAAATTATCGTGGTTGTTTCGATGCTTTGTTTGATTAAATGGAGAGTGAGTTGTACCCGATTCCACGACAATGAGTTTTTAAATTTCATTGCTAAGTTTATGCACGTCAAAGTAAAGAACAAGTGGATCAATACATCTTTCACCGAACTCTTACGATTGTTGTGCCATATTTTACCCAAAAGACATAATTTGCTTACATTGTATGAGAAGTGCAACAAAAAAAATAAAAATTTGTATGATGTATATTTGAAGGATCGTGTATTGTATTATAGAGAATGAAGATCTTGAGGAATTTCCAAATTATGGTGAATCTAGTTGGGATCCAAAGAAGGAAAATAAAATGCCGATTGGTGTTCGAGATCGTGTGATTAGCATATGCCGGAATTTTTATTGGGTAAATAAACCTCCTCAAGTTAGTTGGAGTATGATTTGTATACCAAAAGATGAAGGTGGACTTGGTTTAAAAATTTAGAACCATGGAACAAAGCATTACTATTAAAAATGCTTTGGAAAATTGTAGGAAATAAGTATTCACTTTGGATTAAATGGATACATGGAGAATATTTTCAAACTTGTGGATTTTGGGATTGGAAACCGAGAAAGGGTGATTCTCCTTTATTGAAAAATGTTTGGGAGTTAAAAGATGTTATTTGTGGGTCCTTAGGAGTGGAAGACCGAGAGAGTATTTTGGCTTTGTGGTTTTCCTCGAGAAATGCGAGTCACATTACACTTGGGATATCAAGTAAGGAATTTTATTCTTTACATAATAAACCTTATGATTTATTCCACCGAAAATATTATATTAAACCTTGGGCGAATATTATTTGGGACTCGTGTGTATTTCCTAAACATGCAATTATTGTATGGATGGCTTTGCGAGAGAGGCTTAAAACTAAGGATCGTATTACTTATTTGGAATTGGATCCTCTTTGTAATTTATGTGGAGAAGATTTTGAGTCAAACAAGCATCTCTTTTTTTACTGTGCTTATTCGAGGGCTATTTGGTTTTAGATAAAGTCTTGGTTAGTAGGATTGGAAAAGGAGATGAACACGCTACTAAGTGCTTTGAAATAATTTGAACAAAAAAAAAAGTGCTTTGAAATGGCTTAAAAAACTTAAAGTTAGAGAAAATTGGAGGAGAAAAGCATGGAGAATTGGTTTTGGAGCTACCGTGTATTGTATTTGGAAAGCGAGAAATCATCTAGCTATAAGAGGTGATTCTTCATCTAGAGAAACGGTTATCAAGGAAATTAAGTGGTGCATCTTTTCCATTTTATTTTCCTTGTTCCCTCATCATTCATTTTTAGATGATGGTGGGTGATTAGCTTGTATTAAAATTAGTATGAGGTAGTCGTTTTAGTTTCTTAGTTGCTATCTTTAGCCTTTTAGCTTAGGTAGGTAATTTTCTTGTATAGTGTACAGTTTTTTTTTATTAATACAACCGTTTACCTAAACCCAAAAAAAAAAATTAATTCAGTTATATAATGTCCATCCTTTATATATCGTCCTTTATAATATGCATGACTTATCATATATAGAAGTCTATGATCGACACAACATCAGAAATCTTAATGGGTTGTCCACGACTACACAACAATAGTCAACGTGTTTGTAAAGGCTCTCATATACATTGATTGGTGTCTTTATTCACATGCAAAGGTGTCTAGATTTTATCATGTTCCGAAATTAAATATTCTTATGTACTTTCAATAATGAATATATGACACTTTTCATATATGTTTTGTCAAATTGAGACACAAATCTATATAGTAATAAATAGGAATATAAACCAATAAATTTTTTAAAAAATTATTTGAATTTCAAACAATCTAGATTACTTATATAATGTTTCTCAATTAACCAATAAATTTTTTTAAAAATTATTTGAATTTCAAACAATCTAGATTACTTATATAATGTTTCTCAATTACTATCTCGTAAAGTTTTCATGTAATTTGTGATTTTTGTTTTTTAAAATAATCAAACTTTTAAAATTATTATATATATAATTATTAATATAATCACTTAAAATATTTTAAATGTCAGAATGTTTTTTTGATACTTTTTTCAAATATTTTAATTTTAATTGAAAAATACATTTACCTCTAAAATAACTAAAATCTCAAACCGGTTCTAAATCTCAATTATTTCATAAATTTTGTTTTCATTAATAAAACAATTTTTTTGTTTCTAAATCTTTTTTTAGTATTCCCTATACTTTGTAAATTTACTATATCGACGAAAAAGCATACTTTAAAAGATTCGATTTGAGTTGACCTATGTTCTTTGAGTGGGGAGCCATTGTTGAATCCATATATATGTAAGCTTTTGACCTACATGCATTCGACTTTTGTCTTTGAGGGACCAAAACACACTGTCTTTGGTTTGGTTACCTAATAGTTAGCCATATACCAGAAAGTTCGCACAACTTTGTTGAATTTGACGTGTATTTGTTAGTAAGAAAAAAAAATTAAAAGTACAGCTTTCCTTCCTTTCTAATCAATCGTCTACTTAGTTTTTCACAAAAAAAATCTAATTATTAAAATATAAAGATATTTTAATTTATAGAAAGAAAAAATTAAAAAAAGATTAAAGGTTTATCCTTTTAAATCACCATGATTTAGCGCTTATCTCATAGATTTTTTTTCTTTTCTTCGTCTTTACTATGAGCTATTCACAAACAAGACTTGATCGAAGATCTTCCCCGTCCGATTTGGACCCGGAAGATTCTATAGGTACGCACCACATCTCCTCCATCGAAGAACCACCGTATCCCAAAAACCTCACGTTTTAGGCAAACTCAGATACCGGATCTTGTTCGACTATGACTAGCCTCACGCTAGTTCATAAATCACCGAAAAATTGTCTCTTTGGCAGTTGGTACTCACAAGGTAGTAATTGTGGTGGATTTAAATAAAACTTGGGTTGACCTAAACCCTAGGCTACCAACTATTGAGTAAGAAGATCTTGAAACTTGCCACTTGGATGGCTTTGAGAAGGTAGCTCCTGTAATTGATCTTCAAGGTGTGGAGAGCTTTTTGCCATGTTTTGAAGCCGAGTCCTCACCCTCCCATTCTCGGCCAAAGCTCTCCTCCCTTGAGGTAGAAGATTTGGTCCATAAATCCAGGCTTTTGGGTGCAAAATTTGCTAGTTTACGTGCTTTTGATACATCCCTTGAGGCTAAATTTTTTTTCTCAAAAGCTTGTGCTAGATTTGATAAGAAAATTGTAGAGAAAATTTGGGAAGAACTTGTTGCTTACTACATGTTTGATAAAATACCAAATCCAAGTTCTTTGGTAGACAGGGGGCTAGTGAGACTATAGTTGAGGGAACTTGTGTACCTAAGAATGTGGTCCATGATTGGCGTGAAATGGCCACCGGGGGACCCGTGATTGAGTCCGGGAAACCCGTCGCCGGTACAAAGTGTCCGGAAGTTACCCACCAAACCATAGGGAATAAAGATCGTTCGGATTACAAAAATGTGCTCTTGAACAATAGGAGAGCTTCGGTAGGAATGGAGTTGCAATACATCGGTCCCGTTGAGGGCGTGATATCTCCTGTTTTGTTCTAAATATAAGCCCTTATGAGACATCATTTTAGATGAATATTAGACTTATTCGATATACTTTTATGCTTATTTTATTACACTGCATTTTCTCCCCTTAGAATTACGATATTTCATTTTTAGAGCTTTTGTACGTTAACTTGTTTGTTTTTAGTATAAAGTTCTTAGGTTCATGGATGCTTTGGAGCACCAATATAAGGAGGAGAAGTAAGAATTAAAGTCTTAGATCAAGCGGAGAGGTCAAAGGCAAGAAAAGATTACCTGAATACTTGACCCAAAGAGATGTTAATCTGGAAGACTGTCACTAATTGCTGATTCCGAGCCACTTCGGCACTGATTCAGGCCTGGAGTTCTGAAAGAGAAAGTTGCGCCTTTGGGGTAGCGAGACTTGAGGACTGGAATCAGGTGATTTGAAAGTGAGACGCAAACGTTACGGCCGTTTTACTACTGATTGAACAACAGTTACGGGATTCTTAAAGATGGACTTGGGCTTTTATCTTTTGACTATTATTATTAAGTAAAATCCAATCCAAATCAGAGCATTATAAATAGGCTTTTAGACCTCCTTTTTACAGACACTTCATACGCTTCATTATTTTCAAAGTCAGAGTCAGAGCAAAAAGGCAGAAGAGAAAGTTATAGATGTAGAATTCTCATTCTTCCAACAACAGCTCAACCCAACGCCTCAATTAAGTTCTTTATTTTATTTTTGTAATTTAGGATAATGACTTCTTTTATTTTATTTCCAGTTTTTAGTTTGAACATGAGCTAATTTTATAAGTACTTTAGAATCGCATTTATGGGTTAAGCTCTAATTTATTTAGTTAATGTTTTTCCAAATTTGGGATTGTATGATTTAATCTAAATTGGGTATTTTGTATTGTCTATTATTTTGTGCTCATTTACTATTTCTGACCTAGCTAATTAGAAATATGTATCACTAATTAGACTATTCACATTAGTGGCGAAGTGATCACCTTGACGGGGGGTTTAATTACAGATCTAGGTAATAGACACGTGGTATTCATCAATGATCCTGACGGGCTTGACTAACATTGCATCCAATTGGGTAAAAGACTTCAACAATCGAGAGTAGGTATAATCGCCCTGACGGGGTTCATAATACCATAGGATAGCTCCTAAGTCCATCCTGACGGGGGTTAGGAGATATTAGAGTCCCGACTAGTATATAAATACCAGTTTAGCCCTTAAACAGAAGCATTGAATATATATATTTAGGAGGGTCCCTTGCGAGACTCTATTACATCTCTCATATTTGCGTCCACAATTATTTACTTTCAGTATTTCTTTTCAGTTAATCATTTCAGTACTTTATTTTTATCACATCTTAGTTCTAATTCAAAACCAAACAAACATCTTTACATTTTAATTTTCTATTTTAGAAATTACTTCTACTATTCTGATAAATACCATAGTCATAAACTATCCGTCCATGAGAACAAAATCTGTATTATTTACACATTACTTGGAACGACCCGTGCACTTGCGGGTAGTGTCTCTCTCTTTAGGGGTGGTGATTTTATCAAACACCAGGAGACACCAAGTTAAGAAAAAGAAAAAATTATAAGAGACATGACCATTCACATCAAAATGATGGTCAGGGATATCTTATACAATATATATATATATATATATATAATATATATATATATATATATATATATATATATATATATATATATATATATATATATATATATATATGTGTGTGTGTGTGTGTGTATATATGAAAAAATAAAGTATTCGGCAAAGTGGAAGTTTAGAAATCATCTTTAGTGCTTATTTAGAAAAGATGGGGACGCTAAATTAGTGCGTCAAATAGGTTGAGTGAGAATATATTCGAGTGTAAAATCAAGCTCATGGACAGTTTGTTATGGTAAGTGAGGAGAGAGCCAAAATCTCACTTCAAATTTACCAAATATACATACCATACCGTCCGTAAGCCTACGCTAAAACCGTAAAGTCCTCGTGATTCCTAGGTACATAGTGAATTCATAATTCAGCTAATAAGGAGTAAGCTAAGTGGAGCGTTCAAAGCAAGTAAGGACCGATGAACACCCTATAGCCACCATCTTGAGCTAAGTAGTAAGTGTAACCTTCTAGCATTGTGAATTTAATTTTGGACTGATATTATTTGTGTTTGATTTTGCATGATAGGTGTATGTGTATATTAATTCTTCGGTCATACTATATGAGATTTATTGGAAGTTCTGCTTTGTGTATCGTTCACTAGACTCTGCATTTTTGCGTTTCACCTAAGCCCTATGTTTTTATTTTACTTTTTCGGGACAACAAAGGTTTGAGTTTGGGGTCTTGATATCTCCCGTTTTTTTCTAAATATAACCCCTTAGGAGACATCATTTTAGGTGAATATTAGACTTATTTGATAGACTTTTATGCTTATTGTGTTACATTGCATTTTCTCCTATTGGAATTAAGATATTTCATTTTTTGAGCTTTTGTACGTTAATTAGTTTGTATTTAGTACAAAGTTTTTAGGTCCATGGATGCTTTGGAGCACCAAGATAAGGAGGAGAAGTGAGAATTAAAGTCTTAGATCAAGCGGAGAAGTCAAAAGCAAGAAAAGATTACCCGAAGATTTGACCAAAAGAGATGAAAATCTAGAAAGCTGTCACTAATTGCTGATTTCGAGCCACTTCGGCACTGATTCAGGCCTGGAGATCTGAAAGAGAAAGTTGCGCTTTTGAAGCGAGATTTGAGCACTGGAATCAGGTGATTTGGACGTGAGAGGCAAAAGTTATAGCCGTTTTACTACAGTATGTACAACAGTTACGAGATTTTTAAAGATAGACTTGGGCTTTTTATCGTTTGACTTATTATTCGTAAGTAAAAGCCCAATCTGAATTAGAGAGTTATAAATAGGATTTTAGACCTCTTTTTTACAGACACTTCATACGCTTCATTATTTTCAAAGTCGGGTTCTTTTAAATGCAAAACGTTTAACAAACTATAACCTTGTGCAACATTATCTGAAAGTTTTGCATGATAGTTATTTTGTCTAAACTAAGTCCATGTATCATCTATGATAGTTAACAATGAGTATTGAACATCTGACCCAATAGTGCAAAAAAGTGTGTTTCCATTAAAGTGCTCGATGATGTGCTATTTGATTGCTTGAGAAATTCCTTTGAGACCTATTCTACAAGTCCTATAAAATTAATATGAATTTTAATACACTGGAGTAAGCTCCCAAAGTTACTCTGGCATTCAAGTAGATTGAGAGTTATGAATGGAACGCCCAAAATGAGCATTTGAATAGAAAGATAAAGGAAAAATCCTAATTGTTTGTAGAGTAAGGATAGTATAACATCATCCAGATGAAGTTGATCGACTATTTACAGTTTTTTTGGGATACTTAGTGTGGTTGTTGAACGTCCCATAATTTTAGGTAAGTTCTTTGAAAGTGGGCATTACATTTCTTTACGTTATACGAAATGTGCCTGAATGATCAAAGATCAATGCATATTGATTCCGGTCAAAGACAGTTGTGAAGGACCACGTGCATCTATATCCTCTGTATTGTGATCCAACCTTATCGTGGTCATGATATTTGAAGATATGGTTGTGCATAGGTAACACATGTTCTTTATCATGTATACCAAAACCAATGAGTAAGGAACAAAGATATAAAAAAGAACAACATACTAATTCATGCAAGGTTGGAAGGGAAGGCCCAAGATGCCCCTCCTTTGGGCTCCCTTATTTTTGTCGTTTTAAGGGTACCGATCATCTAAATGTATGTATATATAACAATGTATACAATTTTTCGTTAAATGAATAAACATTAAAATAGTGTAGGTCTTGTGGTAAAGTAACATTTTTTCTAAGAGATCTAAAATTCGAATCGAGTACCTCTTTAAAGGATACATTTCCACATTGTTTTTAACTTTATTTAGTTGTTGTTTTAATTATATTATTATTATTATTATTTTCTTATTATATTATTTTATTTTTCTGTATTATTTATTTTTCTACACTCAAGATCCACCACAACATAAACTATATTATTTATTTTTCTGTCTAGTTTTATTTGTCTAACTTTCTAAAAGAAGATGTCCAAAATTATTTGTCCTTTTTTCAATAGATTAAATACCCCTTTTGACCCATATACTTTAACCGAATTGACAGCGTACCTCCTCGATCGTATAAAGTGTAAATTACCCCTAATGACGGAATCTGTCCAATTCATGTGCGGGGCATGTGGGTTATTGTAATAATTTTTTATTAATAAAAATGTTTTAAATTATGTAATATCATTACCCATATATTAGAAAGGGAATAGGGGGTATTTCTTAATTAACTAATATTTTTTTATTAATCATTTAACTAAAAACACATTACTAGCAAAAAAGTTAATTATATGAGGGTTTAGGGTTCTTGAATCCAAGGAAGAAGTCTTACAAATTCTACGAGAATCAAAGGATCTTCGTGGTTATGTTCTAAGCATTCGCACAACTTCTCTAGTGATTCAATGACGCCTATTTCGTTGTGGAGTAAGCGTTCTTGTTTTATTTGTTATTTTCCCATAAATGTAGGATTGTGAGTAGATTTTTTAATTCTTTTTTATCCATGGTATGAATGTAGGGATTTAGTGTTGTTAGTATCTAAAAGTATGTTATTAATTCTTAATCTGCATATTTTTAGGTATTTAGTTACCATCTTTGTAGCTAAATTATGAATCAATTCACTGCTAAATTAATGGGTATTTAATGCTTTGGGTGTTTATTAAGCATTAATAGATAACTAATATAATGGTCAACTATTTTATTTCAAATTTCCTTTATAACAGAGAAAATCTCATTGTGAATCGACTATGGTGGATTCTTTAACAAAGATAAAAGTGTGTACTACGACGTAGGGATTCGAAATATACACGAGTGTCACTATGAGAAAGTAACAAATACCAAATGCAGGTTGAAGCAAGTGATGCAGATGAAACACCTAGATCTATAAGAAGAAAAAACAAAAAAGACCAAGCCAGATGAAGATGAACCACCTTTAGCAAGTTGATTCTGGAGATTTTTGTAGAGTTGTTTATGAATAGTTTACAGATTTTGGTTTATGACTATATGTCGTGGGAAGACTAATACGATGAATATGGTATATTGGGTTGTAATAGGTTATGGTTGAATGACTTTATTTAGTGGTGGTAGTAGTTATGTGGGGGGGGGGGGGGGGGGGTTGGTTGGTTGGTAAAACCATTATTTTAGGCATCTTTGTAAGTTTGTGCTAGTTTCATTTGACTATTAGCCTTTTGTGGAACTCTATGTAATAAAAAAAATATGTTATATTATCTACCTTTTTTTGGTGCGCATGAGATTCCCTTGTCTATTTATCTTTTTGTTTCTAATTCATCTTCTTTATTAGTCTGCACATCTACATCCTGAAGTTGACTACTTTATCATGTACATTTCAAGTGTAAATAAAGTATTATTCGTTCATTTCATAGCCAATAAAACATGATTAACTATTAAAATTAGTAGCACCAGAAAAGTACACCAGAAAATTATTACATTGCAGGTGTGGTCAATACACAATTCATCAATTACACTAGAAAAAAAATAATCAGAAAGTTAACAAGAACATGAAGAAAATGCATCTCCATTTAAGAATCATGTTAATTCGTGTTACATTTGTCATCCTAAGATTGACACGTTGCAACTCATCCTCAATTAACTTGCATTTTTCAAACATCCGGTTAACAACTTTCGAATGGGTATTTTCTTTTTGGATCAATTCATCCAAATCCTCAGACATTAGCTTCATCTGGGTATTCACAACATCCAGTTCATAAAGCAATTTTTGCATTTTCGCAATAGTCTAGGAATTATCTGAATACTTCTTTAGCACATCGGCTCATCAAACCAAACAAAGAACTTGCAATCCATTCCACAACCCAAAAACATACACTTGTAATACCTCCTACCTGGATTTGAATCCATTCAGGAAGTGCGTAGCTTTGCTAACTGACCACACCTACAATGTGGAGGTAAAGGGGTACTAACCACGCCGAACTGCTGCCATTCGCGTTCCTTGAAGAACTCATTCATGAGTATTGAAGATTAGAAGAGAGGCGTGTGGAAGATTAGAAGGATTTCTTTATGGTGAAACTTCGTTGAATTAGGGTTCCTTCTAAAGAACTCTACAAGTTCTTGTGTTTTGATTTTGATTTTTGTTTTTAATTCAGGGTATTAATAGGATAGTTAATTAAGAAATATCACTTTTTCCCTTTCTAATATAAGGGTAATGATATAAAATAATTTAAAACATTTTTTAATTATAAAAAATAATCAAAAGAACGCACATGCACCACACATGCCTACTTAACGGAGGAATCAGACATATTCTGTCATCAGGGGTGACGAGTCGCAAAAATAAAAATTAGGAGATAATTTACACTTTTTACGATCGAATGGGTAAACTGTCAGTTTGGTTAAGTACAACAAATGTATTAACTCTTCCAAATATCAAGATATTTTTTTTTTCTTTTTTTAGTATTACCGTTAATTAATAGGAAGAGTACTACAATAAATATCTCATGTATATTAATTACAGGTAATTATATAGAAAAGGAAATATTAAATGTTTTTTTTAGTTTTTTTTATATTAAAAAAGTGGATAAATAAGACTAATAATTGATCTAGTGGTTAGAGTACCTTGTAGAGGCTAAGAAATTCTGAAATCGAATCTTATTTATAAATTTCAAATCTAAAATGACTCTCATATATATTAAAAAAAGAAAAAAGTGGATAAATAAATTGTACACTTAAAAATTATATTTTACGTGGATACTTAAAGTGAATTGACAACAACTATACACGAAACTCTAGTGTTAGTCAAGATAAGATTTCACGATTCGTTTGAGATGATTTCAGTGAATTTTGTCAACTTAACACTTTTCATCCACCACCACATCACCCAACAATTGAGCTTCGCTGACTTCCACTAACTTGGGGTCATCCTCTTGTGTATGTGTAGCTACTCAATTATATTTTATTTTATTTTGGATCAGGTAAACGGTTATATTAACAAAAATAATTGTACACTATATAAGAGATTTACCTATTTAAGCCAATAGATTAAAAATAATAATAAAAAAACTAAATACAACTACATAGAATACTAATACAAGCTAATTTCTCAGTATCATTCATCAACGAATGATGAGGGAACAGAGAGAATAACATGGAATATATGCATCACTCAATTTCCTTGATAACCGTTTATCTAGATGAAGATTCACCTCTTATAGCTAGGTGATTTCTCGCTTCCAATTACAATACACGGTAGTTCCAAATCAAATCTCCATGCTTTTCTCCTCCAATTTTCTCTAGTTTTAAATTTTATAAGTCATTTTAAAGCACTTAGAAGCGCATCTCCTTATCCAACCCTAGCCAAGACTTTATCTCACCTCAAATAGCCCTCGTATAAGAACAATCGAAAAAAAGGTGCTTATTTGACTCAAAATATTCCCACATAAATTACAAAGAGGATCCAACTCCAAATAAGTCATGCGATTCTTAGTTTTAAGACTTTCCCTTAAAGTCGTCCAACCAATAATTGCATGTTTAGGAAATACACACGAGTCCCAAATATAATTCGCCCAAGGTTTAATAAAAAAATCGACAAAATAAATCATAAGGTTTTTTATATTACTTGATATCCCATGTATAATGTGACGCACATTTACCGAGGAAAATCACAAAGCCAAAATACTTCCCGGCCTTCTACTCTTAAGGACCCACTAATAATATCCTTTAGCTCCCAAACATTCTTCAATAAAGGAGAATCACCCTTTTTCGGTTGCCATTTCCAAAATCCACAAACTTGAAAATATTCTCCATGAATCTATTTTATCCAAAGTTTTATCCACAATTTTCCAAAAGCATTTTTTAGAGTAATGCTTTGTTTCATGCTTCTAAATCTTTTAACCCAAGTCCACCTTCGTCTTTTGGTATACAAATCTTGCTCCAACTAACTTGAGGAGGTTTATTCTCCCAATAAAAATTCTGGTAAATGCTAATCACACGATCTCGAACACCAATCAGAACCGTAAATATACTAAACCAAAAGAAATAACCCCTTGGAGGACCGATCTGATTAGTTCTATTCTCCCCGCGAAGGAAAGAGAAGAAGCTCTCCAAGATCTCACATAACTTTCCAACTTTTCAAAAACAGGTTTATAATCTCTTGAAAGCAAAACGGAAGAGCCAAGCGGGACCCCAAGATATGAAAAGGCATGACACCTTTTTCCAAAAGTGTAGATGTCAAAGCATTTTCTATGTCATCATTTGATACCCCAATATAATAAATATTAGACTTTTCAACATTTAATCGAAGTTCCGAACAATCTCCAAAGGTATTTAAGCTATCCATAAGATTTTTTATCGACTTTTTATCTCTTTTTAAAAGTAGCATTAAATCATCCGCAAAGGCTAAATGTGTGACTTTTTGTTTCTCACATTTAGGATGATATTTGAAATCAATACTTTTATTTTTCTTTATAAGTCTAGAGAAGTATTCAAGACAAAAGATAAGGGGAAATAGGGTCACCTTATCTTAATCCTTTTTTGCCTTTAAAGAATCCATGAATTTCTCCATTTATAGCCACCGAATAGTAAGGAGATAAAACACAAGTCATAATCCAATTCACAAATTTTTCCAAAAAATTTAATCCCTTTAGCACCTCATGAAGGAATTCCCAAGAGATCGAATCATACGCCTTTCGAAAATAAATCTTTATAGTGCATCTCAAGGAGCTACTATTATTGTTATACCCCCCTTAAGAGCTCTTGCATTAGGTGTATATTCTCAATCATAGATCTTCCCTCCACAAAAGCATTTGATATTTATCTACAAAAGTATTAAGCATTGGTTTAAGCCGGTCCTCCATGATCGTGTTAACCGCCTTATAAACCACGTTACAACAAGAAAATGGTCGAAAATGATCTACACACGTTGGATCATCAATCTTGGGAATTAAAGCGATTATTGTAGTATTTAATTGACGAAGTAAAAATCTAGAAGTGAAGAATTCACGTAACGCCAATAAAACATCTTCTCCAATAATATCCCACGAACGCTTAAAGAAGAGAGACGAAAATCATCGAGTCCGGGAGTTTTATCATTTGCTATTCTAAAAATAGTCTCATTTATCTCACTATCGGTAATATCTCTACACAACTCAACACCTTACTCTTGAGAAAGTACACTCCTTCAATTAAAAATATCGGATTCAATATGTGATGTTGTATCCTTTGTTCCCAATAAAGTTTGAAAACGATTAGTAAACTCTTCATACACTTGGTACTTAAATTAGATAATTCCCTATTAGCACATATAATATTAGGAGTGGAACTCCGCCTTTGTTTATTTTTTATAAGACTATGAAAAAAAAATCAAACATATATCGCTTTTAAGAGTATAGCTAAGCCTTAGCTTTTTTTTTTTGGACAAGATTCAAAAAGAAAAGAAAAAGGTAATAAATCATCCTATCCCAAGCTTGTTGAAATTCCGTATTAAAGACCAGATTGTAACGTCGTTTCCTGTGGCTCCGTGTCTAGTGCTTTTAGCCAGATGGTCTGCTTGGATGTTCATCTTTCTCGGAATGTGTTTTAAGGAGAACAACCCCGCCTGAGTAGCCTTCGTCCTGATCAACCGGATGATCGGAAGAATGTTCCATCTCGCCACTGACACCTGTCGAATACCTTGTATAACATCAAGGTTGTCTGAATAAATTGTTTTTGTGATACCTTGTGAGGATTTGAATTGATCATCTGCTTCTATGACGGCTAATGCTTCCCCTTCCAGACTCGTATTAGCCAAGACTGTAGATGATCTGAAATTGGTGATTCCTGTCCTCCGATTAATAATTGTTAACCCGATTCCTGTAGGTTCAAATTTTGTTGAGAAAGATGCATCACACAGTACGCTAATATCTTCAGAGTTTTGACCTTCCGTAGTTGTTATGTGAGTTTGAACTGTTGCGCTTTCCTGATTATCTTCTTTCCTTGCCCAATTGATTCCGTGTAACTCAGTCATTAATTTGTGAGTGCACTGGATTATCTGATCAATGTTGATTGGGGTATCCTCATGAATTGCCTTCATCTTTGCTTTCCACGTGTTCCATATCAGAATTTGAACGTAATTGATGACAATTTTCCTATCCCAACCTCCAGAAGAGAAAGTTTCGATGATTTGTTGAAACCACTCCCAGATATTGGGGATCTTTGATTGTGGGATAAAGATTTGTAAAATTGAGGCTGCCCATATTGCTTTATTGATAGTACATTGTAGAAGAATATGTTCGACAGTTTCAACCTCACTTTGGCACCACGGACAACGCGGAGAATCTGAACATTTGCGGCTGTATAAGTTGAGGGCTGTCGGGATCACATTGCTGCATGCTTTCCAGTTGAAAATGCGTATCTTTTTTGGGATGTTTGCATCCCAGATTGTTTTCCACAGAGAAGGGCGAACATTGTTATTGAAGTAAGTTGTCTGTGGTTGTTCGAAAGTAGCTATATCTGTAAGTCTTTTGTAACCTGTTTTTGTGGTATAAATTCCATTTTTTGCTTCCGGCCAAATGAACCGGTCTTCTTGATCAGTGTTGATTATTCGTATCCTTGTTATCTCTGGAATAATAGGTTGTGGAAAGAAATCATCAAGGATTTCCCTGTTCTACTCATTAGTTTCTGGCTTCCAAAGTTCTCTTACTTTTTGTAGATTACATGAATTCGGCTTCTCAGGTTTTAAATTAGTATCTAACCACTTATCACTCCAAATATTCGTGGTATTTCCATTGCCAATTTGGAAAAGATCGTTCTTCTTTAGGAAATCTCTGCCTTCTATAATACTAGCCCAGCTCCAGGTTCTGTTTTGTCTGAGCTTGATATTCATAAAATCAGATTTAGGAAAGTAAATACCTTTGAGTAATCGGGCTGCTAGGGTGTTGGGGTTATGAAGGATTCTCCAAGCCTGGGCTCCAAGAAGAGCTGTATTCATTCTTTTGAGGTCTTTGAATCCCAAACCGCCTAAAAGCTTCCCAATCGTTAGTTTTTCCCAGGCTAGCCAGTGGATTCTATCTTTTTCTCCCGAGCTCCACCAGAAATTAGCTATTGCTGCAATAAGCTTATTACAAAAGGATATTGGATAAGAAAAAATAGACATGGTATAAACTGGAATTGCTTGTAGAACTGCTTTGATAAGGACTTCTTTCCCTCCTTCAGATAACAGTTTAGCCTTCCAACCTTCAGTTTTTTAGAATAATTTCTTAGCTATCCATTCAAGTGCTTCAATTTTTGATCGTTTATGGCATAACGGTATACCTAGATATTTACTAAGGTCCTCCGTTTCTGCCATCTGAAGTTCTTCCACAATTTCGTTCCTAATTTCTTGGGATGTATCATTACTAAAATAAATAGCCTTAGCTTTTTATTGAAAAAATTAATTTCTACATTTATTCCTTTTTATTTTTTGATTTCTATAAACTGTAGTAGTCAAAGGGTTGATAGGCTGAGGAGATGGAGGTTACGTGTTTTATTGCTTTTGGTGACAAAAAAAAAGAAAAAAAAAAGGGTTGATAGCTAGAACTCCTGTGGCCACTGCCATCCGTGTGCCATCCGTGTGTTCTAATATATTCAAGTAGACAACTTTTGACCCGCCTAAGATTTTGTAATTTTTTAAATATTGGAGAATTGTTTAAACAAATTTTTTATCAACCTCCAAAGAAAAAAAAAACACAAAAAGGACAGAGAAATCATCGAAATCATCCTATCAAAACAAAGACTTGACCCAAGGTCCAGGCTCAATCCCGATTGAAAGAATTTTGTATCCAAGGATAAACATCTCGTGTTACTTAATATGAATTACGAATCCAAGAGTAAAGGTAAACAAAATTATCCTTAATCAATTTCGGTCAAAGTTTAACTACATTAACTTTTTTTACATTAAGAATTAGAAATAATAAATTGAAAAAAATACAATAGCACCTCTAAAAGTTAAACATATACAAGACTTAAATATTATTAACAAAAGATTATCGAAACGAGGGCTAATTGATTAATTTGTTTGAAAGTTATTTACTATTGCAAGTCGACATAAAATAGATAAAACGGTTAACTTAAATATTACAAAAGTATCCTCCCGATTAGCCTCACTATTACAGAAGTGTTGCTAACTTTTACAAAAATATCAAACTTTAACTAATTACTTCAAACTTGTCTTGAAGCTCAGGGATTGAATTATCTTGTTTAATGGACGATCGAAAACTATTCAAACCTGTCCAGATCTCTATTTGCATATGAAACACTATCAGTGTAGCAATTGAACACAAAATACAAATATAATCCATAAAGATCGACCTCAAAATATTTGAATCGTCGGGGATTATAAAGTATCATCTTTGTGTTCTATCATCATAGGCTTTAGTTGTACTTGTAACTTCATATGTCTCGTTATAATTTAGGTAATTAGACACGGATATCCCGTTTAGCCAATTCAACACTAATAAGTTATTCGAAACATGGCGGTAACAACCAAAGGTACCAAGAACCATGCTATCTTAAGCTATATTATAGGAGTTCTTTACAGGACTTAGTTGTATTCTTCAACAATATGGGCCGAGTTCATGTCGAAGGTACATATTGGTGTTTCCTGAGATTTGATGTAAAAATCACACTTCATAGAAAAATCCTCGCAAGTGTACGATTCGTCCCGAATAATAAAGTAGTAAGTTTATATCGTTCTTTACGAGGAATATGTAATTAAATTCGTATTTTTAGATTATACTAGGAATGTTCATTGTATAAAAATGAGTACTCCAATATAATTTTGGAGTTCTCGTGCAATAATTAAATTATGTTAGGGTGTTTAAAGTGCATTTTAAGGATGGACGGTATAAAGTAGCATCGACTAAAAGAAACTAGCGCTGAAGTGTGAAGAAATAAGGAGAGATATAGCTCGAGATGTTTGGTTTTACCACTAGTTATGACTCAGACTTATTTGTAATTTAAGGCCAAATTGGAACATATAATGATAGTCGGTATTCTAAGGTCACCCTAAGTCTTTCCCGAGTAATTAGGGATTGCTATCTAACCTTAGGACCCTTTACCGAGTGTATCCAACAAAATTATTTAATGATCTAAGGTTATAACCCTGTATAGATTGTCCAACTAAGTTTGGCCTTCCGAATCTGAATCAATTAAATATTCATGTCCTTTGTAGTTCAATAGATTTCATGAACTCAATATATGACTAAATAACTATATTCAATAATTTAATCAAGAATCATGAACTACAAGATATCATAATTTTTTTAAATCATAAGTATAAAACCAAATTCAAACAAATCATGCCAAAAATTATTACTTAGGGCTCATACACAAATATCTCATGATATAATGGAGTTCAGTTCATACTCATATTAATATAAAAGGTTAAATAGTTGAAGATTAAAATAAAATTAAAAGAAATGAGGAATTACAATTGATGGAATTCTTGAAAGCGATAAATGGATGAAAAAGGGTGTTGAACTTGTTCTTGCATGGCTCCCAAGCTCCCTAATGATTGAAAAATGAAGTTCTTTTCTGAAAAACTGATTTTTAATGAGAAAAAACGTTTTCCTTGGCTTTGGGTCAAAAGTGTCCCGTATCTTTATATCAAAACTGGATGACTCAGTTCTTTGTGAAAAAATACATGTAACTTCGTCAATTCAACTCCGGTTTGTGCACCTTTTCTTTTCACACAAACTAGACTCCAAGGGCTACCTTGTTCTATAAGGGCGTGATTATATTCTTCACCGATTATTTATCGTGCATTTCTTAAATTGAAGGTGATGTTTTGTCGACACGTGTGTTTGAACTTCTAGTGAGACTTTTGGTTTCTTGGCTTTCATCGGGCTCTTGATGACTTGATTGAGGTTTTTCTTTATCTCTTTGAATTCTTAACTTCATCTTTGGTTCTCGGTTTCTTCTTGTTCCTACGAGCTACATAACTAATACAAAAACACCTCAAATTTCTAAGTAAACAAATAAATGACCAAGGTTATCTAAAAACTCAAATAATAGCAAAATAAAGGATAAATCCAATTTTTAGCCTCACCCCAACCCTAAAATGATGTCCCATGTGTCTCAAAATATATCCCAATAAACGATACATTACCTATTAAAGAAATAAGAACATGCGACTTAGTTAGTAAACAATTAACTATGTAAACAAATGAATTATAGTATGAACAAAGGTGAATAGCTTAAACCTTATCTGAACTCTCCCCATATTTCTTATACCCAATGTTTTAAAAATCATTCTAGGCGACGCTTAGCCACTAGAAGGTAGGCTACCTTCCTAAAATATCCAGACGACCTCCAGGTGGTTCCATAAAATAACTTAAACTGACATGATTTAAGCTAAAAATATTGTTATTCATAATATGAGATATGAGAGGCTAGGGTTTACATTTTACAGTCCAAGTCTCTCGAACACGGATTTAGGCATAAGATTCACACCCGAACCCACATTGTACATAGCTTTCACCTTGAGCATACCATTAATTTGAATAGGAAGGTTAAAACTCCCCGGATCTTTAAGCTTTTGTGGTAACTCTCGCTCACTTCTTCTTGAAACTCTCAGATTCTCTCTTGGGATCTCTACACTCGCTTCTTTCTCAGGAATAACTTGCGTAAAAAAAACTTGTTGCGGTGTAAGTCCTTTCTTTGCAATTTTAAGCATTTGGGTGTTGATATTGTCAGGTGTATACGCCTCCACAAACGTTTTGAGTTCAGTGTCGTCCTTAGGATTTGTATCAGGAATAGTTGATGATACTGGTTGAACAATAGGTGGCGATTCCACCTTCTCTTTTTCTTTCTCTTCTTGCACAGCAGGTGCAACTTCATCTTCTTTCTCTTTTGAATTTAGCTCAGCTTGATAATCCATGACCGATCGTATTTCCTCTTGCATCTTCTTCAGAAGTTGTATGAACTCGGCTTTTTCTTGATCGTCCTCCACATAAACCTCAAAACGGTCAGATTCCAAGGGGTTAGACTTGGTTGGTTCTTCTTTGATACTCGGAACTTCCACGGAACTAACGGCAGCATGCGGTACTTCCTTTTGTCCTTCTTCAATTCCAAGGCAAATAGCCTTGCAAGCTTCGAACCCAACATTGTTTTCACCTCCTTCGATTGCCTTCACTTCCTTCTGTTCCATTAAATTTGTTAAAACTCTGTTTAACTGTTCTACTTGAGTACCTAAAATCTGAAGTGCGGCATCTTGTCCTCGGACTTTCTCTTCCTGAGCGCTCACATTCGTGGTCAAACGTTCCAGAGCTTTTAGTATTTGTTGATTATCCATAGATCCCTCTTGAGGATATTGAGGTAAAGCTTTCTGATCTAATGAATCGGTATAGGCATCTTGAACAGGTTGTTGAGGGGGAGCATGTCTATTTTGATATTGATTTTGATACTGACCTCTAGGTTGGAAAGAGTTGTTCTGAGGGCGCGGTTGATAATGACCAGGATTAGCGGCCCCTTGTGGATTTGAATACTGCATACCAGGATGATTTCGGTTACCCCATTGATAACCTCCTCGGTTGGATATGAAGTACACAGATTGTGGATTTGATTCGCACTCTTCCCATGTATGATTGCTAACCCCACATTGTTTACAACCTTGTGCTTCTTGTACTACGTTTGCTGCGGCTAAATTCTTTTGCATCTCTAACTTCAGCTCTTCGATTTGATTTTCTAACGCGGATATTTGAGCTGAGTCCGCAGTTTCTGCATCTAAACGAAGCGTTCCTCGGGTCTTTGCAATAGGAGCTCGCGTTGAAGGACAACTCCTTTCTTGTTCAATAATATTTTCCAAGACATCGGAAGCTTTATTATGATTCATGGACACAAAATTACCCTTTCCAATGTTATCCACCTTCTCTCTACCTTTATCATTAAGACCTTCATAGAATATAGCAAGTTGTAGAGCAGGCGTATAACCATGGAGAGGACATCTAGCTAATTTATGTTGAAACCTTGTCCATGACTCTCCTACTGTTTCTCCATCTTCTTGACAAAATCTTGCAAGCTCGATTTGATCTTTGAATCTCATACTCTTTGAATAAAAATGGTTAAAGAATGCGGCTTGAAGTTCTGTCCAAGAATTAATTGTTCCATGTGGTTGTCTTTCTAGCCATTCGCTAGCTCTACCGGTCAAGAAGAACGAAAACATATGACAATACAGTTGCTCGCGTGTAATGCCAGGAGTAATATAGGCATCACAAATCTGCATGAACTTCTGAATCGATCTTACCGGATCTTGAATTGATGTACCACTGTAGAGTCCAAAACTTTGAAATTGACTAAGCATACCCGGATCGGGTCTAAATTTGATATTCTGGATCTCTGGAGGATGGTAACCTATCGGTTGAACATGGAATGGTACATGAAGACCAGGGAGGTCTTGCTGTACTCGATTCTGTTGATTAACGTTATTCTGCCCATTACCTCCTCCTAATGGTAGTTGTACACCGTGTTGTCCTCCACCAGGTGGTGGTGGAGGTGGTGGACCTCTTGGATTTACTCCGAGGTCATCAAGTGGTGGGTCTCGGTGGGCTGCCATTACTCTTGTCAAGGATCTTTCCTCACGAACACGTTTGTTGTAAACTCTAAAACTCCTCTCGGGCTCCGGTAGCGGAGGCCAAGAATTAAATACTGTGAAACCTGAAAAAGACTAAAGCAAACCACAAGCGTAAATCCGGAAAAATAAAAACTAAAAACTGAAAAATAAAAAATAAAAATTAATCAAAAACTACTGCTCGAAAATAGATAACCCACACGCTAACGAGACACAAGTCCCCGGCAGTGGCGCCAAAAACTTGGTGTTGCCTAGGGTGTGATAAAATTAATACAAATAAAGGTCAATAAAACTACGCACTCTCACCCTAGACAGGCACAGTACTGCAAGTATTACAGGACGTATGCAAGTTTTAGTTAGTAAGTTGAGTTCGTTCTCAGGGACTTAAGTGTGTTATACGAACAGGTAACAATAACGAGTAAGTAATAATTAATTAACGACAGAAAATAAAAGAGAATTAAATTTCGAAATTCTAAATTAACTAAGAAAATAAAAGACAATAAAATAAATATGAAGAATATGAGATGAGAGATATAGCTTAGGTTTTGCTAGTATGCACTAATCCTTCTAATTCTTTCTAAAGATCTAGTTTATAAGGGAGAATATTAGCTCTTGTATACTTAGTCAGGATTCTAAATTCCCATACCTTAGACCTTGAGAGCGACTAAGGGGGCTACGGCACAACCAAGACGTGGTTTAAAATAGGGTTATCAAACGCTACTAAGGCCCTAAGCAAACACTTCAATCAATTGGTGATATGGTGATTAAAACAAACCCTAATGACTATCTAGTTAGAATCATGTTTTGTCAGAACTAATATCGACACTAGACATTATGTGGTATTTCAATAATTAGATACCCATCTAAGGTGATCATCTAACTACTATTAAGGTAATCCTATACTCGTGCACTAGTAAGGAAAACAGTCATTAAATCAAAACACATAAACAAATATAAGAGTAAGCAGCTAATATCAATTTAAAACATATAATTCCCAAAGAAACTTAGTCGAAGAATTAGAATTCATAGATTATACATGATGCAAAAACCAAGCTATGGGGAGTTTAGTTCATACCTGATGGAAATAAACTAAAAGAAATTACAAAAGACATCATCTTGCTCTCTACAATAAACTGGAAGAATAAAACCTTAAGAACTAATTACTATGAGGCAAGGATGTTTTTACAAGTGATATAAGGGTGTATTTATAGGTGTTTGGAAGACCTAATTCGTTTTCTTAAGGAAGAGATAAAGTATTGGACTCCTAGCCCAACTCAAATTCGTATGGAAATAAAGATAAATTCTGCTGAACTGTTTTGAGCATATCTTCTTCGTTATTGGTCGGTTTTTGCTCCATAATATACCAAAAGAATCCTCAGCGAATTATCTACGTCCCTATGAAAGGAAATTACCAAAATCGGCTTCCTTGTAGGAGTAATCACCACTTATTTAGGCGTGTGCTGCAGAATTTCAGATTTAGGCAGCTTTTCTTTTTCCATATTTTTAGCTTTTGTTTCCTTATCTCCAATTACCATGCTAATCTCTTTCCATATGTTGTAGTCTTTGACTTGGACTCTAATTAATCTCCATAATTATCTTTAAAGCTTCACACTAAATAAAAAATTAAATCCAATATGCTCTAAAAATATTATTTTACTAAATCAAGACTCGAAATAGGAAAGTGCACTATTTCTCAAGAAAATCGACATTCATGACTTCTAAATCACTAAAAATGATGTCTCGTCCTAATATAAATCTATCACAAATGAGGAGACATCAATACATGAGAGAAGTGAGAGGATATTTGAGCCAAGACGATGAGGTAAATGAGGGGGCTAACGGGGTGCGAGGCTTTATATATTATCATTTTGAAATAGTGGATGAACAATGTCATTTTGAACCGAGTTTGATCAATTTATTTTATGTAGCATCCAAACCGGGGGTAAATTACTCCGACTCAATTTTTGGTGGGCTGAAACACAAAGTATATGACACTAGACTTATATATATCAAACCTACCAACATAAGTGAAATGTATTCTAACCACTAAAATGACTATCATTTTTATGTCGGATAACTATCAATCTTTATTTTATGATTTTATGTTAAAGACATAAATGCTTTCCAAACACTTGATATATGTTTTTGATACAAAGGAGGTCCTAAGACAATGGAAGATAGAAACAAATATCAAAATATTTTTAGCCAAACCTAGCTATAAATCAAACTTGGTATTTTCTATCCACCTTTATTGTGTGTAATCTCCATATCTCGTCTGGTGGGTCGATGTACATAGAGTATACATGAACATGGTTTGTCCCCAAACGAGTGAGCCAACCAACTAGCTCACGTATTAGCTTCCCAATAAATATCCTTGATTACAAATGACATGTTTCTCCAGAGTGTTGTTTGCTTTTGGTTCACTATATTCACGGTTCCGATTAGTGTTCGTGATTGTATTATTAGCATTTGTAGGAATTTTTATTGGGATAGAAAGCCACCACAAGTTAAATACAGCAAAATTTGTGTTCCGAAAGAGAAGGGTGGTCTTGGGTTGAAAGAGTTAGGCGTGTGGAATAAAGCATTACTATTGAAGATTCCTTGGAAGATTGATACTTAAAAGGACTCTTTTTGGATCAAATGGATTCATGGGCAGTATTTTCATAATGTAAGCTTTTGGTAGTGAAATCCAAGGATGGTGGATTCTCCTCTCCTGAAGCATACTTGGGAGCTTAAAGAGGTGATTTGAGGGTAGATTGGTGTTTGATGGTAGAGAGTGAATCTTGGGTAGGTGGTTCTCCTTGGAAAATGAGCATCCTATAGTAATTTTTTATGCTTTATATAATAAACCTTATGACTTCTTTCCTCTGCGATGTTTTGTGAAGCCTTGGGCTAATATTACTTGGGATTCTTGTTTCACTCCTAAACATATCATTGTTGTTTAGAAGGCTTATGAGAGAGACTTAAAACAAAAGATCGTATGACTTCTTTGGAGTTGGATCTACTTTGTGTTTTATGTGGTGAAGACTTTGAGTCAAATAAGCACCTTCACTTTGATTGTGCTTATGCGAGAGATATTTGGGATGATTTAAAGAAATGGTTGGGGATTGATAAGGAGATGAATACTCTCTTGAGTGCTTTAAAGTGGCTTAAGAAACTCAAAACTTGAGAGAATTTGAGAAGAAATGTTTGGAGGATTGCTTTTGGAGCCACCGTGTATTACATATGGAGGGAAAGAAATTACCTTGCCATGTAAGGTGGTCCAATTTCTTGGGAAACATTTATCAAGGAGGTTAACTGGTGAACCTATTTCATATTATAGTCCTTGTTCCCCATTCCTTTTTGGACGATAGTGGGAGATTATCATTCATAGGTTGGATGTCTTTAAAAAAGTTACTTGAGATGATGGTCAAGAGGTTAGATTATCGAATAGGTTTAAGGTGTTGAATGAGAGTGAACCCAACAAGAAAGACGCTAACAGGCAAGATGGAAATTCCTCTTCCAATCTTGAAGGATTGACTGAAACAAATCGCACTAAAAAAATGGGTTGATCTCATTGCAAAGGTTTGTGAAGGTGGTAAGTTGAATAAAGTGTGAAGGGTGCGGGTCATAAGAAGATTCGAGTGGTCGTTGATAAAAATATGTGGGAATAGGAGGCGCATTCGGAGGAAAATGTTGGTAAAAAAACGTCGGAGAGGAGGAAGATAATAAGGAGACTAATGAGGAGGCCAATGAAGTGAATATGATGGATGGTTATTTCGACTCTCAAGAAGAGGCGGAAGAAGAGAACAAGGCTTTGAGCTTGATGAGGAAAATGTGGGAGATGATTTTGGTAAGTTTGGAGATGGTATCGATGTGTTTTTTGAGGTGGGTAGTATGAGAAGCAATGGTGTAAATCGTGAGAGACATGCTAAGGGTAGCTAACATTCCCACAAAATGGCCGGAAAATCAAAATAACCGTTTGTTCGAAATTGTCAAGGCATTAGATCCCCTTGACGATTTCTAACAGAAGAGGAATATTGGCTCGTTTTAGGCCTGGATTCGCAATTTTCTTAGTTTTTACGATTATGAGCTAATTTTAATTGGTACTTGAGAACGCGTAATGGGTTGAACCCCAATCTTTTCCATTCTATGTCTTTGAATTTGGGATTATTCTAATTTAAATCGAATTGGGTATTTACTATTTTTCCTTAATTTACACTTATTGACTATTATTGAAGTAATTAATCAATATTAGGATTTAGTACTTAGGCTATTCCAATTAGTGGCGATTGGATCACCTTGACGGGGGGTCTAGGTACGGTACTAGTTAACGAATGTAGGATAGAAATTATTTGACCTTGACAGGCTTAATTAATCCTACGGCCAATTGGGTAGTTAGGCTTTAATCATTCAAAGGTGGACTATATTCACCCTGACGGGGTTTGTAGCACCTGAGAAGAGCTCCTTAGTCCACCCTGACGGGGGTAAGGAGATAAATGAATCCTGACCAATATTAATTACCGAATTCGTCCCTTAAACAATACATGGAATGGTTAGATTTAGGTGATACCCTAGCGTTACTTGAGTACTACCTCTCATATCTTGCGTCCAACTATTTTTACTTGCGTCTAGCTTTATATTTGCATTAATTTAGTCTTTTCAATATTTGTCTTATTTATTAGAAAAACAAACAACCACTCTTAAAATAATTTACTTGCTTTCCGTGCAATTAATCACTATCTGATAAGCATTAGAGTCAACTAATCCGTCCCTGAACGAATCTGTTTATCACTATTATTACTTGGGACAACCGTACACTTGCGGTTGTGGTTCTCTTTTCTTATTGCATTTATTTTAGAACACACTAAGGACCACCAATACACTTATTACTTTAACTCCGAAAGAAGATATACATGATAATCTGGGGACTATAAACCTATATCTTGTGTTAATTTTTGATATAAAATTATTGCAAAAATGTTAGCCAATAGACTACAAAAATATATGGATACAATTGTGTCACAAATTCAATTAGCCTTGATAAAAGGAAGAGCAATTCAAGACAATATATTAGTGGCCCAAGAAATTTCTTTCTTCATGAGCCGGAAAGGGAAAAAACCAAAGCATATGAAAGCAATAAAAATCGACATGGCTAAGTGTTGGCTTATTGCCCCCATCGATTAGGTGTTTTAATGTGACAAATCCTCTATTGCTTAGTGTGCTAATTTCACTTTATTATCTTGCACTCTAATTCATCAAAAAGCACAATTGACATCATTTTGATCATTGCTTAACTATCTTATCCTTAGTAGCTAATTCTCTTACCATTACTTTTAACCTTATCTTATGTGTACATTGAGAATTAGCTTTCATGATCAACAACAAAGTTTCTTAAAATGATGTTTACAACAACTCTCGTGAAGAAAACTTTTCCATCCGAGCAACGATTCAAAATATCATAAATCTCCAAGTCAGTAGAAACCGGGTACCCGCATTTGGGAAAACCGGGAACCCGGTTTGGTGAAGCTCAAGTCAACATCAAGTTAATATAGCAGTTTTATAGCCGTTACAATTGAAAACCGGGTACCCGCATTTGGGAAACCGGGAACCCGGTTTGGAACAAAGTTCTCCATCAACTTTATATCCGTTGGGGACTTTCTTGTGCTATAAATATGAGCTCTTTGAAGGAGAAACTCACCTCTAACATTTCAACTATCATACATATCTTTCTCCTACAAAGTTAGAGGTCACAAGCTATCAAAGTTAATTATCCAAGCTTGATCAAGAGCTTAAACCAATAAGCTTCAAAGTTATCATCTACTCTAGAGGAGTTTACAAGCTTATAGTCATATCTACTCTTTAGGAGATTATCTAGCAAAGTAGTTTCACCCTTTAAACTCTTTGTATTTATCCTCTTAAGTCTAGTTCTTGTAATAGATAGATTAAGAGAGAATTTGAGTATCGGGAGTATACTCGGTGTCCTTGTGTTGTGATTACACAAGAGTTTCCTTCGTGGTTTCGAAGAGGTTGTCCTTGTGTTGCGATAGCACAAGTGTTTGTCCTTCGTGTTATCGAAGAGGTTGTAAGGGTTATTGTGTTCTCGACCCGGTTAAGAGAGACACGGGAGCTTAGTGAAAAGCTTGAAATCCTAAGGAGGCTTCCTTAGGTAGTGGATGTAGGGAAACCGAACCACTATAAATCATGTGTATCTTTCTATCCCTACTCTATTTACTTTCCGCTCATTATATGTTTGATTACTTGCTAGCATTAATATCGTAATAATATTCATCTAGTTAATCAACCAATTGCCATCTAGAGTAGTAAGGAAATAGAAACTCGTTTTACATGTTAAACTTATATATCGAACCTCTAGCTTATCCTATGCATGATCCCATAAGTGTTTGATATATTAGTTGTCTTAGAAGTTTCTTTCATAAACTTATATTTATCCAAAAGATTTTTAATTAGGCATTAATCTTATTAGTAATCCTATTCACCCCCCTCTAGGAGATAAATGAATCCTGACCAATATTAATTACCGAATCCGTCCCTTAAACAATACATGGAATGGTTAGATTTAGGTGATACCTAGCGTTACTTGAGTACTACCTCTCATATCTTGCGTCCAACTATTTTTACTTGCGTCTAGCTTTATATTTGCATTAATTTAGTCTTTTCAATATTTGTCTTATTTATTAGAAAAACAAACAACCACTCTTAAAATAATTTACTTGCTTTCCGTGCAATTAATCACTATCTGATAAGCATTAGAGTCAACTAATCCGTCCCTGAACGAATCTGTTTATCACTATTATTACTTGGGACAACCGTACACTTGCGGTTGTGGTTCTCTTTTCTTATTGCATTTATTTTAGAACACACTAAGGACCACCAATACACTTATTACTTTAACTCCGAAAGAAGATATACATGATAATCTGGGGACTATAAACCTATATCTTGTGTTAATTTTTGATATAAAATTATTGCAAAAATGTTAGCCAATAGACTACAAAAATATATGGATACAATTGTGTCACAAATTCAATTAGCCTTGATAAAAGGAAGAGCAATTCAAGACAATATATTAGTGGCCCAAGAAATTTCTTTCTTCATGAGCCGGAAAGGGAAAAAACCAAAGCATATGAAAGCAATAAAAATCGACATGGCTAAGGCCTATGATCAGGTAAGGTGGGATTTTATTTAATTATTTCAAAAAATAGTGTTTTGTGAAAAATAAATCAATTGTATTAGTAATTGCATCTCAACTGTGTCCTTTTAAATTAAAATGAATAGAGATATAATGAAAACAGTTTATCCAGGAAGAGGTAACGGATAAGGTGATCCTATCTTACCTTTTTATTACCATCATGACAGAGTCTCTTATTAGTTTGATTAATAACTATGTTCATGATAATTTTATCAAATGCATTCAAATTACGAGAAATTGCCCTAGCAGCTCACATCTTTTATTTGCAGATTATTCCCTTTTCTTCTTATCTATTGATGATATTGATATCCAAGGTTTTAGGAAATGTCTAAAAATTTATTATGAAGGATCAGGACAAAGTTTATTTTGATTAGTTAGTGGTCAATTTAGTAAAGAGACTCCATAAGAGATAAGAGAGAGGGCAACAACAGAAAATTTATATTAAAGAAACAAATGACTTGGGTAATTACCTAGGCATCCCTTTGTGCCACAAAAGATAAAAAAAAGAATCATCGGAATGGATATTAAAAATAAAAATTCAAAAAAGCTGAAGGATAGAAAGCTAGATTATTATAGGAAGGAGGGAAATAAGTCATTATTAAAGCTATTTTACAAGTTTTTCCTTATTATACTATGTATATCTTCTCTTACCCAATTACTTTTTGTAAGAAATTAATAACTGCTATTTCTAATTTTTGGTGGAACTTTGAAGAACGTAATAAAATACACTGGATGACCTGGGAGAAGTTAGCAGTTGGGAAACTTCTCGGAGGAATTTGCTTCAAAGATCTCAAGAAAATTAATACTGCTCTATTGGTGACACAAGCTTAGAGAATTATGTCTAACCCTGAATTATTAGCAACAAAAATGTTAAAAGGTATTTACTATCCTAAAAAAGATTTTCTTAATGCTAAACTAAGACATAGTAGAACTTGGAGCTGAGCAAGTATTTAAAGATTTTATTAAGAAATATGGTATTTGTCAGATAGGAAGTGGGGAACTCATTAATATATGGGAGGACAAGTGGATTAAAACCGATTGGAAATTAGAAAGCCTAATAATTCTAATATTACTAAAGTAACCCAATTATGAACATGACAAAAAATGAATGGGATCTAGAAATCATTGATAATAGTTTTCCTAAACCTATTTCTTATTGCATATATAGAGTTTTTTTTATTATATACAAATCAAGAGGATAAATTCATCTGGCCTTTTGTTAATAATGGACAGTACTCAACAAAAACAGATTATAGAATTTTGACTGATGAACAAATATTACATCAACCACAATCATCTATCAATAATGAAAGCTTAAGTTCTAAACTTTGGACGATCATTTGGGGCTCTAATACCCTGAAAAAAATCAAGATATTTATTGGAAGGCATGCAGTAAGGCTTTCCCCATAAAAAATAATCTTTACAAAAGGAAATGTGCTAATTGAAAAATTGTATTTAGTGTGTGAATTATATAGATACTGTAGAACACTTCTTTTTTTTTTCTTTTCTTTTTTTCCGATGTATGGGTGTCCGGGCCAGCTTACGCGCACCACGACTAATCCCATAGGAAATATACACGCCTCCTCATGCATACTCCCACTTAATCAGAACTAGGTTACCCATGTTCAGGGAGGAGACTCGAACCATGCACCCCTTGCTTACCCCCTTTAAGGGATCAAGAAATAACACGGCTGAGGGGAATCGAACCCTGTACCTCCTAGTTGAGAGACAGAGTCCTGTACCCTCTTCTTGATTGTATGATTAGTAAAGAGATTTGGGAAAAATCCTCACTACAAATTAAAGTTGACATTAAAAACGATAGTAGCATTGGATATTGGATATTAGAAGTTGGTAAGCCTTTTATAAAGGTGGTTGGGAAAAAAAGTTTGTACTTGATTATTTACATATCAATATATGGAATATATGGAAGGCAAAAATAAATTCTATACATGAAGAAGACCCGAGATGGGGATAAAATTATTTATTCCACCAATAATCTGATGACTGGACTAAATGGTCCAGAATGTAGAAGGGTTAAGTTCAATCTAACAAGTAATAATCAGAATCTTTCCAATCATGAGAATGAACGGCAATACTTTGAGACATAAATCATTTTCCTTTGTGACATATCCTTCAATGAATCATATGAGAAGACATGAATAGGAATTTTACAATTTCACAATAAGAATGACAATAGAATTTGTCAAAAAGAATCTATATTGATATTCTTGAAGGAGAGGTCATTGCAGTTTTTAAAGCAACGGAAAAAAAATGTAAAGACTTTCTAGGCGAGAGCAAGACTATTTGCTCAGGTAACCTTGATCTCATCCAAGGTATTAGGCAGGTGTCAGACGCAAGTTGGAAGATCCAGCCGCACATTCGGAGAATCAACCAGATGGTGATAGAGTTTGGAACAATCGTTGGTTTATTCCTAGAAAGTTGAATGGTCAAGCAAAAAAACTTGCTAAAGAAGCTAGATACAGAGGCATTGAACATTGACAGGATTATGACCTCGATTCGGTCAATGCGGATTTCAACAAACTAGGGATTGAATAATTTCTTAAGTTGGAACATGTCTTTTTTGCTTTTATCTTTTGTAATTTCTTTACATGTCAAAAAAAAATCCTAAACCAACTCCATCATACTCTGCCTGCCTTCCGATCCACTACATAATTTACAAAATTCTTCTAATAGTTGATGCACACAAGAGTAGAAAGAATCCGAGCAAACTGCGGTCCAAATGAATTCTGACGATAAATCAAGCGATGTTAGCCAGTTAAGTCAAAACCCCCAATAACCCGCCCCCGTAGAGTCCACATAATCTTTACCCACCTAAAAGGTCTAGATTATTAGCTTTATCTCGTTTCTACCTTACCTTTAACGTGGAAAATAGATTCAATATTATAAATATCTCAATTAACGAATTCCTGCAATATTACAAATCTAATCAATCTTTAATTTAGAGTGCAATATAAAGGAAAGTTTGTTAAATCATTTTTCAAACGACAAAACATACAAACTCACTCAATCACCAATGATTTATGCTTTTTAATCCAACTCAAAACTTTTACGTGTGTATTAGAGCATAAAAAACATTGCAGGGTGCACAACCCACTGTATTATACATACACACCATCACATTTAGCCTATTAACCCATTCAAAACTGCTACGCAACATATTTCAGTACTTTTAACCCACTATTATTAACTAACACACTATTAATTTTACCCTCACAACTCATTAGATACAGACATATAATTTCATAATATTTTTGCATGTATAAAATTGCGAAGTTTATAACCCAATAATATATACATAAACACACCATTACCTATACCTTAGTAACCTATTTAGTTTTGTCCATCAAATCGTTCAAATCATGGCAACCCATTTGTTTTAATCAAATATTCTTCTGTGAATTTGCCATTGTTGTTCTTTTTGCTTGAAAGATAAGGGTGAATGATAGATAGGATATTGGAGACCATATTTCTTCTCTAAAGAGTATGGTCCAGGAATTTCTTCTTATTAGAGACCTCTGTTTTGACAATTGTCTTTTCTACCCTTACTAACACTAAAAGACAAAATAAATGTGATGTCACTGTTCCTCTCTCTCCACTACCCACCTATCTCCGACCACCGACCACCGACCTCCGACCTCCGACCACCGACCTCCGACTTCCGACCACCGACACCGACCACCGGCCACCGGAAAAACATAGAGTAGCGGAAAAATTTGATGAGTATCGGAAAAATTTGATGAGTATCGGAATAAATAATGGAGTACTCTATAATTTTTTATGAGTACTCCGATAATTTTGATGAGTAATCTGATAATTTTGATGAGTATTTTGTAAATTTGATGAGTACTACGTAAATTCGATGAATACTCTTTAAAAAGTATTAAAAAAGCAAAGAGTAGATAGCAAAATAACAATTAACTTTTTATACAAATTCAAATCAGCCACAAATAAATAAAGTACCTACATAATCTAACTAATTAGTTGACCAGATATGGTCAACAGTCAACTCATCTACCTAGTACACGTTTACACATTAAAAAAAAACCATCGCCGGAGCTCGACGAAACCAGCACCAGCGAAAAAGGAAATCAAAACCAGCGAAAAAAAGCCCATCGCCGGAGCTCGACGAGAGCCACCACCATCTTGAAACCTCCGACGAACACTGCCATGGCCACGAACACCACCGCGAACAAGCTGATTCACTGCTTCACTGGATCTCGAACAAGCTGGATCTCGTACAAGCTGGATCTCGAACATGCTGCTTCACTGCTTCGCCGCGATCTGCTTCACAGCAGCGACGGCTGGAGTTCATACCAGCGACACTGCTCATTCACTCTGGCGAAGCTGCTTCCATGGCTTCTCATTCACTCCCGAGAAGGCAGCAGCAAAAGAGCTTCCATGGCTTCTCATTCAATCCGCGAGAAGGCAGCATCAAAAGAGGGAGAAGAAGAAGTGTAGCAGTTTCCATGGCTGCTTGTTGGAGAAGAAGAAGCTGGAGAATGGGGGTGGTGGTGCTCGGCTGTTTTGAAGAGAGAGAACAAATAGGAGATAGGTTAGAGTAACAAAAAATGTACGGGAATGAAATGGTTTTTAGGGTTCAGACAAATAAAATAATTAGTATATATAGGAATAAAAAAACAAAAGAGGGTATAATTGTAAATGGGATTTTTGTCTATAGTGTTAAATCTTATTGCAGGTCTTTAGTAAGAAGAGTAGGGGTGAGCACGGTTCGGTTCCGCTCGGTTTTTTGCCGTAACCGAAACCGAAACCGAATCATTCGGTTTTTAAAGGGGTCGGGACCGAACCGAACGGTTTTCATCGGTTCGGTTTCATCGGTTTTCGGTTCACTATATGTTCGGTTCGGTTTTTTTCGGTTTTGGTATATGTTTTATTCGATAGTTGGATATATTTTATTTGAGACATTTTATTTTCTAGAAAATCCATATATGAAGTGTTTGATTTTTATGTTATCGATTCATGTAAGAAATTGTATTTTTGGAACTCAAATATTATATAAGTCGTAAACGAATAAATAACAAAGGAATATTTATAAAATTTAATGTTTATGTTTTACCTTCAACAAATATTAATAAACGAAGGATTTTTTAAAATATATCGACTCATAACTTATTTAAAAATATGTTGCATATTATAACATTTTTAGGGGCGATTCATGTCATATATGAACATTTTTGTTTTCAAAAATTACTCAATTTTCTATCCCATTGTCATAATCTTTTAAAGAATATAAATTAAATCCAAGAATTTTTTAGTTTTTATATATTTTTTGGTTCGGTTATTCGGTTCAATTTAGCGTAGAAAAATCGTACCGAACCGAACTTTTCGGTTTTTTAAAAAGCTTATACCGAACCGAACGGTTTTGTCGGTTTTTAAATTTTTCTGTTCGGTTTTTTCGGTTTTTTCGGTTTTTTGGTTCGGTTCGGTTTTTCGGTTTTGTTTTGCTCACCCTAAAGAAGAGCAAAAAATAGAGGTTTGAATTGGAAAATGGGGTGTGTGTTCAAGACCCTAAATGGCATTTTCTCGAAAGATAATCTTCCTTTTGTAAAGTTTGCTATGCCTAACGTAAGATTATTGTGTTGCAGAGTGAACATAAGGATTTTATGTGATTCAATATCTTTGGAATAGAAAAAAAAGACTATATTTACATGTAATTCGGGTAAAACGGTTACAAGGTTTGATTTTTTTTAATGGCACGTCAGTTATATATCAGCGAAATTAATGGAATGCTTTAATTGACATATCAGACCATTAGAATGTATTGTACTCAATAAGTAAACATTAATGGATCAATAACTAAATAGGTTAATGACCCTAAAATCAAATGAACGTACATTTCAAAAAACATAAATGACTTCTAGATAACTGATTTATGAGATAAAAAATAATCTTGTAGGAAAACAAATCAACTAACACCAAAGTGATAAAAATGCACGGTAAAATCTAGGGCTGAGCATAATTTTAACAAAATCGAAAACCGACCCGAGTTTTAGTTAAACCGAACTAAAAACAAGGGTAATTTTACCTTGGCCAACTTTACCCTTCGGGTTACCTATTAATTTTACGGGTCCAACTATTTTACCCATAAATTACCCAAACCATTGGGTTGGGTAAATCCAAACCGAAAAACCGTAAATTAATGATTTCAATTAATAATGTTTACATTTAAGGTGAAAAACATTTAAAAAAAACTCTAACATAGTCTATAATTAACAAACTATTTAGACTCTCGAATTATCAAAAGTTTGTTTTGTAAAGTTATTCTTTTGAAATAGTTGCAATTCGAGTTTGATTTTTAGTGATAGCAATTTTATGTTACAAAAATGTTTGACCATAGTTGACCCCGAGGGTAAACCGAAGGTACCCGAAGGGTAACCCGAATTAACCCGAGGGTATACTTTTTTTTACCCTACCCTTGGGTTACCTAATCAATTCCTTAAACCGAAATATATTACCTTCGGTTTACCCTAGTCTCAAAACCGGGTAAAACCGACCCATGCTCTCCCCTAGTAAAATCATACTTGCAGCTACCATACGTATATTTTTTTTTTCTTTTTTTGGTCAAAGACTTAAAATACATAAATTAACAGCAAACACAGAACCACCAAAGTGAAGTTCCCGAACAGGAAAGTTTCATCTTGAAGTTCCAAAATAATGGACAAGTTAGGGGTCAACTATTGGGTGAGGTGTGTCGATATCTAATTGGTTGTGCTGAGGACAGCAGCAATATTATCATAATAGTGCTGGAATAATGTTGACTAAAAATCGTGATGGAATAACGATAAGCTCTAGTGCCACTAACTTCTGGTTTTGTCAATTTGGAGAATCTATTCATTCTTTCAACTAGATCATTTTTTATTTAAAAATAAAATAAAACTAACCACCGTCTATTTTGGATAATATATGTTGCAATATTTCAAAAAGAAAGAAATAATATATGTTGCAATATACTAATAAAAAATAAAATGTTAAATAACTATTTGACAGAATACACCATCATTTTTGGACTATAATAATGATCAACTCAAATCAATTTCGCATGATAATCAAAATTAATTGTTTTATATGATATCATGATATTAGCTAACAACTTTGAAATTTGACAATTATATATTGATATACTTTTGTAATCAATAATCTATGGTAATCTATAATCTAACAAAATATTAATATGAACTGAGATAATACAAGATCTTTTGAGTTTACATAAAAAATTTAAGGTATTATACATATTTCATATATTTTTTTATGGATGATCTTATTTTTTTTTGCAGAAGCAACTTCATCTGATTTTGATCTTTTAAGGATACGCTGGAGACATTTTGTCGAGACGCGGGTCAAACAATTAGTAAGGAAAAGTCGATTATCTATTTTTCGAAGAATATTGGTGAAGAAGTGACACTGAGCATCACAGAAAGGAGTGGTTATAATTGTAGCGAGGGCCTAGGCAAGTACCTTGGCATTCCCATCCTTTCGGGAAGAAGGTCGAGAAGTTTCTAGGGAGAATTATTAACAGAATGAGTGGTAAGCTCACTAAATGGAAGGGTAACTCACTATCACTTGCAGGGCGTATAACCTTGGTGAAATCTGTTCTTAGCGCCTCACCCATATATATCATGCAAGTGGAAAAGTTCTCATATTATGTGTGCCATGAGATAGACAAAATTAGGAGGGATTTAATCCGGGGTAATACAGTAGAGAAAAAACATATACATTGGGTTGCGTGGAAGGATATGTATAGACCTACAAGTGTGGGAGGGCTTGGATTTCGGTTGGTTGAATACTTGAATAAGGCACTTTTGGGTAAATTGTGTTGGAGGGTGGTTCATGATGAGTCATTGTTGTGGCCCAGTGTTATGAGACAACAATATTTTAAATCGAATCTGCTTAAATACACACCTAAACCAAATGATTCGAGAATGTGTCGAGCCATTGCAGAAGGAATTGTTGTAGTTAGACGGGGATCCCAGTGGCTAGTACATAATGGTAAAAGTGTTTCTTTTTGGTTGGATGTGTGGATAAGGGATTCTCCATTGATAGAGCATGTTATTGGACTAATCGATAGAGAATTAAGTATCATGAAAGTCGAGGATTACATATTGATAAATGGATCGTGGGATTGGGATAACTTTCAACATCTTCTCCTTCCCTCTACAGATCTTGAATTTGCATAAACTAGAGTGGAGAGAGGATCTTTGGTTAAAGACAAGCTATCTTGGACCTATGAGGTGAGCGACGAATATACGGCTGAATCGGCTGGATGGAATTACGATGCTAGCAAGGTGATTGTAGATGTCAATTGGGATAAATAATGGAAAATAAAATGCACCCAATAAACAATATTTCTACTTTGGTGGGAATTTCAAGAGAGAATATCGACTTGAGTTCATTTGTGTAGGTGAGGCATACAAGTGTCTTGGCTTTGTCCTTGTTGCGGTGGGGGAAAATGCTCTACACCTTTTTTGAGAGTGTGTGAAGGTCAAAGGAGCGTGGGAATCGATTATCGTTCTAGATATTGTAACTTGGTGGTTGAAAGGCTTGACTCCCATAGGCTTGACCACCAGATATAAATGTTAAAGTGTCGCTTGATAATTATTGTCTTGGGGTGAGGTTGGTACAAATTATATCTAAAAATTTCCTTGATTTCCTATGGAATAACCAGAGGTTTCTATCACGACATTCACCTCAAAATTTCTGCCTTGGATGCTTTCTTTAACAATCATAGTAAGTTGCTTCAATTGATCTTCTAACCTGGAAAACTTAGCATCCACAACAATATTACCATTTATTTATGACGTACCTCTCATGGTATTAACAATTGGAGCTCGCGATTATGGCCAACTCCTCTCAATTTCTACTATCTTCACCTTACCAATAGATGCTTAATTCAGATCCATGGATACAAAATCACCACCACCAAGATTATCTACTCTCAACCTTCAATTCACGTCAAACCCTTTGTAAAACATAGATAGCTATAACTCGGGCATGTACCCATGTAATGGACACTTTGCCAACTTCTCTTGGAATCTTGTCCAGGCTTTATTAACACTCTTACTGGCTTCTTATAAGAAATTTGCAAACTCCATTTGATCCCTCAATCGCATATACCCATAGGATAAATCGATCAAGGAATCTCGCTTGAAACTCGTCCCAACTTGATATTAGCTTGGGAGGTTGACTATTTAACCAATCGCTTGCACTTTCGGTCATGAAGAATTGAAACATAAATAATACATTTGATCTCGAGTGACACCTTCAGCAATGTAGGTGTCACATATCTGCATGGCCTAATGAAGAAAAAGATGGACCGGATCTTGGTGCACGAATCCACTCTATCCCGTAGCTCGAGAATTGACTAAGCATGCCCTGATCGGGCTTGACTCTAACGGCTTGAATAGATGGAGGGTTAATTCCTATGGGTTGCACTCAAAATGGGCCAGGAAGGCCTTGTTCTTTCGATTGTTTGTTTGGATTAGCCATCTAAGAATCTGAAAAACAAACAAAAAACAAAAAGAAAAGTGTAAGACGGAACAACTAAAACTACTACATAAAGAAAAAACTCAAAACTAACAATGTAGTCCTTGGCAGCGGCGCCAAAAACTTGTCGTTTCCCAAGTCGAGATAAAATAATGCATGTAAGATTCACATCTCAAGAGAGTCGGACTTTCCACAAGTGTACAGATCATTGACAAGTAATGAAGATACGTAAGTAGAGTATGCATAGGGACTACGAAAGCTAATAGTTGAATAGTGTTTTTAAAGAGTGTATTGAAATGAGTTGTTCGTTTAAATACGCAAGAGACAAAACAAATATTTATTTGGTTTTCGATTTATAAAGTAAAATGGAAATAAGATAATTAACTAGATAATAATGACTTAAACTAGAGACAGCTAAATAAACGAAGGAGAAAAGGATGAGAATAGCTCGAGAACTCGCACGTAATTCCCACTAGTATCTATTTTCGTTTTATTGCTAAAGGGTGAATTGGTAAATATGCAATAGCCGAGATTTTGAATTCCTCCTAACTCCCGTCAGGGTAGCTTAGGAGGCTACTTCAATTCTACTAGGGGACTTGGGTAAAAGGACCCTACAAAATGATCAGTGAATAAATTAATAACCTTATTGATTATAAAGCTAGGCTAGTCCGTCAGAATTACTACCGCACATTAGACGATTATGTATCGTTTTAAGTAATTGAACCCCCCGTTAAGGTGGTTGTACTAATTACTAAGGGAAGCCCTATACTTGGCCAGAGAAAGGGCTGGAATATATGACAACTACATAATGTAAAGCAATTAAAATAACAATTTAAATTAAAGATGTAATTACCAATACAATAAAAGCATAAAATAAAAACTAGGGTTCGTACATTATTTCTGTTCTAAAGTTATGATTAAACTAGTGCATAAGGAAATAAAAACTAAAAGCTAATAATATAATATTCATGTTCAGAATGAAAAACATAATAAAATAATTGCCGAAGAATGATGGAAGAACGAAGTGAAATGGCATGAATTGCTTCCCAAGTTTCCCCAGAATTTTTATCAATCTCGTGTAATAATTCGAACAATCAACTTTCCAAATCTGGGCGACATATCTTTTCACTTTTTATAAGTGGTAGAATCTTCCTTTTCGCCATGACTAAGGGGTGATCTTGTTTTCTTCACTTCTAATCATCATCTCGAAGTATCTTAGTATCCAAGTAACTAAGAAGTGCATACTTAACACACAAATTATGCATAAAAGCTCTAAAAATAACATAAACACCGAAACTAGACAAGAAAGTGTAAAACATTAAATAATAGAAAAAAAAAATCCCTCAACTAAATCCTAAATACCCTAAAATGATGTCTCACGACTAGATTAATCTATCAAATAAACGGAGACATCTAGTTGTAATGGATAATTTGGAATGACTCGCTCATTGATGGTAAACGGTACCTAGCTCCAATGGTGAGTATGGAGTGTATGGTATGCGGGAGGTGGGGGTGGGAAAGAGATTCGATGAAATCATCCCAGAAAACTTTTAAATTTTAACAGTGTTATTCTAAAAATATGATTTTTACAATTTTTCATTTTTTTAATGAAAACCATTTAATTTTGTTTGAAACAAAAAAAACCACTTCACATCCTCCTTAACGGGTATAAGTGAGAGTTTTAAGGTTTGAATCTCTCCCTAAACATAGGTAACCTAGTTTTGATTTGCTTGAGAATATACATAGGGAAATATGTATATTACCGTGAGATTAGTCGTGTTGTGCGTAAAGTGGCATGTATCACACACGTAAAAAAAGAAACACTTTTGCATCAGTACTGGTAACGGATAGCAAAAGATATTTACCCTAAAAATTCATTTCGGATTTCCCTTATATAATAATAATGTATTTTGTTTGAAGATTCCATGTTTGCACCATGAGGTCCTTTTTCTTTATTGTATTTGTCAGTTTGACCAAACTTTATATAACATAAACATATGACAATAAGCTAACCAACAAAATCTGAGTGAGTGAATATTGTCTGACCAAAAAAAAAAGTGAGTAAATATTTTCCTTTTAATAATGTAAGCAACTTGTTTGGTATTCTACTTGATCAAAAGAGACAGAATATTTTTTAACAACAATATGGCAATAGATCAAGAATTGTGATTTCTCAACCTCCATATCACAGGTATTATATTTTTAGGATCAGAAAGAAGAGATAAATTCGACTTTCGGAGTACTACTTTTATACCTGCTACTTGTTTCACAGGTAACATCACTGTATTTCAATTGTGTTTAAATTGTTTTCTGCCACCATTATGGAGGGTTATTGATTGTGTAGTTTCTGATATTTGGCATAGACAAACTCTTTGATACAATAAAAGAAATAAAATAGAAGTATTTCTTTTGTCCTAAGAAATAGAAGTATTCAATTGTCACAATAAGGGTAGTTAGTTAATTGTACTATAGGTCTCTATATTAGGATAAAATTATGCTATATCTTTATATTATTTTCTTGAATTAATTATATCGAGTTTGAATTTTGTTGAGGGCAAGAGGGTTTCCGGGGGCAACACTCTAACTTTTGTTATAAGTTAATTGCCCTATAGGCTCTCATATTATGCTAAAATTGCTATATATGTCTCTAAATGAACTTTTTTTGAGCTAAATGCACTATAATATCTTATATTATTTTTTTGAGCTAATTGTATTATAAGTTTTCTTTGTAATTTTTGTGAGTTAATTGCATTATATGTCCTTAAATTAATTCTGAATTTTTGTTGGGCCAGGAAGGAGATTCATTATAAGGGCAACAACCTGGTTTTTATTTTAAGTTAATTAGTCTATAGGTCCTTATTATGCCAAACTCGTACTATATAACCCTAATTTAATTTTCTTAAGTTAATTACGAAATAGATCCTTATATTAATTTTTGTGAGTTAATTATACACAAATCTCTATTTAATTTCTTGAGTTAATTGCACTATAATTTTAATAACTAATAGTAAAAACATTCACAATAAGGATATTTATTTCAACACAATCTCACAATTGCTAAAGCTATCTAAAGGATCATAAGATATATACTACAGATATTTTTATTGGGTAAAAAAAGAGCAAAGTGGCTCTACCGCCACTTCATGTCACCTAGATTTTGAAATATTAGTAAAGAATATTAGTTTTTCTTTAATAGTTTCATGTTAGTGAGAGAGTACGTGACTAAATGTGAATTAGTTTTTAATTATTCTTTTTCTCGTTAATTGCAGTGTTTGTACGACACTAGTTCAAGAGATATAATCCAAGATAACCATATGGACCCTGCTCTAAACGTGTTCTTCACAATAAATAATCTTAATCTCGGATAAAAAATGCCAATATATTTCCCCGTAAAAGATCCCTCTTCACCGCCCCATCTACTATCTAAACAAGAATCGGATTCCATTCCATTCACATTGACAAAACTACCCTCGCTTCTCGAATTCTTCTCGTTCCCCAAGGGCTCGAGTCAAGCGTTAGCCATGGAAAACACACTCAAACATTGTGAACATAAGCCCTAAAAAGTGAAACTAAATTTTCGCTACCTCACTTGAATCCATGCTATATTCAGCTCAGGACATTTTCGGATTAAACACAAAGTTGAAGGTCTTAACAACAAATTATGTTACAAACCCTACAACTCCTTTGCAAAATTATACTATTTTGGAAAGGGTTAAAGAGATTTTTGCCCCAAGGATCGTGGGGTGTCACGGTTTGCCTTATCCTTATACAGTTTATTATTGTCATAGTCAAGAAAGTGATCATAAGTTGTTTAGGGTCTCTTTAGTTGGTGAAGATGGAGGAAGTGTTGAAACTATTGGAATGTGTTATCTTGATACTTCACAATGGGACCCGAATCATTTAAGCTTTTCGAGTTTTGAGAACTAAGCCAGGGATTTCTCCGGTGTGTCATTTCTTTCCGGCAAATAATTTGGTATGGATTGATTCATCTTCCATCGTGGAGTAAAAGTAACCATTGGATTATTGCCTACAAGTGAGTTTAAGAATATGCTCTTGGACGGGTGGCTGTTTACTCGGGTCGATTATGAGAGAAATGTTAGTATAAAAATTTAATTAGGTCTCATGTAATCTATTATATGTATGGTATTTGAAAATTACCTATTATTTGATTTGGTATGAAGTGCTTATATATGCTTTATATTCTAGTTGTGCACTTGTGCTTAATTGTCCAGAATTCTAAGCCTGAATATGACATTTCAATAATTGAATTACAATGTATACCACAATTCAATTTTGACTTCAAATTATTTCTTCCCTTCATAAGTAATACTCTTACTCTGTGTCGATGAATACACAACACTTTAGTGGAGCAAATTTTTCCGAGTAATGCTGGGTATCACCCAAAAAGTGATCACCCAAATATCACCTTCCTAGGTGGTCCAATTAAACTGTTTCATATAAGAGAGAGAAAAAAAGTAATCAGGAAAGAGAAACAGTTTAATTGGACCACCTAGGAAGGTGATATTTGGGTGATCACTTTTTGGGTGATACCCAGCATTACTCTTTCCCCGTTTTGTTTGTTGACATTTTTGCCGAAAAAATCGAGATATAATAGATATTTTTTCAATGTAGAAGACCATTATCAAAGCCCAACTTGAGATTTGCATTAAGATCCAATTTTACATCTAGACCTTTCGACCCAATTAAAAAAATTTCATAATTATATTGAGAGGTCATTGTTCATATTACCATCCTAAGATGAAGCCCACTTTTAAGCCCAACAATATTTCCTTAATAACCCATTTCATACTCGACCCAACGATCCATCCCAATCGGTTGGAAAAAAGTATCCTCACTTTCCCCTTCACTCTTCTCTACCCGAAATCTTCTCTCTCTTCAACAAAGAAGGCAATGGTGACGTCAGCTTTTGCAGCTCCTCTGAATTTATCAATTAATTATCGGCCAAAAAATTTATACTCTACTCGGTAATTACACATTCTTTTATCACTCGCTGTTATAGTTATAATAATTACTATATATTTGTTTTAATAAAAATTGTTTACTTGAGTGTAGATATCAAATTAAACCTATAGTAGCAGCGCTTTCAGTTCCGAATGGTGATTCATCTGCAATTGGTATGTTTACATGTTTGTCTGAGTGTAATTGTATATCTAATACATATTCTCTAATGTTTTGTTTACCATTCGAGTAATTGAGCTTCGATATTGTTTTAGCAATTCTTGTTTACGTTTAAATGATATAAAATATTTTAGTTAAATTATTCATTAGAGCTTCAAATATAGCTTGAAATTGAGTTTTATACTGTAATTTGTAGGTTTTTAGTAGTTTTAAGTATAGTGTTTACATAATTAAGTAGAGCTTCTGGTTATTGTAGCTAGGAATTCCTATATTTGTAATTATTGTTTGTGGATTAGAATATAACATATTGAAATATTTTAACAGGATTATCTAGTAAATTGCCAGGATTATCGTTGAAACTTGACCAGAATGATATGAGTGTTCTTGCTGCTCCAAGGTTTAGCTCTCTTTTCCTTAAACATGAATTATATAATCTGTATTGTATATAAATCTTTAGATAAAACAGGAAATATTTGTTAACTAGTGTTAATTAATCGAGAGCTCGTGTTATTTGAGTTGTGAAGGGAGAATGGAATTACATAATGCCTCTGTTTAAATTAGCAAATATTTGCAACAGGAGGTCCGTGTGTTTACGAAATAGCTGAAAAATGTTTTTGTGTTATAACAAACACGGGTATATTTGAGTATTTCGCATAACACAAGGACCACTGGTGCAATTTGTTGATAGTTAGTTATGTAGAATAATATGTTGTTAAACTATCTAATTCACAGCAGTTACGGTCCAATAGAAGCCAAGAAGGGAAATCCACCTGTCATGCCTGCTGTGATGACACCTGGCGGACCTTTGGATCTTTCCACTGTATTATTCAGAAATCGTATCATCTTCGTTGGTCAGCCAATTAACTCACAGGTAGCTCAGCGAGTTATATCACAGCTTGTAACTCTAGCTACAATAGACGAAGATGCTGATATCCTGGTATATTCCATTTTTGCCCCTCTCATGATTGTTTGCAAATTGCAACTTATACTGAACCAATTTCTTTGCAAAAAAATATAGATGTACTTGAACTGTCCAGGTGGGAGCACTTACTCGGTGTTGGCGATTTACGATTGCATGTCTTGGGTAAGATTGCAATTATTTGCATAATATAGGGACCTATAGTGCAATAATTGATTTGTTTTTTTTATTTGTGTAGATAAAACCGAAGGTTGGTACAGTATGTTTTGGAGTAGCTGCAAGTCAAGGTGCACTTCTTCTTGCCGGTGGAGAGAAGGGTATGCGTTATGCAATGCCCAATTCTCGGATTATGATTCATCAACCACAAAGTGGATGTGCGGTATGTTTTTAGAACTATTAGTCCTTCATTTTTAGGGTATATATATTGTTTTACTCTTTTGTTTCAAAGTGGATAGTTCACGTCCAAAAATATGACAATTCGTGTCCCTTGAGGTTGTCAAAAGTGTCACCGTTCAGAAATTAACTAAGGACGAAAAAAGTTTAAAGGATTAATGGTGACACTTTTGATAAACATAAGGGACCGAGTATTTACCCTAAATTAAAAATGAGAAAGATCAGTTTTGTGAGAGTCATGATAATATTATTTATTTTGTAGGGTCATGTGGAGGATGTGAGACGCCAAGTGAATGAAGCAGTTCAGTCACGCCATGTAAGCTTCTCTATTGTAAAATAGAAATCTTTTTCTTTTTTTTAATAAACAAGCTTCATGGTGATTTTTTAAATTTTTTTTAACAGAAAATCGATAAAATGTATTCTGCCTTTACTGGGCAATCTCTTGAGAAGGTGCAACAATACACTGAACGTGATCGTTTCTTGTCTGTCTCTGAGGTAAGGACCTATATTGCAATTAACAGAATTGGCTGATTGATGATGATATGTGTGAATGGTTGTGTATTACAGGCTATGGAGTTTGGTCTAATTGATGGAATGCTTGAAACTGAATACTAAATTGTTGTATTTAACAAGCTTGCTTTTCTGGATTGTTTGGAATATCAAATTGTAATTTAGCATATAGGTGCATTGATTAGTTATTTAAATATACTTTGGCCATTCACGTGCTTTACTTCACTTCTAGTACATGACATGGCAGTTATCTCATTTAAAGATATATTAATTTTGTTATTTGGGGTATCCATAAACAGGCTTAACATAATAATTGCTTATGTAGTTGAATTGGGTGTTAGCAAGCTATTTTGAAGATCCAATTTCATATTTAGTTGTTAAATTAGGATCTTTTCAAACAATACAACATGAATGGATCCTCAGAAACTATTTAAAAGAAGCTATTTTTTTCAATAAATTTATTGCTCAACAAAGTAAGACAACACACAAATAAAGTGGAAAGCTTGATGCTGTAAAAGCTTCATATCATCTTAGACACTCTTGCATATCTTTGTACGTGAAATATTACATACACTCGTTATGATGGTGAATTAAGTACCTGAAAAAAGATAAATAAAAAATTAAGAAAAAGATGGGAAAATCCTTTAGTTTTCATGTAAAGGGAAGATATCTTACCATAGTTTTGATGAACCATAGTGAACTTATGAATGGCTTTTAGAAGGGATCCTGATTTCATGTGACTCAACGGTCCCATGTGTCTGCAACACAAATAACCACGACACAATAAGGTCCAAGAGAATAAGAGTATATAACATATTGAGTCCTTTATTTTGTCCTTTTTTCATAAATTAGCCCCTTATCTTTTAGTTGTGTGTCAACATTAGTCCTTTTGCTATTATGCCAATATATGAAACAGTGGGCATAAGGAAAAGGGACTAACACTGTCACATAATTCAGAATGGTATTGTTGTAAGATAAGGTACTAAACTGTAAAAACTGCAAAGATAAAAGGACCATATTGAGAAAATGATGAAAAAATGTACTCACACAATCTCAGTGTATCTAAGTTTCCATGCCGGAAATCCAAGATGGCATCTAGCAGGCCCGTAAACCAATAACAGATCAGGTTCCGGGCCCCCGCAACCTAAAAAGGATTCAGTAATTAATTAATCAACGTAAAAAGTGTAAAAACGGAAGGAAAAAGAAAAGAACAAACCAATGGCTCCAAGAGCATCCGCCATGTCAGACTCGGTAAAATTCCGCTTTTCCTGATCATCAGGGGTAGTTAAGTAATATTTCTCAAAAAGATAATTTGCAGCTCTAGCTACTGCTTGTTTTCCATCGTCAAATGATGCAAAATCCAAATTTATCCCTTTGTTGGGAAATGTATTCTTCACATTAGGTCCCTGCATGAATTTTTTTCTGAGTTAATTGCACTGTTGGTCTCCTACAATATGCAAAAATGCACTATATGACCCTATATTTTTTGTTTTGCGTAAAAAAGAATTAGGGGTAAAGTTAGCATTTTTCCAAAATCAAGGGGGCCATGGCAACAAGGAGGGAGCCAGAAATTTTTGTTTAGGGGCCATGGCGGTTCATTAAAAGCGCACGATTTATTTGATTATGTTAATTTCTTTTGTAGTTAAATGCACCATAAGTCTCTGTATCATACCAAAATTGCATATAGGTCCCTTGTATTAATTTTGTCAGAGTTAATTGCACTATAAGTTTCTGTATTATGCAAAATAACCTATTCTATAAACGAAAGCTTAACAAAATAATTCTAAAAGTTGGGGGGCCAAGTGAAGATTCTGAAAGTTTGGGGGAATATACCTCCAATAATAATCGCTGAGTTAAACCTTCCTTGATGGCGTCCTTGGACTTCTTGAGTACTCCTAAATCACCAAAATAAAACATTAATTTAAAACAAATTCAATAAACAAAAAATTGTATGAAATTCCCACCTTGTGAATCATAGAGGCAGACATTTTTGACACCAATATTTGTAAGCCATTGTAATAACTGAAGAACTTTGGAAGTTTCTCGTGCTTCATCACTATCTATAACAATGGCTAAGTATCGAACTTTACTGATATTCAGTGTTTTGTAACTCTTATAGAAGCCATTAGAGATCAAGAAGCTCTCCATCACTTGAAATACTCTAAGAATGAAGAACCATGTACTCACTATTAAATGTAGAATATGCCACAATAAACTAAGCCCGAGATTTCCCTACATAAGGTAGACAAAAATTGCACAATAAGTCCCTTATATTATGTTAAAATTGCAATAACTCAATTACTTACGAGAGACATCTTGCGAAGACCCTTCTTCAACTCATCACCCATGTCTAATATACTGCAAAATTTTACAAATAAACTAGTATTCAATTTTCTTGCATAATTATCAAAGGGTAAAGTTATCCAAAATTGCACAGTAAGTAAAGGGTGATTTGCACCATTGGTCCTTGTGTTATGCAGAATAGTCAAACATAAACATGTGTTTATGGAAGTAGCAAATGTTCCCCTGTCAGGTATCCAAATTCACACAGCAGAAAGTACCCAATAATTATGAAAAAAGACTCTTATTTGTCTTGCACAAATTCATATGTTTAGGATTTGCTGAATCGCATTACTAACTCAATTCCCCTTTTAGTTGTTTAGTGTGCAGGAACCTAAACAGCTTTATACTTTTATTTGCTAATTCGAATAACACGGGGACCAATAGTGCAATTAACCCAAAACAACGAAGAAACGAAAAGATCTTGAGCTACAAACGTTGTTTCAAGCCAGTGAAGTCCGACAATAAGGTTTAAAGAATCCATTTTGAACATCGTTAAAGTGAAAAGACTATTAAAATACACTTGTTCTGGAGACCACCCACTGTAAAATTTCTTCATCTTAAAAAAATTTAACTAAATAATCGAGAAAGATTCGAGATTTCTAAGAGAAATTTCAATGGAGAAGATGATAATAACGCAATAAAGAGGTGAAAAAACGGTGGGCGAGATGTTTTACCTGTATATGTTGCTAATTTAGGGTGACATTTACAGTACGTGACTTGATCGAACTCCACGCTTAACTTACCAAAAATCTAGAGCAAAATTATCTAATCATACATCGACATTACCTTGAATATTTATATATTGCAAATATCGAAGTAATATATGATTTATCGGGTGTGTTTGTACGTGACACGTGTACTGTGTAGACTTTTAATAAATTTTCCGATCTTGTTTTCGTCGATCGATTTAGATTATTTTTTTCTCTTTTGTGAAAAGATGTAATACAATAAAAGGCCCCAACAAAGTAGGCCCGAGTATTTTACATCATATATCCAAATAGTTGGGCCCTTGTATAGGGAAGGTCGACGATACACAATGATAAAAAAAAAAAAAAAAACTAAAGAGAAACAACATTATATACCATTTCTTACAATTTAATATGGTGTAATTTGATTATCAAATAAAATTAAATTAAATTAAGAAAATAAAAATTAATTATTTATTTCGATCCATACATAAAAGGAAGGTGGTATATAACATTACTATTAAAAATATTAGGATAATGATACAGACCACCCAATATATCACTCATAAGTAACGTAGCGTGATTTGGTTATAAGTAAATCATTGAGTGGTATGAATTTGGATGGTATATATCATTACTCAGAATATTACTACTTCAAAAACAAATGACAAAACTACAAAACGAGCCCAAACTTTTATCGAAATTATGAGTAAAGTGGATTTGGTAAAATTGACAGGTTACAACATTATTTATTTCTATGCAATAAAGTGTGGCAAGTAGTAAAAAATAATAAAGAAAGTTATGTTATAAAATTAACTATGATAACTCAAAATATAAAGAAATATAATTTTGTATTATTAATATGTAAATTCAAATCCATTAAATAAGATAAGAAATATCAGATTATATATAAACAAAATTTAAGTAATTGTGCAGCTACTAGTTTAAACAACTACTAGCTTAAAATTCAGATCGCCGGTTTTTGGCTCTCTTGTGGCGGCGGTTCCGCTTGCGGCTTATCTTGCACCTTTGGTACTTCCATTGGCTTCTCGGATCCTTAGTCTTCCACCTTTTCACCATAATCTTCAACTATTACCTCATCTAGTTTTAGCTTTTGAGGTTCTTTCTCTTTTGTTCTCTACTTCTCTAGGCCTACTCGGTGGTGCTACAGCCTTTCCACTTTTAAGACCTATGACCTTTGATGCTTCATAGTGTGCATTCGCATCACAATTTTGAAGTAACTTGGCCTCGGCATTTATACTTTGAGTGAGTTGCACGAGTTGAACTTGTTGTATTTGTTGAAGGGCATTTGGGATTTTGTGTCAGTTGGTGTTGCATGCTTTGATTTTGTTGTTGCATACTCTTCACTGATGCTTCAGTAGAGTCAATATTCACCTCACTTTGTGTCATTTTTCATGTTAAAATTTTAGTGAATTTCCTGAGGTTCTTTTCTAACTCGCCTATTTCTTCTTGTCGATAGGCTGGAAGCGCCTTATGAGCTAGTTATCTTTATATGCGTTATACGTCGATTTTTTAGGATATTGGTTCTCGAAAAACAGGTCAATTCGAGTATTGATTTAGTGGCCTCCGTTGATAGTTATTGAATTGAGGACGAGGTTGGTACGAATTAACTTGTTGATAACCTTGACCACCTTGATAGGCACCACGGTTCCCCATGAAGAACATGAAATCTGGATCACTTTGACACTCTTCCCAGCTATGATTGTTAACCCACACCTCGAACACCCACACGGTTCTTGTACTACGTTTATCTCTAATGTCTGCTTTCGAGGCCTTCTTTGACATCTTGTTTTCTTATGCAATAAGATCAATACACAATAGTTTTGAAAAGAGGTTGTTAATAGTGAAAGTGTATCTCTTAGATCAAATCATGTGTAGAACTAACCATACTAATTAGGGTTAGAAGAAACAAATCATTAGCAAGTAGTTTTTTGCCCTTTGAGACCTGGTAGGTTCAATTGGAAAAGTCAAGGCTAGATTTTTCATTTGAGGTTCCAACTAAAGGGTTTGATTACTTTTAAACCCACTCACCAGTGACCAAGACTGCCACCATTAAAATGTTTATAATATAATCTTTAACTACTATTCATAAACAATAATACATCATGTGGATGTTAAGACCGTGTTCTTTAATAACGATCTAGTTGTAGAGGTCTATATGGTGCAACATGAGAAATCTGTGACACTGGGAACTCTGAGGAAAAGCCTAATAGGTCACTATATGGTTTGAACCAAGCAAATAAATAACAATATATAAAAATATTGTGTACCTTAATAAATATGTCTTCATATACTTCCGACTCATGTGTTTACTCTATAAGTAACATGAACCAAATGTGTATTTATTTGTCTCTATGAGTGTGACATGCATGTCTTTGGTATTGGTTTCTATTTTGTAATTGAGATTTAAACGATAATTGTATTCTAAAATGTGATATAAAAGATATAAGTGAAGCTAATATAGTTCTAGGAGGGGGGTTGAAATTCATTAAGCCCTATAATTGTAATTATCTTGATAAATTTCATACTGCAAAAAGGATGTTGAAACATGTTGACCTTTTTTTATTGTAGTACTTTCTATTATTTTAGTATTTATTTGTGCCATATATATGGTCTTGATGTGTCCCAGGATGAATGGGATAATATTTAGAGAAGCGTGATGTTTTTAACAAACTTTACTAGATATTGACAGCCCGTGAATGGGCCTAGTTTCCATATAAACAACCCAAGTTGCAACCACTGGACTACTCTACATCGATTTTTAAAGTACTTGAGAGGTACTATAGATTTAGGTATGCTCTTAAGAAATTTTCTTACAAGGATTTTGTGATGCAATCTGAACATCAAATAATGACGAAGTAAGCTCCACAAGTGGTCACGGGTTCTCCTTAGAAGGAGAGTATATATCATTTATATCATTATTCACCATGGAGTCTGAGGTTATAGAGCTAAAGCTTGCATGGCAGACCACCAAGCAGTTGAGAACTCTACTAACACGTGTGCATCATGGGAAGGAAAAATCACATTATCAAGTGTTCATTGTGATTCATTAGTACCAGTTAGATTCGCTCATACTAGCATCTAAATGGTAAAAGGATTCATACTTACATCCGTCATGGGTTAGTAAAACTGTTATTAAGTATACGTATGATAGTTGTAGAGTATGTATGATCAAATATCAACTTAGATGATTCATTTACCAAATATTAACCAAGAGAGTAGTCTTGTAGATATAGCAGGGTGGGGTGTGATAAACCCCCCATTGGTTATGGATGCCTTGGTTCTTTATGACCCCGTCCATATGACACACTATATTGAAAACAAGGTTGAGTATAAACTCTTGATAAATTCATATCCCCTAATGACGGTTTTATTGAGAAGGATTTAACGAATTCACCAATGACTAAGGTTGAGTGTTAACTCTTAACGCTTTTAGTTCTCACAAGATGAACTTAACAAATCCACCGATGATCGAATTAAGGTTGACTGTTTCACTCTTTATGAATTCATAACCCTTTGGAGAAAGTACTTTCGAGAAAGACTTGATGAATCAACTGACACGTGTTGAGATTGATCTATATTGCTCTTAACGATATCAAGGCCTAAGAGGGGTAGTCTACATTGGGTAAACACTCTTGAAGATAACTTATGTGAGTGTGAAAATGGTGACCACCCCCTGTAAAGTAACACGGGGTGTTCTTTTTGAACATTCACAAGAAACAATATGAGAATTGCAGAATTTGTAAAATCAATTCGGTTGAGTGTGTGTTATGGGGGTCTCGACTGAAGAACGTCAAGTTCAAGAGTACGTTCACTTGACGGAATTTGGTTATTGCATTACTTCACTACATATCAATTCAGACTGAAAGATATACACACATAAGTACAACTCACCATATCGTTTGTTCGCTCAGAAGTACATTTATTCTATCCTTAGTGCCTAAGTGGGGGATTGTTGGGAATTAAAGACCAAAATATATAAAAGTATATTTGTATTAATCATGTACGTGTGATCAAGAAAACCAACCAAATCAAATATTGATATGCCAGACACAATCCCATGATTCCCTCCCTGTATTACAAGCTTGATGTGTATGTTACCATTATGAGAAAGTCAACCAAATAGAAGATTGACATGCGAGACACAATCCCATGATTCTCTTCTCGTATTACAAGTTTGATGTGTTTATTACCATTCCGAGAAGTCAATCAAATCTTTTGCATTGATGAGGGTCTTCCCATACCACTATGTAAAGAGGTCCATTGATACTTCATTCAACACAACTACAACCACCAAATAAATCTATTTCTCTCCACATCTTTTTGTAATTCGAGCTATTGTAGTAATAGTAATCCGATGACAAGATACCGACTATAACCAGAAAATCTTGTTTAAGGAAGTGATTTACGTTGTTCACGTTATTACGTCATATCTGCATTGTTCGTTGTAAATATTCATTTTAAATTATAAATCTTGTTGGAAGTATATCAATCATTCCTTTAAATATGAAAAGAAAGTATCTTGGATGCCGCCAAGGTGTTTCTATTGAAACTATTTTCCATCTCATCTCATGCTTATCTTATAAATACTTTTTATTAACTATGTCAACAGTAAAAAAAAATCATAATTATAAAAATATGAATTTTAAAATTATAAAATTATGAAATTGAACTTTATTAGAGCCAAACAAAATACTAATATATAGATAAATATAATAGAATGATTATATAATTCTCTTATTAGGATTGCTGTTGAAGGATGCAAGTATTGTAATCATTAGATTATCAATAGATCTATTTACATAAGATAAGGATTATAATTCTTTTTTTTTTTTGAAAATTATCAAAATATGTAATATTATTTTTAATTTTAAGTTATCTTTTATTAGTACAGTACAAATACAATAACATATTAAGCAGTTCAACATAAGCAAATTAGCTTTATGTTTAGCCATTATCATAATTCTATGTCATCACTTGTTAGCTATAACTCAGTCATCTTTTTACCAACCTAGTGCTGATTCAGGTTTAAAAAAATTATGATTTTTTTTTACGTGAATGGTTAAGCTACCTTACTAGTATTATAGGTTCGCCATTAAAGATGATACAAATACAATTATGGGAACTGAATGTGTTATTGCAAAAATTTGCATAAAAAATAGACCTTGTGAATGAACTTCTGACATAGATGTTTGTTAAACTAAACGAAGATAATTATTACGAGATTAAACTTGAATATGCTTGAAGACCACGGTTTGCTGCACTTTCAAATTTGGACCATCTAACCATGGTTTTCCATCCAAGAAAGTTAAGGAGATAATCACAAAAATCCCAAGTAAGGAGAATGTGCTTAAATAACTGATTCGTAATCCAGAGGATGTATGCAAAACACCGATATTGGACCAGTATTGTTGTCACACAAAAGGATAAATCGTTAGTCTTCCGCACCAAGGTAGAAAAAAATTGCCACATAGTGAAATTTTTTAACATCCCAAGTGATCAAGTAAATGAATGAAATGAAATTCAAATTAATGAGATTGAAGTTGAAATGGTTGAGCATCACGTGAGCAATGTTTTGTCGGTCCCACTAGGCATCATACCTAGTGATATTGGGCAAATCAAAATGGATTTTAAGAATTTAATAAACGAGAAACCGATTATTAATTCTAAAAAAAGTAACTCCCCGAAGTACTTAGCTTCCTTGGGTACTCGATTTTCTTCGGGTAGCTCCTGTTTCTTGTTGTCAATGATAATTACGGTTTGGAACATTTTCCTATTTAGGGCTCAATTATTCCTATAAACGAAGGAGAATTTGAAATCTACTGGAGTAATAAGAATAAAAACTGGGCTATTAAAAATATTTCAAACAATCTGTTTTGAATGTAGAGTGACAAAGATGAGATCGATAGATGGCCTAGTGGTTAGGTTACTCCGCAGAGACCAAGAGGTCCTGGGATCGAATCTCATTAGAGTCATTTACTCCGAGTCCAAAGTGGCTCTCTCATGTATTAAAAAAAAAAGTGACAAAAATCACATGGACTACATCCGCATATTTATAGTGTACTCCAATGTGGATATTTATATATTTTTACTAAATTATTTAATAGCCACAATGATCGTACCAAGGGATATGGAGATTAGTTGAGACTAGATTTATTATCTTTAAACTCGATGGAAAATAAGGGTCACCTCTAAGACGGGAAACTTAAGAATTATCGTAGTGCTAGACCTCGCTACCCTTGGACGAACATTAGTCGGAGTTGTTAAGGGAAAAAAATTAGTAGGGTAGTTGTTAACAATGTTTGAATGGAAAATTTTAGGATTTTCTCTCTCAATATTGATACTTTAAAGCATCTTAAACCATTTTTCCATCTTTCCTACACCTATATTCAAGTGGCTACGGGTCCAAAGCTCTATTTTTTCAATGAATTAACTACCAATGATGGGTTTCTTGGAGGGGTACATATGGCTTGAAGGACCACTATTATTGACTCCTCAATTTACATACTCAAGACACAGAAAACGACTCTTACCGCTAGTGTTACCGATTTCAACTTAAAATACTTCAATAACACCTTAATTAGTATGGTCAAATAAATGGAACCAAAATTTGTAGTCCAAAAGACTTTGCTTAATCTGATTAAAATCGCGGTCTTGCTGCCCCAAATTGCGATTTCATGCTTTTATTCTACTACGTTGACCCCTTTGAGTGAGATGATAGCGTGGTTAGTCTTACTAATAGAACTACAATTTGAGCTTAATGCAACCACAATGTGGCTTGACTATCCAACCATTTCTCTTCATTTCTTGACTCTATTTAGTCAAACTCATTTGACCATCCTAAGACTAGGTCGTTGGGGTTGCTTTAGACACCTCATAGAAACTGCTTCACCATTTTTCATACCCCCACCTTGGTATATTCGATCACATAACTTTAGCACCAAAACATACATAAGTATGCTCTGAAATCTCACAAAGTAGCATAAATAGTGATAAAATGCATGAATTTGCCAAAAATAGTGCAATTTTTTTTTGAAATGGGATGATTTAATAATTGGATAAAGTCTATATTGTATCGATAAATAGATTCAAGACTATAGGTAATAAGTATCTATGTTTAAACATGTACTCAGTTGGCTATTAATCTACAAAATTTTTCCTACTTTGTATAATTGTGATCAATCATTCGCTATATCTTTTAATATTGTCCCTTTTGGTTCAAATACATCAATATTGTTCCACGCCAGTTAAAAAATATAAAATATGTAAGATACTTAACGAAAATACATATTATGTGTGCAAATTAGTCATCTGACGCATTATGTTTGTAAATGATCTTTTTAGTTTTTTATATCTTTCAAACAGAACTTTACAGTAATAAAAGAATACCCCTAAAATTTAAAAAAAAATACAAAATAGACCTAGATTTTTAAAACAAACACCCACCACTCTTCCTTTCATCAACAACCTCCCCATCCTTTGCCCGATCCTCACCAAACTATTCTTCTCTGATCAATACCCATATATACATACACACATATAAATATTTATATAATTCACCTGACCACCACTCGTGGCACCAATCCATATCCCATCCCCACAATCTTCTTAGATCAACAAACACATACACACACACACACACACACACACACACACACACACACACACATATATATATATATATATATATATGGTGTGTCAATACACACAACTTTGAAAACAACAGTCGCGTCAATACACACAACACACACATATATAATAAAAAACTCACACGATTTCGATTCCATTGATAAGTTTTTTATTTTGATATCAAGCTCGATTGTTTTCGTTTCAATTATGATATATCATTTCTAATGTTGTCGGTGATTTGATGGCACTACTGTCGTGTTGTCAGAGAAGAAAGAGTGAAGGTGGGTTGGGCGGTCGGGTGGAAATTAGGTGTATATGGCATACGTATATATGCGTATTACTTAGAGAAGAAGCGTTGGGTGGGATCAGGGTTGGGGTGGTGCTAAGAAAAAGATTGAGTGTGATCATGGATAGAATGGTGTAGATAAAAATAAAAACAGAGATCGAGATTGGAGTTAGAGACTTAGGGGTGTATATAACTGGGAGTTTCTTGGATTTTTTTTAGATTTTAAAAGTCCAGGGTATTCCATTAGGATTCTAAAAAATCTATTAAAATCTTGAGGTATATAATTAGGATTTTAAAATCTAGATGTATTCAATCAAAATTCTTTTAAATCTATCAAATTTTTGAGGTATTCAAAAGTTATTAGACTTTCCAAGTCATTGGATTTTATAAGAGTTTAAGTTTTAAGTATAAATAAAAAAGTCTTCTACAAATCTTTATGCAGACATAGAGATTTTATAAATTTCAAGCAAAACAATAAGTGAGGTAAAAAAAATTCATAAGCTATTTTATAATTATTCTAATATCTAATCATTCATGGGCATGTTTCTCTAAATAGATTAGATTTAGGCTAATTAATATACATGTAAGCCGTATGGTATTCACTGAAAACTTTGTTGGAGAAGTAAGTGTGAAAAGATTTCTTTCTAAATAGTAGGGTTTATCATGTTTCGTTGAATTTTTTTTCGAACATAAAATAATGTTTCATTTTTTAACACCGCTTACCTTTTCTTTTCTTTTTTGTTCAGAAATTTTTCAACGTGAGTGATAGGGATTTCTTTTTGTCTTTTTATCCAATGCGAGTGTGAAGAGATGGGTCTTAGGTTTTATCATGTTTCATTGTATTTTCTATGAACATAAAAAAATGTGCCATATTTTTACATCGTTTACTTTTTCTTTTCTTTTTTAGTTCTGAAATTTTTCAGCGTGCGTCAAAAAGAGATTTCTTTTTGTTTTTTGTTCCAATACGAGTGTAAAGAGATAGACTTTAAATTTTATCATGATTCATTGTATTTTTTTCCGAACATAAAAAAATGTTTCATCTTTTTTCATCGTTTACTTTTTCTTTTCTTTTTCTGTTTCGAATATTTGCAACGTTCCAAATGTATACTTCTTCTTATCTTAAAATTTGTTAGTTTATTTGATATTCAGAAGGTAAAATCAAAATTACAAATCGGAAATAAAAATCGGATCGACTATCGTAGTGGATGCTATTCTTCATTACCGTTTTTTGTTGAACTGTATATATGAATGTATATTTTATTTTTTAGAAGAAAATTAAAATCTATTAAAATCTATTAAGATCTTTACATAAGAATGCGTTAGATTCTATATAGAATTAGAAAAATCTTATAAACTTCATATGAAATTAAAACAAAACGTAGAGTTTGCAAAGTTTATGGATTTTAAAAATCTAAAAATTTTCAACAAATTCTCAATTAAATACATTCCCTTAATGTCTATGAAGATGTAATCAGGATGGAGATTAGTGTAGAAAACAAAAGTAATTAAGGTGAAAATTAATGCTAGAAAGGAAGATTTAATGTATATGTAGATGAGGTTGTGAATAAGATGAAGTGGATGGATAAGTGAAAAAGATAACATAATTTTTTTTTTAATGTTAAATATATTTTTAAGAGTGCATTACTCTAAATTACAGATTTTTTACGGCCTTCTATAAAAACTAATCATAAAAAAGAGAAAAAATAATAAATCAGAAAAGAAAAATTATATAATTGATTTATATAAAATCCACTTAAAATATGACAAAAAAATAATACAATTTGAGGTGATATCCAATATTATTCTATTTCTAAATCTTTTTTTTTTATAATAATATATGATACAAACTTTGACTAGTTTGTCCCTTTTTCTGGAATTCCATGAAATATTAAATGAATTTTGATTTTTAAACTAACTTAAGAATTTGGATTAATTGAAACCAATTAAAAGATTTGGCCGACAGGTTTTAAAAAAAATATACCTAACTGATACTATGATCTATAGAAGGACTAACTATATATTTATGATATATTATTATTATTATTATGGTTTCAATAATGGTCTAGACTAGATTAATCACTTTTATCTCAAGTTTTTTAATTATTACTTGTAAACTTCAAATAATAATTAAAGAATATAGAAAATAATGGTGAATTTTTTTAGAAGAAAAATTGTTAGGCTATAACGTATTTTGTCCATATGTCCATCATTGTTGACTTGATAAGATTTATTTTAAATCTAATACTGATTATTCTTTAAGATAATGACTTTAAAAACACAGTTTAAAAGAAAATGTTTCTTTATAGAAAATTAATAGATGAGGGGAAATCGAGAATTTAATCAATTAATAATCCAAATTTATTGTTTCTTTTAGACCAATGCTTATCATTTCCATATTCATTTTATCTGTAGTTTTAATGGCACGACCTCTTAAACTTCCAGATACTACTAAAGTGGGCTCACTATAATCATTTAATTTAGACACTAAATTGCTAGAGCTAGTATATACTAAGAGGAAAGATATTTTATAGAGGGGATAAAAACTTCTAGAAAGATTTTTGTTTATAGTAGTATAATTTAATTTAATTTAATTGCATAGGTACGTTTATACCATTTCTTTGTCCAATTCTATATTTCATTATTCCTTTCGGGAATTAGTACAGAATCTTAACAGCCACCACTACAACACGGAAGGAGGTACTGCCCTTGCCCAAGACGTATGCTAAAAACAAACCAAAAGAATCCGAGTGGACAAAGTTTCTCTTTCTGTTTTTATCTTGAAATTTGGAAGAATTTTAACTTACCGTCGTAGTCGTATATTACTACATTTCTATTTCTTTTATCCCCATTTCTCTCTTAAAAATAAAGATATAAAAAATAAGCTAGTCTCTATATTATATTATGCAATATAACAAAATTTACCCCAGGTATTTCATCATAGAGCAAATATACCAGTTTTCATACAAGTAGCAAATATACCTAACATTTTAAAATAGAAATTAATATAATCTAAATTGATAAAAAAAAAACCAATTATGTAAAACTAATAAGTTTAGGTCTAAACTAAATTACGAAAACCAAAACTTTGTTTTTTCTCACATCCCCGTGTTACACCTCGTATCAAACCCCATCGTTAGACAAAAAAAACATCGTATATAAATTCTTGTGAAACCATCCATTTTAAACATAGATATACAAAATCGTAAATGTAGTAACACTTTGCAAAATTTATAACGAAAACACTGAAACATTAGAAGATATGTTTTTTAGGTGCCCTTGGACAAAAAGTGTATCTGTGTATGATATACTAGTTCTTTTAATATCAAAACCGAAATGAAACCATCACCAGATTGGACCAGTAGATCTTAAATCATGTACTATATGATTGAAATTTTTTAAAAAGAAGAGAGGTCTGTGAACCTATTTGTACTATTACATGGCAAATTCGGAGAGACAAAAAACAATTTTATCTATAATTAATGAAATATGTGACCCGATGGTTACAGTAACTAAAGCTATAACACCATAGAAAAAATACTACAAAATATCAAACACTAATGATATTAATTTTATGAAAAAAGAATCAATCAGTAATGAAAATCCTTGTATAAAAATAGCTAATAATATAGAAAACCAACAAATGAATAATAATGATAATGTTCGTACTAAATTTAAAGATAAATGGAAAAAACCACCGCCAAACCATTTTAAAATTAATTGCGATGCACTTTTCTCGAAATATGGGGCTGCAATTGCATGTATAGTAAGAAACTTTAATAGTGAATTTGTATGTGAAAAAAGTTGAACAATTAGAGTGGATTCAGTTCTAGAGTCCGAAGCGACGAACAATTTAAAGACAACATAGATGGTGCCAGCTTACCCCTCGGGAAGCGTGATAATAAAGAATGATACAGAAGATTATGAAACCTTTTTCTTCTAATTAAACACTTATGTGTCATTCAATTAATAACATTATTTGTAATATTTATGGTTTTGAGGAGTTGTCAAACCTTAGTTTTGCTCTTATTTCTAGGAGTAAAAATGAGGCAACTGATTGGGTTGTCAAATAGGAGCTCTTAGGCACGCTGTTTGGTAACTGGAATACCTGTATTCCAACCCAATTAGTTAATATTTTATGTAGTGACAACGAACCTACGGGGGTTAGGCTAATTTTATAACCTTTTGAACTATCTTATCTATATATTATATTTTGGAACAAAAAGAAGAAACATAGATATAGACGATACCTGACTCGTAAAATTGTAAGTTGGATATAAAAAGTATAAATTATCAACAAAATTTTGACTGTTGAATTTTTCTTCTTACGCGTATATTTATTTCTAAACCATAATAAGTCAGGTGTAAATGAGTTCAAATTAAATAAAATTTTAATTAATAAAATTATTAATAGCCAACTCATATAAGATCAATAATTCTTTTCAATGTTTTGTACATATGTGTGCTCTTGTTTTATTAAATTTATGAATAAAATTACTTATCCACTTTTTTTTGACATTTTTTTTCATACATCTGAGGCACATTAAGCGCCGGGGTTGATTCAAATCAACTAAAAAGAGAAATCAATAAGCGTCTAAAACTATTCTAGGAGTTGCAATGCCACACCTATCCTTAGTTAAAATATCCCATAAATAATCCGGAGGGTCCTCGAATTCTCGCAACCCTTCATTCATATCCGTTCCTCTTCTAGCAAGCATGTCCGCACAACAATTAGCCTCACGATAAATCGGGTGCAGCTCAATCCCGGGGTATTTCTTTAGTAGCTCAATGCAATCTCGACTAGCATGACAAACCCAACCGTTAGAGCTACCACCGCCCTTCACTGGCGCATTATGATTAGTGTTTAAAAACATTTTTGTTTTTAAACACTACTCATAATATTTTTTTCGACTTAATATTTTTTTTAATTCAATACCGTATGAAAAGTGATATAAAGGTGATCAAAAAGATATAATATATAACGTTACTCTACATTTATTATATTTCCAACATGTACTACAATATATATATATATATGTTAGACAAAAAGAATTCTAATAAAAAACATAAACAAAATTATAAAAATTTATTTTTATTAAATTTACGGTTATGAGTATAATGTTTGCATTTTTCACAATAATATAATTGTTATGATTTTTTATGTATATCTTACGTACGGATAAAATAACAACATATATCATTACTCAAGAATATAATCGTCAGAATAGTAACAAATATTAATTTTTACATTTATTTTATCACCTTTATTATGGATATTATTTCTATTATTAAAGGTTAATTTGAGGAATAAAAATATATTTCATCTTATTTTGATTCATATTTAGATCACTTTATATATATGGGATTAAAATACAAATTATAATGTTCTTCTCATCTAACTAATTGCTTGATTAATTTTACTCTTTTCTCTTTTATTTGATGTCACATGAGGTGTAAGTGGTGATATATAACATTGCACTCATTTGAATTAGTTATATATATTAGTCTTATTTTTGTATGTATATGATAATAATAATAATATAATGGACAAAGAAACCTATTTGTTATTTGAAATATACGGACAAGTTGTTTCTCATACTATAAGGACTAATAATGCAATTAATCCAGAATACATAGGCCTATATAAACATGCATATCATCTTCACTCTCCCATAACAAACCAACACCATTTTCTTCACTCTCTTCTTCATTCTTTGTCTTCTTCCTCTTTTTCTCCATTTCAATGGCGGAAGACCAAGAAAACAAGTTTATAAACCACCATGGAAAAACCGCCACCGCCTCCCCTATCACCAGAAAACGGAACTTTCAAACACAGTTCGACGAAAATGACAACGATAGCCTCACTCTTTCCTTAGGTCTATTCCCTACTTTACCAACAAAACAACCACTCATTTCATCAGAACAGCCACCACAACCGTTTGTAATGATACCTCAACCGCCAACTTTTATGATAACTCAACCGCCACGACAACCGTCACGTCCATTGCCATTAGTCTACCGTCAAGACGTAGGCTCTTCCCGACAAGTCCGTTCCCGTCGAAACCCATGTCAAGCTCCGGCGAAAGGAAAATGCCCGACTATCCCACCTCCATTCCCATGGGCTACAGATAAACGGGCCACGATCCATACACTAGATCATTTACGCGGTCTCAAAATCTTCACCATTAAAGGTGATGTTCAATGCAGAAGATGTGATAAAACGTACGAAATGGAATACGATTTACAGCAAAGATTCTACGAAATCGGTTCGTTTATCTGCGAGAACAGAGCCTCCATGCGTGATCGAGCACCCGAGATTTGGACCGACCCGGTTTTACCAACATGCAAACTTTGTTGCCAGGAGAATATCATCAAACCAGTCATTTCGGAGAAGAAAAGATCCATTAATTGGCTGTTTTTGTTGTTGGGTCAAATGCTTGGGTGTTGTACACTTGAACAGCTGAAATATTTCTGTAAACACACTAAAAATCATCGCACTGGTGCTAAAGATCGAGTTCTTTATCTTGCTTATTTGAGTTTGTGTAAACAACTTGACCCAGATGGCCCGTTTAATCGAGCATGACTGTGGGAAGGTTTTCGTAATTTCGTTTTTATGCTTATAATTAGGGTAAGATGTAATAGTACTTTAAGCTAATGGCTCGTTTACCCGACCATAATTATTGTATGATTTTCGTGATTTCAATTTTATGCTTATTAGGGTTTTATGAGAGATGTAATATCACTTTGTACTAGCCCATTTAACCGATCATAATCGTGGTATTGCATTTCTTTATTAATTGTTTTCTTAATTTGTTTTTTGTTTTTATGCTTATTAAGGAGTTGACGATGACCAGAGATGTAATTACTACTTTGTTAAATTCAATATTAATCATGGCTTTTGTTAAATAATTTTTTGCTTATCTTTGTTTGGGTAAGCAAACTTGACTCTGCTAATCTGTTTATCCAATTTTGATAATGGTATGGTTTTTCTGATTTTGTTTTTTGTTTGTTAGTGTTTAATACTTATGTAATATTGCAATGAGTGAAATTCATTTATACTTTTTTCTGTATTATTAATTTTATATATAAATAATTGTTAGCTTATCTTTGTTCGGGTAAGCAATGACCTGACTGGTCTGTTTTGATTTTGTTTTCATGTTTTTTCTATGCTTATTAGAGCTTAATGATAGATATATACAAGGTTGATTTGTACTGAACCGTTTACTCGACCATGAGCATTGTATAATTTTGTATATTTGGGTTTCAAATTTATTACAGTTTGACGCTAGATGTAAAATTACTACTACTGTAAACTATTTTTAAATAAGTTAATTCTCTATTAATCATTACTTTATTTCAACAATTTTTTGGATTTTGTTTAAGTTTGGGGAACAATTTAGGGGTTCATTAATGTCATTGTTATTGAATTTTGGAAGTGATAATTAAAGATTCATTTCGAGCATGGGAAAAGGTTTTCTTTTACTGAAGATTATAGATTCACTTGAGTATTGAATTCGCACTTCGAATACTATTTTGAAGTAATTTATTATAGGGTAAGTTTTTTTTTTTTTTTTTTTTGACAATTATAGAGTAAGGTTATAGTAGTATATCACTTCTGTTACTTCATTTTTATTTTTATTTTAGTTTTATATCATTATTTTGCATGGTGATATATATCTTTGTTCTTTATTATACTACCTTTCCAATTACTAAAAGTATTACTTGAAAATATCTTTTTCATTTTTTGGGAAAATAATAGAAATTGTATCGTCCAAACGCTCACCCGATTCCCAATCTTGCAAAGAAAGTGTCTATATTTGTAACACAAAGTTGTGACCCGACCCTCCACCTAACAACCTTTGCAACATGGTCTGTCTGAGGTTTAAACCGTCTCGAGAGGTGGTGAAAAAGAGTTGGACCGTACTTATCCATCAATTCTTTAATCTTTCTTAACATCGGTTGAACATACCATCTTGTTGTTGGAAGTAGCCTAGAACCTTGAAGAACCTCAAGTTTATCTGAGAAAATTATTTTCTTTGTCTCTACAAACGGTTCGCACCGTTATGTTGCTGCCAGCACCGCATGAGCTTCCCTTTCTATAGCTGACTAATAGAAAATTAAACAAGAATGAGTGTTCTTAACTCCACGATTCTTGTGAAATTCTACAATTCCAATTCCCGTGGGTTCCCATGTATTCCTAAAAGATGCATCACAAGAAAATGAGAAATCCCCAATCAAATTAATATATGGCTCCTTCGTAGGCTCATGGATTGAGCCCACACTTCGAATTTGATCCTGTATGAACCAACCATTCTGAGAGTTCTCCTACATAACTTTCCCAATTAGTGCAATCACCACGTTCATATCAACATGGCCTTTCTCGTGAAGATCCTAGATATTTGCTTTCTAGATGTACTCGGGCATAATTAACACTTATGACCTAATGATGTTGGCAAACCATCCCCCATGTAAATAAAGTTTAGTAATCCATTCCCCTAAATATTCTGACATACTCGAGTTGATCCGAAATTGAGGAGTAGACCCCACCTAATTCTGCTTGCTAACCATATAAGACAGAAGAAGACGAGTTACCGATTCACTAAATCCTGACACCAATAACAACAATTTTCATTCACACATTTATGTTTCTTAAGATTCTCAGTAGTGGACAACACATTATTACACCATTTCTAAGAAAAAAATATGAATATTAGTTGGGATATTAGACTTCCAGACCAAGGTCCACAATTTTGGATTAGCTATCACGTTTGCAGCGGAAGTTTGAGGCGCCTCGAGAATATTTTTTCATCTAAAAATATAAAGATTTTGTAATGTTATCGATTATCATCAATAAAACTTTTGAAATGTTTAAACTAATTTAATCACGGGATGTGCCTCTGGAGGCTTGACCCGTGACCAAATGGTCATCACTTTGGCAGGGCTCATTGGTACATTACACAATTCAGTATGTGTGAATAACAAAGTAGGAAATTATTATTAATCAAATGAGTAATATGTGACAAAAACTACAGTATAATGATCATGGTTTGAATACAAACAAATCCATGAATATATTTCAATTTGTCGTGAATTAGATTATTGGTTCCACCTCATACACATATTTCATCTGGTGTTGTAAATATCATGGTGATAAACAAGATTATTGTCTTCATCTAACATATCTATTTCACCGATTATTGTGATTAACAAGGCTAATCACCTAAATGATCCTTATGCTTGGATCCTCATGATTATTTGGTCCCTTTTGTTTCGAATTGTATTCTTAATATACATAGTTTTGTCATTTGGTGTCTACTTGGTCCTTTATGCTTCAAAATACATCCTTACATACTTAATTTTCTACTTTATGACTATTTAGTCTGTTATGTTAACAAAAAAAATCATTGTTAGTCTTCACATGATCAAGGCATATTTTATTTTTTGAAATTCAGGTCTCACAACACTCGCCCCGTTTAAAAAAAATTCGCTCCCAATTTTTTTAACCTTCATTAAATAGATATGGATATTGCATTCTCATGTTCTCATCATTTTCCTGCGTAGCTTCCTCGATAGTGTGACTTTACCATAAATTTTTTACCACATGTGTAACTAAATTCCCTTAGCCTTTTTCTTGTTGGTCTAGAATTTGAACCATCTCTTTTATGTATGTTAAACATTCATTCAGTTCTACGAGTTCCAACATTAATGTTTGTGATGGATCATTTGATTTTTTTCAAAACATTGATATAACATGTTGTGCAACCTCATTAATTCATACGACAAAAGCTACGTGTGGGCAACCAAGCCTATCATTTATTCGATATCATACAAGCCTATATATCTTGGATCAACTTCCCCTTCTTCCGAATCTCAAAACCCCTTTCCCTATTGATACTTCAAAAACACTTAATCGTCCACTTGAAATTCAAGTTCTCATCTACAGATATCAGCATAACTCTTTTGTTGGTTCTGCAAAACCTTAGTTTTTATTGAATGAGTTCATCTTATTTGTGGTTTCTTGCATTATTTCTGGTCCTTTAAATCGATTCTCGATATTAAGCTCTCCCACTTCACCCCAACAAATTGCGTACTATAATTCCGTCCGTAAAGAGACTCAAACAATGTGATACCGATGCTACTACGATAGTTGTTATTATAGGCACATTTGGCCAATGGTAGAGAATTTTCCTAACCTTCTATAAATTGCATCACACGTGCTCGTAACATATCTTCTAATGTCTATATTTTTCTTTCGACCTACCCATTTGTGTATGAGTGAACTTCGTGCTATACTTAAGTCTAGTACAAAATAATGTTTGCATACTACCCCAAAAAGTGGGAAGTAATATTTGGATTTCTATCTTAAACTACAGAAACCGGGTATCCGTGAACTCAAATATTTTTATTAATGAAATCTCGCATACTCATTTATAGAAACAAAACTTTCACTAATAAGAAATGTGCAGATTTCGTAAATCGATCCCTGATTACCCATATCAAGTCATTCCTTTTATGATGTCCGAGGCAAACCCCTCACGAATTCCATAGTCAAACATTCCTATTTCCATTTTGGTATTGAGAGAGAATGTAATGAAATCGTTGGACGTTGTTGTTCTGCCTTTAATTATTGACACATGGAGCAATGGGCTTAAAATTAACTATTTTATTTTTCATTCCATACCACCATAAAATTTATTTTATCGATCAATATAGTTTAGTACTACCTAGTTGTAATGTGTAAGCCAGACTTGAGCTTCTTCTAAGATTTCCCATATCATTATGCCCTTCGGTACATACATAGAGACCCAAAACATAGAATCTCATAATATTTAATCACAAAGTCCATCTCCCCACCTTCTTCCACCTTTGCTCGGATTTTTACAAGTCATGAATCTAGAAATTGCAACTCCTAAATTTTATCGATAAAAACTGGTAGAATATTGATGTCTTCTTTTCCGTGATGGAAAAATTGTACCACGAGACATGTTTTAGAGGTATATATGACTTAGTTGAGGGAGTTTTCCCTAATATTTGATGTTTTATGATTTCTTGTCCTGTTTAAGCTTTATATTACGTTTAGAGCTTTTGTGCGGTAAATGTGTGAAGTGTGCAACTCGTAGGTGATTGGATGCTACGACAACCCAAGACGATAATAAGAACTCAAAAATCAAGAATTACCCCAAAATCATGGCGTTAGAGGACGATTCGACCACTTTTGGGCAGTTAGAGCGTTTACCAACAAAACTTGGAAATTGACTTACTAGAGTCACCACATGTAATCGGTTAGGATTCTGGATAATCCCTTGGATTTAATGTTAGCACTTGAATTAGGAGCGTGAGATTTTCCGGTTCGCGATTTGGAGCTAAATTGAAAGAGTTATTCAATTTGTTGCTACCATGGTTCGAACCAGTCTACACATTCTTATAAACATTTTTTGGGTTGACTTGAGCCATTAAAAGGGGGCCCACAACCCCAAAAATATTTTAGAAAGACTTTATATCAGAATTTTTAAGAACAAGTAAGGGTCATCACCTAATTTCACACGCATAGAGTTGAGAAACACTTGGAGAAGATGACTGTGAGCATTTTATGCCATTCCACCTCTATCCATTATCATTATGCAGCCACTAATAGTGTAATTTTATTATATTTTCTCTTATGTACATGAATATTACACTTTCAATCTTTAGTTTAAATAATTTATTTATGGAATAAATTCTCATAACTTGAGAACAACAAGTATGTATGGACCCTATAATTATTTTTATTTTTATTGAAAGTGGGATAATGCGTATTGAAATGGAATTGATGATTTTACTGCTTTGATTATGTATTTCCCACTTAATTATAGCCCTTACTCTGTCCAAGTATAGGGGTTCCCTTAGTAATTATGATTGTTGCCCTAACGGGGGTTTGGGCTACGAAAAATGATATATAGTCGTTCAGTGTGTGTTAATGATCCTGGCGTGTAGGACTTGCCAAATAATTAATAGGGTAAGATACATTAGCTCCGATCACTGCATAAAGTTCCTTTAGAAGAGTCCTCTAGTAATGTTGAGGTAGTTTCCTAGGCTACTGATGTCTCCATATTTGTGATATATTATTCTAGGGTTGAGACATCATTTTGGGTGTATTTAGTTAATTGTTAAAGGATTTCCCCTGTTATTAGATAATTTCTTAATTTGTGTCTTGAATTGGAGATTTATTACTTTTGTAGCATCTTGGTATAATTTGTGTGTTAATGTGAAGCTCTTGGGTAATATGGAATATAATTAGATTCCAAATAAATGTCAAGGAGTTAAGGAAAGAAGATCCAAGGTGAAATCTAGAGTTAAAAGGATACAAAGTTGAATTAAGATAACAAAAACTGCAAAATAAATCTGCCAAAGTTGTAACGATGTCTATTGTAAAGAAGACTACAGTAAAATTGGTTGCGAATTTGAAGGATCCTCTACAGGGTCAAATAGATCTTAATTGCGGTCGTTTTGGATGTACACTAAATTTGGCCAAGTAACCAAGGATATATGACCAAATTATTCAGTATTGTTTATTTTGTCCTATATTTTAGGAAACATATTTGAATTGGAAAAGGATTCCAATAACTTGACTTCCACTCTAATATTTTGACCTAACGCCTATAAATACAACTATTTACCTATGTAGACATTGTCCTTGCTTGAATATTAGTCCTTAGCATCAAGTTTTATCATCTAAAGAAGCAAGAAGACCTAAAGAGGAAGACAAGAAGTTAGAGAATCAAAAACTCCTCTTCTTCATCCCATTCCTCTATAATTAGGGTAATTTTTATTTGATTTAATAGCTTAAATATATTTCTGCTTACTTTTATCGTTAGTTTATTTGTATGTCTTTAGATATGAACTAATTTTCCCATAGCTTGGGTTTTCATATGTATAATCTTTGATTTCTAATCCTGTATTTGTTTTTATGTTATCTGGGATTAACCTTTAAATTGATTGAGCTTCTTAGTTACTTTATATGTATGTTTTATGTGATTTTATTTATTGACCATAGTTCTTCCTAGTACACGAGTATAGAATACCCTATTAACAATAGTTGGATGGTTACTCGCAAGGGGTGTTCAACTACTGAAACACCGCATAAATATCTAGTGTGTGGTAGTGATCCTGACGGGCTTTCCTAACTAGATAGTCACTAGGGTTTGAGATTAACCACCGATCATTGCGCAGGGTCCCCTTACCCAAGTCCCCTGATAATTGTTAGGTTGCCGCTTAAGTCCACCTGGAAGGGGGTTAGGAGGAATATAAAATCCTGACTATTTTCACAAAAAGAGCTCAATTCACCCTTATAACTAGAATATTGATTTGGAAGGATAAACGCATGCTAGCAAACTTAAGCTATATTTCTCCTCTCCATTCTTTAGTATTTATTTACTTGCATTATTATCTTTTGAATATAAAATAAAATAGATATTATTTCTTTTATTGTCTTTTTTATTTAACAAGTAAATTCTCCTACACTTATCTATGTACACAAGTAGGGTTAACAGATCAAATCCCTGCGAACGAATTTTAATTACTAACTAAACTTGCAAACAATCTTCCTTGTAGTGGGTTTCTAGTGGTAGTTAAGGGTGCGTGTCCTTTATTATTATCTTATTTATCTATTTATTTATCACACATTTGCCTGACCAGCTACTCTCACAAGAGTTAGGAAGAATCTAGAATCTCGACTATTTCATAATTACCGATTCCATTTAAACAATAAACGAAAAAATAATACTAGTGGGATTACTTGCGAGATCTCGAGCTATATTTTCTCATCTTATTTTTAGTTATTTATATTTTAGTCATTAGTTTGATCATTATCTTTAACTTAAATTATCATTGACTGTATCTTTAGTCTTTAATTAAAAAAACAAACATCCATCTTTTACCTTTTAGTTCACAACTCATTCTAAAACACTTTATAAAAGCACGTCTTAGATTAACAATCATAGTCTCTGTGGAGACGCTATATCTTTATAATTACTATTCATTACTTGTCAACGATCTGTACACTGGCGGTAGAAAACTCTCTCAAGGTGTGGATTTGTCAATTAATTTATCACACCTTGGGATAGGGGTCTGCACGGTTCCAACAACCGTGGTTTTGGCAATGTTCAATCCTGGACCGTCTAATGGTGGGCCTATATTTTAAAGCCCGGTCTAGCGGGTTTTAACCGACGGACTTTTGGCGGGTTCTTGAAAGGTTCGGGTTCTTGGCGAGTCTTTATTTAAATACTTTTTTAAATATATAAGTTTATTATTAATTAAATTTAGTGTTGTATTAAATGATTTTTTACACTATATTATTAGTCTTTAATTTTATTTTGTCAAATCATGACACGCAATACTTATTTTTTAACCATATTTATATAAATTATTAGTTTTTAGAAGATAGTAAAGAATAAATATTCAATTTTATCTAAAAAAAATTTCATAATACCTTTATTTTTTATGATATCACCGAATAAACAATCACATTGAAATGATAATATTTTTCATGTAAAAGTCGTATTAGTTAAAATTTGGTATTAATATAATATTATATTCTAGGGTCAATTACCCATGGGTTCTTCGAGATTATTGTAGTGCCACAAAGGAGTTAATCAATTCCTCTCTCCTTCTTAGAGGCCAATAAGATGACCATTGTGTTACTACCTTTTTAGTGCATATAAGACGAAAAAAAGATTCTCCTCTCTCCTCCATTACCATTACTCTCTCTCTTCCATTACTATTACTCTCTCTCATCCATTACCATTAATCTCTCTTCTCCTTTATCATTTTTTTCTCTCTCCTCCTTCATTAACTATCAATAATTTCTAGCTCCGACCACAACCACCAATCACCGCCGACCACCGCCGGAAAAAGTTCTGAGCCTGAAAAAGTTACCGAGCATGGAAAAAGTTACTGAGCATGGAAAAAGTTGTTGAGTATCGGAAAAAGTGCTGAGTGTCGAAAAAAGTTGTTGAGTGTTCGAATTTAATTGTTGAGTTGCTTTACTAAGCATTCTCGTTTGCTTAGTAACTTTACTGAGCATGCTCAGTAATTTTACTGAGTATGCAAAAAAATTCAATGAAAAATATTCAACAATCACTAACAATGAATTCCAAGAAAATTGATATTATAAGAAAATCTAAATCCCTTAAATAAAATTCGAAATTATTACATTACAATTAAAAAAAATAGAATAATAATAATACACCAAATTGCTAGAAGTAAGGGAATAAACATTGTGCTGAGTTCGAATTGGAATGAAAAAGAAAAACAAACATCTATCAAAGAATCAAAAGAAAAGTATTTAAATAAAAAATGACAGTTGTCATATGCTCAATAACTTTTTTGTTTCTTCCTTATCAAACTTGCTCGGCAACTCAACAAAAACAACCTCTCATCAATCTGCTTGTTACTAACAATATCAGAAAGTTGTATATCCATATATCCCATAAATAATACCATCAACTCTTTCACCTGACCAAAAAAAATACCATATCCTCTTCAGTAGTTGTACACCAATAGAATGAACAAGGATCGAAACTATTCACAAATCAAACCTTTCATGACTTCTTCTTTAATTCCGGATCTATTGATCTGACGACGAGTCTTTTGATGTAAAGGGAAACACAAGGTGCGACGGCGGAGTCATCGAAATTCATGGCCGGAGCAGCAACAGCTTCTGGATTTTCTGCAACAAATAAGTCTGTAAGATCTGGACAGTCGCCGGAAAAGAAAGATTCACACAAAAGCTCGAATCTGGAGCCACGGATCTATCCATGGCGAACAAAAGAAAATCATCTCTTTTGCGAACAGAGCTCGAACCACCACCTTGCACCACCACCTCGAACGGAGCTCGGCCCAACCCTTGCGAACTGAGCTCGATCCATCTCTTGCTAACGGAGCTCAAACCACCACCTTGAACCAGCACCTTGAACACTTGAGTTGAGCTAATGGAGCTCGATACAAAAAGATTGGAAACAAAAAAAAAGTTGCGTGAGTAGGAAATAAGGAGAGAGGAGAGATAAGATAATAATTCGGGTTTTAAAATAATTATGAAAAGAAATAGTATATATAGGAAAATAAAATACAAAAAGGGGTAAGAAGGTAATTGGGATTTTGGACTATAGTGTTAAATTTAGTTTGTGGCCTCTAGTAAGAAGAAGAAAGTCAACCGACATTGTTGGATCTTTAGGTGGTGTCTTCAATACCCCTTGGATAATAATCTCTATATTCTATTGTAGATTGACACTATTTTAGTTATACATCAAATAATTTGACAAAATTCAAGAAATCCCTTTAAATAATTAAAGAATAATATAAATAAGTTAAAGATTATATAGTATACATAATATATATCATAAAAATAAATATATTTATACAAATGATGGGTCGGACTGAATCGAGCGGATTTTGCCAACATGAAAGTCCGGTATAGGTCCGAACCCCCGGGTTTTGTAAAATCTAGGGCCCGGTATAAATCGGAGACCTGCGGGAACGGATCATATGGGCCAGATTGTGGAGAATCAAGCGATGAGACGATCCAAATGGGCCATTTGCTCACCCTTATCTTGGGAGACGATAAGTTTTTGGCACCGTTGCCGGTAGGGATGTCAATGTGTTACGGCTAAAAACCGAAACCGATGATAACCGACCTGATTAAAAACAAAATTACATAACCATGGTGAAAACCATTAGGTTATGATTTTTAAAAGTATAACCGATGGTAAAACGGTTACGCAATGGTTTTAGATAAAAATAAATCCGCATAACCAATTTTTTTTTATTGTCATACATATTTTCAAATTCTATAATAATCTTAGTAAAATAGTATATTGAAATTCTAAAGCCAGAAAATCTAAATACTAGATATAACTAGCTAAATAATAACATAATTAGTTATATACCTTGGAGATTTTTTTATATTTGTATTTTTTTATAAAAAAATAATATATTCATAAAATTATCATTTGGTTATGGTTAAAAATCGCAAAATCGTTTGGAAAACCAAAACTGAATTGTGCGATTATAGTTTTTAATAAAATAAATGGTTATGGTTTTTAATTTCTTTTACAAAAAAACAAATTGTTGCCATCGCTAGTTGTTAGAGACTATATCACATTGCTTACTAATACTTTCTTTACTATTAATGTGTGTTTCCTGCAAATACTCAAAGCATACAAAATAAAACAGCTCATAAACATATTACTTTATATCATTAACTTACTAAGCTTATGCTTTCAAGTTATTAAACACAATATACATTTAACTCTCATGTATCAAAAATTTTAATTTCTACCAAAAACAGAAAAATCACATATAAATGGAGATGAGAGACAACGAATCCCCACACCCCAACTCAAAAATGAGGCGTGTCCCCACGACTCGAAAAAGACTTTAAAAAGAAATTAAAATAAGCAGATAAGACATTTACATAAATGGTAAGGAAGAAAGAGAACATACTCTCGAGGTTATTGCCTCGTATAACGGTATGAACCCTTAACTTGTTTTATATCTATTTTAATTTTGGATGTCTTTCACATTTAACTGAAATTAGTGTGGCTAGCTATCTTTGTTTTTATGTGCTTTGATGTATTGTATGTAGTTCTTGAGGAGGCTACATATAGGATTACCTTAATAGTAGTTAGATGGTCACCATGAAGGGGTGTCTAATTATTGAACCACTACATAAACGTCTAGTGTACGGTAGTGATCCGGAAGGGCTTGCCTAACTAGATAGTCACTAGGGCTTGAGATTAATCACCGATCATTGCGCAGGGTTTCCATACCCAAGTCTCATGGTAATTGTTAGGTTGTCATCTAAGTCCACCCGGAAGGGGGCTAGGAGGAATATAGAACCATGGCTATTGCATATCACACAATTCTCCCTTACACAAATAGGTTATAACACAAGGCTAGTGGGGACTACTTGCTAGATCTCGAGCTAAACTCTCATACTACTTCTTTCTCTTTATTATTTTCCTATCTTTATTTTATTTAATTAATTGCTTAAAGTATTAAAAACCAAACAAATATATCAGAGTATATCCTTTTCAGCGTATTATTCTTCTAACGTCTTTATTTGCACTTTATATTTGCATAAGTTCTCCCTAACTTTCGTAGCCTCTGCAAATCTACTTATCATTAAAACTTGCATACGATCTGCGATACTTGCAGTGAGTAATGTTGTTTGGTTAGGGTAATAGTTTCATCTTCATTTTATCATTATTTTATCAAACACTAACCGGCACCACTAGACAGAAAATGTTTACTTTTTTTCCTAGTAATTGGACCTCTCACCCCCTTCCCAATTTGTCACATTACTACAAAAAGAAGATTTAGGTACTGGTATTGGTTGATAACATTGAACTTATTATAATATGTCCTTGTTTTACTATTAATCTATCTTTTATTTTGACTAAAAAGAAGGAGTCAGAATTTATGGACTTGCTAGAAGCTCATGTGACCGAGCCAGCCAACTGTTGTGGACCACTTGTGAAAACCGCCTACGTCCTATTAAGTAGAGAAATTTCCGTTTTGATGAAAAATTTCAAAAGTGGATTAATTATGTTGTTAAGTTTTTCTTTGGATTCGTTAGATGGCTATTTCTTTAATTAATTTTTTTTTATATAGTAGAATATGAAAAGAACATGTAATTGTATTAAATTTCAATAAAAAATTTGTCAGAGTTTACCTTTGTTAAGGTGTAAAAAAAGTTTTTTTTGTCTAAAGTTTTAAATAAATTAGAAATAAGAGTCATTAAATAAGAATACTACTAATCAACCTATACCACTAGGAATAGGGGAAGCTACTAATAGGTTCACTAAACAGGAAAGAGGTTTAACAACCAATCACTAGGCAAGATGCTTAAAAGTTGCTGCTTCGTGACCCAATTAGCTATAATATTGTATTCCCTACTAATGTGAAATAAATTATCTAATCTATTACAACGCAAAAAAAATATTTCATCACAAAAGATTTTATGCTTTATTAGAGAATGCGCCTTGGATGAGTTCAACAGGTCAACCACCACCTTGTTCTCACTAAGAACCCTAATGTCTTCAAACTGGAAGTTAATAGTAGAAAGCAGGCCATTGCGTATACCAATGAGGCTGGCTTCTTCGGCACTATTGCAAATAAAGGACCAAGCACAACCATATATGAGATTATCATTATTATTTCTAAGTATACACATAGATGAGGCTCTCTTATCTGTCAAGAATGAAGCATCAGTATGTACTATAAGTGATTTGGACTCTAATTTATAACTCTATTTTCCTATAGTAGTATGTAACTCAGGATTTCTCCTTGGATTTTGACCTGTATTTAACATTGGAGTATTATAATGTTTCGTAGCAACTAGTGTTCATTTTGTTTCAAAAGTATCATACTTGTTAATATTTTTAACCTCAGAAACTTGTATATTATATTCAAAGTAATCATCATAAGCCTTAAGGGTCTGGATCAAAGTATGACGTTGGTTAGGGACTAGAGCTTCATATAAGTACTTGTTCACTTCTTTCCAGATATGAAATAGTATAAAGGAGTCTAATTCTACAAGACTTCTCTCAACTATATCAGTTTATTTTATAGGAGGTTCAATTCCCAGATGGCAGGAGTCAAACCTTTGTGTGCACTTGTTTTTAGACAGTAGTTGCATTGGTTAGATAAGCCACAAATCTCTAGCCCAGAGACAAGAAAAAATTAGATGATCAATGGTCTCAGTTTATTTCTCACAAATATTACAAAGGTTATCAGGGGCACATTTTCTTATATATTTGTATTCCTCAATTGGTAATATCCCTTTGCACAATTTTTTAGACAAAGTTCCTTATTTTAGGGGGGACCTTTTGACTCCAAACTTCATTCCAAACAACTTTTGGGGTGGTATAGGAGTAGGTACGTGTACTTTCACTCATTTATTTTCTTGCTTAGTTTCTACATCTTTAAGTACCAATACATTTCCTTAGAAGTGACTTCCCTATCCTTCGATAACAACCAAACAACATTATCTTCAGTGCTCCTGATATGAGTCATAATATTTGTTATTCTAATCATTATATTCTCAGGAACCATTTAGATATAGTGTTGACATCCCATATATTAGAACCTTTATAGAAGAAACAAGAGATTGTAGTAAGAGGGCAGTTTAATGGACCATGTGGAGCTATGATACCTGGGATCCAACCATCTTTCCAGATATTAATACATTTCCCACTATCCACTCTCCAAAAAAGGTCCTCTATAAAGATATTTCTACCCTCCAATAGAGTTCTCCAACCCCACTTGGGGTGGTAGTATAATTTAGCTTTATTAAAAGTAGAGTTTTTGTAGTAAATACCTGTAAGAGTCTTATCAAGGAGAGAGTTGGGATTGTTCATAATTTTTCAAGCATTTTTAGCCAATAAAGCTTTGATTTTGAGTTTCATATCTTTGAAACCCATACCTCCCTCATTTATATTTAATGTTATATTTTTCCAATTGGTCCAGTGTGTTATCTTACTATTACTTTTGTTCCACAAAAATTGAGAGATAAGGGAGTTTATTATATCACAAACACTATTAGGGATTAAACCCACTGCCATAGTGTAGGTAGGTAAAGCATTAACTACAACTTTGATTAGAGTTTCTTTCCCAATCTCAGAGAGGTACATAGTATTCCACTTTTCTATCTTTTCTTTTATTATATCCAACATCCAATACAGGGCCTTTATTTTAAATCTACCCTAATCAACTGGTATACCTAAGTATTTACCCTGATTTTTTAGTCTATTCATTCTTAGAATATTAAATTCATTTAATACCTCACTAAAATGTTCAAGATCCTCAATTTCTACCTTAAAAATGAATAGGCTATCATCAACAAAGAAAATGTGACTAAGAGTAGGACATAGTTTAGCAATTTTTAGGCCTCTAGTTAATTTTTGTTCAATTTTTATATTCATAAGTGTTGATAAGACATGAGTAACAATAAAGAAAAAGAATGGGGAAAGAGGTTTCCCTTTTCTCAACCCCTTAGTGGGGCCATATAAGGAAAGTTGGTCACCATTAAGAAAAATAGAGTAGGACACATAGGGTTTCTTTTGTCAAAATAACACATAGAGGTGACACACCCCATTAGCCATTCAATCCAAATACTATTGAAAAAAAATCCATTTTAATTATAGTATTTTTTTAGAAAGTTTCATTCAATATTCTTATAAGTTTTTGCAACATCAGATTTAATGGCTACATAATTTTTCTCAAAAATTATTTTCTTTTTAAGAAAATGACTAGTTTCAAAGGCTAGTTAAATATTTTAGTAATTTTTCTTTATCAAGGATATATACACTTTGATTTTTATTAATAATATGAGGTATACATTTATGAAGTTTAGATGGTTCGACTAATGATTTTATTTTCAAAAAAACAGTGAATGTTGTCCCAAAATAAAAAATTAAATGAATAATTTTTAGAGACCTCAGTAATACAAAACTCAAATATAAAAAGTTGTTTTAGAGCATTTACCTTAATTTCCCCCCTTTTATTAAGATAAAAGTGATAGTAGAAGACACACTTAAGATACGCATGTCAATTTAAACAACATATTTAGCCCTCCCTCTCTCTCTTAACTACGTGATAAAACATATACAAGATCACTATTGTCTTTAACTAACTTTGTCTATTACTATTATTCTCCATTTGAATCTCAGACTTGTTCTTTTTTAAATCTCTCGCCTTTGACCTCCAGTTAAAGAAAGTTCCAAACAAAGACTCCATATCTTCGAGAGTCCTCCCTTGTGTTTCAGGCAATAGTGTGTAGAAAAACACAAAAGCCACCGTTGCTAAACCTAAAAACAAGAAAAAAGCACCACCCGTAGTAATGGCCTTTGTTAGGGAGAGAAATGTCATTGAAATTACTCCACTAGTTACCCTATTCACAGCCACACCCATGGCACATCCTTGAGCTCTTAGCTTTAAAGGAAATATTTCTGACGAATACACCCATGTTATGGGACCCATCCCAATTGAAAATGTTGCCACGTAGGATAATACACAAAAGATAGCTAAAGTTACGGCCCATTTGATTTGATGGTCATTATTTTCAATAATGATTAGCCCAATGGCTAGGCCCAATAAGGACAATATCATACCCCCAACACTTGATAAGAGTAAACGACGTCGTCCCATCTTGTCTAAGAAAAATGTAGCCACTAAAATGAAAACAGTCTTTGTGAATCCTACGGCTACGGTTACAAGTAACCTATCATTGTCTTTCTTTATTCCTGCCGCCTTAAAGATTCTTGGGCTGTATAAAACGACGGCGTCTATGCCACTTGCTTGTTGGAAAAAATGTATACCGATACCTGGATGGTCAACCAAACTAATTAAAAATTAATTATATAATCATGATTAATACTTTTATGTTTTGATTTTTGAAAATAAAACAAATAGTTTTTTGAAAGGTGTTGCTTATTGATTTTGCCTAGTTCTTTTTTCTACTTATTTTCCTTTTGTTATAGGTGTTCTTTGTAGGTTATTTTTTAAATTTGCTTAATCAAACTTTGATACTTTGTAATTTTTCTTTTAATATAAGCTATTGGAACAAAATAAAAAATATAAAAACATTATTCCAATATAAAAAATATAAAAAACATTTATTATGTCATATATCTTTATTTTGTATAATAACTTGTGGAAAATAACTAATAAATTTTATGTTTAATTAAAACTAACCTTTAATGTTATAAATTTTGATGGTTCTTTCTTATATATAATTTTGTTTTATAAATTTTAAATTCATTCATTGACTTTTAATTTTTAAATAACATATTTAAGAAAAAAAAGAAAAATCATTAAGAAAAGTAAAATCTAATCATTTTCTATGGTTTAAAAAAAAGTTTTTTATCATTTCTCCCGTAAACCAAACCTATTACCATCTATACCTGCAATTAAGATGTGAAGAACTGCGGGTGTCGGATTAATAAGCAATTCCCTCCATACACTTCCACCATTTTTGTTCTTTGGGACTTCAACGATGTCGTCTTTGGAGTCACGTGGAATACCAACAGCTTCTTTGATTTCATCAAGTCTGAGTTTTGATTCTTCTAAAGAGTCTGATGTTTTGTCTAAAACTTTCTTAGCATCGCCTAATCGACCTTGCATGATTAGCCAACGTGGCGATTCCGGCATGGCTAGAACACCAATGGCTAAGAACACAGATGGAACAGCTCCAATTCCAAGCATGAATCGCCATCCTAAGTTAAGCCGTAGTTTCGAAAATCCATAGTTTGATACGTAACCTAACATAATGCCTATCACACCAAATAATAATAAAATTGAGAATTGATGTTATAATAAAATCATGAATAAACATCACAACATTTTAGGATTGATTTTTTGTAATGGATTCGTTGAATCAAAATCCTAAACTGTAATTAAATTTCTTTCATTATTTCGTGGTCTATATGAGTAATGACATGCTTGTGAGTTGTGCACATCCATTCAACATAATGGTGTCGGTGGCAAAATGTGACTAGGGTTGGTGCACCGTGTATGGACTATATTCATGTTGTAATCCTTAATTTTTCTACAAATATATGTTATTATCTTTCAAATCCGACATGACAAGATCTAACTCGAAAGGTGAATCAAAGATTCAAGATAGACCTATTATTGATACAGTAAGCTTTTTTCAACAAATAATCGAACACGTAATCTGACTTGCCAATTAGAGAATAAATTAAGAAACAAGCCATATCTTGGATTTATTTGCTTGCACGTTTCTTAAATTATATTTTGTCACTATAACATGTTACCTTGTCATTTCTCAAAAAAATACCCAATAAAACGACAAAATCTATTTAAAACAATAATTATTACATAGAAGTGAGGTTAATTCAAAATACATGAAGTTATAAATAAGTTAAACACTTATATTATTTAATAATAATGGCAATTTTTCTACACAAGGGAAGTAAAAGTTAAGCAAATAAATCCAGTGAACCTAAATATTTAAGATGGAGTCTGGGATCGGATCATATTTTAATACTTCCCATAATCATAAAAAATTTACTTAAAAAAGACTAAATATATCTCCAATGGAATTTAAACATTATGTCTGAAGAAAAGAAAAAAAATTATGTAAATTTACACTATTCTGAAATTAATAGGGATGAAATCTTATTATGCATCTCTCCTTGAATTTGTCCCTAGTTATAGTTTTCGTTTATTTAATTGTGTATCTTTTTGTTTTTTTCAATAATGGTTTGTCTAAAGCATATAAAAAACAAATTTTATGTATGCATTTGGTTATAATTATCTATTATTTTCAATATATTTGATATTTTTTCGGTCAAAATATATTCTTGAAATAATGCGACTGAAAATGGTTGGTCTTTTTGTTTCACCCTATTAAAGATTAAGATAAATAATCTATTACACCTAATTTCTCAAATACGGTCAATTTTAAATATTTACACCTAAGTTCTTTTGAATATATAACAATAACTTACAGATTTCCATATTATGTAAATTTTTTGTCTCATTAAAAAATCGTTATTAGAAATAAAATAGCTATAATTATTTATTATTTTTATTGGAACAAGAAACTTATTAAACATGAAAATAAATGATAGCATATGTTTTGGAGCTATGAAGTCGGAACGTGTAAGTATTTTTTTAAAAGAATATGGGTTAAAGAACATACCAGCATTGATGAAAACTTCAGGGAAAGAAGTAAGAAAACCACGGCAAGATGCCGGCGAGACCTCGGCGGTGTACACCGGAGCTATCATGAGAGCATACCCGATTCCAATACCGGCAACAAACCGGCCAAACATGAGGAAAGCATAGTTCGGAGCGAATCCCATCAACAGAGCTCCGGCGAAGAAGATAACTGAAGCAACTACTATGGTATATCGACGGCCAATCAAATCGGACGTCTTACCTGCGGCAGCTGAGCCCAAAAGTGAGTATATGTTGATGATCCCTACCAGGATTTGGATTTTCGTGTCGTTGACATTTAGGTCTCTTTGTATGTAAATTATTGCTCCACTCATTACTCCAATATCTGCATGAAAAATACTTCACATGTCAAAACAATTATGGTAAAAAGGTAAAAAATGATAATCTACCCTTTTACTTATCCTATACTTTTGATTTTAAGAAAATATATTACCATGCATGTTAAATTTTTTAAAACGGTGAAAATTCAGTTGGCAAAATATGATTATCAAAAACTGAAGTAATGGTAAGTATAATATGATATGTAGGATTAATAATTGTAATAAGACTTACCATATCCTAATACAATTGATGTCATGGAAGCTAAAAGAGCACAAGCTAAAGCATACTTGTTTCTTTTTGGCTTCTTTGGAGCATCAAAAGCTGGAATTAGTGTTTCATGATGGGGTTTACCGGAGGTGGCACCGCTGCTTGGTTTTGGTTCAGTCTCCGCCATGTGTGTGCTTTTTTGGTGTGACTGTGCTAGAGAAGTAATGGTGAGAGATGAGAGAAATGAATGAGTGGCTTTAATATAACATGGTCATTTTTTGTTTGTGTGATAAGAGTGAGCTGTGTGAAGTGTTTATATAGATATAAACCAGCGACTGATTGTTTGTCACAACTTGGCCACTGCAAAATTTGGTCAATCGTCAACGACTCTTTTCCTGATACCTCACGTAATCAATAGGTCTTTAAATGTTAGTTTGAAGATTATAATCAGAATTAGTATAAAGTAACATCAAATGATATTTAAAAACTTGTTATTCGAAAATAAAGATCTGTATATTTATATTTTTTAATTTTTTTTGAAGATTTCAAGTTCTAACAAAACTACTAACGTAGATCTGTAACTAATACTATCAAATTTATAACTATTTTGTTAGTGTTTTTGAAAATTCTAATGTAATAATTGGAAAAAAGTCAAGAAAAAGGTTTTGTTAAAAGTAGAATAAGATGTTGTTTTTGTTATATATTAATCTAGAGAAATAAAGGATAATATCAAGGGTTAATTCCTTCTAAAATCAAAACAACAAATCAATTTTTCATTTAGATTATACTTTAATTTAGATAAAAAGATTACAATAATATCCTTATTCTAGTTATAGTCTTTAACCAAATATATATTCCCATTTAAATCAACATTATCATAGATGTGAAAATCCACCTACTACTAATTTCCTTTTACGCAGGTGTCTGGAATTTTTTTTTAAATCATCATAACTAATTCAAAAAAAAAAAAATACATTTTTAGATGAGACAAAATAATATCTGCGTTGAGATAGATAGTTGGCCTTGTGGTTAGGTTAATCCGCAGAGACCAAGAGGTCCTAGGATCGAATCTCATTGGAGTCATTTACTCCGAGTCCAAAGTGGCTCTCTCATGTATTAAAAAAAAATATCATCTCTATTGTAAAACTAATTAAAGGTATAATGTATTGGAGATGGTGATATGCTGTTTCGCGGGGTAAAAATTTAAGATGGGATTTGTCCCATATCTGGTTTGTCCCATCTCTATTTTCAATTTGAGATGGGATCTGTTTCTTCACTAAAGACTCAATTGTGAAGTGCTTAAATGATAAGCTACATGACTACAAGCTGATAAAACACCAACAAATGTAACATAATTTGGTTTTAAACCTCGTTTTTCCATTTCCGTAAAAAGATTTATCGCTTCATTACCACATCCATGTTGAGAATAACCTGTAATCATAGCATTCCATGAAACCTCGTATTCATGTACCTTGGGATCTTCAATGATCATTACTTCCTATAAAAGCAATGCATGTGTCAACATTAGTTGGCTCATAATTCATGTTGTATCACGTGGAGAGCATATTCCACAATATCATCATTTACTCATGGTTTTTTCTTCTTTGGGGCATGGTATACTTTGAACGACAGGCTTACCACGCTTCATGTGTTGTTTATATGCATTACAGATCTACCAAGTTTCATGTGTTCGTTAGATGCATTATAGGTTTACCACGTTTCATGTGTTGATTGGATGCATTCGTTGGAATATTTTTTTTTATGTGTCTATATGAGACATAACCTATGTTGGAGTGTTTACAACATATTTTTGGGATTTTAAAATATTCAACATACGTGTGAATGCATTAGGTATATTATTTGCAATAATTTGTAAATGGATATTCCTTCTAACTTCAAGTTCCTATTCTTTAGTTTATGGATAAAATTGATATAATAAATTGTATTCCACAATATGTCACGCAAATTCAGGTTGCCTTGTTTCTCCCCCTAATAAAGGGGAAATCATCTCTTTTAAATGACACTCCGCAAAGTGTGTTTTAAGATATCATCTTTTAGGAATTCTAGATATCCAATAATTCAAAGAGAATCAAAATCAACATAAATCTCAAATAACAGGTTGGGATAGTTAATATATTTTACTGTAGAATATAAAACATATTGGTAGTCACTTAATAAAAGAATCTTATAGTTCTTCTAATTAGAGACCGAGTGAGTTATCTATTATTCGAGAAATCATTACTGTCACCGCACTTCATTATGAAACTGGGCCTTCTATCCCTATGGATGGTACCTTTGACCAAGTAAACCTCTCAAGAGGCTTAATGCCTTAAAGACGGAGAAGGGGAGGGTCGAAGATCTCGGTGGTCTTGTGAGTGGGAGTGTGTGGCTCGTGATTCAGGCAATCCAATCTTCCGTGTGTGCCCAGCTAGCCTCCTTGCTCCTTCCCATAGGGCCAAGGGTGCCGCTTCTTCCTTTATAGGCTTCACAACAAAGTCGATCATGTAATAATACAAAGTTCTTTAGATTGTGAGATATTTTCTTTTGCATAATTTGTGTTTCAACTACTCAACTCTGTATATGATACAACCCCAAGGAAATAACAGTTTTTTTCTCATACACACTTCTAGTGAGACTTCTAGAAAATAATGCAAAGTGATATATTGTTGCATACACTTGTGGTTTATACATGATATTCATTTCACCGATCATCTTTAAGCCTCGTAAATATTTCTGGGATTTAGTAACATAATGCGCTAATTATGTACATTTTGTACTACAGGGTAACATAATTTTTGGGCATCCAAAAATTTTATTAGATCGGCTAGATGGTTTAGTGTACGATATGTAAACTACCAATATATAGTTCCATTGTATTGATAGCATTCATGGTTATCTTTTCGTGATTATTCCTTATTATTCCACTTCTGGTGGTAAGGATTTTTTTTTCTTAACAGTATTCAAACTACTATCGAATCAAGAGCAGATTCTTCTATATCCTTAACCTCGTTTGGAGTTTGAGTAACAAAGATGACTATTCCAGACACATTGAAAGACGTTGCATTTTCTTCCAGAAATGCACTTCCATTTACTTTAAGAAATGATTTTTAGCTAGGAGAAACAATATTTAAGTCATTCAATTATTTCCATTACCATGAAAAATTTTATAAGCTGAAAATTATGCATTTGCTTCAGAGAATCTGATTATATTCTCTCAACGAAATAATTTCTAATCAGGGAATACAAAATTTAAATCACATGTATTGTCATCCCCATGTATGTTTATTTAGATAATGAAAACAGTTACATTCTGGTCGCTCCTAGAGTGTGATATAAATCAACACTAAATAGGAGGAGCAAATCACCGCAAGTGTACGAGCCGTTCCAAGTAATAAGTAAGTAAAGTCGGGATTATTGTCTCCACAGGGATTGCGAGTTAAGATTAAGATGTTTAAGTAAGAAGTAGAACTAATTGCAATGACAAATAAAATAGATATTTGTTTTGGTTTTTGAATAATAAAAGGTAAAGGTAAGAATACAAAGTAAACTAAATTAAACTAGAAAGTAAAAAAAAAAAAGACTACGCAACTATGAAAAATATACTTGAGTCTCGCTAGGGAATCACCTAATTTCATAATCTAATGCATTTGTTTTAAGGGTAAAACAGGTAATTGATATTAGTCGGGACTCTAATATCTTCCTAACTCCCGTTAAGCAATCCTACGGTATTATAGACCCCGTCAGGGCGACTATAAGCTACTTCCAGATGTTTAAGAATTTAACCAAATTGGCTACGCGGTTAGTCAAGCCTGTCAGGATCAATGACGAATACCACATGTTTTTATCCTAGTTCTGTAATTAAACTATCCTTCTAAATGATCACCGCCACTAGTGAATAGCCTAATTACTACATCCTACCCTTAAGGTCTTGAGCCAGAGAATGTGATTTTAATCAATCAAATTTTGTCACCACAATATCTATTTTAGTACAAGAAAATTATTGGATTCGTTTTAAAAATGCAATTCTAATCACTTCAGGAAATAGTATTGAGTAAATGAAACGTGAATTATGATTTTTATATCAACAAATCATTATTTTCTTTCTTACGAGACAAAATGTCTCATGATATTTTGTAAAACTTTTATTCGCAATATTTCCATTTCAAGTGTATATGTGTGATATGATATAAGGAGACATATATATGTTCCCCCAGGTTATATTATATTTGCCCATTTAAAATCCTCAAATAATTTAGGGGTACATGAACTTGTACTAACACTTTCTTTTTCCCAATTTATTAATTTCTTCTGATCTTTATCACAATTATCACTAGAGGGTAAATTAGGAAGTATAACACTTTCATAAAAAATAACATTTCTGCTATTACTATTTTTCTGGTTTCTGGACACCATAATTTATAACCGAGAAAAATACACTTTCTTGATTTAGGTTCCAATTTACCGTTATCAATATGTGCATTTGCTGGACAACGGAAAAAAATTAAGATCTGAATATTTTGGAGCAGTTTCAGACCATACATTTTGTGGAGTTTTGTTGGCAATAGAAGTTGATGGAGAAATATTGATAAGATTAATAGTTGTAGAAGCGGCTTCAACCCAAAATATATTTAATAAAATAGAGTTAGAAAGCATTAATCGTGCTTCTTTTTCCATAATCGTTCTATACATACGCTCTGCTACGCCATTTTGACGAGTTGTACTTGGAATAGTTGAGTGTCTAACATTAAATTTAATAGAGCAAAACTCTAAACCGCTATTAATATGAAAGGGGTTTTATTTTCTTTCATGTTTGTTTCTCGATCATGATATTTCATTTTTTAAAGATTGACAATGCATCATTCTTCTATTTCAAGAAGAACACCTACACTTTTCTAAGGAAGTCATCAATTATAGTCAACATGTAATGAGAACCTCCCATGGAAGACACTCTAGAGGGCCCTAAGGATCTGAATGAATATATTGAAGTGTAGCTTTAGTGTTGTGAATGTTTTTCCGAAAATTTAACTTCCTTATGGTTTCGAAAGGCACAATTTTCACAAGGATGAAGTTTACCCAGACTTTTTCCATCGAGGAGTCCTCTTCTATTTAGTCTAGCCATACCATTTTTTCTCATATACCCTAGATGCATATGCCAAATTTTAGTGGTATCTTCTTTTAAAAATAAAGTGGAAACAACAGTCGTTTCACCAAAATCGTGGAACCCTGCAAAACATATAATTCTATTGTCTTCTTTTGTCCTTTCATCACAACACAACTTCCTTTGCATATCTTCGAACTCCACCTTTTCCAGTGTATGTGTACCCTTTTATGTCCAGACTACTAAAAGTTATAAGATACCTCTTCAACTCTGGAACATGTCACACATTACCAAGTGTTACAATCCCATAAAACATCTTAATTCTAATTGTACCAATGCCAGTAATTTTGCATGAGGCATTATTTCTCACTAAAACGACACCTTTCGATACTACTCCATATGAAGAAGATCAATCCCAATTGGGACACATATGAAAAGTGCATCCAGAAACTATCAATTCTTCTCTTGAGTTAGGTACACCTTCACACGCAGCTAAAAGTTCTCCATCGCTATCATTTTGTACAACACCAGCTTCACCAAATTTTTCTGGGTATCGATTGTGATTTGGAGTAGAACTCTTCTTCTTGTTCTGCAATATACGACATTCAGATATTATATGTCCCTTTTTCTTGCAATAGTTGCAGAACTTATTTTTCTTCCATTCATCACATCCAGATTTACACTCATGAGATTTTCCTCGTACAAACAAGCCTTCTGCGTATGTCTCGCTTGCACCCAATAGGCGTTTCATTCTTTCTTTAGAGTATAATGCTTCATATACTTCATCCACATATATAGTTTCATGATTGTATAATATTGTATCTCCAGAATTCTAATATGATGGACGTAATGAACATAATAAAATTAGCGTAAGATGTTCATCTTCATACTTGACTTCTAAAACTTTTAAATCAGGTGCAATTTTCTTATAAATATATATATATATATATATATATATATATATATATATATATATATATATATATATATATATATATATATATATACATATATATGATCTTCTAAATATGTATCTTCAACCAAACGATGAGAATAAAGTCGTTGCTTGAGAGCTAACTTGCTAATAAGACTTTTTGTCGCACATAATTTCTCTAATTTCAACCATTAAGCAACGGAAGTCTTCTCTTTCAAAATGTCTTGTAATATCTGATTTGAGAAATGGAGTTGAATCTGTGATACAGTCTTAAGATCCTTTAGTTTTTTCTCTACGTCGGTCATAGTTGAGGGCATGTTATCAAATTCAAATAGCGCTTCATCTAATCTATTTGAGCGAGTACAACTCGTATCTTAACTTGGCATAGTAAGAATCTCATATTGCGATCCAGTAGCGGAATTCAAACTTTAAAGTTGTCATAATAACGAACTAGTGAAGCAATACGAGAAAAGTAGTAATATTACTCGATATTTGGAAAAACCGACCATGAAAACAGATATGGGACGTGGAAAACGCCCTGGAAGGGTCGGTTCGAAAAATCAACGATTATAAATCAAGGGTGCTGGTCAAAGTCAACTGCTGTATTAAACTAATACAATATAATATAGAGTAAATAACACTTTTGCCCCCTGGGTTTATACGCGATTGACAGGTTGCCCCCTAAGTCTTAAAATGCGCCTCGTTGCCCCCTAAGATTTAGTTTTGTGACCCGTTACCCCCTACTGCGTGTTCCGTCCATTTTTTGCCGTTAAAAGTGACGTGGCAATGCCATGTCACAATTTTTTTTTTAATCCAGATGCTAATTACCTGTTTAATTAACTTAACACAAGGGTAAAAAAGGTTTTTTATTAATAGTTTTTATATTATTAAATATAATAACCACCCCCACCCCACCACACCCCTACCCCCCTCTCTCTTCCCCATTCTTCTTCTTCTTCCCGTTCTTCTTCCCCGACCTGGTTCTTCTTTAAAAAAAAAAAATTCAGCAACTTCTAGCTCATCTCCACCACCACTCACTGTTCTAGCTCATCTCCACCACCACTCACTGTTCTAGCTCATCTCCACCACCTATGAGAAGACCTGCACTAAAACCATGAAATTTTCCAACAACTTTTAATACATCGAAAAGCTGAGCAGCTAATTCTCTAGTTGGTGACATTATTATACATCCTACTCCATCTTCTGGGCCCCACTTAGATCTGTATAGCTTCTCCAAAACCTAATGAACAAGAAAATACAATAACTCAGAATCCTTATATAACAATTCAACATATTGGTGCAATTGACCCCAAATTTGCACGGATATACTTGGCTATTTCGTATAACACAGGGACCAATTGGCACAATTAATCCTATATTTCTTAACTTAGTATATTAAATTGCATAAAAACCCAGAAAAACTCACCGGAATGATAAAAGCTAGAGTCTTTTCCGACCCAGTTTTTGCAGCACCAAGTATATCACCGTTATATTTTTGAAAAGTTTTGGATCAAAGTTCACTAGAGTAAATGCACTCATCCACAAGTTGTTTAAGGTTTGGATTCTCCAGTGCTGCTGCAATTCTTTCTTTATCATTTAGCTGCTTATTCACTGCACAAAACAGCATTATGATTCAATTAATAAACTGAACATTAAAAGCTCCTCCATCTTCTAAATTCAAGATCTTAACAACGCCATTGTCAACGAGCATAGCATACCTTCTCGACCTTACACCAAGACCCACTGGTTTATCACTCAAATCGAGCTCGCAATCGATTGCTTTCGTGAATGTTCCATTTCCATCACTGGGAAGCAACACTTGATCATCGGAAATACCTAAATTCTCTTTCCAAGCTTGCATTACGAAGACATCGATGAGGATGGTTTTTTTGTTGGAGGTGAGGTCGGAAATGGAGATGGTTTTGACTTCATTGGATGAGTCTAGGTATGAGAGGGTGGATTCTGGGAGTTTGTCTCCGACTGAGAGAGTGGCGGAGATTCTGGGTGTAGCGGATTTTTTTTTTTTTTTAAATAACGAACCAGAGGTGGGGACGAAGAAGAAGAACGTGGAAGAAGGGGGTGGGGTGGGGTGGGTTGGGGGGTTATTATATTAATTATATTTAATATTATAAAACCTATTTATAAAATTTCATTTTTGCCCTTGGTTTAAGTTAATTAAATAATTAATTAACATCTGGATTAAAAAAAATTGTGACATGGAAATGCCACGTCACTTTTAACGATGAAAATGGACGGAACACGCAGTAGGGGGTAACGAGTCACAAAACTAAATCTTAGGGGGCAACGAGGCGCATTTTAAGACTTAGGGGGCAACCTGTCAATCGCGTATAAACCCAGGGGGGCAAAAGTGTTATTTACTCTATAATATATTATAATTTTAGTGAAAAGCAAAAGCTGCTGCACATGTAAGTTTTTTTTTACTGAAAATTTGAAAAAAAAAAATAGGTTTGAAGGAAAAATAAAGGTTTATGATTTAAAAATGGATTAATGCCCAAGAACCCTTTCAAGTTAGAATTAGTTCTCTTTTACTATTATTATTATTTTTTCCCATAAAAGACACTATACATTTTTTTCCCTATAAAATAAGCTGTTTGAGTTGTTGGAAGTTTCTCAAAACTCAAATTTTTAGTTATGGGAAGTTTTCCAGAACTCGGATTTTTGAGTTTTGAAAAACTTTCCATAACTCACTGTTCTTTAAAAAGTCAGTGTCTTTTATGTGATAGTGGATAAGGTTGCAGGGGTTTATTGAGTATTAACCTTTTGATAAATCTTGATAATTCTTGAATTTCCGATAATTTTTGAATCCTCGATATTCTACAAAAAATACGAAACTTGTTGTATAAGATAAGACTAAACTTTGATATCAATTTGATAGAATATGATCATATTAATAAAACACGCATGTAAATAATTGACACGAAATTTACGTGAAAACTCAAGACGAGAAAAAATTAGTTAGAAAAGAAGAAAAAATATTTATAATAAATAAAATTATAAGGAAAAATATATTTTTCAAAGATGTAAATAATATACGCACTATATATGTGTTTATATGCCAATCGGGAAACTAATATTAATAATTTTTTTTTTTTTGGACGGATAATATTAATAACTATATTAATCAATAATTAAGAATTGATACACAAGTATAGTATGAAGCAGCGGACTTAAGAGGGAAGAGCTAGAACAAAGCAATGGGGCTTGACCATCAAGCATAATTGAATTTTTTATTTTTGATAAAAGGTCAAGAAATGGATAACTTGTTGCAACTTTTGATAGTAAGTTAAGGCCGTATCTTATTTTGGGACAAAAAAAGTAAGTCCATATCTTATTAATTATTAGGTGTGGCTCATCATCTTTGAAATTTTACGGTTCTTCAAAGTGTGGACGCATGATCTGATGAAAATGAAAAATTATTATGTGTGCCCCATGGAGAAAGAGAGAGTAAGCAAGTTGAAGATGTACTCAGAAATTTAAGGTTTTTGATCACCTTGGGCCCATATAAAGTTGCTCATTCGAGTGAATTTTTGTTAGTCGTAGTAGGGTTGTAAACGAGTTGAGTCGAGTCGAATACTAGATGTATAGGCTTGTTTGTTTTATTTCTCGAGCCGAATCAAACCGAGCTCAAATTTAATCGAGTCGGGTCGAGCCGAACTCAAATTTAAACAAGTCGAGCCCAAATTTAAACGAGCCGAGCCCGAATTTTCACTGATCCAAACCAAAAATATTAGAATTTCTTTGTTTAACTTATTAAACAATCTTTTTTAGTTGTTTTTTATGGTTATAATGAGACTTTTATGAACGCTTGGTATTTGATGGAATGTGTGGTATGAAATATGAAACATAACATTAATGAAAAAATAAATTTCTAAAAAAATAAAAAATGTCCAATTTGATATTGAAGGTTTAATAATATATTTATAAGTAGATAATATATTAATTTATAATTCATAATTTTAAACGAGCTCATGAGCCGAGCCCGAGCAGACTCGTTTACTTGTCGAGCTTAAAATGGAGCTTGAGCTTGAGCTTGTTTATATTCGAGCCGATCTCGAACGAGCTTTTCTCTGACCTGAGCTCGAGCTGCTCGCGAGCAGCTTGGTTTATTTACAACCCTGGTCGGTAGTGATAAGAAGAAGACTTCATTTTTAAAGCGTTAATGGAGTTGGTTTGTTTGTATTTAATGAAATTTTAATTTGGTTAATTAATACACTAGATTAATAAGATTTTTTGTCTTTTTCGAACGAATTCAAATCTGATTAACTCTTAACTAATATGTTTCATTAAGATTTCAAACTACGGCGTCATTTGAATTTTTTAAGTGTTAAGTAGTGAATGCTGAATAACAGCTGAATAAAAATTATTATGTTAAGAGACAGTGTCTGAATGAATCAGACTTAGTTTGAAATTTTAATGAAAGAAACTTGTTAAGAGCTATTCAGATCTGAATCAGTCAGGAAAAACAATTACTCTTATTGATTTAGTGTTTTAATGAATCAGATTAAGATCTCATTAAGTGCAAACAAACACCCCCTACTTTTGATTCATTCAGACCTGAATCTTAACTGAATAAGTTCTATTTAACTGTTATTCAGTATTCAGTATTTATCACTTAAAAAATTAGACGATACCTAAGTAGAATCAATAGCATAGTATAACAAAAACCAACATGTTCAGTCATTATGTTACGTCAATGTATTTTATGGCATAGTTTCGACTAGAATGAGATCAGAAATGGTCTCGACTAGAATGGGGTCAGGGACGGATTAAAAAAATTCTCTCAATTAAAAGTTACTCGCATATCATTTATTTCATGCTTTCTATTTTTAACGTCACCCAAGAGGAGTCGTGTCTTAAATGAGTTTCCATCTCAACTTGTCATATGCTTTCTCTAAGTCAATCTTCACTACCATTATTCCTTTCTTTACCTTCATTTGTCTCATATTTTGATCCACTTCTCAAACAATACAATATTATAAGTGGTAGGCCTCCCAAGCAAAAAAAAACCACTTTGGCAAGGACCAGTAGCTTCCACGAGTCACGACCTTAATCTGTTAACAATTTCCTTCATAATAATTAATAAACGTGCATGGGGAGTCAATAATACTAATTGGACAAAATAAATGTACCTAATTTTGACCAGGAACCTTCGGAATTAGATGAATGAGAGTTTCATTTAATTTTGGTGGAATGACCCCCGATCTCGCCGAAGCTCTTACCATTTCACAGATCGATGGACTCACAGTCCCCCTACATTTTTTATAGAACGATGCTGACATACCATCGGGAATCAGAGCTTTAGTGGGATTGGATTGAAATACTGCACCCTTAATCTTTTCATTGAAAAACGGCTTCGCTAGCTATTAAATTATTTCCCTCTTAATTATTGACATAAATGGTAGTGTGAACTCTCCGTTATGCCCCTCCTCAACCATGTATAATTGTTTAAAATAACCCCATACTAGTTCTCGTAGCTCTCCTTCTTCCTCTATCCAATTGTCATTATCATTAAGCAATTTTGTACATTTCATTTTCTTTTTCCTAACAATTGTTGCGAGATGATAAAACCGTGTATTTCTTTCACCCGAAGCAATCCATGTTTCTTTTGATTTCAGAATACACATAATTTCCTCTTGCTCTAACATAATCTCATATCCATTTATTAACCAGTTCCCCAAGCAACGAAGGGAGGAGTTATATGAATTTTGAAGAGAATTTTGGATACCCCTAAAACACCCCGTTAATCTCCGTTTCATTTTATTAAGATCACCAAAGCTTTTGAATTTCCACTTCTATAGACTTTTTTGAATTGACGTGATACTAATTCCCATTCCCTTTTGTTCTGAAAGCCTTTATGTAAGCACCACGCAGCCTTAAATCGAAAATGCCGAGCATGTTATTTTGGACAGTCTTGTGGACAGACTTGAACTAGGATCGGCCTATTTTCAAAATTTAACCGCTCCAAATGCAACACCCTTGCCTAAGAGAATATATTATGCCATTCTGAATTACCATACACCCGATCGAGTCTCTCCATGATTCTTTGTCCCGTATTCCAAGAGTCACACAGAGTGAAACGCGATTCTTCAAATCCGAGGTCAATTAAACCACAACTTTGCCTCCATGTCTCAAACTTTTCCATACATCTAGTCACACCTTAGACTCCCCCTCGCTGGTCCTCCTCCTCCCCTATTTGATTAAATTCTCTCGCTACTAGCCAAGGAACATTCCAACCATGAAAGTCATGATGTAATGCCTCCCATAATTCCTCATGTTCCTTATGTTAAGTGTGAGCATAAATTGCCAAAAAAGCCCTGTTTCACAACCATGTTGGCTAACTTCTATGTTGATTACTTGTTTTCCATCCGATAAAACTCGCTCTTTAATTTCCGAATCATCCCACAAAAGCCAAATTCCTCCTTTGTAACATTGAATCAACTCTAATATAATTATCTTTATTCAATGTATTAATGACTATATCCACCTTAATTGCACTACCACACGACTCTACTATAACCGTTAACCACACCTTGTAACTGTTCATCATTTCTTTAAGTACTACACAAAAATTTGGATTAGCTGCTCCATAACAATTCCACACGAGAATATTAATCGGATGGCTTGAATTACTCCACCCATTATTTGTATTTAAATGTACACACATTAAATAAAAAAATCAGATTGGTAAAAGTCTTACCCTTATAAAATCATGGCAGCTCTAGGGCCATATCCACATCTCCTTCCATCTGATCAAACGATCTTTCACTTTGTAGTATTATTGGTAAATCAGGGACTTGACTCTCCATCATCTGAGTTACTGTAATAGCATGTATTTCCATCATTAACGAAAATTGATAAGGAGGCTCAATCTCTTGGATTGAAACTTTGGAACCACCTGCTTAGTCAGCCTTTGATTTCTGGGATATATGCGCCACTTCATTTGATTTAACTTTTTCCATTTAATTTCCAAAAATACACCCATGTGCTACAGATACTTTCACAAGCCCCCTTGAAACCGATCCAAGATTAAATCATCCCAACTCATACGTTTCATCCCATTCCCACCATTTTCATTATTTTTATTTAATCTTGCCTTGCTCCCTTTTCCCCCAACACCTCAAGCCCATTAATTTCCAGTGACACTCTAAATTTTGTATCTCTGCTGCCATCCTAAGGCTAATTTGTTGTTCAAAGTTAGGTGTAGCAATAATTTGATCCCCCACGTTCCACCTGAACCCCCAGCTCGGTTTCCAATCCTAATATGTCTATTCCCCTTATTTATTATACTAGCCGACCCCACACGTCTCCCTGTTATTTTTTCACGTCGTGTGTTTCACCCCCCCCCCCCCATTTTCCATAATATCCTCCTTTACTCCGAGCGCCTCAAATCTCGACCCCAATCCTCTCGCTCCATTCATTTAGCTTTAGCATTTTTCTGTATGTTTACTCCTTTCCCATGCCCCTGATTCGCTCAGCTAGCTGTCATCCATTCTCCATACCTTTCTTTCTCACCCTCGTTCATAGATATTTCCGTAGTTCCGTAGTTGGTTTCTCCCTATTTGCAACTTCGCCCCCTCTACTAAACTAGTTTGGTATGTTAGGTAGGCACTCATCCTTTCTATGTCCAAATTCTCCACATCCATAGCATATGAGATGCAATCCTTCATACTTAATTTTACACACCTCTAACCCAATTCTAATCTATGATTCAAGAGGTTTGCTAAGATTAAGTTCAAGGGCAAGTCTCGCATAGTTACCCCTTAATCTCCCCTTTGTTAGTGGATCGATCTTAATAGAGTGTCCAATCTTATCTCCAATTTTTCCTAGTATTCTTGCCGTATATTTTTGCATACCCACGTTTGAGATACTTACCAATGCAGTAGTAGTAGTAGTGATCTAATTAGTCAATGGGTTAAATTCCGGTGACCATTACCTCAGCAAACTTCACCATATAGTACGCGTTCCCCACATCCACTACTTCCAGTAGCCCAACCTACTTCCATATTTGTATTAGCTTTGTTAATATATATGTAAAAACCAACTTCCCTACCCAACAATCTCACCACCACAGTGTTTCTCCATAAGCGTAAACCCTCTTGTATTTCATCCTTAGTCTGGACTACAGTTGGTATACTTCTATCCCTCGGGTTCTCATCATCCTCCACCAAATCTTCTGTCTCGGTGATATCATCTCCCCCAAAGTGATATACTATATGCGTCCTAGAAGGGGGGGTTGAATAGGACAATGGAAATTAATCGGCTAATTTTATTTCAAGTAAATAAAATTAAAAGCTAATTTGAATCCTATTGTTTTAGCAAACTAAATAGTTAAGAACTAGATAATCCTAAAAGACAATAATATCAAACTATTCATGTAAGCATTTTATCAAGCATATAGAGTGCGGAAATGTGAAGAGTGAAGGGATAGAAAACGATACACAACGATGTATAGTGGTTCGGTTTCCCTACATCCACTACCTAAGGAAGCCTCCTTAGGATTTGCAAGATTCTCAACTAATCTTCGTAACTCTTAAACCGGGTGAGATTACAAACCCTTTACAACCACTTCAAAACCTTGAAGGAAATACACTTGTGTTATCACCAACACAAGGAACCAAGCATAAACCTATGCTCACACTACTCTCTTAATCTATTACAAGAACTAAGAGGAAAGGAAAAGTGTTTAGGGGTGCTTATAAAAGCTTTGTAACTAAACTCCTAAATGAGTGGATATGAACTATGTAGCTTGAGAATGAATATGACTTGAATGCTCCTTTGAAACCTTCTTGAATGATAATATTAATTGCTCTTAAGATTGGTAGATGGAAGGCTTGAGTTGTGTCTTGAATGAGCTTCAATATATAGCTGAAAATATCTTCCAACGGTCAAAAGGCTTCTATCTAACGGATCTATTTTTACTCCAACGGATATAAGCTTTGTCCTCTAGTAATAGTGCAGAAACCCTCTCTTGCGGTGTACCGCGGGTATGGTCCGGTGCACCGCAAATCTCCTCGTCTTAATTTCATTGCTGACTTACGGGCTATACTATGCACCGTATCCCTGGTCCGTGCCTCAGTCCGGTGTACCGCGCCTTTGTCCGGTGTACCGCACGTTTTCTTAGCTTACTGGTCGGACTAGCCTGTGCACCGCGCCTTTGGTCTATGGTACTGCGGTGTACCGCAGCTTTCGTCCGGTGTACCGCGACGCTGCTCTTTTGAATCTCAAGCTTAAGATAAAGGATTTAAAGACAACTAATCTAATGAGGGGTTTTGGAAAACCTTAAAAGTGATACCAAATGAATTTTAGTTTAAATGATGATTTGTCGAATATTAAAACAGGAATAAAAACAAGGTGAGGCTAACACAAAGCACTCAACTTCCAACAATGGTTTCTTCACCATCAACTATCACAGGTATGACTCTATTTGAGCCAGTAAGAGAGTTATTCCAACCAACTTTTTTTGGGCATGGGTTCACATTACATGTAACTAGGGTTGTAAACAAGTCGAGCCGAGCCGAGCCGAGCCGAGCCGAATACTAGATGTACGTGCTTGTTTGTTTAATTTCTCGAGCCGGGCCGAGCTCAAATTTAAACGAGCCGAGCCCGAGCTTCCAATGATCCAAAACAAAAATGTTAGAACTTGTTTATTTAACTTATAAAACAATATTTTTTTAGAGCCGAGCACGAGTTGCTCATGAAAAATTCGTTTTTATGGTTGAAACGAGTCTTTCATGAGTATGTGGTATAAAAATATGAAACATAACATTAATGAAAAAACAAATGTCTATCAAAATTAAAAATATTCAGTTTGATATTGAAGGTTTAATAATATATTTATAGGTAAATAATATATTAATTTATAATTCATAATTTTAAACAAGCTCACGAGTCGAGCTCAAGCAGGCTCGTTTATTTATCAAGCTTAAAATGGAGTTTGAGATTGAGCTTGTTTATATTCGATCTGATCTCCAACGAGCTTTTATCCGAGCTGAGCTTGAGCTGCTCGCGAGCGGCTTGGTTCATTTACAGCCCTACCTGTAACCCTAGTTATGTCCCTGAATATTATGTGTCTCCATGTTCACTACTGCTGTTTGTTCATGGATTTTACCAGTCAATACCGTTTCATGAGTCTTCTCCACATCGTCCAGATCACGTGTTTCAGTTCCACGCATCCTCTTTGATTGTCTTCCTTCAGTCATTGCTTGTTTCAGTGTTGGAAACTCTTCCACCCTTTCTTCGCTCATACTAATATCCTGGTTGTTTCCCAGATGTTGCTTTCCATCTTCTGGGGGCGCCGAGGTATGCTTCTACGATGACATGTTAATGTAGAACGTGCATTGTGATGAACTTGGAGGGTTTCTTTTTTCCAGAGGGAAAAAGAACGTAATTATTAATTACACGTATTGGCTTTTAATTGGCTTAAATGTTTATTATATCGATAATTCAATGAGGAAAATACAATCCAAGACCCAAAATATCCCAACTTTCTCTTTTAAATCCTAGTTAGAAAATTCCTTTTTAAAGTCCCAATTTTAATTTGCTGGTTTTATTTTTTACTCTTTTACCCTCGTTGTTAATGGGTACAGACCCATACCGTACTACTTACTACTTTATTTTGTTTTTTTATTCCCGGATTCAATTTTGGTTTGGATTTTTTATTTTTACACTTTTGTCCATATCAGTACGGACCCATCTCGGACATTAGCTACATGGGTCCGTAACTATGTCGATCATTCGGACCATCCATTACGCAACACACATGACACAACAACAGTAAGGGGCTGGCCCTATAAGGAACAAAAATCAAACTTTACTATTCACACTCAAAATGGGACTAACATTTACACTTAGGGATGTACCCATTATGAACAAAGAAACCATATAACAAATTGAAACTCCAATGTGCCATAACAATAACTACATGGGGCTATCCCCATAACGTTCAACAATAAATAGGAAACTGCGAATCTGCTACTGGATCCACGAACGGCGATGGTGGTGGGGCTTCTTCGTATACGCTTGAAACCAGATTAAGCCTTCATTTGGGTTGTCTTCGCTTTCTCAGTGGTGGTAGTGGGTTTAGTCAGAGAGAAAAGATGGGGTGGTGGTGGGTCTGAACAGTGGATCTGAGAGCGGTTTGGTGTGACGGAGGAGCGGGTGACGATGGAGGAGCGCGGCTTGGTGACGAACGGCGGTTGTCTTCCACTTCTCCAGAGAGGCGGCGGTCTTCCCTTTGCTCCAGAGAGGCAACGGTCTTCAACTGTTACAGGAGGGTGGTGATGGTGATGAAGTTGAGACATGGGCAGGGGGCGGTGATGATGGTGGTGAAGTTGAGATCTGCGCAGAGGGGACGGTGGTGATGGTGATGAAGGTGAGGGTGATGATGGTGGTGAGACCAACGATGGTGTGGGGGGGGGGGGGGGGGTTCGGTGATGGTGATGAAGGTGGGGGTGGGGAGTTGGCGATGATGATGAAGGTGGGGCATCGTTGATGGGGTTCGGTGGTAGTGATGTTGGTGGTGAGTGGTTCAGTGGTGTTGAAGGGGGCATTTGGTAGTTCACAGAGAGAGGGAGAGAGAAGCTACAAGGTAGCGGGTGAGAGAGAAGCAAGAATGGGGTGGGTTTTTTGCAGCGTGTGATTAATAGGATTAGGGGTGGGTTTTTAGGTTTTCATTATAGATAATGGGTTTGGGAGGTAGTTTGGTCTATTACCTAATCTAGTTGGATTAGTTAGAAAATAGTTAGAATTAGGATTTAAAACAGAAAATCAAATAGCCTAGGACCTTATGATCTAAATTCTCCTAATTCAATCAATCTTTATAATTAAGCCGGACATGCTTGCATTATCAATTGTATGTGCATTTTTTTTATCATTCTTATATAATCGAATATTGATTGAAACAAAACAAATCCCATATAATTGAATACTAATAGTAATTAAGTATTATTGGTAGTTTAACCTGTTTACAGGTGTAACTTTGACAAGCTGCACAAGCACACGTAATTAGAGATTCACTTAAATAATACATTATATTAGCAGATTTCCTATCTAAATTATTTATCTAGTATATTGCTGTCTTATTAGCAAGTTGCGCACTAGCGCTATATCGTTTTACATCACTAATAAAATTGAATTTAATGAATTTGAATTTTTTATAAACGTATTTCGTGATCGACATACATCAAGTTTTATTTTTTGGCGCGTTAGGATATATTTTTTTTGTTAAAAAATAAAATACATAACTATATTATTTTAGAAAAAAAAAAGATGAAGAAAATTAAATCAATCAAAAAAAAAAAAAATCCTACCACTAGGACAGGTTGATATTACCGAATATATTTGACAAGAGCATCAGTGACACCATTGAAATACCTCTTGATGTGACCAATTTTCCACATAGAAAATTTGATTAACTAATTTTTCGTTTCAGCGATTTATAGAACAAGCTCAAAGTTATTAGAGTAAAAGGAGCAACTCTGAATGTTGAGACTAGCAGTAAAAAGTAAAACAAACCAACTTTTACCCTCAATAGGACTTCGGATAAAACATCTCTTAACAACTTCATGTGTTATAGACCATTATGATTAATAGTAATGGAAACAATACCAGCATGTTCCCGTTCTTTGGTAAAGGAGGCATCACATAACCAAACAGAATCTGAGTCATTTGTTAAAAGAGGGTTATCAGGAATTTTTGAAACTACTAAAGAAATATAGATAGGGTAATTAACCATGTAATGGAAAGATTTGGGGCGAAAAGATCTGTCATTAGAGCATTAACTTTGTACGTAATCTCTTGAATATTCCACCCTTTATTCTCAAAAATACATTCCATTTTGGGTTCCCAGATATTCCATAAAGTAAGAAGAATGGAAGGTGTGACTTCTCTTCCGTCCCATCCATTTTAGTGTAAAGATTAATAGTCTCCATAAGTCAATTGGCAATAAAAAAAATTTAGCGTCTCGATCAATTTTAATTTGCATAGAAGAATTAACCCATGTCGTTGTACTGAAAGGGCATTTAAGAAAGAGATGTTCAACATCTTCTTTGTCCAATTCTCACCATTCACATTGACTATCTTGAACACATTTCCTTATTCGTATGTTACTTTTAGTAGGTAGAGCACCGTTATAAATTTTTCAACCAAAGACCCTGACATTTGAAGGAATGTTGGAGTGCAAGATTTTTCTTCCAAATTTCACTTTTGTTTTTCTCACCTTCATTGGAGCATTATGATTCGTTACAAATTTCTTCGTTAACTAGGGTATGATAGCCTGACTTCGTCGAGTAAATCCCGTCTTTGTAAAGTGGCCAAATTAGTTTATCCTCATCATACAAAATCATAATCGGGATTTTCTTGATTTCTTTAGACATGTAGTCCGGGAAGAATCTATTTAAAAGAATAGGATTCCATGATGTCATGACTTTGTTAAAAAGCTGAGCAACCAATTTCATATTACAGTCAACTTGTTTATCAACCATAAGACCTTTTCTGATCTAATTGTGCTCCCAAATATTAATACTCATACCATTTCCAATTTGTCATATCAAATGTTTACTAATAATTTGGATGCCTTTAAAAATATTGGCCTAACTCCAGGATCTTTTCCAGCCAATTTAGCATCAAATAGTCTTTAATTATGTGAGTAAATACCTTTTAGGACTTTGGAAACAAAAGAATTGGGATTATTAATGATTCTACAGACTTGTTTATCTAAAAGGGCAAGATTCATCTTTTGAAAATGACAAAAGCCAATTCCTCCAATTGATTTAAATCTTGTTACTTTTATTCAAGTAAAACAATGAATACTTTTCCTAGCATTTGAATCCCATAAAAAATTAGCTATAAGCCCAAATAGTTTCTTACAGAGAGTTTTAGGAAATTCAAAAATAGACATAGGGTAATTTGGAATAGATTGAAGTACAACTTCGATAAGAACAACCTTTCCACCATCCCAAAGAAGATTTGAGATCCAACTAGCAGATTTAGAGAGTAGACGATCTTTGATATAATTAATAGAGGAAATACCCCTTAACTTTTATTTTCGTGACACGTTGCCCCTGTTAACGATTTCCGTCCAAAATCACCGTTAAGTGTCACGTGAGTGGCAAATCTTCTTGTACTTGAGATGATTCCAGTACGTGCTCCAATGGGAATTTAACAAGAATGATATTAGCTTGAAACACTTCAAATATTTGCATACCTTCAGTGATAACCTCAACGCAAAGGTTCTCGTACTTATGTAGTTGCCCCGTCATCAATTTCTAGTTTGTGAGTAAAAAGTTGTACCAATTATTGGTAACATATTTCTTCTTACCAGAATCATCAGTCTCTTCTGAAGCGTCTCCCAGATGATCTTTGTAGACTTCTCCTTGGCGAACAAATAAACTATAATAGTCGTCATGTTATTCAAAATCCATCCTTTAGCCACCAGATTAGCTTTCTCAAACTTGGCCGCGAGAGCGAGATTCCTGGCCTATTCTTCTTCGGTAGGAACTCCATGTCTAATGACGGGGAGTTCTTCGAGCACAAAAAGGTTTAGTTCAAATTGTTTAAGACACAACAAAAGCTTTTGTGCCCAAAGTTTGTAGTTGAAACTATTAAGAGGCTCCAACTTAGACAAGTCGCGAAAGGCTTTTGCATTCAAAGGTGAAGTAGCAACAACGGGGAGTTGAAAAGACATTTTAATTAGTGGCTTTAATGAATTTATTTTTAAGTTGTTGGTAAAATAATAATAACACTGCTCGAGATAATGATAATCACAAATATATTTTAATACCCAAGTAAAACTTTGCAGCAAGTAAACTAATCGTATATAATATAAGTACGGAACTTACAAATAAGAGCACTTGTGAGTAATAGCTACAAATACTCGTGCTAAAAAGAATATTTTGGGTATAACCAGTATCCTTAAACGAATGACTAATACTATTCTAATCTATGCTCTAAACTTTCAGAGAGAGAAAGAGTTGAGAGTTTCTTCCTGGTGTGTTTGTAATTCTACTTGGTGAATATTTACCAATGACCCACGCCCCTCTTATATAGTAGTATATAAAACTTAAAAAAAGTTCATAATTACTACAATCATAAAAAGTCCACCATAAAGCCAAAAACAATTTCCATCTCCTTTGATTAATAACATGAACCTAGACAATTTTCTTCATCAAGGGGATAACGTATCTGAACATTACTTGTAACTCCTGTAACAATTGAGCCATAATTGTGGGAGGTTCAGACTGTTGGGGATGAAAGCATTCACGAAAGCGACCGACAACTCTTTGAATGGGTACGTGACTCAGTCCCAACTCGATATATACGCACTCGTAAAATATATTTTATTTTATATATTTTAACTATAAACTCCCAACTCCCAACTTCCCATGTCATTGTCATGCCAGATGATAGTGGTGTGCGTGTGTGGTATTTTGTTTACTTTTCATTTTAAAATCCTGAGTTAAAAATTAAAATAATATAAACTACATATATTTTTTTCTTTTATTTTTTTATGTAGGATAAAGTTCTCTAAGAATATAGAATATAATTAATAAAATCTTTGAGATTTATTATTAATTTTTAACCATCAGTATTATTATTTTGCGTTTTTTATCATGATTAGTTGTCGCTAAAGTTTCACGTATAGTATTTTGGGTCGGGAAGGGATAATTTATGAGGAGTGCTTCTTTCAAATTTATATATATCTCTTGTTCATTGCTTTTGTTATCAATTGACTTCGGCCTTACATAAATTGGTTGATGTAATTAGTTATGGTTTTCCATCCAAAAAAATTTAGTTATGATTTGGTGTGTGACTACTGATATTACTACTTGGAGCATATTTATGGCAGGAAGCAAAAATTGGTGTACAAGGTGATTTTGAACTACCACAATCTTTTTTTTCCAAATTACTACTACTACATGGACACTGCTTCAAAGTGTAAATTATGTGAAAGCATGATAGGGATAATGTCTAATGTCCAAAAAAAAAAAAAAAAAAAGATAGGGATAATGTCTTTTTTTTCTTTAGCATAATGTGACACTCACTTAAAATAAATAAATTTATGAGACTCCAACTATAATTTTAGTGTAGAATTTAAAATTAGTGCGCAAGCTTATGTATGTGGACTATAATAAATTAACAAAAAAAAATAGAGTGGAGAAGCCTTCGGATTCGAGAATGTGTAAAAATATATTAGCTGGGTGTGAGGTGTTAAGGCGTGGAGTTGAGGAAGTGGTTATTGGTGAAGATAGAACATACAAATGGAGGCTTGAAGCGTCCGGAGTTTTTTCGGTGAAATCCGCCTATAATGACGTGACCGCGGTGGAAGGGTGTTTACAATTCAACTGGGACCTGGTGTGGAAACTTAAGTGTCCGGAAAGAATTAAAATCTTGATATGGCGTGGTATATGGGATAGACTTCCTACGCGGGGTAACTTAGCTAGGAGGGGGGTGCTTGAGGATGTAACATGTCTAGGATGTGGGGAGGCAGCTGAAACGTCAAGGCATTTGTTCCAAAATTGCGCTTTTTATAGGGAAGTTTCATTTAATTGTACAGGGACCATTCTGCAATTAAGGGAATTTAATACTCCTGGTTTGTTTGCAGGTGGAATGGACGAAGCAGGGGCTGGACTGATCTTCTGTGAAGGGCTTGGCGCATCAGCTCGGGAATTGGAGATCAGCAGCAACAGGCGCGAGTCACGTTCAGCTGCAACAGGAGCTTCCTTGGATGATCAGCAGCAGGATATTTCAGGGGAACAGCAGCGCCAGGAGGGACCTGCACAGCACCAACATGAAGCGAGTGAGTTACAGCAGCGAAATAGAATTCATGTACAGCAGCTGCGAATTGGAACAGAAGGGGAACAGCCCCGAGGTGAACCAGAACAGACGCAGCAGCGCCAGGAAGAAACTCGCGCTAGGCCGCCGCTACTGGACCCCGTTTCAGTTGTGTGGTGGACCCACGCGTTAGCAAAGAACGTTGTTTTCAAGGGACTAGAGCGCCGTATTCGTGTAGCGGCTTTAGTTTGGGCAATTTGGAAGAATAGAAACGCAATCACTTTTGAGGGTGATACGGGGGTCAAAACTAAGAATGAACTTGTGGCTATCGTAAATAATGCGGCAAGGGATTATGTGAGAGCTTGGAGCATAGAGCGTGATGGTGGTTTATTCACATCTTCGCGTAGTGTGCTTATCAAGTGGTCTAAGCCAGAGAATGGGACGAAACTCAATATTGATGGAGCGTTTGATCAAAGGAATAATTCAGCGGGTATTGGTGGAATATTCCGTAATGGTGAGGGCGATTATCTAGTTGGTTTTGCGGGGAATTGCGATGCGAATACACCATTTGAGGCGGAAAGCTTGGCACTTCGCTTTGGTTTGCGTCTGGCTGTATCGCGAGGGCTAGAGAATTTAATCATTGAGACGGACTCGTGTGAGTTGCACGCGCTAGTGAAGGGCGGTGCGAACTCAAGGGGAAGTTTGAATGAGGTTCTCCGTGAATGTAAGAATATTTTAGATAATTATGCACATTTTGAGCTAGTTTGGAACTTTAGAGAAGCGAATGGGTGTGCGGATTGGCTAGCTAAGTTTGGTTTGCGAAGTGGAGATGGACCGTTAGTTTATACAGATCCTCCGGATGGTTTGTGGCGAACTCTAGCACGCGACCGTTGTGGTTGGGCAGTGCCTAGAGTTGTATTAGATAACTAGTTTTATTTTATTTGTAGAAGATCTCATCTTCAGGGTCTTTTGACCTCTATTGTAGCAAAAAAAAAAAAAAAAAAAAATCTTACCGCTCCATCATGTATAGCCAGGTGTCCCAATGATGTGCCCATGTGGTATCCAAGAGCAACTAAAACATTGAAAATTCAACTCAACTTGGCATCAAAGTCCAATTCACGTGCCTTTGATTTCAAACATTTCTAACAAACTGGACAAGCAACTTTATTAATTGTTTCAAGGCCAATGACATGAGGAATCCCATAAATATTGGGGTCTTAATATGGACATCACACTTCCAATATTTTTTCATGATTTCTTAACTTTGATGCTGATGAAGAATATTTTATCATTAAAAAGCATACTACAATCAAGACTAAAAATAACAACCACGATAAGAGTAACAAAATAATCCTGATCTTAAATTTTATTTTTGTACTATTCTTTTCCTTGTAAATTATCTATTCTTACCAAATTTTAAAGCTACAAATTTCAATCATTTTTTTTGTAAGCATACGAATTTCTCTCCAATAAACAAACGAAGGTTCAAATTTTCCATCACCTTCGTTGTCACTGCCCTCCATAGGCTTATTTAATCTCTTTTCCTCTGCTTTGGTCAACGATCGTTTATTAATAAATTCCAACAGCTTCCCTTTCGATAAGGACAATGCAGAAGTCTATAAGGCTAAATTTTCTCCTTTTGGTTACCCTTAGGTCCTTTGGACCATTATCTTGGACCACTACGTACTACAAATTCAAATCATGATTTTCTAAACATATGTCTTTGGCCTCTACAATAATACTAGAATCTAAAATTATGGCTGTCAAGTTTGAATCCTTTAACTTTGGGTTACACCTACTATCATAGTAGAGTAATGGAATGTAATGTTTGAACGAAAGGAATGTTTTTCTTTATATATATATGATATCTAATTAATTATGTGTACAAATTTAAATATATAAAAACATGATTATAGAAACATAAATCCATATCATGACTATTAATTGTATAATTAACAGAAACCATGACAAGGCAACACATATTGAGAATCGTGTTAAAACTCTTATAAAAGATTTTGATAGTCCTAGAGGGGGGGGTGAATAGGATTACTAATAAGATTAATGCCTAATTAAAAATCTTTTGGACAATTATAAGTTTAAGAGAGAAACTTCTAAGTCAACTAATATATCAAACTCCTAAGGGATCATACAATGGATAAGCTAAGAGGTTCGATATATAAGTGAAACAAGTAAAACGAGTTTCTAATCTCTTACTACTCTAGATGTCAATATGTTAGATAAACTAGATAATCAATATCACAATATTCATACTAGCATATTATCAAACATATAAAGTGCGGAAAGTAAATAGAGTAGGGACAGAAAGATACACACGATTTATAGTGGTTCGGTTTCCCTACATCCACTACCTATGGAAGCCTCCTTAGGATTTCAAGCTTTTCACTAAACTCCCGTGTCTCTCTTAACCGGGTCGAGAACACAATAACCCTTACAACCTCTTCGATAACACGAAGGACAAACTCTTGTGTAATCACAACACAAGGATACCAAGTATACTCCCTATACTTGAATTCTCTCTTAATCTATCTATTACAAGACCTAGATTTAAGAGGATAGAAACAAAGTGTTTAAAGGGTTGCTTATAAAATCTTGTAACTAAAACTCCTAAAAGAGTGGATATGAACTATGTAGCTTGTAAACTCCTCTTGAGTAGATAGAACCTTGTGGCTTATTTGATTAACTCCTTGGAAAGACTTATAAGCTCACTAAGATTGATTTTGACTATGTATAGCTCTTGACACCTTCTTGAATGATAACAATTAAGCTCCTTAATGTTTGTAATTAGTTGGTGTATTTGTAGCCTTCAAAGAGCTTCAATTTATAGCAGAAAATGGCTTCCAACGGTCATAAGGTTTGAGTCCAACGGATCTATTAATCTCCCAACGGATATATTCCTTATGACTTGAACTTTGTGCAGAAAAACCTTTCTTGCGGTGTACCGCACCTCAACGGTTTGATTTTCTAACTCTCTGACGGGCTGGTCTATGCACCGCGCCCTGGTCCGCAATCTTGGTCCGGTGTACCGCGCCTTTCGTCCGGTGTACCGCGCCAAGTAACTTTGAAAGAAAATGACTTATGCTATTGCTCGGATCAATAAATCTTCTTCACGAAAGTTGTAGATAACATCATTCTTATAAACATAGTAGTTGATCATTAAAGCTATATCTCAAAGTACATAAAGATATGAATAAAAGAGAATGCAATGAGATATAATAAGAATGGTGTAAAAAGTGTTTTTGATGAATAATAGTGCAAGATAGGATGAATATAATAAGAGTAATTAGCACACTAATCATAAGAGGATTTGTCACATTAAAACAACCTATTAAGGGAGGCTATATGCCAACAATCTCCCCCTTTTTGATGATGACAAATCCTACACTAAAACACCTTAGGAATGATATGAAAGTTTAAGCATTCATGAAATTAAGCTCCCCCTCACAAAAAGCATATAAGATTTGAGATGCATTTGTGAGTTTAAGATGTGCAATTTTTGAAAGTTTTAGTGCACATATTTCTCCCCCTTTGTCTTCATCAAAAAGACGGGGTTAATAAAAAAAACAACTAAGTATAGAAGAGCAAAAAACTCAAGTGAATAGATTAAAAAAAAAAATTAAAAAGTGTGCAAGAGTTTAGAGATAAAAACATTTTTATAATGAGATGCACAAAGTAGATAATTGAAGAGCTAAGAGATAGAGACTTTTTACCAACTCTTTGATCGAGAGACATTCATTTCATATGCTTTCTAATGACACACACGATTAGTTGCAATGTATGAGATAAAGGATTAGCCAAAGCATTAGAGTTTTACCAAAAGCTCCCCCTTACAAAGTGCATAGAGTTTGTTTCAATTTGTAAAAGTTTGATCAACAATTTCTCCCTAATAAGAAAATTTGAAATTATTTTGAAAAAGTTTAGGGGTAAAATGTAATTTTTGAAAAGTATAGGTGACAAAAATCATTTTTCAAAAAAGAATTTTTAGGGACTAAAAGCAATTTTGAAAAAGATCTTTTAGGGACCTAAAAGCAATTTTCAATCATTTTAAGAGCTAAGACAAATGGAACAAACTATAGGGACTAAAGAGCAATATAAGATAAGATCAAGGATTAGATATGCAATAGTACCTATATCATCAAGGAAAAAGTTAGCAACATTAATATCCAAAGCATATAATTTAAGCTTTTAACATCCAAGATAAAAACATCAAACTAAAACAATTATCCAAGTTAAACATAAAGCATCCTAAACCATTATCCAAATAAAACACGTAGCAATAATATCCTAGATGTCCAAAACACGGACCCATAAACAATTAAAGCATAAACATCACAAACTTAGTCCAAAACACTAAAAACACATAAAAACACTTAGAGAATAGAATTAAGATTTAAAAACCAAACACCCAACATGACCATTTAACGAAATTCCCGGGGAGAGCGGCTTCTAGAACGGCTTCGACGATGTGAAACATCATCTTTGATACAAGAAACATCATTCTTAACACAAGATAACTCACTAGCAAGATGTCCTATTTTCTCTTCCAATACCCCAAATTTTCTTTCTAACTTTTCTTCTAAAACCTCAAATTTTCTACCAATATAATCCATAAACCGAGACATAGCACCTTCGAAACTAGAAGGATTAGGAGGATTCTCATGAGTGGGGTTTTGAGGAGGCTCATTTGGGATAGGATTTTGTTGACCCGGAACATCCAATAGTTCAAGTGTGTCAAGAGCCGGACCATGAGTTCCTTCTCTAGCTTGTTGATGTCTCCTTAATTGTTCGTATTTTCGACCCTTAGGAGACATCATTTTTGGTGTTTATTCAATCAATTCGATAGACTTTTGGACTAAATATGCAATAATATGATTTTCCTCTTTTAATTCTAGCATTTTTGATTTATTAAGCTTTTGCGCGTAATATTGGTATTTTTAGTGAAGATTTTACAGGTTTTAGATGTTAGCTAGGAGAGGAATCCGAGGAGAAAGTCAAAGATCAAGAGATAGAGTCAAAACTCGAAGATAAATCCCGAAGATATTATTTGTAGAGCTGAAAATCCATTTTCCAGGCCATAGATTGCTGATTTCGAGGTGCTTAAGCGATGATTTAGCTGTTGACCTTTGAAGAGAAATCATTCCTTATCGAGTTACGGAACTTTAGCAACTGGAATGAGGTCAATCGGAGTTGTAACGCATCAGAAAAAGCCGTTTGAGTGAAGGTGTATCAGCAGTTACGGGATTTTGGGCTTAGAATTTGGGCTTGGACATTTAATTAGTGTTTTATTATTAGGTCCAAGCCCTAATCCGTTTTTAACCTTATAAAAGGAGATTTTGACCTCATTATTTCTCACCTCTCATTTTATTCTTAAAATTAAAACATCCTTAGAAGAGAGCGTCCAGAGAAGAAGCAGAAACAAGGAAAAGAAGAAGCAAGAGCTGGAGACGGTCTATATCTCCGATTCTCAGCCAATTCAACTCCAAAATTAGGTTTCTCTGTATTCTATTTTATTCTGTAAAACATGTTGAACCTATTTATTTCTTTAGTTTTTGTCTTTTCAATTATTATGAGCTAAACTAAATTAGTGCTTGAGAACGCATAATGGGTTAATCCCAATTTGATTTCGTTTTATACATTTGGATTTGGGATAATTATTATTTAAATCAAATTGGGTGAATTGTATTTTTCTTTAATTTGCATTTTAATTACTATTATTGACCTGATCAATTAATGATAGGACTTAGTATCTAAGCTATTCCAATTAGTGGCGATTGGATCACCTTGACGGGGGGTTTAGGTACCGAACTAGTTAATGAATGTAGGTTAGAAATTATTTGACTCTGACGAGCTTAATTAAACCTATGGCCTATTGGGTAATTTGAACTTAAACACTTGAGAGTGGACTATAATCACCCTGACGGGGTTTGTAGCATTTGAGAGTTGCTCCTTAGTCCACCTTGACGGGGGTAAGGAGATTATAGAATCCCGACCAATACTAATTTACCAATTTGCCCCTTAAACAATGTATGAAATGAATGATAGTTAGGTAAACCCTTGCGTCTCTCAAGTACTTCCTGCTCTTACTTGCGTATCACTTTTATTTACTTGCATCTTAGTTATTTATTTACATTTTCGCATTAGTCTTTCATTCCTTAGGATTAATACAAAACCAAACAAACATATTATCTTTATTTGCTTTCATAAGTGCATCAATCATTAATAGATAAGCATTGTAGTCAACCATCCCGTCCTTGGAACGAATCTGTTTTATCAACTATATTACTTGGGACAACCGTACACTTGCGGTTGTGGTTCGATTATTTATTGCATTATTTTTAGAACACACAAAGGACCACCACTTGTATGATACGATTACGAATAGCAACATCCGAAATACGATTAATAACCGAATGCGAAACATAGGAGTTATTATAAATAGCAAATTTCATTCTCTTGATTGTGCTATAATCAAAACACCAAGCTTTATCAATAGATTTCACATTAGTACCACTTAAAGAAATTCCACTTCCCTCAAAGATCTTAGTTAGAAAAATACCATATGGGACTTTATCTCTTGCGGTTCTAGCATGGTTCATCCATTTGAACATGATTGCAATTATATTAATTGGTCGTTTCGCAAATATCAAAAATAGGAGATAAGCTTCATAAGGAATTAATTTTGCATCATGTTTGTCCTTTGGAATTATGGCCGAAATAAGAAACTTATGAGCCACAATGAATTCCGGATCAAAATTACGCAAATTCCAATTTCCATCCGCAACAAGCATCCTACTATTAACAAAATCCATAACCTCATTTTGACCAACAATATCAAGAGTAGAACCATCCCAACCACTTGACCAAAAACCACTAAATCCATCCAAAGGAATATGATAACGAGCACACAAAACATGTAACTTTAACCGTAAAGGAGTACCCGAAACTAAAGATATAATTAAGTTATTAGCACTATCATATTCAAAATTTGTGTAGAATTCTTTAATCAATCCACTAGCTAATTGACTACCCGTAAAATTGAATACATTAGCACAACATTGAAAAGTAAATAGTTCAAGAAGAGAATTTTCACCCGATGGAAAAGCCGAATCACTAAAAGTTCTACCCGGGAGAGGATCGAATGGCCGGAGTGGAGGAGGTGATGGTGACCTCACCGGAGATGGCGCACGGCGGCGGCTGGAGGAGGCTCCGGTGGTGGTTTTCTTCTTTGGAGCAGCTTTATTTTCTCTCATGGTGAAGAAGGGAAGTGGGTAATGAAAGAGAAAGAGAGAGAGAGAGAAGAGATTTGGTGGAGTAGATGGTGTTTCCAGGCGGCGGAATGGTGCAGCAGTGGCCGGAAATCGCCTAGGAGGAGGAGAGGTTATGTTTAAATGGTGGAATGAGGAAGAAAGAAGGAAAAGCGGGCTAATAACGCAGACAAAAACCTAACCTGCGGTGTACCCCAGAAACCGTGCGGTACCGCACTAAAAAAAAACTGAGCGAAAAAAATAAAGAAAAAATATAACTGCTGAAACCCTAAGTTGCGGTGTACCGCGGAGTAGTCCGGTGCACCGCAAAAACGTTCGACGAAGACACTAAGAAGGAATTTTTTGGTTCTTTTAAAAACACCCGAAACACATTCGAAACTTCCCCAAAAGATTCGGAACGGTATAAAACTTATAAGAACATTTTTGTTTTGAAAGGAAAGAACAAGGAAAAACCGAAAACACATAAAACAGTTTATTTCAAAAATACCCCTAAGTTTTCTAAAAGTGCAAAAAGACCCAATGTAAAAACAAAGCAACATTTAAGCAAGAAAAGGTCAAGATACACAAGATAATAGCACATAGAGGATAATTCACATAAAACACATAATAAAACATAAAAATAAAAAGAGGAAAGGAAAGAATTCACCGTATTTTCCTTTTACGAGGTTTGAACGTCCTTTTGCATATAATTCCATTTTCTTGACGCTCAACACCTCCAATGAATATTATTATGGTAGCCGAGGTGGAATGGATCCGGAAATGTGGTTAGCATTTGTCACGATCCATATTGGTTTTTCCCACGAGGGTATCAAAGATCCACTTTCAAGTTTTTCGTGGTAATGGCATGTAGAAGTATGATGACCGGGTTTACCACAATAGTTGCAAGAACTTCTTTTTCGAATAGAACTACCAAGTGAGGGTTTTGAACACGAAGTTTCCTCATACTTTTCACTATCCAAATTATCACTTAAATACAATTTTTCTTTAAAAAAGCTATTTGGATCAAAAGGAGTGACATTTGAAAGGGGATGATTTTTTAAAGTTTTAAGAGCGAGGGAAAAAGCTTCATCCAATTTTTTCAAACCTCCTATATTTTTCTTCATAGGATGTTGACTTTTATTAGAAGAAAAGATGTTTTCAAAACAAGGGGTTTTAGTGTTTCCAAGAATATCATCTAAAGTGATACAACATTTAAAACAATTCTTTTGCTCAACTTTACCCCTTTTTAATATGAGGTTATTCAAATGGATTTGAGAATCAAGAATTTTGAGAAGGGATGAAATTTGCCTAATATCATCATAATTATAAGGAAGAGATAAAGAGTTAGGATAGATGGCTACCTCATGGTTTGGTTTAGGATTGTCATGAGATTCATCATGGATTAAGATTTCTTTTCTTCATCATTTTCGACAATTCCATATAGAAACTCCAAACGATTCCAAAGCTCTTTTGCGGATTTACAATCTAACATTTGTGAGAAAATTTCTTCGGAAATTCCACGAATTAGAGTGTACATTGGTTTTGCATTTTGAGTGAGCTTAGCCTTTTCCTCAATGGTGAGTTCATCAAAATCTTTTTCTTCTTGATTTAGCTTAAGAACTCCCGCTTCATTTAATTCCTCTTTATATGGAACGAATGGTCCTTCCATAACGATTCTCCATTGATCGGGATCTTCGGCTTTGATAAATTCCTCCATTTTTGTTCTCCAAGCAAAATAGTAATTACCTATAAAAAGTGGAGGTCGAGTAGAAGACGACTTTTCCAAAAGATTAAATTCCATATCGTTTACTCTACTAACGATTAAGCTATTCACGTAGAGTTAGGCTCTGATACCAATTGATAGTCCTAGAGGGGGGGTGAATAGGATTACTAATAAGATTAATGCCTAATTAAAAATCTTTTGGACAATTATAAGTTTAAGAGAGAAACTTCTAAGTCAACTAATATATCAAACTCCTAAGGGATCATACAATGGATAAGCTAAGAGGTTCGATATATAAGTGAAACAAGTAAAACGAGTTTCTAATCTCTTACTACTCTAGATGTCAATATGTTAGATAAACTAGATAATCAATATCACAATATTCATACTAGCATATTATCAAACATATAAAGTGCGGAAAGTAAATAGAGTAGGGACAGAAAGATACACACGATTTATAGTGGTTCGGTTTCCCTACATCCACTACCTAAGGAAGCCTCCTTAGGATTTCAAGCTTTTCACTAAACTCCCGTGTCTCTCTTAACCGGGTCGAGAACACAATAACCCTTACAACCTCTTCGATAACACGAAGGACAAACTCTTGTGTAATCACAACACAAGGATACCAAGTATACTCCCTATACTTGAATTCTCTCTTAATCTATCTATTACAAGACCTAGATTTAAGAGGATAGAAACAAAGTGTTTAAAGGGTTGCTTATAAAATCTTGTAACTAAAACTCCTAAAAGAGTGGATATGAACTATGTAGCTTGTAAACTCCTCTTGAGTAGATAGAACCTTGTGGCTTATTTGATTAACTCCTTGGAAGGACTTATAAGCTCACTAAGATTGATTTTGACTATGTATAGCTCTTGACACCTTCTTGAATGATAACAATTAAGCTCCTTAATGTTTGTAATTAGTTGGTGTATTTGTAGCCTTCAAAGAGCTTCAATTTATAGCAGAAAATGGCTTCCAACGGTCATAAGGTTTGAGTCCAACGGATCTATTAATCTCCCAACGGATATATTCCTTATGACTTGAACTTTGTGCAGAAAAACCTTTCTTGCGGTGTACCGCAAGTTTTCGTACGGTGTACCGCACCTCAACGGTTTGATTTTCTAACTCTCTGACGGGCTGGTCTATGCACCGCGCCCTGGTCCGCAATCTTGGTCCGGTGTACCGCGCCTTTCGTCCGGTGTACCGCGCCAAGTAACTTTGAAAGAAAATGACTTATGCTATTGCTCGGATCAATAAATCTTTTTCACGAAAGTTGTAGATAACATCATTCTTATAAACATAGTAGTTGATCATTAAAGCTATATCTCAAAGTACATAAAGATATGAATAAAAGAAAATGCAATGAGATATAATAAGAATGATGTAAAAAGTGTTTTTGATGAATAATAGTGCAAGATAGGATGAATATAATAAGAGTAATTAGCACACTAATCATAAGATGATTTGTCACATTAAAACAACCTATTAAGGGAGGCTATATGCCAACAGATTTTTATATTTTTCCTCCATTCGAATTGTGTGAAATGACATAACTTCACGTCTTTTAATCTTCTAGTTTTGAAAGCTATTTGACCAAAAAAAAAAAAGAATCTTCTAGTTTGAATTGTGATATCGTGAAAGTGTTTTCTAAAGAAGACGAATAATAGGATTTTGACTAATTTTTGACTCAATTATCAATCATGACATGCTCACCTTATTATATAAAGTATGAGTTAATGATAAGGTTCTTATCAACCGTATGCATTTATTTAATTATTAGGATGTACTTCCTTCGTTTAAAAAATAATATTTTTAATATATTATCTATCTAAAATTTTAAAATATTTTATTTCAAATTGCTTTTAGAATAATCATATATACCACCTAAATTCATACCACCCAAATATTACCCAATGATATGGCGTGAATTGGTTGGTTACAAATTTTTAATCAAGAAAATAAATATATTAACAATTTGTAACCAACCAATTCACGTCACGTAACCAATTCACGTCACGTTATTGAGTGATATGTGGATAATATGAATTTAGATGGTATACATCATTACTCTTATCTTTATTAAAATATTTAAATTTATATTTTTAACAAATATTTAATATATTAATGTAAGTCTATTAAAAATATTTTCATAATGATAAGTGTAATAGTTGTGTTTTTATATAAAAAACTAGATAAACATTATTTTATTGACAAAAAAAAGTACTGTAACTTTAATTTGAATTTATCTTTAATTATACGCCAACAAAAATAAGTGATCACTATCTGTCTAACGTATTGAATTAAACGTATTCGGTCTATTGGTATTTTTATCTCCAGAGATATCAATTATCATTATCCTTCTTCATCTTTACATGTATAATATATTAAAAGATCAATAAAGAAGAAAAAGATTGAATATTTTTTTCCAAAACGCAGAAAGATACAAAGCCCAATAATATGTGGGCTTCTATTAGAAATGAAAAATAATATGTGGACTTCTATTAGAAATGAAAACCAAGCCCATTTATTTCAATATCAAGCTACTGTTCTACCATTTGTAGTCATAGGGATAGTAGGGGATAGTAATAGCAGGAAGCTCACAGTAGCTAAAGATGAATCAATCTGTAAGTTTAAAATGAAATTTCAATCCGTAAGTTTAAAATTAATCCCATTATTATCATATTTTAATTTCTTAATTTAAATTTTCTGAGTTGATTTTATGTTATGAGTTTAAAATTAATCGCAGTGTTATTATTCTTTAATTTCCTAATTTTATTTGCCTGGGTTGACTTTATTGCTATGATTTTTAGTTCGAAAAAAGAGTAAATAATGAAGTAGCAGAAGCAGTGGTGATAGGTGGCATGGTTTTGGACATTAATGCCACTCCTTATATTCTTGCTAATCCCAGGACCACTACACCTGGCAAGGTATATACTCTACTTATTGTCCTTAAATCATGAATTGAAATGTTTCATTTTCTAAACATGAAGTATAGCAATTTGGATATGAATTATATATAAATGTGCGGTTTAAATTTTAAATCATGTAAAAATTATTATCTAAGTTTTTTGTTTAGCTATATATAATCTGAGATTATTTTCATTAGATCTTATATGCATTAGGTGGTGTTGCAAGAAATGTTGCTGAGTGCATGTCAAAACTTGGCACCAAACCTTATATGATAAGTGCTGTTGGACTTGATATGGCAGGTGAATATAAGGACCTATAGTGCAATTTTTGCATAATATAAGGGCCTATTGGGAATTTTTTGCATAATAATGATGTGTTGTTTCTTGTTTCGATAGGGACTATGCTTTTGGAGAATTGGAAGTCTGCTGGATTATCAGTAGAAGGTAGCCTTGTTGTATATTTAGTCCAAATGGAATTATCATTATTTAAATTTCCCTTTAGGTCCTTATATAATGCAAAAATTGCTTTTCGTATTTCTTTAGGCATTAGAAGGGAGCAAGATATTAACACTGCTTCTGTGTGTAATATCTTTGATGGAAAAGGAGAGTTAGCAGCTGCTGTTGCTAGTGTTGAAGCAATCGTAAGTTGACTTTTTGGTCCCCCAAGTTTTCAGAATCTTCATTTGGCCCCCACCTTTTCAAAATTAACTATAATATTTGTGAAACTGTGTTATCTTTAATGTGAATTTACTACTATGCATTGTTGATTTATTTCCGCCAAGTGTTGTTTCGACACTTTTACAAATGAAAAATCATAAACTTTTAAAAAATTATTATAGGGACTTATATTGCAATTAACTCATTATTTCATATACGGACTTATAGTGTAGTGCAATTTTGCATAATATAGGGACATATAGTGCATTTTTTTTTTGCAAACGTAGGTGCTTATAAACTCAAAAATAATAACATAAGGACCTATAGTGCAATTGAATAATAAACAACATAAGGACTTAAAGTGCAATTTATTCAAAAAATATAGTATAGGAACTTATAGCGCAATTGACTAAAAAAGATTAATATGGAAACCTACAGTGCAAGTTTTGCACAATATACTCAAAAAAAAACCCTGTCCAAAGCTTAATCTTTTAGCACAATATAAGGACCTAAAGTGCAATATAAGGACTTATATATTGAATGCAGGAAACATATTTAACCCCTGATTGGATTCAAAATTTCAAGAAGAATGTATGTTCTGCTCCTATAATGATAGTTGATGCAAATTTGAGTCCCTCAAGTCTCGAAACATCTTGTCAGAGTACGTTATTTTCTTTATAATTATACCTTATGCCCCCCAACTTTCCAGAATCTTCAATTTTCCCCCTCAACTATTCATATTTTTTCAGTTGCAGCACAATGTAATACTCCTGTGTGGTTTGAACCTGTTTCGGTTGCTAAATCTAGAAGAGTTGCTTCAGTTGCTAAGTATGTGAGTTTTCATATTCCTCTTCTATTTAATATATAAAAGGGCAAATAACTCATTTTGTCCCTTATATTTGCACATTTTAACAGTTTAGTCCCTTATAAAATAAAATTTACTATTTTGAGCTCTTGCACACAGATAAATTTTGTGTCACCTAACGAAGATGAACTTATAGCAATGGCAAATGCTCTTCACGGAGAAAACATATTTTCTCCAGTCCATCTTAATCTCCCGGTTGACTCATTATTCCAAAAGCTTAAACAGGCAATCTTGGTTTTACTCAATAAAGGCATTCAAGTAGTAATCGTGACCGTTGGATCAAACGGAGTTTTTTTATGCTGTAAAAGCAACCCTACCTTTCATAAACTAACAAATCCTAATACTTTTAGTCGACAATTATATAAAAACGTGAATTTAACCTGTCCGGTGAACCGAAACTTGAACATTTCGGGTACAAAATTGTTAGCGGTGCATTTTCCGGCAGTTACGGCTAAAGTTGTGAGATTAACTGGGGCAGGAGATTGTTTAGTAGGTGGGACCGTAGCGTCTTTATGTGCTGGTTTGGATATTATGCAAAGTTTAGCTGTTGGGATTTCAGCTGCTAAAGGTGCTGTTCAATCCGAGATGAATGTTCCGGAAGAATATAACTTGACCACTATTGCAGGTTTATTGTGTTTATATCATCTTTTTTTAATTGCATTATCGGTCCCTATTTATGCTAATTTGGCAATATAGGTCTTGATGTTAATTTTTTTTTTTTACTTAATTATACAATACGTCCAAATAGAAAAAACATATTAAAGCTTAATAAGAGGATTTTTAAAAATTGGGAGGCATAAGGTTATAATAAATTATATATATATTGTGTGCGTGTGTGTGAGTGATTTTGTATAATATATTGACTTATAGAGTTATTAATTAAAAGGAAAATAGATAACGAGGTTTATAGTGCAATTTTTGCATAGTATAGGGGACTTGTATTAAATTTTTTGTGTACTATAAGGACCTAGTGATAATTCTGTAAATAAATTCGCCTTGGCTCCTCAACAAAAAGTCGTGGCTACGCCCTTGAGTAAATTACTGTAGAAGTCTACTATGTTTGGGTCTTTGATCAATAAGGCCAGTAACTTTCAGAATGATGAACTTTTAACTATCCTTCATTTTTTCAGTTAAACCAAAATGACTTGAATTTTCTTTTATGCAGATGATGCAAGGTCTGTCTACATGAAAGCAAAAGTTATCTTCAATCAATCAATGTTGTAGCTATGAGAAACATTTAAGAGATTTTTATATTGATGCTTCAACTTAATTTTCATTCGTAAATTGTAATCATGGTCGGACTAATTTAAAAATAATTTGAAAATTCTATTACAATTATAAAATGAGTAATATTCTTTTTATATATTAAGCAAATATATAAAAAGAATATTACTTAAAATAATATTAAAAAACATATTTTAGTCAAACAACTTTTTTTTTTTTTTGATCGGCAAATCAAAACTATTTTAACACACCATATCCTTTACAAACTTTCCAAGCCCAAACAATAAGGCCCATTATCGAGACATTACATTACAAATATATTAAAGAAAAATTACAAGAGGCCCACAGGCCCACTAGCTATTTACTAAACAGACCCACTAACTAATTTTTCTAGAACTTCCTTTGAGCTTTTTTCCTTAAGTTTGAAATCTTGTAATCTCGAGCAAATCATCATCTTTATCTCTTTTTCCACTTGCTCCTCAGTGCGCATTAAACTCCCGTGATTTCTCCCATTTCGTTCACTCCATATACAATACACATATGAAGTAAAGATTAAACTTACAATACTTAGATGTTCTTTACTTTGAAGAAGCAAAAAAGACTTGATCAAAGGCAAAAAACCCGAGGCTGCAATATGTATACCACTAAGCTTCATAACATTCTTAAGTATTCTCTGAGAAAATGAACAAGATAAGAATAAATGATCCCTATCTTCTCCACCATTAAGACAGAAATCACACAAAGGATTGACCTGTAACCCCCAACTTAACATTCTATTTTTAGTTGGGAGCCTATCTTGAGCAGCCACCCAAGTAATAAACGAGCATCTTGGCACACAAAACCTGTCCCAAACAACTTCACTCCAGTCAACAAACTCTCTAGCTTCACTAATACTTGACAAGGTTTTTTTAAATGAAAACTTTTGTTTAATATTATGCTCCCAAATAATTTTATCAGACTTGTCAGTTAGCTTTACATTTTGTATAATTGGTAAGGCTTTACCTATACAAGGAGGAAGTCTCCACCTCTCCCTTCCATAGAAATCTCTAATAGTTCTGTTACTATTGATATTTTGTTTACCCAAATCAATATTCAAGGTTTCTTGTATACTTTTGCCTTGAATCCATTTATCCCATAGCATAAATGTGTCCATACCATTCTCTACCTCATGTCTTATGAATTTATAAGCAATATCTCTGATTTTTAACATTTGCTTCCAAACCCACGAATGATATTGTTTATATTCAATCCCCCATATACACCTACCATTAAGAATATTAATCTTAGTCCAAGAGCTCCATAAGTTATCTTTTTGCGAGTACATTCTCCAAAAAATGGACAATATACACACCTTGTTTAAATCTTCAAGGTTTGGTATATTTAATCCACCATTTTCTTTCTTAGAACAAATAGAATGCCAAGATATTTTAGCACCTTGAGAACCTTCTAAATTTCCCCTCCATAAAAAACTTGACATTTTTTTATTTAGCTTGTAGATAACTTGCTTGGGAAGTAAAAAAATTCTGCACCAGAATAACACCTTGCTAACTAGAACACATCTTATCAATTCAACCCTTCCTGAATAAGATAGTAATTTGGAAGACCAAACTTCAATATTAACACAAATCTTATTAATGAGTTTATTACCTTCAGATACACTCAACTTTTTAGAGTTAAGTGGGACCCCCAAATACCTTACTGGTAACTCTCCAATTTTAATATTGAGAATGTCAGATATTTTACTCATACCTTACTTTCTAGAGTTAGCTCAACTAGCCAGAGCTTTGGTTGTCCTTCTAGGTCATACAGGTTTGAACTGTGTTAATGAAACCGAGTTCATGTAAAAAAAAAAATCAATCTTTCAATTACTCTCTAAAAGTAAATGCCATATTTATTTCATATCAAAGGTTAAAAATGTTATAATAGAATAAACTTACAAGTTTCATTATTTTATCTTTGAATTATAAATCAAGTTATAATATTAATTAATATTGTTTAAATATTGATTTATATATGTTCATGCCACTATTAATTTTATCTAAGTATAAATTGAATTCAAATTTATATTTTTTTTATATGACCAACATGTGTACCAACAAAAAGTATAAATGATATGTGCATGTATTTTAAGAGAATTTTATATATTTTAAATATATCATAAAATTTTACATTTTCAGAATAGTTTTATGTAACTTATGTTTTTGGATAAATTTGGTTTTTATTTCAAATAAAAATGAGATGTCATATATTAAGAAGTATGTTAAAAAATAAATTAATCACTCTATAAGCAAGGTTAATTCACGTGGATCTAACTCAAATTTTCTAGTTTTCTTTAGTTAACAATATGTTGACATCTACCCTCAATGAAATCTCTTTTATAATTCTTGTGATATTTTTTAAATTTATTTCTATTAATATTAGAGATCTAATTTAATATTTTGTTCATAATTTTTAAATTTTACATGATTGACCTAGACACAAAATGGTTGACCACACTCTATACAAATTTTTGGGATTGAATTTGTTTTTACCAAACTCTCTCAGGCACTTCCCCCTAGGAAAGTTGAGTTTTAGTTTTTCCGGCATTCAAACCACCACTAAACCCCCCTCCACAACCACTTAAACCTATTATCATGTCATTAACATTCATCTTTCTTAGAATTGCAAAGTTACATTATCTACACATAAGCCTAAACTGTATCATTGAATTCACCTTTACATTTATTTTCTAATCTAAAATATCTTCATCTACTGCCTTTAATTTCTTCACTCTTCCTTCTCAACCACCTTCATTTACTTCTTCCTCAGCTACCCTTCTTACTTCAACTTTAATTCACTGCCATGGAATTTTACACCAGACAAAATGCTAACACCAATGATGAAGCTCTTATTCTTACTGTAGACCCCAACTCAGTCTATGCACAATTTGAAGGTCCAAAGCTCTATGCAAAAATCATAGCAGATAAAGGTATTAGTTTCAACTATTTAAGGAAAAACATCAACAACTCATGGGATGTAAAAGGAAAAGTGCACACTAAAAAAGGGGTTTCAATACCTGTATCATAACCTTTGAATCAAAAGAAGACTTGGAAAAAGTTTGGAATGGTAGACCCTGGAATTTGGTGGGCAAACATGTCTTACTGCAAAAATGGGATGAAGTTAAGCTTTTAACAGATAATCAACTAACTACTACCTCATTCATAGTCCAAATTCACGACATTCCACCTATTCTCATTACTGAAGATAATGCCAATAAAATAGGAAATCAACTCGGTAAAGTTGAACAAGTTTTCTTACCTCCAATCGAAAACTTCAAAGAATTTAGTGCTATCAGGATTCGAATTGATTGGGATATCTTCAAACCTATTCAAGGATCTTACAACATAAATCTGGGAGGAGGACATCGAATCAAAGGTATGTTAAAATATGAAAAATTATGTGATTTATGTTTCCTCTGTGGCCTCTTGGATCATGAAGAAAGTGAATGCAAAAACGAATTCAAACTCAAGCAAAAATTATCAAAACTCATTCACGGTTTTGAACCTAAACCTTCAGAAAAACCCAACCGAAAAAACCATCAAAAAATCTTCCCGAGTTACAACCCACAACCGAGTTACACTCACACTCAATCTCCTCTAACTCACCAAAATTCAAAAAAATCCCAATTTCAAAAAAATCCTAGTCAAAAGGAACAAAACCCGATACATGAAAATGATATGCCGATCTCATTCAATGCCTCTGACACTGTTCTGATTGGAGAAAATAGCAACACAACGACAAGAGCTAGTTTAGGCAATTCTTTTGCTCGAAAATCGACCATCAAAGAGAAAGGTTCTGATTTATCATCTGTTCGGGAAAGACTCGAAGACAACAAAAAGAAATTAAAGGAAAATAAAAGTTTTGAGGGCCCAATAAAAAATTGGGCTGAAATACAAACTGAGTCAAAAAATAACCCCTTCTCTTTATCAGCCCAACAACCCACACCATCTCAGCCCATCAACATATCACCTTCTATCCAATTCGGATCCAACGAAAAGCCCGTTATCATTACGGAAAAACATTTCCAACCCATTAACTCGAAGTCTTCACAAACCTTTCTTAAGTCTTAACAATCAAATCCCTAACCTCCCTCTTCACAACGAACACCCCCAATTCCAACCCCCAAATGAAAACCTTAATCTCAACACTAAATCATCAACAATCAACAACATTAATCTCAACCCTATACCCTTCAATCTTCATGATGAACCAGAAACACCTAATCACCATAGAATCTCTGATTACAAATCTCAATCCGAAAGAAGAAATTTCAGCAAAGAAGCCCTAGAAGCTACGAAATTCGATAAGCTTTGGAAAACAAGATGGAATGAGACTGATCTTCCAGCACCAGCCACTTCTACAAATCAAACCCTCACGAAGAATAAAGAATCTTCAGAAAATCAACTCACTGAAAACAAAGAAGAAGAAGATTCATCCTGGGAAAACACAAGCACGGATTACACTAAGATCGAAATTGATGAGGAAAATTTAGCCACTAATAATATGGTGGTAGATGCTGCTGATAACGAGGTTTGCGGGTTTGTCTTTGAACAAACCCAAAACCCTCAATGATACAATTTAGTTGGAATTGTCAAGGGATTGGTACCCCCTTGACAATTCTGACACTCAAGGATGCGGTCAAAAACCATCATCCAGAGGTAATTTTCTTATGTGAAACCTTAAATTGCATTGATAAAACTGATGAACTTTGCAAAACCCTTAATATGGAAAATATATGCACTGTGGAACCTATTGGTAAATCTGGAGGTCTCATCCTTATGGCCACCCCAAATTTCCCCATTAAAATTCTTGATTACAATAAAAACTATATTCATTGTCTTGTAAATGACCCTCTTGGAAATGAATTCTATGCTACCTATGCTTATATCTCCCCCCTATGAGAAAGAAAAAGATAAGAACATTACTGATATTAACAATCTTATGAATAAAAAAGCGCATCTACCCTGGTTCATTATTGGAGACTTAAACATGTCTAGATATAATTATGAAAAAAGTGGGGGCACTGAAATTACTGAAACATTTAAGCTCAATAATTTCATTGATAAGAACAATCTTATTGAAATTACTACAAAAGGTTGCTATTTTACCTGGAGCAACAGAAGAATTGGTAATAAACTTATTAGAAAAAAAATTGATAGAGGTTTAGCAAATTCTAGCTGGAATATTCTTTATCCAGATGCATGGATAGCAATTTTACCAGCTATAGGCTCTGATCACAGCCTACTTATTCTTAACACTGATAATATTAAGAAAAAAAATCTTAATAGTAGATTAATCTACAAAAAAAGCTAGAACTTAGAAAATGATGTTGAACTTATCATTAAAAACCACTGGAACTCTTATATTCACAATATTTACAGAGGCATCATCAAATTTGGTTCAAAGCTAAACAAAATTTCTTCTGTGATCACTAGATGGAACAAAACTAAAAGGAATAATAATAGAAATATTATTAAAGACCTTTTAAACCAACTTGAAACACTTAATAATGCCCAAATCATTAATTGGGAAGATTATAATTTCTTAACTTCTCAACTTGAATTACACAGGAATAAGGAAGAAATGTATTGGCGTGAAAAATCTAGAATCCAATGGATTCAACTTGGTGATAAAAACACCACCTTTTTCTACAATACTACAAAAACTAGAAGAAAATATAATAAAATCCTTAGACTTATGAATAACACTGGAGATTGGATTGATAATCAAAGCTTTATCACTAATGCTATAACTGATCATTATAAGAATCAGTATACCTCTAAAGGCCCTAGAAATTACTCTCACATCATTGATAAAATTAAACCTGTGGTTACTGAAAATATCAATAAAATTCTTGAACAGCCCATTACCTTAAAAGATGTCAAAGAAGCAGTTTTGGCCTTGGGGGCTAACAAATCCCCTGGACCAGATGGCTTCACAGATAGCTTTTATAAAAAACATTGACACACTATTAAAGCTGATCTTATGAAATGTATTACTGATTTCCTATATAACAAAGGTAGTTTGGCTTCAATAAATAAAACTTATATCACACTTATCCCAAAAATTCCTAATCATATAACTATTGGAGATTATAGACCAATAAGTTGTCCCAACTTTATTTATAAAATAATTGCAACTATTTTGGTCAAAAAGCTTCAGCCCTTCATGGATTCTATTATATCTAGTGAACAATCTGCTTTTATAAAGAATAGATCCATCTCAGATAATCTACTTGTAGCCCATGAAGTAGTTCATTATTTTAAGAACAAAAGATACTCTAAAAACTACTCAGCAGCTATAAAAGTTGATATGTCTAAAGCTTTTGAAAACATTGAATGAGACTTTTTATTTGATACAATGAAGGCCCTTGGTTTCTCGGATATATGGATATCTTGGATAAAACAATGTGTTAAAACTGTTTCCTATGCAATTCTTATTAATGGGGAGCCAACTGATATACCCTTACCTACTAAGGGACTTAGACAGGGGGACCCACTCTCCCCCTTTCTATTTTGTATAGTAACTCTTGAATGGTATAAATCTGAGCAGAGATTGCCCTAAACTTACTCATATCCTCTTCGCTGATGACAGCTTATTTTTCTTAAAAGGTAACATTGAAGAATTTGAACAATTTAAAGATGTTCTAAACAAATACTGTAATGGGTCTGGACAAAGTATAAATCTTAATAAAAGTGGGATCATTTTTAGTAAAAATACCCCTCCAAATATTGCTTATGATCTCTCTAATCTTCTGAATATAAAGCACTTAACCAATTTAGGTACTTACCTTGGACTTCCTTCTGATTGGGGAAGATCCAAGACTAAGTCCCTAGAATGGTTAATTGAAAGGGTTATTACAAAGCTTAACAATTGGAATACAAAATTTCTTACTGAAGCAGGTAAAGAAACCTTAGTTAAAGCTGTTATACAATCTATTCCAGTGTATCTTATGGCTATTTATCATATACCTGACTCTATATGTAATAAAATATCTTCACTTATTGCTTCATTTTGGTGGGGCAATAAAGGAGATAAAAGAATACACTGGAAATGCTGGAAATCATTAGAAATGCCTAAAAGTATTGGTGGCTTAAACTTCAAAAACTTTTCTCAAATGAACTTATCTTTACTCACTTCCTCGCCCTGGAAATTTAACTTAAACAAAAAATCTATTGCCTATAAAACCTTGAAAGCTATTTATTTTCCAAAAAATGAATTTCACGAGGCTAATTTAGGGTATAACCCTTCTTGGGGTTGGAGAAGTCTCCTCCTTGGAAGGGAAAACTACCTGAAGGATACAAAATGGGTAATAGGAAATGGAAAGTCTGTAAAGGTGTGGAAGGATGATTGATTTCCCCAATCTGACCACCAAAATAATAACAACATCTTGCAAAATACTAATAACAGTCCCATAAACTTTGTATCTGATTTTATCATGCATGATGGTACCTGGAATATTGATTTACTTAAGAATAACCTTCCTCTTGAAAAGGTTAATAAAATTACTGAATTAAACATCAGTAAAACTGGAGCTGATGATTCTATTATATGGAAACATGATCAAAAAGGCAAATTATCTGCTAAAAAGGTATATATGAACATTACTGAGCAAAAGCTAGCTGAACTTAATTTAAATATTGCAAATAGTCCCTCAACATCTTTTAAACTTGATGACTCCTTCTGGAATACAATTTGGGATCTCAATATCCCTCCAAAACTTAAAAATTTCATTTGGAGGGTTATATCTGATGCTATACCTACTGAATTAAATAATTTCAACAGAAAATGTGCATTTAATAGCACTTGTAAAATTTGCTCTATTGAAACTGAATCAACTGAGCATTTATTTCTTCACTGCCCACATGCTAGAGCCTCATGGTTTGCAACTCCCTGGGGTTTCAAGTCCTCTTATGATTTAAACTTAAGATTGGATCATTGGTTACAAAACTTAATTAACCATGATTACAACAAAAATGATAGAGGTACAAGCTAGGTTGAGAAGGCAATCTGGACTCTTTGGTTTATATGGAAGGCTAGAAACAAAAAAGTTTTTGAAAATGCAGATATATGTCCCTTCATTACTACTAAAAATGCTTCAAAAGCTTATGATGAGTACAAAACTTGTAATAAAATTGACTCTGAAGCTATATCTATAGAAAAACAAACTGATCCTCATTTAAATATAAATCTCAGGGAGAAATACTCAAACAATCTTACTACTTTTATATTTGTTGATGCCTCTTATATAGCAAATACTAATGAAACAGCTATTGGATGCATTTTCAGTGATTTTCAGGGCCAACTTTTGAAAGGCAAATCATGGAAACTAAAATCAAAATCTCCGGAAGAGGCAGAAGCAATTGGAATACGTAATGCTATCAAAGAAGCCTCCATTCAACCAAACAATCATTTTGTACTTTTGAATGATTGCCAATCACTTATGAAGCCGCTTATGGAGTGTCAATCGTTTGCAAATCGTCATTTACTACATGTCTTTGAAGATATACAAACAATTTCTAGCACCCTAAGCATGGATTTCTATTTTATTCCTCGAAAATCTAACCAAGCCGCAGATTGGATTGCGAAGAGGGTCATCTCAAATAGCCTTCCTTGTAATTGGGTGTCCTCACTCCCAGCTTTTCTTGAAAAGCTTATCTTTAGCGACTTTGTTTCATTAGGAATTGGTTAATACATTTATCATATCTTATTGTAACCTACTATTGTTTATTTTAATTTAAATTGAGTTTTAACGTCAAAAAAAAAATTGTTTTTGAAGAAATATGCTTATATAAAAAGAATTAATAGACATCCCAAGAACTTTCAAAAACATGTGAATAGAAGACTTTTTTTCTTTCAAAGCTTTATAACTTCCTAACTTCCTTGTCTATAATTTTTTTCAACAAAAGGATATCTTTTATGAGCTTATTTTTTTCAATTTGTATTACAATTCAACTTTATTAGCCACAAGCATAGATAATAGATATAAGCATGTATTATTTATATTAAGCATATACTGATTGTAATCCATGGTTTATCTCAGTTTCTTCAACCTAAATACATGAAAAGATACAATCTCATACACTTATAACAAATTAAGTATAATTCGTTTCTGAGGGTACAATGTGAGATTGAACAAATTAAAACCTAAACCACAAATTATAAAGAATTATGTTTAATACATATTATACAATTTTCTATAAAAGTATTACTACATAAAAAATTAAAATAAGCGTATTACTACATAAAAAATTAGAAATAAATTGATTACTTAGTTTTTTTTTGTATTATAAATTATTTGGTTGAGTTCTTTTAAAAAATAATAGTAGTAGAAAAAAATTAAGACATGTATTAGTTAAAAAGAAATTATAGGATTAGAACAAATATCATAAAAATATATGGAAAAGTTTAGAACTTTTTAAAAAATTTACTCTAAAAGTTTATGTAGACATTTTTTTTAAGGAAATAGAAGTAAATGTTGAAATCAGTTCTAGTCCCATGAGACATCCTTTTTTACATAATCTCTCATCTTGTTAAAATGTATATCCATACTAATCGTCCTAGATGTGCACTTAATTAAGGAGAAGTCTTCAATCTAAATATCTAACCAAAAATATATACTCTCATCATTGCGTAATAACCATCAAGATCTCTGTCTAACAATGATAATATTTTCCACGACGACTCTACAAATTTGCGAAAACAGTCGTCTTAGGCACATAATTGAATAAATTCTTCTTGAGATACTTTTCTTCAATGCAATAGTCTGTAATGTCGTGTCATCATAAACCACTTTCTAACCCAGCTTCCCAAGAAAAGCGCAATTCATGTCTTCTGCCTTACGAAATCCTAGACCATCTAGTTTTTCTCCCATTCCAGCCAAACAATCTTTCTTTGTCCTTCCGAGGAGTCCCAAATGAAGTCTCTCACGATACAATCGATCTCTTTGCACACGTAGTCTGGTAATTTCTCCACTTGCGTAATGTACATAGGTATCGATGTATCGTACTAAGAACCAAATATGCTAATGTTATACGCCCAACTGGAGATAAAGTTTAACCTTTCCAACCAACAAGTTTATCGAAGCTTGTTGACCATATACCCAAAAAAATCTAGGTCATCTACTTAAGAGAATAGGAACCCTCAAGTATTTCTCCATTCCATCACCTCTACAGTAGCCGTTACGAGCGGTGATACTTATCGCTGATTCCTCATCAACGTTCCTCGAAAAATCTAGTAACGATTTTTCCTTGCTTATTGTCTGATTTGCGTAACTACATAACATATTAAGTGAGTCCTGCAAAATATCCTAACTATATTTAGACGCTTCAAAAAAGAGATTAAGTCATCTGCAAAAAATATATGAGATATAGGGATTTCCCCTAAGCAAATATAACGGCTTCCAAGATCCATTACCCACTAGCTGCTGAATGAGGAGAGATAATCTCTCCATACATAAAGCAAAGATATACGGCGATAAAGGATCAACCCTGCCGATCCCCCTTTAGGGTTCAAGTGACACTAAAGCATTGTCGTGCCATAAGATCTTGAACTCATTATCGGACTACCCGAAAGAATAATCGACTTCCACATCCCCGGGACTCCCAAGCTCTCCAAAAAACTTGGATAAAGTCTCATATGGTCTTGTCATACGCTTTTGCCAAGACAACCTTAGTTGTCATGTAATTCTTCTTTCCTTTAGCATATCTCATAACATAGTCCATTTCATTAACCAAAACCACATTATCAATAAATCGATCGCTGGGGCAGAAAGCTGCTTTGATATGGTATTTGGGCAGAGTCGATTCACAAATACTTTTACACATAAAGATGATAAGCTTACGTTATTGGACAAAGAAAATTTTGGATAGGTGCAAATTTAGGCTAGTGGGGAGTTTGGAGACGCATCCCCAATTTCGAAATGCAAATATAAATTTGTTTTTTGAAAAAAAAAGTCGTGAGTTACGACACTTATTACTTACTCTCTTTGTTTCTTAAAGGTTTTCACATTTGCTTCTGCATACAAATTAAGAAATGTCATTTATTATCTATGTGATTACTAAAATGTCATCCATAAAGTATTTTGATATCTTAAATATTTATTAAGAATATATATTATAATATTTAATTAGAGGTAAATTTGGTATAAAAAATAAATATGTCTTGATTTTCTAAAATGACGATTTTTTTAGGACAACTATTTTTAGTATGAGTGATAAACTTTTAGGAATGGAGGGAGTAAATACTTCATCCCAATAAAATAAACATTTTGCCGCCAATTCAATCGGGAACAGAACATATGAGGTTAGTGAAAGATGGGCTTAAATTTTACGCCTACGTCATCAAATCCGGTGTCACACCAACCATTTTCAGAACCAATCAATTAATACACTTGTATGCAAAATATGGCCTTCTTCAAGAAGCTCATAACCTATTCGATGAAATGCCAGAACAAAACGTCTTCACGTGGAACACCATTATCAACGCTTTCGTGAAAACCCGAAACTTCACACAAGCGCGACAGCTTTTCGATGCCGCGCCATTTAAAGATTCAGTAACGTACAATTCAATGATCTCCGGGTACGTAAACTCTCATGGGTATGAAAATCAAGCTTTGAATTTATTTCTTGCAATGCAGTATGAAAGTAATGAGGCGAGAATCGATGAGTTTTCGCTAACTACTATGCTTAATCTGACAGCGAAGATGGGTGTTATAGAGTATGGAAAGCAGCTGCATTGTTTTATGGTGAAGACTGGTAATAATTTAAGTGGGTTTTCTATCAGTTCTCTTGTGGATATGTATTCGAAATGCGGGTGCTTTTCAGATTCTTGGAGAGTATTTGATGGATGTGAGTTCAGAAATACTGATTTAGCTTCGAAAAATGCTTTAATGGCAGCTTGTTGTAGAGCAGGCGAATTGGAAATGGCATTAAATTTGTTCAGGAGTAAGCAAGAATACAATGATGACGTGTCTTGGAACACTTTAATCTCGGGTTACGCACAAAATGGGGAAGAGGAAAAAGCTATTGAGTTGTTTAAGTCCATGGTAGATTCAGGATATAGATGGAATGAACATAGTTTCGCTAGTGTTTTAAGTGCTTGTTCAGGCTTGAAAAGTTTAAAGCTTTGTAAAGAAATTCACTCTCGGGTTTTAAAAGAAGGAAAGATTAAAAATCAGTACATAAGTTGCGGTTTAGTTGATGTATATTCTAAATGCGGTAATATGAAGTACGCTGAATCAATTAACGTAATAAAAAACGCTTTCTCCATCACTCCTATGATCGTAGGATATTCAACCATCGGTAAAATGTTAGACGCTCGTAGACTTTTCGATTCGTTAACCGAGAAAAATCATGTTGTTTGGACCGCTATGATATCCGGGTATGTTAAATCTCACCAATCTGAAGAAGCGTTTGAACTTTTCCGAGATTTGCTAAAAAACAATCCAATAATTCTTGACGATTTAATCCTCGTTAGCCTTCTTGGTGCGTGTGCGATACACGCGATTGTGGACCCGGGTAAACAAATCCACGCGTACGTATTAAGAATCGGATACATAATGGACGTAAAATTGGCGAGCGCGATAGTTGATATGTATTCAAAATGCGGAGATATATATTACGCGGAGAGAATTTTTCGGAGAGTCGTTAAAAAAGACTTGGTTTTGTACAACATTATGATAGGGGGGTATGCTCATAATGGATTTGAATATGAAGCGATTGAGCTATTCGAGGAAATGAAGATTCGACCGGATATTGTTACTTTTGTCGCAATTTTATCAGCGTGTAGGCATCGTGGTTTAGTCGCGCTAGGGGAAAAGTATTATGGTTTAATGACGGAGGAATATAATATAACTCCTGAAACGGATCATTACGCGTGTATGCTTGATTTGTACGCGCGTGCTAATGAGATAGAAAAGGTTAAAGATTTTATGGGGAAGATTTCGATTGAAATGGACGGGGTTATTTTGGGAACGTTTTTGAACGCGTGTAAGATGAGTAGGAATGTAGAACTTGCGCGTGCGGTTGAGGAGAAGTTGTTGAAAATTGAAGGTGGGAATGGGGCGAGGTATGTTCAATTAGCGAGTGTGTATGCGTCTGAGGGGAAATGGGAGGAGATGGGAAGGATTATGAGGGAAATGAGAGGAAATATGGTTAGGAAAGTTGTGGGGTGTAGTTGGGTACATGTTGGGGATAAGGTTTATACTTTTACTTCTGGGGAACGTTTTTTGGAGTCGGAGGGTGTTTGTACTATGTTGGGGTGTTTGATTCGAGAAGTGGAGGACTTTGGTGTAATGAAACTAGAAGGTTTTTGGGAATCTTGATATGAATGTATTATATTAATGCTCTCAGGATTATGTGTTTTGGGGAGTCTATGGGGACAAATCAATTCGCAGGAAAGTGCTAGACAAGGGCAGGAGTAGAGAATTTTGTTGGGGAACAAGGGGCATGGGAAAATTCTGGAAAGTTGGAGGGGTTAAGTGAAGATTCTTGGAAAAAGAGCATTGCTATATATCACTCCTTTTTGTTTCACCCATTTATCACCTTCTATGTGTCATCTAATATGATATTAAACAAAGGAAAGAGAAAATAATCATTTAAGAGAGAAACGTTTCTATTGGTGTTTAAAACCTCCACATAGAACGTGATACATGGATGAAGCAAAAAAAGGTGATATATATCTTTACTCTTATTTATATCACTAACCTAAATTTGATACTCAAATTATTATTGAATTATTGATTTTCATCATAGTCCTGCAAAATTTATTCATTTATTTTTGTTATATTCATAGGGTTTTATCATGTTCAGCTACTTCTCCGCTACTAACATTTTCATCGTCTTCACTTTTTAATTTTAATCGTCTTCACCTTTTCTACTATTAACATTTTCATCATCACTCATCTTCTTTAATCTTCATCACCATTATCTTCACTTCTATCACAACTCAAGTCCCTAATCATTTTTACTTCATCACCATCATAATACATCATTTCCATTTTTTTCATTCCACGCCGATTATTCTCATCAACAATCATTATCCTTACTTCGTCATCCTCTATTTATCCTTTATCATTGTTCTCATCCTCTATTTATCCACTATCATTGTTCTCATTAAAACAACCATTCTTATCTTTTCACCACCGTATTATCATCTTCACCGCTAATCTATCCATCTTCCACGCAATTATGTCTTTGAAGTCCTTTCTCCATCATCATTTTCGTGTGATCAGACGTAAAATACCCTACCAATACAAACACATGAACATTGAAAACTTCTTCTAGTGGTTGCTCGAGTGACCTGAAATCAGACAAGAGCAGGACCACAAAGATAGATGCCTCTCAGTGGCACTCCGATATACAAGTTAGTATTGGGGTCGAAAACCGATAAACATAATAAGAGACTAAATCCGATTGTAAACAATGTAATAATAACAATGATACATCCTTAGCCTAAAGAACATGAGAATATATATATACGGAGGGGCTTTTATAGTGTTCTTCAAGATATTGCTTAGCTAATCAGCGACCCAAGTGAACAACGAAACTACTTGAACTCCTTTGGATTAAGCCTTTGGCTCTATTATCCCCAGCTTGGTTTTAGGGGAAGGTAGCATTTTGGAAATAATTTCTCGAAATAGTTATAATCATCGCTCTCGGAATGAAACGACCGAGTCTATCATCATGAGAATCGAATTTGATGTAATCATCTTCATCACCAACAACATTATTTTATCCATCATAGCAAACGTTACAACCCGACCCAACATCACCGTCAACATCAACATCATTTATCTTTTTCATATTACAAACGTAACATCTCTTTCTTATTCACCATAACAACCATCACACCCTGATCCAACATAGTCTCCACATAGGTATAAATAGATAATTTTCTACCATCTCTTTTTTCATATCATTTTCACTATCACTTTTTTGTCTCATCCAATTGTTTTTTGTCATACAAAAGTCAGAGAATATTACCATCACCATCACAAGAAGGGTACTTACATTTTTCTTCATTAATCTCTTCAACACAAATATCCAAAAATCAATAACTCTTTTATGCTTAACAAACATAATTTAGCATCTCAATCGATATCTTGCGATTTAGGAATTCTCAATGAACTCTCTCTCACATATACACACAATGTTTTTGTCTATTTTGTTCCATAATTAATAACGAAAGAACGCGATGGATATATGTGTGAGCTTACGATAAGGAAATATGGTGAAAAAGAAAAAAACTATATTAAAAAGAAAAACAATATGACTTTCTTTTTTTTTTTTTTATTGAAAAAAGGTCCAACAGGCAACAACCATGTTAATAAGTGTTCTAGTCCACTCCTCTAAAGAGAGATGATTGTATGTCACTCTAAGTGTTGTTTAACTATATTTATCTTTTGTCAATGATTGCCAAAAAACCGTCTTGTGGATTTGTTAATATTTATGCTACTCCCTCTAGGACAACCCAAGGTGCGTCATTCAATTCGTTCAAATGTTTTATTTTCTAAACTATCCTATAAAACCTGAACCAATTTGATTGATACATATTAAAAAATTTATTTAGAAAAAGGTACCTAGAAAAAAATATTTATTGAAAACAGCCTTATCCCAAATTACCGTTATAATTAACAATTAAAAAATAAGAAAAAAACTAATAAACACGTGCGCGTCCGTGATTTTTTTTTAAAATCGTCATAACTAATTCAAAAAAAATCAAAAAAAATTATATTTGGACAAATCAAATTAATATTTACGTCTATGATTTTTTTTTCCGAAATTTTCTGAATTTTTTGATTTTTTTCGCAGACACGAAATTTCATGTTTAAAACATGGAATTTCATGTTTATTTCACGGTTTAAAACATGGAATTCCGTGTCTGCGAAAAAAATTTAAAAAATTCGAAAAAATTCAAAATATTCAAAAAAAATCAAAAAAAATTCATAGACGTAAATATTAATTAGATTTATTCAATTTTTTTTTCTTTTAATTTTCTGATTTTTTTTTTTTAATTTTCTGATTTTTTTTGAATTAGTTATGACGATTTTAAAAAAATTCCACGGACGCGCGCATGTGATGGAATTAGTAAAGGTATAGAAAATATAAAGGAGATGTTTTCTATAAATAATTACTTCATTAGGCATTTTTCTATAAATAAGATTATTGAAGGCATAAAAAAACAATTAAAGAGTTTAATGAGGATGTTATCAACAATAAACCTATAAAACCTTCCACCTAGACATTACGAGAATAACTTGACATATTTTAAAATTTGGTATCTCAGGGATTATTTAAGGGAAGTTAAGGGACCATACTTAAAAAATGCCATAGTTTGGGGACCATTAGGAAATTTTACTTCTCCAAATAAAAAAATAGGGCCTAATCCATATTCAAACAACAGATTCTATTCCCAATTAATAAAGTCCCGCAAACTCTTACGACGTCGTACTCGTTTCAATCGTTACCTACTTCAACGAAAGTTGAGATCACAGCATCCGCCACCTTCTTCCTCCAATGGCTTTGTTAGCAAACATGTCCAGCGATGTAATTTTACAGACTCTCTTATATATATATATGTATTATATTACATACGTAATTGTTTAGAATAATTCTCTATATAGTTTTTGTAAGTGTAATTTGTTAACGTAATCAGAATTGAGGCAATATTAATTCTCTTAATTATGATTTTAATCTCTGCAGATGGGTTTACGATTACTTCTTTGTCCACTTGGTTCCAATGTTGTTCTCCGAACAGCATGGTAAGATTTCAATTTAAATTCATCCCTAATTTTGTAAATAATTAGTCAGTAATTTTGTCAAACACATAATATGCACTTAGTTTACTAACTCTGGGTCCCTGGATTTGAACATTCTTAACTGAATTATTGTTTATTCGTTGCATTTGTAGTTGTTCCGTGGGAATCGGTTTACCAATATACTCTACTTTCAAGGCAATCGAGTCAAGAGATCAGAATGAACAACAAAAGTGGCTTTTATACTGGGCAGGTTAGAGCCTTTTAAGATATTGCATAAAATGGATGCTTTAATGGCTCTTTATAAAACAGACGACTTTTATTTACAATTTAGTCCCTCTGGAGAAAATATCTAGCTTCTCACTTCAAGTATTTATTTATGTTCTTTTGCAGCTTATGGATCCTTCAGCGTTGTTGAGGTGTTTACAGATAAACTCATTTACTGGTAGATTCTCTTCATTTGACTGTTCTTACATAATATAGGGACCTATAGTGCAATTAACTCAATTTTTTTTGTCTTCTTCCATTAGGGTTCCTCTCTACTATCCCATGAAGTTTGCATTTCTCGTTTGGCTTCAACTTCCATCAGTGGATGTAAGTTCAGTCATTTTCTTATACAATTCTCACATTTAATTTGATGCTTTAACATTTAAAATTTGACCCCTAAAAACTTAAAAAAATCTGCTTATCTTTTCTATATTCTCGGTTTTTTTTCCCTTTCCTGTTTTGCAGGGGGCAAAACAATTGTATACAAATTATCTGCGCCCTTTTCTCTTGAAGCATCAAGGCAGACTTGATCAAATTGTGGGCTTTTTGTATAGTGAAATGGTAAGAGGGACCTATACTGCATTTTTTGCATATTATAGGGACCAATAATGCATTTAACTTTTCCAATCTTGCAGGCGAAATTTGCGAGTAACCATACAGCAGAGATACAATTTTTGAAGACACTTATCACAAAGATTGTATCATCAGGTACCTTGATAAGTAATTGTTGTATATCATTTTGATAAGGGTAAATTAGTAAATAACTAATTTGGCCCTCTATCTTTGAATTTATTAACAATTTAGCCCCTCCTTATCTATTGATTTTGTGACAACTTTAGCCTTTTTTTTGCGTTTCCATTACATAATAGGCGTTAAATCCATGTTTTGCCATATTATTAATGTGATAAAAGACTAAAATACCCTTAATATTGTCATGGCTAGCCAAGGAATTTGCTGGAGAGCCGAATCCTCCAAGGCATGGACGTGTGAGTGGTAGAATTGAAGGCCCACCAAGGAATGAACATGTTAATGGTGTTACTGAAGGCCCATCATCAAGCCCAGCTGAAACTTCAGACTCAGAGGATGATATGGAATAATTTTTCGCCTCTTATTAGATCTATAGTAATATCGTATTTTACATTTCAATATTGTTTTTCTTTTTTAAGATTCTTTCGAGTTAAATTGATGACGGGTTTGTAAATTAATTAGTATTTTTAAATGTTTATCGCTTGGATTGTTGGTTATTTTTAACGGTAAATTTAAAGATAAGATATTATATTTCATAAGAAATTAAATCAATTGGACTAAGATAATACATATGCACTGTTAGTTGTGTAAACTATAAAGTATGTTTTTATATGTAAAACTCTGTTTTGATATAATCTCCTTATAGTCATAAATTTTTGGACATAACACAAATATAGCCAGAGATGAAAATGCATAAGACATGTTAAAAATAACAAACAAAAGACAGTGATTTCACTTGAATATTTCATTTTACCCACTATACTTTCACAATTCAATGCAAATACCACAATAAATTCATAAAACACAACGTTTCTTACATTTTATTTTGTTGCTCATCGGACAAAACACCAAGTTTCTTGATATTTGGTACCTCACAACATCATAAAATACCCCTATTTTTCAAAAATGACTCGTCAAGTTAATTTTCATCTGCATCATGATCATCACAAGAGTTATGTTCATTTATGGAATCTGTTCTTTGCGAATCTTCACTTTCACTATCACTATCAGAAGATACTTCACTCTGATTTGGATTTTTCGCTTTAAGATTCTCTAATATATCTGGTGCTAAAATCAACTTTAACTCATCCTGTTTCACCAAAATGAAAAATAGTGGTGTTAAATGTTCCTTCTGATAAAATAAAGGACCTGTGTGGCAAGTAGAATTATACCAATATGAGCTTGTTCTCTTTACAAAGCTTCACACAATAATTTGCATGCCTCGTAATGTCACGGTGTAGCAGAGAATTATCGTTTTGCAATTCCTCCATTTTTGCTTCTAAGTCCCTATAACTTTCCTGAAACACAAACGGGACTAAATTGTCAAAAAGGTCAAAGATAAAGGACCAAATATGTTATTTACTTTAACATACCTTTCCCCGTGCTTCATCACATTTGTCTAAGGAGCTTCCAAATGCACTGAAAAACGCACCGTTAATCACAAATAACCCGAGACTAATAAACAATTTAGACAAGATAAGGGACTAAAGTGTCAAAATAAGCAAAGATAAAGGAACTGATCAAACCTATTTTCAAAAGCTTTATGTAAATTAGTCTTGATTGCTCCTATGCCTTTGGAGCTTCGCTTGTATGTTAACTTCGAACTCTCGCTGGACTTATTTTTAACCATGATTAACAATTTGGAACAATCACCTAACCACGGTTTAAGCTGATGAGCACAAAAAACAAAATTTAATTGAAAAATAGAGCAAGAGCCTCCAACATATGAAAAATATCTCAAATATCAAAGTTTTAATTTAAATCACTAAATAAAACAATTAAGATTTTTTCAATTTAAATTAAAGGGATAATGAGAAAAAGAAATTTCACTATTGCTAGAATATGTAAACAAGTAGCTATCAATAAACACCCCTTAACTTTTTTTGTCAGAATACCTTATACCCCAGACTTTTAAAACCCTCACGTGACCCCCTAAGAGTTTTCAAAAAATATGTCAATGTCAGACTCTATTTTTACAGAATATAGGGACCTGCTCACCTACAGTACAATTATTTCAAAATATATAGTTTTCTTTGCATAATATAGGGACTTGCATCTAATTCAATAATGTAGGGACCTATAGTGCAATATACTAAAAACGAATCAGGGTGTTGCCCCAATCCCCCTGCCCGCCAAATAAATTTTCCGGCCTGGACCACCACCATAATGGCGGCGCTAATGAATACTGAACATCAAAAAAGACAATCTTTAAAATATAAGGAAAATAAAATAATTCACTTAATGACGTAAAATTCAAATAATTTAGTTTATACAAGTTACAAAATTAGCAAAATTTACTTTTTACAATACCCGCTGTTCCTTTTAGTTTTTCAAATTGGGCCCTAAAAGATTTATAAAATCGCAATTAACGTATCAGCGAGACTCAACGCTGTCTTCTTGATTCGCCAGTTTTTTGAAGAATCGGCGCATCAAACCTTGTTATATGATTTCATGGTCATGTTGATCAATTTAAATTTAGTTAATTTGAGCTAACAAGTTAGCTAAATCACAACCATATATATGTGCATATTAATCAAATCATATAAAACAATAGAACAGTTAAAAGAATTAAAATTTGAATGAATAAATTGAGAGAGATCTTGAGGTTTACCTTACAAGAAAAAGCGGTGTAACTGTAGAGGTAGAGATATGTGTCTGATGGCGCCAAGTTGGGAAATTTGTATATGATGAGGAAGTACTAATCAACGGCTGGAGTGCGTTTATGTTAATCGACGGATTATATTTCTTGTGATACTCTTGGGCCTTAAAGAGTTATATGATCCATTTTTGTAATTTGGATTGTCCGAGCCCATTATTGTTTTACTATTGGACGGACACTCAGCAAAAAGATGGACCAAAAATAACTTCAACAAAAAACAATTAATATAAATGTAACATGTGTTATAAAATTAACGACGATAGCTCGAAATAAATCGTATTATTACTCTATGAAATTCGGATTGATTATTGAAATATATAGGAAAATGTAACTAGTTGGGTATCTACTAGCTTAAATGCTACGAAGCTCAAGTAGCTACGCAACTGCTTGTATCAGCTGTCGAATTCATTATGACTTTATCAGAGAATATCTACATATCAAATAACCATTTCATAACACTCAGTCTCGGATATTCACGAAAGAATGCATCTCATTAAAACCTTATCACGAAAACATATCGGGACAAAACTTGATGAAGAAAGAGTACATAATTCCTTAAAGGTGTGACACATACTCGGTATGTCTCGTTAAAACCTTGCCAGGAAAGCCCTTAGGGAAAAACCATGGTGAAGGAAAAAGAGTACAAAGTGCCAAGAATATTGTCCTCCTCGTTATGACATTAAATAATTCAAATAATGCCTTATTTACTGGTGGGCTTGTAGCTCGAATTATGTTGTTGGTAAAGATTTAGTGAATAAATATGTTGGAGTTTTGCTTGATCATATTCGTTCAATGTCAATAAACACTGTGAAGTCCTAGACGTGGGTAAATAGGATTCTAATCTGATATATGCCTAATTAAAAATTAAAGGCTCTTAAACTAAATTTAAACACTCCTATAGGTCAATACTCCGAAGATATGATGATTAGGGAGGTTTTAAGAGTTATCAGTGCAGAAGCTAAGTTAAATAGATATAGGATGTTAGCTAAGGATAAGTATACTTAAAGGATAAACTATCTTGGGAGTAAATGAAAACCTAGGTAATTCTAATAAAAATTAAGGTCCTAGAGTCATCTAAAAGAGTATATAAGAGTAATAAATTCTTTATGGCTTGAGTTGAAAGAATTAATACAAGTTTAAAGACCAATGCCAAAGACCTTAATTGGATAATTGACTAAATTTTAGGGAAGATGGAAACTTGGAACACAACTTTTCTATCAGTATAAAAAAAGGAAAATTATATATAAGTTTTGATAAATGAAATCCCCCCCCCCCCCCCCCCCCCATATAATGTAGTTGTGTTTTAAATTCCAATTAGTGTATGTAATAAAATATCCTCAATCATTTCACAATTTCGGTGGAATGATAAAAATAGGGAAAAAGTGCATTGGATTGACTGGAAAGTAATGAGTACCAGTAAAAAGGAGGGGGGATGGGGGTTAAAGATATGCATTGAAAAAACATAGTCTTGCTTGCTTCTAATGCCTAGAAGTTTTTTTAGTCGAAAGTGAATTTAAATTGAAGCAAATGGATAAATTACAATAATTTCAGTGATTTTTTAGCCAACCCCAGTAGCAAAGAAGTTGTTTAACAACCAAAACTCAGTATTAGCTAAAGTACTTAAAGGCTTATGTTATGGTAAATTAACCTTTAGTAATGTTTATCTTGGGTATCATCCTTATTAGGGATGGAGAAGCTTACTTGAAAGAAGGAATACCTTTACTAAAAACATTAAATGGACAGATGGAAATGGAAACAATATACATATTTGGAATGATAGTTGGGTCCGAGAGACAATTCTACTTCAATATAGATTTGGATCTCAAATTAGTAAAGTGTCAGATCTCTTTCACAATAATCCTAGTATTTGGGATTATGAGAAAGTGAATAATAACTTTAATGAAGAAGAGGCTCACTTTATTACTAATATCACAACCCCTATATTTATAGATGAGGGTAATGCTTTCTGGACTAACTCTAACGAAGAGAACACAAACTCAATAGATATGTATCGTCATCTTAAATATAAGGGGGAAAAAGAGGTGGATGAAAAAAATGGCACCTCTATAATTTTACAAAAACCCAAATATAACTATGGAAATTAGACTTTCCTCTCTCCCCTAATATTAGGAACATTATTTGGATAACATGTAAGAATGCACTCCCCACTAAACAAAACTAAGAAAATTAGACAATGTAGTACAAATGATATGTATAACATATATGCATTGAGCATAAAGAGACTATTAAACACCTTATGTTTGCTTGCCACTGGGCGAAGACGGTTTAGTATGTTTCTTCTAGGCATTTTCTCACCCATAATCAGTCATCCATGAGGTCTCATGGTTTATGAACCTTTCTGAACTTCCAGTTCAAGTTAAAGGAGTGGGAGAAAGATAGTAGAGTTGACTGCTTTTATTGCTTGGTTAATTTGAAAGCAAGAAATAAGTTCCTTTTTGAAAATTAAGAATTGGATCCTACATTTATAGTAGCTAATTCTATTGCAGCCTATGATGAAAAGACTTATACACAAAGTGAAAATTTTGAGGCAGTAAAGGAAAAGAACGAGGAGATAATAAGGAATCACAACAAAGTAACAAACCTAAAACCTTACTAAACAAGAATAGTAAGGGTAATCAAATGTAAACTACAAAGCATATTACCGTCTCCAAAGGTGTGATAAAATAATGCAAGAAAGGTGCACACCTCTAGAGAACGGGATAATTTTTTTGCAAGTGTACGGATCGTTTGCTAGTAATAAGTAAGTAAATCGAGTATCTTTCTCAGTGACTACGAAGATCAATTTTGAGGCAGTGTTCTTATGAAGTGTGATAAAAAGAGCTGATAAATCAAATACACTAAAAACAAACAAATATTTATTTGGTTTTTTGTTTTTAAAACTAGAATGAAATTACGATTAATTAACTAAGAATTAAACTAAATACAACTAAGTAAACGAAGGGAAAAGAATGATACTATAGCTCAAGAACTCGCAAGTAATCCTAACTAGTATATATTTTACGTTTTATTGTTAAAGGGCGAATTGTGTTAACCTGTAATAGCTAGGATTCTAAATTCCTCCTAACTCCGGCCATGGTAGCTTAAAGGCGATATCTGCGCTACTAGGGGACTTGGTTAAGGGGGCCCTACGCAGTGATCAGTGGTTAAATCTAAACCTATTGACTATCTAGCTAGGCAAACCCGTCAAGATCAATACTGCACACTAGACGATTATGTATCGTTCTCAATAACTGAACCCCCCGTCAAGGTGACAGTCCTAATTACTAAGGCTAGTCCTATACTTGGCCAGAGAAAGCGCTGGAATATATGAAAAATACATAATACAAAACAATTAAAATAAAAATTTAACTTAAAGATGTAATATCCAGATTCAGTAAAAACATAATATAAAACAAGGGTTCATACATTATTGTTGTTCTCAAGCTATGACTAAACTAGTACATAATAAAATCATATAAACTAACAACTAATAATGTAATATTCACGCTCAGATGGGAGAAAAGAATAAAATTACACTATTAATTGTTGACGAATGATGGACGAAAGAGTTAGAAAGGCATGAACGACTTCCAAGCTTCTTCTCCTCTCCAGGCAATTTTGTCTAGTTATTTATGGTTGGGGACCTCCTTCTAATGTTAAAACTTATATTTATAGTTCCAATTATTTTTTATGGATTGTGGGCCTCTTTTAAGTGGCCTATTTAACCCAAAAACATTTCACTAAAGAGGGGACCGATTCGAACCACGACGATGACAAATTACATATCTTTTTCATTCAGCTTCAAATCGTTAACCGTTGAATCCTACATGTTCCTAACTTCAAACAATATCTAGATTTGAAATGGATCCTCCAGTCACTTCATCAGTTTTGCGTAGTATCTCGAATTCTCCACTTTCTAAATCAGGTCGACACATGCTTTCACTTTCTAAAAGGGATAGAATCTTCCTGTTTCTCTATGACTAAGGGGAAACCTCGATTTACTCACTTATTATGATTGTATTGGAGTATATTAGCATCCAAGTACCTACTATATGTACACTTAACACACAAATTACGCAATAAATCTCTAGAAATAGCATAAACAGCGAAACTAGACAAGAAAGTGTAAAACACCAATATATAGGGAAAACCCATCATCTAAGACCTAAATACCCTTAAAATGATGTCACGTTACTTGATTATTTTGTCACATATATAGAGACATCAAGACCCCTAACTCAAGGTTTTGTTGTCCCGACAAAATAAGAAATAAGAACTAGTATGGAAGTCTCTATCAACTAATCATCGAAGAAGAAGTAGCAGAGAATAATGAATGATATTAAAGAACCTATCCTAGCAAGTCTCATGCAATAATATTTAAAAACTATATCATATATATACACTTATCATACAAATAATCAACATGGTTTAAGTTCAAGATTAGATTAACTTTGCAATGCACGAATGATAGGTTTTTTTCTTAGTTTGATACAATGGCTATAAAGTGTACATAGATCCTAATATAGTCTCTGATGGTCTATCTAACTACTCTCTATTGGTTCAGTCGCTCATAGATCATATAATTAAAAATAAAATGGTTTTTAAGGTTATAATGTTGGCTTAGGGACGATATAGTCGTATATTTGGTTAATGTAGAGTGAGCTTTTGGCTATCCTCACTAACCATCAACGAATCGCCCTAGAGCTTGAGTTTACACTCAATGTTCTCGCTCAATTCCAATATGATGCGCTTATTTAGCATCCCCAATAATCCAATTACAAATCAAGATGATCACATAAAAAAATTCCACTTTTCCGGTTTTTTTTTTATTTAATTTTTTTCATATTCATTTTTTTCAAGTTAGCTATGACTCTCTTTTTGCTGTGAGATGTTATGCTACTTCTTTTCCTCATTTTTCTTTTGTTTCTTTTGTTTCTTTTTTCTTTAGACCCCGACAAAGGGTTACAATATAAACAGTGCATCATCAACATAGCACATAATAAATAATCTCAAAACCCACCCAAGTGTTTCCCATAATGCCACCCTAAACTCAAGCTCTAAAGACGAGTGTCTTAGCATCGCGATTCGAGTGCGGGCGATATGGAAAAGTCCTAAAATCTATGGGGTATGGCTTATAATGTGGCTAATATAAGGCTTTGGGTAGGCTAGAAAGGGGTAGAGACGGATAATCTATAAATATGGCTAGCAATATAAAAGGCACAAAGGGATTATCAAAGAACCACCTTAATCACTTTCCTAACTATGCAATTTTTGTTACTTTCTCACCTCTAGCACATTCATTGAATAGGTTTTCAACTAGCCCAGATCTCACATTCTACACACAACTCATTCATCCGTATTGCTTACTAATCCATTCTTTACTATTAAGGTGTGTTTTCATGTTCATATTTTAAGAATACAATATAACTAGTTCATAAGCATACTACTTACTATCACTGACTCACTAAAATCATGCTTCATAGGTACATTTAAAATATTTATGCCAAATCCCTAAATTATACACTAATTTTTATTTTTATTTTTTTCACATAAAAATGGAAATGAGGGACAATGAATCCCCACATCCCCAACTCAAAAGTGAGTTATGTCCCCATACCTCAAAACATTCTCGATAAAAAAATATAAATATTCTAGGTATATTCGCTATGAAGTGCTTCTGTATGTTGTAGATCTCGGTTCCGCGGCCTAGGCGGTCGACTGGGGCCTAGCGCCTAGGAGGGACTACGCGGGGCCTAGGCGGGATTACGCGGTTTTGAATCTTGCTATGTAATTTTGTATATTTAGTAATACGCATGTATAATTATGATGATTTTATCTATTTAAGTCATAAAATTCATCTAACACCACTATATTGAATATGAAAAATACTAAAATTAGAGTTATAATATCAATTCAAGAATTTCTGAGAGTAAAATAAATTTAATGGAGGGCCTAGGCGGCAAGTTTACCATTAATCGGTGCCTAGGCGGGCTAGGCGCCTCTTCCACGGCGACTAAGGCGTTGGGCAAAAATGCCTAGCATTTTTACTAGGGGTAAGCGGTTGAGGGGGGAGTTGACGCCTTGACGGCGATATCTACAACATAGTCTATTTTTCTTAAAGCTTTTTTGCTAAAAATATTCCAAGCATATTCTCGTCGTGTCCAGAAGCCGGGGGTGCCCGCCAACCCACCCACACTTCGAGATTCTTTCTTGTTTATCGTGCAAGGAAAAAGGAGATCGAGTCACTGTATTTTAGTTATTCTTTTCAGTATTTTAATATGAGCTGAACAATTTTGTGCTTAAGAATTGTGTAGTGTATGAATATAAGTATTAATTGATGAGTCTTAGTTTTTGGGATTTTCTCCGTATTTATATAAACTGTCTTTAATTCTCGTTGATTATATTCTTATGCCTTGAAGCTACTCATTCACTAATCAAGTAAACAATAGTAATAGTAGTTAGATTGTCGCCCAAGAGGGGGATTTAGTTGCAGACATAGGATATAAGCAATTGTTACGAGTCAATAAGCTGGAAGGCTTGGCTAACCGAGTAGTCAATTGAGTACGAACAAATTCGTCCAAATTCAATGGGGTCACCCGGGAAGGGTCACTAGAGGTGGAGGATAGCGTCCTATTCACCCGGGAGGGGTTAGGAGAAGAACTGAACCCCGACTATCCTAGAATTACGAATTTTCCCTTATGTCTAGAAACATCTAATTAAGCAATTTAGGGGATTACCAGTAAGAATCAAACACTACTCTCTCATATTACTCTTCTCTTCTTAATTAGCTTACATTTAATTTCTAGGTTATTACTGTTTTCATCATTAATTATTTAATTTTGTTTTATGACGAAAACCAAACAAATATCTATATTTTATTTAATTGTCTTTGCAATTAAGCCACGTTTCTCTAAACACAATCATCTTAACTTTGCTAATCCTTGAAAACGGAAACCCTTTTCTTACCCAATTCTGTTACTTGTTAACGAACCCCGTACACTCGCGGGTAATTAAAGACATTTTATTTTACACCATTATTTATCACATTCACAGGACCGACAAACGCCTATTAGTTCGTAAGGTTGAAAATTTGTCAAGCAAGCTCATATATATATATATATATATATATATATATATATATATATTCCATTATCACCAATCCATTAGACGGGATTTGGGGAACTCTTACTCGTGATAGAATGGGTTAGAAGTCTCCAAGAATGATATATAATCCGGGTCTAGATGATATTTTAAATTTTTATTTGCTTTTGTCATATAACTTCCAATATAATAAACAAGAAATATATTTATGTACATAAATAATAAGTGGTTTTATAAATGCAAACCGTCGAAATTGTTCAGTTAATTTTTAAATCTCTCTATTATTTCTGCAAATCTTTTACTTATCTTTTAATTATTCCATAAAATCCCAGAGTTTTTTCCTATTTTTGATGTTGACATGCAGCACCTGGATTGACCTTGTACAAATAGAAATAGGAATATGTTTAGTTAGAGTTGGACTACATAACTACTTCTCTTAAAGGGTAAGATTAGGGAAAAACTTGAACCATAAGCCAAATACTTGACTAGGAATTGGATCAAATAACTCTTTCTCAGAGGACAAGACTAGGATTAGGATTAGGATTAGGATTAGGCAAGGAAAAATAAGGATTGGTAAAATCTCTTTTACTTATATGCTTTATATCCCTCAATTTCTCTACAAACGTTTCCGATTTGTTACTTGACAAACTTTTTGATCCCTTTTCCAAGCTATTAAACGTACCTAGGGAGACACCAAAAGAAAAAGCTAAAACGTAGCATGATGGATTGGGCAGAGCTTGATCATAATCTTCTAATGGAGATTGCTGAAAGGCTACCTTCCATTGAAAGCTTCGAATCTTTTGGTCGAGTTTGCAGATCGTGGGGAGCAGCTGCTCGAGAAGGACATGTCACACAAACAGTTTTCGAAGGACCATGGCTTATGTTCGCAGATAAAGATGAAGATAACGAGAATTCAACTGAATCGATCCGAGAATTTTCGAGCGTTTCATTGGGCATAAAGAGAACTCGCAAAATTTTCTTACCAGAAGCTAGCAAACAACGTTGTGTATCATGCAAAGATTGGTTATTGGTATGTTCGTCTAATGAAATTGATGTAAGCCTTTTACACCCATTGTCACGTGTTCAGATCCGTGTACCTAAATTCAACACATTATCACATTATATTATCTCCGGGATAGGGTTTTTTGTAGAGAAGGCTGTTTTATCAGCAAATCCATCAACCACCTCTGATTTTATTGTTATGGTAATATGCGGCCTAAAAAGTCGTTTGGCATTTTGGAAGTCCTGCGATAAGTCATGGACCTCGATTGATTTCTGGAAACCTACTCGTTTTCTTGATATTATTTATTGCAATAACAAGTTGTATGGGTTGGATGGATTTCTCCATATTGTAATTTGTGATATCCATGGATCAAACCCAACTAAACTGGTTCAGGTTTTTGCTAATGATGATCTTCCATTGCTCGTGGATCCAAAAGCATACTTGGTTGAGCTTCCTGGAGGGAAGTTTCTTCAAGTCCATAGACATCGTGATATCGGGGAAGATTATTATCACACGGATATATTTAAGGTATTTGAGGTGAACATTGAAGATAATTCATACATGGAAGTCAAAGATTTGGGGAATAAAGCTCTATTCTTGGGATATAACACTTCATTCTATGTAGAGTGTACTGAGTTCAATAAATGTATGCCTAATAGTATATACTTTACAGATGATGACCCTGAACAATTCTTGTATGAAAATGAAGAAGGAGGAGGAAAAGATATGGGTATTTATAACTTAGCAGATGGAAACATTCAACCTTTTTTTGGTGATGACTTAGTAAAGGGAAAACTCACACCACCAACCTGGATTGGACCCAGTTTTTGATTTTTTTTTTTTCCTTTGTTTCATAATAATTTGACGCCTTACCTTCAATATATACTTGTAGTAGTGTCCTTCAATAATATCTTTATAATTTACTTTTGGCATTCTAATTTACAGATTGTTGAATAATACTGATAATACTGTTATATGCTTCTTTGGTAGATTTATGGTTTTGTTTAAATTCTGCATTTGTATCTGAAGGCTGTGATTGTAACCTAAATATTTTTAATTTACTTGTTAATTCTTGCAGCACGGAACTCCCGTTGGCTAATTTTATTCAACATGCATAGATTTTAGTCTGGTGTGTGATCAAAAGGCATGTGACAAGCTTGTTGCTTTGCCTTTTTACTTCCCTATGATATCAACAGCACTTGAATGTGATTCGGGATTTAGAAATTTTTATTTCTTCTTTTATTAAATTACTGTAAGAGTATCATCATAAGTCATGCTCTCAATTGTTTTTATTTCTTCAATTATTAATTAAATTACTGCAAGAGTATCATCATAAGTCATGCTCTCATTTGTGCTTAATACATTTGAAACTTTGTCATATATAAACTAAATCGGAGTTTATATAATTAAGTATATGAGTGTATATGTGTGTGTGAATTTTGGGTTGTTGGAATTGAAAATCTTTGGACCTTAATGATATATTGTGAACTAAATTGAAGTTGGTACGTGAAGTTTTAAAATGGGGTTTTTGCTGGATTTAAATACGATGCATTTGATAGATTGGTTAAAAGGGGTTTGAGTTTTGAATACATTTTGTAATGCTTTGCGAGTTCTATTAAATTCAGTGTCTTGATTGGTCTCACTATATTATTGACTATAAGCACATTCCCAGCTTCAAAGAGGGTTTTAGGAAATAGTCTTTCAAATTCTTTCAACTTTTGATAATGCTTCCAGTTTATGATACACAAATAAATACAATAACATATGTGTATGAGCGTGTATTTGTGCTCGCGTCTCTGTATCTCAGTCTACAGATTGTTTTTGGATCTGTTTAATATTGATTTTTTCACAATGTTTTTTTACAACAATTAGTGAAAGGAAAACTGTGTTCCTTTTTACTGTATGAACTAGGATTTGGTTCATCTGAGTTGTTTAAATGTAGGTCTTCATTTATGGCGGGATATCACTTACATTGACTGTTAAAAGGAAAGATATTGACAATTTACCAGCTTCGTTGATTTTTTCTCGATCAAACTCTAACCATCCTTTAACTGCAGCAGCAGAGAATGCTGATCGTCAAGACATTGACACGAAACCAAGGTTGATAATATTATAAAAATGATATCAACAAAAGGCAAGAATTGTTTTTTTTTTTTCAATACAACAAATTACAGCCATACTTTCTACAAAGACTATTAATTAGCCTATCAGAGTTAATAAGAGAGTGGTCGATCCAGCTAGATAAATCAATGTTCTCCCTCGTACATCTTGCTAAGGCGTCTGCCGTGGTGTTATACCTCCTATTAATATGCTTAACTTCCCACTTTGGACATCGACCTAACCAACTTTCGATTTCCGAAAGAATGGGTTTTAGGCTCCAGTGAAGCCCGGTCTTCTTCTTAATTCCTTGAGTTAACTCAAGATTGTCAGAGGAAAAAGAGACCCTCTGACTAGTGAGATCCTGCGATGATCTCATGGCCATCAAAACGGCCCACGCTTCTCCTTCGATGACCTTGTTAATTTTACATCTCACATTTATCTTTATTTCAATATCTCCCCTCGTATTTACCCCAATAGCAGCAACAGCAGAGACGCTACTTCCTTCTTTAACTGATGTGTCGCCCATCCATATCATATCGGCAGTATCAACTATTGCTGGGTTATCAACAATTTCCTCAGTCATTACATTGGCCCCCTTATCTTTAGCACCTACAGTCAACTTGTCCCCAAATAGTCTGCTCATACTATCTTTAACTCTATAGAAGATATCATTAATACACTAGGGTTTCCTTTCATGGAAGCATTTCATCCTTTCCTTCCAAATATTCCACATTAACTTGAGCACGTACGCGATAACAACTTTCTTGTCCCACCCATTATTGGAATAACTTTTGACCGTTTTAAGAAGCCATTCCGCCAAGTTCTCGTGCATAGCCATATCAATTCTAATTTGAAGCGGAGACTTAGCCCAAACCTCCCTACTAAATGGACACTTAAGAATAAGGTGTGAAACATTTTCTCCTTCACTTTCGCACCATTCACAGAGATCTTCCTTCAAACATCTTTTTCGAACCAAATTATTCTTAGTTGGAATAGCATTATTACATACTTTCCAACCAAAATTCTTAATCTTGGCTTGAACATTAGCCCCCCAAATAATATTCCACAACTCACTACTAAGACACTCCCCGTTTCGAGATGACTGAGCTTCCCCAGCCAACTCTTCACTAACAATAGCATGGTATCCTGACTTAGTAGGATATTCTCCGTTTTTAGAGCATGTCCAGATAATTCTATCTTCCTTATTGCATTTAATAATTGGAATATCTCTAATAAGCGCAATTGTTTCCTCCGGAAAGAAGCTTCTGAGGATAGAGTAGTTCCAATCATTTCCACTTTCATTTATCAATTCACAAACTTTGGAGACCGTGGGGTTAGTCGGTCTATTAGCATAGAATCCCTTCTTAATCCAACAATGCTCCCATATATCAATTTTTGTACCGTTTCCAACTTGCCAAATACAATGTTTTTTAAGAATTTGAATGCCTCTGAATAAGCTAGCCCATGACCATGACATTACTTTGTTTAGCTTCGTATCCCAAATGTCACAATTAGGAAAATAAATTGCCTTTAACACCTTAAAAACAAAGGACTCTGGTCTATTAATAATCCTCCACGCCTACGCATCCAACAAAGCTAAATTCATTTTATGAAAATCTCTGAACCCAAGGCCACCCAGTTTTTTGATCTCGCAATTTTCTTCCACGCAACCTAGTGGATCTTCTTTCGATTCGGCGAGTCCCACCAAAAATTTGCCACTATACTCGACATTTTCCTACAAAGTGTCTTTGGAAACTCAAAAATAGACATAGCATAATTCGGAATGTCTTATAGAACTGCTTTAATAAGCGTTTCTTTCCCTCCATCAGAAAGGAGATTAGCCACCCAACTAGCAGATTTCGATAGAAGTCGGTCTTTAATGTAATTAAGTTTCTGGCTTTTTCCCTCCTGATGCACAACGGAACACCCAAATACTTACCCAAACCTTTGGTATTCTCAATATTAAGAGCATTAGAAACCTCATTCTGAACTTCAGCCGGCGTGTTCTTACTAAAATAAACAGAGGATTTCCTAAGGTTAATACGTTGACCCGACGCTTGAGAGTATACCTTTAGAATTTCTTGGAAGGTTTCGATTTCTTTAGGATTGATATTAATGAAAAAGAGTGCGTCATCAGCGAACAAAAGATGAGTAATACTCGGGCAATTTCTGGTTATAGAGATACCTTTAATAGATCCTTCCCGGCAGTGGAAGTTAATAAGATTGATTAGACTTTCTGTAAGGAGAGAGAACAAAAGAGGTGATAACGGATCTCCTTGTCTAAGGCCTTGGGAAGGCTTAAACTTTTTTAAGCGCTGGCCATTAACCTTGATTTGGAATGAAACCGATGAAATGCAATTCATAATCCACTTGACCCATTTTTCACAAAAACCCATTGCTATAAGCATTTTCTCCAAGAAATTCCAATTAACCTGATCGTACGCTTTTTCCATATCAAGTTTAATCGCAGCGTAATACTTTTTTGTTCTCCTTTTACGATTAAGAAAAAACGAAATTTCTTGCGCAATCAGAATATTATCTTGAATATTTCTTCCCTTAATAAAAGCAGCTTGCGTAGGGGAAACAAGATCATTCATATATTTCTGTAACCTTACCGCCAAAATCTTGGCGATAAATTTGTAGCAAAAATTTACACACGAAATCGGTCTATAATCCTTAACACATTCCTGAGCCGCTCCCTTAGGTACAAGTGTAATAACCGAGTCATTTATTCTTTTTAAATCAAGATTAAACTCGAAAAATCTTTGACCACCTTAGAATATCACCCTTAATAGTATCCCAAAACTCATGATAGAATTTACCCGGAAGACCATCAGGGCCTGGTGCTTTGGATCCCGACATATTAAACACGGCTTTTGTATCTTCCTCTATAGTAGGCTGACATGTAAGCTCTTCATTCATTGAATACGTAACCTTTGTCGGAATATATTGCGTTCTTGATGTCTCCTCATTTGTGATAATTAAATATATTTCCGAGACATCATTTTAGGCGTATTTATTAGTTTATAGGTCGAATTTCTCATGATTTAGTACACTTTCCTATTTTGGGTCTTGAATTAATTAATTATTATTTTTAGAGCATATTGGGTTTAATTATTTATTTAGTGTGAAGCTTTAGAGATATATGGTAATTAATTAGAGTCCAAGTTGGTTCAAGGAGCTAAAGGAAAGAAGATAAACATGGAAATTGGAGATAGAAGGAAACAGAGTTCAATTAGGAAAAGGAAAAGCTGCCTAAAATCTGAATTTCTGCAGCTACGCCTAAAGAAGTGGTAATAACTCTAAAACCGATCCAATTTTGGAAGATTCCTTTCATATGGACGTAGATAATTCTTTGAGGATTCTTTTGGTATATTGTGGAGCAAAAACCGACCTATAAGGAAGAAGATATGCTCAAAACAGTTCAGCAGTAATTATCTTTATTTCCATACGAATTTGAGTTGGGCTTGGAGTCCATCACTTGACCTCTCCTTCAAGAAACGAATTAGGTCAATCTATACACTATAAATACAGCCTCTTAACACTCTTAAATCATCCTTGGCCAGACCTTAAGGCCAAGAGGAAGCTGCAACACAAGAGAAGAAGTCTGGAAGGAGCATAACACCATATGTCTCCTTCAACCTTTGATTCTGTAATTCTTTTCTCTTCTTTTCTTAGTATGAACTAATTCTTTTTAGCTTGAGTTTTTTAGCATATATGTATGAACCCTAGTTTTGGTTGACATCTATCTAATTTGGGAATTTAATGTTTTAAATTGAATTATTATTCTTATTCTCTGTTTATGTGTTTGGATTTATATTCTGTGTTCTTGTGGAACCTAGGCCATATAGAATTACCATCTAGTAATTAGGTCACCATTGACAACAGTGTTTAATTACATGCTTAGCACATAACGTCTAGTATTCGGTTTAGATATGACAAATCAACCTAACTAGATAATCACTATGGTTTAGTACATGTTACTATTTACCAATTACAGGAACCGTTTGCTTAGGAAACCTTATTGACACAGGTAAATCCTATTTAAAACTACCTAGCGTAATTGGAACCGATTATTGAAGTACTACATAATTCACCCTTACATGTTTAGAACGGCAAAACAAGTGGAGATTACATGCTATTTACTCAAGCTAACTTTCATACTATCTTCTTTTCTTTTATTTATTTTCTGTCTTTAGTTTATTAGTTTAGTTTTATTATTTAAAAACCAAATAAATATTTGTCTATCTTTTCTTTCTATTTGCGTATTATCTTTTCTATCTTTCATATTTGCACTTGATAATTTGCATAAGTTCTCTCTACCTTTCGTAGTCTCTGAGGAACGAATCTTCTTATCATTAAAACTTGCATACGTCTTGTAATACTTACAGAACCGTGCTAGCTTAGGGTGTTTATTTGCATCTAAAATATATCATCTTTTTATCACACCCTAGGTCACACCAATATTATTTCCATCACTTGTAGAATTTTCTTTGAAGAGATTTTGATAATAAGAATTAATAATATTCTTGATTTCTTTAGGCTTCTCCGTCCAATTCCCTTCTTCATTTTTAAGCGCCACAATTCTATTATTTTTCCTTCTACTCATAGTTTTTGTAAAGAAATATCTAGTATTTTTATCACCCTTCTTAATATTTAAATCTCTCGGTCTATCCTCCCAAAACATCTCCTCGATTCTCCACAACTCTTCAATTTCTTTTTTTTATCATATATTCCTTTTCCTCATTTTCACCTGTTTGAGGTTCATTATTAAGATAAACCAATTCCTTTTTTAGAATTTCAATTCTCTTTCTTTTATTATGAAAGGTTTTTTTACTCCACCCTTGTAACGCCAAGCAAGTAGCATCCCGTTTATCACAAAACATTTCAATACTAGTATGCATAAATATATGTATGTATAAAAATATTAGATTAACAATCATATTATAGCTCAATCGGTAAAGTATGCTAATCTCTTTACATATGACACAGGTTCGAATCTTGCAAGTGCAAAAATAATTAATATTATGCTTCATGCAAATTTATTTTTATTTTAATTTATTTCTAGGCTTCGGGCCTTTTCTAGCGTTAGATTTCGAAAGAAAAAAAAAATTTATGCTTCGGGCATATATTTGGTTTCTAGGCTTCGGGCCTATGATATATTTATTTCTAGGCTTCAGGCCTATGATATTAAATTTAGGCTTCATTCTTATATGATTTCTTTTATGCTTCGGGCATTGTAGGTTTCAAACCTAGAAATAAAACTCGTTTTTACTTTCAAGCCTTTCAAAAAATATATTTACATATGGGCTTCAGGCCTCTATTTTTATTTTTAAAATGATTAACCATTTTTATATGCTTGAATAGCCTAATGGTATTATATAGGATGCAATTGAAGTCCTTATAATATTTGTCGGTTGCAAATGGAAGCCCTTATTATACCATCTCTTTCTTTTGTCAAAAGAAATATATAGAGAACTACATATATAAATATAGTAATATAAATCATACCTGAAAATATTTCTCCTTGATTCGATCGGCAGAGCGTCGTGCTGATAACGTGTTATAAACTAGGATAATATATAAACTAAAAGATGGAGAAATATGGAGAGAGTTTTCTTATCATTTCTTGAAGTGTGTCCACTACAAAAGGATGAAGGTCATATATTTATAGGAGATATATGACCCTTCATTTACAATAAGTTACACCCATAAATAAGGTATAGGAAAAGACAAGAAATAGAAAAGACATCCACTACTAAATATATTATTTACAATACTTTTATGTTATTTGGAGAAAGAACTTGAATTAATATCATATTGGTTAGGTTTAGTGTTAAGTACTTCGATAAATATTTAATGTGTGTTTGGCTATTAATAGATGCAAGCACATGCTTTTGGTGAGCTATTGGTTGTCGAAGTTTTAAATTTTAATGCAAAGTTTAAGTAGTGGTCTCGATATAGATTCTTGGTCATTTAGGGAACTAATTACTTTTACGTTTTAACTTCGATTTACATGGAAAAAATATGGGGTTTTTTGATTTTGGATATCTAAAATAAAGTGATTATATTTAGTGTGAATTGCACATTCAACTCAGAGAAGAAGCGAGGCGGTGTTGCAGTTAAACTGGTATGTAAGGGAGTGAGAGAGATTATTAAGAGAATAAATGTGTGACATGGCATATTTTTTTATCACTTGACACTAATAAGTTTCTCTATTCAGCAGAAGTTCATATTCACTGGAAAGAAGTTGTGGAAATTGTACGCGATTGCAATTGTTCACTAATTAGTAATAGTTTTAATTTATTTTTAATTTATTTTTTGTTTTTGTTTTGTGACACAATAGGAAGTTTGGATTTATAAAATAACTAATGAGTATGTTAAGTCTTAGAAGACCATGGTTGATCATTTGTTGTCCCTGCAAGAGAAGGAACCAGACCTATATTCAAATGAACTCATTAAAGGAATCTTAATGGTAAGTGAAGTTTCAGATTCAATTTCTTTTTCTTTTAGATATATCTTATATAAAAATCTCGATATGAAATAGTTTAGTCAAAGATAATACTTTTTTATTAGATTAGCTTTGCTCCGAAATTCATAAATATGGGTATGAAATAGTGTGATTAATAGTAGTGAGTCATATTTTAGCGGAATTGAATAACAGATTAAATTTTTATGGTGTATTTAGGTGTTTTATAATATGGGGTATTCTTATTATCAATGAATTTAATTGTTTATTTTAGGGTTTTTGATTCGTGTAATTAAAGTATTTATCAGAGATTGTATATTATTAATAGTTATTTGATTAGGTATTGCAATTTTTTTATAATATGGAGCGCTTTTTATCTTTTTATTTTGTTTTGTTTTACAGTGCGTACTCATGTGATGTTGAGGAAAATGGAACCAGATATATGGCAAATTATTATTTATTGAATTTTGCTCCATAATCTGGTTTGATTTAGTAGTCCAAATAATCTTGTACCATGACGTGTCTAGAATAGTATTAATGAGTGAAATAAAAAGACTTCTACAAACCATCGAAGTAACTCCATCTCCAATGGTCCAAAGATCAAAATCTTTGTAAGTGTGTCATGTGATAATGGGAAAAATGGAGAAATTTTGTGTTGGTAAGAAACAATTGAATCTGAGTAATGAAGGGATTTTGTTAATGGGGTTGAACATTTCGGAAAGCCAAATAAGTATGGAAGGTTAATCACATCAACAGAAATTTCAATGGGGTATCAGATATATTTGCGAGATATACCAGGAAAAATATCAGCCTCAATGACTATCGTGATACATTGATTATCGGTTCCTTTTCTTTTTTATCTAGTGTGTATAATCGTTGTAATCCCTAATTATCTTTTTCCTTGACAAAATAAAAAGAAATACTGTGTGGAATATGAATATGAACACTCATGTCTAGGGACTTGGTACATTTTTTGCATAATATAGGGACATGTAGTTCTTTATTTTTTACATTTGAAAGTGTTTTCTTAGATTTTTTTTTTTTGAGATTTGCAGTTAAATTACTCCATAATTCCTTTCCCACTATATATTCATTTATTAATTTTGAAATATATAGGCTATGTCCGCATATGGGTATGAAATTGTCCAGACACTGATTGTTGATATTGAGCCAGATGAACATGTCAAGAGATCTATGAATGAGACCTATCGACCAACTTTTGCATAATATAAGACCTATAGTGCAATTAACTCATTAAATTTAATATAGGGACCTATAATCAACTCATAAAAATTAGTATAGGAACCTAAAGTAGTTTTTGCACAATAGAAGGACCTAGAGTGAAATTAACCTAATTTATTCTAATATAGGACTTATAGTGCAATTAACTTAATTAAATAATATAGGGACAATAATGCAATTACCCCAATAAATTTATTATAGGAACCTCCAGAGCAATTTTTGCATAATAAATAAACCTATAGTGCAATTAAATCATGAAAATCAATATAGAGAACTATAATGCAATGTTGCAATTAACTTAAAGAAATCACTATAAAGACCAATATAGCAATTTTTGGATAATATAAGGACCTATGCGGCAATTAACTCAAAAAGAGAAGGCAAAAATGGAATAAAACATCTATTAAACCCTTTTAAATTAAAGTTGTGAGGTTGAGGCCAGCGGCTAACGAAAAAGCAAAAGTGAAGAAATTAGTTCAGATCAAACGACTGAAGGTGAAGCAGAAGCAAAGTATATATCTGGGGTAGGAATAACTAGACATCTCAAGCTATGGTGGATAATTTAACAGATAGTGTCCTTGGTTTCCTGTAAAAGTACCTGGGACTACTCTAAAAGAACTCTTGGACATGGTTTTCATTACTCAGTATTTCTATACTATGAAAGAGATTGGTGTTTCTTCTAATTCCCCCGCTATATTTGTTCCTCATGGATCTGGTGTCGTTTGTGATATTACCGAACAAGTTAGTGATGGTTTGATACAGTCTTCAGTTGTGCGACTCACCACAACTTTTATAAATATTTATGTTTTATATTTTGCGTGACGCTATCAAATATTATGGGTGTTTATAATTAGTTACTGTTATAAAATGTTTAATGTATAAATTAGTTGATTAGTCAATACTTTATCTGAATGGTTACTCTACAAATCCAATTTATGTGTATATGTGTGATCATGATTCTTTCACAAGTCATTTTTTTTTTGGTCTGAAGTAAAAATCTCCTATGTTATGTATTGTAGCACTAATCCACAAAAACAATAAGGGTGAATGACATATAGAGTCTAAGAGACTAGATTTTCGTCCTATAGGAACTAGTAGGAATCTTATCTTTTTAAGAGACTTCAAGGATAACCAAATACTAAATACCCTTATATAATACAAAAAATACTAAAAGACAAAAAAAATTGTTGGGTGTTGACACTAATCATCTTCGACCAACATCCACCGACCTCCGACCACCACCCACCGACCTCCGGCCACCATCCACCGACCACCAACCAAAAAAATATAGAGTATCGTAAAAAATATAGAGCATCGAAATTAAAACAGTTAGTATCGAAATTAAAACAGTGATTATCGAATAAAAATATATAGTATCGGAATAAAATAGTGAGTATTAGAATAAAAAGACAAAGTAATATTTAAAAAATATAGAGTACTCATTAAAAAATAATGAGTACTCTATAAAAATAGAGAATACTAAAGAAATACATAGTATTACATGTTTTCTAACAACTAGTTTAAAATAAACAAGGCTTATTACATTTTAGAAAAAAAAATCAAAACTAACTAAACAGACTAAACCTGATTATAAGGTTTCGAAAAAAATAAATAAGAAAGTGAAGGAAACAAAGTGCTCGTCCTCTCATACAAGCACACGAAAATAGCTGCCACTCTGATCTGACCTGCCGGCACTCTCAAACGCCGCCACTATGAACCACCATCAGCAACCCCAAGCAAAACAACAAAAATTAGGTTATGGTGATGGTGAAGCTTCTTCTTAGGCAAGCTTCTTCGAACTGCCGGAGAATCACAACGAAGCAAGAAACACTCCGTCGGTGATGGTGAAGCTTCTTCTTTGGCTTCTCTGGATGCGCGAGCATCAAGCGACGAGCTCTCGAAGGGCGACCCAGTGTTGAAGCAATTGTTCATCCTCCGGCGAACTCAAGCACTCCGGCGTGACAGTGCGAAGCTTCATCAAATCTTAACGCCACCCCTCCTTTTTTGTGCTACTTCGAACGGAAGGCGAGTCATGGAGGGGCTGCACCTCGAAGACCTCACGGACTGGATCTCGCGCTTGGCGTTACCCTAGGTTCATTCGGCGACGGTTCTCCATCTCCGGTCCATGGCTTCTCACTGCGGCGTCCATGGCTCCTCTATCCACCATTATTACATCTCCAATAAGGTAGCAAAAATCAAGTTTTGTCCATGGCTATGGTGGTGGATTCCATTTCCTGATTTGAAAATGAAATGGGAAGAGAAAGAAGAGTTAGGTGAGTGGGAAGAAAGAGAAAATGGGTTGACGTGAAAATAGGAGAGAGGAGAGAATGAATCGAATTTTTAGGGTTTAAGAAATAAAATAATTAGTATATATAGAAAATAAAAAATAAAAGAGGGTGAAAATATAATTTTTTTGGATTATATTATAAAATCTTATTTGAGATCTTTAGTAAAAAGAGAAGGTAAGTTATTGGGAAAGGGCATAGATGGTATCTTCAAGACCCCGTAGGCTATGTTGTAGATCTCCCCGCCTAGGCGCCGCCTAGGCGTCAACTCCCCCCTCAGCCGCTTACGCCTAGTTAGAATTCTAGTCGTTTTTTCCTAACGCCTTAGTCGCCATTGAATAGGCGCCTAGCCCGTCTGGGCGCCGATTAATGGTAAAATATGGTCGCCTAGGCGCCGATTAATGACAAAACATGCCCGCATAAGCCTTATTGTTATTTTCTTATTCTCGAGAATTCATTTATTGATATTATAACTCAATTTTTTGTATTTTATATTTACTATAGTGTTGTTAGATGAATTTTATGAATTAAATAGTTGAAATAGCTATAATTACTACATATATATTACTAAATATACAAAATTACACAACGGGATTCGCAACTGTATAATTCTGCCTAGAGCCCGTGTAATCCCGCCTAGGCGCTAGGCCCCGGTCGACCGCCTAGCGCCCTAAACCGAGATCTACAGCATAGCCCGTAGGTAATAATCTCGAACAATTACTATATAAATAATCATAATGTTGAAATATCTAGAAAATTTAGCTGGAAATTGAAGATAAAGAATAAGATGATTGAAAACATCTGGAAGATGAAGAACAAGATGATTAAAAACGTGAGACAAGAAAAATTTCTCAAGAAACAGACGAAGCGAATAACTAAATCGTATTATTCAACTAACTGGATTTAGTGATCCAGTACATGATGAATCATATGTGCTTGCTCATCACTATGATATCGTTTTAGATGTGATCGAATTTATTAGGACTAAAGAGACACTTCAGAATCTGTGTTTGGAGTTGGGTACAATGGGGTTTTTGAAGTTGGCTGAGCGTCCACAAAATTGCACTATTGCCCATTAATCATGCCAGTAGATAAAAGCAAAATAAATTAAAGTTATAATATCAATTCAAGAATTTCTGAGAGTAAAATAAATTTAATGGAGGGCCTAGGCGGCAAGTTTTTACCATTAATCGGTGCCTAGGCGGGCTAGGCGCCTCTTCCACGGCGACTAAGGCGTTGGGCAAAAATGCCTAGCATTTTTACTAAGCGTAAGCGGTTGAGGGGGGAGTTGACGCCTAGACGGCGCCTAGGCTCGCCTAGGCGGCGATATCTACAGCATAGGTGCTTCATAGTCTATTTTTCTTAAAGCTTTTTTGCTAAAAATATTCCAAGCATATTCTCGCCGTGTCCAGAAGCCGGGGGTGCCCGCCCACCCACCCACACTTCGAGATTCTTTCTTGTTTATCGTGCAAGGAAAAAGGAGATCGAGTCACTGTATTTTAGTTATTCTTTTCAGTATTTTAATATGAGCTGAACAATTTTGTGCTTAAGAATTGTGTAGTGTATGAATATAAGTATTAATTGATGAGTCTTAGTTTTTGGGATTTTCTCCGTATTTATATAAACTGTCTTTAATTCTCGTTGATTATATTCTTATGCCTTGAAGCTACTCATTCACTAATCAAGTAAACAATAGTAATAAAAGTTAGATTGTCGCCCAAGAGGGGGATTTAGTTGCAGACATAGGATATAAGCAATTGTTACGAGTCAATAAGCTGGAAGGCTTGGCTAATCGAGTAGTCAATTGAGTACGAACAAATTCGTCCAAATTCAATGGGGTCACCCGGGAAGGGTCACTAGAGGTGGAGGATAGCGTCCTATTCACCCGGGAGGGGTTAGGAGAAGAACTGAACCCCGACTATCCAAGAATTACGAATTTTCCCTTATGTCTAGAAACATCTAATTAAGCAATTTAGGGGATTACCAATAAGAATCAAACACTACTCTCTCATATTACTCTTCTCTTCTTAATTAGCTTACATTTAATTTCTAGTTTAATACTGTTTTCATCATTAATTATTTAATTTTGTTTTTTGACGAAAACCAAACAAATATCTATATTTTATTTAATTGTCTTTGCAATTAAGCCACGTTTCTCTAAACACAATCATCTTAACTTTGCTAATCCTTGAAAACGGAAACCTTTTTCTTACCCAATTCTGTTACTTGTTAATGAACCCCGTACACTCGCGGGTGATTAAAGTCATTTTATTTTACACCATTATTTATCACATTCACAGGACCGACAAACGCCTATTAGTTCGTAAGGTTGAAAATTTGTCAAGCAAGCTCATATATATATATATATATATATATATATATTCCATTATCACCAATCCATTAGACGGGATTTGGGGAACTCTTACTCGTGATAGAATGGGTTAGAAGTCTCCAAGAATGATATATAATCCGGGTCTAGATGATATTTTAAATTTTTATTTGCTTTTGTCATATAACTTCCAATATAATAAACAAGAAATATATTTATGTACATAAATAATAAGTGGTTTTATAAATGCAAACCGTCGAAATTGTTCAGTTAATTTTTAAATCTCTCTATTATTTCTGCAAATCTTTTACTTATCTTTTAATTATTCCATAAAATCCCAGAGTTTTTTCCTATTTTTGATGTTGACATGCAGCACCTGGATTGACCTTGTACAAATAGAAATAGGAATATGTTTAGTTAGAGTTGGACTACATAACTACTTCTCTTAAAGGGTAAGATTAGGGAAAAACTTGAACCATAAGCCAAATACTTGACTAGGAATTGGATCAAATAACTCTTTCTCAGAGGACAAGACTAGGATTAGGATTAGGATTAGGCAAGGAAAAATAAGGATTGGTAAAATCTCTTTTACTTATATGCTTTATATCCCTCAATTTCTCTACAAACGTTTCCGATTTGTTACTTGACAAACTTTTTGATCCCTTTTCCAAGCTATTAAACGTACCTAGGGAGACACCAAAAGAAAAAGCTAAAACGTAGCATGATGGATTGGGCAGAGCTTGATCATAATCTTCTAATGGAGATTGCTGAAAGGCTACCTTCCATTGAAAGCTTCGAATCTTTTGGTCGAGTTTGCAGATCGTGGGAAGCAGCTGCTCGAGAAGGACATGTCATACAAACAGTTTTCGAAGGACCATGGCTTATGTTCGCAGATAAAGATGAAGATAACGAGAATTCAACTGAATCAATCCGTGAATTTTCGAGCGTTTCATTGGGAATAAAAAGAACTCGCAAAATTTTCTTACCAGAAGCTAGCAAACAACGTTGTGTATCATGCAAAGATTGGTTATTAGTATGTTCGTCTAATGAAATTGATGTAAGCCTTTTACACCCATTGTCACGTGTTCAGATTCGTGTACCAAAATTCAACACATTATCACATTATATTATCTCCGGGATAGGGTTTTTTATAGAGAAGGCTGTTTTATCAGCAAATCCATCAACCACCTCTGATTTTATTGTTATGGTAATATGCGGCCTAAAAAGTCGTTTGGCATTTTGGAAGTCCGGCGATAAGACATGGACCTCGATTGATTTCTGGAAATCTACTGGTTTTTTTGATATTATTTATTGCAATAATAAGTTGTATGGGTTGGATGGATTTCTCAATATTGTAATTTGTGATATTCATGGATCAAACCCAACTAAACTGGTTCAGGTTTTTGCTAATGATGATCTTCCATTGCTCGTGGATCCAAAAGCGTACTTGGTTGAGCTTCCTGGAGGGAAGTTTCTTCAAGTCCATAGACATCGTGATATCGGGGAAGATTATTATCACACGGATATATTTAAGGTATTTGAAGTGAACATTGAAGATAATTCATATATGGAAGTCAAAGATTTGGGGAATAAAGCTCTATTCTTGGGATATAACACTTCATTCTATGTAGAGTGTACTGAGTTCAATAAATGTAAGCCTAATAGTATATACTTTACAGATGATGACCCTGAACAATTCTTGTATGAAAATGAAGAAGGAGGAGGAAAAGATATGGGTATTTATAACTTAGCAGATGGAAACATTCAACCTTTTTTTGGTGATGACTTAGTAAAGGGAAAACTCACACCACCAACCTGGATTGGACCCAGTTTTTGATTTTTTTTTTTTCCTTTGTTTCATAATAATTTGACGCCTTACCTTCAATATATACTTGTAGTAGTGTGCTTCAATAATATCTTTATAATTTACTTTTGGCACTCTAATTTACATATTGTTGAATAATACTGATAATACTATTGTATCCTTCTTTGGTTGATGTATGGTTTGTTTAAATTCTGTGACTGTAACCTAAATATTTTTAATTTACTTGTTGATTCTTGCAGCACGGAACTCCCGTTGGCTAATTTTATTCAACATGCATAGATTTTGGTCTGGTGTGTGATCAAAAGGCATATGACAAGCTTGTTGCTTTGCCTTTTTACTTCCTATGATATCAATAGCACTTGAATGTCTTGACAAAAAAAAAAAAAAAAACACTTGAATGTGATTCGGGATTTAGAAATAAAAATCTTCTTTTATTAAATTACTGTAAGAGTTCATAAGTCATGCTCTCATTTGTGCTTAATACATTTGAAACTTTGTCATATATAAACTAAATCGGAGTTGATATAATTAAGTATATGAGTGTATATGTGCGTGAATTTTGGGTTGTTGGAATTGAAAATCTTTGGACCTTAATGATATATTGTGAACTAAATTGAAGTTGGTACGTGAAGTTTTAAAATGGGGTTTTTGCTGGATTTAAATACGATGCATTTGATAGATTGGTTAAAAGGGGTGAAGTTTTAAAATGGGGTTTTTGCTGGATTTAAATACGATGCATTTGATAGATTGGTTAAAAGGGGTTTGAGTTTTGAATCCATTTTGTAATGCTTTGCGAGTTCTATTAAATTCAGTGTCTTGATTGGTCTCACTATATTATTGTCTATAAGCACATTCCCAGCTTCAAAGAGGGTTTTAGGAAATAGTCTTTCAAATTCTTTCAACTTTTGATAATGCTTCCAGTTTATGATACACAAATAAATACAATAACATATGTGTATGAGCGTGTATTTGTGCTCGCGTCTCTGTATCTCAGTCTACAGATTGTTTTTGGATCTGTTTAATATTGATTTTTTCACAATGTTTTTTTACAACAATTAGTGAAAGGAAAACTGTGTTCCTTTTTACTGTATGAACTAGGATTTGGTTCATCTGAGTTGTTTAAATGTAGGTCTTCATTTATGGCGGGATATCACTTACATTGACTGTTAAAAGGAAAGATATTGACAATTTACCAGTTTCGTTGATTCTTCTGGATCAAACTCTAACCATCCTTTAACTGCAGCAGCAGAGAATGCTGATCGTCAAGACATTGACACGAAACCAAGGTTGATAATATTATAAAAATGATAACAACAAAAGGCAAGAATTGTTTTTTTTTTTTTTTGTCAATACAACAAATTACAGTCCTACTTTCTACAAAGACTATTAATTAGCCTATCAGAGTTAATAAGAGAGTGATCGATTCAGCTAGATAAATCAATGTTCTCCCTCGTACATCTTGCTAAGGCGTCTGCCGTGGTGTTATACCTCCTATTAATATGCTTAACTTCCCACTTTGGACATCGACCTAACCAACTTTCGATTTCCGAAAGAATGGGTTTTAGGCTCCAGTGAAGCCCGGTCTTCTTCTTAATTCCTTAAGTTAACTCAAGATTGTCAGAGGAAAAAGAGACCCTCTGACTAGTGAGATCCTGCGATGATCTCATGGCCATCAAAACGGCCCGCGCTTCTCCTTCGATGACCTTGTTAATTTTACATCTCACATTTATCTTTATTTTAATATCTCCCCTCGTATTTACCCCAATAGCAGCAACAGCAGAGACGCTACTTCCTTCTTTAACTGATGTGTCGCCCATCCATATCATATCGGCAGTATCAACTATTGCTGGGTTATCAACAATTTCCTCAGTCATTACATTGGCCCCCTTATCTTTAGCACCTACAGTCAACTTGTCCCCAAATAGTCTGCTCATACTATCTTTAACTCTATAGAAGATATCATTAATACACTAGGGTTTTCTTTCATGGAAGCATTTCATCCTTTCCTTCCAAATATTCCACATTAACTTGAGCACGTACGCGATAACAACTTTCTTGTCCCACCCATTATTGGAATAACTTTTGACAGTTTTAAGAAGCCATTCCGCCAAGTTCTCGTGCATAGCCATATCAATTCTAATTTGAAGCGGAGACTTAGCCCAAACCTCCCTACTAAATGGACACTAAAGAATAAGGTGTGAAACATTTTCTCCTTCACTTTCGCACCATTCACAGAGATCTTCCTTCAAACATCTTTTTCGAACCAAATTATTCTTAGTTGGAATAGCATTATTACATACTTTCCACCCAAAATTCTTAATCTTGGCTTGAACATTAGCCCCCCAAATAATATTCCACAACTCACTACTAAGACACTCCCCGTTTCGAGATGACTGAGCTTCCCCAGCCAACTCTTCACTAACAATAGCATGGTATCCTGACTTAGTAGGATATTCTCCGTTTTTAGAGCATGTCCAGATAATTCTATCTTCCTTATTGCATTTAATAATTGGAATATCTCTAATAAGCGCAATTGTTTCCTCCGGAAAGAAGCTTCTGAGGATAGAGTAGTTCCAATCATTTCCACTTTCATTTATCAATTCACAAACTTTGGAGACCATGGGGTTAGTCGGTCTATTAGCATAGAATCCCTTCTTAATCCAACAATGCTCCCATATATCAATTTTTGTGCCGTTTCCAACTTGCCAAATACAATGTTTTTTAAGAATTTGAATGCTTCTGAATAAGCTAGCCCATGACCATGACCTTACTTTGTTTAGCTTCGTATCCCAAATGTCACAATTAGGAAAATAAATTGCCTTTAACACCTTAAAAACAAAGGACTCTGGTCTATTAATAATCCTCCACGCCTACGCATCCAACAAAGCTAAATTCATTTTATGAAAATCTCTGAACCCAAGGCCACCCAGTTTTTTGATCTCGCAATTTTCTTCCACGCAACCCAGTGGATCTTCTTTCGATTCGGCGAGTCCCACCAAAAAATTGCCACTATACTCGACATTTTTCTACAAAGTGTCTTTGGAAACTCAAAAATAGACATAGCATAATTCGGAATGTCTTGTAGAACTGCTTTAATAAGCGTTTCTTTCCCTCCATCAGAAAGGAGATTAGCCACCCAACTAGCAGATTTCGATAGAAGTCGGTCTTTAATGTAATTAAGTTTCTGGCTTTTTCCCTCCTGATGCACAACGGAACACCCAAATACTTACCCAAATCTTTGGTATTCTCAATATTAAGAGCATTAGAAACCTCATTCTGAACTTCAGCCGGCGTGTTCTTACTAAAATAAACAGAGGATTTCCTAAGGTTAATACGTTGACCCGACGCTTGAGAGTATACCTTTAGAATTTCTTGGAAGGTTTCGATTTCTTTAGGATTAATATTAATGAAAAAGAGTGCGTCATCAGCGAACAAAAGATGAGTAATACTCAGGCAATTTCTGGTTATAGAGATACCTTTAATAGATCCTTCCCGGCAGTGGAAGTTAATAAGATTGATTAGACTTTCTGTAAGAAGAGAGAACAAAAGAGGTGATAACGGATCTCCTTGTCCTAGGCCTTGGGAAGGCTTAAACTTTTTTAAGCGCTGGCCATTGACCTTGAGTTGGAATGAAACCGATGAAATGCAATTCATAATCCACTTGACCCATTTTTCACAAACACCCATTGCTATAAGCATTTTCTCCAAGAAATTCCAATTAACCTGATCGTACGCTTTTTCCATATCAAGTTTAATCGCAGCGTAATACTTTTTTGTTCTCCTTTTACGATTAAGAAAAAACGAAATTTCTTGCGCAATCAGAATATTATCTTGAATATTTCTTCCCTTAATAAAAGCAGCTTGCGTAGGGGAAACAAGATCATTCATATATTTCTGTAACCTTACCGCCAAAATCTTGGCGATAACTTTGTAGCAAAAATTTGCACACGAAATCGGTCTATAATCCTTAACACATTCCTGAGCCGCTCCCTTAGGTACAAGTGTAATAACCGAGTCATTTATTCTTTTTAAATCAAGATTAAACTCGAAAAATCTTGGACCACCTTAAAAATATCACCCTTAATAGTATCCCAAAACTCATGATAGAATTTACCCGGAAGACCATCAGGGCCTGGTGCTTTGGATCCCGACATATCAAACACGGCTTTTGTATCTTCCTCTATAGTAGGCTGACATGTAAGCTCTTCATTCATTGAATACGTAACCTTTGTCGGAATATATTGCGTTCTTGATGTCTCCTCATTTGTGATAATTAAATATATTTCTGAGACATCATTTTAGGCGTATTTATTAGTTTATAGGTCGAATTTCTCATGATTTAGTACACTTTCCTATTTTGGGTCTTGAATTAATTAGTATTATTTTTAGAGCATATTGGGTTTAATTATTTATTTAGTGTGAAGCTTTAGAGATATATGGTAATTAATTAGAGTCCAAGTTGGTTCAAGGAGCTAAAGGAAAGAAGATAAACATGGAAATTGGAGATAGAAGGAAACAGAGTTCAACTAGGAAAAGGAAAAGCTGCCTAAAATCTGAATTTCTGCAGCTACGCCTAAAGAAGTGGTAATAACTCTAAAACCGATCCGATTTTGGAAGATTCCTTCCATATGGGCGTAGATAATTCTGTGAGGATTCTTTTGGTATATTGTGGAGCAAAAACCGACCTATAAGGAAGAAGATATGCTCAAAACAGTTCAACAGTAATTATCTTTATTTCCATACGAATTTGAGTTGGGCTTGGAGTCCATCACTTGACCTCTCCTTCAAGAAACGAATTAGGTCAACCTATACACTATAAATACAGTCTCTTAACACTCTTAAATCATCCTTGGCCAGACCTTAAGGCCAAGAGGAAGCTGCAACACAAGAGAAGAAGTCTGGAAGGAGCATAACACCATATGTCTCCTTCAACCTTTGATTCTGTAATTCTTTTCTCTTCTTTTCTTAGTATGAACTAATTCTTTTTAGCTTGAGTTTTTTAGCATATATGTATGAACCCTAGTTTTGGTTGACATCTATCTAATTTGGGAATTTAATGTTTTAAATTGAATTATTATTTTTATTCTCTGTTTATGTGTTTGGATTTATATTCTGTGTTCTTGTGGAACCTAGGCCATATAGAATTACCATCTAGTAATTAGGTCACCATTGACAACAGTGTTTAATTACATGCTTAGCACATAACGTCTAGTATTGGGTTTAGATATGACAAATCAACCTAACTAGATAATCACTATGGTTTAGTACATGTTACTATTTACCAATTACAGGAACCGTTTGCTTAGGAAACCTTATTGACACAGGTAAATCCTATTTAAAACTACCTAGCGTAATTGGAACCGATTATTGAAGTACTACATAATTCACCCTTACATGTTTAGAACGGCAAAACTAGTGGAGATTACATGCTATTTACTCAAGCTAACTTTCATACTACCTTCTTTTCTTTTATTTATTTTCAGTCTTTAGTTTATTAGTTTAGTTTTATTATTTAAAAACCAAATAAATATTTGTCTATCTTTTCTTTCTATTTGCGTATTATCTTTTCTATATTTCATATTTGCACTTGATAATTTGCATAAGTTCTCTCTACCTTTCGTAGTCTCTGAGGAACGAATCTTCTTATCATTAAAACTTGCATACGTCTTGTAATACTTGCAGAACCGTGATAGCTTAGGGTGCTTATTTGCATCTAAAATATATCATCTTTTTATCACACCCTAGGTCATACCAATATTATTTCCATCACTTGTAGGATTTTCTTTGAAGAGATTTTGATAATAAGAATTAATAATATTCTTGATTTCTTTAGGCTTCTCCGTCCAATTCCCTTCTTCATTTTTAAGCGCCACAATTCTATTATTTTTCCTTCTACTCATAGTTTTTGCAAAGAAATATCTAGTATTTTTATCACCCTTCTTAATATTTAAATCTCTCGGGCTATCCTAACAGAACATCTCCTCGATTCTCCACAACTCTTCAATTTCTTTTTTTATCATATATTCCTTTTCCTCATTTTCACCTGTTTGAGGTTCATTATTAAGATAAACCAATTCCTTTTTTAGAATTTCAATTCTCTTTCTTTTATTATGAAAGGTTTTTTTACTCCACCCTTGTAACGCCAAGCAAGTAGCATCCCGTTTATCACAAAACATTTCAATACTAGTATCACCCTCTTTCGTTTTCCAATTATCTCTAATTATTTCTTTACACTGTGAATGTTCAATCCATCTAGATTCAAAGATAAAAGGCAAGAATTGTTGACACCCATAATCATTAAACGAAGCAGAATGGCAGAAGAGTAAGAAAGGAAGCTGAAAATACAATTAAAAGAGAAACTTATTGAGCCGCAGTCACATAAGTCATGTTTAAGGCTTCGGAAAAAGCCATAGTCTATCAAGAACAAGAAGTTGACATCTTTTACTTTTTTTTAATAGAATGTCATTAAAATTAACTAATTCCTCAAACGGTTAAAATATAGGGGTTGGAGCTGCACTTTCGATAGCTACATGGGTTGTTGTTCAAAAGCATACATTTGCAGCTGTTGGGGGCTAAAACTCAGGGACTAAACTGAAATTTCTAAAATATATGGGTGCATATCCTAATTATTTAGTGAATGCGCCTAAAACAAGTAAGTATATACCAGGAGAGTATGTTTAACAGATCTGAAAATGTCCGATTTTTTTTTGGAATAGATTCTTTCTATTCCAATTCGGAATTTCGTAATTTACCGGAAATTTCGAAACTTTTGGTTCACAATTTCAAAAGTTTTTGAATGAAAAATGACATGTTTTTGGTTATGTTAGACCATCTCCTGCATTTGCACCAAATGGATATTTTCTGCAAAACAATTCCTAAAATACAGTATAAGATCAAATTGCTCACTCCAACGGTAACGACAAAATAGGACTCACAATACTCAGCGCATCACTTCTTATACGGCAAAAGGCTTCAAAAGGTCCTAAAATGGCCATTGTAGGATTTGTATAAAATATAATAAAACTGTAATTATACTTAAATCAGATCATTTTGAAAAATTGTAAAAGTGATGAGATTAGATTAATTTTTTTTTTTAATTTTTTACCTTAATTTGGGTTCTTTGTCAAGCCAGGTTGATGATGGTGGAGAATGGTACACGAGACTGCTTGGTGGGAAGGTAAGTGTGAAGAGATTTTTTTTTTGTTTTTTGTTTCAATGTGATGTGAACATAAAAATGTTGTTTACTTTTATGCGGAAAATGTTTACTTCATTTTGTTCCACTTCAGAAAATCCATGAGTTTTTTCAGGAAATGCGCAGATTAAAAAAGAGAGAAATAGACAAATTGAAGTTTCAGTTCCTTCAAGTGTATACAAAAGACTTACTTCAAGTCCTACTTTGATTAACCTAGCACAAACATTATCTTACCGTAAGATGTAATAATAATTGTAAATATTTTTTTTTTTGAGGTTCTTTTTGGTGGGTTTGAAGTTTTACCATGTTTCTATTATGAATAGTAATATAATTAGGAGTAATGATATTTGTCACCCTTTTTGTATCACCCTTTTATCACCTACTACGTGTATGCCTACATGGACCAATGAATTCATTTCTCTATCCTATTTAATTTTTCTCTATCTTCTATTCAAGGAAATCAATACATATATATAGAAGGGTGATAAAAGAGTGACATGAAAAGGGGTGACATATATCATTACTCTATAATTAGTTGGATGTCCAAAGGCCAAAAATCTTTCATATTTATTTCTTATAATTGTGACAAGTGAAAGGTCACATTTTACCGTATAAATATGAGATTATTTATTTGTAATAGAATTAGTAGGTATTGGAAATACAAGAAACAAATTATCTCCTTATTTTATCTTCTTCTTCTTCTTAAGTTTATTAAAGTTTCATTGTTTTTTTTAACATAAAACGTTTCATTGTTTTTCAGCGTTTACTTTTTCTGTTATGAAACACTTTTTTATCTTAAATTTATTATTTATTTAATATTTAGAATGTAAAAAAAAAAAAAAAAAAGAGAAATTGGAAACAAAAATCGGATTGAAAAAACAAAAAATGCAAAAAAATAATATGTAGTTCCAATTTCGATTCGAAATTTTCGGGAAAAAAAAACGGAATTTCGGTACATTAAACATCTCTTCCGAAATTAGAATTTTCGGATTGGAAAAAAAATCGGCCCTACCCCCATACCACCATATTCTTGAGGTTAACTACGATTGTGTTTTACAACGTGAGAAGGTTCAACTGCAAATAACAAAAAGTAAAAGATATATTTGTTTTGTTTTGAAAATTATGGATTAAAGTGAAAATGAAATAAACTAAATTATAATAAAACTAAGATGTGAAATGAAAATAAAAAAGAAAATATGAGATGAGAAGTATAGATCGAGTCTTGTTATTAATTCCCTGTAGTGACAATACAATGCATCTAGTTATAAGGGAAAATTGGTAAGTTCACGTTAATCGGGATGCAAATTTCTTCTTAACTCCCTTCCAGGTAGCTTAGGAAGCTACCTAACACGTCTAGAGACCTTTTCCAAATGAAACTGAAACAAATCATCGATTCTTGAGGTGATTACCCTATTGACTATCCGTTTAGTCAAGCCCGTCAGGGACACTAACGCACGCTAGGTGTATATAAATTCTTTCTATTCCCGACACCTCTCTTCCGAGCGATATGATAAGGCACTAAAACAACCTGATATATGTATATAATTATTCTCAATTCATATACAGTGAAAATCAAATACTTAATTCAATTAAACATAAACTAATCACAAATAACATATAAAATCCCCAAAACATTATTCAAGGTTCCTACATTATTGGAAAAATCTAGCTAAATAGTATTTAGTTCATAATAAAAGACATAAAACCATTGAATAATAGTATAACAATTATGTGTGAGAAACCAAAAGATATAAATTCCTCTAATGGTGGAATGATTCTGGTGAAGGAATGGCGAAGTACGGCTCCAACTTCTTCTCTTCTCTTCCCAGGCATTCTTCTTTCTTCATGTAACGTGAATCTCTATTAAAATTGTGTAAATCCTAAAACAGTTCCCAAATATATGATATATTGAAGTCATAACCTACTTTGGTGTTGTGGTCCCTTTTTAAATGGCCCAAGTCAACCCAAAGACGTTTTAGAGGGGGAGTGAACTAGTTCGAAACCATGGCAATGGAAAAGTCAACGACTCTTTCACATTAAATATAAATCACGAATTGTCACCTCTTACGCGCTCCCGACTTCAAGTGGTACAATAAAATCAAAGGGCTCACTCAGAATCTTAGCCGATTGGGCGTGGGGTCTCTCTTAAGTCAATTTCCAAGTCTTATCGGTAAACGCTTTTGCTGACCAAACATGGATTTTTGGTCCTTTAAAGCCATGCATTGGCTTTGAACTTGTTTTATAAACTTCTTGTACTTGTCTCGGGCTCGCTTATCATCCAAGAACCTAAGATTTGCACATTTAACAGACAAAAATTTATAAAAGGAAAACATATCTGAATCGGAATAAGAAATGAGAATATATCAAAATATAGGAACTAATCCCTCAATATAGTGCAAGTAACCCCTAAAAGTATGTCTCGTCATACAATGAATCTATCACACAAAACTATACATCACTCGTTTTTTGTAAGTTTTCCAATTCAATGGTAAATGGCTCATCATCGAATCTCTTTGAGCCTTTTCCATTTCAAAGTCTTATTGAGTTTCTTTCAAGTGAACATTCAAATAATTCATTATTAGTTAGTGAATTCTATAAGAATTCTTGATTGTGAAAATTGCCCTTCTCCACTGAAGTTCTAAATAAAATTATCTCCATTAATCGTAGTGTTATTTCAAAAGCTTTTTGGTCTTAAAAATAAGGGATATGATAATTTTAGTCTCAGTGGTTGGAATAGGGAAAAAAGAAGAAATTGATGTTTGTTTGCAAATTGAGGTTGAAAATTTTATATCTTCAAAAATTATTCAAGATCCTACTCAACCTTCGCACTCTAGTCATTTTTCTCCAGAAATTCGTCTTGCTCATAAAATTCTATATTATTGTCTTCTCAGGAAAGAAGAAAGACGGAACTATGGCGGATTATGAGGCTATTCTCCTTTATCGTCTTTACTCTAAAAAACCTATACATTTTTGTCAATTTTTTATTAGGAACATGGATCACATGGCTCATCTTGCTTCCACTCTTCCATATGAAACTGTTCTTAATCAATTTTAAATTCAATGGTTTTGAGCCTACTTGGATACTTGATATTTTTTTGTTGAAACTCAAACCATGAATATTTTTATCTACAATAATTAGTATATTGATAGACACGTCTTTGTAAACCTTCCTAATAAAACTATAGAATAAGTGGTTAATGACCTTGTCTCGAATGTTATCTCTATGGGTCCTCCAATCGATTCTCTTGATATTTCTCCTCGTATGGTCATGTATTTGCCTCCACCTACTCTTCTAACTTCTCGTGTTAAATCCTTAAATAAAACCCTTCCAAATTTTGTCACAAAAGAAGACCTCAACAAAGTTGAAACATCTCTTATAAATGTGATAAAAGATGGATTCTTGGAAATCAATGGATGGTTTGGAAATGAGCAATAAAGGATTAAGCATCGCAAGAATTAAGTTCCATGCCCACGCAATGATGTCTCAAAGATAAGAAGTTCAAGGAGTAGATCTCCAAATGTTTGAGTTTCACATAAACCACTTTAGGGTTGTTTTTAGAACACGTGATTCTTATTTTGGTTTTTACCTCTTATATTTGTACTTGGATGCTAATTTTATTATCATGTTTTGAACTTGGGTTTTGATTGTATTTACTTCTACATTTTGCTATTATTTCTAGTTGTTTTGTAATGTGATTTGGATGCTTACTTGTTCTTATTACCTATATCTACTCTTCATACCTTGTTATTTGTATTATCATATCTTGTTGCACTAATACTTTATGTTTAGAGACTAGAAATATCATAGTGTTTCATGTTTAAAACACTTATTATAGCTTTGAAGAAAGCTCAAAGATGCAAGAAATTAGCGGATGATATGGATTTGGTAAAAATATTATTCTATCCTTCATATTTTTCATATTTTTCATTTTTCTATTTGCAATGTGTGTTTGTATCATATTTATATTAGTGCATTGTAGGTTTTTAAATGATTAGATGTTTTTAGCTTGTGATCAAACTTTTCAAAAATCGTTTTCTAGCTAGTTCCCTTGAGTTGGCTCACCTAATTGATTAGGTACACCCTTCTCTTTAATGAAAACAGAGGGAGAGAAATATGTGCACTAAAAATTATTTTTTAGTTACATTTTCTTAAACTTAAACAAATTGCATTGCCTTAAAAATATATTTTACACTATACTTAGGCACTAAGGCTTGTTATTAAGGGAAGTTATACTCCATTTGAGCCTCAACTGTTAGTTTATCTTTTATATGCACATTGTAAGAGGGGTCTTACTTTGGTGAATCCATTAGAATTATATATCTCAGATCATTCTAAGAGTGTTTTAGTGAAGTATTTGTCATTATAAAAAGAGGAAAGAATATTGGATTATAGCCTCATTTCTAGGTTATTTTTATGTGACAAATCCATATAACTCATATTATCCTTCATGTGAGTTGCTCTTGTACTGTCATCCAAACAATGATAGCGTGTTTAGGAACAATACAAGAGTCTCACATAATTTTTACCCAAATTTTGAAAGAGTATTTTGCTAATTATTTTTCACTTATTTGCCTCAATATTTTGTTAGGTTTTAGGAGATGGTTGTAAACTACTCGTTAGGATTGTATTTTGTAGCTTCAAAGTGCTAGGGTTGGTTAGGGCCAGGTTTGCAGGTGTAGTTGTCACAATTCCTTAGAAAGTTCCAATTCTAGAACCAACTCTAGATTGTGCAAGTAATTCTTAGGCTCTTTTGAAATTGTTTGGCCGAAGTGGGACCACTATATGTCACAACTCCTTCGAAAGCTCCAACCCTAACCACTTCGAAAGCTTCAAAATTCAATCCTAACGAGTAGTTAACAACCGGGGAATCTATTAAGGCATGAGACCACTAAGGAATACTCACAAAATCCCCCATCTAACTACTCTATTATAACCCAACTAGAAAGGAAAAAGAGACCAAAACAACCCCCTCCCCCCTCTATTAATAGTGAAAAACTAAAACTCAAAACAAAACCCCCATTAGAGTTTGAAATCTCATTATTCACTCCCACCATATTCTCTCTCCTCCCTCTCTCATATGCCTCTCTCTATCTCTCTTATCAGAACAAAGAACAAAAAGAAATTTCTTCACAATACCCCCTCTCTCGTATCAAAACAAAGAACAAAAAGAAATCTCTTCACAGTAGCTCTCCTCCATCTTCCCCGTCAAATCTGACCCTCTCTTCTTTCCTTCCCATTAGAACAACAAACAAAAAGAAATCTCTTTCCCCCTCAAAAAGTCGACGCCATAGTGGATCATTCTTCACCATCATCAGGCGGCTTGCAAAAATCCCTCTCTTTAGCACAAGAAAGTCTGCACCATCTTGTAACATTCTTCACAATCATCAGACGGCTTACAAAGAGTCATTGTCCTGCATAAGAAAGTCGACTCCGTCATGGAACCTTCTTTACTATCATCAAGCAGCTTTCAAAGACCCGAAATGAAGGTAAATATTAATTTGATCCGTTAAGTGTGGAGAGTATTCTGTTTATTTTTTGTTTTGTCAAGTGGTTATGATTGTTTTTTGTTCCATCGAGTATGAAGAGATTTCTTTTTGTTTTTTTGTTCCGCCGAATTTGAAGAGATTTACTTTTTGTTTTTTGTATTTTTTTTTAATTATTGTTATACAAATTTCGTTAAATTATGTTGCAGTAACAGTTAGTTTTCCCCAACTACTGGAGATGGTCTAATTGGGTATGTAAAAAGTACTGACCGGGTACTTACCCACATTAAAAGTCATATGTTGTTGTTCGACACGGGTACGTAACCATCTAGGTACACACCTTCTATTTTTTGACACAGATACGTACACATCTAAGTACATAGACATGTTGTTATTCAAATTGCGTACATACACTCTTAAAATTTGACATGAACAAACACCTACAATTTTTCGCATTGGGTAAATACCTGTACTTTTATATGGACAACCACTTGAACTTTGACATGGACAAGACCAATTGGGTTTATACCCAGATACTAGTCAGGACTCATAATGCAATTATATTAAAAATTACTTAATAACAATTACTCTCTCAATTCCTAAAAGATTGTCACTTATACTAAAAATAGCTGTTTAAAAAAGGTTGTCACTTTAGATATCAAGACACTTTTTGTTTCTTTATACCATTTTTATACCTAATTAAATATTATAATATATGTTCCCAATAAATATTCAAGATATCAAGAAGCTTTATAAAAGATTATTTAGTAATCATATGAAAAATAAATGACATTTCTTAGTTTGTGTGCAAAAACAAATGAGACAACCTTTTAGAAAAAAAAGAAGTAATAAATTGCAAAACTCACATTATAATGATGGGTCAATGGCTCAATACCCAATAGGCACCTGTCAGCCTACCTTACACCCTGACCCATAAAAGATAACATCTTTTTTAAAGAACAATGAGTTATAGGATGATTTCCAAAACTCAAAACTGAATTTCAGAAGTTTCTCATAACTCAACCAACTTTTTTTATGAAAAAAAATAAAAAGCAAAAAATGTATGTAGCCTTTTATGGACAAAAAAATTGATGGTTAGGTGAGAAAGAATTAATTCTTACTTGAGATGTTTTTTGGGCATTAGTCCTCTAATGAATTGGATTTAACAGTTATTAGGTACTTACTTATCTAGTTAATTTACAAAAGGTGATATCGTCAAACAAAATACGTGTTCTAAAACAAGGCCTTCCTAGGCGTTCCAAAGCGCGACGCCTAGAATTTTTCTCGAAAGTGGTTCCAGGGTTCGTCTACGTATAATCAAATTAGTAAACTGTCCAATCTGATTAATTGGTCATCCAATCCAAATACTACCTTAGCATGTTAACCGATAAACAACTAATTCATACTAATCAAACCCAACACATAGGGAAAATATAAAGAAATAACTATTTAAGTTTGAATTTAAACACGCGAGAAAAGAAAGAAAGTAAGATTTTTTAAATTTCAAGTCTAGATTTCTTAAATTGGTTATTTTTAGGTTAACACTAGTAATAAAATATTATATATTTAAATATATGTTATTTATGTTAAATTAATCTATTTTAAGTATATTAGGATATAAATATCTTTCAAATCAATGTATTAGTAATATATATTTAATATAAAATAATATAAAAACCACTTAAATTCCGATTATTAGGCCGCCTAATCATCTAGGTGCTCGAACGTGTAGCACCTAGTATCTTTTAGAATATGCATATACATATCCACCGAAAAATCTAAAGGTTTTTCCCTCCAAACAATAAAATAAATATAAGAACTAATTTCTCCTATCCAGTGCAACCTTAAAGACTATATTCGGAAAAAAAAAAGGAGATCGAGACATAAGTAACTAATTCAAACAGGAATGAACTAGCATTTAACACGTAGATGTAATGACAAATTAAACTGACATTCGAGCTTATCATATCATTCTTTACTTTAGCTGCTCTCTATATATGGTCTTTATGGTTTAAAAATTCTGCCAAGTCTTGGAGTACTGCTCCAAAAAAAATCTTGTGTCTGCCTAAGATCAAGAACTATCAGCATATCCTCATACTTGGATACTCTAATATTTCACACATATGCTTTCATAATTTATCGTAACATTAATTCTCTATTGTATAGACAGTTGGGGCTGCCTGCAGCCCCATTGGCCTCCGAATGTAATCTAAATTTGCTCTTTTACCCCTTATTTAGTCATTAGTAAATTAATCTCACTGTTGAGTTTTTATATTTTGAAATTATAAACCTAAACATCCTTTTATTTAATTTCTTTTAGCAAATTGTACACATAATATCTAGATAATAAACTAGAATGATATCGTACCACATTGTCATTTTTTCCCCTATCATTCTAGTTTATTATCTAGATATTATGTGTACAATTTGCTAAAAGAAATTAAATAAAAGGATGTTTAGGTTTATAATTTCAAAATATAAAAACTCAAAAGTAAAATTAATTTACTAATGACTAAGGGGGTGTTTGTTTGCACTTAATGAGATCTTAATTTGGTTCATTAAGACACTGGATCAATCAGACTGTTTGTTTTTCCTAACCAATTCAGATCTGAATGCCTCTTAATTGGTCTGTTTCATTAAGATTTTAAACTAAGTCTGAATCATTTAGACACTGCCTCTTAACAGAGTAAATTCTGTTCAGCTGTTCATTCAGTATTCAACACTTATTACTTAAAAAAACAAACGACACCTAAATAAGGGGTAAAAGAGCAAATTTAGATTACATTCGGAGGCCAATGGGGCTGTAGGCAGCCCCAACTGTCTATGCAATAGAGAATTAATGTTACAATAAATTATGAAAGCATATGTGTGAAATATTAGAATATCCAAGTATGAGGATATGCTGATAGTTCTTGATCTTAGGAGGACACAAGAATTTTTTTGGAGCAGTACTCCAAGACTTGGCAGAATTTTTACACCATAAAGACCATATATAGAGAGCAACTAAAGTAAAGAATGATATGATAAGCTCGAATGTCAGTTTAATTTGTCATTACATCTACGTGTTAAATGCTAGTTCATTCCTGTTTGAATTAGTTACTTATGTTTCGATCTCTTTTTTTTCCGAATAGAGTCTTTAAGGTTGCACTGGATGAGAGAAATTAGTTGCTTTTTTCTAAAAGGTTTCTCCTAAAATATTACTTTATAGTGTATATTAGTATACTAAACTATATTTTTTGTTACAACTTTCGCTTGTAATATAAATTTGACTCGTGGAATGAATATGTATACAAATTCAACTCATTTATCAAACTAAATCACCGACAATGCACCCGCAAGCCATCAAACCCAAAACTTAACGGTTTATTTAATGTATTGGGCTGGTGCGGTCTTATTTTTCAAAACCCACACAAGAACGGACGGTTTGTGAATTAGACAATTTTCATCCAAAACCGACATTCGCACACCCCTAACCATAATTATCATTTTCATATTATTTTCGATTGCATTGCTTCTCATAGGTCAGTCATATTCTTATTCTGTTTTTTGTATGTTTATTTTCAGATTTGGTTAGTCAATCCATGTACTTTTTTTTGTCAATCCATGTACTTAGTAAACCATTTTAAGAATGCTTCTAAAAAAATGGTTGTACATATAAGTATAATTCTTATACTGTTTTATTTTGCTTTTGGCTTATAAATTAGATGCCACTTATATTACGATGACATTTGTTTTCTTTAGTAAATAGCAAAGCTTTGGCTTGGACAAAGGTTTGCTATATATTGCACACTTAAGAAAAAATCCATGGTCCAAATCCTTTTCTTAACCAATGTAAAATAAAATCAATACAAAATAAATGATACAAGACTCAAACTCCTCCCTAACGTAGGTAATCTTGTTCTGATTTATTATAACTATGAAAATATATATGGGAATGACACAAGCTAACCCAAATCACCCATGTAACCAAAAAAAATTATATAATCTCTTATTCAGTAGTTAAAAGAATGTGTCTAAATAATTTAGAGTCACTTTTTAAATTTTAATGAATATTTTTATTGGAAAATTCTTAGATCAAAACCATTAAATCTAAATTGATTAGGAAAAATAAATTCTTTTATTAATCTTAATAAAACAAATCAAATTAAATCTTACTAAGTTCAAACAAAAACCCGTAAAACTATTCAACTCGCCTTATAAAATTCTTCGATTATAACAAACCATAACAAATCTAACTAAATAATCACTTTCCTTATATTCTATGTGCAAACTGGGCAGATTCAGGATTGAAGAACAAAAAATGACAGATACACAAAAAATTGACCGATTAAGGATTTATAAAATGGTATGCATCCGTCTACGGCTCAACCCAGGCAAGTTTTGAAGGAAAAAAAGACTTCAATTTTTATTCAGAATATAATGGACCTCGTAATTTTCAAACTCCTTTTTGAGATCCCAAGTCTATTTGAATAAATTTTGCAAAATACAGAGAAGTTAGCCTGGACAGAATATATTGTAATATAAAATATTAATTAGATAAATTGTGTGGAAAGCTACTATTAAACGCCTTCTTGTAAATAATAAATTAAGGCATTATCAGCGAAACTTCCACGAATTGTTATAGGCCTCCTATGAATCAGATTAAGCACTCAAATAAGCTTATCTGGGATTAATAGAGGCACTAATTAAACTTTAACAATATAAAAAGAAGAAAAGTAGGGGAAATGGGGGAAGAGGAGGTGGAACGGGGTGGAGACGGTAGTTGATATGCAATTTTGGATGATATGAAGAATAGAGCATAGCAGTTCTATTTATAGGGCTTAATACTCCAAAACCCTAATTAAACCGCCTCCTTTTGTAATTATGAATATTGTAGATAGTCCCTTAAGTTCTTATGAAATGATTTTTCGAACCTCTAGTATTTAGGTTTGTGTTATTTTAGTGCTTTCACTTATATCAAATATAGCCTTTAAGTTTAGGAATGGCAATGGGCATCCCAACTATATATATTTTATTATTTTTGTTTTGATAAAAGGAAGAATATATTAGTAAGCAAAGTATAAATAAGAGAAAATGCCACTTAGGGTCTTGAACACACTTCCCCTCTTTTAAATACCAGCCTCACTTTCTTTCTCTTCTTACTAAAGACCTCAATAAGATTTTAACACATGAGACCTAATATCTCAATTACAATTATACCCTCATTCTATTTTTTTTCTATATATACTAATTTAGAAACCAAAACATTATTTTTTCAGGTCCAATTTCTCTCACCTCCCTCTTCTCCCCACTTCCCTCTTCCGACGTGAGCTACTTCAGCTCCCAAACCGCCACCACCACCACCACCACCGAAATGGCCACACCACCAACACCATCACCTATCGTCCTCCATTGCTCCTTCTTCTCACCTATCGCAGCCACCACACCTCGGTCAGACCACAACCATGTCTTTTTCAGACTTTCATTGAAGCCTTAATATTTGCAGAAAGACACCACCAGCAATGGTGGTTAAGAAGCCGATCTGAGACCATATCTTCTCTAGGGAGCCTCTAATGGCTGCGCACTCTCTCTCCGATGAACAGTGGCGGTGTTGTTCTCGCCAGATCTACTCATTTCTGCCTATAAAAGCTCGTCGGATCTCAACCATGGCTTCATTTCTCCTTTTTCTCTACCAGAACGGAGCAATCTTCGCTGCTCGGAGCTCGAGCATGAGTTGGCTTCACTTCTGCTTCTTAGTCACTACTGCTTCGCCGAGGTTCGTGATGGAGAGAATGATTTCGCCGCCATAGAAGCTCTCCGTTCTTGAGATGTCGCCGGTAGGTGCTTATTGCTCGAGATCTGATTGAGATTCAAGACCTCATCCAGCCTGAGTTCGCCGAAGAAGAGAATTATTTTTAGCAGCAACCTTCGAGCTAAACATTTTCGCAGGTTTTCCAGTCAAGACGTGGTGGTTGTGGTGTTATGGTGGTGGTGTTCGCAGGATTTGCAGCAACCTTCTGGTGTGGTGTTGGTGGTGCTCGACGGGAAGGAGTTGTGTGTTATTTTTTTTTCAGATCTAGATCTGGTCAAACAAACTAGTAGTTAGGTTAATTTATTATTTTTAATTGTATATTAATTTTTAATTTATTTAAAAATGTGTAATAAAGATGAATAAAGGTTTTTTTGAATATTTATGCTTTGTTTTTTAATAATACTCATCAATTTGACTGAGTACTCATCAAATTGACTGAGTACTCATCAATATTACGTAGTACTCATCAAAATTATCCGGAGCACTCATCAAAATATATAGAGTACTCATTAAACTATATAGAGTATTCATTAAGATATATAGAGTACTCAGCAAATTTATAGAGTACTCTCAGTTTTTCCGATACTCATCAATTTTATCCGATACTCTATATTTTTTCCGGTGACCGGTGACTGGTGATCGGAGGTCGGAGGTCGGTGGTCGGTGGTCGGTGGTCAGTGATCGGAGGTAGGTGGGTAATGGTAGTGGAGAGAGAAACAGTGACATCACACTTTCTTTGTCTGTTAGTGTTAGTAAGGGTAAGAAAGACAATTGTCAAAAGTGAGGTCCCTAATAAGAACAAATCTCTAAACTATACGCTATAGAGAAGAAAGATTGACTTCAAGACCCTATGTATAATTCACCCTATAAACAATGATTAAACAAAAAAGCAACTAAAAGACTTGAAAACACGATTTTTTTTTGGCCCATGACTTGAAAACACGATTTATCAAAGGATTTTTAACCTATATAGTTTTAGAAAGTGTTTTTTATCCAAATAAAATTTAAATAATAGATATTTTTGTTAGAGATTTTGAAGTTAAAAAAAATACATTTTTCAAATAAAAATAAAAAGGTGAATAGTTGGGAACTTCAAAAATCTTAAATAAAGAATTTGTCAAAAGTCAAATGAGAGTCAAAGTCTCTAATAAAATTTCTAGTCATTTTTTGTGGGATTAATTTATTCCATCAAATTTCATTCATTTTTTTAGTTTTTTAGTCCATTTTTCACTATTTTTTGGTCTTTTTTCTTTTTGGATCTTTTGTTAATCCCGACTTCTCTTCCATAATCATTCATCCTTCTTTTACTCACTTCAGGTTGTTCTTTTTCCTCACAATGGTATTTTTATCTTCAAATTTGAGAATGAACATTTCTATATACGAGCTTTAGAACAGATGTTGCATGTCAATGGGAAGCCTTTACTTCTCAGACCTTGGAAACACAATATGCAATTCGGGAAGGTGGATATTACAAAAATCCCCTTGTGGATTAAGCTGATGAATATTCCAATGCCTCTTTGGACCAAAGCAGTGCTGGGTTATGTTACTAGTGGAGTTGGGGTTCCTCTTCAAATAGATTCCACACCTGAATCAAAATCAAGACTAGGTTACGCTCAAGTTTGTGTTGAAATTTATACTAAGGGGGATTTACCTGATAAAGTTTATGTAGATATTGGCCAAAATAATTTTCAAGAGGTGGTAGTGGTGGAATATGACTGGAAACGTGTTATTTGTCTTAAGTGTAAACAATTTGATCATCTTGAAGACAAGTGCATAACTGTTACAAAAGTTTGGGAAGAAAAACTACCTGCTCCCGAGCAAAATCAGAAAAAAGAAAAGGTTACCGAGGATCAGTGGCAAACTGTTAGAAGTAGTACACAACAGCCCGCTTCTTATGATCATAACAAGGAATCTTCTATCATCAGTAAGAATTCTTTTGAAAATCTTCAAAATTCTAACCTCAATATTTTGGAACAGGATGTTTTAAAGTTTGTTAATGCTCATAGTGATCAGGAGATCACGAAACCTCCTAATTTATGAATATAGCTTCCTAGAATGTTAGGGGATTTACTCGTAAGGCAACTGGATGTTAATAGTTTTATTAAAGATAATAATGGCAAGCTACTCTGGTTACTTAAAATCAAAGTCAAAGAGGGCAATTGCTTGAAAATAATAAATAATAATTATTCACATATGGAAATGATCAATAATTACTCCTATGATGATTTAGGAAGAATTTGTCTATTATAGGATAACAATTTTATTGAATTACCCTTATTAATGCCACCTCTCAAGCTATGTTGGTGGAGGTACATATCAAATCTAGTTGCAGCTCTTTTATTGCTTGCTTTGTCTATGCAAGTAATGATGATGACCAAAGAATAGAGTTATTGTACTAAATTATCAAAATGGTTCAATATTTACTCCAAAGAGAAGATGATCTTACTTAGTGATTACAATGATATACTCAAGGTGGAGAATATGTTGAACTGAGATTCTCTTCAAAGATCTCAATCCTCTTTAATGACTGTCTTGATGTGCCTAATCTCTTTGAACACAAAAACACGTCAGGTCAACTTAGGGCAAGTAAAATTGACAGAGATATTATTAATTCTGCCTGGATGAATGCCTTTCAATCTAGTGTACTTATTGTACCATCCTCTACTTCAGATCACTGTGCTCTTAAAATTACTATTTGGGTGAGTAAATTATCTAACCCTAGTTCTTTCAGGGTCTATAATGTTTGGACCACTCATGATTTTACTTGGATATCATCAAAAAAGCTTGAAGTATAGAGGTCGATGGCAATTATATGTTTCAGTTTATAATGAAACAAAGGAAGTTAAAAAACTCTAAGGGATCTAAATAACAAATATTACAAAAAGACTTCACATCATATAAAAGCATTGAGGATAATCTAGCCTTTACACGGACAAAAATTATGAAAGGGACTAAAGATATTGCTACACTCACAGAAGAGAAGATTCTAATCAAATCATTTGAAGAAGCGGTATGATTGAGCATGAAGTTCTTAAGTAAAAGTCAAAAACTACATTCGTGAATGACACTGATTGCAGCTCTTTGTACTTTTACAAAATGATTAAGGGAAGAATGGCAAAAAATAATATTTCTACCTTAATTAGATATGATGGAAGTGTGATTGTTGATCGTAATTTGATTTTGTGATGAATTTGTCAACTTCTTTCAACAACTGCTTCGTATCGAAGATCGCCTGCAAGAAAATTGTTCAAGTAGTATTATTAAGTGTATATCAACACAAGTATTTCAAATGAGCAGAGGGAAAAACTTACTACTCCTTTCTCTAATGGGGAGATAATAATTACTCTATTCTCTATTAATGATTATAAAAGCCCTAGCCTAGATGGTATGAGCTCTTGCTTTTATAAGTCTGCTTGGACTATCATTGGGGAAGTAATCTTAGTCATCTTAGATTAGGAGTACTTATTTTTAATTAGGCATAGATTAGATTAGAGTCCTATTCACCCCATCTAGGACTATCATTTTTTTACGTCTGCTATTGGTTTTGTTAATTGTAGGTGTTTTAGTTTAGTGTTTAAACTCTCCCCAAGCGATAGTTTCGATTACCAACCGGTCAGGATGATTGGTTTAAAATGAATGGAGGATACTATTCAAATATCAACCCATTCAACTATGTGGAAGACTCTTCATGTTATCAACAATGGGTTAGTAACTACTACCAATCACCTTACCATTACTGAAAGATCAAGGATGGTATAATCAATGGACCTTTGATATTCGATAAACTTTATTGATACCTCAAACTTCTATATCATTGGATGATGCGCTTGCAAACTTCATTTAAATCATTTAAGTACCACATACAAAACTAGAGGATCACACTTCCCCGTCACTAAATAGAACACTGGAAAACTTCATACAGATAGCGAAAGTATCAAATCTAAAACTATAGGCACACAAGCTCAAATTAGAGAAGTATACATCTGAATATGAGGCCACGTCCGAAAGAATTTAAGGGAATTTGACACAAATGTTAATGATGTCTCCATATTTGTGATAGATTAATCTAGTTAGGAGACATATTGTAGGTTCATCATGTACTTAATTGAGGTATTTTCCCCTTTTATTTAATATATTTTCGTGTCTAAAGATAGTATAAAATGTACCTGTACAAAGAAAGGTAATTTTAATACAGCTATAGATAGTATAAAATGTGCCTGTACAAAGAAAGGTAATTTTAATACAGCTGAAATCTATAATCATATAAGAGTAAAGAGTGATGTAAACGTTTGGTACACAAATTATCTGGAAAAACAAAGGGTTACCAAAATATAAATTCATTTTTTGACTTACCCAGTTAAATAAATTACCATCGAGATGCAGATTAATGAATAGGGGGTCAATTTCGAATTCTTTGTATGAATTCTGTGGATTGGCTAGTGAAGACAGAGACCATCTATTTTGTAAATGTACTTTTACTTCACGTATATGGGATAAATGTCGAAGCAGAGCCAATCTAAATTGTGTATCTACAAAATAGGATACATTAATAAATTGGCTTATTCAGAACAAAAAAGAGAGTTTAAAGTAATGAAATTACCCGACTCATCCTCCCGATAGTGATTTATACGATTTGGGATGAAAGAAATAATAGAATTTTTAATGGAGATTATCTCAGGGAGGAGGAGATTTACGAGAAGATAGTATCTTACGTTATAGAGAATTTCATCAAGCTTAAGCCGTATGGAGCGGAGAAGATAGCTGAGATGGATTCACTCCTTTAATTCGCAAATCCATACTTTTATTTTGTATCCTCTTCCTCAGAATACCCAATCCATCCTCATTCTCCATTTCCATACTTCTTAGCCTCATATCAAACCTTAGCAAATTTCCTCTAATCATAAATCCTTCTTCAATCTCCTTCCTTTTCCATATCGATCCGTAATTCAGCATAGAGATCATCATGGCGGTTCTTAAACTCCTTGAATGCGTAATCACCAGGATATTTATGTGGATCTGCCATAGTGAGAAGTTTACCGATGCACATCGCGCACAGGTCGACTTTGCCTCCCAAATTGCGACCCCTATTTTCTATTTTTTCTAAATCGTTGTAACTTGCACAAGTCCTCAAATCTCCATTTTTGAATTCGAAAACTCCCATTTGCGATTCCCAAATCCCATATATCCACAGAGATTAAGATTATACATCTCCTAATTTGTATCTCCTTAAAAGGACTCATGGCCCTATTTCTTTTAATTATTTTATTGTTTTTATCAGAGTTCCTATTGTGTCTAGTAGTGATAAAGTGAACTCTTGTATTAATATCATCTCTATAATGAAGAACAGAGATAATACTGACATGCATATCGTGTCTAACATGGAAATAAAAAATATATCTTCGAGATAAGTACTGACCTATATATCGTGTTTGTTTGTTGCTCCCCTTGTTAAAAGTCCCATGCCCATATCTTCTTCCTTCATATGCGAGATTTATTTTCTACTGCTGTAAAACCTCGTTCACCAACTGTGTAGTCTCGTGAACCCTTAAAATAATCTCACCCTGATTTTTGGAACTTGTCAAACCTATGTCTTTGCTGTTCGAGAAACAACGATTATAATTCGCCATGTAACCCATGTTCATTAGATGTTCTTTGCTGTGTAGTTTCTTATATGGGCCACAGGGCCGGTTCTGTAGTAAAGCAAAAGACGCGGCCGGGCCCCCGATTTTTTGACATTTTTAGGGGGCTCCGATCATCTAAATATATTATGTATGGTATATATATCTTTGATTTAAATGAATACATAGATGTAGTTTGATTAGTTTGGTGGTAAAGTTGTATGTTTTCATTTATAAGGTCTAAAGTTCAAACCACTAATAATAACAATATTTTTATTTTATTTATGTATAGGGCCCTATTTTGTGAGTTTGCTTAGGGCCATCGAAATGTTAGGGCCGGCCCTGATGAGCCATCTGAAGATTCATTCATCTTGGAAAAAACTTTGTTGAGTTTTGTTATACTTCAATCTGGTTGCGTATACCTATTCAAATCCTAATAGCAGTGATTGTTTGGGACTGATTGGTAAAGATTTTGAAGGATTTACTGAGAAAATTACAAAGTTGATGAAGAAGGTGTAGTCGGTGTTATGGATAAGGCGTCTTTCTCTTCATCCCTGTAATTTATTGATTGAAAAGATTTATTTTTTGTTACTCAAAGTTTTCTTTTTCGAAACATTCAGTATTTTTTATGGATATCATCAATTATTTTGTTTAGCCTACTCAATAAATTGTTAAGTATACTCAATGTTCTCCTAAAAACCCAGTGATATTTCTACAATATTTAGAGAATTTTTCCGCTACTCAGAGAAGTTTTCCGATATTCATAGAATTTTCTGATATTTGGAGAAACTCCGGTGTCGTCGCCGGTGGTGGTCGAAGATAAATAGTGATACTTAATAATTTGGTGGTTTAATTGTTTTTTGTATTTCTATAATTAGAAAATTTCTTTTTAGGCCATTACCTATGGACTAATAACATTTTTAGGCCGTTACCTATGGACTAATAACATTTTTAGGCCAAACGTTTTAAAAATACCAATTTTAGGCCAACGTATTCAAAAGTAACATTTGTAAACCAAACGTATTCAAAAGTACCATTTTAGACCAAATGTATTCAAAAGTACCATTTTAAAGCTATTTCACTAATTTCGTGAGATATTTCATAAATTTTAAGGACAATTTAGACATTTCAGATAAACTATATCTTTATTTGATCACATCACAAACTAGTAATTCTATCTGAATTGTCCAATTTGTCTTTAAAATCTATTAAATATCCCACGAATTAGTGAAATAACCTAAAAATGATACTTTCGAATACGTTTGGCCTAAAAATTGTACGTTTGATTAAGTTTGGCCTAAAAATATTACTTTTGAAACGTTTGGCCTAAAAATAACAAGAAGATTGTTTGGAACGGACTTGGGGTCTCATATTCTATCTGGTAGGTTGCCAAAAGGTTTCTATAAGAAGATTTTTGAGAAAGTGAGACAGAAGTTAGCCACCTGGAAGAACAATAATCTTTCCTTAGCAGGGAGAGTAACACTGGCACAACCGGTTTTAAGTGCGATTCTGGTCTACCAAAGGCAAGTGATGAAAGTTCCTATGTACGTATGTGATGATATAGTCAACATTGTAAGGGATTTTGTATGAGGTTCATTGGTTTCTAAAAGGAAGGTACATTGGGTCGCTTGGGATCATATATGTAAACCAAAGGAGGCGGGAGGTCTTGGCTTGAGGGGCGCAAAAAATTACAACTTGGCTCTTCTAGCAAAACTTGGATGGAAATTACTTGAGGATCAAAATGTTGCGTGGGTAGAAGTTTTCAAGAATAAATACTTTAAAGAAGGGTTATTAATTCGGGAGCAAAAAGTGGAGGACTGGAATGTTTTTAAAGCGTTAATAGCAGGTGTAACCGTTCATCGTGATGGCATTATCGAATCAGAAGAAGGTTAAAGGTGAAAGTTAGGTGGCGTCATGAGGCTTCGGGTATTTTTACGGTAAAATCGGTGTTTATGTGTCTAGAAAATTACCCACTTGATGAGTCGTTTAAATGGGACTTAATTTGAAAGATAAAGTGCTCTCATAAAATACGACTTTTGTTGGGGAGATTAGCCAGAAATCGAATTACAACCGCGGATAATCTTTATAAAAATGGTGTATTGGAATCAAGGGAATGTAAAATATGTGGGGCTGATGTGGAAAATATAAATCATATTTTCTTGAAGTGTAAAATTGCAAAGTTGGTGTGGCGTCTACTTGAAACGGATTCTGAAGTGAGCCAGCCAAATACTAATGACCGGCGATTTGGTCTTAAAGAAGATTATGCCAACTATGAAGGACATGTCCAGGTTGACACAAGGATACATCCTTCTGACCCCGAAATACCTTGATCCATTTAAACAACGATTGGCAGCAGTTGACTAATCACAATAGTCAACCAATGATATACTACCTGTTACAGCTTTTATGACAGGCGTATACAACCCAGATCTGACAGGTGTCAAGAAGTGGATTGAGGGCCACTTAACAGCTAAAGTGAGTGTGGCTGGACTTGATTGGCAGTTGTTGTACGTTGCAACTGTCTGGGTTATTTGGACTAGACGTAACTCGGTGGTTTTTAACGGTTTAACTACCTTACCATGAGTGGAAGAATTTAAGAAGCAAATATTTCAATTAGCTAGTAATTTCGTTCAAGCGTGGGGTAAAGAATTCGACGGGGGTTTAATTAAGTTAGCAAGGAACGCGATGGTGAAATGAATTAAACCCATCGATAGGGATAAGTTAATATGGATGTGAGTTTCGAAGAGAATAAGAGGGTTGCAGATATTTGAGGTATCTTAAGGGACAAAAATGGATTGTGTATTGCGGGTTTTGTTGGAGCTTGTCTAGTTGATTCCCCGATCAAGGGTTATAAGAAACTTTAAATTGAGACGAACTCGAAGAAACTCTATGCACTACTGAAGGACGATAGGAGCTCAAGTAGACGTGTTCCTAACATTGGACTGGAGTGTCGGAACATGTTGTGAGATCATCCCAACTATGAATTAACTCAGATTTATTGTGAGGCTAGTTTATGTGCAGATAAGTTAGCGAAGGAAAGAGCATACGCGCAAGTTGAGCTCATGGAATTTGATGATTTTTCGAATTATTTTTGGAATATAATTACGAGAAATAAAAATGAATGTACGACTCTAAGAATAGTATTGGACTCTCATTAAGAGTGGTGTTTTATCTTATAATTTTTGTTCTAATAGACTTTTTTTAAGCCTCAGATGTAAGAAGAAAAAATGTGTTACTAATTGAATTATATTTAGAGTAATGATATATGTCACCCCTTTTCATGTCACCCTTTTATCACCCTTCTATATATATGTTTTGATTTCCTTGAATAGAAGATAGAAAAAAATTAAATAGGATAGAGAAATCAATTCATTTGTACATGTAGGCATACACGTAGGAGGTGATAAAAGAGTGATACAAAAAGGGTGACAAATATCATTACTCTTATATTTAACCACGAAAACAAAAGAAAGGACAATTTACATGTATGTCTATGTACTACGATTACATATGATATTTGAATGGTTTCTTTTAACATTAGTTTGCATTAATTAAAATAATTCAAAGTCTCGGGGCGTTATGTGTTTATGATGATTCTTTGGATTTCCTAAGGACCTATATCACGAGGGACAAGAGTGGTTGTGCGGCACCGAGACGTGTTTTAGTCTCCTAAGGACAAAAAAAATTCAAAGTCTTTGTTGGTCTTTAGATTTAGATAATGAATTTTAGGGAATTGTATTTTGTAATCATATGGATCTTGTTGATGATTTTCCAATAGGGAAATTCTATCTTCTAAATTAGGCAAATTGTTGTTAATATTACTAATTATAACTCATACAGACGATACGATTCAAGTGTGCAAGTCTTGGTGACGAAAAGGTTGGCAAACATCGCTTTACATCATGTGCTTGAAATTTTAGTTACTTAATACTTTACAATCAATAGTCTGAAAATTCCTGCATAATCCCATCGTTTAAGTTTTTTTTTCCTTTTCGAAATTAAAATATACATTTAAAAGAAACTGTACAAACTACCTAATTTTATGTTGGAAATGGAGACATTGACGGACAAATTGACCTACCTCGAAACACAACCAGTAACACAACATGTCTTACGAGAGCAAATGGAGATTAAACGGGTGATAAAAAAACATACGAGGCCGAGGAAAAGTATTGGTATAACAAAGTAAGGAAAAGCTGGCTCAAATATGGTCGTGGGTGGTAAAATTCAGATTTAAGACAGTTTTTTTCTCCCATATTTTTAGCTTTTCTTTCTTTATCTCAAATTTCCATGCTTATCTCTTTCCATATCTCTTAGTCTTTGACTTGGATTCTAATTAATCTCCATAATTATCTTTAAAACTTCACACTAAATAAATAATTAAACCCAATATGCTCTAAAAACAATAATTTACTAAATCAAGACTCAAAATAGGAAAGTGTAACATTTCTCAAGAAAATCGACTAGAAAGACTTCTAAATCACTAAAAATGATGTCTCCGACTAATATTAATTCATGACAAATAAGGAGACATCACACATCATAAAGCTGCGTTTACTTGTCCAACAAACAGTAGGTTGTGCTGTGATGAATTCCATTGACCGGCATGCCAGTTAGATAACTGGCTAGTCGGTCCGTGGGATTAATATTGACCACTTGGACACAAAAATACTTTGTCTCACACCCGTTTAACCCCAAACTCAAGGATTATAACACCTGCAAATCATTAAAAACACTACCACCCTTCTCATTTCTTAAAATTATACACTAATACTAAATTATCCACTACAAATAAAAGACATGAAAGCAATAAACTATTATACAGATAGAATAGCTTTTGTTTAACGTCGTTAAGCTCGACATGTTACCTCTGATATCATTTCTCCACAAAACCTTCCCAGCAGTGAGTGAGGTTGTCAACATTTACTATTTAAAATTTGCATCCCTTGGCTTTGATTCCTACTAGTTTCTCATAGATAATTTGTGTGACCGTGAATGGTCCAAGCCAAGAACCTTTGGATTTACGTGCTTTCTATGAAGGACTAGGCTTTTTCAGTGAGACTTCCTCTCCTACTTTGATCTTCTCTTTTTTTCTTTCCTTCTTGGGTTCTTTTGGAACCCTCAAAACACGTCTTTTGTCCTTCTTCTTTATGTGATCGAGGTGTGGATTCCCTTTAGAATCTGGAGAGGGTTTATTAGGTGGTTTCTTTCGTAGCATTTTCTCCTCCAATTCTAATGTTGCCACTACCTTGTTTGGTTCTTTCTTTACTTGTTCAATGACATCCAAGACAAAGAAATCCCCAAGAGATTTGGGGAACTTCATAGCCCTGGATACCTTGAACTTTTCTTTCTCGTCTTGCATTCACATGATTAGTTCGCCACTCTCTACATCAATCAAGGTACGCCCCGTGGCTAGGAATCGTCTTTCCATAATGATGGTAACATTCCTATCCGCATCGTGATCAATTATAATGAAGACACAGAAATATAAAGTTACCTACTTTGACGAGGACATCTTCGATGTTTCCTTCAGGATGAGATAGAGATCTATCCGCCATTTGTAACACCATAGTAGTAGGCTTTTCATCCCCAAACCTTAATTTCTTAAAAACTGATCTAGGCATGAGATTAATACTCGCACCTAGATCACACAACACTCTCCCGGTCCATTCTTTACCAATAGATATAGGAATATTGAAACTTCTGTTATCTTCTAACTTCGAAAGTAACTTACTTTGACATATTGTGCTGCATTCCTCCGGTAAACCAATCATCTCACCCTCATAGTATTTGCGTTTGTTAGAAAGCGCATCCTTCAAAAATTTCACATAGTTTGGCATTCCTCGGATGGGATCGAGTTTCGGTATATGAATCTGTAATATCTTAACCATGTCTATGAACTTCTTGTATTCTTTGTCATCATTATTCTTCTGGACACGTGATGAAAAGGGAGGGGGATGTCAGTCCTCTTTCATGATTACATCTTTCTTCACATGCTCCTTTGTAGCCTTAACAGGCTCTTCAATCACATCTTCACTCACATCATCAACCACGTCTTCAACTATACCTTCAACTACTACATGTTACTCTTCTTTCTCCATTACATCCTCTACTTCCTTTTGTTTAACAGTTACCTCTTTTTCTTTCATAATCGGGAAGGTAGGTGGTTGTAACTGTTTCCCACTTCTAAGAGAAATCGCCTTACAATCTTCATACTGGCGAGGAATATCTGTATTGCTTGGTAGTTGACCTTGTGGACGCTGATTTAGCTGTTTTGCAATCTGGGAGAATTGATTCTCTAACATCTTAAACGCGGCACCCTACTCGTCAAATCGTGCTTTTAAAGATTGTTGATCTTGATGCGTTTTTGGTGAAACAGAGATAAGTGTTTGTAACGCTAGTTGAATATCCAATGCATCTTCTTAAGGATGGGCACATAAGACTTTCAGATTCATACTTTCTATGTAAGCGTCTTGTACAGGTTGTTGCGGAGGACGATTTCCATAATTTTGTCCCCTTGGTAGTGATTCTGTAGTCTAGGTTTGTAGTTTTCTCTTTGAGATTGTGGCGGATATGCATGAGTAGGATTTGCGACCCTATTCAGATTTGAGTATTGGAAACCACGATGGTTTCTCTTCTGCTGATAACCTTGACCACCTGAATTATAGTTCCCGCTGTTGGCAACAAACATTACGGATTCCAGATTACTTTGACAATTTCTCCATTCATGATCATGTACTTCACAAATCGAACACCCATAAATTCCTTGCGTAAAATTAACATCTGCTTTCTACCCGCAAACCCTTCTTTAACAGGAAAAGTTAGGTGTTTCAGTTGTTGCTCAAGTGTGTTCTTCAGTTTGTTCTCTAATGCAGAGAACTTTTAATCAATTCTGACACTAGTGTCTCGATATGTTGCACCTTGGGTAGGTTTCTTACAATATTCCATCCCATCTCGTTTTTCACAGTTCTGTCTAATATGATTTTAGCGTGGTTAGGCATTACGTGTAAGAATCCTCCTCCACGTGATAAATCTAAATTCCTTCTAGGTTCTCCCTCAAGGCCTTTACAAAAGATGGACATTTGTTGTTCTTCAGAAAAACCATGATTTGGTACTCTTCTGAGGCAATTTTGAAACCTTGTCCAACATGTACCTAGAGATTCACCTTGTTCTTGATCAAATAATGATAATTCGAGTTGCTGATGTCTCCCTAATTGTTCTTATTTTCGACCATTGGGAGACATCATTTTTTATGTTTAATTGAATATTTTGATAGATTTTTTAGTTAAAAATGCAATAATCCGGAATTCCTATTTTATTTCTAGTATTTTTGATTTATTAAACTTTTGCGCGTAATCTTGTGTATTTTAGTGAAAAGTTTGTAGGTTTTAAATATTAGCTAGGTGGTGGTCCTTTGTGTGTTCTAAATAAATGAAATAAATAATCGAACCACAACCGCAAGTGTACGGTTGTCCCAAGTAGTATAATTGATAAAACAGATTCGTTCCAAGGACGGGATGGTTGACTACAATGTTTAACAAGTAATGAATGGTTGCACTTATGAAAACAAGTAAAGAAAATATGTTTGTTTGGTTTTTGTTAGTAAAGCTACTAAATGAAAGACAAATTATAAATGCAATTAAAAGCTAAGACGCAAGTAAAATGATGTAAAACACAGTATGAGAAGGTAGCACTTGAGAACGCAAGGGATCCTCCCAATCCTATTTCCTAACTTATGTTGTTTAAGGGCTAAATTGGTCAATTACAATGGTCGGGATTCTAAATTCCTTATACCCCCGTCAGGGTGGACTATAAGGCGATCCTAGAGTGTCACTAGTCCCGTCAGGGTAAATATGATCCACTTTTGGATGTTTAAGTGTTATTACCTCATTGGCCCTAGAATTAGCTAAGTTCGTCAGAATCGATAGCTTCTATCCTAGATTGAATAAATGGTTCTGTATTTAAACCCTCTGTCAGGATGATCCAATTGCCACTAATTGGAATAGCCTAAATACTAACACCTGTTCCTAGTTCATGACGCTAAAAACAGTAAATAATCTTAATTTATAGAAAAGAGTAAAAGCCCAATCTAATTTAATTTAACAAAAACCCAAATTCAACATTCGAAATTCAATAAGATTGGGATTCACCCATTAATTGTTCTCAAGCACTATTAAATGTTTAGCTCATACTAAATGGAAAAACTAAATTAATTGAAATGGAATTCATATTTGATTACAAAATTAAAATTGAAAGAAACCTAATTTCCGGAGTTGGAATGATTGAGAACGGAGATATAGACCCTCTCCAGTTCTTGCATCTTCTTCTTTCTTCCTTCTGTTGCTTCTCTCTGGTGTTTAATCTTGTGGAATGTGAATTGTCTGAAAAATAGAAGTCAAAGGCTCCTTTTATAAGTGTAAAAACGGATTAGGGCTTGGACCTAATAATAAAACAGTAATTAAATGTCCAAGCCCAAATTCTAAGCCCAAAATCCCGTAACTGCTGATACACCTTCACTAAAACGGCTTTTCCCGCTTCGTTATGACTCCGATTGACCTCATTCCAGTTGCTAAAGTTCCGTAACTCGGTAAGGAATGTTTCCTCTTCAAAGGTCAGCGGCTAAATCATCGCTTAAGCACCTAGAAATCAGCAATCTATGGCCTGGAGAACAGATTTTCAGCTCTAAAAAATAATATCTTCGGGATTTATCTTCAAGTCTTGACTCTATTTCACGATCTTTGACTTTCTCCTTGGATTCCTCTTCTAGCTAACATCTAAACCTGTAAACTTTTCACTAAAAATACCAATATTACGCGCAAAAACTTAATAATTTAAAAATGCTAGAAATAAAAAGGAAATTCCGGAATATTGCATATTTAGTCCAAAAGTCTATCAAATTAATTAAATAAACACCAAAAATGATGTCTCCCAAGGGTCGAAAATAAGAACAATTAGGGAGACATCAAGACCCCCAACTCAAACCTTTGTCGTCCCGACAAAGTAAAACAAAACAAAGGGGTATAAGATTTTTTAGGTTTGGTGTATGCGAAGAAGGCTCAGATTTGAACCACCTGTTCAAATCCTTGATAATCCAGACTCGTTAGTCAGACCTGCAAATAAGAAAGAAGAGAATAAGAGAAAGAGGAAAGAGAAATGGCGAATAACCAAGATTCATGGTTTGTTAATGGTCCAGAAGAAGTTCCATTCCGTGCTCCTGCTCTAGGGGTAGGTGCTCCAGATATAGATGTTCCGAGGTTTCGTCCAGATTCGGGTATGTTAGCTCAATTCCAAAGTTTTGGAAATTTTCGTGGTAAAGCTGGAGAAGATCCTCTTCGAGCAGTAGAAAAATTCAAGCAGATATGTGATTCTTACATCACATAAGGAGTTTCAAAAGAACAAATGTATTTTGCTGCATTTCGATTTTTCGTTATTGATGGAGTAAGTGAATGGCACGATACACAACATCCTACGAAGATAACAAATTGGGATCAATTAGAAACTGCTTTCTTTGACAGGTATTACCCAAGTAACATGCGATTAGATGATCAAATTGAATTAACTCGATTCCGTCAAGAATATGATGAAACTTTGGGTAAAAGCTGGACAAGATTTCAGATGTGCCTACGTAGAGTTCCCGATCATGACCTTTCAGAACAACAACAGCTAAAAAATTTCTACAAAGGTCTTGATGGGACTTCAAGAAAAGATTTAGATTTGCTATGTGGTGCTGGGTTTTTACAAGTTCAACCTGCTCATGCGAAACTCATCCTAAAGAGAACTGTAAAGAATGAAGTTGGATGGAATTCAGTAAAAACCCCAGTTAGAGGAGTGATTAAAGTTAATATCGAAGAGAAGTTCGCTACCCTCGAGAACAAGATTCAAACCACCATAGAGCAACAATTAAAACATCTCACCTTAGCTGTAAAAGAATGATTTTCGGGTAAGAAGGTAGCTGTGTAAGCTGCACAAGAGGTTTATATGTGTTCGTATTGTGGTATAAATGATCATGATGAGGAAAGTTGTATGAATAATCCAGAGCCTGTGATGTTTGTCTCCAACAGAGGGAACTTTAATTCGAGTGGTAATGGGTATCAGCCTAACGGAAACCATCCTAGGTTCCAATACTCAAATCCTAATGGGGCAGCCAATCCTACATATGCGTATCAGCCGCGTCCCCAAGGTAACAATTTCCACCCAAGACCACACAATAATTATCAAGGAGGACAAAATCAAGGAAATTATATGCAAAGACAAGCTCCTCAAGACACTTACAATGAAACCATGAACCAAAAAGCCTTACCTGCCCATCCACAAGAAGGTGTGGTTACCCTTCAGAAAACCGTTGAAAGCCTAATTTCCCTCCAGACGCAAGCTATGCAGAATCAACAAGCGTCTGACGCAAGTATCAAACTACTACATAACCAAATGGATCAATTCACAAAACATCTTAATCAACGTCCACAAGGGAAACTCCCTAGTGACACAGAAAATCCGAGACAACATGAAGATTGCAAAGCTGTTACACTGAGAAGTGGTAAGCATCTCCCTCCACCTCCTTTTCCTGTTATGAAAGAGAAAGAAGTTCCAAGAAAAGAAAAGGATGTGGATGAGAAAGAGAAAGATGTTGAGGTTGAAGAAATAGAGAGGCCGCTTGAGATTCCAAAGAAGAAAGATGATGTTATGAGTAATCGCCCTCCTCCACCGTTTCCATCTCGAGTTCAGAAAAAGGGTGATTTGGCCGATTATCAAAAGTTCTTTAATAGAGTGAGAGGCCTTAGTATTAACATTCCGTTGCTGGAAGCTATCCGAGATATTCCTAAGTACACGAAATTTTTGTAGAGAGCCCTCACTAACAAAAGGCCATACTGTGATAATGAGATGATTGGTCTTCCTGAAGAATATAGTGCTATTTGTCAGAGTAAATTGCCTCCAAAGTTACTTGATCCTGGAAGTTTCACAATTCTGATATCGATTGGAGAAGAATGGAAAGGTAAAGCTCTATGCGATTTGGGTGCAAGCATCAATCTTATGCCCAAATCGATCTTTGATAAACTGAAAATTGGAGAAGCAAGACCCACTTCTATGGTCTTGCAATTGGCGGACAGATCTCTTGCACATCCAGAAGGCCGAATTGAAGATGTCCTTGTTAAGGCAGGTACGTTAGTATTTCCCGTTGATTTCATTATACTTGAATACGACGCGGATAGGAATGTCCCCATTATTTTGGGAAGACCATTCCTAGCCACGGGGCGTACATTGATTGATGTAGAAAAAGGCGAATTGACGATGAGGATCCAAGACGAGGAAGTCAAATTTAATGTGTTCCGAGCAATGAAGTTTCCAGATTCTCAAGAAGATTGCTTTCGAATGGATGTAGTTGAGCAGGCATCGCAAGATGTATTTGATTGTTTTAATTATGATGATATCTTGCAGGCCGCTTTGACATTAGACTTACCTGAGATGATGAAAGAGCTTGCCGGAATAGTGGCAGCTCTTAATTATGAGAATCCGAAGTATAGGCGTCTTACCTATGAACCTGTGAGAGAACCGGGGGAGATTATTCCTAAAAAGAAACCTTCAATTGAATCTCCTCCGGAATTGGAAGAAAAACCATTACCAGGACACTTGAGGTATGCGTATTTAGGTACTAATGAAACTCTACCTGTTATTGTTTCAGCAAATTTAACAGTTCCTCAAGAAGATAAACTGTTGCGTGTGTTAAGAGCCAACAAAAAGGCAATAGGTTGGACAATTGCTGACATCAAAGGCATTAGTCCCTCCTATTGTCAACACAAAATCATACTTGAAGATGATAACACACGCTCAGTTGAAGGTCAAAGGAGATTAATGCCCGCTATGAAGGATGTAGTGAAGAAGGAAGTTATCAAGCTTTTAGATGCGGGGATTATTTATCCCATCTCAAGTAGTGAATGGGTGAGCCCGGTTCAGTGTGTATCGAAGAAAGGAGGAATTACAACAATTCTTAATGATAAAAATGAAGCGATTCCTTCAAGAACGGTAGTTGTTTGGAGAGTTTGCATGGATTACAGAAAATTGAACAAAGCCACCAGGAAAGATCACTTCCCTCTGCCCTTCATTGATCAAATGTTAGATAAATTAGCTGGAAGAGAATACTACTGTTTCTTAGATGGTTATTCTGGGTATAATCAGATTTACGTGGCTCCAGAAGATCAACATAAAACAACATTTACATGTCCCTTTGGTACTTTTGCATATCGCAGAATGCCATTTGGGTTGTGTAATGCACCTGCTACCTTTCAAAGATGTATGATGGCCATCTTCTGGGATATGATCGATAATTTTCTTGAAGTTTTTATGGACGATTTCTCCGTGTTTGGTGATGATTTTGATAGATGTTTAGAGAACTTGGAGAAAGTGTTAATCAGATGCAAGGAAACAGATTTGGTCTTAAACTGGGAGAAGTGTCATTTCATGGTCCGCGAAGGTATAGTTCTGGGTCACAAAGTTTTGAGTGCTGGATTAGAAGTTGATAGAGCAAAGATAGAGGTAATTAAAACTCTTCGCCCTCCTGTTTCTGTTAAAGGGGTAAGAAGTTTTCTTGGCCATGCTGGCTTTTATAGGCGTTTTATTAAAGACTTTTCTAAGATTGCTAAACCGTTATGCAACTTACTTGAGAAGGATTCCAAATTCCTTTTTGATAAAGCTTGTTTAACGGCCTTTCAAACAATCAAAGAAAAGCTTATTTCTGCTCCTATAGTATTACCTCTAGATTGGAGTTTACCGTTTGAAGTTATGTGTGATGCGAGTGATTTGTGTATGGGAGCTGTATTGGGACAGAGAAAAGAGAAGATTTTTCATTCGATTTACTATGCTAGTAAAACTTTCAATGGTGCTCAAGTTAATTATACAGTTACAGAAAAAGAGTTGCTAGCAGTTGTGTATTCATTGATAAGTTTCGCTCTTATCTTCTGGGAGCGAAAGTTATTGTTTATATAGATCATTTAGCGATAAGATATCTTATGGAAAAGAAGGATGCGAAACAAGGTTAATCAGATGGGTTTTATTGCTTCAAGAGTTTGATTTAGAGATTAAGGATAGAAAGGGTTGTGAGAATCAGGTTGCAGATCATCTATCGCGTCTTGAAGGTTCAGAGATGAATGGTGGTACTGAAGTGGTTAGAGAAGAGTTTCCTGACGAAAATTTATTTGTTGTTCGTGATTATGAAGCTCCTTGATATGCAGATATTGCGAATTTAGTTGTGAGTGGTTCTTTTCCTGAAGGATCCACTTATCAAGAAAGAAAAAGGTTAGCTCATCGTGCTAGACAGTTCTTTTGGGAGGATCCTTTCCTTTACAAAGTGTGTGCTGACCAAATGATAAAAGATGTGTAGACAAGGAGGAAACAGAAGCCATTATAGCTGGATGTCATGATTCTCTATACGGAGGACATTTCAAGGGTGATAGAACTGCTGCTAAGGTATTCCAATCAGGTTTTTACTGGCCTACTCTTGTGAAAGATTGTCATGAATATGTTAAGAAATGCACGAGATGCCAGTTTACCAGAAACATATCCAAGAGGGATGAGATGCCACGTAATAATGTGTTAGAAGTGGAAATATTCGATGTTTGGGGTATAGACTTTATGGGTCCTTTCGTTCCTTCAAATGGTAACCTCTACATCTTATTAGCCGTTGATTACGTGTCTAAATGGGTAGAAGCTGTGGATTTACCAACCAATGATTCACGAGTGGTGATTAAGTTCTTGAAATCACATATTTTCACTAGACATGGTACATCTAGAGTGATTATTAGCGATGGAGGATCTCATTTCGTTAATAAGTATTTGAAGACTGTTCAAGAGAAGTATGGAGTAAGACACCGTGTATCTACTGCATATCATCCACAATCCAATGGTCAAACTGAAGTTTCGAATCGTGAAGTGAAGTCAATCCTAGAGAAGACTATTGGTCCTACAAGAAAAGATTGGTCAATGAAGTTAGATGATGCGTTGTGGGCCTATCATACTACGTTTAAGACTCCAGTTGGTGCATCTCCGTATCATATGGTGTATGGTAAGGCTTGTCACTTACCTCTTGAGCTTGAAATGGGTGCCTATTGGGCAATTGCGCAGTTGAACTTAGATCCTACCTTAGCCGGAGAGAATCGCATGATGAAGCTTAATGAACTTGACGAATTCCGATTGAATGCCTATGAAAATGCTAAACTTTACAAAGAAAACACGAAGAAATGGCATGACAATCGGATTCGTGTGAAGAACTTTGAAGTGGGGCAAAAAGTATTGAAGTATAATTCAAAGTTCAGCAATTATCCGGGTAAGTTAAGGTCTAAGTGGTCGGGTCCATACATTGTGACCAAAGTTACACCTCATGGGGCGATAGAAATAGAACATCCACTAGAGAACCGTACCTTCATGGTAAATGTATATCGTTTAAAGATATACCATGGAGGTGAAGATACCAACCGCTTGGAAGATCCACATCTCGGGGAGGTCATGTATCTCCTCGAGACTCCTTAGAAGCGTGAGGTAACCCGTCGAGCTTAACGACGTTAAACAAAAGCCAATTCTTTGTATATTAGTTGGAGTTTTTAAATTTTGCAATGTAGATTAGTTTGATTTTCATAATTTTAGTGTTTATTAGTAAGAAATAAGGAAGGGTAGTTGTTTTTGATGATTTCAGGGGTAAAAAGGTCACGACTTTGGGGTCGAAAGGGCGAAAATAGAAGAAAAAGAGGTTGGTGTCCAGGAGAAACCGGGAACCGGTTTCGCAAGAACCGGGAACCCGGTTTTGACGCTGTAACCAACCCCCAAACGCAAGGAAGGCGCGTCTTGGTTCGCGAAATCGACGCAAACCGGGGCCCTGGTTTTCACAAACCGGGTACCTGGTTTCAAGAGCTGTAAATTTCGAAGTTTCTGACCCAGCGTTTTGAAGATCAGCCTTTACCTGCGTGTTGACTTGCGCCATCGACGGAAACCGGGATCCCGGTTTCACACAAACCGGGTACTCGGTTTTGGTGCTGTGATTTTCTGGAGTTCTGACCCAGCGTCTTGGGTCCCGCCTTATGTTGCGTCACTAGCTTGCGTGTCCACCCAATCAGCGACGCAAACCGGGAACCCGGTCTCGCACAAACCGGGAACCCGCTTTTGAAGGGTGATTCTCTGACCTAGCGTCTTGGGGTCCAGCCAAAATCTGCGTTTTGAGGTAAACAAAAAATCATTAAGTCTTGTTTTCGCGCCGACACAGCGACGCGAAACCGGGAACCCGGTTTTCACAAATCGGGAACCCGGTTTCAACTGTGACTTAGGCGGTTTTGAGTGTTTTGACCTAGTTTCCTTAGCCTCTTCTGCAAGTTTTTACCAAAAACGCTCCCACACACTACCCACCTCCGAAAATCATCATTAACAACTATATATATATCATCAAATCATACCCTCTTTCATCACAAAAACACAAAATCAACTCACCTCTTCTCCAAAATAACACCAGATCCTTAGTTTTACATAGAAATTGTTCTTCACCCAATCCTTTAATTAAACCAAATTAGTCCTTCTCCCACACAAATTAACCATTACCCACTTCATATTCCACCTTGTTCTTCAATTCCTAAGCCTCAAAACATCAAAGTTCTAAACTTTTCTCTAGTTTCTCACTATTTGAAGTTTTGAGTTTGGGGTGGAAAGAGATGACTAACAGAACCGGTGATTTCCGAAGAACTGCTCCTAGAAAGAAGACCACTATTGGTGGTACTCAAGAACAAGCTATTGAGATTCCTGATTCGCGTCCTAAACGAAATATTGATGAGGTTAAGCTTGCTCCCAAGAAGAAGGAAATTACGGGTAAGAGGAGAAGATTAATTGATGAGCCCGAAAGTGAAGAAGAACATGAAGATGAGATTGAGAAATAACTTGAGGATGAAACTGAACAAGAAGTTCCGGAAGTACCAGTTCAACAGAAACCCCCGCGAAGAAAGATGTGGGCCCAAAAGCCTAAAAGGGTTTATACTTCATGGAATGGACAGGTTCGTGAAAGAATTGAATTTTTAAAGTTTGGTGAAGAGATGGACTTTCCTAAGAATATTATGAGTGGTGCTCATAGAGAATATGTTGTTGTTTGTGACAAGTTTGGTTGGCGAGAATTAATAGAAAGTAAGCTTGAGTTTATTCCTACTTTTGTGCGAGAATTTTATGAAGGTTTAGCCCTTTCCCGTGAGGCAATTGAAATTCGCAAAAAGGTAGTTCCTTTCTCCATTGAACTTATTCGGAAATCTTTGAAATTACTCAACTTTCCTGGATTATGTCAGTTCCAAGAAACTCTTCATGACCCTTCTTTCGATTATGAATCCCTTTGGGGAACTGTGCTTATTAATGGGGCTATCCCAATTCCAGAAGGAGAAAGATATCCTGGACAATTTTACAGCAGTAATTTGACACCTAGTGCGAAGGTTTGGTCTCGTTTCATAATACCTACTTTCTTTGGAATTAAACACACATCCAAGTTAAAGAAGGAGCATATAATTTTTATCAAGTATATTATTGAGGGGAAGCAGATGAATGTTGCTAAGATTAATTTTGACACCATCATGGAATTCGCGAGAGCTCCGATGAAACAACAGAATCTCAAGTTTCCTTGTACTATCACTAAGTTGTGCCTAGACACAAAGATTCCGCGTAGGAACGCAGAAGATGATGGTGTGACAGTTGGAGTGAGCATGGCATTGACTACAATTCAGAATATCCATGATGAAGCAACACGAGCTACGAAGACTCCTAGAGCTCCTCCACCAAAGAAAGCGAAGAATGCTCCTGAGTTGGAATAAAAAATTAGGGTGTTGGAAGAGAATCAAGAGAAGATGATTGCTACCTTGGGAAACGTTACAAGAGAATTGGACCTTCTTCGAACTTTGATCCTAGGCGTAAACACACTTCAAAACGCAATTTATGATGCTCTTACGCGAGATAAAGGTCCAGAACGCAACACCAGTAACCAGCCACGCGCTGGTTAAGATACATTTTCTAATCCTTCCTTTTAGTATAGATTAGTTTATTTGCTTTGAGTCTTTTTCGAGTCGTGGCGACACGGCTCATTTTTTAGTTTGGGGTGGGGTTCGTTACCTCATCCCAGTTTTCATGTGCTATTTGTTTTATTTGCTTTCAATAAAAGAATTTTCGGAGTTGCGTTTGACTGTAGAAGATTTTAAATGTCCCTTTAAGCATACTTGATGAATCTATGATAGTAAATAGTGGACTTTATGGAATGATATATAACGCATTTAGAATTGCATGCAAACATAGGTAATTGATAGGAAAAGTAATGAACAATGCAAATGTAGTAAGCTTGTACTTAAGGAATATGTTTGGTGTGTAGAATGTGAAATCCTAATTAGTAGAGAACCCACCTAGATATGAACTAAAGACGAGCTATGTACTTAGGAAAATGATAGGGGCAGTTATTTGTCAGCCATTTGTGACCTTTTTTTAGCCTTCTATCCCTTATATTAATTTTATCCGTCTTAGCCCACTTTGAGCCTTTAGCCTTTTCTTTGTAGCCACGATATAAGCCATTATCCCTTAGATTATTAGGCATGACCATATGACCCGCAGTTGAATCACAATCCTGAGACATGTCTCGAGCTTGAGTTTGGGGTGGTGGGTCCACTTATGGGGAATTTATTGGGTAGGGATTGATGTGCTTTGTATTAGGGCACAATTGCAGATGATATATAATTGTAATCCTTTGCCGGGAATGAGAAAAAATGAAAAAGAAAGAAAAAAATAAAAATATTCAAAAATCCATACAGTAGGAACCGGGAACCCGGTTTGCATCTGTACAAAAAAAAAGAGAAAAGAAAAGAAAAAGAAAAATATGAATGAATAAAACATCCGGGAAAGTGGAATTTTTCCGGAAAATCATCTACTTTATAGTGGTTAGACATGGGACGCTAAATTGTTGCGTAAATGGGTGAGTGAGAACATTTTTTGAGCGTAAACTCAAGCTCAAGGACATTGTTGATGGTAAGTGAGGAGAGAGCCCAAAGCTCACTTCAAATTTACCAAATATACATCCACGCCGTCCTTAAGACAATATTAAAACCATAAAGACCTCGTGATTCCTAAGTGCTTAGTGAATTTATGATTCTGTTGATAGGGAATATACTAGGTGGAGCATTCAAAGCGATTTAGGATTAATGACCACCCTATAGCCAGCATACAAAGATGAGTACAAGTGTAACCTTCAAGCATTGCGACTTTAATTTTATGATTGAGATTATTTGTGCTTGATTTTGCATTATAGATGTATGTGTATATTAGTTTCTAGAGTTTGCTATATGAGATTTTTCTTGAGAATTGCTTTTGGTGTATTTGCTAGCTTCTACTTGTTCTTACGTTTACTTCTACCCCTTTGTTTTATTTTGTTTTACTTTGTCGGGACGACAAAGGTTTGAGTTGGGGGTCTTGATGTCTCCCTAATTGTTCTTATTTTCGATCCTTGAGAGACATTATTTTTTATGTTTAATTGAATATTTTGATAGACTTTTGAGTTAAAAATGCAATAATTCGGAATTCCTATTTTATTTCTAGTATTTTTTATTTATTAAACTTTTGCGCGTAATCTTGTGTATTTTAGTGAAAAGTTTGTAGGTTTTGAATATTAGCTAGGAAAGGAATCCGAGAAGAGAGTCAAAGATCGTGATATGGAGTCAAAGCTTGAAGATAAATCCCGAAAGAATTATATTTTGGAGCTGCAAATCTGGAAAACAGGCCAAAGATTTCTGATTTCGAGGCACTTATGAGTTGATTTAGCCGCTGACCTTTGAAGATAATATGTTCCTTATCGAGTTACGGAAATTTAGCAAGTGATTTCAGGTCAATCGGATTTATAACGAATCGGCTAGAGCTGTTTTGGTGGAGGTGGTGCAGCAGTTACGGGATTTTGGGCTAAGTTAATGGACTTGGGCCTTCAATATTTCATTTAATTAAAAGATTAGGTCCAAGTCCGAATTTGAGCTTATAAAATTAGCTCTTGACTTCTATTTTTCACACAATTCACTTTTTACAAAATAAAACATCAAGAGAGAAGAAGCAGAAGGAAGAAGAAGAAAGTTGTAGAGCTGGAGAGAGTCTATATCTCCATTCTCAGCCAAATCCAATTCCAGAAATTAGGTCTTTCTTATTTTTAATTCTGTAAAACAATATGAATTCTATTTCTTTTAATTTAGTTTTAATTTTAATTAGTATGAACTAATTTCTTCATAGTACTTGAGAATGCTTAATGGGTGAATCCCGATTCTGTTAAATTTCATATGTCTGAATTTGGGTTTTTATAAATTAAATTAAATTGGGTCTTTTACTCTTTTCTGTAATTTGAGATTATTTACTGTTTTCGGAGTAATTAACCAAGAACATGTGTTAGTATCTAGGCTATTCCACATATGTGGCGTGTGGATCATCCTGACGGAGGGATTAGGTACGGACTTAATTACTCAATCTAAAATAGAAACTATTTGACTCTAACGAGCTTAGTTAATTGTAGGGCCAATGTGGTAAAATTACTTAATCATTCAAAAGTGGATCATATTTACCTTGACGGGACTAGTGACACTCTTGAATAGCCTTGTAGTCCACCCTGACGGTGGTACAAGGATTATAGAATCCCGACCGTTGTTAATTGACCAATTTAACCCTTAAACAACATATGTTATGAAATAGAATTGGGAGGATCCCTTGCGTTTCTCAAGTACTGCCTTCTCATATTTGCGTCTTACAGTCATTTACTTGCGTTTTACTATTTATTTGCATTTTCTTTATAGTCTTTCATTACTTAGAATTAATACAAACAACCAATCAATCATTATATCTTTCAATTGCTTTCATAAGTGCAACCAATCATTATCCGATAAGCATTGTAGTTAACCAAACCGTCCCTGCGAACGATCCTAGAATCATTATTACTACTTGGGACAACCGTACACTTGCGGTTGTGGTTCAATTACTTTACGCATTTATTTTAGAACACACAAAGGACCACCAGTTGCGCATACAGTCTCATATTTATCGGATAGCATCGGTCAAAAACGTTGTTTGTAATTCATCCCAATTATTGATTTGACCTGGTGGTTATTGATCATGCCATTCACTCGCTGCGTCTAGGAGGAAAAATCTGAAATGCGCGAAGTATATCTATTCTCTATTCACACCTTGCGTAATACACACATCACATATTTGTATAAATTTCGGCACTACGCGAATTGCACCTTCTCCAGGCACTCCTCGAAAGTATCCGAAGTCTTGGAATTGATCTAGCATATACCCGGATCGGGTCTAAATTTAGCGACATTAGTATCTGGAGGGCCAACACCTGTAGTAGGAGCATGGAATGGTATTTATTCAGGACTTTGCACGAACCACGGATCATAACCTAATTGAAGTTGAGCTTGTCTTCCAGGTGGAGGAAGAATTCCTTGATTTTAATTAATTTGAACTGGAGGGTCACAGATTATTGGGTTTTCCTCATCATCCACTTCCACCTGAAGATTATTAATGTTGTTCTTGTCTAATGTGACTATTTATTTCTCTAGCTTGCGTAGATCTCTTTGACGTTTCCTCATAGCTTTTATTATGCCCACAGGGTTAGAGTACATTACACCAAAACCTAAGGACCTGAAAGACAAAAACACAAGCCAAGCGTAAAACTGAAAAATAAAAAATTAAAACTACTTAGGGATTAAACACCTAATAAAAGGGATGAGTTGAGCTGTTGTTGAAGAAGAATGACTTCTCCAGCTCTTCCTCTGCCTTACGCCTTTTTTCTCTACTCTGACTTTAAAAAATAATGAAGCGTATGTAAAAATGAGGTCTAAAAGGCTATTTATGATTACTAAATTGGATTGGGCTTTTAATTTGATAATATTTCATTTAATTGAGAAAAGACCAAGTCCAATTTAGCAAATCACGTAACTGCTGTACACCCCTCAGTAAAACAACCGTAACTTTTGCGTCTCACGTCCATATCACCTGATTCTAGTCCTAAAATCTTGCTAACTCAAAGGCACAACTTTCACTTTTCAGATATTCAGGCCTGAATCAGTGTCGATGTGGCTCGAAATCAACAATTAGTAATAGTTATCCAGATTTCCATCTCTTTTAGTCAACTCTTTAGGTGATTCTTTCTTGCTTTTGACCTCTCCGCTTGATCTAAGACTTTAATTCTCACTTATCCTCCTTATCGTGGTGCTCCATAGCATCCATGTATCTAAGAACTTTATACTAAAAATACACAAATCAACTTACAAAATCTCTAAAATGAAATATCGAAATTCCAAGGGGAGAAAGTGCAATATACTCAATTAAGCATACAAATAAGTCTAATATTCACCTAAAATAATGTCTACTAAGGGAATATATTTAGAACAAAACGGGAGACATCACCCGCTTGATGGAATACACAAGTTAGCGAAGAGACAGACCAGCCTAAAAAATAACGAGTGGCTTGTCGAGATGTTACTAAATACCTATAACAACCGAGAGGGTGGGTTTATTATAGAAGAGAATACGGTTAAACTCACGCCCACGAATATAAAAATTATAATGGGTGACGGGGGGACAAAGCCTGTACCGGGCAAGCGTGACACGGAGAGGACTCAGACTGGTTTAGAGGTCACTTTCCTAGACAGAAGGGACAGTTGAAACAGTTGGCGGTTAAGAAGAGATTAAAAGTCTTGTTGGATGAACCAGTACAAACCAAAGATACTGACAAAGATTTTGTAAAGCTGATTGGTATTCTTGCGATGGTTCGCGAAAAAAGTGAGCGCATCCCAGCATTCACAATGCATTAGATGTGCATCCCATGCAAAATGACGTGGTGGTGGAGTTGGACTGAGTTAATCGATTAAGTTTTTGTTGCTATAGTTGATGACTCGATGTTTTGTTTATTATATCACGTATTTTGTTAAACTCAACTTATTTATGATTTTTTGTAATGATTTTACTATGGGTTTTGTAATGACTTCATTGTGTAAGGACTTTTGGAATGATTTTTTTTGTGATACTTGATTAATGCATGAATCTAGTTAATGTAGGGTGTTTTCTGCGTACATTGTTTGTGGGTGTTATGGTATAGTGAAGTGCTCAAGTGTTAGTAATGAGAGTTGTTTATACATTTACTATGTTGGGCTCGTAGATTGATTTTAGTGGGCTACCACATACTGGTAGTTGGGCTATCAATGGTATTAATCTGGGTTGTGATTTGAAAACATAAGTAATTACAGATATTAGAGTTTCATACTTATTTTCATCCTGAAATAACTGGGTTGTTGCATGAAAATTAGGAAAGAATTCCAGGTTGTTTACTTAGGAAATTTGGATAGCTACTACGAAGGGAGTCTTCGGTGATTATTGTGGGGGAAAAAAATATTTGGAAGTCTAAAACTAAAATGCATACAACGGCTAAAATCATTGGTACAGAAAAAATCAGATGATTATTTCCACCATTTTTTTAGGGGACGAATTGTCAAATTGTTAGGACCCGAGATGGTACAGGTAAACCACGAACAATAACAAGTTGTATATGCATAATAATGTCGTGTGAATGAGATAAAAGCTTAATATATGCATAAATAAAGAACACAAACTACAATTGGAACCAACTGTCAAACGTGTAAACTTTGTTAAGACAAAGTTTGGAACTTCGAACAGAGTTTCCAAATTATTCAACAAAATAGGACTAGAGTACTCAAAAACAATACAAAATTCATCCAAAGGGTAAACTTTTATAATGTGACATCGATCTAATAAGCATGATTCCTTCGTGACGGTCTGAAACAAATGTTATCTCGCGAGAGTTAATGAGCGGTGAAATGAAGTTTAGGAAATGATACCAATTCTCACTATCTTCTAACCGCACAATAGCAAATGTAGCTGGGAATAGACCTACAAAGTGTAATGAAGATACATTAAATAAAACTATTACAAACAAACAAAAGCACCATGTTGACGAGTAACTGGGTTGTTGTGGCAAATACGATAGTCTGGTAGTGTCACAGTGGTGGGTTGTTCCTACGAATACATATGCTTCAAATATAAAACGTATACCTTACAAAACTGTACTAGACTACCCTGGACAAAACTAAGTGACAACCCATTAGTACATATTCATGCTCAAATATGTGTAAGCCACGGAAGAAATTCAAAGACAATGCGTATAACAAAACGGTTAATACCTATTTTAGAACAAATCATATTCAAAAACCTATAAAAGCAAAAAAAAAAATAGGATGCAATTTATATCTATATCCTAAAATCAGCTTGTTATCATTTTATAGCACAACCCATCAAAAAATAAGGTTGAAAATCGTTATGTATCCTTTGAAACACATAGAATTGAGAAAGCTACAACACTCATGAAGAAAAATATGAAAATAAACAAACAAATCCGATAAACCATACATCGTATTAAGCAAGATATTATCTAATATACAAATCCCATTCGTCTTCAATGACATATAAAAAAACCTTGGCTTGAAGACTTGCTTGCAACATAATAATTCTGGGATGAAAATGGGTTGTTGTTTGAGAAAAATTAGACGTGATTAGTATTAGTGTATCTGAGAATCGCTAATGATATGATATTGATATCCTCAATTGTCACTATGGTATGTTAGAGATATGATTAGCATAATTAAACCCTTATATTAAGCAAAAAATGTTAGATATTTATTTAGGGGTAAAATAGGTATAATTAATTTGCTGACAAATTATTTGACTCTTTTAAAGGTATAGTATTTAGCTGGGCTTGTTAGGATAGGATATGTTGGGTTTTGTTCTTTATTGGCTATTATCTCTTATAAAATATCTTGATATCTTAAATCTAACAAAAAGTATGGATTTGTAATTGTGAACTAGGATAAAAATGATATGAATTATAATTTTTTTTTAAATGTACACTTTTTTATGGATATTGATTTTTAAAAATATGGATGCATATTAGTGGATGAACACATAACAACCATAGTGTGAAATATAATATATGTTTTCATAACGTAGGAATATTGAATTGGGGATGTAGCTCATATGGTAGAGCGCTCGCTTTGCATGCGAGAGGCACAGGGTTCGATTCCCTGCATCTCCATTTGATTTGTTCTTTCTTTAAAGAACTATCTAATGTTAAAGTTTTAGTAGTGTTTTAGAAAACGTTAGACAAAGTTTTGACAGAGTGATAAAGTTTTAGTAGGTGTTCTAGAAAGAGTAATGCTGAATATCACCCCAAATCATATCACCTTTTTATCACGTTAGACAAAGTTTTGGCAGAGCCCTGTCAGAGTTTTGACTAGTGTTGTAAAAACACTAGGCGCTTGTGGGGTGGTCGGGTATCTTTGAACTTATCTAATGATGTTCAATATTGCAGTTTTTGCTAGTATTCTAATAGTGGGTGGTGGAAACCTTCGAATTACCCATAGATGGTAGTGGGGCAGTCGGACACCTACAAATTACCCATTAATCAAAATTTAATCGATTTTAAAGTTTTTTAATTAATTTATTTATTACTTATACATTATTATTAATATTTAATCATTCATAACAAACCTAAAAATAGCTCAACTCAACATAAATAACATAAATCATTTAAATTTAATTCATATTACCTTAAAAATATACCAGTTCTATATTCTAGATTCCAGTCGTGATATTGCAAGTGTGTGGGAAAAAATATTGATAGTGGATAGTGGCATCGTCTACAAATGTGTTGATTAAATAAGCCAAACTTAACATCGTTGATGGTATAAGTTCCACTCTAGCACGACAGGGATGTAAAGCTTTTCGCATTTGTGTGTTTTTTAGTTATTTCACATAGACTTGGACTGGCAAGTCATCAGGAGTCGTAGAGTTATGTGCTTAGGACAGATGAGCGACAAGGTATCAATGTTTTATGGGTTGAGACATATTTGTTAGTATTAAAACGTTAGTAAAGGACGGTGCAGGTTCTAAAAAAACGAATACTTATGCAAATTTAGTGACAAATATAAAAAAAGTATCTTTAGGTGATCTAATAAACCTCATAGATTCGTCATGAGAATTATGAAATTTTATTACTAAAAATAAGATTATCTGATTCAAACTTAAAATTGTATTAAATTCACTCTTAAAAAATTAGTATGCTAAATTTACTAGTCATTTGTGGTCTAAGTGTATGAAGAAAAAGGAAAAAAATTCAAGAAAATTTGTCTTAAAATTTGATAAAATCCTAATTTTCTTTTTTTTTTTATTTTCTTATCAAATATCCAAACTTCAATCCAAATACTTTTCTTTTTCCATTTATGTCAAAGTCTGGATTAATTGTTTGCTTCATATAATGGTTAGTCCACTAAATAATAGTGGATTGTTATTTTACTTAAAAAGGATCGTTCAACAATTCTTTTTAGTGAGTAAAGTAACTAGATAATTAAGCGGTTAATTTATATTATTCTTTTTTCTCATTTTTAAATAATAATCATAATATTTATCATTTTAAATTGTTTAAGTAATGTTGGATATCATCTCAAATTACATCACATTTTTATCATATTTTAGGTGGACCAATCATAAAGAAGAGAGAAAATGATAAATCAGGAAAAAGAAAATTTATGATTGGTCAATTTAAAATCCACCTAGGAAGTGATAAATGGGTGATATGATTTGGAGTGATATCTATCATTACTCTTGTATAAAAAGGAAAAATACATCCATAAATACCTAGTGTTTCAAAAATTAACAAATAAATGCCCGAATTTTCAAAATGACAAATGAATACCTGAACTTTTATTTTATGTCTTCTAATAGTACCCACAATTACTTCTAACGTTAACTGTCACGTGACGATTGCGTGGAATTTCCTTTGATATCCAAGTTTTTAAAAATTTAACAAATAAGTACCCAAGTTTACACATGTGTTTGTCTAATAGATAGGGAGATTAAAAGAAAATACTAATTTATTCTTAAAACGATTGACATTTACAAAAACTAGAGTCACGTGGATGTTATCGTAAAAAAAAACAGTAGGTACTAATGGAAGAGAAAAATGTAAAATTAAGAATTTGTTTGTTATTTTTACAAATTTAAACATTTATTTATTCAAATTTTACAACGTTAGATTTCCACGAGAAGGTTTTTCCTTATAAAAACTACTTTAAATGAGGTAAGCCAAGTTTAAGTTTGAGTTGAGTTAAGTTGGCTAATATTTAATAGAGTAAGAAACGTGGTGTCGAGTTGGCTGCCAGGTGGCCAAGCTTACTGGGTGAGAAGCTTTTTTTTTCCAAAAGCTTATATTAAATAAAAGGAAGATTACAAGATGTTCGGGTTTGACCAACCAAACCCAAAGAAAGAGCTACAAAACACAACTAACAAAAGACTAAAATAACTGAAACAAACAGAAACACAATATACTCTCGAACCACCACCCCTATCCAAAGTGAAACCGAAATGCAAATGCCACCGTAGCAGTGGGCTTAGATCGCTAAGGGTCAAAGAAATAATATCCTTAAGAAAGATAAACTCAAGCCTCGAAAACGAGGGGGAGTAAATCGACTACCATAAAACGAACTCCCGAAGTTACTAACTCGAAGCAGACTCTCATACCCAAAGTATAAGCTAAGACAACAGTTGCATTAACGAAAACGAAAGTCCTAATAGCACTCAGATAGATATAAGTATCACTAGCCCAAGTGATAATAACGTAGCAAACCAAGACATGAGAGGTTGAACGAAAGCACAAACACCACTTCTCCAGCTTCTCCACATAATCGCAAGCCAAGCTAAACAGACAAGGATGGACCAAACACCCGAAGCTCCGACTGAACGGCAAACACCCGAAACTTCTAATGTCAGACACAACTGAATGATTGACCAAGGTCACAAATGAATCACTACCCGCGATAGTATAAAAACTGCAAGTAACGGATGAACAACACCGACACACAAGATCACAGAAAAGCCGCCTCTTCCACAACCCACCACTAGTGCAAGTCAAAATTATCGAACAAATACGAATCGAAAAGAGAAACTGTCGAGTGAACGGCAAACACCCGGAATTCCAAAAATCAAAACTAATTGAACAAGTAAAATTAACCCAAGGTGAACCACCACCAACAAATAGCGAAGGAAAGTAGAAAATTAGGCCAGAAAAACCAAGACAAACCCAAAAACTAATCAAACATCCGAAGCAGTAACCCCATCCGAAAAGAACCTTTAAATCCAACTTACCAAACAGGAATTCCAAGACGTCCCATAAAGTGAAAATGGTCATCACAACTATGAACCCCACACACCAGAAAAATGCATCCAAACCAAAAGAGCAAGGACTCATATATGGAAAAACCATAAAAACAAATAAACCAATACTGTAAAATGCAGAATCAATACCAAGAGTCGTACATGCATGAAAACACGGAAATAATTGGGCCTTCGCATGGGCTAAACCAATTAATTGTATGAGCCTAGGGGAACTATTGGTAAGAGAACAATAGCGTATATGGGCCTCAAAGCCCGTCTTATTAAGGCCCTGGCGCGGCAGATCATTTGTTGCAGAACAAGCCGGACACCGCCGCCTGGGAGGAGAATAGTGGGATATCCAAAAGGAGTGGAATGGATCCTCACTAAAAATACTCGGTCCGATACAGAAGCGGCTGCAAAATCAGGACCAAAAACACCACTAAAAAACACAAGATCCAAAGAATTGAAACAAAAGGGGCTAAAGATCGACGGAAGGAAAAAGGAAAAGAAAAGAGAAAGGACAGTAAAGGGGGGCCGCCATCACCAGCGGGAAACCACCAGCGACGGTGGCCAAGCTGAGGTTGGGGAAGAGTTTGAAAAGATAGAAAAAAAGACGTTAGGGTTTTTCAAAAGTCTAAAAATATAGTTTTAAAATATTTAGTGAGAAGCTAAGCTAAAGATAATATTCCAATTGAAAGAAATTTTAAGCTATAAATAGAAGAAGAATTTCACCCCGGGGTCAAAAATAAAAATCCATGCTTTTTTTTTTTTTTTTTGGACATGAATAAAAATCCATGCTTAGCTTTTACAATTGATAATATTTTTTAAGTCGGCGCAAGAAAGAATCTAATTTAAAATCTACACACAATGTTATGTCATAATTCATAATCATTAAGAATGATCCAAGAAAAGTAAAACTAAAAACTTGAAATTCAAGTTTTATATATGACGAAATGATTTCGTCATGAAACAAAACTAGATGTCTTTTAGTGGTCATTTGAATGGTTAAAAAGTGTGTAATTGTATATAAATAAATTAAAAAAATAAGTGTGTTTGTACAAAATTTTATTATGAATTCAACTTATATAATCTTCACGTTTATTGTGTATTTTGTACTGAGAAATTTTACCTCAAATCTTGGGATTCTTCAAAATTTTAGTAGTTGAATTTCATTAATTATTTGTCAGCTGTTTAATATAAAAATGGATTGTTTAAATAAACTAATTTAAAAATAATCCAAAACACTTAATATATTTTAACTATTTTTTCTTTCTTAATAAATCTAATATTATTACGATTTGCTTATTCTAATTTTACTATCACTAAAATTGTAGGTTACGTTCTAGGGACAACACTCAGTTAATTACACGAAAAGCGTAAGTATTCTCAGTTAATTACAAGTTCAACTTAATTCCTAATTAAGCATGAATTTTAAACCGATTACTATAATACCCTTTTAGCTTAATAATACACAAAAAAAATAGATAATTAAATAATATAAATACAAAACTACTCATAACTGCACACACTAACACACCTACGAAACACACGCACCACTACTTCACTCTCTACTCGCACGATCTCTATCTCTCTCTCCCATTAAATTCAATCAACGATAACCGAACTCAAAAACCATCTCATCTACTATTACACTATCATCATCACTTCAACATCAATCAAGAAACACTAAAAGAAGTAGAAGAATCGAAGTAGATAAGACACAAGGAACATACCTTTGTTGCCATCTTTAGCGGTAGCTGAAAGTAGATGACCCTTGTATTTGTTAATAAGGAAAGTGGCATCCAAGAAGATCATCGGGCGACAACATTTGAAACCTTTCAAACAACCACCGAAAGCTATAAAGCAATGCTCAAATTGGTTGGTGATTCGTTACTCTGGAAGGAGTACTCAGTTGAGGGATCGACAACCTTAGCGTTAAGCAAATACGAGTGTAGCCGGTTATAGGATAGGTCCTCGTCTCTATAAATCGTGTCTTTAAATTTATTTAATGCATGCCAGACGATTTTATAAGTTATATCGTATCCGTAACCTTTACGGAGCTCAACAACGACATCATTTCCAGACATGCTAGGACGAGATCTAACGTCTTCCAGGATAAGATGGGAAACCAACTCAGCTGACATGTATTTACTCGTGGCTGACTTCATCAACGAACCACATGTATGTTCCGATACGAATTTCGTTATGTAAAAGTATCCAGTTGACTTTTGGACAGCTGCATATACTCTCCATAAACAACCGGAAGATTCATAATGGATACAATGCGCGCCTATTCGTTCAACACAATTACATTCGAGGGTAAACTCAAAACCGAGCTCACAAGCGTACTTCCAGAGTGTGTAGCGGAATTCTTTGGCTCTACCGTAAAAACATTGGACAACAGTGTGCAAGGAAGTGTCCCATCCATTGCTTTTGAGACCGTTGCATTGGTAATGCTGTTGGGTCAGCTTCGGAATGAACAACTGCAGAACTGGTCGAAGAAGAGGAACCAGTGGAAAATTGAAGGCAAGCAGATTCGGCAAGAGCAACGGACAATGAAGAAACAAAATGAACATATCTATAGTCTGTGACAGCAATATAAACACTGGGACTATGGTGATGGGCAACATAGTGAGCATGTTGCAATAAGCATCGTTATCGTCTAACAACAAGCGACCAGACTCTCTTATTGACTAATAGAGAGAGATGTAGTCGGAATCGAGACATGGCCACTTCGAAGCGACAAAGCTAACCACGGAACCTAGACAATTGAAAAGCTCAAAACGTTGGACGGACTCGATCTGCCCAAACTGGAAGATAACCATGAACGAAGACGACATCTACAAAACAGACAACATCACAAAAGAAAGGTAAGAATTCAGGAGAAAAAAAAAAGTAATACACCACAGACAGTAGTTGTGGGTTGCAGCAAGTCACAAATATCTAATTTTGTGTTCATGCAACACATAAAAAATGCAGACTGCAACTAACAAACATGCAAAAAAATGCAATATATAGTATACAGACACTATTATAATTGCATCAGAGGTCCCTGTGAAAAATTACGGAAGATCGATACATAAAGATTCTCAGAAGTTTCACATCTTCTACAAAATCATAATATTATCAATAAAAATATACAAGTAGATAATCAAGCATATATGATAAAATATGTAGAGACTGTGTAGAATATAATTGCAATCAAGGTCCCTAAATGTTCACATTCAAACCAATCACACAAATAACAACAAGTTTTCTGAAATTACATGACAAACACATATGAGGAGATAAAAAATTCAAAATAGCAAGGCAATTCATGTTCATTAAGTAGAGAATGATCAATTAAAAGAACAACATCTCATATAAACACAATACATATAGTGAATCAAAGCGATTTGACTCAATGATTCATGACATATATGTACAGAAAAATTACAAAAAAAAAAAAAAAAAATTATACAGTAATAAATGTAGTCTAAAATCAAAACATCAATGCTAGCTCATATGAGTAGAATATCACATAGAAACACAATACATTTAGTGAATAAAATCAAGTAAAATACATGATTAATGAACTATATGTAAAGAAAATAAAAAACACGATAGCAAAAAACAAAAATTAAACAGTGAAATAACCTTCGAATCATCAAGTAGGCGTGTATAATAAATAGATGAAATCAAACCACAAAAAACAAGGTAAATTAATAAACAAAAAAACAAAATAAAACATGTGAAATAACTTAGGAAAGAAGAAGTACCTGGATGTAGCAAACATCGTGAATTAATGAAGATTCCAGTGTTATTGATGAGTTAACACATGATAAAAACAAATTCGAACAACAAATCAACAACAGGATTGCAGATTATCAAATCATAATAAATAAACGTAAAAAATTTAAAAAAATTGATTTGGTCACAAATTACTAACCGTGTGAAGTAATATTCAGATATAAATGAAGGATTACAACAATATAAAGTGAAATTCGGAATTAATTTGAAGAAGAGTTGGAGAATAGCTGATGTGAGTGATGCGAGAGAGAGATGATGATATGTGTGTATAGGTAGTTAATGTGTTTGACTTTGGGGAGCGTAGAAAAAATTTAAAAAAAATGAAAAAAAGAGAATTATTAATGATGAGGGTTTTAGAATTAATGTAATAATAAAATCATGAAATAGGTACTTATAAGGGGTAAAGATGGAAGTTAAATATATCAAAAGAAATTAATTGAGAATTAAGTTGATAATTTGTGAGTAAATAGGAAGTACTTTCCTCCTTCTTCTTTTTTAAAAATGAAAAGTGAGGAATTGTAATTAATTGGGAATTATCTCTACATTCTAACTATATTAGCAAATTTGTATATATTGATTCGATTGTATATAACTTTTTAAATATAAAATCTATTATTAAGTGAGATCAAAATGCCAAATGCTTTACTTATTCTTGGTGGAATATATTTGATTATTCTTTCTCTTTTGATTAATTTTAGTTTGTTTTTTGAGACAAAATTCATATTATTTATTCAAAATTTCATACGAAAAGTAAGAATTTTCACCTTTCTAGTTATATTTTTCACCATTATTTGATTTTTTTTCCATTTATATTTTATCAATGGGTTGATCTTCATCGAATTTTTGCTGATTATAATCCATTTTTTCCATCGATTTTCTTTATACTTTTATTACCCACTATACTATGAAGACAAGCCATTAAATTACAACCAACCACATTACGTAGACAGTCCACTAAATTTGTACTGACAGTCTGCTGCAAAATAGAGACAACCCCTCTTTATACTTTATTAACTTACCAAATTTATTAAGATAACCCATTGTTAACACACATACAACCCATTGTTATGTCTATTAGTCAATTATACTGTTCATATAGCTTATTATTTTTTGTACAGTCAATCTACTATTTTTTACTTACATTTTAAGTTTTTCCTGATTCTTAAATTTTTTTGGTTAATGCACATACATGTTTAGTCATGGTTTCAAACCTTACTGATTTGGATGGATTTGTGGTTTTATTTGAGTGATTTTAAGATTTTTTTTATTTTTTGTGAAGAAATATGAAATGTTTTAGTTATATAATGTTTGTTATTAATTAAGGTATGTGTACTTATAGTTTGCATGGAAAGATTTTTTTTAATTATGAGATGTTTTGTTGTCAGTCAAGACGACCGAAAAATACGATAGTCATTTGATTGATTTTGCTTACTTGGCTAAAAAACTTAGAGTATAACCCTTTTAAGTAAATTACCTTTATAATTAATTGTGGAGTTAATTTTATATATATATTGACTGAAAGGTTATAATATTAACTAGTTGGGATTAGATCACTGGCCAAAGTCTTGATTATCCAATCTAGTGGTGCAGGTTCGAATCGAGTCAATAACTTCGAGTCCAAAATGGCTCTTCTATGTAACAAAAAAAATGAGGTTGTAATATTACAATAAATGAAAGTATGATGTGGGTCTAATTTATTAGATAAGTAGGAAATATATGTATGATTTTGAAGGTAATTGCTAAAAATATCTTGGACTTAAATCAAAGTTTCTCCATATAACTTTCATTGAAAGTTGAACGATACAAAGATGTTGTTGCATAAAGCCAGTTTCCATAAACTGGTGAATCTATTAGCTCAGAGCAGCATCTCTTAAAAGATTATTAGTCAATTAGGTTCAAGAATGTGTATATATTTTTATGAGAAAAGGTGATTTTATTGTCAACTATATCTATTAGGAAGCGAATACCTGTGCTGATTGACTAACTATGAAACAAAACGAAAGATATATAAGACTAGTATAAAGTCATTTCAGTAGAGCCACAATGTCATTATCATATGTTAAGTTATTTTGATCTTTCTGATTTCTATAAAAAAATGGCAATTACTATATGCAGCCACTAACCAGATGTCTTAAGTTACATAAGAAAAACAAATTGGATTGGTTTAATGAATTAAGTAACTCGGCTATATTAATTCAGTCCATACACTGTATTTTTTTTTGTCAAGAAAACAGAAATTTAATGTCTATTACATATAAAAGTAAGAAAGCTAGTCGCTCCAAGGATGGTATAGTCCTTCCATTGCGAAAGATTTATATCCTGTCTAGTACACTTAGCAAGTTCATCGGCAATAGTGTTAAAGATACGATTTATATGAATGACCCTCCAGTTTGGAAACAAGGCCAGCCAGTTCTTCATTTCGGCAACGATCGGAGAAATCTGCCAACGAAGACCTGAATCTTTATAGGTACCTTGAATAACTTCAAGGTTGTCGGAGTAAAAGGATGAAATCCTAATATTAAGGCTGCCCGCAAGCCTCATGGCCAGAAGAACATCCCAGAATTCTCCCTCCAAAGCACTTTTAACCACACATTTCCTAGCTATCTTGTGTTGTATACGGCCTTCCTTGTTAACACCAAGAATAGCAATGCCTGAGGGTTCCCAATCTTTGTCAAAAGAAGCATCACAAAGCCATGTAATCTCTGAGTAATCATTAAGGAGTGGGTTAGCATAATTATCCTTTGGTAAGCTTTTATCATTGGAGGGGGTTTCATTTTCCTCCCTTTTCTTGTCAAAGAGGCTTTTAATTGTGTTTCTGACATTAAGATTTATCTCATATATATTCCATTCTTTATTCTAAAAAAACCTTTCATTTTCGCTTTCCAGGGGTTCCACAAAGTTAAGAGAATGTACGTCGTAATCTCTCTTTTATCTCACCCGTTCTTTGCAAAACCGTCGATTGTGGATAAAAACCATCCTCTGATATTATTATTGTCGATTTGATCACTTATAATTTGCATCACTGAATTTGCCCATACTGAGATGCTAAAAGGGCATCGTAAGAAAAAATGTTCAATGTCCTCCGTCTGATGCTCACACCATTCACAACACGGATTTGAGGCACATTTCCTTGCAAATAAGTTTTTCTTAGTCAGTATAGCTCCATTACATATCTTCCACCCAAAAGTTCTGAGTTTAGAGGGAACATTAGATTTCCATATAGTGTCCCATAGCTTAGGATCATGGAGTTCACCTGCAGATGATGTTTCAGCTTCAATTAAGGTCTCCATATTGCTGAGTGTGTGGTAACCTGATTTAGTAGTATAAATTCCATCCTTCGTAGCCGGCCAAATTAATTTGTCTTCTTCTCTAATGTTCATGATAGGGATTTTAAGGATATCACTAACAATGTTCGGATGAAATAACTCTCGCAGCTTCACAATATTCCACCCATTAAATGAGTCATTAAATAAATGAGCTGCCTTTTTCAACATCACAATCTAATGGCCTATCGAGGTTAATGCTATGACCAATCCATTTATGGTCCCAAATATTTGTGCTTAATCCATTACAAATCTGCCAAATAGAATGTTGCTTAATGAATTGAATACCTTTGTAGATACTAGCCCAACTCCATGATCTCTTCTTAGCAAGTTTGCAATCAAATAGCCTCGAGTTAGGTGAATAAATTCCTTTAAGAACCTTAGCTACCAGAGAATTAGGGTTATTGATAATCCTCCACGCTTGTTTAGCCAATAGGGCGATATTCATTTTTTGGAAATCTCTGAAACAATTACCACCCATCTTCTTAGACTTAGAAATTTTCTTCCATGACACCCAGTGTATTCTTTTCTTACGATTAAGGTCCCACCAAAAGCTAACAATAATGCTTGAAAGTTTCTTGCATAGCATTTTAGGAAATTCGAATATAGACATAGCATAATTAGGAATGGATTGTAGAACAGCTTTAATCAGGACTTCTTTACCGCCATCCGACAATAGATTAAAGACCCAACTTGTCGATTTAGCCAAAAGATGATCTTTAATGTAGTTAAGATTATCCGATTTAGTTCTCTTCAGAGAAAAAGGAATCCCCAGATACTTACTGAAAGAACTAGTCTTGGTAATGTTAAGAAATTTAGCAGTGGTATCACAAAGTGGCTCTGTTGTTCCTTTGCTAAATAGAATTGAAGATTTGTGATAGTTTATCCGTTATCCCGAAGCTTGGCAATAGTCAGAAAGGATGTTTGAAAGTACTGATTTTCAGATCATTTAGATTAATAAAGAACAGCGCGTCATCAGCAAAGAGGAGATGAGTTAATTTTGGATAGTTTCTTGCAATAGTGATTCCTTTAAGATTATCTTCTCTATGATGAAAATTAATTAGGCTAATTAGGCTTTCAGTGAGGAGAGAGAATAGAAGTTGAGAGAGTGGATAGAGTAATGATATTGACAAAAAAAAAAAATAGAGTAATGATATATATTATTTCTTTATTTTTCTTTCTTATATCACTTTTATGTGTCAATTTTATGTAACATTAAATAAAAGAAAAAAGGTTAGTGATTAGAAGAGAAAACAGATTAACTGGTGATTAAAAGTAAAATATAAGAAATAATATAAAGTCGAAATAGAAGATATAATATATTTTTATACTTTAAAATATATCATTGGAAAAAATTAAAAAAGATATACCATTCTAAGCAAAAATTTATCAAGAATGGTTAAGCTTTCATAGATATAAATCAAATTTTGTATTGTCCAAAAGGAAAATAAATCAAATTTTGCCAATTTAGATGCTGTAAAATACAAATAATGCTAGATATCACTTTAACAACAATTATTTAAAAATTATATATGATATAGATTTTAAATGGTTCGATTATACTATTTTTTTATTACTTTTTTCTTTTTTTAAATGATTAAATTATCTAAAATTTATATTATAAGTAATTTTTAAATAATTGTTTTTTAAATGATATACACACCTTAGTAACAAAGGAAAAAATCCAAAATATTGAGAAAAGCAAGGCTTGTGAAAGAAAGAAAAAAACAAAAACGTTACAAAACACGTGACCATAAGAATTATTGACGTAACGTGGAATCATTAATTATTCAAACTCTTCCAATGCAGCAACCTTTAAGAAGATGGCGCGTGTCCAGATATGTGACGTGTCTCTCTTAAGCTGGTTTAGAAATAGCTAAAACTCAAAAAAGCTAAAGAGGTAGTGTCTACTTCGAATTGTTTTTTTTTTTTTTTACATGGGTTCCGGGCTAGCTTACGCGTACCCGACTAATCCCACGGAGATATACATGCCTCCCCATATATATTCTCATGGTAAATCAGAACTAGGTGACCCATGGGAGGAGTTCGAGCCTTGTACCTCTCACTTTACACCCGTTAGGGAGGGGATTCAAATCTTGGACCTCCCCTTTAAGTGCTGAAGAAATAGCAAGGCTCTGGCCAGTTGAGCTAACCCAACTGGTTCTTCGAATTGCTTTTTAAAATAATTGTGATTTTACATAGCAACATTTTACACATTTAAAATTACTCTTAAAAAAACACTAGATTAGTAATTATTCTAATAATCACTTAAAGTGATTTTAGATGTCAAAATATTTTTTAATATTTGTTTACAAATATTTTAATTTTAATCAAAAAACATTTTTAACTTCAAAATAATCAATCCCAAAAAGGCTCGTAGAGTGGGGACTAACGATCAACTCAGGCTAGTTTAGCTAGACATGGAATAACCTCCAAAAATTGTCGTCTCGGTCCGAACCAATCGGTTCATTTTGCTTCACCTTTTTTTTCCTTTTCCAAAACATAATATATATATATATATAAATAAACAGATAGTTCAAAAGTTATAAACTAATCTATCTTTTTAGGTTTGTTACCGTTACATAATATAGCGACCAACTGAATTAAATACATGTATTCCAATTACTAAACAACGTACTTAATAACTTTTGTTTGACAACCTAGTCGGCAACTTCATTTTTACTCCTACGAATAAGAGCAAAATTAGGGTTTGATAACTCGACAAAATCATAAATATTACAAATAATGTTTTTAATCGAATGATATGAAATTGTTTAATTAGAAGAAAAAGACTTCATAATCATTTCAACATCATTCTCTATTATCACGCTTTCCGAGGGGTAATCATATGCCATCTTTGTTGTTTTTAAGATGTCCGTCGCTTCTACCTCCATAACTTAGAAACCCTTTCAGTTCTTAAACTATATACATTGGTTCATACTCATCGTGAGTTATTTTATTTGGTTCAAAAGCGTAGCGAGTTTTGCACTCAAGACCGTCTTTGTATCTAACTTCAACGTAGATTTGGATGAAGTGTGGACCAGAGCTCTTGATGGCTCCAAATCATTTCATTCTTTACCACTCGGTCCATAATCGCCAGTGCTTGATTCAGATATATCATCATGAAGCCTCCTCCACTAAAACTATCTAGCTTATCTCCTAGTCGAGCCCATGGTAGTACATGGATAGTTGCATCTCTTGGTTGTATCCATGAAGTGTACACTTTCTCAAATACGTTTCAAACCTCATCAAAGATGTACATACTAATTCATCTTGACCGTGATGGAAAATGTCCAAATCTAAATGCATTCTCACCCTCATGTTATGAGGATCGTATCTATCAAAAAATGTTGTTTGTAATTGGTCTCATATAGTGATTAACTCTCAGGATGTTGATCATGCCACTCACTTGATCCTCGAGTTAGAAAGAACGGGATCATGATAAGATACATTTTTGGTTCTTGAGTATCGCTTTGAGTGATGTAGGCGTCACAGATGTGCATGAAATGTTGAATGAATATCATCGAATCTTCATGAGTAGATCAACTATAATTACCATAGTCTTTGAACAAATTTAGCATGCCCACAAAAGGCTTAAACCTCAAGTCTTGAATAGATGGTGATTGGATCCCTAATGTCGTCAAACAAAACTGTTGTTGCTCGAGATGCTGAACGAACCACAACTCTAGCCTCGATTGGGTTTGAGAACCAACTTGATTAGAATGCAGTAGAAAACTCGAAGGGATTAGATTTTCGGTTCTTCTAGGTTGAACAAATCCTTGCGACGTGACTATTGGGTTCCCGTTAGCATCCAAATTCAAGTGCACATTCACATTTTCCATCCCTTCTTACTCTTTTTTCCCTCTGCTTTTTTGAGGTCGAATCAACCTCTCGATATCCAAAAGTATACACCAAACCTAACAATAATTTAAAGGAAAAAAACAAAATCAAAGCGTAAAAATACAACAACTAAACTCCAACTATACTAAATAAAAACACAATATTAACGAAATAGTCTGTGGCAACGGCGCCAAAAACTTGGTGGCTCCGAGACATGATATAAAAACCACACTCGGGGAGCACTCCTCGCAAGTGTACGATTTGTCCCAAGTAATAAGAATAAGTATTATTAATCGTTCTCCACAGGGACTATGAGGATAATTGTGTGTGTTTTATAAAGTGATTAGGGTTTGATTTTCAAAAAAAAAAAGTAAAATGTTGACTTGATTTTGGTTTTAAAGGAATGCATAATAAGCATGGACTAAAATGAAAAATATTAAAAATCAACTAGTAATATAAAAGAAAATAGGGGGATATTATCTAGATTCCATAAGCCTCTCTCAAGTGACCTTACAAATATTTTTAGCACTTTAGTATTGTGCCCTACGTGACTGTCCGATTAGTCTAGACCTCCCCGTCCTTAGATGAGCATAATGAACTAGTTCCATATCCCGACCCCCTTTCCAGACGTAGTCAAGAACATTAACCCAACTCACTAATTGACCAAGGTAAGGGATGAAAAATGCAATATAAGTTTATACACAAAGGAAATTCAATGAATTCATTTCAAGAATATAATCCTAAAATTCGAGAAAACAATCAATTCGATCAACTACAGTTCATACATTAAGCAAATCTCAAGCAATATAGGTTTTAGTTCATAATTAAAAACCGAATTACAAAGCGTAAAATAGTCATAATCAGAATTAGGATGAAAAAAGTTGAGATAGACATGGAGGAATGGTATTATGGACAAGTGAGCCCACTTAGGCAGGTCATGGCCTCTTGCTCCTTCTTCCTCCTTTTTTCTATAGGCATTCTTGCTCTCCAAAATCTGAGGTGTAACTGTCTTGATCTCTAATTTTTTATATTTAATGTGTGAAAAATGTTTTTGGGCATGTGAGCCCACTTAGGAAGGCTAAAAGTGGCCTAAATCCAGTTTTACTAGTTATTGACAAGTTCGAGTCACCCTGGTAACATTAACATAACTTTGCCATCTAAAATACAAATTGCGAACCGTCACCCCTCGAGTGCTCCTAACTCAATTTAATAACTTGAAATCCAGGAGTTCTCTCTAAATATTCTCCAAATATGTGTGGTGACTCTCTCAAGTTGACTTTGAAGTTTTATCAGTAAATCTACTCAACCTTCTAAAGTGGCCTTTTGATCCTTCCATGCCTTAACTTAGGGTTGACCTTGACTTTTTGACTTCTTAGCACTATCTCGGGGTATCGTATCATCCTAGTACCTAATATCAACACACTTAACACATAACGAGAAGGGTGGTGGAGTTTATGTTATGCTTAAGTCAAAACAGGTGAGGTTCGAGATCGAAAACAAAAGATAAAATGGAGAAATGGTGAAATATTGGAAAACTAGAGCCTCTATGGGAAAATATGAGGGTACCGTGCATTGGGAATACTTTTCTAGCAAAAAGAAAAAAATCGTCAAAGTTTTAGTTTTTTTCAAGATTTTATCGAGAAAAGAAAAAAGTTTATTAGGGCCAAGGCACGCCCTAACCTAGCATATGTGTGCCCTAAACTCGACCAAATTGCCAGTTTGGTGCCTAGGCACACCTAAGGTGCCACTGGACACCTCAACTTGGTACATTTTTATAAAACTTCTAGCAACCATAACTTCTCATTCGAGCGTCGATATCCATTTTTTCACAATCCTAGATCACATATTTTTTGAGATCTATCCAATACCGCAGACTATACACTGATAGAAACTCTTATCAAAAAGTTATTCGGCATACTACACTAATTTTGGAAATAAACTACGAACAAATGACTAATATTTTCAGGGAGATCTTAGTACCACTGGATAGATAGAGAAGTCTAGTTTCTAAATCCGTAAACCACAACTTATTTAAATATTTTATGAAAAAGTTATGATCAAAATTGAGGCGCGAAGCTAAAAATGAAGGGGGTTTCCCAAATTTGCATGCCCATTTGGCTCCAAATTTACCCACAAGGCCACATAACTACATACATAAAGCATAATGGATAGAGAACTTCAACCCCTAACTTGGGATTTAGCGATTCTTGCGAAGGTAAGAACTTTTTTCCATCTAGTTAGCTTGTATAATATGTGTTGGATGTATACTTATAAATTTACTTGTTTTAGAGTCTTTTTCAAGTCGTGGGGGAACAAATAATCTTTGAGATGGGGTGGGATACTTGTTGTCCCCGTCCCCGTTCCATCTGTTTATTTGCTTTAAGGGAAAAAAATTAGATTAGGAAATTAGGTGTTGTTGAACTAGTAATGACCCTTGAAAAAATGTATAAACGAGTCAGTGATAGAGAAAAAGTACTTACTTTTTGATTTTTTCATATTTGTACTTGAAATGCACGTATGAAAACATATTAGTGTAGAATGAGGGTTAGTGAACAATGAATCTAAGGGCCTAAAATCTATGCGAGAACTGAGTAGGTGTGTAGAGCATGAGATCTAACCTAGTCGAAAATCTACTTTACTCATGACTTTGATGTAAATGAGTTAGCAAGACTACATAGCTAGGAAAATGAACAAGATATTTATTTTGTAGAAAATTGTTCCCTTTAGCTTTATGTTCAAATAATGTCATGTATAATTCTTAACCCCTATGAGTCTTAAAGCCTATTTATTTGTTAGCCACTATTATAAAACTTTACCCCTTAGCGTGTGGGACTATACCATATGACTCGTCCCTGATTCACAATGTCTTAGGATTAGTTGTCTTCAAGATTGAGTTTAGGGTGGTGGGTGTTCGTGGTTTGGGATACATTTTGATGGGTTTTTATATTGTATAGTTCTACATATTGATGCACTTTACTATGATCCTTGTTGGGGTTCAAGAAAATAAAACAAAGATATTGAAAGAAAAAAGGTGAAAAGAAAAACAAAGAAACAAAAATAATGAAAAAGAAGTCAACATGAATTCTTACCTAAAAAACGAGATTTATGTTTGACTTGAAAAAAAGTCAACATAATTTCTTACCTAAAAAACGATATCCATGTTTGACTTAAAAAAATAGGATAAAAAGATGAAGTAAATGAACACCGCAAATAAATTAGTTGAACATCAAAAAGAGGTTTGTTTTGGGAGTTAGGGATGCAAATTTGATGCATCAAAAGGGTATGAATGAGCACATCCATGAGAGTAAACTTAAGCTCTTAGGTGGTTAGTTACTTTGTTAAGTGATGAGAGAGCCAAAAGATCACTCTAAAATTATCTAATGTATCATACCGACTCTAAGCCATGTTATAACTGAAAAGATCTTGAGATTCTTAGTTATGTGATTTAGTAATGAATAAGCGAAAAGTACGCGAGTAAGTACACCAATAAATGCCATGGAAGGATCAATAATCACCCTATAACTTCCACTTTGAGCGAAGTATTTTTGTATCCATTTGGTGTCGCCTAGGGTGTGATAAAAATAAGATAAAAATAAGCCAGAAAACAATGCACTAAAGCACCCTAGACAAGCACGGTACTGCAAGTATTACAAGACGTATGCAAGTGTTAATGATAAGTCAGATTCGTCCTCAGGGACTTAGTGTGTTATACGAATGAGAAATAATTAAGAGTAGAAAGTAATTATTAAAAGACAGAAAATAAATATGATTAATTAAACTAATGAAAATAAATACAATAAAATAAAAGATAAGAAATATGAGATGAGAAGTATAGCTTAGGTTTTTCTAGTATGCACTAATCGTTCTAATTCTTTCTATCAAATTCTAGTTAATAAGGGAGATAATTAGCTCTTAAATACTTAGTCAGGATTCTAAATTCCCATACCTTAGACTTTGAGAGCGACCAAGGGGGATACGGACACACCACGAGGCTGGTTTAAATAGGGTTATCAAGCGCTACCAAGGCCCTAAGCAATCAATTCCAAACATGGTGATAGTGGTTAAAATATACCCTAATGACTATCTAGCTAGAATTAGTGTTGTCAAGACCAATATCGACACTAGACGTTATGCAGTGTTTCAATAGTTAGACACCCAGCTAAGGTGATCATCTAATTACTATTAAGGTAATCCTAAACGTTGCGCACCGCAAGGAAAACAGGCAATAAATCAAAACACATAAACAAATATATAGGTAAGCAGCTAATATCAGATTAAAACATATAATTCCCAAAGAAACTTAGATAGAAAGAAAATAGAATTCATAGATTATACATAATGCAAAACCCAAGCTATGGGAAAATTAGTTCATACTTGATGGAAATAAACTAAAAGAAATAATAAAAAGACATCATCTTGCACTCTTCAATAATTCTGATGATAATAAACCTAAGGACTAATTACTATGAGGCAAGGATGATTTACAAGTGATATAAGGGTGTATTTATAGGAGTAGAGAAGCCCTAATTCGTTTCTTGAAGGAGAAGGAAAGTATTGAACTCCTAGCCCAACTCAAATTCGTAACCCTAAAATATGAGATCAGCCCCGTTTTTGTTTTGGTCCTAACAGCTTCAATTCTTATCCGTTTGATGCGTATGAGTAGTCGAAATTCATCATCTCGGAAAGATATTTAATTTTGATCTTGACCATTCTTCCAAATTCCACACCTATTTTGAGATACAAGCTGATTTGTGGTCATGGGTGGTGAAATTCAGATTTATCTGGCAACTTTTCCTTTTCATACTTTAGCTTTTGTTTCCTTATCTTCAACTTCCATGCTTATCTTCTTTCCTTATCTCTTAGCCTTTGACTTGGTAATTAATTAATCTCCATATTTATCTTTAAAGCTTCACACTAAATAAATAATTAAACCCAATATGCTCTAAAAATAAATAATTCATTAAATTAAGACTAGAAATAGGAAAGTGTAGTAATTCATGAGAAAATCGACTAGAAAGACTTCTAAACACTAAAAATGATGTCTCATCTTAATATTAAATCATCACAAATGAGGAGACATCGCCATTTTTGCATTGCTAAGCTAATCTTTATTGGAACTTTAACATGTTGATTATGTGCATCAATATTATATTTGTGGATTATTTATTAAGTAAGAATTTATGAGACTTATTGTATATCATTTTTGGGGATTATTACTTGCTTTCCATTGTGAACTTTTTGGACTTATAACCCTAATTGTGTGCTTATTTTGTCGGTACAACAAAACCTTGAGTTGAGGGTCTTAATGTCTCATCTTCTGTGATAAATTTATAGATTTGCACGACATCATTTGTAGAGGTTTTAGTGATTTATATGAGATTTATTCCTTTGTTTTACATATTTTGATTTATTGACTTATTCTTGGATTTATACTTGTTTTGGAGCATTTTGAAATGATTTGTGTGTTAAGTGTGTAGCTCATAGGAACATGGTGAATCCGGAGATAGAAGGAAGATATAAGGAGCATAAAAGTCAAGAAAAACTCAAGAAAGCTAGGAAATAAGTCAAGGAATGTCACAAAGTTAGCATACATAGCACATAAAATTTTCATGTGAAACTACAACTACCTTGCAAAAAATTCCCAGAACGACTGGGGAGGAAATAGAACTTGGTTATTATACCAACGGATAGATCTTGAAATCTAGTTTGCATGGACGAAAACGGATCACAACTTTGAATTCATATGAGAAAGTTATGATTTTTTTGTAACAATAATATGTGCAGCCAAATTCCTTCGAATTTCCTTGTTAATAAGTCTTACCGAATATATTTTCCTTCATTAACTCTACACAAGACCCACGAATTTGGATCTGTAAGATCCCTTGTTTGGAATGAGAAAGACACACCTTAATACACCATTCACTACACCTTTAATTCATTCAATTATCATAGCTTGGGGGAGCAAGAGATAAGCAAGGAGAGCAAGACAACAACACGAGGTTTTTATTAGTTGTAATTCTTCTTCTCTTGAATTCCATATTATGTTTTTAATTATTATATTTTATTATACAAGCATGAACTAAACATCTTTTAACTTGAGATCGTATATGTATGAACGATGGACCATGATTTTTAATGTTTATCTTATAATTTGGATTTTTAACGTTTAAATGAATTTGTGCTGTTTTGTTGAATATAAACTTATTAATTGTGTGAAACCAATCTTTTGGATAACTAGTAGGTTAGTATAGCAACTTTAATATCATCCGAAAAGGGGGTTGGGTTGTGGAGCATAGTTTATATCCGTTTGATGTGCGTTACTGAACCAGAAGGTCTTGACTAGACAAACAATCATATAAGGTGTGAACTTTAGCTGTCTAGATAACATGCATAAAATTCACACAGAAGAGGTTCCTAGGGTTAGATAACAACCCTTTGCTTATCTGAAAGGAACTTAGGGGGATATAGAATACCGATTAGCGGTTAAATACCAAATTCGCCCTTAAGTCAAGAAAACGTTTGAATCATGTCTAATAAGGAATTACTAGCCATTCTTGAGTTGAACTTCTATCTATTTTATTTTTCTAATTTCTTTTTAGTCCTTTAATTTATAGTTTAGTCTTAGTTATTCTTAAATAAAAAACCAAATAAATACTTTTTTCCTTTTAGTTTTAGTTTTTGTCAACAAATATTTATATTAGAACTAAAATTATGTGTTATCTCTATATTTCCTATGGAGACTAAAATTTTCTTATCACTATTATTACTTGCGACGACTCGTACACTTGCGAGCTATCATACTCCGAGAGTTAATTTTACATCACACTTCAGGGGACAACATGGTGCTCAAATTAACTTTAGGCATGGACCCCCCATCTCTAATTACACATCTCCATAAATAACCTAATAGATATTGATACGAAATTTGATCCCTCACTTGTGTCGTGTCTATTCTAGCCATCCAGTTAACACACAAGTTTTTCTTTCGATATATATGTGTTACCCAGAATTCCTCGTGACTGCAAAAAATTTCCCAACAAGACATAATTATCACATTTGAAGGACATCCTATATTCCTATATCCCTTCACCAGCACGTGAAATTCTTGTGAGTCTAGCTCAATGCACATCATCTCATATCCGCATCTCATCGTCATGTGTAGTCCAAAGTGCAAGATATATATCTCAGACTGAAAAGTTAAAATTACCTCGCAAGCACCGACAAATCCTCTAAGGTATGCACCATCCACATCTAGAAAAATACCTTCAACTCACACTCTATGAGAGTTGTAGCCAAAACACCCATCTACATTTACTTTAACGCTAGAGAGTGACTTCGTCCACTTAACTAGTGTATTCTTTGATGATACAATTAGGTCCCCGTCTCGCTCGTTGCCCCAAGACTATATAAAATTCTAGTTGTACACTTAACCATGGCTCGAAATTTCACTACCGATCTTTATTGTGCACCCTGCTCAAAATAAAATCGTTTTGTCCAACTATATGTGCCAAAATACAACATCAACAAGGCACCTCCTAAATTCGATTTCATGCACTATTTTGTTACAGATAAACACATATCGTCACCACACCAAAGTCAACAATAGCCTATCCGACCATGTAACAACTCCATCAAAGCCATTTCTACTTATTACTTACTATTTGAACTACTCTAGAGTAATGTTGAAATTTATCTATTCTTGCTTTGTTAATAAGTTAATCTAAACAAAATCAGTCTCAATTTTATATAATTCTTATAAAATATTTTAACTAGTAATATAACTATAGCTATAGACATTTCTTATCTCTTGTTTTCTTATAATTAAACTAGAATTTATAGAAAATATCTTTTTAAATTGAATAACCCATCATTTTTATTTTAGGTAAAACCCATAAAAAATAATGTTGCTACTAGGCTTACTCTTTAATTTTGTAAGATAAAACATCTTTTTTTGTAATAGTCCTTAAGCTTAATTTCTATTTTATGCAAATAATTATTTATGTGAACTTTTGATGATTAGGAGCCAACATTGCTCATCTTTTAACATTACAATTATCCCTCACTAGATTTTTTTTTGTTCGAATAATTATCCCTCACTAGATATTATCATATTACTTTCTTAATATATTGAGTTTTTTTTTTTTGTGTTACATAGGAGAGCCACTTTGGACTCGGAGTCATTGACTCGGTTCGAACCTGCACCACTAGATTGGTAGACCAAGGCCCTGGCCAGTGAGCTAATCCCATCTGGTTAATATATTGAGTTCGTTCAAAGTAAATATCTTTTTTTTTTTTTTTTTCTTTTACAAAACAATGTAAATATCCTAAATCGGTTTACTGTTACCTCAAGTAAAATTGTACTTCTGTATCCTATCATATATTTTCAATAATTGTTATCTTTCTTGAATATACCATATATTCTTTTTTTTTTTACTATAATCTTGTGGTTAAAACAATAACACGTAAATTAGTTTTATCCACTAAATTAGTTAGTTAAACCACACCAAGACTGTTTCTTATCCGAATCTTAAGTACTACTTAACTACATCATCTACTAAAAACAACTTTTAGTCAAACAAATAGACATTGTATGAACGTGGTTGATTTTATTGCCATTTTTACTTTTATCTCTATCCAAAGTAAATAAGCTTTCCACTTTTTATTATTTTTAAAAATTTAAAAATAGTAATTACTTTCATAGCAAGTAACTCACTAAATTCAGTATAAATATATGTACCATGGTACAGTTTTGAGACATCCTACTTTCATATTCATATGTACCATCAACAAAATCATCTCTAATTATTTGCAACAAAGTTCTGAGTTTTAATCATTACAAGTAAGTTGTTCTTATATTCTTCTTGTCTTGTATCGTCTTTTTTGTTTCCACAAATGAAAAGAAAATCTTATCCATTAAAATTCTGATTTTTGTTTTAACATAAATTTTATTGAGTAATGATATATGTCACCCCTTTTCATGTCACCCTTTTATCACCCTTGTATATATATGTATTGATTTCCTTGAATAGAAGATAGATAAAAATTAAATAGGATAGAGAATTCAATTCATTGGTCCATGTAGGCATACACGTAGGAGGTGATAAAAGGGTGATACAAAAAGGGTGACAAATATCATTACTCAATTTTATTTCCTTGTTCTTCTATTCGGAGAAATGCACATACTTTTGTATTTATGGTGCATTAGAATTTAGAATTGTATGAGTATCTTTCTAGTTGTATTTTTAGTAATGGCTCTTAAATAAATTTAGTTACTTCTCATATTTATTTAAGTGTTCATTTTTGAAAAGTGTCAATTTTGGTAGTTTTGTTACTTGCTTATACTAGATTGTATCTTTAGGGTTTAATCATAATTTTAATGTTCAACACTTGAAAAAATCTTTTGTGATCTTTTTTTTTTTTAATCTTATATAGTAACATGTTAAGTTCTTATAAAATAAATTACCATATTTGGTGTAAATCTTAGTAAATTTAGTTTGGTGTCACTTTTAATAAATCTTGTATCTAGACTTTAGATTGTGTTTCTTCATGGATCGATCACAATTTTATTCGTAATATTTTTACCTGATCTAACATCATAATGAATTGTAATATTAATGTTGCAAAAAATAATATCAACTAGAAAAATACTATTAATACTATCTTCTTATGTATTGACATCATGTTGGGTGTTTGTAGGATAACCCTAATATATTGTGAACACTCTGATGTGAATGCATTAAATTTAAGAGAAATTTCTTGACTTCTTTCGCAAACCTATTTTGCCTACTCATCATTGTAATTAATGTCACAAACCGTGTTGTCGTTTTCTTTTTATTACTTCTACAAATGAGGTAAAAATATCAATAGAATTGTAAATTTATATGGACAATATTACCATATAAAGTAAAAAACAAAGGATTCTATCATTCCGTTAATATTAGATAAGATTTTATGTCTCACGTGAAAACTAAGGTGGAGCCGCAAAACCAAAATTGTATCCCTTACTCCTCTAACTAAGTAGTACATGCTTTAAGCTGAAGCTTCACAGTTTCTATAGTCGGTTTCCATTAATGGCTTCCCTATACGCGTACACCACCTGTTTGTAAAAATGTAAAAAACCACTTTTCACCATAAAAAATGGTTTCTAGATACAGAGAAAAAAGAAAAAAACATTGCTTCCCGCGTTTTCCATCTTCGTGCTTAAATTAAACTATAATGCGTACAAGCTATTGTTATCTCATGATCGTTCTAAAGTCTCCACCACCACATTCTTTTTGGCCTTTTTCGTGTTAACGGTTTTAATTAATTATCTCTAAAGCTATTAATTTCATCATCTATATGTCTTCTAGTTAGTTCCCTTTCTATATAATCCTATCACTTTCTTTCCTTATAAAGTTAAATACTCCGCACAAATTTGTTTTCTCCTCCAAGTTTATCCATAAATCCTGATTTGCTGCCCCTTTCGCTGCTTTATCGGTAATCGATTACATGAAGTAAGAATACTTGATCTTTATCTGTAAAAATAGATTCATTGCATTATTTAGATACAATCTTCGCTTATTAATCATATATAGGTGTTCTCCATTTTCATAAGTTGTAGATACCATTTTTATTTACTCATCATATATAGTTGTTCTCGATCATTTTCTAAAGTTTTAGCATATAAAAACTTAACCTTTTGTATTCATTTTAGATACCATCTTTATATATTTATCAAACATAGTTGTTTTTGACCTTTTTTCTGAACTTGTACTTAAAAGAAAAATTGAGTCTTTTGTGTTCTTTATAGGTTGTTCTTGATGATTTCTGAATTTTGTAGTATATAAAAGTTGAATCTTTTGTGTTTTTTCATACACCATCTTCACTCTTCAGTTAATTATCGATTTGCTAATTTATTCAGGGGTTTATCTTGGAAAATTTCGAATTTTGTAGCATCAAACGTAAAGGGTTTTTCCGTAAACTGAAAGTTTATCTTGTATAAGATCTGAATACCAAAAATGGGAGGGCACATGAGCAAGAATAAGCCCGGTGAAACTTCGGGCCCACTGAACAATCTTCAATACACAACAGAATTAAACACATACGAAGCAGCTTGCAAAATGGATCAAGATTTACAAACATTCGATACAACTCTTCACGCTCGAACCAATCATGTGATCAATTCACTAGCAGTAGGAGTTGAAGTTCGAGCATTATCATTCGACTCTTTAAAAGAAGTAACAGAATGTCTCCTCGAAATGAATCAAGAAGTTGTTAAGGTAATCCTAGAATGTAAGAAAGATATCTGGAAAAACTCGGATTTATTCGAACTTGTCGAAGAATATTTCGATAATAGTTTGAAAACTCTCGATTTTTGCGCCGCTTTAGAGAAGTGTTTGAAACGCGCTCGCGATAGTCAGTTATTAATTCTCGTGGCACTTCAACAATTCGAAGAGGAGAATGGAATAAAAGGAAATAATAAATACACAAAAACCCTCGAGGAGTTAAAGAATTTTAAAAACTCAGGCGACCCATTTACCGAGGAGTTTTTTCAGATGTTCAAATCTGTTTATAAGCAACAAATGGTAATGCTTGAGAAACTACAGTTAAAAAAAACGAAACTCGATAAAAAGCTTAAATCTATACACGCATGGAGAAAAGTTTCGAGTATTATATTTGTCGCGACTTTTGCCGCGGTGTTGATATGCTCTGTCGTGGCGGCTGCTATGGCGGCACCACCGGTTGCCGCCGCTCTCGCGGCGGCAACCGCTATTCCATTAGGCTCGATGGGGAAATGGATCGATTCACTCTTGAAGAACTTTGAAAATGCGGTGAAAGGACAAAAGGAAGTGATTAATTCAATGCATGTAGGGACTTATGTTACGATTAAAGATTTGGATAATATAAGGGTGCTTATTGATAAATTGGAAATTGCGATTGAGTCCTTGATGAAGCATACTGATTTTGCGATATCTGAAGGGGAAGTGAAAGTTGGAATTGAAGAGATTAAGAAGAAACTTGATGTGTTTATGAAGACTGTTGAGGATTTAGGTGCACAAGCTGATATATGTAGCAGGGATATTCGAAGGGCAAGGACTGTTATTCTTCAGAGGATTATCAAACACCCTAATAATAATAATTAATGTAGGGACCTATGAGGCAATTATGCAGAATAAGAGGTGTTGAACAAGTTATGAATTATGTTTTATTTCATGTTATTATTTGTTTACTAGATTGGTTTATTTGTTTATGTATGTTTATTATGTATGTACAGTTTCGGATGTTTATGTTTTATCTTAATAAATGTTGAAGATTGTTATTATACCTTTTTAATCTTCTTATTGCATTATGTAGACTTTAGTATATATGGTAATTAAATAACTTATTTGGTCCTTTATCTTTGCCAATTTTGATAATTTTGTCCCATATCTTTTAATTATTTGTGACAGAGACATTCTTTTTGTGTATAGGCGCGCTAAATCCACGTGTCACCATTTTATTGATGTGATAGAAGACTAAAGTACCCTTAAAAGTGTAGTTTTTCTATTATCACATGTTCTGTCAAACAACAACATGAGATTTAACGCTGAACTTACAGAAAAAGGACTAACTTTGTCACGAATCGAAAGATGAGGGATCAAATTGTTACATTTACATGATAAACAGCGTTTGTCACTTATAGGGTTAAAATGTTAAATTGTCAAAATAGGCAACAATGAAGGACTAAATGAGTTATATATCCAAATTTCTATTCAGAACAGATTAAACTGCTTCATCAGGTCCCTTACTTTTTCTCTATTTGACAAAAACACACTGTATCTTTAAAATGTGAGATGTTAACCCTTTATCTTACATTTTTTTGACACAACTAGTCCAATTTAAAATTTCTGTTAGTCAGTTAGTTTACATTCTTTTACAGTATTTTAACGCTGTTCAAATTTTCTATTAAATGCCCTCTATTATCCAGAAAAGCATATAAAATTACCCAAAAACTATTAGGAAAAGACTAACCGTGTCATAAGGAATAACATGTTAGGGTTTAAAGACAATGGACTTTTTGTCAAAAGCTGTAAAGATAAGGAAAAGAAAACGATAACACAAACTCGAGAAATACACAATTTCTCAACACTTCCAAGTCCATTTCCACGAGAAATAATAATCTCAAAATAATCAAATATTCACAAGGGAAAAAACGAAAATGGTTGAATTTTGAGATACGTAGCGGATGAGAAATACAAACATACAGTAAAAACAAATATTTTGTACCAAACAGAAGAAAAAAAGGTAATATAAGTACAAATACTCGTCAAAAGTATTACAAACAAAAAATTCAACAAACACTTGACAGTCGAGAGATCCTCTTCGATTGTGGGGCCCGGAAAATTCCCGTTTGAATAAAAATCGGCAAGTAATTGATCTTTGAGAGTAAATGTATCCATTAACCATGAAGCTACTAAAGTTTCGGATTTTGGAAGGTCATTAATAGGTATACGATGAACATGAACATGAACTTCAGCTGGATCCGTTCCAAAAGCGTTGTCTAGAAAAGTCGGGCATCGATGATGTTTGTAGCCGATTGTTATGTTGTAAACTGCATTTCATTGAAATTTTGTGTTAATTGCGCTATAGGTCCCTATATTATTCAAACATTCACTATAGTACCTATATTATGCAAAAAATTGCACAACATCAACCTATATTAATTTGTTTTTCAGTTATTTGCACTATAGGTCCCAATCTAAAAAGTTGCAAACATGTCCCTATATTGACATGTTTTAAGTTAATTGCACTAAGGTTCCTATATTATGCAAAAATTTCACTATAGGTACCTATCTTATGCAATAATTGCACTATATGTCCCTATATTGATTTTTAGAGTTAATGGTACTATAAGTCCTATATAATGCAACAAAAAAAAAACTAAATATTCATACAACAACAAACTAAATTAAAGCCTACAAAGATGAATTTTAAAAGTTGGGGGGAGAAGTGAGGATTCTGAAAATTTAGGGGGACCATAAGGTAATAAGAGAATAATGAAGCAACCTGCATCCAAAGAGCCCCTCAAATCTTCCAAGCAAGCATAGAAGCCCTTGCTCTTTGGAAGTAACACATTCTTGAATATAGGAAGTCCATTTTCCGAAGCATATTTTTGACCTCGTATGCTCTTTTGTTCTCTGAAGCAAATGAAATAATATAACCAAGTAAGTAAAACAAAAGGGTAAATAACTCATTAAGTTCTTTATCTTTGTTTATTTTGACAGTTTAGTCCTTTCAATGTTGTGATATATTAAGCCTTGTCATCTTTTAGCAAAAACATATGGCAATAGCAAAATGAAGTAAAAGAACTAATTAAGTAAACAATGGGTGAATAACTCATTTGGTCCCTTGCATTTCTTTATTTTCACAGTTTAGTCCTTTAACTTGCAAAAGTAACATTTTAGTCAATTATATTTTGACTTTGTGACAATGCCGGTCCTTTATCTTGCTAACCAAACATTTTAATCCCATATCTCTCGATTTTGAAACAACGCTAGTCCCTTTTTTGTATTTTCATCATTTTAAAGGACCAAAAATGTTATATACCCTAAAACAAACATGTTCTACACACAAGTTCCATTAAATCAAAGAAAACCTTAAAAGTAAACAAAAAACGAGGAAAAACATACGTGAAATCTGTGCCTTCGGGAAAAACAACTAGCCAAAGTGGATCACGAGGATCTTTGAAATTCGAAACCATCTTTCGGATTACCGGTTCATCAATTTCCCAGTTTCTCTCAAGAGGAATAAAGTCCATGGTATGAAATACCCAACCAAACAAAGGAAGCTTCATTAAGCTACTCTTGAGCACATATTTCACATATCCTATACTCCCTTTCCTTAAAGCAAGGTCCCATAGATACATCCAATCAACCTCAGTTCTATGATTGGCGATAAGTAATACACGCTCTTTAACCGGAACTTTATCACCAGTGAATATCACTTTAGTTTGGTTAATCTTTTCGTACATAAATGGCCATAAAGCTAGCCAAGAACCAAAGAAAAACGCAGATACTTTTCTGCTATAATGTACGCTGAAAAGCCGTAAAAATATTGCACACCAAAACCCAAGATATACAAACATCATAATGGCTGTTAAAATTAATATGAGTATACATACAACACCCTGTAATGCTCGTATTGCTGTTAAAGGGCGATGCCTTCGTTCAATTCCTCCATTAATACTCGATGAAACCTCCATATTCCCAAGAATGTTCAATTCAAATGATTTAATATGTGCCCTGTAAATAAAGAAGTAAGCCCGACTTCAAAGTTGAATCTTTATACGAAATAAGAGATTTCGATCTAATACAGACACCCAATCACGAAAAGAAAAGATCTTTATCATGAAAATGGTCAACATCCCATCCCATGTGAAAAAATACTTCAATTCAACATATTTTCAATTGCATATGATTTAAAATAAATAAATAAATAAATAAAATATAAATGTTCATAAAAAATTGGAAGGTTACCAGATGTAGGATTATCGTTAGTTGAAATGGTTAAGATTCAATCGAAGCAAGCAAAATAATGAGGATGTCCATCGTTATTCCGTTTGTTAGTTAGTCAAAGTCCACTAACAATTGGTAGTGATTGTGACATTGTTCTCTAATATATAAAGAAAGAAAAATATCCAAGTGCTACAATATGGACCAAAACTAGTTAAGTATTTATTGCAAGTAGACATTAAAAAAGATTCGTCCTTTTCAGAATATTCTTTTCAGAGTATAATCTCTTTTCCTTATGTTGGTTACTTCTTTCATAGGAAATCGTATAAATGCATTACTAACATTGTGTTGAAATTTTCGACCAAAAAAAAAACTGTTGAAATGACAAGTTTATTTAAAAAAAAATTCATTAATCGTTAAAAGCTTATTAAAAATTTCTTTTACTTACCAAACATCCCTTAACAAAATATTCTATCAAAACCATCCTTACAAAAATACACCTATATAATCATTTTTTTTTATTTTTTATCGCAAACCAAAACTTTTTCATTAAAAACTTAACAAACCATATCTTTTACAACTTTTCAAGCCTACATACTAAAGCCCATTAATAAGACATTACAATTACATTTAAAACAAATATAAAAGAAAAATTACAAGAGGCCCACTAACTAAGGCCCATTAACTAACTTTTCTAGGACTACTTTTGAGTCTTTTCCTTTTAGTTTAAAACATTGTAATCTTGCATATATCATCAATTTAATCTCCTTTTCTATTTGCTCCTCATTTCGCATTAAGCCCCCGTGACTTCTTCCATTGCGTTCACTCCATATACAGTACACAAATGAAGTAAAGATTAAGCTTACGATACTTTGATGTTCTTTACTTTGAATCAGCAAAAACGAATTGATCAAAGACTGAAAATCCGAGACTGTAATTGACATTATTATTTATTATTTTAATTACATTATTATTTAGTATTTAAATTTAATCACCCTATTACAACTTCCTTCCATCCCTATCCTACCACCACTTCCACAATTACCACAACCACCATTACCATATTAATACCACCACCACAACAACCACAATCACAACCACAACCACAACCACAACCACAACCACCACGTACTACTACTGATTCCATCACACACGCACGTTTGTTTGTTTTTTTTTAAAAAGCGTCATAACCAATTCTAGAAAATCGGAAAAATGAAAAAAAAAATGCATTTTTGGATAAAGTAAAATAATATTTACGTCTACGATTTTTTTTTTGAAATTTTTTCGCACACACGAAATTCACTGTTTGAAACAGTGAATTTCATGTTTGCGGAAAAAATCGCTATTTCAAACAGTGAATTTCATGTTTGCCAAAAAAAAATTAAAAAATCAAAAAAAAAAAAAACATAGACGTAAATATTATTTTTGCGTTATCAAAAAATGCAATTTTTTTATTTTTCTAACTTTTTTAGAATTAGTTATGACGATTTAAAAAAATCACGGATGCGCGTGTGTGATGGAATTAGTAGTATGTGGTGGTAGAGGTGGTGGTGGTTGTGGTTGTGGTGGTTGTAGTGGTGGTTAAATACATAGTAGTGGTTGTGATGGTGGTGGTGATAGTGGTGGATGGAAGTACCTTATTATTTGTTTAATATTAAAAAAATATATTATATTAAAATTAAAATAATATATTTAATAATAAGAATAGTAAAGATATTACGTCCAAAAAAAAAAAAAAAAGAATAGTAAAGATATAAAAAAGATCGAGAAAATGTTTTTTTATAAATAATTATTTTATTAGATATTCTTTTATAAATTAAATTATTAAGGATTTTATTTAACAATTAAACATTTTTATTAGGTTTTTTTTTAGTAAATAAAAAAAATTGTTATTTTATCATAGTAATAAAGGAAAAAACAATATTGCAAATTAAATGATCTTACCACGAATATAAAAGTAAAGAAACCGCGTAAGGTGATGTTCGGTTTGAGAATATTTTTCGTATTTTGCTAACAAACGTGATATGATTTCGGTAATTGAAAATTTGGTAATTTTTTTGTGATCACGTTTATATCGACTTGGTTTTAATGATCAATGATCATAATGTACAAAACATCCCTTTCAAATATGTTTGAGGGATTCAATCATAATTTGTAAGTCTTTTAATAACCTCCTATATGTAAAACATACATAAACATGAATTAACTAATAATTAAGTAAAAAAAGAAGTCGCTCTCAATGAAAGCCGTTGAACGCGCCTCACTCGCCTTTTAAATTTTGTTTTGTTTTTTGTTTTTTTAAATTCATTTAGCAGCTTTTCATTTCTTTTTCACTGAATCTTAGCAAAAAACACTTAGAAATCACACATTTTGGTTTCTCTCTCTTCAGATTCTTTGTTAATCCCACACTTTCTGCGATCTAACAAAGAGTCAAAACATTTTTGTGGGAAGTATTATGTCAACCGAAGAAACATGGAGGTTTAGGTCTACGGAAAGCGCGTAGTTATAATAAGTCACTTCTTGCAAAACTAAGTTGGAAAGTTTTGCTAGAGGATCAAGTTTTATGGGTAAAAGTGCTTAAACAGAAGTATTTCCGAGATGGGTTCATGGAAAGAGAGGTTAAACCCGCGGATTCAATAATGTGCAAGAATATACTTTTTGGTCGTGAGGTTTTAACAGGGAGAATTTCCGAAGTATTGAATGGTGTTGAGAGGAGCTATAAATGGAATTTAGAAGCATCCGGTAAATTTTCAGTAAAATCGGCCTATAATGCTTTAGTACCAATGGGAGTGGATCCAGGCTTTAAGTGGGATCTTATTTGGTCGCTCAAATGCCCGCAAAAAATTAAATTCTTGTTGTGGCGCGCGGTTCGAGATCGGTTACCTACTAGAGGAAATTTATCACTAAGGGTGTGGTAGAGAACCCAAATTTTCAAGGGTGTGGGGCTGATAAAGAATCTGCATACCATCTCTTTAAATATTGCAAAGTTTATAAAAGCTTACTGAGGATCTGTTCGAAGGATTTGGTGCTAACTGGTCAACATCAGCAGACACAAGGGAGTCAAGTAGCTGCTGTCTCTGTCGCAATTAATAACAATGGGACAGCTGGTCCAAGGCTGCAAATCAAAGCATCAAACAGAAGGGAAAATTCGGATCTGCAGCAACATCATCGCCGAGAAGAACAACTGCAGCAGAATAATTACAGCTCACTTCCGACAGCAGCTTTTGACGACGAACATGAGTAGACATTTGTTGATCTTATTTGGTGGACTGCGATGCTTTCGAACAAAGCTCCCGTGAATGCGATTGAGGATAAGCTTATATTTGCAGCATTTGTGTCGTTTGTTTGGACAGATAGAAACGCACAAATATTTGAGCCACTATTGAGGAAAAAGAGTAATAGCGAGTTACGTGCAATACTTTATAATGCGGCTAGCGATTTTGTTCGGGCTTGGGGCTTTGAGTGAGATGGCGGGATTATTACTTTAGCGGGAATCATTCTAGTTAAATGGATGATACTAGAACAGGGAATTAAGTTGAATATTGATGATTCCTATGATTCGAAGACATTTTCAGCAAGTATAGGAGGATTATTTCGTGATCTAGGGCGACTATATAGGTGGTTTTGCAGATAGTTGTGTTGCAAAATTTCTTTTGAGGCGGAACTTCTAGCGTTGCATTTTGGGTTACACACGGCGGTGCAATGTGGATATACTTTTCTAATCATTGAGACGGACTCGAGTGAGTTGCATGCGCTAGTGAAGGGCGGTGCGAACTCAAGGGACTTTATCAAGTGATATAGTGATTGATTCTCGGGATGTCTTGGTCTCTAATGCAAACTTTGAGCTGATTTGGAACTTTCGTGAAGCTAATAGATGTGCAGACTGGATGGCTAAGCTAGGTGCAAGGAGTAGGGAAGGCCCGACTTCGTACAGGGACCCCAGACGGACTTTGGAGGCTACTCACTCATGATCAGTGTGGATGGGCGATGCCTAGAACACGCATAGTTAGATAATAATTTGGAAGTTTTTCTTCCCGACTTTCTTTAAAGCCTATTATATAATTAAAAAAAATCAAAACTAAAGAAAATTCCAAAAAAGGAAAAAAAGAATACAAAAAACAAAAAACAAAGATAAGGCGCGAGAAGGATAAAGTAACGCCACGCAGTCGTTACACAACCTCTACCTATGATTCAAATACAGATATTTGCAGTCATTACCCAGCGACACAAATCAAAAATCAAACCTTTTTAAAATTATACTTAACATGCAAATTCATAGTAAATGTCTCGCAATGCAGACTTTAAATCTTTCCTCAAGACCCATCACAAGATTGTTCCCCACTAGATGCAAATTTGTTGCATTTACTGTTTCTTGTCAGCTCAAAACTGATAAAAAAAGCAAAACCAATGATGTACCCACTAAAATTCTGGGTCCCAAAATTGGTGGGGCGCCAGCGGTTTCGGAGGAGGTGGTCGGTGGCGGAAATAAGTCGTCGAAGACGAAGAAGAACATTGGCGGTGGCGGAGGCGGTGGCGGTGATGGTGGTTTTCGGTCGTTGAAGAGATTGTCCAGAAAGGTGTTGTCTGTTTTATCTAATTTGCCTTTGGCTATTGCTGAAATGTTTGCTCTTGCTGCATTAATGGCTATAGGTAAACATCCCATTTTTGTTATAACAAGGGTATATTTCCATATTTCAAATACCACAAGGACTAATAGTGCAATTTGCAGGAACTTTCATCGATCAAGGTCAAACTCCCGAATACTATTCTCGGCAATTCCCAGAAGATAATCCTTTCCTAGGATTTTTCACATGGAGATGGATTATTACACTCGGGTTTGACCACATGTTTTCATCTCCAGTTTTCCTAGGTACTTTAGTGCTTCTCGGTGCATCATTAATCGCGTGCACCAAGACAACTCAAATACCCATCGTGAAAGTAGCAAGAAGGTTCGTGATTGGTTGTTTAATCTAAGTATTAGTGTTAGAGCGACTTTAATTTACTATTGTACACCTATTTGTAGATGGTCTTTTCAGTCCGCTAAGGCGATACGTAAGCAGGAATTTTCGGAAATTCTTCCTCGAGCATCTGTTCAAGATTTAGGTGTTGTTTTGATGGGAGCTGGTTATGAGGTACTACTTTCGTTTCTTGTTTTTCTTTTTTTTAGCGGATCAAAGACTAGTTTGGACCTATTTTTTGCATAAGATAGAGGCCTATAGTGCAAATTTGCATAATTTAGGGACATATAGTTCACTTTTTCCATAATATAGAGACCTATAGTGCAATTATCGCAAAAAATTCAATAGGCACGTGCAATTTGCACAATTTAGGGACCTATAGTGCAAATTTTTTTCATAATAAAGATACCTATAGAGCAATTAACTCAATAAAATTAATAAAGGGACCTATAGTGTAATTCTTGCACAAGTTAGGGTCCTATAGTGCAAAATTTGCATAATTAGGATATTACCAAACAGGGGTTTCTAGATTTTACTCAAATTTAAAGGGGGTGTTTGTTATTCTTGTAGGTATTTCTAAAAGGACCATCTTTATACGCCTTTAAAGGATTAGTTGGGCGTTTTGCTCCGATTGGAGTACATATAGCCTTGTTATTAATAATGGCAGGAGGTACTCTCAGTGCTACCGGAAGCTTCCGAGGCTCTGTAACGGTCCCACAAGGTTTAAACTTTGTGGTGGGAGATGTTCTTGAATCTAGCGGCTTTTTATCTACTCCAAACGAAACTTTTAATACTGAGGTTCATATTAACCGGTTCACCATGGACTACTATGAAAGCGGAGAGGTATATCGAGGGACCTATCGTGCAATTTTCACATAATATAGGGACTCATAGTGCATTTCTTGCATAATATAGGGACAGGTCGTGCAATTTTTGCATATTATAGGGACTTATCATGCAAATTTTGCATAATGTATGGACTTATAGAGCTTTGCATAATACAAGGACTTATAGTGCGATTTTTGCATACTATAGGGGACATATCATGCCATTTTTTCATAATATATGGACCTATCATGCAATTTTCGTTTAATATATGGACTTACGATGCAATTTTTGCATAATACAGGGACCTACAGTGCACTTTTTGCATAATATAGGGACCTATAGGGCAATGTTTGCATAATACAGGGACTTATAGTGTAATTTTGTGCATAATATAGGGACTTATAGTGTAATTTTGTGCATAATATAGGGACATATAGTGCATTTTTTGCATACTTTAGGGACATATAATGCAATTTTTTTCATAATATAGGAACGTATAGTGCACTTTTTGCATAACATAGGGACTTATAGTGCAATTTCTTCTTATCTTGGTGTTGATTGTAGGTTTCGCAATTTCATAGTGATATTTCATTAACGGACCTAAATGGAAAGGAGGTAATGAGAAAAACGATAAGTGTGAATGATCCGTTAAGGTACGAAGGAATCACAATATATCAAACGGATTGGAGTATTTCCGCACTTCAAGTTATGAAAGACGATGAAGGACCGTTTAATTTGGCTATGGCCCCCCTTAAAATTACTGGGGATAAGAGGCTTTACGGAACTTTCCTTCCCGATGGAGATGCTAACTCTCCTCAAGTTAGGGGCATGTATGTCTTTTTACCTCACCGTTTTAATTATTGCATAATATAGGGGACTTATAGGGCAGTTATTTTTGGCTCCATCCTTGTTAATGAAACATTTTTTTTATTACCATATAAATTCAGATCAATGCTAGCTCGGGATCTTCAATCAATTGTCTTATATGATAAAGAAGGAAAATTTGCTGGAATTAGAAGGCCAAATTCGAAGCTCCCAATTGTGATTGATGGAACAAAAATTGAAATTATCGATGCAATTGGTAGCACTGGGCTTGAACTAAAGGTAATATAAGTTTGTGTAAATTACTAATTTGATCCCTTGTTTTTGCACAAGTAATATTTTAATCCCTTATCTTCTCAGACGGATCCTGGAGTGCCGGTTGTTTATGCCGGTTTTGGTTTTCTAATGCTTACAACTTGCATCAGTTATCTATCTCATGCCCAGGTATAATTGCTTTACGATTATATGCAAAAACTCCCCAAACTATATTATCAAATCTACTTTTACCCCTGAATTTCTTTAAGTACCAAACACACCCCTCGAACTTGATAAACAATGCTCACCCCCATTAGTAAAAAATAATACTATAATACCCCTCTTTTAAAATTATATTTTTCAATACAGTTTGAATGGTGTGTTTGATAGTTAAAAAAACTGAGGGGTAAAAGTGGGTTGTTTGATATACAAGTTTTTCATTGTGCGATGTATTGTAGATCTGGGCTTTGCAAGATGGAACGACAGTGATAATTGGAGGGAAGACAAATAGAGCCAAGGCAGAATTTCCAGACGAGATGAGTCGTTTGCTTGATAGAGTTCCTGAACTCGTTGAATCATCGTCTCTACCTAAACAAACTGATAGTTAATTAATAATTATCATTTTTTTTTTGCGGAAACTAGAGTAATATTTTCGTAACAAAGTTGTAAAATTTTGTATTATGAATGTAGATAGATACCATTATATCGAGGGGACATATGTATATGATTCTTCTATTGTATATCTACACTTGTATGTGGTGTTGACTGGAATCTTGATGGTGTATGTACATGAAGCACAAAACTATGTAGACACAGAATAAGTTTATTCAAAGAGATATCTATTTATATAAATACATTACTGTATTCCCTCTTTTCACTCCATCTCCATCCACCAGAATGGTGCTTCACGGCGACAACACTGCTATAAGATCTGCGACGTCCATGGAAGATCAGCAACCATGGTTAATGGCGAGATATTGGTCAGTTCGCAGTTGTGGCTGAAGATTTTTATGGAGTTCTATTCAAGGCCGAGTTTGCAAACGGAGATCTCGTTTTTGTTCGGAGCTTGGTTCAAGATTTGTTGGTTCAGAGCTTGGTTTGAGAGAAGATGGTTCAGAGCTTCTCTTCGTTATTCCAGGCGAGCTTCAACATCCATGGCAATGTTCATCAGCTCCAGTCTCGACGAGCTTCCATGGAGTCGAGAGTTTGACTTTCAATGGAGGTGACTTACGTCGAAGCCTTGTCGAAACTAGGACGAGCTTGGATCTTTGTCGAAGTTATGGCAGCTGACATCTGTTTTTTATTTTTTGTGTTTTAGTTTTATTGTAATTTTAGATTTTTTTAGGAACGAAACTTTTTACTCTCTTCGTCTATTTTTATTTGTCTACTTTTTCGGTGCACAAAGATTAAAAAAAGTATTAGATATTCTCCCTTTTGTACAAATATCTTTAATTAATATACGTGAGATTATTTATAAAAATACTTTATCTAATATTTAATTAGAGGTAATATTAAAAAAAGTAATAAAAAAAGTGTTGTTATTAAAAAGGGACAAACAATATTATTAGAAAGTTAAACACATAAATATAGATGGAGGAAATATTAGTTATTACTTCTACTTAGTATTGATTTTTTTTTTTTGGATTAAGTGTTATAATATTTTTTCTATCGTAAAAATAATATGTATGTCATATTTATTTTATTTGTGTATAATACTCGATGATTTTGTGTCATACTTGGAAGATATTTTGAATATACTTAAAGTTTTGATAAGTATACTTAGAAAGTTCACTAAATATATTTTGAGTTTTTGTTGAATATATATTTAAAGATTTGCTGAGTATATTATAAAATTTACTGAATACGACCTGAGTGACGATGTTGGAGGTGGTCGGTAGTAATGGTCGAATATGAATAGTATCAATACTCAGTGACTCAACTTTTAATAATTTGATACTAGGTGACCTGCTCAAGATTTATTGAGTTGGTGGTTCATATGTTATTGCCTACTTATTTTTTTTCTTTAAATGAGTTTTGTTTCATTTAAAAATATTTTAATATTTAGTTACCCATAAAATTAAGTTGTGACTTTTAAGTTTGATATTTTGTGTAATGGTTAGACTATTCTGCAGAGACCAAAAGGTCTTGGTTTCAAATTTTATTGGAGTGAAAATAATTTCAAGTCTAAAACGACTCTAATACATATTACAGAAAAAAGTTGCGACCCCTTAAAAATTTAAAATAATAACAAATTTCTCATTGATGATATGTACAAAATTTATTGGATCAATCACTTTTAAATAAATTATATGATGAAGAAAATCTAATTAAATGTGTATGTAATTTATAATTTACACTAAAAAGGTCACCTGAAATCACATTACAAAGATCATTTTTTTTTTCCGTACGAGGTTCAAGGCTTACACCCGAACAAAGATCATTATTATTTCTAACAATATTACTGATAAAAAATCGGTTTTTAATAATATTAGTAATGGCAAACATTATTATGTTTCAATCCCTCTATTTATTTGCAAGAGAATAAATTTATAAATTATATGAAAATATGGTATTAATCTTGTAATCTTTCTGTACAAAACTTAATCCAAATATTTGATAAATGAGTGTTCTAATACCCTATTACATCTCAAAATAAATTTTAGATTTGTCCACTTAAACGAATTCTAACTTAGGCAACATATTAAATTTGAGTTTATTAACCCTAACCCTCTTCTGGACATTCTTTCTCTAAATTTTGAATAAAAATATAATATATACATATACACACACTTCTATTTATACATAATTCACAAAGTAAGCAATAGTCAAGATTTCCTAATATGGCGTACCCAGAGTTGTTCTAACGGATAATCTATAATCTAAACAAAAATATTTATACACTCTTATTTTATATAATATTTATAAATTAAGGAATGATCATAGTATTCTCCAAAAGAAATCTTCTACCAAATTCACTCACTAATAGATTTCAATCTCTGTGGAACAATCTTCAGTTTTGGGCAATTGACGATCTTTAAACTCTTAATCATGGGCATTGATGTATCCGCTAATCTCCACTTCTCCAAGTTAGGCAAATCGTCTAGTACCAGATGTTCAAGTTGACGAAACCCATCGTCACTGCAACTAATTTCTTTCCCAACATAAGCGCGCTCTATTATCTCCAGAGTCCTCAGATTCAATGGCGGAGGTACATTAGAAAATGGTGGGCTTAAGCCCACCCTAATTTTTTTTAAGTCAAAATATTTTAGTAAGTAAATTTTTATTCTTATTAACAATTAAAAATTCTAATTCTATAATTTACTTTTATATATTATAATTATCTACAATCAAATATATAGCAATTTGGTATATTTTTTTCTAAGACTTTGATTTTATTAAATACATGTTAATTTTTTTTTACTTTATTAATTTTATTTCTTACTTAATTTAAACCCAATATACATTTTTCAATAAATATTCTTATCTTTGTATATATATAATCTATAATAATGAAAAAAAAACTTATTATTTTTTGTTAGTCATATATTTTTACTATATTAATAATTTATTATATAAAAAGATTATTTACGTATCATTATTGTTTACATTTTTTATTTCAAATATATTTATCTATTGTTTTATGTAACTTTTTGTGAAACGATAAAAAGAAAAAAGTCGAAACTCATTTATACTTGAAGCCCACCCTCAGTTTCACTCCTAATTTCGCCATTGCTCAGATTCAACAATTTTTCCAAGGTAGGCATGGGATCTTCCGAAAGTTCTGAGTTATCTAGCATCAAATTTGTGAGAGATTGCGGAAATTTGTCAAATGATGGCAAAAATTCTATTTTTCCGCAGGGATGCAGTCTCCGAAGACAAGGACAAGAAAATAGAGGTTCAAGTGGCGGAAGATATGAATCCAAACCCTCGGTGCTATACAGATTAAGAGTTGTAAGATTTTTCAAGCTGCTAAGTGAGTCGAGAGAGTAAGACTTATCTTTGATCGGGGCAACATCTTCGACTAACAATTCACGAAGATTGACGAGATTGATTGTATCAATGTTTATCCATTGACTGTAACTCACCTTTTTCAGAGTTCTCAGATTTGTTAGGGTGCTGATTTTCAAATCCATTACAGAGTTATGTACAATCAAATGCCTCAAATTGATGAGCTTAGATATCTCAACAGGCAAACTATAGGGACCATTTATAGCAATTTCAAGGGACTGTAAGCTTTTCAAGTTACCTATAGTAGAAGGAAGTTGAGAAAAAACCGGGTCTGTTCTAACTTGAAAACTGTATATTAAACTTAAGAACTTCAAGTGAATCAAGTCACCAATAGCATCAGGCAATGGACAGCCGTTGTAAGGAATGTTTTCAAAAAGAATGTTTTCAAAAAGCATGTTCTCAAAAGGTCGGCTCCCCAAGCTCAAGCCCATCCCCAAATCCAAGTCAATTACACAAAGCCTTTTGAACTTTTCACATATAGTCATTAGATTTTCTGCAACTACTTCTTTTGGATTCGAGTTAAAGAAGAGTAGTGAGCGCAATTTCTTACCCAAAATGTCTAATGATGATAGTTTCTCGATTTCAGTATGAATGGTTAGTCTCCGTTGACTTAAATGAGCACTTGCATGTACTTGTGAGTCGTATATGTCAAACAATTTCACCTCCTTGGCCTTTTCAACTGCGAGATCTCGAAGAAGATCATGTATCTTGCAATCAGTAATCTTCTCCCAAGATCTACTCGCTACTTGTATAAGACTACGATTAATTAGCTCATGCAAGTAACCCTCAGCGGTATCTTCCATTATGTTTCCCCGTGGTATGAATTCCTTTGCTATCCACAACCTAATCAACTTATTTGTGTTGATTACTTTATCTTCAGGAAAAATGCTGACATAGAGAAAACATTGTTTAAGTTTACTTGACAAATCATTGTAGCTTAAGAATAATAGGCGAGAGATGTCAATGGAATCATTTTTCATATGCCACCATAGTTGGTCCTTCACTTTGCACCATTGTTCCACACTCTTTTTGTAAGACAATAACCCACCGAGTACAACAACGGCAAGTGGTAAACCACCGCATTTTCTAACCATTTCCTCCCCTATTCCGTGTTGTTCCAGAGAAAAATGATGGGAATGTTCATCTCGACCATAAATCTTCTTTCGGAAAAGATCCCAACTCTCTTCATGCGTTAAAAAGCGGAGATGATGAACAAAGCTAATACCATCCACACGTTCTGCCACCTCTTTAATTCGGGTAGTGATAATGACTCTACTACCCCTACAACGATCCGGAAACGCTCTTTTCAATCTTTCCCAATCTTCTTTCTGCCACACATCATCAAGAACTACCAAATATCGTCGCTCTTTCAAAAACTCGCGGAGATAATGCTCGAGATCTTCTACCCTCATCTTCTCAATCATCTCTATCTCTTCTCTCGTACAACCACTTTTGAAAGATTTAATCACCGTTCGAAGAAGGTCTTGAATACTATACTCTTGAGAGACACAAATCCAAGCACGACAGTTGAATCGGTTTTTTACATGAATAGAATTGTAAAGCGTTCGAGCAAGAGTAGTTTTACCTAACTCACCCATTCCATGAATTGAAATTACACTCCGACAATCCTTATCTTTGAGAAGCTCTTTCAACAACATATTCGTAACATCCTCCAACCCTACAAAGTGTTCTTCCTCTACGTATGAATTAGTTCTTCTCCATTCTCTCGTGGCTATTCCATTAAGTTGACTGTTACGATTAGCCCCTTCACCCACTTCGTTGATTTCTGTAATACCATAAGTCTCTCGCCTACGAGACAGATCGAGTACCCTTATTTTAAGCGACTCAATCTTATTTCCAATATCTTCTTTTTTGCAGATACAAGCGTACCTCTTCACACGATCTGCAATTCCATTCTTCGAAGCTTCACCGTTGAACTCATGTAAAGTATCCACGGCATCGTGAGCAAGATCTATGATTTCAGATACCCATTCCCGCACAAGGTGGTCCATAGTGTGTTTTTGTTCTGCATCTTTCAGAAAAGATTGCATATATTGCAACTCTTTTCTCAGCCACTCCACATCCTTTCCAATCTTTCGTCGGGATTCCGTTTTTTCGATGAGAAAGTCACCAAGTTTTTGCACGGCGTATGAGACTACAGCGTCTACCATCGTTCTGATTAGTTAGAAAAGAAAACTGAAATAATTTTCCAGAGAAAATAGATGAATATGGTAGTCACAATCAATATCTCCACAACACTCAAGTGACAAGTCCATTGAATGAGAAAAGTCTAGTCATTATAAATAAATTTCCAAGAAACGAAGCTTTGGCGTAAGGAATGGGCCATTGTTATCCGGTTAACAGACGAAGCATCAAAGAAACTTAAATTTCAATTACATCTCGTGAAGTGATCACTCATTTTCCCTTGCCAACTACACACTACACAGTATCTTCGTCCAAAAAGAAAAAAGACTACTAAGTATGTACTGAAGCTTAAAGTATAGTCCAAAATCAGAATCAGGGCCTGCCCAAGCTCTCGAAAAAGGAGAATGGAGACTTTTACCGTTTAATTAAAGAAAAAATATTTTGACAAAACATAACATATACAATAATTCATACTGAAGTTCACAAAATTACTCTCTCTGTGTCAAAATGTTTGTCCACTTACTAAAATTGGTGTTTCAAAATGTTTTTCTATTTAGTATTTCAATACACTTTTTCTCAATTTTTTCCATTACTATCCCTATTAAAAAATTAAAATTTATATTTCCAATACACATTTTAAGATATCAAGACACTTTATGAAAGGTAATTTTGTAATAGGGATTGTAATCATTAATTTTCGGGTAAATTATACTTAGGGTCTTGGAGACCATTTTTTTTCTCTATAGAGTATGATTCAGGAATTCCTTCTTATTAGAGACCTCTGTTTTGGCAATTGTCTTTCCTACCCTTACTAACACTAAAAGACAAAGAAAATGTGATGTCACTGTTTCTCTCTCTACTACCTACCACTACCCACCTACCTCCGACCTCCGACCACCTACCACCGACCACCGACCACCGACCTCCGATCATCGGAAAAACATAGAGTATCGGCTAAATTTGATGAGTATCGGAAAAACTATGGAGTACTTTATATATTTTAATGAGTACTACGGATAATTTTGATGAGTACTCTGATAAATGTGATGAGTACTCCGTAAAATTGATGAGTACTCCTTAAACTTGATGAGTACTCCTTAAATCTGATGAGTATTAGTAAAAATCAAAGCATAAAACAGTCAAAAAAATTCTTTATTCATCTTTAAAACTTTATTATACATTTTTAAATAAATTACAACAATTCAAACGAATTAAAAAAAATAGCTAGATATGTGTTTGACCAAATCTGGTCAACAGTCAACTCTACACGTTTACCCACTAAAAAAACAAATAAACGCCAGAGCTCGACGAAAGGAGCAACAACGAAAAAAGAAATCAAAACCAGCGAAAAAAACCCAGCACCGGAGCTCGACGGAACCCACCACCACCTTGAAACCTCCAATGAACACTTGCAGCGATGGGAGACAGCAGTTTCTGGTCTGTTTTGGTGTTTAGTTGGTGGCCATTTCGCAGTTCGCACCTTGCAACCTCCGGCGAACAGATCTGAACTCACCTTGATGGTGCTGAAACATGATGTGATAGTGCTGCAACAATAGATATCTGCGAATCTCCGGCGAAACGCTCTGTTGCGGTGGTGCTGCGCGAGTTGCTGTTGCGGTGGTACTGCGCGAGTTGCTGCTGCGGTGGTACTCCGCCGTTCTGGTTCGCAGCGCCGACGAGAAGAGGAGAAGGCTGCTCTTATGGTGGTGGTGCTGCAACAAACTGCGGTGGTGCTGCAACAGATCTCGAGTTGCAGCAGGATCTTAGAGATAAAACGTGGTGGTGGTGCTCGGTGATAAGCTGGAGAATGGTGGTGGTGGTGCTTGTTGGTGGAGGTGGACGGAAAAACCATTGTGGTGGTGGTGCTCGGTGATAAGCTCGATAATGGTGGTGGTAGTGCTTGGTTTTGAAGAGAGAGAAAAACTAGGAGAGTATTTAAAATTGACGTGAATGAAATGGTTTTAGGATATAATTAGTATATATAGGAATAAAAAACAAAATAGGGTATGATTGTAATTGGGATATTAGGTCTCATGTGTTAAATTATTTTTGAGGTCTTTAGTAAGAAGAGAAGGAAAGAGGGGTTTGGATTGGAAAGAGGGGGGGTGTCTTCAAGACCCCAAGTCTCATTTTCTCTTAATTTTCTTAATTTGTGTGAAAAGCAAAGTGGACAAACATTTTGAAACGGAGGGAGTAACATTTATTAAAATATATTGAGATAAATTACTGTATCAGATTACATATCAACATTCATATGCTCGGTATCTCTATCAATATAAATATTATCAATATCTTTATTAATATTTTCATTTTTAGATACTCCGACTATTTGGGTTCACAATTTTTTTTAATTTTTTAGCATGCCTAGAATCTTATTTGCGAATTATAATAATTAATAAAATAGTAGTAGAATAATTTGATCTGTATTTGACGAACTCCCCAAGAATTCTTTGTTTCATGTTTTATTTTGATATGTGGGTGGTTCAAGTCAGCTTGCGTGCACCACGACTAATCCTTTTTGTTTTGTATTTTGGTTACCAAATTTATTTGTAATTTAAAGTAAGTTCAGTTAAACATGTGATAAAATATATCTAAAATGAATAATTTAATCTAAAAAAAATTATTGTATAGAAATATCTTCAAAGTAAGTTACATCAAGATTGCCACTGAGTTAGCCATAACATTATGTTATTTTTTACATTTAAACGTATATATATAATTTAGCCAATAATTTTTTTTGAGGCCCTCAAAATTGTGGGGCCAAAGCGACCTCCTTGGCTTCTTTGGATTCGGGCCGGCTCTAATCAGAATAATGAAGTAAAATAGCAGTTATGAAGCCTTTAAGTATTTGCGAAGACTTGTTAGGGATACTACAGAGACTTGAGTATTGAATTACTTTCACGAATATAAATATTTGTGTTTAGTAGTGTTAAAGAAGCTATAACAAAGCATAATCATGTACTTTCATGGAGTTCTCTAATTTGTAAAAAAATAATGTTCTGATGCATTAGATTTGTGCTTAGTTGACTTGCCTTGAAAAGCTCCCAACTAAGTATACGCTCATATAATGGTAACTGCAAGTTGATGGTACTGTATTTTTCTACAAATGAACTGTGGACATTGCTATGTAGTCGCAAATAATTTGTATCCATCATTAGGGATCGACATGATGACATGTCATCGTTAATATTTTGTCGCCAATTGATTGTAGTTAAAAATATCTATAGCAACGAACCTTGACTGGAGGCCGCAATTAGTAAAGTGTCTTTTGTGACAAAATTATATGTTGCTAATGGCACTTAATTAGCGATGGCATTAATTTGTCGCTATTGACACTCAGTAGCGATGAAAATTTATAGTCACTAATGCTTAGTTATTAGTGACGACTAATGTCATTAATATTGGTGTATTATTATATATGATACTATTGATTTATTTGCGACGATGTTAGTCTGTCATCAGCGACGACAATGTTATCACTAATGTGTGTGTTTTTAATTAATCTTCTTTTAAGTTTTATTTAATGTTATCTATCGTATTTAAGTCATTTTTTATTACATAATATGTCATTAATGATTATCTACTAAAAAATAGAAACGTAGAAATCAAAACGAAATAAAATACTATTTCAATAGATAAAATTAAAAGTCTGAATAAAAAAAATATACAAAACATAACACGTCAAAATAAAAACAAACAACACAGAGAGACATAAAAATAGAATAGATCTGAAACAAATAATATTAATCGTCTACAAGTTTTTCATCTTCTTTTTCGTCTCGGAGTCTGTGATCAGTAGGAACGGGAGTAGGACAGTTGAAGGACGGAGAGGAGGATTGAGAGGTTGAATGGGATCGTAAGTCGCAAGACCCTCGGCTGGCCTGATCTTATTAATCCAAGTTAGTGGTAAACTCATTAACTCGAGGCTATAATTGGGATGAGTGGCAGTTTAGAGCTCGTAGTTCGATCAGGTTCAGGAGCGTATGGTGGGATGCCCTTTGGAAATCTAATAATCATTTATGGACGCCATTAGTTGTGTTAAAATACGCACCATATTCACTGGTATGAAGGACTCGGTAGCTCTCCGACCTTTGCACTTCAGAGGTGGGCCAATACCAGCCACCAACTCTGGGAATCAAGGATCATCGCTTTTCGAGCGACATCCATAATGTTTTTAATTGATCCTTCCACGTCATGAAGGCATGTAGGATAAAGATCCCTGATATACTTAGAGGATAGGTGAACAGGTTTAACACTTAAGTACTACTAATTTAAAATTATTTGAAAGATAATATTAGTTTAAAAAATGGTTCAGGCAATTTATCAAACACAAGATATGAAATAAACAAAACAATGATAAAATAAAGAATTTTCTCCTAAGACAATAACCATATAACATAATCAAAGCAATAGAGAGTTAGGGTTAAATATTACTCGTTCATATAGAATGGTTTGGACTCCCAAAGGCCTAGCCAATACCTAGAGGTTCCCCTTCGGATTTTCAGAAACTTTTATACCACTAAGCTCTCCTAACTCTTAAAGATGAGTTATAAACTCGTGATGTCTCCTCATTTGTGATAATAAAATATACTTCTGAGACATCATTTTAGGCTTATTTATTAGTTTATAGGTTGATTTTAGTTTAGTTTAGTGCACTTTCCTTTTCTGGGTCTTGATTTAGTAGCATAATATTTTTAGAGCATATTGGGTTTAATTGTTTATTTAGTGTGAAGCTTTAAAGATAATTATGGAGATTAATTAGAGTCCAAGTCAAAGACTACAACTTATGGAAAGAGATTTACATGGAATTTGGAGATAAGGAAACAAAGGCTAAAAATTAGGAAAAGGAAAAGCTGTCTAAATCTGAGATTCTGCAGCACACGCCTAAAGAAGTGATGATTACTCCTACAAGGAAGCCGATTTTGGAAGATTCCTTTCATAGGGACATATATAATTCTGTTACGATTCTTTTGGTATCTTATGGAGCTCAAACCGACCAAAAACGAAGAAGATATGCCCAAAACGGTCCAGCAGTGTTTATCTTTATTTCCTTACGAATTTGAGTTGGGCTAGGAGTCCATTACTTAACTTATCTCTAAAGAAACGAATTAGGTCAACCTATACACTATAAATACAGCCTCTTAACACTCTTAAATCATCCTTGGTGAAACCTTAAGCCAAGAGGAAGCTTACAACACAAGAGAGAAGTCTGGAAGGAGCTGTTCATCATTATGTCTTCTTCTACCTTTAGATTTGTACTTTCTTTCTTTTCTTTCATGAACTAATTTTCTTTAGCTTGAGTTTTAGCATATGTGTATGAACCCTGGTTTTGATTGAAATCTATCTAATTTGGGAATTTAATGTTTAAATTGAATTATAGTTTTTATTTTCTGTTTATGTGTTTGGATTTATATTCTGTGTTCTTGTGGACTGCAGCCATTTAGAATTACCATCTAGTAATTAGGTCACCATTGACAACGGTGTTTAATTGCATGTTTAGCACATAACGTCTAGTATTAGGTCTGATCTGACAACCCAACCTAACTAGATAATCACTACGGTTTAGTTCTTGTGACTATTTACAAATTACAGGAAAAGTTTGCTTAGGAAGCCTTATTGACACAGGTAAATCCTATTTGAAACTACCGATAGCGAATTGGAACCGATTAGGGAAATACTACATAATTCACCCTTACATGTTTAGAACGGCAAAACTAGTGGGGATTACATGCTAATAACTCGAGCTATATTCTCATATTACTTCTCTTTCATCTTTATTTTCTGTCTTTTAATTCTTAGTTTAATTTAGTTTAATTAGAAAACCAACAAAAAATCTATTTGTCTTTACTTTTATTTGCGTTTAGTTGTTCTAACTTTAATTATTTACACTTGATATTTGTATAAGATTCATCTAACCTTCGTAGTCTCTGCGGAACGAATCTTAATCTTTTAACTAAAACTTGCATACGATCTGTATACTTGCAGAACCGTGTAGCTTTAGGGTGTTATTTGCACGTTATTCATATCTTATTTTATCACACCCTAGGCCCCACCAACTCGGTACAATGAGACGTTTCCCGATTATTTCATAACACGTGCTTGATCAACCAAGTTAATCATATCGTGTGCAATTTCTACACATTAGTAACAACCCTTTCCACTAATGGAAGTAAAGGTCTTTTTCTTTTAAACTTAAACCCTAAGGTTTACTTCTAATTTTGATGAGAGTGTTTATGATGAAACTAATAGTAGAATTACAATGATGATGTTACTCCTAAAAGAGTGGGTAGAAAAATGATATTATCAAGCTTTCAATGAAGATAATAAATTAATGTTCTTGAAAGCTTGAGAGTTGAATGAGTGATCTTAAAAGTTAATGCTTGAGAGAGTAGCAGTTGATGAAGTTGAAAGTTTAATTATAGCTCTCTCCGTTGGGGGTTATATATAGCAATGAATGTAACCCTTGGTGGTTAAATCCAGATACTTCTTTTAGCAAAAACAGTATGACATTTTTCATTAAAAAAGATATATACCATTTTGCTGGATGTACTATTTTCTAATTACCCATTAAATGATCTAACAACTAGAAATATGAACAACCATATTGGTTGAAATGTTATGTAGTTTGTCTATCTGAAACGTCATACCATTTCCTGTAATTTGGTGGGATGTTGCCATGTTACCCGAGTCGTAATGAGTTGATTTAGGAAATTTACACTGAAAATGGTATTGTCATTTCATCTGAGGAAAAACGTCATAACGTTTTTCGAGCAAGAAGGAATAAGCACTAAGGATATGATCAAAGCTTTGAAAGTGAATTCTTCCTACACAATAGTTGTTAGATAAAACATTCATATGAATAACTCATAACATGCTAAGAGATGTAAAATCTTAAGTGCAAAGGCGTTTCAAAAGATGTAAATAATCTGTCACATTAAAATATTAATTTGATTAATTAAAAATATGCTTTTTGCCACAAATCTCCCTCTTTTTGAGGATGACAAGTTATGCAGCAAAGAGATCATGATTAGGAAAAGAAATGCAACAAATATGGAGTCTTCAGTAGACATGATTCCCCTTCACATTATACATGAAGCAAAAACAAGATAAATATAATTTTGAAAGCATTATGAACATAATGGAGTCTTCAATAGGCATGACCCCCCTCCCCCACCCTCATATAATGCATAAATTAAACTATACCTTTTCTTACTGTATATGTGAGTGAACTGAACTTCTTTCTTCCCCTTTTTTTCATCCAAAAGAGTTAGACATGGATAAAAATACTAGAATAAGAGGATATAAGTTTATAGGATTAGCATGCCAATATCTCCTTTAATGGTTTCAAATTGGTCTTGAGGGAAGGTTTGGTAAAAATATCGGCTAGTTGGTTGGCATAATCTATATATTTAATGCAATATATCCTTTTTAGGTATCATATCTAATGAAGTAGTGCCTAATATCTATACCTTTGGTTCTGGAGTGTTGGATATGATTTCTGGTTAGGGTTATGGCATTAGTGTTATCACACCTAATAGGAAGGCCAATAATGTTATTGGTGGGTTCTTTTCTTCTTTTTACGTTTCATTCAATTGTCAAAGTATCAACACACACAATAATGACATGTAATTAAGAAATATATATATATATATATATATATATATATATACCTCGTAAAAATTCTCCCGCATTCTGGATTAATTCTTCGATCCTCTTCCAGTAGAGCATTCTTGCTTTTCTATGTTGGTCTTCTTTTCTTCTGACTGGTTTTGTATGTCTGAAAATAATAATTAAATAAATAAAGAATACTAATATATTAAAACTTAAAGAACTAGTAGTTTTCCATCATCGCAAAATTTTCACCTCTTTGCCTAATATTCGCCCGACACGTCATTGAGATCGAGGACTGTAATGTAATAATCCCTCTTAACATTATGTTTGAATTTACACCTTTTGACACATATCCAATCATTAATTTAGAAGAAATTCCTGCAACCAAATCTCAACACGTCGACTTTTGTCACCCCTAAAAATTGTTCACCAAATAATAGTAAATGATATGGCAAAGGTAAGTACTCTCAACCTGTCAGGGACTTTTTGCATCATTTATGGTGGTACTTTGAACCACTTCTTGTAGCAATGTGGGATGTTCTCCCTTCCTGTCAATCTAATAACATGCCCCACATGCTTACCTTGTTTGCTTGTCAGGTTCCACGTATTATCTAATATGCATAAATCTACGGGCAGGAGGCCACCACCTCAAGAATCGCCTTATATGCGGATTTAAGGGTCATCTTACCCCTTGGTTTTTTATTTTGCTTCATTTTATTAATACAAAATCAGTATAGCAGTTTATAATAAGAAAATTAATAATACAATAAAAAATATTATAAAAGGCATCTCACCGATAAGTAGGTATATTTTAGATTATGATGGGGATATCGACCTTCGTCATCCCTATTGTGTCTCATACACATAAAATCTGTCAGATGTACTTGAAATAAAGAATTGAATAACAAATAATCATTTACATGAGATCAAAGAGACATTAAAAAAATATTAAATTTGTTAGACAACCAATTCTCCCAAAAGTTTAAGCTATCAGGAAGGGTTATCTTATATATATTATGAGTTTTACATGCTCAATACTCCCCCTCACGTGCAAGCTGGATTCATGTTATTTTTTGCATGTCTAGTCTTTCCTACGTGAATTTTTTAAATTGGGTGACGACGGCAACACTCGAACCACCGACCTCTTATGGATCTGGGCTCTGATACCATGTTAGACAACCAATTCTCCCAAAAGCTTAAACTATCAGGAGGGATTATCTTTTATATATATATTATGAATTTTACATGCTCAATAAAATTAACATTAATACATCATATGTTAAGGATAAACATATTAAGTCTTATATAAGGATAAAAACATAATGATGAATAACTTAATACAATAATTGTATCTACTCCTAACTAATTAGTTACATCATGGCATGTGGAGAGATGGTCTCTCATCCAATAATCATCATATTCACGGTGGTGTCCTACGTACTTAATACAAATCCTACACTGATAAACCACCTGATGCTTAAACTTTGAAAACTATCTCATCTGGATCTATGGAACTGTACGAGTGCCACTGTCATGGAACATATAGTAGTGAACTTCAAGTTTGTACCCGCCCTTATCGTAATAGTAACTAACTTTCTCCAAACAAGTTATACATTCTCCTACTCCGTGGTTTGGGAGATGTACCACAAACCTCTCTACTAGTGCTCGTCTATTGGCGATCCTGGTGGGAGTATCATGGGACCATTTTATTCATCCATTTTCAAGAACCAGACTAGATTATCATTAATAGACTTACTATCATCTATATAATTAAACACATTACCTTTAAGAAAACCTAATCTCGGAACAAATTGTATAAAGAATAAGGATTCAAGTTTAACATATAATTACAACGGTGTATCTGTTACAACTACCTTTCTTATAACTGTGTCAGATAAGTTCAAGAGCAAGATATTGCATGCCTCTTCGTTGAACCTAGCCTTTGATGTCTCAATTTCTTGATGAATTTATAGGGTCACGAGATATCATTTTGAGGGGTGATTAGACTTATTCGTGGGATTCATCCCTATTATTTGACATTATTTGGTTTTCTAGTCTATCTCAACTTTTATTGTATTTTTGGAGCTTTTTACATTAGTTATGTGTTAAGTGTATATCTCTTGGGTACATGGATTATACGACACCTCTATATGATGTGAAGAAGTCAAAAAGTAAAAGTCGACCCCAATTCAAGGAGTGAAAGAATCCAAAAGGCACCTTAGAAGTTTGAGGGAACTTTCTGACGATTCTTTGAAGTCAATAGCAAAGTGTTACCACTCACACTTAGTGAACTTTATGATCAACTCTCGTTCTAAAGATATCCCTTTGATTCGGGAGTGTGTGAGAGGAAACATTTTGTAATTCGGAGTTGATATGGAAAAGCTATGTTATTACTACCAAGGTGGTTCAAACTAGTCTAGAATAGGTGAAAACACTTTTTTGGTCACTTTTGTCCCACCCTAGTGGGTTCCACAATCCAAAAATGTTTTTTCAACTTAATATATCATAATTGGAAGAGTAAAAAAATACATTTCACATTAGTGAGAATACCAGACGCCTGGATCAAGAAGAACACTAAAGATTCAACGCCATTCCACCATCCTACCATCATTTCATCTGATGTTTAGTGAAATATGTTCTACTTCTCATTTATAATACTTAATATGAGTATATATCTTTTAAATTCAGTATCTGAGTATGACCTAAACCTTTTCTAGCTTGAGATACTTTTGTATGAACCCTAGAATATGTTTAGGACATTATTTTGATTGCATTTTGGATTGTTTTTATATAAAAGAATTGAGAAAATATTGTTGTTTATAATTCTTGTGATAAATGTGTGTTGGTCATATAATTGAGTGTGATAGATATTGTTTAACGCCCAGGAGAGGGGGTTGTATCGTGGACATAGAATTATAGACGTCGGTTTTAATTTAGAATCGGGAGGTAAAACTAGTCGGATAATCACATAGGGTATAAGATTGAAGCATTAGAATAATTTGTAGGGTTACTCTGGAGAGCTCTCTAGATTCGGATAATAGGCACCTACTAACCCGTAAGGACTTAGGGTGAACACAGAATCCCGACTATCAACAACTTCCCTTTTTGCCCTTAAGAATAACCCCAAGTCATAACTAACGATAAATACGAGCATCTCGATCTACTTTATCATAATAACATCTTTAGTCCTTGCTTGACTATCTTATTAATCTCTAAAATTTACATAATTTCACTTTAGTCCTCGTCTCATACATAAATTATTGCACGAAACCCCCCAAACTTACGTATTACATTCTTGTTTACCTCAACAAATATCTTAAACATAACTTGAAAACACCAGCTTTACTTCATAGTTATCACTTTATTACTTGGAATGCCCCGTACACTTGCGAGGAGTACTTCCCAGGGTGTGGTTTTTATATCACGCCTCTTGGACACCAAGTTTTTGGTACCATTTCCAAGGACTATTTCGTTAAATTATGTTCTTTGTTGTATTTTTGATATACCTTGTTACTTTTCACTTTGCACACTTGGTTTTTGTATCTCACATATTCTAGGTGTGGTTCCTTATCTTGAATCACAAGAGGTTGCTTCTACAACAAAGCAAACAAGAGAGAGAATGAATAGAGCAAGAAGAGATGGCAAATGTGAATGCAACTTTGGGTACTAATGAAAACCAAATTCCACCACAAGGGGTTGCTCCACCTGGTATGGAGGTTATTAATAAAAAACAAGTCCCTTCAAGAGGCCTACCACCACTAAGATCAAATGGGAATGGTGGATTTCCACTGAATGGGAATAAAGTAGGAGATCAAATCCAATTGTGAAAATATCCATGGTTTATGCATCATTTTGAGAAATTTCAACTCTGTTTACTAACACTTGGGATCTGCCCACAAGAGATTTAAGTCAGAAGGTTCAAAGCGGAGGTTGATATGCTCAACCAATTCACTAGCTACGGTAACTATAGTGGAACCGCTCTTGAAGATCTGGTTTGTGTCGTTTAGAAGTTCATGCATATATGTGATGCATATGTCACTCAAGGCATCACACGAGAGCATATGTATAAGATGATGTTTATGTTCTTCTTGATTGGATAAGAGAGCAAGTGGTTAGACTTCTAACCATACGATCATATCTCTACATGGGACCAACTCCAAACCATGTTTTTCCATAGGTACTACCTTCACAGCATATGGGTGAAAGTTGAAATGGACTTGGCTACCTTTTTTCAAGATAAATATGAAACAGTAGGTGTTGCTTGGACGTGATTCCAAACAGATTTGAAAAAGTGTCATATCACGGATTCAACTAAGATATGCAACTAGACATGTACTAACATGACCTTGACTCGAGTTCAAGAAAGAATCTATATAGCTCAAGTGTAGGAGGCTTCATGATGTTACATATAAATCAAGCTCTAGCAATTATGGACCGAATGGTAAAGAATGAAATGAGATGTCGTCCATCCAGAGCCACGAGACATATTTCATCCAAAGGTACGTTTAGGTTAGATAAAGATGTGTCCTTGAGTGTGGAACTATTTACGCTCGATAACCAAATAAAATAGCTCACGTTGAATAGAAACCAAGTTATGCAAGCTCAAGTTAATATAGTTCAAGAACCGAAAGAGTTTCCAAGTTGTAGAATGGGTAATCACCCTTGGGATGAATTTCAAAGCAACCCAGTATCTATGTTTTACATAGGTAATTGAGGTAAGCGCCAATAAAATAGTTCAAGGCTATCAATACGGATATCACAATTATCCGAGTATTCAATGATGAAATCCTAACAGAGTCATAAGTCAAGGTAATGCTTACCAATGAAATCTGTATCAACCTTGTCCCCAAGGAAATAACTTTCTGAAACGTCCTCAAAATAAATATCAAGGAGGATAATTATATGGTAATTTAGATGTAACAAAGGCCACTTACAATTAGTATGATGAGACTCTTGCTTAGAAAGCAGTGTCATCCCATCCCCAAGAAGGTATTACTACTAATGATTTAGCCGAAACCTTGAATAAATTCATACTGGTGGTGGTTGATAAGAAGAATAAGACCAATGATATGCTACAATCTCATACAACAATTGTCTTCCCCCGAAGCATGATAAAAAATCAACACCAAGAGAGGCGCTTACTCACAAGTGTACGAGGTCGTTGACAAGTAATAAAAGGTAAGTACAAAGGGTTCTCGTATCCATAGGACTATCAAGGTTATTATCAATGTGTTTATGAGTATGATAATGTAAGTTTCAAATAAATGACAACAAAAGTAAATAAATTTGTGTTCGGTCTTTTATTATAAACTAAAATGATTAATGGAAATTAGAACTAAAATGGAATTTCAGTTTAAACTAATAAGAGAGTTGAGAAATATATGATAAGGATGCTTATGTCTTGATAATAATACCCAAAGTAGTTAACTTAATGTATTTATGAATAAGGTTGAAGTGGTCTTTTCACATTAGTCGGGATTCAGTAATCTGCCCAAATCCCTCCTGGGTAGATCGGAAGCAATCTTACGGCACTAGAGACCTCTCCCGAGTGACCCTACAAATGCTTTAAAATGCTAATGGTTTAAACCCTAATTTTGTTTTTATTTTGCCGGGATAATAAAACTTCGAGTTGGGAGTCTTATTGTATCTTGTTTTGTGATAGGGCGAGAAATTATTTTGAGGGATGATTGGACTTATTCGTGGGATTTAACCCTATTATGTGACATTAACTAGTTTTCAATCTATCTCGTTTTATTGTATTTTTGGATATTTTTGCATTAGTTGTGTTAAGTGTGTAAACTTCTAGATACATGGACGATACAAGACCCCAAGATTCTGTAAAGAAGTACAAAATTCAAAGTCAACCCCAAGTCAAGGCATGAAAGGATAAAAAATCCACCTCAGAAGTTCTAGTGAACTTGCCAAAAATTATTTGAATTCAACATTAAAGTGTCACCACTCATATTTGGTGAGGTTTATAATCAACCCACTGGAACTCAATATAGACCTTTGAGTCAGGAACGCGTGAGAGGAAACAGGTTGTAACTCGAAGTTGAAACAATAAAGTTATGTTATTTCTACCATGGTGGCTCGAACCAAACTCAAATAGGTGAAAACATTTTTGTGTCACTTTTAACCCACCCAAGTGGGTCCCATAACCCAAAAACGTATTTGCAGCTTAATCTATCACTATTTAAAGATAAAAGTAAACAATTCATGTTAGAGAAGACCACACGCCTGGAGCAAAAAGAACACTATGGGTTCAACACCATTTCTAATACTAAATATGAGTATATGACTATTTATATCTTTGAAATTTAGTATTTGAGTATGAACTAAATCCTTTTTAGCTTGAGATACTTTTGTATGACCTTAGAATATATTTAGGTATTATATTGATTGCATTTGGGATTGTTTTTTATTAAAATTAATGTAGAAAACATTGTTGTTTATATTGTGATAATTGTGGAGCTCAATTGTGTTGGCCATATAAATGAGTGTGATAGCTATTGAACTACACCCGACAAGGGGTTGTATAGTGGACAAATAATTGTAGATGTTCGTCGTATGTCAGAACCAGGAAGACAAACTAGTTGGATAATCACATAGGGTATAAGATTAAAGCGTTTGAAGACTTTGTAAGTTCACTTGGGATTCTTCCTAAAGTTGGATAATGGCCATATACTTACCCAGGAGGGACTTAGGATGAACTTAGAACCCAATTAGCAATAAATCCCTTTTTGCCCTTAAGTCAAGAATAATCCCAAGTAATAACTTGCGGTATACACAAGCGTATTGAGCTACTTTATCATGATCACATATTTAGTCCTTGTTATTCCATCTTATTAATATCTGAAATATACATAATTGCACTATAGTCTTTGTCTCATGTCTTAATTATTTCACAAAACACCCTAAACTTACATATTTAGATTCTTTTTTACCTCAACAAATATCTTAAACATAAATTGATAACAAGAGCTTAATTTTATAGTCCTTGTGGAGAACGACATATATACTTATCTTATCACTTTATTACTTGGGACGACTCATACACTTGCAAGAGGTACTTCCCCGGGTATGGTTTTTATATCACACCTCGGGGGTTACCAACCTCCTTCTTGGTTGATTCCCCGCGTCATTTATCAACTTTTAAGACAATTAATACCTTATGGTGAAATAAAAGACACACATTTTATTTTCAATAATTCCCAAATCTACTTCACCGTCATAAACTAAAACTTCAAGCCTTATTGAATCCATAATATCAAATTCTTGTTTAAGAATTCAAACAAAAAGTCAAATCAGTTATTGATAGATGTGTAAAAAAACACTAATTTATCTTTAGTAGAATTTTAAAATGACTTTTAATATCTTTTTCAAAAAAAATCAGATCTAAAGAGTTGTAAAATATTTATAAAAATAGATATTGTATCAACTATTGCGAAATCTTTAGATACTTAAAATATCTAGAAGGATTCAAGAATCCAAAACGCCTTTCCTTTTCTTTTGAAATTTAGAAAGAAGCCAACACAAACACTTTGATCTTGTTATTTTTACAAACTTTAAAAAAAATATCTAAAGTCAATAAGAAATTATGATACTATTGTTTTAAAGAATGAACTCAGAACGGTGTGTTGGTACCAAAATAAGTGCATATTTGTTCTTAAAAGTTATGTAACAAAAAATACATATTCTTAAACATATAAAAGTAGATGGACACAAGGATTTATCGTGGTTTCCCTTAAAATAAGTTTACATTCATGTTTAGCACAATTGAGAGTTGCTCAGCTGGACCATGTTTTAGTTATTACACCTTTAGATCGTTTATTTCTCACTATTACAAGTCTTTAACATATATACAAATTTTACTACGTACAACTTGATATGTCCAGAAAATAGCCTATCTATAATTTTGCCTTACCACATACAAACCAATCTATCAATATTTTATATATTCAAGATCAATACATGAAACCCTAGTTTCTATAGAGAGACATATCAAAGAGAGAAGATCGGAGAATATCTAAGACTGAATAAAGAAGACGACATTGTAATTGATGGTATATATATATATATATGGAACCCATATGATTGTAATCTAAGCCACCCATCAGGTAATAAGATTAAGCGATTAGGTGAGGTCACGACATAAGACGATGTAATGAAACAAAACTGTTTTATTTAGTAACTCAATGGATCTCGTATTTTCGTCTTACACTTCATATGGGACAATTTTTTCACCTCAAGCACAAAATAAATCGTACGTTATAAAACATTAATTTAGATGACATATGGTATATCTCCCAAGCCTCAATTGCTATATGCTTATTTTGTGAATCAATTTATTGGATATGAAGATGTAGAACTGTCATGTCTTTATGAAAACATACGGGAGAAAGGAATGAGATGACCCTTCATATATCTAGAAATTCTAACATATAATCACCATGAATTTTCCATGTAAAAGTTGCCTAATAGTTATGGGTTTGAAATTAGAAAAATACACTCGATAATAAAGGATTGAACCACCAAGTAACAGTTTCATAACTATTACATGTAGATTTGGTTCTAGTGTCCATATCACACTCATACGCCACAACATTTCTGCATATTTCACAAAACATATATTTTAACTTTCTCTTTATAGTAATTATTGAGTAGCTCCTTTTATTATACTCTTGTTAACTTGAGTATCGGACTATCATTAGATTTTATGCTCTTAGGTGCTTTAATATGTTGTGTGGTTTACAGGTCAATTAAAAGCATATACAATATCTTTTGAACTATCTAAATCAATATCTTTGGACCAAATTTAAAGATACATTTTTTTTCATTATTAACGGGGGACAGATTATTACCTTGTTTTCCAGTTGGAAGTATTTAGTCCATTAAGTTTGAAAATCATGATAATCAAGTACTTTTACATCATAAAATTCTGGAGAGAGAGAGAGAGAGAGAGAGAGAGAGAGAGAGAGAGAGAGAGATTCTCTCTTTTAGATTTAGGCGATTAGGGTTCTTAGTGAAAAATTAGGGGTTTTGTGTCTCTTTTCACCAAATATGATGCTTCTTTAAGTTATATTCTTAGTTTTGATAATTGTTGGGGTTGTTAACCTCTAAATTATGAAGAAATATGGTGGATTATCCTTTGGGTTTGGTACCAAATATAATGCAACACGATATATTTGAAAAGTTGTTCTTGTTTTATAAGGCCTTTATGTGGCCCGGTATCTGAATTTTAGATTCTAGACGAGGACGGGTTGCGCTTAGTGGGATGGCGATGGGTTCCACCACTAGAGAATTGAAGTTTCGAGGCGTTTTGGGTGTTGGGGGGGATGGCAACAACGGCTGGTGAGTTCGAGCGGCAGTTGGGAAGCAAAACATCATCAGAGGGGGATACGATCTTTTGGTGGACGACGGGTAAAAATAACTTGTTTTCTAGGTTTGGTATTGGTTTTGAATATGGGGTCAATTGGTTTTATCCATTTTTGGTTTTTTTGGATTTTGGGACCATGGAGTAGTATATATAGGGCCGAGGTGGGAAATATGACATGTCATGGGGATATGGAAGCGGGTACGGACCATGGGTTTATGGATTGATTACAGAAAATTAGGCTAACAATTGCTTGGAATAGGGAGTGTTGGGCCTTTATGGGGATGATGGGCTAAGTTTTAAAAAATTAAAAGGTTATTTATTAGGGCTATTTAGGCTTTGAGGGTAGAAGGAAATCAATATCGAGATTGGTTTAGATGGAAATTTAAATATGTAACCATTCTGGTTTGATTGAAAGTATTAAACCAGATTCGGGAAAACTTCCATTGTCGATCATGTTCTAATTTTGTAAAGGGTATATATGGGAATAGGTATGCTGCGCTAACCGTAATCGATGGATATCTGATCCGTTAAAAAATCTGTTAGTGGAACCGATGGTGCATCCATGAGGGTTTGGTTCTCACAAAAGGTAACCAATGGATTATCCGTTAGGATTTGGTCTTTTACAATAATCTGATGGATAATTCGAAATCCAAATAAAAACATAAAAAATAAAATATTAAAATATATATTCTATATATAAAGATATTCTATATAAGTAAATTTCATACATAATATCGATCAAATATAATTATTTTATACATAAACTAGCTAATTGATTATTATCTATTATAAAAATATATAGCCTAATATCATTTTATGATCTTCCAATAATTTTATACCTAACTTTAATATTTAAAAATTTAATAAATTATTTCATTTAAATAAATTTAAATGATTGCGGATACGGATTAACCGCATCCGTCGCGTATGCGGATTTGGTAAATAATTCAAAAATCTGATGGTTAATGGATGCGGAGTTGGTTATCGTTTTTCTTGGTGGATGTGGATGTGGTTATGAAATTTTTTGAGAATATCCAATCTGTTTTCATCTCTACGTTGCGCTACTATGGGTAGAAGTGAAAAGAATTGCGCCTGGATCAGTTTACAAAATTGGATGAGTTATGGAGTTGAGATTTCTTCCCTCAATGGGAGGTTTAAGTTGAGTAACTCTCTGCCTGCTCGATCTCCCTTATCTAAATCCATATGTTGGGTATTTGGGAAGATTCATGGTATTGTACACTACTAGAGGCCACGATTGCTATGTTAATCGTGATTAGGTACCTCTTTCTGATATTGAGTTGTTTTTCTCTGTTGTTCTTTCAATGACGGAAGATCCGACACTGTAAAGTGTTGAGAATTGCCCATGAAAACTAAGTCTTTAAGTTTTGTGATCGGGGTAAACATACATATTATCTGTCAAGTATAATTTTACGTGTCTATCTAAATATAGTTTTACTATTTACTCAGAGCTGGACGGGTCCAAAGCAACCAAGGCGGACGTTTTAGGCTCCACAATTTTAAGGGCCTCAAAAAATATTATTGGTTAAATTATATATATACATTTAGATGTATAAGATAACATAAATGTTATGGCTAGCTCAGTTGCAATCTTGATGTAACTTACTTTGAAGATTGCGGGTTCAAAACTCTTTTGTTGTATTCGATTTTTACCTCACTCCCATAAAGAAAAGCATAACATTATTTTCTTGGATTATTTGAAATCCATGCATCCTCGTTCCTATAAAATAAAAAATGCATCATCAAAAATAAAAAAGAGAACACCAACCACCAAAGTATAAATATATTCAATATTTTTATACAATAACTTTTTTTTAGATTAAATTATTCTTTTTACTTACTTTAAATTATAAATAAAATTTTGTAAACAAAACACAAAACAAAAAAAAATCATGGTGCACGCAAGCTGACTTAAATCACCCATATATTGAAATAAAAAATTAAACAAAAAATTATTGGGGAGTTCGTCAAATACACCGATCAAATTATTCTACTACTATTTTATTAATTATTATAATTCGCAAATAAGATTCTAGGTATGCTTAAAAATAGAATAAAAAATTGTGAACCCAAAAAGTCGGAGTATCTAAAAATAAAAAATATTAATAAAGATATTGATAATATTTTAGAGATACCGAGCATATGAATGTTGATATGTAATCTGACCCATTAATTTATCTCAATATTTTTTTAATAAATGTTAATTTTGAGAACTTTAGTATGAATTATTTATATATGATATGTTTTGTCAAAACATTTTTATTTTAATTAAACGGTAAAAGGCCCAATTTCATTTGGGGTTATTGTTCATAACATCCTCATTAACCTCTCTAATTATTTTCTTAAGCCTTTAATTATTTTATTTATACATATATACCTTCCTAATTACTTATTTGTAGAAAACATCCCTATTCTATTTTTATTTCCTAATTTATCCCATATATATACTACATTTATTAAACAATTCATTAATTACTCACATAATCTAGTGATCTCTTCTCTCTCTTCTCATATTTCAGAGCTCACTTTCTCTCTCTTCTCTCTCTCCATAACCGCTCGATGTTCTTCTCCTCTCTCTCGCTTGAAGTCTTGTTCTCAACAGAAATTAAATTGTCGTCTAGCTTTATTCGATTCATGAATTCAAAAAGTAATTTAACACATTACTCTCTATTTTTCTTTTTCTTTTTCTTCTAATTTTTTATTTCATTTGTTCAGTTTTTGAGTGCAGGTTTGTGTTAGGGTTACGAATTCATATATTGAAGAGCTTATTAATGCAATTTGATTGAAGTTTCTCCCTCTTTCTCAATTTTTTTCAATTTTCCTGTTTATCAAGGTTTGTACTGATTTTAATGATTTTTGTTTGAATACTTACTGAATGTGTTCAATTACATGTTCTGTTAAGTTATGTTTGTGTCGATTTTAACAGTTTATACATTTTTTTTGTGTTTTTTTATTATGATTTTCTGCATTTTTTATTGTATGTGTAGTATATTCTTCATTTTGTTGATATGTTGCTTCAGTTTTGATGAATTTTGTGTTTAAGCTGCATTGATTTGAGTGGACATTGTTTTTCAGCTGTTATGCTCTCATTTGTTTTTGCAGTTGCAGAATTTCATGTTTCAAACATGGAATTCCATGTTTCATACAGTTACCAAAACATGGAATTCCATGTTTCAAATATAAAAATCTGCAACTTTCTTAACACCTTTTCCCCTTTCCACCTTGTTGCTTGTGTATGTGGTCATGTCCTACTACTTATGTTATGACTTGTTTACTGCAGATGGTTATGGATGTGGTTAGGTTTGGTTCCCAACGGTCTATGCGGTCGTTTGATCTTTTCCCGAGTCTCGATTCTGTTTTCGAGTACGTGCTTTCTAAATGGCCTTTCTTGGTATTAAACTCCACGCATTTAGTGTTTTCAGTCGGAGATGACGTTAACTGTGTGTTGAACAACGAAGAAGACTTCTCGAACAGGTTGTTTTTTGTTAACAAGTCAACTTTGCGGTGTATGGATATTTATGTTACGGATGATCGGAGAATAGAGTCGTTTTAAGTCTCGTGGTGAAATTCAGTATGAATCGAAGATGATAACTTGCGGACGTTGTCACACACGAGAAAATAATATTACTAAAACTCGCCAAGTTCATTTTATGATGTTTCTTTTATATTTATGGATTTTGTACGATAATTATATTATTAACGGTTTCTTAATATTCACGAGTTTAACATTTTTTACATTTCTATTGTAATGTTTTGAATCCTTTTTTGTCTATATATTATGTTGTCTTTCACTCATTAATAGTATAGTTTTTTAGTATAGGTTTCGAGTTGAGTAGCTTAACTAATAGTGTTTAGGTAAACAGAATTTCATGTTTCAAACATGGAATTACATGTTTCTATTTTGATCGATAGATGTTGTTCCTAGTTTGCTCGCCGGAGTATACTGTCCCTTTCTTGTTCACCGTCGTTCGTCGCCGATTCTTCTCCTGCTCTCAAAGACTTCGTTTCTTCTAGTGTGTGTTTTGTGTGGTGTGTGTGTGTTTGTGTGTCGTGTGTGTATATTGGTTTTTTTTCTTTTATATTTTAATAACCGTTTAGAATTCTAGTTTCTTTTTCTTTTCTTTAATTATTATTTGTAGGGGTATTCTAGGTTGAGGCTGTTTTTCATAAAGTGTCTTATTCTAGGTACATTTTTATTAATAAGTTTTTTATTAGGCGTTAATCAATAATTGACTCATTTTCTTTTTTCGTCTTAGGTACCAGAGACGCTCGGGCCGGCCATGTATTTACTATATCAATAAAACGTGTTTAAAAAAAACTTCTACAACATGGAATTTGAATCAACCAAGAGAGTATTTTGTCTAACTAAAGTCTAAGTGACCTAATATTCAACCCACCAACATGTGTCCTAAAATAGGTACCAAACTCTCCACTCAAGTATAGTCATATTCAGAATACATGTCAACAATGTAGGTTTAAGGTCGTTCAGTTTTTGATTTGTTGTCTCATTTACTCAACTAATTCTCCGAACAAAGAATAAAAAAGGACTCAATTTTTCAAGTTCATCTAATGTCCAAACATTGTTTTACTCCATGTTTTTTTTTAATATATCTTGTCAGAAAATAAAAGAGTTAAATTAATATTTTTATGGTTAGAGTATCTTGATATAAAATTTTAATGGATTTAAAATAATTTTGAGTACTTTATCTAATGTGTTAGAAAAAAAATGTAGCTTATACTTCTTTAATTAAAAGAAATAAACTAATTTAGATTTATTCACCATCTTGCATTAAAAAAATTTATGAATTTCAAATTTGTAACCAAACTTGGTAGTTGGTACTATATCCATTTTCCACCATAAATTTGCATCTCGCTTTTTTTTTTTTTTTGGTTCAAATATTTTTGCATCTCGCTTTGTTACTCATATATGCGCTTCACGATAAAATATGTAATCATTAGGTATCCTTTTTCTTTTTGTTCGAATAATCAAACATCCTCGTGTAAAGGAAAGTGAAATACGGCACGGCTATAGTTTTGCAAGTCAACAACAACACATTTTGACCTCAAAGAAAAAACATATACTATTTTGGTATTGGGGATTAATTAGTACTGAAGTCAAGGTTAGCGTCCACCAACCTTGGTGGTTGGTATATCGTGTGTATGTATGTTTTATTTTCTTTTGACATGATTCGTGTGTAATGTATGTAGGTTTTTTTTTTTTTTGTTCCAATATAATGTATGTAGGTTAATTTTGTATATTTCTGAAGCATAAAGTGATAAAGAAAAGAGTAATGCTGGGTATCACCCAAAAAATGATTACCCAAATATCATCTTCCTAGGTGGTCCAATTAAACTGTTTCATATAAGAGAGAGAAAAAAAGTAATCAGGAAAGAGAAACAGTTTAATTGGACCACCTAGAAAGGTGATATTTGGGTGATCATTTTTTGGGTAATACCCAGCATTACTCTAAAGAAAATCTTTCTCAACTTATCTAGAGATAGACACTTTTGAAATTATACATCTAGTTTATTTCAAATAATCAATTAAAAGACAAGACGAATTCAGAAATCTTCTACAATGAAAATTAAAAGTTAAAAAAATAAATTAGGTTGATGTGATGAATATTAGATTTGAGGTATCAAACTAAAGCAAAAGTTCAAGGACGAGTTTCTCTACCCTATATGGATTATTGTACAAGAAAATATTTCAAAGTTAGAATTAATTCTTTTTCACCTTAACTATTATCTTTTATCTATAAAAGATTATATATTTTTTGCTTTTTTCTTTTCTTTACCATAAAAAAATTGTTTGAGTTATGAAAAGCTTTCCATTACTCAAACTTTAAAGAATGTAAAGTTTTCCATTACTCAAATTTTGAGTAATGGAAATCTTCTCATTACTCGCTGTTCTTTAAAAAAGACGGTGTCTTTTATGGACAAAGGTGTAAGGTGGCAGGTGGCTATTGAGCATTAACCCTTTCTGTATTACTTTTTTTTAGTCGAAAAGAAACATTCCATTAAAACCACAAAACATTACACAAGTTAGCTAATACCAGCTGGTTCAAAGTCCATGCAAATCAATCTAGCTAATTGGGAAGGAGGATTAAAACTCCAAAGGCGAAACAAAATCCCACTAAGAGCTTGTTTCGCAACTCAATCCGCTACCCTGTTCTTGGATCTCTTTACAAAAGAGATTTGAATATTATACAAATCCTTGAAATGCCTAACATTAGATACTAACACCTTAGTAATGCTATCAAGTTTACAACATTCATTAACTTGATTTACAAAAATAGAACAATTAGTTTCAATAGCTACACTTCCAGGTGGATAAAGTGCTGCCATCTTACACGCTTTCAAGACTACGCTTCCTTCAGCTACAGCTACTGAATTTGTAGTGATCTTGTTAGCAATGCCTTCAACCAATTGACCTGCAAAATTACGCAAAACACAAGCATATGAAGCAAAGTTAGTTTTAGGCTTAACTGATGTATCACAGTTTATTTTAAACTTTCCACTTGAAGGGGGGACCATTTATTATCCTCATTTGAAAAAGTAGGATTATAAAAGTTCACATTTATTCCATTAGAGATTATCTCTCTATTTGGAATATAACCTTGATAAGAAATCTCATCTGTAGCCTCAGGTTTAGTGGCAATAGCTAGCATAAACTCATTATAGGCTATTTCTGTATTACTTAATCACAAAATATATATATAATGCAAAAATAGGTTAAGTGTTTTTTTAATTTAAATTAAAATATTTTTCACATCATTTTATACATTAAGTTGATGGTTTAAAAAAAACCATTAAATTTCTATCGTTTTTAAACTAAGGGCCCGTTTGGAAGTGCTTATTTTGGAGTAAAAAAGCGCTTTTAGAATAAAATTCAAATTTTAAAAAAATTATTAAAAATAATCTTGAAATCTAAAATTATTTTAAGTGCTTTTTTTAAGAAGCACCTATTTGGTGCTTCTCAAAAAAGTGCTTTTCAAAGTCAAAAAAACTTTTAAAATGCTAAAAGCACTTTTAAGTGCTTCTCCAAAAAAGCACTTCCAAACGGGCACTAAATGACCTCCAAACGGGCACTAAATGACCTTACTTCTCGTTTTGCCTACCAATTTATACACAAATTAGTCTTCTCACGTATCGAACTTCGAACAAACTACGCCCAAAAAAAAAAAAAAAACTTCGAACAAACTTATAGTGCAATCTTATATGTTGACAAAATAAAAATAAAAAATAGTGCAATCTTATATCAAAGGAGACTACAACAACCTTCATGGTCCCTTTTGAATTCGCCCATATATTTTTGTAACAAGTCCATATATTGTTCATAGTTCACCTATCGCTATATGTCAAACCTAACTAACCAATTGACGCATATATTTGTTGAGCGGTTCATGGGTAACACCTCATTTGCTTATTGATCCTCCACCAACAGCCGAAATTGTTAATGTGTCATGCAGTAAGGCCACATGTGTAATGTGGATAAAGTTAAGTTCATTCCCCTAATTTCTCATTTCCTATTCCCCTTGTTGTTGCTTCGAAGCCGCCCCCAATTTTATCACATATTCTTTATAATCATTAAGGATAAGGTACTCTTTATATGATTTCTTGTTTTGGTTTGTTTATTGGTCGGTAGGTACTCTTTATATGATCAAGGAAATAATTTATATACCCAATCGCTTAAAGTGGTTATCTTCGATTAAATTATTTTATACTAAAATTACTTCAAAATTGTCTAACGAGAAAAAATACAAAGTAAGACCTAAATTTTTTTTAATCTTATCTAAATAAGTTTAAACTGAAAAAAAAAATCTATTAAAGTTTTATTTTTAATTTTTCGGTTTGAATTTTGACTTTTATACATTTTTTAGGTCTGAAGAGAGAATCTTTTAGTTTTTTCAGTGGGTATAGACCATGATGAATACGGACTCGTGTCGTTTATTATATTTTTTATTAATTCGTTTATTAAATTTTATTAAGTCATTGATAGGTGGTCTCCATGTAAAAGTCCAAGTGGGTACGAACCCATCTCGAACAATAACTAGATAAGTAATGACCGATTTAGACCATATCTAGCAGTTTATATGCAATGAGTTGTACCCATGGCCCAAACAAACGCAAATCACTTTGCATAATTGCTCTTGTTCTTGGGTTGTACCCATTAGGAAGAAAAAAAAATCTCTTCACATCATTGGATAAAAAAGAGAAAATTCACAATACACCATTGGAACAAAAACGAAACGGAATCTCTTCACACTCACATTATTGGAACAAAGAAGAAAAACAAATGTCTTCATCACACTCGCTAAATTTGAACACAAAACAACATGGATTATTTAATAAGAAAAAATTGTTGGTGGTGGAAAATGGTACACGAAAGGCGGCGATGGGATGTCTCCATGGCCCAATCAAAAAACAAATCTCTTCACGGGTTGTATCCATGGGTGAGATCGACTTGGTATGAAGCTATCCCAACTCGATTCACAGGCTAAATAGTGGAGAATGGCCACGAATGGAGGCGGTTTGTTGGTGGGAAGGTTAGAACGGCTTGGTTCGAAGGTAGAGAGATGTTTGGTACGAAGACTGAATGGTGGAGACTGGCCACAAATGGCAGTGGTTTGTTGTTGGGAAGGTGGAGAGAGGCTTGGTGCGAAGGTGGAGGAAGGGGGTTGATGTTTGTTGGTGGGAGGTGAGATCCGAGTGGGAAGGGGGGATGGTTTATGGTCCACGAACGACGGTTTTCTGGTGCAAGAGAACAGCAACGGGAAGAGGGATGACAGAGGAAGGTGAGACCTGTGTGGGAAGAGAGAGAAGGAGGGTTGGGTGTGGAGAGAGAGAGAGAGAGAGAGAGAGAGAGAGAGAGAGAGAGAGAGAGAGAGAGAGAGAGAGAGAGAGAGAGAGAGAGAGAGAGAGAGAGAGAGAGAGGGGGGGGGGAGGGTTGTAGGTTGCCTTCTACAGGAGAGCGTGGTTGTGGGATGGTCAGAGAGCATAGAGAGGGAGGGGAGGCGTGTTGGTGGGTGCTATGAGAGAGAAGAGAAGGGGTGTTAATAGGAGGGATTCGATTCCTTTATTAGGTGTTGGTTTGGTTTTCGAGGTTTTCTATGTGATTAAGAGGGAAAAAGGGTTTTTTGGGGGTATTTTATGACTTCTAATTAGGCTGCTAATGGGGTAGTTTGGTTGGTGACTTTAGGAGTATGTTGTCTATACCTTGGGCCTTATAAACTAAATGCCCCTTACCTAACATATAAAACCATTCAACACCAATTATGAGTTCTGACTTGATAGGCTGAAACAAAGAAAGAAAACCTCACATCTACCGCAAGTTAGAAAGAAAAATGAGGTATTAAAGAAAGTTGAGATTAGAGTCCAATAAAATATGGATAATAATATTAATTTTGATGAAATTGTCGAATTTCAAAAAACGTTTACAAGACTTGAGAAGACGAAAATTAGATTTTTCAAACAAAAGATAAAAAGTGTGTATAATCTAAAAAAATGACCGGTGTTGAAATTTATATATGGTATTATGAAAAATAAAGAGCATAGGAGGAATATTGCATATAAGTTCAACTCCCCAAATAGTTTTTATACAACATCAAATGTCCAAGTTCATAAAATATACATTGACTACTATAAGAATTTGTTGGGTACAAGTGAACATATCGAAAAAGTGGATATGAGGGTGTCCAATTAGGGTAAAAAGTATTTCAAGAGAGGAAGGAATAGACTTTTGTAAAGAGGTATCCAATACAAAAAATTTAAAAGAGGCAATATTTTGTATAATTAACAATAAAGCTCACATGTCTGATGGATACTCGTCACTATTCTATATGAAATCATGGGATGTGATAGGTGATGAAATAATAATGGCAATTTGTGATTTTTTTCACTTTGGGGTACTAGCTGAAGCAACTAAATACAACGACTATCGCTTTTATACTGAAAAAAGACAACCTCGTGAAAGTTGAATACTATCGGTCAATGTCATATTGCAATGCTATTTATAAAGGTATTCTGATAATTATAACATATAGGATGAAGCCAATTTCAAATGGTCTTGTTGATAAAACTCAAAGTGCATGTATATATGATACATTAAAAGATTATTACCCAAGAAGTCTTGAAGGCAATACCCCTAATACCTGACCACACCTCCCCAATCCCTTCTTCTTATTAAAGGCCACAAATAAGATTTAACACTATACGCCTAGATTCCCATTACCTATTCTACCCTCAAATGTTTCCCCCATACTATATATATATATATATATATATATATATATATATATATATATATATATATATATATATATATATATATATATATATATATATATATATATTTGTTTTCACAATCTCACCCAATCATCGCCTCAAACTCACTCCCACAAATCCAATATGCTTTTTTATCTCTCTCTTCGATTCTCTCCCCACCGTAAAGAACCTATTACTCTCTCTTTATATTTCACTCGTTCTCGTTCTCTCTCGATCTCGCTCCATCGTATTGAACATAACAAACGCTCACGTTAAGCTATCACTCCCCTTTTGTTAGTTTCACACATATCTAAGCTTTACTGTAAGTTTTTTTCCATAACATGTTTTTGCGATTTATTAGCTTGTTATATCTGGGTTTATATGAATATGTAATAATTGTTTACTTTCCTTTGCTGAAATTGTAAATATTTGTCATTATTTCATGTTTTAGTTGTTGTTTCTTGTTTTTGGTGTTCGTGTTCATTGTATTTTCACTATTTGTGGCCATGCATGTCCGCCCTTGTACTTTTGGTCCAGGGTTTCATTGATTTATACTGTTTTATGGGTTGAATACTCGTGAATCGGCTGTTTTTGATAAATGCTCAGTACCTTATACATGTATCTACTTTGAGTACCTAGTTTTTTGTTGTTTTTCAAATCATATGTGTTTTTGTGCATGCTTTTCTTCGCACTAAGCTTTTTTTTTATGTTTGTATGCTCTCCATACTCAATAATTCCTTTGTTATCTAACTACTCAATACTTTACATACAAAGTACTCAATACCTTATAGAAAACGTTTTTGGGTACTCAATACTTTATATAAATGTACTCAATACCTTATTCACATATCTACTTTGAGCTCTCGATATTTTTTTTGTTTTTCAAATTAGATGTGTTTTTGTGCATGCGCATCTGAGTACTCGGCTTCTTTTATATTTGTATGCTCTACATACTTAATCATTTCTTGTTTATCTGATTACTCAATACTTTATATACAATGTACTTAGTACTCAGTACCTAATATAAATGTTTCTGAGTACTCAATACTCTATATAAATGTACTCAATACCTTATGCACATATCTGCTTTGAGTACTCAGTATTTTGTTGTTTCCAAAATTACATGTGTTTTTATGCATGCGTTTCTGAGTACTCAACTTTTTTTATGTTTGTATGATCTCCATACTCAAGAATTCCTGAATTATCTGAGTACTTAATATTTTGTATACAATGTACTTAATACTCAATACCTTATATAAAACTTTTCTGAGTACTCAGTACTTTATATAAATGTATAGAGTAAGGTATTGAGTATGTAAGTTAGTCTTGTTTATTTGTTGAACATTGCATCACTCAATACCTTTCATATGCATTTGTATTCAATTTACTATCACAGTTCTTCACTTGCTAGGTTAGATGGATTGCGATGTTCTAGTTGTGTTCAAGGCTGGTACTGAGCAAATCTTTTTTCCCTTCAATAAGTTGTTCGATTCAATTCGATAAAGAATTTTGCAGAGAACAGACGGGGTATGTTTGACAGTTTATGTAGTTTATCCTACACTATAAGTGAGTACAAATATTCCACGCTAGAGAATAACACTGATACCTGCACGATCAAGTGGATTCTGAAGTGTGGTAATTACCAGAATATGGAGATTTGTGTTTCGAATAACAAGTGAGGGTACCTTTCATTCCCCTTGCTAGAGACTCATCTCGTTCATGTGTACATTACAGTCAGTCTGTCCCTATACAATCTATTCCTGACCCTCCGATACCCCCTCATACTCTAACATTCTTTACAAGAAGTAAAGGATTTGAGAAGTGATTCGTGAAAATCAGGCTTACAATCTACGGGGCAGTGTTTTATGGACGATGTTGAACAATTCCGCATAGCTCTTTGTAAATAAGCTGTTGTTGAAGGCTGTCATTTTGACTATATTCATAATAATAAGAAGCGCATAAGTATCCAATGCTTTTATAAGATTAATAAGGGTTGCAAATGGTATGTTACATTCCTCTTGAGAAATCTAACGGGATTTGGTATATGAGGACTTTTAGCTCTACACATACATGTAGGCATGTTGAAAGAAGTTGTCGCATGATAGATTGGACTCTAGCGTCTTATCTCATGTTATTGTAGACGAGGTTCATGCCAATCCATCTCTTAGACCAAGACAAATTCAGTTTCTTATATAGGAGAGTTACGGTTTTGAAGTTTGTTACAAATATCTTAGGGTACCATCAAAATGAGAAAGACCAATTATTTGGCGATATTGATTCTTCTTTTAATCGCTTGCAAATTTATTTTGAGAATCTTAAAGAGATTGACTCGAAAACTGTCTTTTCAGTTGAGGGTGACCCTACTTCTCGTGTTTTCCATCGTGGTTTTTTCTTGTTTTATGGATGCATAGCTGGTTTTCGATCATGTCGTGCAATGTTTTTTTGGATGACACTTTCCTAAAATCAAAATATAAGAGGATGTTAGTTGTTGCTACTGCCAAAGACAGTGACCAACTTTAGTTTTTTTGCTTAGAATATTCTCATTCAAGCATAAGAGTTATTACATTTACTTATATAATACCTACAACAGATGGCATGTTCACCGAGTTTTTGAAACATACTCAATTGTTTTACTGAGCGTGGTTTCCATACTCATTAAAAGTTTTGAGCATGGGTGACATACTCAGTAAAAATAATGAACATGCCTACTTATTAATTTCGGTCATAGTCTAATTTAATATTCAGTTTACTCAATATTATTATATTCCAATGATACTGATACTTAGTTATTTTTATTAATGCGATAAGGTCCTGTTGCTTTTGGTGTAGTTCCTGGTGAAGATACAATTAGTTGGATTGGATTCCTGTAGTTCTTGAAGCCTCTCGTTAGTGGGCCTCCAGTCAATTTTATCTCTGATCGTAATAAGGGACTCCTAAACGCTGTGAAATCTGTCTTTCCGAATGATAGCCATAGCTTCTGTCTGAAACATGTAGAGAAAAATCTTCGGATTGCAATGAAGGGTACACCATTCTTCCGTGATCGAATGGCTCATCTTATGCACACTGTTGCACGTGCTCCACCAGTGAAAATTTTGATTAGGGATGTAAACGAGCTGAGCCGAATACTCGATGTACATGCTTGTTTGTTTAATTTCTAGAGCCGAGTCGAGCGTAAATTTAAACGAACCGGGTCAAGCCGATCTCGAATTTAAACGAGCCGAGTCCGAGCTTCCAATGATCCAAATCAGAAATGTTAGAACATGTTTGTTTAACTTATAGAACAATCTTTTTTAGAATCGAGCACGAGTTGCATGAACAATTTGTTTTTTATGGTGGAACGGTTGGTATTTGATGGAGTGTGTGGTATGAAAATATGAAACATAAAATTAATGAAAAAATAATTGTCTAAAGAAATTAAAAATATTTAATTAAGTAAATGCTTCCATTATCCCCTGAAGTTTGCCCGTTTTGACGGTTTGTCCCCTACTAAATTTTTGCGACTGGGTGCCCCTTAAACTTCATTTTCGTGACTGGATGACCTTTGTGTGACTGGATGCCCCTCAACGAAATACGCGCCATTTAAATATCACAAAAATGTAACAAGACCCCCTTACTGGATGACCCTTTCTGGATGCCCCTTTTGTGATATTTAACATAGTTATTTTTTTATATTTAAATGGTCATATGTTAAGGGGTATCCACTTACTCCAATCAAGAACAAAAACAACACAGGGTTGTACCCATATAGTTAAGAACATCTCTTCATAATTCACATTGAGGTTGTACCCATGACCCAAAAAACATAGTAGGCTGGCCTAATCAAAAAAACAAATTGTAGAACTAAAAAAATACGAAACCCCTTCACGCTCGTCGGAACACGATGGTGGAGCCTGGTCCACGTCGCCGACATTTTTCTTGTGTGGCAGTGACCATGGCTTTCAGGCGAAGAGCTTGAGAGTGGATCCACGAACGGGTAAGAGCTGATAGTGGAGAATAGGTCCACGAACGGCAGTGACCATGGCTTTCAGGCGAAGAGACAGCGAGAGATGGTCGGTTTTCGTGTGCAGGAGAGCAGAGGCGTGAAGGTGAGGTCTAGATGTCACGACAGCGGCAGTTATCGTGTGCAGGAGAGCGGCGAGAGATATAGAAGGTCAGACTCAGCGGTTTTCGTGGTTTTATGGAATATAATGGGCCACGCAGCGGCGGTGGTTTGTTGGTGGCGGAGTCTGGACCACGAACGACTGTCTTCTTTTCTAGGAGAGATTCGACAGGAAGGTGAGACCCGAGTTTTTTATAGGTGCTGGAGATGGCGGTTTCATTTTGTGGTGATGAAAATAATGTTGGTAGATACGATGGTGGTGATAATGATGTTGGTGGAGACGGTAGTGATAGTGAGCAAGGGAGAGGCTGGTGGTGGTGACGGGAAGATGAAGAGATTTCTTTTTGTTTTTTGTTCGTTTATCATAGAGAAGAGAGGGAGGAAGTGAGTGTGAAAAAGAAGGTACTCCCTCCGTCCCAAAAATAATGTCCACTTAGCATTTTCACACAGATTAAGAAATGTCATTATTAAACCCTACATGTACAAAAATACCCTAATAAATGTCATCATTAATTATAGTGCACACCTATTCCTATGTCTAGGAACATGCAATCAAGTATAAAATAATGATTCAATTAATTATAAATTAAAAGAAAAGTAGGGGTAATAAGGGAAAAAAGTAGAAAAAATTGTCTTGAAATGGTAAGTGGATATTATTTTTGGGACACCATATTTAGTAATGTGGACATTATTTTTGGGACGGAGTAAGTATGATTTTGAATTATAATCTTAATAGAATTTGTATTTTGATTTACTATTTTTTATTGTGAATAAAGAGGAAGGGATGGCTTTTTGGCCATTTCTCATTTTAGTTGAGTTCCAAGTAATGTTTCGGAAGTGGAACTTATAAACTTACAAAGAAAAAGCTCCTTGGAAGTATAATCCAGAGAGATTCTTTGGAACCTCTCTCACTAACAGGAGAAGATGCAGAGGCTGCCTCCCAAGCATTTGATCCTGTCGCATTCCCTCTTCAGTTATCGTGAAATTTATCTAGGCTCTGAAGAACTGTCCCACATCTTTTAGGAGACGTCATATTTTCACAAGACAATATCTTGTCGGTGAAAAGGTTAAAACAACTTACCAAACCTCGGATGTAGTATGACATTGAGAAAAACATGAGAAATTCACATTCGCCATTTGAAACGTGAGCATACATATTTAATGTATACCGAGTCAGAGATCCACAAACTATCCCACCCACGTTTTGGATATGTAATATTGTTTGTAGAGAAAAAAGTAAAAAAAACTAAGTGGATTAAACGTAGAGTTGATGGTTCCATGATCTACCAGAACGAAGTATTGCGCTATCATTCGATTCCTCAAATCGAATATTGACGTTGCATGAATTATGATATTTGTAATTCATTATTGGTTGTTTGTGAGTATAAAAATGAATTACGTATTTAATGATTGGTTTGGTTAGTGAGAATAATCAACTTGTAATTTCGACCAAAATAATTTATTATTATTTTTTTTTTTGTCATTGAGACCAAAATAAATAAATAATTAAAAATTGTAATAGATTATGAACTCATAAGGTAAAATTCTTGGCAGCATGGCGGTAAAATAGAGTGAACAAAAGATTCTCAGTGACGACTGGTATAATAGATTTGAGGAAAGATTCTCGGCGACGACGGTGGGAGCAGTAGGCAACAACGTGACGACGGTGTGGTGGGAGAGGATGCTCAGCGGCAACCTGAAGGTAGGGTAGAGAATTGGAGAAACACATTGGGATGGGGTTTGAGTTAAACTAAAATAAAATATTTACTCGTGGATTCATTTTATGATACTGAAAACTTCTAGCGTCCATCACATGGTCGGTAGAGAGTATATGTGGTAAAATTTCAAGCGGGCGAGATAAATATAACCGTCAAAAAATTTGTCGGGCTATTGACGACCATGATAGCTGTCGCTAGTAGTGTTAATCTCTAATGACCTAAAATTGGTAACAAATTCAACCCAAAAAAATCGACTAAAAAAAATTGGTCACAAGAGCGCAGTAATCCAGTTTTTAAACACATTTAACGACAACGTGAGCGGGAGGTAAAGAGTTAGTGACCTCTAGCAACAGAGAATGTGGTTTCTAGAGGCATTGTCTATGGTCATTAGTGTTTTTTTAAATAACTACTAACAACCAAGGGTGCTTGCCAATGATTGTGTTCTACGGCCACTCTAGCCAGTCATCAGAAGGTTGCCTATAGCGATAAATAACAATGGTCAGTATTGAGTGTGATTTTTACCAACTAAAGAAGTGGTCGGCAAAAGTGTAGACCACTAGCGACAACCATGTGTTCGCTAGAGGTAATTACTTTAGTCGGTAAAGGTTCCATTTGTTTTTTTTAATTAGATTTTTTCCTATGGAGACCATTTGACGGTCGCTAAAAGGTTTTCTCTAAGGACCACTAAACATGGTCGCTAGAAGGCCGAACAATAATAATGATAGCTCCATATATTTTTTTTTAAAAGAAAATCAATTTTATCAAAACAAAAAAACTTTTTTTTTTATAAAAAAACTATTTTAATAACCAAAAATATTTTAGCTTATAAGACCAACCCTAACCATATAACTATTATAATGGTTAGAATTTATTATCCAAATTTTGTTTGATTTAATTGATAATTTATGTTATTCCTATATATAAAGATATATAAAGATGTATCATAAAGTTTAAAATTATTCAAACTTAGTTATAGATGATTAATGGTGATTGATTAAAAAATTAGGAAATAATGAATCAATACTAAAAGGTCTAATCATCATGATGAATATCTAACAAAATTCAAAATAGAAAAAATCCATTAATATTTATTGTTGTTATATGTGAAGCGTGTGTGATGTGTTAGCTGATGTGGCATAATTGACTTGGTCAATTTATTCTTTTATCTGGGTTTGACTAGTTGACTTATACGCGTGGACTTCTGCGACGTCGTTTTGTTAAGTAAAGCAAAAAAGCTTATAAGCCGTTGATTGTGATTTAGATGGACGGCTGAGATTGGATACCTATTTGTGTCATATAAAAGGCATTCTATTTACAGCCTTAACTCATTATCTTCGTTCACTCTTGTTGGAAACTATCTCTCGTCTCTTCTGAGTAAAACCTAGGGTTTTCTCTTGGTGTGTATTCAAGGCTTAAAATATCTTGTAATAATTAGCTAGATCTTTATTTTGCTTGAATCATCTTGATTCAAAACTAGATATTCAATGTAGTTGAGTATTGAGCTTAGATTAGTGGGTTCTATTTTAGGGTTTCAGTGAATACGTTGAATCTCATAAGAAAGACAAGTGTAATCGATGATAATGGTGGTTATAGTGGATTGTCGCTCTCATATCGGAGCCCAACGTGGATGTAGACAATTTCTTGTCATAGCACGATATATCATGTGTTCTTTAAATCCGGTTCTTTATTTTTTCCCATTCTGAAAACCTAATTGACACTCAATCAGAACTCAAACAGTTTTTACAATAGTGGTATCAGAGCTTGTGTAAAATCTCTTATTGGATTTAGTCCATTCTTCGCATTAGGGTTTTAGAATCCGAATCTAATTTACGACTTCTCTTTTCTTTCGAATCTTGCTTGAGTTTTCTGATGGGTGTTTCTGGGTTCTTGAAAAATCTTTTAAAGGTTCTTTAAAAAAAGGTTTTCAAATTTGTCAGATCTTGTTTGAGACTCTCTTTTTTTATTGATCTGGTGGTTTAATAAATTCGTGATTTTAAAAGTATATGTTACTTTGAAGTTCTTCTCAAAACTGTTTATACATATAGATTTCATTCTAAGTACTAACATGATGGCTACAACTCGTATTGAGATGTCAATCTATGATGGAAAAATTGATTTTGGTGTTTGGTAGAAAAAAATGAAGGCTCTGTTGTCTCATCATAAGGTTGGATATGCACCGATTGAGGATATAAAAATGTGGCCTAAGGATTTGCTGGATAAATCTTCTGAAATCCATGAATAAGCATTCAATATTCTCTTCTTAAATCTATCTGATTCAGTCATAAGGAAAGTGGATGGATGTGATATTGCACTTGATCTCTGGAATAAGTTAGGTTCTCTCTACTCTACTAAATCTTTGCCTGACTTAGCTTTCTTGTAAGGTTTCTAGTTTAATTACAAAATGGATGTTAGTAGTCTTTAGATGATAACATAGATGAATTCTTGAAAACGAATCTTATGCTAAATGGTACTCCTCAAGCTTTAGATGATACTAGTAAATGCATGATAATTTTGAATTCCATTCTTGAATCTTATCAAGTTGTTAAAGATTTGTTTCAATATGCTAGTACTGTCTCTACTTTTGACCAAGTTATAGCTACCTTAAAGACCCGAGAAAATGAAATTAAATTGAGTAGGAGAACCGGTTTAAATTTGTTTATGGAACCAAGAACAGGTACTACACATGCCACTGATATGAATAAGAATAAAAAAACATTTAATGGCAATAAGAATAAGTCAAAGAGACTAGAAAATGTTTTCATTGTGGTAAAGCTGGTCACTTAAAAAAATTATCTTAGGTTGAAAAATAAATTATCTGCTAGTGTGAATGAATCTAACGTTGCCCGCATGCCTAAGATTGATAATGATTGGTGTCGCCTAAGGCGTGATGAAATAATAGATAAAATAAGTGCAAATAAACACCCTAGGTTAGCACGGTTCTGCAAGTATACAGGACGCATGCAAGTTTTACTGATAAATAAGATTCGTTCCTCAAAGACTACGAAAGTTAGAGAGAACTTATGCAAATTATCAAGTGCAAATATAAAAGCTAGATCAGATAATACGCAAATAAAGAGAAGACTAAAGAGATTTTTGTTTGGTTTTTCATTATGAAAATTAAACTAAATAAATTGAAGACAGAAAAATTAAATAAAATAAAGAACAATAGTATGAGATTTTAGCTTGAGAAACTAGCAAGTAATCCCCACTAGACTTGTTTGTTCTAAACATGTAAGGATGAATTATGTAGAATCGCAATAATCAGGATTCTAAATTCCTCCCTATCCCCGGAGAGCGAACTTGGGCGGCGACCTCTCAACCACAAGGAGACTCGAAATAGGATTATCTAGCGCCACCAGGGTCCTAAGTGCAGTCTTACCTACTATGATGATTGGTGATTAAAATAAACCTTAATGGTTATCTAGTTAGGCAAATCTTGTCAGGATTAAATCCATATACTAGACGTTATATGGTGTTTCAATACTTAAACACCCCTTCTGGGCGACCATCCAACTACTATTAAGGTAATCCTATACGTTTACAACCGCAAGGAAAACAGACAATTAATCAAAGCACATAAAGAAGAGAATAAATCATGAATTCAATTTAAATAGGATGGTATCCCAAATTAGATAGACGTTTAAACAAGAACTAGGGTTCATACATATATGCTAAATCTCAATGCTAAAAGTAAATTAGTTCATACTAAAGAAAGAAAAGAAAACAATTACAAATTTGAAGGCTTATGCAGACATGATATGGTGCTCAACTCCTTCCAGACTTCTCTTCTCTTGATGTAGGCTTCTTCCTGGCTTAAGGATTCGCCAAGGATGTGTTTCTTCTGATTAGAGGGTGTATTTATAGGGTATAGGGAACCCTAAAACGTTTTCTTGGAGAGGAAGACAAGTAATTAGACTTCTAGCCAACTCAAATTCGTAGCCCTAAAATATAGAAAAGGTAAGATTCTGGTGCTGTTTTGTTTTGGCTGTAACTCCTTCAATACTTATCCGTTTGACGCGTTCCATATGTCGAAACTAATCGTCTTGGAATAATCTATAACTTTAATTCAGTCCATTCTTCCAAATTCCTATCCAATCTTGAGTTATGATCACGTTTATGTTCGTAGCTGCTGGAATTCAGATTTATTTGGAAACTTTATCTTTCCATACTTATCCTTTCATTCCTTTATCTACAATTTCCATGCATCTTCTTTCCTTTATCTCTTAGAATTGACTTGGCATCTAATTAATTCCTATCTATATCTTTAAAGTTTCACACTATATAAATAAATTAAACCCAATATGCTCTAAAAATAATAAATAATTAAATCAAGACCAGAATTAGGAAAGTGTAGTAAATCGTGAGAAAATCGATCTATAATCCAATAAATGCACTAAAATGATACGCCAACTAATATTATATCATCACAAATAGGGAGACATCAATGATGTATGTGGAGTACTAAATGTCGCTAATAAGTCAAGTATTGTTAGTTTGATATTTGATTCTGGTTGTACCTTTCACATGTGCCCCATTCTTGATTTGTTTCATGATCTAGTTGAGACCTGTAATGAAACTATGTATATGGATAATGATCAAACTTGTGATGTTAAGGGCGTTGGGAGAATCAAATTGAAAATGTATGATGGAAAACATGTCAGTTTGACTAATGTTAGGTATATTCTTGATTTGAAGAGAAATTTAGTTTCTTTGGGTGCCCTTGATGATCATGGTTGTGTTTCTGAAGTATCTAAGGGTAGCATTCATGTTTATAGGAATTCTAAACTGCTATTCTCTAGTACTAAGTATGCTCGCTTATATGTTTTAAATTGTAGTCATATATCTTACTTGACTAATGTGATCTCTTAGTCTAAGCTTACAGCTACACAGAAATGGCACCTTAGGCTTGGGAATATGAGCCAACAGGGGCTCAGTTTGCTGAGTAAACAAGGGTGTTTTGGTAAGGATATACTTTGTAATGTAACATTTTGTGAGAATTGTGTGTTGGCTAAACAACACAGGCAACAGTTTAAGGCTAGGGTTCCCCTAGCCTCTAACTGCCTAGAGTATGTTCATGCTGACTTGTGTGGGCCTGAAAGGTATGACTCTCTTCGTAATTACAAGTATTTTTTTGTCTATATTTGATGACTATAGTTGGGGGTTTGGACTTCTTTTTTAAAACCCAAAGATGAAACTTTTCCTTAAATTAAGGATTGGAAAGTTTTAGAGGAAAATCAAACTGGTAAAACATTTAAAGTTTTTAGAACTAATAATGGGCTTGAGTTTTGCAATGAACAGTTTGACAATTTTTGTAAAGAAAATGGAATTTTGAGCATAGAATTGTTAGAAAACCCCCTCAGCAAAATGGGGTGGCTGAGAGGATGAACAAGACGCTTTTGGAAAAAGTTAGATGTATTTTGTCAACCTCTGGGTTACCTAAAATATTTTTGGGGAAAAGCCTTATATACTGCTACTTGTTTGATAAAAAAAGCCCTAACATGTCTATATATTTTAAATCCCAAATGGAAGTTTGGAATGGGTCCAAACCTGATTTGTCCCACTTGAGAGTTTTTGGTTATGCATCTTATGCTCACACCAAAGATGGTAAGCTTGACCCTAGATCTTTAAAATGTGTTATGATCGGTTACCAACAAAAGCATGGGGTCAAAGGTTACAGATTGTGGGATAATTCAGTTAGTTATTTTAATATTCTTATAAGTAGAGATGTAATCTTTGATGAATTGACAATTCCTTGTAAGAATGTGAAGGATACATGTGATGATGTTATTGATGAACCAACTGTGGGATCAGTGAAATATGAGTTTGAGGTGGATCCACTCAGCCCTGTGCAGCCCATTGAGCCTTCAAGTGGATACCACCAAGTGGAGCAACCCCAAGACCAGGAGGATGATGAGGGCGCTAAGTAGCCTGATAAACTTGGTTGTTAGTTTGTAAGCCTAGTGATGCTAAACTGGTCGAGTGTAGATGGCATTAAAAACTTAAAGAGGGTAGTTCTGCGAAAGATCCACCTAGGTATAAAGCTATGTAAGTAGCTAAAGGTTATACTAAGAGGGAAGCATTGATTTTACTAAAATTTTCTCACATGTTATCAAGTTTAAAACCATTAAAGTAATGTTAGCCTATGCAACTTGTTTTAACCTTGAAATTGAGAAGTTTGTTGTTAAGACAACATTTTTACATGGTGACTTGGAAGAAACCATTTATATGAGCCAACCTGAAGGCTACCTTGATCCAAAGTTTTCTGATCATGTTTGTCTTTTGAAGAAGTCCATGTATGGCTTAAAACAGTCACCAAGACAATGATATAAGAGGTTTGACTCCTTTGTGTTATCTCTTGGGTTTTAGAGGTCTAAGTAGGATCTTGTTTTTACTTTACTTGGCAAGAAAAATGTGGGATTTATATTCTTTTGTATGTTGATGACATGTTGATTATATGCAATTCTATGTCTTTGATTGATAAACTGAAATATGCATTGAAATCTGAATTTGAAATGAAAGAGTTATGTAATGCTAGGAAAATATTGGGCATGATAATTGATATGGATAGAAATGCATGTTAAAGTTACATCAAGACCCATATTTGAAAAAAGATAGTTTCTAAATACGTTAACCTACATTGTAAACATGTACGGATTCCCTTGGTTGGACATTTTATTTTGTCTAAACAAATTTTCCCCAAGTCCCAATCTGATATTCTACAAATGGAAAGTATACCAAACTCTAATGTTTTGGGTTCACTTATATATGATATGATAATTACTAGACCTAATTTGTCATTCTCTATCTCTTTGTTTAGTATATTTATGTCAAATCCAGGATATGATCATTGGTTAGCTATAAAACATATGTTAGCTTATATGAATTCTACTTTGAATGTTGGGTTGATATATGGTAATCATAACTGTCCATTTGAGCTTGTTGGCTATGTAGATTCTGATTTTGCAGGTTGTGGGAACTCTAGAAAGTCCACTACAGCTTACTGCTTCACAATGGGAAAGAACTGTATCTCTTGGAAATCTCAGCTCCAATCATTAGTTTCTCTTTCCACCACAGAGTCTAATATGTTTCTATTAGAGTCTGTGTTAAAAGATGTTATTTTGTTACAAAACTTTCTCAATGAGGTAAAAATGGTAAAGGGTATTTCAGTTGTGTTTTCTGATAATCAAAGTATAATTCACCTGAGTAAAACCCTTGTGTATCATGAAAGGACTAAACACATTGATGTAAAGTATCATTTTATTAGAGACATTCTATCTAAAATGAAGTAAAATTGGAAAAAGTTTCAACTAAACTTAATCTTTCTGATATAGGTGCTAAACTAATTTCTAACTAAATTCAAACTTTGTTTGGATTTGTTGTGTGTTGGTTGATTCTTGTGCTAGAAATTTGGGCAATGATGATGGTGGTATGTGCTTCTGCTATAACTACTTGTGGATATGATGTTCTTGTAGATGATCATGTGTTACACACTTCAAGGTGGAGATGTTGTTATATGTGAAATGTGTGTGATGTGTTCTGCTGATGTGGCGTAGTTGACTTGGTCAATTAATTCTTTTATCCAGGCTTGACTACTTGACTTATACACGTGGACTTCTGCGACGTCGTTTTGTTAAGTAAGGCAGCAAAGCTTATAAGCCGTTGATTGTGATTAAGATGGACGGATGAGATTGGATACCTATTTGTGTCATATAAAAGGCATTCTCTTCACAACCTTAACTCATTCTCTTCGTTCACTCTTTTCAGAAACTCTCTCTCGTCTCTTCTGAGTAAAACCTAGGGTTTCTCTTGGTGTCTATTCAAGGTTTGAAATCTTCTATAATAGATAGCTAGATCTTTATTTTGCTTGAATCGTCTTGATTCGAGACTAAATATTCAACGTAGTTGAGTATTGAGGTTAGATTAGCGGGTTACATTTTAGTATTTCGGTGAATACGTTGATTCTTGTAAGAGTGGCAAGTGTAATTGGTGATAACGGTGGTTATAGTGGATCGACGCTCTCATATCGGAGCCCGACGTGGATGTAGACAATTTTTTGTCGAATATATCCAGTGTTGTTTAATTTTTGTTCTTTATAACCTAATTAAAACTCAATCAAAATTCAAACAATTTTTACAACATTTATATATAAGATCTTGATGAATAAATTCCGACGGATAAAAATATCTATCAATATATTATAGACATTAAAATTATGAATAATTGATTCAGAAGATCCATATAGTAAATAAATTATTTAATAAGTAACCCACTAAACAAACTTATAACTAATTAAAAAATAATTGAACTATAGAATCTTTTGAAATTAAAAATAATAGATAAATTTGTATAGGAGGTAAAAATGTATTTATGGACCTTTTAATCAATTAATTCCAAAAAATAGTTCTAACTTTTTTTTTAGGGGTAATTAGAGATAAATGCCTCCTTAATGATGCCTTTCATTTTTTTAAGCCTCTAATTTTCTTATTTAGAGATAAATGCCTAATAGAACAATTATTTATAGAAAACATCCCCTTTATATTTTTTATACCTATATTATCCTTATTATTAAATGTATTATTTTATTTTTAATACAATATTTATTTTTAAATCTTAAACAAATAATAGGGTATTTCCACCACCTCCACCACCACCACCACCACCACCACCACCGCCGCCTCCACCATCATAACCACCACCACCACCACTACAGCCACCACAACCATCACCACCTCCACCACCACCACAACCACCTACTACTAATTTCATCACACGCGCGCGTCCGTGAAATTTTTTTAAAATCGCCATAACTAATTCAAAAAAAATCAGAAAAATCGAAAAAAATCAGAAAAATCGAAAAAAATCATATTTGGATAAATCAAATTAATATTTACGTCTATGATTTTTTACGGAATTTTCTAATTTTTTTTTATTTTTTTGATTTTTTTTAATTTTTTAATTCGCAGAACATGGAATTCCATGTTTTAAACAGTGAATTTCGTGTCTGCGGAAAACAAATTCCTTATAACAAAACATGGAATTCCATTTTCTGCGAATTAAAAAATTCAAAAAAATTTAAAAAATCAAAAAATTCAAAAAATTCAGAAAAAAATCATAGACGTAAATATTAATTTGCTTTATCCAAATATATAAATTTTTTATTTTTTTGATTTTTTTAGAATTAGTTATGACGATTTTAAAAAAATTTCACGGACGCGCGTGTGATTATTAGTTTTTGTTTTGTTTTTTTTCTACTTTTTTTTTTTAATTGTTAATTATAAGGGTAGTTTGGGATGAGGCATTTTTCTATAAAAAATCTTATTCTAGGCACCTTTTTTTAAATAAGTTTTTTAATAGGCATTAATCTCTAATTGGCTTTTTTTTTTTTATCATTCTTCCGTTTTATAATATTTAAAATTCGATTATAATTAAATCTTTTCTTTTTCACTTTAGTTATTTTCTTATGTATATATTGTATTATTTTTACGCTCCCACCTAACGATAATAATTGTTATTTTCCAAATACACTTGTCAAAAGGACTGATTTGCTTTACAAAAAGTCTTCCATTAACTCCAACTGCGAAAGAATTTCAGTAACTAAAACAAAAATGTATAAGAATACGTCCCCACAATTTGACAAAAATAATATCATATAATATTTCAATCTCCATTATCCTTTTCCATTACCACTATCTTTAACACCACTAACTATATAGAAGCTCTTTCTCAGCCAACTTTAAACAACTTTTCGTGACGGTTTACATTATCAATATTCTTGGTTGATTAAACTCGTCTCGCTAAGGGTGTGAAAATGGGGTCAAATGGTTTTGAAATGGAGAATATAGTGGTTGCAAATAAGGAGAAGAGAGGACAAAAATGGATGGATGAGTCGAAGAATACATGGCATATAGCAGGACCAGCTATATTAACGGCGGTTTCTCAGTTTTCTATTGCGTTTGTAACCGCCGCCTATGTTGGACATATTGGTGACGTTGAACTTGCTGCTGTTACTATGTGTCAAGGAGTTATAGAAGGCTTTGCATTTGGAGTCATGGTATGAATGTTCAAATTGTTATTTGATGCTTGTTTAAGATTGTTTTTTACTACAATTTTATTTTTGTATGTATAAAAAATATTTTTAGTTACAAGAAAAAACCATTTTCACAGGCTCATTAAGCATGCTTCAAAAAGTGAATAGGAGCATATATATATATATATATATCTTAGTTTCTATAGTTTAAATTAACTATTTTTCTTACGATTTCAGTTTATTACATTAACTCATTAAGCATGCTTTGAAAAAATATATAATTTATTGGATTTAAAAAATTACTCGGGTAATCTTTTACCGTGGAGGTAACATTTTCTTCCTGCCCTTTTTGGTTAATATTTGGCTATTTTTTTTTTTCGATGTATGGGTGTCCGGGCCAGCTTACGCGCACCACGACTAATCCCATAGGAAATATACACGTCTCCTCATGCATACTCCCACTTAATCAGAACTAGGTTACCCATGTTCAGGGAGGAGACTCGAACCATGCACCCCATAGGAAATATACACGTCTCCTCATGCATACTCCCACTTAATCAGAACTAGGTTACCCATGTTCAGGGAGGAGACTCGAACCATGCACCCCTTGCTTACCCCCTTTAAGGGCTCAAGAAATAACACGGCTAATAACACGGCTGAGGGGATTCGAACCCTGTACCTCCTAGTTGAGAGACAGGATCCTGGCCACTGAGCTAGTCCCAGTGGTTTAATATTTGGCTATTTCCTAATACATAAGGACACTAGAGTTATTTATCCGTTAAAAAAACCAGTCATGATCTGATAGCTCAGGATGATTGACATAAGTTTTTACTTAATCTATCAACATGCTCTAAGTATCGCTATGTCAAATATGTAGCTTGGGATGGGAAGCGCGCTCGAGACACTTTGCGGTCAAGCAGTCGGTGCCGAACAATACAACATGCTCGGTATCTACTTGCAAAGATCATGCCTCATTAGCCTAGTCACCGCGCTATTCCTAACACCATTTTATATCTTTACGTCACCGTTGCTAAAATCCCTTCATCAAGACGACGATATTTCAGAAACTGCCGGAAAATTCGCGATATACATTATTCCTCAATTATTTGCATATGCACTCAACTTTCCTATGCAAAAGTTTCTTCAATCTCAAAGCAAAGTTTGGGTTATGACCTTCATTTCCATAGCTGTGTTAGCGCTTCACGTGCTATTTAATTGGATATTTGTGACAAAACTCGATATGGGCTTGCTAGGTGCCGCTATAGCCGGGAATATTTCGTGGTGGATTTTAATCGCGGCGCATGTGTTTTACATTATCGCGGGGTTTTTCCCGGATTCTTGGACGGGTTTTTCGTTATTGGCGTTCAAATCATTGTATAATTTTGTGAAACTTTCGCTCTCTTCAGCTATTATGTTATGGTAAGTATAGAGTAGTTGGTATTTATTTAAAAGTTTAAGATTTTTTAAGTTCACATTTAAGGGATAATAATGTTTATTTCGGTTTTCAGTTTGGAGTTGTGGTATCCGACGGCAATTCTTTTGATGGTGGGAGGTTTAAAGAACGCCACAAATTCAGTAGATGTTGTTTCAATCTGGTTAGTTTTCTTTGTTTTGTAAGGGTGACCCATTATCTGTTTAGATAATTGCCCTATAAGGTCATTATGAAAAATAGCACTATGTCCGTATATCATGTAAGAATTGCACTAAAGGTCCCTATATCAAATACTTTTATTTAATTGCAACATTGCATCATAGATCCCTATGTTAAATATTTTTGACTTAATTGTATACATGTTGTATTATATAAGTAAGGACAACAGAATTTCACACAAACAACGAAATAAAGAAATGACTAATTTATAAGGTTGGAAAAGCCAAGTGAAGGTTCTGACAATTTGAGGGACCATAAGCCATAAGGTATTAGTAGATATATTTAAGGGGTCGAATTTTTTATTTTTTCTAAATTTAGTTATGAAAATGTCTTATGGCCCTCACTAGGTTTTCAGAACTTTCAACCCCCTCCACGATTTTTTTTAAATTATCTTTATGGGCTTTGATTTATTTTATTTGGATGAATACTTTGTTGTTTATACGATAAAATATAGGGACTTATTGTGCAATTAATTCAAAAAATATATAGGGACATATCCTACAAAATCATTATTAGTTCTAAATATTCCTAACGTTCTTCTTCTCCACGCATATTGCAGTATGAACGTGCAACTATGGACAATGATGATAGCCATTGGTTTCAACGCATCAGTCAGGTGAGAAAAATTGCACTATAGGTCCTTAATATATTTCGCGAGTTGAAGTAATTGGAATCTTGAAATTTTGCAGTGTGAGAGTATCAAATGAACTAGGAGCTGGAAAACCTAAAGCTGCAAAAGTCGCGGTTATAGTCAATGTATTAACATCTGTCGCGGTTGGACTAGTATTTGCAATGATTATACTAGCGACAAGACATCACTTTCCCAAAATGTTTACAGATAAGCCACGTGTCATGAAAGACACAGCCAAGCTTGCTTATCTTCTTGCTGCAACCGTGTTTTTAAACAGCGTCCAACCGGTTTTACATGGTTAGTCTCTCTTATATAGTTTAGGGACTTATAGCGTAAACTTTTCATAATACAGATATTTATAATATAGGGACCTAGAGTGCAATTAACTAGATTAATCGCCATGTGACGAGATAATTATCTTATAATGTAAATTTATAAGAATGAAAACTCAAAAAAATATAACCTAGGGATCTATAGTGCAACTAACTCAATATAGGGATCTTTAGCGAAATTGACTTCAAAAAAATTAATTTAGCAACCTATAGTGCAATAAACTCAAAAAATGAATTTATGGACCTAGAATGCAATGTTTGTATAATATAGGGACTTATATTGTTTGCATAACTTAATTAGGGACCTATATCGCAATTAACTCAAAAATAAGGAACTTATAGTGCAATTAACTCAAAAAAATTTATTATATGGACCTAGAGTGCAATTTTTGAATAATATAGGTACTTGTAGTGCAAATATACATAATTGTTCTTGGTCGAAATCACTTTTTTTTTCATAATATAAGTACTTATAGTGCATTTTTTGTATAGTATAGGGACTCAATGAGTAATTTTTGCTTAATATAAGGACATATAGTGGAAATAACTAAAAACTTAATATAGAGACTTATAGTGCAATGAACTCAAACAAAAATCAGTAAAGTGAATTAAAACATGGATAATGTGGCAAGAGATCAAGAATGTAAGGGACATAAAATTGACCGGTTTGAAATTTCAGGAGTGGCTGTTGGTGCGGGTTGGCAATTCCAAGTAGCATTAGTCAACATCGCGTGCTATTACTTATTTGGCCTTCCTTTGGGTGCCGTGCTCGGTTACAAGTTTGATCTCCGTGTTTGGGGAATTTGGTCAGCAATGCTTGGTGGGACTGTGGTTCAAACCATTGTCTTGATGATTATTGTTTGTCGGACGAGTTGGAGTAAAGAGGTAACTCTTGTTTTTTTTACAGTTTGGTCCTTAGTAATTAAGTAAAATACCGTTGTGGTGTTTACCCTTACCATTATCTTTTAATCGTTTTACGAAAATTGACCACATCTTTCAAATGTACCATTTTAGGCAAGTAGCTTTGACCCATAGTTTGTTGCTAGAAAAACTAACACATGAGCGGTTAGTGAGATGTGTATACTAGCAAACTGAAGGGTATAATTAGTCATTTAAGCACAAACTAAGTGAATACCTTAAATACCCTTGGTTTGTTAAAAAGGTATGTTTAAAAGATGTAGCCAATTTTTTGCAATAATAGACCTTAACGGTAACTTACTCTTTTACAAATGTGATGTGTTGTTCTACACCGTAAGATTAACCTTGACTATGAAATTATGCAGGCTCTTCAAGCGGAGGAGCGAGTGAGATCATGGGGTGGTCAAGTGGTTTCCATTCAAAGTCCATTATGATCGTCTTGAAAAACAAAGCCAGGTGTCACGGGCCAATGGGACAAGCGGGCCAAAATTTATCTCATATGTAACCGTGTACACATAATGCTATGCTCTGCTCAAACATGGAGGGACGTAGAAATTACGTAGAGAGTAATGAAAATCAGTGTAAGAATAGGATAAATTATAACAGTTTTGTTATTTTAAAAATGTTGAAATGTTAGTAGAGCAATATTTATCTTATTTGTTTGAATCGAAAAGATACAACATAGTGAACGATGGGCAATATGGTTATTTCACATAATTATTTTAAAAAGGTTAAAAAAAAAGGATCCCATAAGAGAGTAGGGTGCACTTTATGGAGGTAAATTACCATTGTACCAAACTACAGGGAGGTAGATCGCAATATACGGCTATACCAGGAACTATACTAACATGGATATTATTCATACAACAATACAGATGTGTATATATATATTTTACTAGTATTTTGGCACAAGAACTAGACAACTTTACTTATGCTTAAAGTGCATATATGTCAATACATAAACTTAATCTATGCGAGTTGCAGAGCTTCTTCACGTTTAATGTCAAACACCTTAATAAGTGCATCTTCAACAACCTGACCAAGTCCATACAAACACGATATTATGAAAAAGTACTAACATAGACACAGAGTCTTAAGGTAAGGGACAAAAAAATGCTATGTTTACAAGATAATGGACTAAAGTGTCAACAAGGTCAAAGATATGTAAAGTCAACAGGAAGGTGAATTTACCTTGTCAGGAGTTGATGCACCAGATGTAACTCCAATTGTGATAGGACCCTCTGGTAAAAAGTTCTCTTTCTCGACCAACTCTCCATGCTGTGAAAAAACGAGAGAGTTTGAATATATCATGAAAACATTTTCATAAATGAAAAAAAGTGTAAATCACCACATAGGTCCCTCATCTTTTCCCCTTTGCCCAATATAACCCTCCTTAAATTTTCAGAATCTTCCCTTGACTCCCCAACATTTGAAATTTATCTTATTAGGCTTATAGTTATTTTATTTGTATGAATATTTAGTTTTTCTATAGTAATATATAGGTTATTTTGTAATATAGGGACTTATAGTGTAAATAATTCCGAAAAAAAAAATTAATATCGGGACCTATAGTGTAATTTTTGCAGAAATAGGGACACAGTGCAAATAAGTTGAAATTTTTTTCAGGGGCCAACAAAAATTCCTGGCTCGGGCCATGTCCGTGAGCCTTAAATAATATATCAGTCAGGCTTTTGACGATCAAGGACCCAAGGTCAATGTGCGTTGACCATCAATGACCACGCAGAAAATTCATTTTGGCCCAACTCCCAACAAAATGAAAGATGGCAGTGGCCTTAAAATACCCGTTTTGAAAGATGGAGGTTTAATTGGACAAAGACCCCAAAGTTGAGGACCTTTGTGATAATTTAATGTTACAAAACTTGAAAATGTTGAGAGGGACCCACCAAAAGTTTGTAACTGATTCTGTTACCGGGACCGATTCTCTTCTCACTATCAATCCAATACGATGGAATTCCTCGTTCCTCAGCTATTTCTTGCAAGTGAGAAGTATTGCTTGAGTTCCAACCTCCTACAACTAGTATAAGATCTACTTTTTCATCCACTAGTTTATACATAGCATCTTGACGCTCCTACAATTAAAATATCATTATTTAATAATTACACTAATGGTCCTTATGTTTACAGCTTATTACTAAAATACCGTGAAAAGTTACATGTGAAATAAAGTAGCAAGGAGAGTTAAAAATTTACTTGAGTTGCATCGCAAATAGTGTTGAAACTTATGAAGTGATCGTTCACATTTTGGACACCGTATTTACGCATCATGGTCTTCTCCACTAATTTTCCTGAAGAGTTGGAAAATTGTAACTTAACTTAGTATCATAATAAATCTAAGGGAAGGTTTTTTATTTACATTCTACCCCCTCAGGTTTATCTTATGTGTAACTAACCAATATCCTCGGTTTCCCCCTTTAACATGGTTGTTTGGTTTGCAATTCCGAGTTTTACAAGATCCTGGTCTGGATCAAAGCCCTTTGAAACTGCATACTTGAATTTCTGCATATAAAATAAGTGGCATCAAATATCAGATAACTAATTATATTTATAATAAAAATTAAAGAAGAAATATCATATAGAGTATAAGACCTCCATGAATGCCTCTTTAGTCGAGCTAGATCCATCGAGTTGACCACCAAGGATATAATCACACACATAAGTTGCCTGAGTCAAATATACAAGTTAATGTAATGTATTGTTACAAAAATACCCTTCTTTCTTTTCTCCAAAAGAAGAATTAATTGCTAAAACACCCCCATAAATTATTTAATGTAGGTCGACTAAAATAGAGTTAAGTAGACATTATGACTTAGTTCAGGGGGTGTTTTAGCAATTAAACCTCAAAAGGAAAAGGGCAAAAAGGTAAGAAATTATACCTCTGCCATGTTCTTAACAATAATATATTTTCCCGCAAAAGAAGCAGTTGCTACAGTCTCCTCGTGAGAATATTTACCGTGAATGATAGATGTATGGTCTACCTTTTTATGCTTTTCAACAGTATTCCATACCTGAAAACAACCGTAAAAAATATCATATAGGGTAAATAATGCAATCTCGCAATTCAAAAGAAATTACCTTAACTACCCATGGGCATGTAGTGTCAACTATTTGTACATTCTTCTCACTCAAAGTCAACATTTCATCCACACCAGCTCCAAAAGCAGGTAAAACCACCACATCACCATTTTCAACAACATCAAATATTTTTTCACCATCTTTCCTAGGTATATCTGTAACTCCCATATCCTCTAGCCGCTGTAAAGGGGTAGATTTGCAATAATATTGTTAAATACAGGGTACATTTGGCTATTTTGCATAACATAGAGACGAATGGTGCAATTAAACGATAATTATACCTTATTAACAGTGGGATTGTGAATAATCTCATTAGTAATCCATATTTTCTCGGATGGGAATTGCTTTCTCGCTTCATAAGCAATCTGAACCGCACGTTCAACTCCCCAGCAAAATCCGTAAGCTTCTGCAAGTTTGACTGTAACATTTCCCCAAGTGTACTCAAATTCATTCTCTTTCAGTTTCTTTATAATATCACCTGAGATATTTATATAACATGTCCAATACAAATTAGGGAAAATTCACTATAATTATATTAAAAGGGTGAATTACACGTAACATCCTTATCTTGTGCAAAATAGCAAAATATAAATATTGCTATACACTAAAGCTGCAAATCTGCCACCCAGTAAGGACCAGAAGTGCAACGCTTTGGAATAACAGGTTATCTCTACTATGCTTCAGAAAAGGGTATTATTTGACTATTTCGCATAACATAGGGACCCTTAAAATGCTTTGAATATATATAAACATCAAGTTCAAGCTTAGAAGTGACTTAAATAAAACCTAATTATCAAGTTTAAGCTCATAAGCGATTACACTAATTACTAATAATCAACTTAAACATCAAGTTTAAGCTCATAAGTGATTAATTAAACACTAATCATCAACTTAAACATCAAGCTCAAGCTCATAAGTGGGTAAATCAAGCGTTAATCATCAATATAAACATCAAGTTGAGTGACTTGATTAAATACTAATTATCAGCATAATTATCGAGTTCAAGCTTACAATAGAGTTGATTAAGCATTAATTTTCAAGTTTAAGCTCATAAGTGATTACGTTAAGAACTAGTCATCAACATAAACATCAAGTTCAAGCTTATAAGTGACTTGATTAACACTAAGTATCAGCTTAATTATCAATTTCATGCTTAGAATTGACTTAAATAAGAATTAACTATCAAGTTCAAGCTCATAAGTGATTACTTTAAGCACTATTTGTCAACTAAAACATCAAGTTCAACGCTCATAAGTGACTAAATTAAGCGCTAATCATCAACTTATACATCAATTTCAAACTTATAAGTGACGTAATAAAACACTAATTATCAGCAAAATCACGAATACAGTGATCAAATTATGGTGATAACTTACTAGTATACTCGCTGTTCATGAGCTCAAGAGTCTCTTCTTTGTGTCCAAATCCTTTCCGATTAAATTTTTCACTCCTCCACAAGTTCTTCCTGAAGACCTTAGCATCAAAATCACCGTCGACGGAGGCGTCCACCGATGACGACGGAGCCGCTTCACCAGCTGTGGAACATCGGAGGGAAAAAGGCTTCCGGAATCGGAAGATTCTAGTTTCCGGTAAGGTAAGTTCCGTACGGGTTGGAATACCAGAAAAATGCAAAGAGACTGCCATAGCGACGTTGATGATGAGTGTGAAGAAGAGTGTGCAGGCGCACGTTAGCGTTGTCTAATTTACGTGGTTGGCTTATCCGCGTATGCGCAATTTATCCACTTTGGCACACTCGTGAATTACATGTAATAATATACCTTCTCTGACCAATTTTTTTTTTTTTTTTTTGTCTACACAAAAAATTGAAAAAATCATGGCTTTAATTGACAAGAAGTTTGCTATTTTTTCAATATTTAAAGAAAAAGTTACATTAAAGATTAAAAAGATATTTAATATATATTTTTACATAATTATGCTTATTTTATATTACTTCTATTCCATAATAATTGATATATTAAAGTTTTTTATATTGTTAAGAAATCTACAAGATAAAAAAAAATTAAACAATATATCTTTAATTATAAAAGAGAAAATATTAAATATTTAGCTGGTGAAATTTTTTAGGAAAATGATTGAATAGGAAACATATCATTTATTTTGTATTGAATATTTAAATATGACATATATCGTGGAATAATATTTTTTTAATACATATGAGAGACACTTTGGATTCGGAATCATTTTGACTTCAGTAAGACACTTTTTTTCAACTTTTTCTATTATTATTTTTTTTTTGAAAATTAAAATTTATGTTTTCAATGCATATTTAAAATATCAAGACTCTTATGAAGAATAAGGACATTATTTTTGAGACGGACGGAATACAATACTTTTTCTACAATTTAATTAAGGGTAATTCTGGAAAAAGTAGGAAAAATATCTTGATAATGAAAAAAGGACAAATAATATTGGACATCTTTTTTGAAAAAGTTGGACAGGAGGAGTAGTTAATTAAAAAAGTACTCGTTCCAAAATTAATGTCTACTTACTAAAAATAGTACTCCAAAAATATTGTCCATTTAAAATATCAAGACATTTTTTTCCATCCTTATCACCTTTATTACGAAAATAAATTTATACATCCAATACATTTTTAAAATATCAAAATATTCTATGAGGGGTAGTTTTGTAATGGTGAATATAATGATTATGTTTCATAATACGTGTGAACATTTAAGTGGACATTATTTTCATTTTTTTGGGTAAGTGGATGGTACATGTCCGCTTGCACGCACCATGACTAATCCCACATAATATATGAAAAGGCTCATACGCAGCATACCCAAGTAAATCAGGACTAGGTTATTGATCGAATTTGGTTCACCGTTGTTCCCATCAGAGATTGACAATAACTCATCTTCTTTCTCTTTTGCCACGCGGACCGAATCCAAAGTTATCTCAAATACTCTTTTACTGTCCATTTCAGGAGCATGTTCCTCTTTTTTATATCCAAGCTGCCGGGCCTTCACCTTCTATAAGGAGGTAATCAATTCAGTCTTCAACCGGTCATTGATTTTCAGTATGATTCTTTTCCCCCGATAAGAATGCAAGTCTGTTTTGTCGAGAGTCGTTCCCCTGACTCTATTCCATGTTCACGAAAGGGATTCAAACTTTGCATCTCTCGTTTTACACCTTTTAAGTGATGAAGAAATAGTAAGGCTCGGTCCAACTGGGTAAATGGACATTATTTGTGGAATAGAGGGAGTATAAGGTTTTGCAATAAATAGATAAAATACTAAAGTGTCAAGTTTAAACAGATTTTTTTTGGAGTAGTGATATATACCATCATGAAATTAACGTTATTTAGTTGGAAATATATCGTCAATATATTTATATTCTTGATATGATTGGCGATTTACTCTCATTTAAATCACGTCATATCATTGGTGGTATGATTTTAGGTGGTATATTGGGTTGTAAATGAATTGAACGAGTTGAGTACTAGATGTGCAAGCTTCTTTGTTATTATTTTTTAGGCGAGACGAGTTTAAAATTTAACGAGTTGAACCAGATTTTTTGAAGATTGTTTGTTTAACTTATCGTATGAGTTTTTTGCGAGCCAAACTCGGATTATTCACGAATAATTTGATTTTTATGGTTGTAACAAAACTTTCATGAATGATTGATATTAGATAGAGGGTATGGTATAAAGTATGAAGTGTGGTATTAATGAAAAAAAAATCTAAATAAATATAATAAATCCAGCTTACTATATTAGGTTTAATAATATACTATAATAAATAAAATATTAAGTTACTGATCATAGATATAAACGAACAGTTAACGAACAAGCTTGAATGAATTTTTTTTTTCTTAACAAACGAGTTTGAACAAATATTTTTGTTTATTTATATAAACGGATGAGTTTTTTTATACCAAGCTCGAAGTCGAGTTGCTCGCGGATGAATTGGTTCATTTAGAGTCCTAATGATATATATCATTTTCCATTTTTTGTTATATGTGATAAAAATACGGATTATTTAATATAAATATATAATAAAAACTAGTATTGTTTGTTTCGAAAGAAAATTAAATATTGAGGTCAAAATTTTGCCAGTACTTTAGGTTTGGTAGGCAGATGAAATTATTTTGGAAAGTAGATGAAATGATTTAAAAAGACAATTGATGTGGATGGTGGGTAGATATATTAGCTAGAATGGTCCGGTTTGGTATGAATATGAGCTCCTAATTTGATAAAAAAAAAAAATTGATTGAGTCTATTTTTGTCCTTATCTCTTGATGTTGATTAGTTAGCCTACAAAATATTTATTGTGGTTTTCACCAATTGCATGTTTAATCTCCTCGTGGATTAAATAGTGAGTAAATGCCACTTAGGGTCTTGATCACACCCCTCTTTTCGAGTTAGCACCCTCACCTAGAGCCTCTTCTTACTAAAGACCTCAGAAACTTTTTAACACATGAACCCCAAAACCCCAATTACTAGACTACCCCTCTTTTGTTTTTTCTATACCTATATATATACTAATTTCCATTTCTAATTTCATTCACGTTCTAAATTCAATACCTCACCTCACTGTTTCTCTCTCCTCTCAACCACCACCGACACCACCTAAATGGCCTCCACCACCGCCACCACCACCACCGCCGAGCACTCCTTCTTCTGCTTGAAACTCCGGCGAGCTCTCCTTCACCATAACACTCCACGAAACTCGCCGGTTTTCCATTACTACATCGGAGTTGCCACTGCAGATCTGCAGATCGAAGCCGTTCGAAGCCAGCTCCACCACCTCACTGCAACTCCGGCGCGAGATCTGGTCGCACCACCTCACTGCAACTCCGGCGCGAGATCTGGTCGAAGCCGTTCGAAGCTTCGCGGAGTGGAGGACTGTCGAGAGGTTCCTGCTTCTTCTTCTTCGATCCTAGCTGCAGATCTCGAAGGTTGCTGCTTTCTTCCGTTGGTGTTCGTGTGTATGGTGGTTGAGCTCGTTGTTGCTGCGCGAAGAGGACCACTGAGCTCGCAGTGGTTGTTCCTGCTTCTTCTTCTTCGATCCTAGCTGCAGATCTCGAAGGTTGCTGCTTTCTTCCGGTGGTGTTCGTGTGGTGGCGTTTGTGTTCGTGTGTATGGTGGTTGAGCTCGTTGTTGCTGCGCGAAGAGGACCACTGAGCTCGCGGTGGTTGGTTCTTGGCCATGGCAGGTGAAACGAGCTTGAAGCAGCGACATTCAGCCTCTTTTTTTTCTTTTTTTTTAGTTGGTTGACCAGATCTAGATCTGGTTAGATAGAATTTTCATTTTTTTTTTGGCTTGTGTAATAATATAATTGTTTTTACTAATACTCATTAGTTTTGTTAATTAATTTATTCTGTAATTAATTTGTGCTTTTTTAAATTACTCTTTAATTGTTAAAAATACTCACTAATTTTTTTAGAGTACTCCGACTATTTTATAGAGTACTCCGACTATTTCATAGAGTACTCCGACTTTTTTATAGAGTATTCATTTAATTCGTTAGAGTATTCGTTTAATTCGTTTAATTCTCGGAGTACTCAGCAAATTCTCGGAGTACTTTATGTTTTTCTCGGAGTACTCTATGTTTTTTCTCGGAGTACTCTATGTTTTTTCCGGTGACCGGTGACTGGTGGTCGGAGGTCGAAGGTCGGTGGTCGGAGGTTGATGGCGGAGGTCGGTGGTCGGAGGTCGGTGGTAGGTGGTTGGAGGTTGGAGGTAGGTGGGTAGTGGTAGGTAAAGGAGAGAGAAACAGTGACATCACACTTTTTGTCTTTTAGTGATAGTAAGGGTAGGAAAGACTATTGTAAAAAATGAGGTCCCTAAGAATAACAACTTTCAAGACACTACTCTATAGAGAAAAAATAGTGTCTCCAAGACCCTATATATAATTCACCCTTAAATAGTTGAAAATTATACACTAGATTCATCGTTCATAGACATAGTCGAACTTATTTATATATATAATATATATATATATACACACACACACGATACTCATGGTGTGGTTATTTATCGATAAGGATACTGGGCTGGGATTTTGTCGTATCCCACTAAAGGATGTTCGGGAGGCTTTACCGATATGATGCCAACTTATTATCTCGGTCAGATTGACGATAATCGTGTTTTGGTAACGTTGAGCATAAGGCATTGATCTTTAAGATCGTTTGAGGTAGTGACACAGTCAACGTCCACGACGTAGGGCGGTTGAACCAATAATTACCCCCCAGAATGGGCATGATTAATATTGACTATTTTTAATTACTCGATATAAGAATTCATCTGACTTCTTGTATCCTATGGCAAGAACATAGGATCTGATCGACTATTTTTGTATCCCGGGATGATACGTGGTCAGGATTGTCCACATAGCCTTTATTATATTGGTATTCGTGAAGGCACGCAAATTGTCGGGCTGGCTCAACATGAGGTATTTTACATCGATGGAAAGTTCTTTGTACGCCGGGAACCTAGATCGCGTTGCATTCATTTTCAGTCTTCTTTGAATTTTGTTGGTAAGTTAGCTAATTCAGTAGGGTCAGCAAATTTTCAATGCCTTAAACCTCTCTATTTTCCTTTTCAGTTTGTCACAATAATTTATGTCATGTCCTTAGTCTTTATGGAAGTGACAGTACTCCAACGTATCCCTCATTCTGGCGTGGACGAGAATCTTTGGTGGGCACCCGACGTTTTGATCTTTTTCTATTTGACATAAGATACCATAGGGGTACGATTGTAATTTTTGAAAGTTTTGATCAGACTAGTCATCTCTTCTCTTGGGCTTATCCCTTCCGAGGCGATTTTTGCGTCCTTCAAGTCGACCATCTCTTTCGGGTTGTCTTATGAGTTTCCTTGGACGGTTACTCTCTCTCTCTCTCTCTCTCTCTCTCTCTCTCTCACACACACATACACACACACACAAACATAAACACAAGCACACACACAAACACACACAATCTCTCTCACACACACTTACAAACTCTTTTTAGGATTTTTTCGATTCTCACAAAAATCTCTGAATCTGCAATTATATTAGAAAGACTATGTAAGGACCCGGAGGCCAGGTAGACCTGAAAATCATAATTGGTTAAACACTGAGAAAAACATATGATAAACTATAAACTTATCTAAATCTTATATATTATAAGTGACTTTGGTGAAGTGAACCATGAAAAATTGTAAGCTTTCCCTTTTCTTTGGTCAAGATCGAGCAAGGAAGAATTTGTTTGAGCAGTCATTCGGTTCGAGAATTGAGCTCGCAAATTATTAACAAGTTGGGTAAAAGTTTTGATGGAGGGTGACTTTAACTTGGAATACCATATTCGAGGATCTTGAAAGTTTAATTAGTATTAGGATTAAGGACCGAAGGAAATATATAATATAGAACTAAATACGAGTGTATTAGTGAATAGCGAAAATATATATGATACATTTTTAGACGAATGGTATTTATATAAGAAAAGTCCAATACCTGATTATACTTTTATCATATCCCACTAAAAAAATGTACGAGAAACTTTACCCTTGGTAGGTTATAATGCCAACTTATTCTATCGGGATTATACGGTGTCAAATCCGTATAATCGACCGTGACCATGGTTAAACCAACGTACACGTCGTAGTATGGTTGAGCCAATAAGGTATCATAATTGAATAACTTAAGTCTAAAAAAAATCACCCAAGTAAAACAAATCTCGTAATATTATCATGTATTCTTTTAAGGATTATTGCCCAAGAAACACCTCAAATTAGAATTAATGCCCCATCACCCCCGCCGCTTTCTTCTTGCCCATAAAAGGCACTCCTTTTTTTTCCTATTTTACCCCCTCACCCCAGCCGCCGTCCGTTTATTAGTTGTTAGTTTGTATACATTGAGTTAGTTATATATATCTCCTTTGTCTCTCTCTCTCACCCTTGGCAGCAGCAGACAATACAAAAGTGTATGTGTACGAGTGTTGGGAAACATACCCACTACTCAACATTAGCCCACAAGTACAAAAGTGTACTTGCACGAGTGCTGGGAAACATTCTCATTACTCAACATTAGCCCACAAGTACAAAAATGTACTTGCACGAGTGCTGGGAAACATTCCCATTACTCAACATTAGCCCACAAGTATAAAAGTGTACTTGCACGAGTGCTGGGAAACATTCCCATTACTCAACCTTTACAAAAGTGTACTTGCACGAGTGTTGGGAAACATTCCCATTACTCGCCCTTGGCAGCAGCTGCAGACGGCAGTAGACAGCAGTAAGGGCATTAAGGTATATTTACCTTAAGTGCCTTTTATGGGCAATTGGCTAAGGTGGCAGGTGCTTATTGGGCATTCACCCTTCTTTTAACTACATTAACTAATTACTATTATAAGCTTAAAAGGGGTTAGGGTTCTATACAATCATAAACCAAGATGGATAGCCCTAAAGAGTGAAATTTTAACAACATTAACTAATTACACGCTTAAAGGGGTTTAGGTTCTATACAATCATAAACCAAAATGGATAGTCCGAAAGAGTCGCAGAATGACGACGTCATTCCAGCCACCGCTTCGGCATACCTTGATCGGAGTTACTGGTAAGTTCACTTCCCATAACATTTTTAAATAATTTTTCAAACTTCAAAATCTCACATTCTTCTTTGTTTTACTGTTCAGGGATGAAAGATTTGCTCATGAAGAACACTATGAATGGTTCAAAGAATACTCTCATTTCCGTCATCTAATTATCCAACACATCAAATCCAATTCTTCGGTACCCTCTTTACATTTTTTACATTACTGGTCCTTAGCTTAGGTTAAATTGCACTTCTTGTATCATCTGAATTAGTTAAATATCAAAATTGAATAGTTGTAACTTGTAAGTATACTGAACTAGGTTTTAGAGCTGGGATGTGGTAATTCTCAATTGTCTGAAGAATTATATAGAGATGGAATCACTGAACTGACCTGCATTGATTTATCACCTATAGCAGTCGAAAAGATGCAGAATAGATTGCTTTCCAAAGGCTATAAAGGTTTGGTTCACTTACTTAAACTAATTCTTTGATTCCACCAACTGTTTGTGTTTTTTCCTGTGTGTATATTTCTAATTTATTGGGTTTTGTATAATATTTCTTAACTCGTGGACTTGCATTGAAACCAGAAATCAAGGTCTTGGAGGCGGACATGCTAAACCTGCCTTTCGAAAACGAGTGTTTTGACGTGGTCATAGAGAAAGGAACCATGGTAAATGTGTGAAGATGTTAAAATTTGTAGTTAAATTTGATTATAATTAATACTCCAGGGGTGAGTATGTAATATATTTAAAACTTGAAGGATGTATTGTTCGTGGACAGTGGTGATCCATGGAATCCAAATCCAGAGACAGTAAACAAGGTTATGACAATGCTTCAAGAAGTTCATAGAGTTCTCAAACCTAAAGGAATTTTTGTTTCCATCACTTTTGGCCAGGTTAGAACACAATTTTTGTATCTATAATGTAATGAAAATACAAAATAGTCTAATGTTGTCAGAGAACTAAAAGATAAAGGACTAAAAAGGTTATATTTACAAGATAAGGGACTAAAATGTCAAAAAGGTGACCAAATAGTATATTTTAAGTCTAATTATTTTTCTCATTCTCGACAGCCACATTTTAGGCGTCCATTATTTACTGCTCAGGAGTTTTCGTGGTCCATGGAGTGGGAAACATTTGGGGATGCGTTTCACTATTTCTTCTATATCTTGAAAAAGGTCCGATATAAAATCTCTTTTAGATGCTGTAAATTACATGTCATGCCCCCAAATCTGTACCTGGACCCTGGCCTAATTAACTAAAGAGGAACAAGGCCCATGTACAGATTTAGGGGCTTGACAGAATTAGTTAAATGACAGTGGAAAATTTGCAGGGAGAAAGAACTATGGAGAGCATTAAATCTACAGAGAAAAGGGATATGCCAGCTATTTCTCTTTTCCAGGATGAATTAGATAACGAAGACTACCTTTTTAGAACAAATGTTGATGAAATTTGAAGCACGGAATTGAAGTACGATTCTCGTTAGTACAAATTTGTCGAGTTTCTTTGTCGGGTTTTAGAGATTGGTTGATAAGATTGTATTATTAAATTTATACAAATAGCAGCGGAAATTATATAGATTAGTCCCTGATAGAAGAATATCTTGCAATTTGGTCGCATTGTTTTTTTTAAGAGGAGAAAGGAGTTGAAACTTCGACCTTGTGGCTACTTATTTCAAAACAAACCGCATGTAGTATTTTCTTTGGACTTCAATATTCATATATCATAATATATATTTTTTGGTTTATTATATCATAACTAGGTAATATCCGTGTATGAAGGAAGATACATTTAATAAAAAAATTGTTCCGTTGACGGGAATCAAATCTAGTTCCCTGGAATTAGAGAAACATTAGGATCAAAGGAAACTACATACTCAGTGAATCTTTTATTGGCTTTAAAAGTAGTAAGTTAATGAACATACAATACCTTTAACGCGCGAATCTAAACCACTCGAAGTGCGGTGCAACCGTTCCTATCTCTTATTATGCATCTCCATAAATAGTCTGAGGGGTTTTCAGAAATTACCATTCTTTCATCCACTTCTACATTATTCTTTGCTAATAAGTTTGCACTTATATTCGCTTCTCTATAAATATTTTTCAAACTTAAACCGTGAATTCCTTTAAATACCTTCATACATTCTTCTATAAAACGATAATCCCAAATCATCAACTCTCACCATCTTTCATTAGCGCATTCCTATAAAACCACCTATAAATGAACTCTCGTTATTCCTTATTGAACCGCCAATCTAGTGGCTTAACTCATTTAACTAGTACATTTACTGCTATCCCATTCTTTCCCATGCACTAGCAAAATCACCCGCTAATGCAACTTGCGAATAAAGATGTTTGGCTCGTGTTATTCCTGTTCGCTAAATGTGATTTCGTTTTTATTTATGTTATAATACTTTTCTAAGGCCAAAGTATCAAAACCTTCTTGAGAGAGAAACATTTGCATCCTATTTTAAATGACTTTATCATTATACAAATAAAAATAAAAAAATATAAATTCTTTTATATTTTTGAAATATGAGGAAAATATTATTTTAGAGGTTATCATATATGACAAGTAGCCGAAACGAATACTAGATATACAGGCTTGTTTGTTCAATTTTTCGAGCCGAGCTCAAATTTAAACGAGCCGGGCCGAGCAGAGCTCAAAATTAAACGAGCCGAGCCCGAACTTCCAATGATCCAAATCAGAATTGTTAGAACTTGTTTGTTTTACTTATAGAACAATCTTTTTTAGAGTCGAGCACGAATTGCTCATGAACAATTTGTTTTTTATGGTTGAAATTGGACTTTTATGAAAGTGTGGTATGAAAATATGAAACGTAACATTAATGAAAATATAAATGTATAAAGAAATAAAAAAATATCCAATTTGATATTAAAGGTTTAATAGTATATTTATAAGTTGACAATATATTCATTTATAATCCATAATTTTAACGAGCTCATGGGCCAAGCTCGAACAGGCTCGTTTACGTATCGAACTTAAAATAGAGCTTGAGTTTGAGCTTGTTTACATTCGAGCCAATCTTGAACGAGCTATTTTCCAAGCCGAGCTCGAGCTGTTCGCGAGCGGCTTGGTTAAGCCCTAATGAAAAGTGTCTAATTATATTGGACAAATTATCAATCTCCATAAACACAGTAGCTACTTGCATAATCACTCCAGCCAACTAATTGTGTTTAATTAAATTTTCCAAATATTATATAAGGTAACTAACTACTTTTCCAGAAAAGAAAAAGAAAAGACTTTGATCACAATATAACGCCCTCGTTCTGATTGACCCTATCAAATAGTCGTTCTTGTACGACGTCGTTGCTCACAAAGAGATAACAAGCCTTCTTTCTCTCTCTATTTAAAATTTCACAAAGCAAATTCTCTCAAATTCTCTCTCATCTCAATTCCCACTTGCCGGAGAACCACCGCGATCGCCGCCACTTACATCCTTTTCTTCTAGAATACATAAACACAAATTTTCCCTTAATTTTCAAAACCAATTGCACAAACATATATATCTGCAAATGAGTAGCGAAGAAGATTACTATTCATCTGATAAGGAATCGTTCGATGGAATTGAGAATGAAGAGTCTGACGCTCAGTGGGCCCATTCCAAACCCCCCTCCTCTAAGGTATACATGAATATAAACCTATTGATTATCCGATTATATCAAAATTAAGCTGAATTTTGAGTTATATCGAGATTGAAATTCTGATTATTAGTGTTTTTGGGTTGTAAATTGAAGTTCAGTTTGTGAAATTATTCCAAAGCATCATTTTTAAAAATTATTTCCTAACGAGTAAAGTTTTACGCTTTGTGCTTTGTACTTGCCATTTTAGGTTAATTTTTATTCATTTAATTGAATTTTTAATTTTTTGCTTAAATTAACCATTTTATAAATTTTGTTTTCTAGTGATTATATCTAAATTAAGCAGGGTAAATTGCACCATTGGTACCCATGTTCCGGGACATAGAATGTATCTGTGTATTATCTACTTTTTAAACATGGATATATTTGGCTATTTCGTATAACACAAGGACCAATGATGCAAATAAGCCTTACCCCTTTTTATAGAGTTTGTTTTTCGACAGGAAATAAATTGAAAACATTGTTAGTGGTGTTCAGTTATTTGCATTATTATTGTTGCAGAATGGTTTTTTAAGCAATTTACATTTTGTTCGGGAATTACACAAATTATTAAAAGCTTTACACTTTATGTTGCTTAATTGCAGGTGATCACAAGAGAATCTCTTTTGGCAGCACAGGTAAAACACAAACAATTTCCCGAGCTTTAATTTGACGGTTTTGTGAAGTATTTTAATCGATTTTTTTACTGTACAGAGGGAAGATTTACGAAAAATAATGGAGTTATTATCATTAAGAGAACATCATGCAAGAACTCTTCTGATTCATTATCGTTGGGATGTTGAGAAATTATTCGCTGTGTATGTAGATAAGGGTAAAAATCGGTTATTTACTGAAGCTGGTATAACTATAGTTGAACATATCGATCTTGATTCATCCTCTTCATCTTCTTCACCTATGATCTGCAATATATGTATGGATGATGTACCTGAACATGACATGACACGCATGGATTGTGGTCATTGCTTTTGCAAAAACTGTAAGTATCAATACTTAATTGCACTATAAGTCCCTATAGTTGAGGATATGATATATTTTATTAATTTCAGGTTGGACGGAACATTTTATAGTGAAAATAAACGATGGACAAAGCAAGAGAATAAAATGCATGGCATATAAATGTTTTGCAATATGTGATGAATCAGTAATTCGAAAGCTAGTTAGTAAAAGACACCCTGGTTTAGCTGAGAAATTCGATCGGTTTCTTTTAGAATCATATATAGAAGATAATAAAATGGTGAAATGGTGTCCAAGTGTACCTCATTGTGGAAATGCAATACGTGTAGAAGATGATGAGTTTTGTGAAGTAGAATGTTCGTGTGGTTTACAGTTTTGTTTTAGTTGTTTAACTGAGGTTCATTCACCTTGTTCATGTGTGATGTGGCAGTTATGGACTAAGAAATGTAGAGATGAATCTGAAACTGTTAATTGGATTACAGTTCATACTAAAGCGTGTCCAAAGTGTCATAAACCTGTTGAGAAAAACGGAGGGTGTAACTTAGTGAGCTGTATTTGTGGGCAATCCTTTTGGTGAGAATTTTCTTTTCCTTATATAGATTAGGGACCTATATGCAATTTTTAATAATATATAAATTCCTGGCTCCCCCTCCCTTTATATAGGTTATTTTGCATAATATAAGGATTTGTAGTGTGAAAAAATGAAAAACATTTAATATAGAGTCCTGTAGTGCAGATTTCTCATAATATAGGGACCTGTAATGCAATAAACAAAATTGTTTTCAGTGCATTGCATTATAGGACCCCGATATTATGAGAAAATTGGAGGTTGCTTCCAAATCCCCAATTTCTTTTTAGTTCATTGGTTTATAGGTCCTTATATTATAAGAAAATTGGAGGTTGGTCCCGAACCCCCATTTTTACATCCTGTAAAGGGACTTATGGTGCAATTTTTTTAATAATGTGAGGACTTATAATGCAATAAATTAAAAATAATATTGGGGGTTGCTCCTGATCCCCCCAATTTTCTTTTTAGTTCATTACATTATTGTAGGAAAAAATCGCACTATAGGTCCCTATATTATGAAATTATCGCACTATAGGTCCCTACATTATGAAAAAATTGCACTATAGGTCCCTATATTATGGAAAAAACTGCACTATAGATGCCTATAGTAAGAAAAAATTGGAAATTACTCCCGAACCCCCAACTTTCTCTTACTTCATTGCATAAATAGGTCCGTATATTATGTAAAAAGTACACTATATGTCCTTGTATTATGAAAATTGCACTACAGGTCCCTATGTTATGCAAAAAATTGCCTATATTATGCAGAATTTGCAGTATAGGTCCCTATAACAAAACTTAATTGTTTTTTGACCCTATATTTGTCTCTTGTTTTTACAGCTGGCTATGTGGTGGAGCAACAGGTCGTGACCATACATGGTCACAAATCAGTGGTCATAGCTGTGGTCGCTATAAAGACGATAAAGAGAAACAAGCTGAGCGTGCAAAGCGTGATCTATACAGATACATGCATTATCACAATCGATACAAAGCACACACAGATTCATTAAAACAAGAATCTCGCCTTAAAGAGACTATAAAAGAGAAAGTTTCGATCCTTGAATCTAAAGAATCAAGATTAACTGACTTTAGTTGGGTTACTAATGGACTTTATAGACTCTTCAGATCTAGAAGAGCTCTTTCTTATTCTTACCCTTTTGCTTTTTATATGTTTGGTAATGATTTATTTAAGGATGAAATGACTAAAAAAGAACGAGATATTAAACAACATTTATTTGAAGATCAACAACAACAACTTGAGGAAAATGTTGAGAAATTATCCAAAGTTATTGAAGATGGTTTTGATGAATTTAATGAAGAACAAATTATGGAGATGAGAATGCAAGTTATTAATCTCTCGGTTATTACTGATGCACTTTGTAGAAAGATGTGAGTACTTTTTCTTTATTTACTGTTTTAGATAGTGGGGTGTTAAATGTGTATTTTCTGATAGTTGAGGGGTTTATTGTGTAAAGACTTATAGATATATTGTTTGTGTAGGTACGAATGTATTGAAAATGATTTATTGGGGTCTCTACAATTTTCAATTCACAATATAGCCCCTTACCAGTCTAAAGGAATTGAAAAGGCTGAAGAACTTATTGTTGGATGTAGTGGAAAAGCAAAAGATGATAATAAAGGCCGAAAAAATGGTAAGTTTGGAATTTTATTACGTCTTGTAAAACTAATATTTAATCCCCTATATTTGCAATTTTGTGAATATGTCAGTCCTTTATCTAGCAAACGTAACATTTTAGGGGGATATATAGTAGAATTAAGTCAAGAATGAAAATAAACAGGGACTAAGAGTGCAATTAATTTTTTTTGCAGAGTCGGATGAACCATCAGCCTCGGGGATTTCAGGTGAGAGTGTGGGCCCATCACGGAAACGTGCTAGGAAAGACTCTCCAGATGGGAGTTTGTTTGATCTTAATTTACCTGCTGAGGATTAATAAAAACTATAACATATTATTATTAATATTATTATTAGCTATGGTTTTAATTTTTTTTGGATAAGAAGGAAGAGAGAAGTAGTAAGTATAACATATTATCTCTTTCCTGTCCTGTCTTAGGGGATATATGATGGTGTAAATAGCCATTTTGGAGCTATCTCTTAGGTCATTAATTGTCCATATTTTGTATTAGAGCATGGTGATATGCTAATATATATAAAATATTTCATCTTCAAGTACAGTTATTTTGGGATACTTTGGGTTATGCAAGACAATTAAATATTTGCTTATTTTTTGATGCAATTATATCTAGTTTTCAATTTTATTTTTTGTTATATACTTGATTGACTAGTTTATAGTAATATATGTTACAGGAAAAAAATTTAGTAATATATTCTTGGTAGCAGAAGTACACGTGCTTATTAAAAACAACAATGATGAATAAGTTTAAATATAGTGATTTAAAATTGTGCACGCCACTAGTTTTTTTATTTAAAAAATAAGAAACTTGCATTAATAAAAAAGAAATTAGAAGAAAAAATAGTTACTAAAGTAAGGAGTTCAAATAATTTTAAACAATTTAGGCCGATTGTTTGTTGTGACCAAAGCTTTGGCTAATAGATGGAAGAAAGTGTTGTCCTTGTTAGTTTCTACTAGTCAAGCAAGGTTTATTAGGGGAAAGAGCATTAGTGATGGTTGCACAAGGTGTAGTGTAAGTGTATGATAGAACAAATGATTATCCTAGATGCAACATTAAATCTTGACTTATAAAAGACATATGATACTATAAATTGGGCATCCTTCTTGATCTTGCTATTATGAAGTTTCCTAAAGAATATATTCAATGGATTGAGATGTGCATATCGACTCTATCCAGGGCCGAAGGTAAGGGGTGCCCGCTCTCGGGAAATAGAGACTCCTATTTCAGTTTTGGTCTTTCCCCCAAACTCTCGGAATTCTAGCTCTGTTCCTGAATCCATCACATATTTTAGACATTAATAGTAATTCAGTGGGCTACTTTTGAGGTACAAATGGGTTAAGACAAGAGGATGCTATCTCATATCTCTTATTTGGTCTTGCTAGGCAATATATGAAGAAGAAATGAAGAAGAAATGAAGAAGAAAGAGTTTGGTTTTCATCCAAAATATGCAAGTATAATGTTGCATCATATTATATTTGTTGATGTCTGGCTTACCTTTATCAAGGCTGGTTGTGCTTTTGTTACAATTGTAAAGGAAGGTCTTGATGAGGCTATTTGGTTTTAAGGTTAATGCAAAAAAAAAGTGAGATATATGCATTTTGGTACTTCATTTCATATTATGGAAGAAATTAGTGTTATTTTGAATATTTAAGTTGTGAGCTGCTTATTAGATACTTAGGGGTGTCTATTACAACTAGAAGTCTTAAGGTAAAAGATTGTGAAGTGTTTATTAATGGTATTTGAATTGTTATTAATGGTTGAACATTGATATTTGGTATTTTCTTGGTGAAGTTAGTATTGATTAGTGAGTCTAGGTATTGGCGTAGTACCTTCTTACTTCAAATGAAAGTAATAAAAGAGATCACGAGAAAATGTGCTTACATTTTATAGAATGGTGATGATGTGAGTTCAAAAATACCAAAAATCACATGGAAGAATTCATGTAAAAGTGAAAAGGCAGGTGGTTTAGGCATGGTTAACTTGCATAATGCTCATAAAGTTGTTTTTATAAGAGCTTTACGAAGAATTTATGCATATGAGAAAGTATTTTATGTACCATATGATATGAGGCATAATTGGATCAAGGGAAAATGTATTTGGGGTATTAAAAACCACTTGAGTTAGTCATGGGGGGTGGAGTAAGATGCTCAAACTTAGAGCATATGCCAAGAATTTTATTGAGCATATTGTTCATAATGGAGCAAAACTTTTTTTATGGTGTGATAAATGCTATGTTGTAGATATCGCCGCCTAGGCGCCGTCTAGGCGTCAACTCCCCCCTCAACCGCTTACGCCTAGTAAAAATGCTAGGCATTTTGCCCCAACGCCTTAGTCGCCGTGGAAGAGGCGCCTAGCCCGCCTAGGCACCGATTAATGGTAAAAACTTGCCGCCTAGGCCCTCCATTAAATTTATTTTACTCTCGGAAATTCTTGAATTGATATTATAACTCTAATTTTAGTATTTATTCATATTCAATATAGTGGTGTTAGATGAATTTTATGACTTAAATAGATAAAATTATCATAATTATACACGTGTATTACTAAATATATAAAATTACATAGCAGGATTCGAAACCGCGTAATCCCGCCTAGGCCCCGCGTAGTCCCTCCTAGGCGCTAGGCCCCAGTCGACCGCCTAGGCCGCGGAACCGAGATCTACAGCATAGGATAAATGGATTAATGAAAATAATCTATTGAGCATGGAACCTAATATTCAAGTTTCTAGCTATTATTCTCATAAGACAATGAATAAGTGTAAATAATAGGTAGAGATTTCCTAATGTATTGTATAACTTGAGTAAGTACACACACAATTGAGTTGTATTTTTTTCACGATAAGGAGGATAAGATTAGTTGAATTTCTAACAAAGCAAAAGGGTTATCTTCTAGTTCAATCATGAAGGATTTAGAGAGATTGCAGGTTAAAGTCAGTTGGGGGAAGTTGGTGTGCATTAGGTTTACTATTCCAAAACATTGTTTTTGCTCTTGGATTATTTGTTGTAATGGGTGTCTATTACGGATAAGCTATTACAATGGGGAGTAAATATACATGGTTGTGCTTCATCTTCAATTTGACTCTTGTTGATAAAGATCATTTATGTGCCTCTTGTTCATTTGTAAAGACATCATAGGGTGCAGTTTGTATGTTGAACAAAACAAGTCAATAAGTGTTTACTTGTGAGGGATAATGATTCTCATTAGAATCATTTTATATGTAGCAAGTTGTAATGCTTACATCTATTACATATGGAGAGAAAGGAATCCTCTTTCGCGTAACAATTTATTTAACAACTTGGACAATATTTTTGAATGAGGAGATTGCTCCATAATACAGATTCACTGGTTTACTAAGTCTTAAAAGAAATTTATTTTCCAAATAATTCATTTGGTTATACTTCTATAAAAAAGTTAGATCTTGAGCCTGGGTAAATATTATGGGAGGCAGAAACATCCTCATTAGGGGTTGTATTATGCAAATTAGAAATGCAACATATATATTTTGGAGGATAAATGGTTGCCACCTCATATTGTTTTGGTTAAATCAAATGGGAAGGCTCTATCAAAGGTCAATGACCTTATATGTTCTAACTTGGCATCTGGAAATTTGATCTGATTAAAAAAAAAAATCATCTGGTGGCCAGGGAAGAAATAAAATGCATTAGTCTCTACACTTTAGATGAAGAAGACAAAATTGTCTCTTGCATGAGGTAAAAGGGTATTACGCGACTAAATCAAGGTTACCAAATTCCTCTCGATGAAAGCCCAAAATTCTAAATCAGCCTCGTCTTCAGATTCGAAGAAAGACCCGTGTTTTGGAAAAACAATATGGCATGACAAGATTCCAACAAAAATCAGATTTTTCCTCTGGCTATCCCGTGTGAAGAAATATTGTTCAAAAGAAAATTTATCTCATCTATGCGGTGTAGATTTTGTAATTATCTGAGGGAAAGTATGGAACATATCTTTCTGGAATGCCCTAATAGTGTTGAAGTTTGGGGAGTGGACCAGAGATAAGTGCGGTTGAGAACCGGATTCTAGAAGTCCTCTGTGGGGGAAAATAATGGATTTGGATAGGAAGGGTCTGGTGGGATTGATCCTGATTTACTATCAGAATATTTGGATTGCTAGAATAAAGTGTCTCTTCGAGAGATCTATCTGGAACAAAAAATCAATCCTAATTCAGGTGGAGTTAATAACTTAATGAAAGAAAAAAAATTGGGACAAATTAGGAAATGTTTCAAAAATCCAACCCACTAGATGAGGACATAGGGGATGGTGGGGATGTTTCCCTCCTGATTCATCTTCTTCCCACCCTGCAGACCTTAACATTTTCTATGATGCCTCTATCTTGTCTAGGAATGAGCCCATAAGGATGCAATCATTGTGAAAGATGAGCATGGTGACCCAATCTTGAAAAAATACAGAGTATCGAAAAAAATACAGAATGTCAAAAAAAATATAGAGTTTTGAAATTAAAACAATGAGTATTGAAAAAAAAATATAATATAAAGTATCGAAATTAAAACACATAGTAATATTCAAAATATACGGAGTACTCCATAAAAGAACAGAGTACTCAGATAAAAAATAAAGATTAATAGCCAAAACTTATATATTTCATTAACATTTTCAATTATTATAAGTCTGATTACAAGGATGCTAAAAATAAGAAAAAAAGGCTAAAAACTAATTCATTATCTAATTCGGCAAACTAAATCCTAACTTACAATTTACAAACAAACTAAATCCTAATTACACAAAAGATACTAAAAAGAATTACATTAGAAAAAATATGTATCCAACAAAAAAAAGGAACGGGGGCTCGTTGAAGATTTAATATTTATTGAAAGAATAATAAGCTTACATAGAACGCAACAACAACACCAGTTGTATAATCTGGTGGAAACTTACTCGAAGCACTAAAGAAGCCATGGAAGTAAAGGTCATGTGACATAAACCCAGAACCTAAAAAAAACAAATGAAAACTTATACATATATACACATACATATATAGATATAAGGGTATTAAAGGGAATTTTTGAACCTGTTCCTTCATCATTGAAAAGTGAACCGAGTTTCCATCTTTGAGAACCATGATACTATCATCTCCAAAAATTCATCTCCATGGTTGTTCGAAAACAACAGAAGATCTTCAATTCAGCAGCAGCAGATCTAGCGGCTTCGCGCAACAGCAGGTTCGGGATAACCTAGCCTCCTCCGTCCCTTCGCGAAACAGCGGTGAGCACCACCACCAGTTTGCGGTGAATGTCTTCAATGCAACACCAGTTCATCTGAATACTCCGTCGAGATGAGCTTCGAGCTAGTCTTCGCCGGAGCCATGGCAGCAGCAGATCTCATGACTTTGATGGTGAGATTTGATGGTGAGAGAATGAGAGAGGAAAAAGAGCATGGTGAGAGAATGAGAGAGAATGTGGGTTACGGGACAAAGAGAGTAAAGAGAGAGGAAAGAGAATGAGAAATGAATTTTAGGGTTTTAAAGATATTCTGGCCAAAATTAGTATACATAGGAAAAAAAATAGGGGTAAAAATGTAAATTGGATATTGAACTTTAGTGTTAAAATTTGTTTGAGGTCTTTAGTAAGAAGAGAAGATAAATGGGGTTGGAAAAGGACATAGGGGTGTCTTCAAGACCCGTTGGGTTAAAAACTCTATTTAGAGTGATGACCTTATGGAGGGAGAGGCATTAACAACTCTAAAAGCATGTGTAGAAGCAGACTGCTTCAATAATAGGACGATTTTGATTCATACAGATAGCCTTGGTATTCCCTGAGGCTTGGTCTCGTCATTTGTATCTAACTGGAGAGCTAACCTTTTATGCATAGAATTGGGGAGTTTATTAGTAATTGAACCTTTATTTATATTAGGCATACTTCTAGTAAAAGAAATGAAGAGACGTATCTTCTAGCTAGGAGCTTCAGGTGTAATTCACTTCCAGATAATTGGTCATCGTTCCCTATCAACGATTTGACTAGGACTTTTGGAAATCTTCATAACCGAGCAGGTGTCGGTTAACATAAAAGATATGTATATAACATTACTCAATAGACTAAATTGATGTTTTTATTGTTGGATTGTATGCCCAAGATGATGATTGTCCACCTAACAAGTACAAATATAAAGGCTAATATAGTCATTCTGATTAAAACCATGAACACTTTTCTATTAAAGGTCAATTGATGTATCGGTATAAGGACATGGCAAGCAACCAAGATGGCGGCGTGCATGTCGTAGGTTAGTACCACGAGATATTCACATCATAAAAATTCTTGACCAAGTAATCATTGTCTGACAATTTGAGTGCATGAAGACTGTTGGAAAATAGTCTCTTTCTAAATAGTTATTGAGTGTTTTAATGTGACAAATGATTTACATCATTTGAAACACTTTTGCACTTAACCTTTGTATATCCCTTAGCATGTTATGAGTTGTTCATGTGAGTGTTTTTATTTAAAAACTATTGTCTAGGAAGAATGCATTCTTTAAGTTTTGATTATATCCTAAGTGTGCATTCCTTCTCAGCCAAGAAATGTTAGGACATTTTTCCTCAGCATAAACAACATACCATTTTCAGAGTAAAATGCTACATAAACATGGTTGTATCCCAACGAATTTCTCACAAAACGGCAATACTGTTTTTAGGGTATAACGTTTTCAGCCAATATGTTTGTTCGTGAATTTTGATAATTGGATCAGTTAACGTGCTACATGCAAATAGTACATCCAGCAAAACGACATACCATTTTCCATGAAAAGTGTCATATACCGTTTTTGCAAAAAAGGGAGCCTTGATTCAAAACTAAGGATTGCATTCATGCTATATAAACCCAAACCCCCTCCCCCCCCTCCCACAGAGAGAATTTAGCTACACTTTCAACTACAACATCTACTACTCTCTCAAGCATTAATTTTCAAGATAAACCACTCAACTCTCAAAGTTTTCAAGAACATCAATCTATTATTTTCATTAAAGGCTTGAATCGCTATTTTATCCACTCTTTTAGAAAAAAAAATTCTTTGTAATCCTACTATCACTTTCATCATAAACACTCTGTTTTACTTCCATTAGTGGAAGGGGTTGTTACTTGGGGGTGAAATTGCACAAGGGAGAATTAGCTTGGTTGATCAAGCACGGGTTGTGACAAAACCAAAAAATATCATTGTATTGGATTTATATCTCACCTTTAAGAGTTAGGAGAGCTTAGTGGTATAAATATTTTTGAAAATTCTAAAAGGAAGCGCTTAGGTAGTGAATTAAGCTTTCGGAAGTTCAAACCGCTCTATATTCACAAGTAATCTTTAACCCTAACTCTTTATTACTCGAATTGTGTTATATGCTTCTTGTTTTAGGAGAAAATTGTGCATTCTACATAGTTGTAATTATTGCATATCTCATGTTTGATAAATTATCAAAACCATTTTTTACACTAATATTATTTTGCAAACATTTATAATTAATAATATTAAATGTTTAAACCTATTCATACCCACCTCCCTGTATATCAAAGGCAAAATAACTAGTTGAGATAGTTTAACTGGCCAGAGTTTTGATATTTCTACAGCCCGTAAAGGGGGTAAAGCAAGAGGTCCCTCCCTAAACATGGGTAACCTAGTTCTGATTAAGTGGAAATATGCATGAGGAGATGTGTATATTTCATATGAGAATAATCGTGGTGCGCGAAAATTGGCCCAGATACCCATATATCGGAAAAAAAAGGCAAAACATAAAAGAGAAGGCGGGTAAATATTCGTAGAGTAAAAATATTAGTACTCCATTATCGCAATTAAAATAAAATTAGACGACTATTTATAGGGTTGTGAATCTTCTTATAAAGTTGTTGAACGTTTTAAGATGTTAAATAGATCAATTAATGTGAATATACTTTTCTCGTACACATTGTTGATCAAAGATCGAGACAGGTGATATCCATATATATGTTATGTATTGAGTATATGCTAGAATGAGTATACATTTAAAGTGTACTTAGCGTTTGAGGTAGAATTGTCGCCAAAATCACGTATTATCGTATTATTATTTTTGTTATTGTCAATATATTTTTTAAAACAAGATATAAGCTTATATAATAATAAAAATATATTTTGTAAGATTCGGTTGGACATTTTTTGGTTTGTTCCAAAATCGTTCCGTTGGACCTCTTGATGGGCTTGCTGACCTTTTGTGATAAAATTTGATTAGGTTAGTTCTTCATTTAAATGAAGACCACAAAATATATGAATTTTAATGGAATTTTCATTTCTTAAACAAAATATAAACTATCTATGCAAAAGTTACGAAAACAACTATTTCATTAAATTGTACGTAGAAGTACAAGCAGTTGAAGGACATTATTTACTTACACTCAAGATCAACAGAAATGATACAAAGAGTCAGTCTACTACTCAAATCCAACGGTTCAAAGACCTTGATGATTATCAATAGTAACGGCAGCAGAAATGCCAGCTGGCGCCTGAGCCTGAGCAGCTACCTCACAGAATCCATTATCCCACGAAGGATCGCACTTGGATCCCATTTGGCCAAATCCTTCATCAGCTTCAACAGTGTGATGATGCATGTGAGGAAACGGTATTGAGACTCCATGAACCGCGATTCTGCTGTTGTGTAGCAAATCAAGTGTATTAACCTTCACGTAGTTGATCTTCATCGGAATCGATGGACCTCTACCACCGGCAGTTGTCACGACTAGTTTCTGTCCGGTCTCTAGAGTCGGTAGAACTGTCGCCGCCGGGAGACTAACTAACTCCGATGCCAAAATTCTCCTACTTGGAACCACGTGGAATCTGAAATGTGAGAGGTATGATAATCCTTCGCCAGCAAAGATAGACGCGTCGTCGAGAGCGAACACCGTCATCGATTTAAGCTCCGATAACTCGGCGTATTTTAGCCTAAGCGCTAATGCTACAAAGCTGTATCCGCTGTTACGAAGACGGAGAATCGCGTCTTTTAGCATAAGTCTCATAACGGAGAAAGACGCTACGGCGGTTGTCGACGGAGGAGGAAATGACAGAGAAGTCATCCGCTCGACATTGCATGAAAGCGGAGATAGATGAGAAACAAAACCTTGTAGTCCATGAACCATAACTAGACCGTTGTTAAACAAATCCGGACTAGTAATCTCCACGCCGTTGACAAACACTTTCTGTTCTTGAACTCCTCCACCGCCTCCAGCGGTGGATCTTGCGGCGGAGACAGAAGTAGTAACAGTAAGGCATCTGTTAGGAGCTAACGTTTCAAGTTTTGTACCAAAAGCTAAGTTGCGAAGAAAATGAAGCGGATAAAGGCCAGGAACGGAGTGTTCTTGGAGTAGCAGAGGGACAGAACACGACGGACAAGTGAGGAGAGAAGTATCCGTCGGAGCGAAGATAGTAACAGGAGTGGTAGTGGTGAGGTTAGCTACAGCAGTGACGATGGAAAGCTCTTGGAAACCGAGAGTTGAGAGTATAGTAGCGTAGAGAGCGTGATCTTGATGAGGTGACGGAGGAAGTGACGGTGGAGCTGGGACAGCTGAGAGAGCTGAGATGTCAGAGGCGGCGGAGATGAAAAATGAGATGAGAATTAGTAGTAAGAGGAGGACTTGTAGTTGAAGCTGTAGAGTGTTCGCCATTGTTGAAAGCTTTTAGAGAGCAAAAGAATTTCAGAATTTTTCTAGAGATAGAATAATGAAAGCTTAATGAAAGGGAACGAGTATATATATATGTATATATAGAGATACATACATATTGATCGTGTATATGTAAGTATAGGCGATGCTAACGAACCAAGAGCGGGAATATAACTGAAGTTAGTTGCAGAGAACGACGAGAAGATTCTTCAGGCTATTTGACAGTTTTACCCTCGAAGCGGTTACTTCCCTTTTTTATAGTACTGTAGTCTATATATACCGTTTGATTCGTTTCCATTCTAGCTTCCTCATGTCACAAAATCAAAAAGATAAGAACTTAAAATGTTACTTTTACAAGATAAAGGACTAACTTTATCATATAACCAAAAAGTAAGGAATACAATGGATACTTTTTGCTAGATAAGGGACTAAGTTGTCTATATATACAGAGTAACTTTTGTTCAGATTTGGGTTGTTCAAAGGAATGGGCTTTTTAAGTATTGGCCTTCTCTTTTGGGCTGAGTTGTTATAAAATGTGGACTGTTGCATTATGTAAACCTTAGTAGCATTACGCAAATAGTTAGTACTCCTAGCAGAAGGGATAGACCAATATGAAATTTGTTGGGTTTTCTAAGAATATATGATGGGTAAGTAATAGAAATAGACTCAAAATCATACCACCCATAACGTGATGTAAATTTATTGGTTATAAATAGTTAAAGGCATTGTTTAGTTTGTGAAAATATTTTCTATTTTTAGATAAAATTTTCAAAAAATGTTTTTCATTTTCGTTTTCAATATTTTCAGTAAATATGAAAAACGTCGATTTCACGTTTTACAATTATTAGTATTTTAATTTTATTTTTCAGAATAATATTTTCAATTTTTTAGCCAATTTTATTACTATTTTGAAAGATATAGAAAATGAAAACAGAAAGTACCCATTATTTTCACGAACCAAACGGAGCCTAAGTTATTTATTTTCTTAATCTGATTATCGATTTATTGTCAACCAATTCACGCCACGTCATGGGTGTTATGATTTTGGATGGTATATATCATTACTTATAAAAATATTGGTTCGTCAAAATTACTACTAGTTTGGCCATCGAATCGGTATCAATCCTAATTATTTTCGGTCTGATATGAACTTAATCCATTTTTTTCATGTCTAACCTAAATTTTAATTTTCTTGATCTTACAAGTCCAATCCAAAAATCAAAAATAAATCCTTCTTGACATTTTCTTCTTTTTTTATTTGTTTTCTTTTTTATACTAGACTAATCTAGATCGTCCACTGAAAATAAAAAAAAACATTTTCAGATTATTAGGGAGGTCCAGATTGCCCTTTGAATTTTTTTGAATCGATTTGATAAAAAATGAGTGATTAACCCATAAGTTTTGAGCACTGATTTAATTATATGTAAAGAGGAAAGGAAAAGAAAAACTTATTTTAGAGCCTAAAAAACAAATATATAGGTGGTTAAATATTAAAAAATCCTCAAATAAAACAAAATCAACATCAAACGAAAAACAAGTGGGCTACAAGTCACTGAGTCGACTTGAGCAAGTCTTCCGGTCGGCTAAAGCAAGTCCATGAGTTAGGTAGACAATTCACTTAGTCAGCTCGACGAGTCACTGAGCAAGCTCTGAAATTCACTAAGTCACTAAAAATTTACAGAGTATGTATGAAAAATCATTGAGTATATTCGATCATTCACTAATTAATTGCATAATTTTAACAAATATAGAATAAAAAAACTTTTATTAATATAAAAATATTACAGTGTATATATTACACTTAATATACCGTGAAATAACTATTTATTTTGAAGCCTAAAAAGAAAAATTACACATTTTCAATTAAAAAAGTAGACTAAATTTTGAATGTTAAAAAACAACTTACGCTAACGTTAGCCGTTCGACGTCAACATGTTGATGCTACGTCAATGTCCTCGCATATTAGATCTGATTTTTCCCCTAAAACTCCATGATTGAAACGCGAGCTCTGTCCCATGGATGTCGCTTCAGTTGCTCCGTAGTTAGCACCTCTATTATAGCTCAATTATAGATGCTTGAAAACCTTCATTACTGGGGGAGCTCACAACTCTACTGTGAAAGACATTTGAATAGCCTACAATTCCACCGCCACCTCCGCATTATGGCATATAACAAGTCATGATTTGCCTAAAAAGCCCAGCTACGGTGAAGAGGATCGCTACAAACCCTATTTGCCATTGTTTTCTCCGATACGCTAGCTCCGACGAGCTACACCACCATGGAACTCTAAGAAAGCCTAACATCGCAAGGGAGATTTAGAAAATATATTTGGTTTGTATGTGAAATGGTTTGTGGGGTTATAATTAGGTATATATAGGAATGATTGAGGGATAGATTTTGGGGTTTTTTTATTTATTTTTATTAGGTTTAATTATTTTTTAGCCTATAAGAAGTAAAATGTAATAGAGTGGGTTGCTTAGGTCTTGAGGAGGGATCTTCAAGACTATTTGGATAAAAATTTCATAAAAAATTAATTATAGTCAGGTCAAAAAAATTTAATCCTTTCTAAACCGGTCTAATTTTGAGATGCAATGGAAAAGGAAACCCATTATCTTCTCATCCTGAAAGAGATAATATCCCTAATGTGAGTTTTAATTTGAATAGTTATCTACTCTTTTTTTGTCATAGAATAGTTATCTACTCATTTGGTCTTTTGTGATCCAACCCCACTTTGTTGGCATTTTTGGAGGAAATTGTGATATTTTACTCTACTACATGTCATGGTTGCTTTCAATTGATCGTAATTGGATACCTCCATGGGGTGCTGAAATTTTAATCCATGTTGTTTTCTCAATGATGTGGATTCAAAACTGTGGATCAATTATTTAGATGAAGACTTACTATTATAGAAGGATTTTTGTTTTTATGGCCGGGGTTGGACGGGAGTTGTTTTTACAGGTTTAGGTGTTTGTAAATATATACTATGTAAATCTCTCATACGGTGATGGTTTCAACCATCAATAATATGTTCTACTCTGACAAAAAAAAATATTTATTACACAAATATGCTATGAACGGATATTAAATTATAAAAAAGGCAAACATAAATATATGTTGTAAACTAATGAAGAAGAGATATAAATAGGGCGAGAATAGTTTCATATTTATAGGTGAAAAAAGTGACATTTCACTTGACACATTTACAAATCCTAAAAAGAAAATTATAATGTTTACCTTTCGAACATCCACGCATAATATTATAATTATTCATAATGCTCCCCTTTGGATGTCCATTTGTCATGAAATATACCTTGTTAAAACCTTGCTAAGAAATTTGGGCGAAGGAAAAAAGAGTACATACGGATACGGTATTTGTCAACATAAAACACCGTCTCGTTAAAACCTTGTAAAAAAATACTCAGTGGGAAAAAAACTTGGTGATGTCTCCAGTTATGTAATAGAATAATCTAGTCATAAGACATAATTTTAGGAGTATTTAGGACTTAGTTGAGGGTTTTTCCAATTATTTAATGTTTTACACTTTCATGTCTAGTTCGGCGTTCATGCTATTTTTAGAGTTTTTGTGTGCGTAATTTGCGTGTTAAGTGTGCAGCTCTTAGATATTCAGAAGTTAGGATACTCCGAGATGATGATAAAAAATGAAGAAAACGAGACCACTCCTTAGTTATGGCAAAAAAGGAAGATTCGATCACCTTTAGAAAGTGAAAGCATGTGCCGACCAAATTCAGAAAGTAAATTGTTCGAGTTTACATGCAAGATTAACAAAGATTTTGAAGGAGCCCTTTGTTTTCAAGTTAGAATTTAAAGTCATGAACGCGTGGGAACTGATGGCTCATGATTTATAACTGAATTGAAGAAGTTATTAATTTTCCGTTGACGTGGTTCGAACCAGACCATCCTTTTAGTAAAATATTTTTGGGTTGGATTAGGTCACTTAAAATAGGCCCACAACCCATAAAACATTTTTTTGCACCTTTAAATATCATAAAATAATATTAAAAACATGTCCTTAATCATAAACAACTTTAAAAAAACGCCTGGAGTAGAGAATAGAAGATAGAAAAAAAGTTTGGAAACAGTTCATGTCATTCTAACTCTTTCGTCCACCATTCCTCCGTAATTAGTTGAGTAATCTTATTTTGTTTTATTTTTTGAATATAAAAATGTTATTCTTAATTGCTAATTTTATTTCTTTTAGTATGTATAATTAGCCATAACTTGAGAAAAACAATAACGTAGGAATCCTAGTTTTATTTTATGTTTTTATTGGATTGAGAGATTACAATCCAATAAAAGCATAAATTTACCCTAAGATTTTCTAGCGACGCTGCCACCTCAAACGCCGTTCATTTTTCACTCCTTTTACGAAGATGTATCCTAGATCCGTCACTACCCGAACTTCTCTGATTTTTAAAACATTTTGCCCCCCTACCCCCTATATGAATCCTTGATTTGTTCCTCGGAGTTGGGAATCATACCCCGGAGCTAGAAAACTTAGACACGTTCATTTTACAGGTTTTTTTTCTTTTTATTTGATATATGGGTGTCCGGGCTAACTTTCGCACACCACGACTATTCCTATAGGAAATTTACACACCTCCTCATGCATATTCTCACTTAATCAGAACTTAGTTACCTATATTCAGGATGGAGATTCGAACTATGTACCTCTGACTTTACCTTTTTTAAGGGTAAAGAAATATCAAGGTTCTCGCCCGTTGATTTACTGGTCTTTTCTAATCAATCTCTAAGCAAAACAAATTGAAAAAATTTCCATTTTTATTTTGCTAGTCGACCAAAAACTTTCGTTATCATTTTCACGTCGTATTATTAATCATTATTAAGGCTCATAGAAAAGGTCAAAAGGTTTTTCAGAATTGCCAATGAGCTGTGAATCACAAAATGTACCTTTTCGTAGGTCATATAAATTCAGTGGGGATTTGAGGTATAACTTTTTTTTAATTATATATTTTGTTGAATAGAGGATAGAAAAAAATAAAAAAATAAACACCTTTTTACCTAGAAAAAACACAGATTATAAACACTGCACCTTAGGATCAGAGGTCTGTTGCCCCCAGTCCCCCCCTGGATTGGATCCGGACCTGTGTGACTTTAATTTTTGTAATTATATGAAAAATTAAAGACATGCAAAGCCCACCAAATTAGCAGAATTTACTTTTGCTTTTGCATTGACCTTTGCCTTTCACCCCTTTTGAGGGGACTCTTATATATTCTCAACTCTATGTAGTATGTACCCCTTTTACTGTTAACAAGAATTTGAAGTAGTATGTATTGCTACGTAACTAAGCGAAGACCTTGTCACATTATCTTTTTCTTCTAACTTTTGGGTTTTAAAATTGGAGTAATACTCATTTATTTTTGCAGTAAAAGACAATTGGCGTAAAATTATAGGAAGCAAATTTTAATAAGGTTCGGGGTGATAATGTTAGTATTCTTTTTAGTCTTGGCGACATTGTAATTCTTTGAGCTCTTTCAAATAGACAACACGTCGCATCCCCTCTACATCACATTCAACCAAACTTATTATAATTCATACGCTCACGAAAGAAGATCAAAATCTTGTGTTGATATGAAAAAATATCCTTTCTAATACTTGTCCTCTTGTTCCTTTAGTGATAGATGAGCAAATACATGATGAAATCTTGTACTCCTCTATCAATTGAATTCCCTCCATTCCTAAGTCTGACTTTTTCTCAATGAAAAGTCACCAACCAAATTTTCTTCTTTTAATGCCGAAAAGCTTAGCTATTGCAAAAGCCACTGTAAAGGTGGTATCGCTTTATAAGACAAGTGACTAGTCAAAATTAGTCTTACTTTAAAGCACCACCATACTTCACACTTATTTGTGTTTCAATAAGTATGTTCAGTAACACATGCATTGCTTGTGGAATATGGAGTGACAAAGATAATAATGGTGTGTAGTTATCCATTTAAAAACGTGTTATAGACTTAGAGTGTGATAAAACATAGATAACAAATATAATATCCTTACACTTAAGTTTTAGATTTTTTTGTTCAAACACACATAATATTTAGATGAATGATAAATAGGGTGTATTTGGAATGAGAAATTGATTAAAAGAAGATTTAATCCCTAGTTGCGTTGTATACTAGAATAATTGACGTATAAAGATTCTGAACAAATTATTTCTCGTCTATCAGTTCATTACATAAGTGTCGTCCACTAAGGTGTGATAAAATAATCTAACTAATACACATCTCGAGAGAGCTAACTACCACAAGTGTACGAATCGTTGACAATATCGTTTCTTCAGGGACTACAGAGTTAATTCTTGTGCAGTGTTCTTAGAAAATGTATTAGCATGAGTTGCTAATATAACTAGAGAAGATAAAAGATGAATATTTGTTTTGTTTTTTATTTATAAAATTAAGATGCAATAAAGTTAAATTAACTAGCGAGTAAAGATTAAACTAATTAACTAAGAATGCAGTTAAACTAAGGAGGAGAGATGAGAATATAATTCAAGAACTCGCAAGTAATCCCCACTAGTATTGATTTTACGTGTTATTGGTTAAAGTCGAATTGGTAAGTATGTAATAGTCGGAATTCTAACTTCTTTAGGGTAGTTTAGGAAGTTACTTCAACACTAATAAGGGACTCGGGTGAGGTGACCTGATGCAAAATAAAGTCTCTAACGCTAATAACTATCCGGCAAGTCAAGCCCCTTCAAATCACTAACACACACCGAAAGATCATGTACCGTGTTTAGTAGCCGAACCTCCCGCCAGGGTAACATTCCTAATTACTAAGGGCAGTCCTAAACTTGACCAGAGTAAGGGATGGAAGTAAACAACAAATACATAAGCAGGACATGTGATAGATGGCATTTCACTTTGAAGATGTAATTTTCCAATTCCAATAAACAAAAATAAATAACTAGGGTTCATACAATATGTCATTCTCAAGCTATTAGAGCTTAGTTCGTACTAAAGAAATTATAACTAAAAATTAAAAGTATAGTAATCATGCTCAGAAGAGAAAACAAAATAAAGTTACCCTAATAATTGAAGACGAATGATGAAAGATTGAAGTGGAATGGTATGAACTGCTTCCAAACTTCTTCTTCTCTTCCTCTCTCTACTCCAAGCAATTTCTCCTTGATAAAACTAAATGGTGACCCTTTCTAATGTTAAAAACTTATATACATAGATTACATCACGTTTATGGTCTAGTAGGTCCCTTTTAGCTAGCCCAAATCCACAAAAAAACGTTTTAATGAATGAGTGGACTGGTTCGAACTAGAACAACGACAAATCACATAACTTCTTAACTTCAAATCTAAATCATGAGCCGTCAGTTCCTACGCGCTCGTGACTCAAAGTGCTATCTACAACCTAAAAGGCTTCTCTAGAATCTATATCAATCCCGCGTGGTAACACGAATAAGTCGCTTTTCAAATTTGGCTGGCAAATGCTCCCACTTTCAAAAAGTGGGCGAATCATATACTTTTACGCCATGACTAATGGGTAATCTTGTTTTCTTGACTTCTTCTCGTCCTCTCAGCGTATATTAAAATCAAAGTAGCTAAAAGTTGCACACTTAACACACAAATTACGCACAAAAGCTTTAAAAGTAACATAAACACCTAAACTAGACAATGAAGTGTGAAACATCAAATAATAGGGGGGAAACCCTCAACTAAGTCCTGAATACCCCCTAAAAATTATGAGTAACCTAAATTCTTACCTATACACAAATTATAACCCTAATACAAAAAAAAAAACACATAAATAATATATAATCACACATTTTTATATGAATTGAAATATTTATTTTTTGTGTAATATACAGATTAGATTTGTCGATATTGGAGGTGGGGCGGCAACGATGACAACGGAGGGGCATGGACAGTGGAGGGGAGACAACGACTAAGGAGATGGCACAGCAAAGGGGCAGCTGCAGTGAAAGAAACGTGGCTTCTTTTGTGAAGAGTAGAGATATATATTTTTGTAAAAGAAGATGAAACCAGATCTGCTATATAAAACGTCAACACTCTTTGACGATCACTAAAAAAGTGTTATCGGTCACTAAAGGTGTTAGACCAATACGGATAAGACTTGACCGTCAAATCAATCGTCGGTGGTCGGTAAATTTTTTCTTTAATTTAATGATAGAAACTAACGACCGTGACTGTGGTCGCTAGAATACCTATTTTAAATAGTTAAAGTGGTAAGTTTAGTAAGTGGAAAGTTCGAAAACTTTTGTTAACTTTTACCGACCGCCATGATGATAAGTAAAAAGTTATACCCCTTATCCCAACCGCGAAACTAACCTTTTTTTTTTCACCTAATCTTCTGACCGGAGATAACCGCAAATGGTACTCTCTAGTGATAACAGTCGGCCGTCGCCAAAAGTTTGACCCCCAATAATACAAATCTTGGTATTGTATCAAACAAGGAATTGCTTTATTTGTGTGTGCGCTCATAGTAATATAATCAAAGTGGTTTTTTACGATAGAACATGTAACTCTCGAACAAAAATTACATTAAATTTAATCATATTGTGCGAAGGGGGAAATTAATTCAATCTTTTTTTCTTTTTTTTTTTTTGGGACGGAGATCAATTCAATTGATTGATAAGTAGAATAAAGTTCGCATCAAGTTCCCTTAAATAATATTAAAAATGAACTAACGGACCAAGATTCTGATTTAAGTATTCCATAAAAAAACCTTCTACACTTGTAGTAAACAATCAGTCAATACATTCTCTATCCATTCATGTTTCTCTGCATTTCAAAGATCATAGCAATCAAACCTTTTCCATACATTTAATGAACTTTTGTTTGTTTGCTTAAAACCTGGTATTCTTTCCTTCTTTCTTGTATTGCACTTGTCATTTCTGTTGGATATACTACTTTGATGCATTTAATGCTATTCTAGGGAATCATTAAAAGTGGGGCCTGAATTTACTTCGTAGATCATATCATCCCCTTAAATATCCATCCTTTTTCCTTCAAGCAGTTCAAGTTACCACATGAAGCATTATGAAGTAAATTCCACTATTATATAATTCATACTCTGAGCTTTAAATCTTTGCTATTTTCATATTTATTGTTTCTTAAATAAAGATTCCTTACTCTTAAGGTAAAATTCACAGAAATGCATCAAAGTGAGAAGGACTTGATCAAAGAAATCGTGTCTCTTGAACTCGAAGTCAAAAACTTGGAAAAACATCTTCTCACAATGTATAGGAAAATATACACTAGCCATTTTTCTGCGCCACCTCAAGCTTCATCTCGTGCACCAATTAATGAACGTGACGACATTCTTGGAGCACACGGGGTCCACCGTTGCCAATCGTCTCTCTCTCAACGTTCACCGTGTGTGTTTAGATCATCTTCTCCATTACTCACTAAGGCCGTAGATTCTTACCATTCTTTACCTTTGTCGATGCTCGAGGTTAGTTCTATTGAAATTTCCAACTTCTTGTATTAAAAGGTAAGTAATAATTACTAATTAAATGGTAAATTTTTTATTAGATGGGTACGGGTCTAGGTTCTGGTCCAGGCGCGACTTCAAATCGAAGTTTAGCAGAGCATTTCAGTGACAAGGTTTCTCCGAATGGTCTTTCAGAAGAGATGATAAAGTGCATCTCAGCTATATATCACCAGCTAGCTGACCCTCCATTGAAGAACCATGGATTCTTTTCCTCTCCTATTTCAATCTCATCGTCGTTTAGTGAGCGTGATATCTGGGGTCCACAAGATGGAGAAAATTCTAACCGTTTTGAAGATTGCTTCTCTGGTGAAAGGTCGTTTCTCTCATTGACTGAAATTCATGGGATCCGTAGAGATAAACAGAGTTTGCATAGTGTCGAGGAGCTGCTAAAAAAATTTAGGTAGATCATCTCTTCGTCTTCTTTATTATCCTACTACCCTTCTTGGAATTGAAAATTCTTGGCTAGGTTCAGATTCAACCCTTATTTTAGAGAAACTATATTTTTTTTTTAATTTTCCTTTGGACAAAATTTCATATTAGAACTTTATATTAGAGATTTTTTTTATTTTTTTATTTTATTTTGGGTACTTCATTTCTTTGTGTTCTTGATATATTTGGGGTTTTACATTTGTTATTCTACGATTGCAGATCTCTTATCTTGAAATTAGAAGACGTCAAGATTAGGAAATTAAAACACGACGAGAAGCTAGCGTTTTGGATTAACGTTCACAATGCACTTGTCATGCATGTAATGAATCTATTTAGTAAATCTTGTATTGTTATAGGCTTAATCAAGAAACTCGAGATTCTAAAACATTCAAAAACTGTTTTAGGCGCATTTAGTTTACGGGATTCCACGGAGCAATCTAAAGAGAATTTCTTTAATCCTCAAGGTAACAAACATGGTTACTTTCTTGATTTAGCTAGTTAAATGTTTTTGAACTTTTTGCAATTTACCCCTTGTCGTTTGATAAAATAGCACACAACCCCATTGCTGTTAAAATATTGCACTCAAATTAGTGATAAAAACTTTATCTACGATGATGTAGGCTGCATATAATGTCGGAGGCTATACTATCAGTATCGATATGATACAGAGTTCTATTCTGGGATGCCGATTACCTCGTCCAGGACAAGTATAATTTCTTATTGGGATCTTTTCTGGGCAGGTTTGGATCATCAAAAGCCCATTAAAGAGAAGTAGTGTGATTTGGGCTCTGTGCATAAGTTTTGAGCTAATAAATGTGGGGGAGTCCAGATCGCATTATATTTTTTCCTATCTTGGTTCATATTTTTCCTTCTTTGCTTTTTAGGCTTTGGAATGATCCAAACGGACCCATGCGTATCCTGACATCACTAGTCTGCTAATAATAAGCTGATGAAACTTATTTTTAAAATGCAGTGGCTCCAATCTTTATTATTTCCCCGAGCAAAGTACAAACCCGGTACTTATAGGAAATCTTATGCACTGGAGTACCCGGAGCCTCGCCTATATTTCGCAGTTTGTTCCGGATGCCATTCTGATCCATCGGTAAGCTTTTCTGTGAGCCCAATGGCTGAGTCACATTATGTTCAGGGGGCCATGACCCGACCTTTTAGAAAAGATATATATTACCTTGTAGTTATTTAATTCAAAAAAAGTAATATAAGAAACTATAGTGCAATAAGTAGAAACAAAATTTAGACTCAACACAAATAATTCTAAACACCATGCTTTCCTGTTATCAGGTTCGTGTATTTACGCCGAATGGTGTCTTCCAAGAGCTTGAAGTTGCGAAAGAAGAATATCTACAAACAAATATTAGGTTTCAAAAGGGTCAAAAAGTGCTTTTACCCAAAATAATAGACTCTTTCGCAAAGGATTTGGGATTGTGTTCGTCGGGATTATTGGATATGGTAGAGCATTATTTAGTTGATTATGAGAGGATTAATTGCAAGAAAATTGTTTGGAGTCCTCATAACTTCACTTTTCGTTTCCAACTTTCGAATGAATTGTCGGAGTTTTGATGAGACCGTTCGGATATTCTTATCAAGAGAGAATCCATTTCTCGTGCGGGTTGACCCACGATTGAATGAAAAATGAATCGTAACAAGAGTACTTATAAGTTATATCGGGATTCGATGGAAAGAAAATTGTAGTGATTCAACCGTCATCAAAATTATTTGATCTATTGTTTCAATAGTGAAGAGCACAAATGGAGCCTTAATCTTAGTTTATTTCTCAAGAGATCGAGAGTAGAAGGTTGTCGAGAGTAGAAGGTTGTTGTATTATTGTATATTAGAAATTAGAATGTATCTTCATTATTAAATAAGCTATAAAATATCTCTTAATATGTGAAAAAGAATAAGTAAATAAACTTTTTCAGACATTTATTTTAGTATTTTGGACCGAGCTATAGGCCTTGTTCAGTGGGCTGGTTGCTGTAATGATATTTATTATTCATTTTTTGTTCACCTTTATATCACCTCCTATATAACTCCTATGTAGAGGTTTTAAATACCAATCAAAATATTTCTCTTTCATAATTATTTTATTTTTCTTTATTTAATTTAATACCACGTAAGGTATGACACATAAAGGATGATACAAGGGTGAAACGAAAAGAGGTGATAAATATCATTACTCTACGTCTTTTCACCTTGCAAGATGCCATGAACTTCAAAAATGAAATTCTTTCTATGTTGTTACATGGGAGAGTCACTTTTAGATTCAGTGTCATTAATACGGTTCGAACCTTTACCGTCTAGAAAAATAACCAAGGCTCTGACCAGTTGAGATTACTGTTAATTTTTTTATGCACTTAGAAGGATACTCAATATTTAACCATTTATTATTAGTATAATAAAAAGTGTTTTTCCTCTTTAGATACTTGGAATACTAGAGCAGTTAAAATACTGATAAGAAAAAGACTCCTGCTTTACTTCCTGAGGGGAGATAATGATAATTTTAGGCATTACCTATTTACATCGATTTCAAATTAATAATCATCACAATTCGGTGTTTACTCCCCCACCACCCCCAAAATCAGTGAACAGAAGTTTATTTTCATTCATATCCTTATAAGAAAACTCAATAAATAAAATACTTGGAAAAATCTCCAGTATGGTCTTATATCTTTCACGAAAATTTATTGGTGGTACCTGATCTATAAGATACATGAAATGATCCTTTATATTAGTATTTTGTGACACCGTTAGTTATTTTTTGTATTTTCTGTTAGTCAATGCCGCATGGCGCCACGTCAGCGCCATCGTTACCGTCGTCCTTATTATTATTCTGATAAAAAAAATCTCTTGAACGCCATCAACAGTGGAAAAAACCAAAAAAAATCTCTTCAAACCCACCTTCTCACACCAAGCCGCTCTCCTGCACAAGAATTCCGTCGCCACTCGTGTCCATTCTCCACCATCATCAACGACTTACAATCAAAGAACTAAAATCAAAAAACAAAAAAAAACCTCTTCAAACTCACCTTCTTACACCAAGCCGCTCTACAGGACAAGAATTATGCGCCACTCATGTCCATTCTCCACCATCATCAACGCTTGGCTACGCTATTAATAAACGAAGAACTCAAATAAAAAAACAAAGTATATCTCTTCAAACTCACCTTTCCACACCAAGCCACTCTCATGCACAAGAATTCCACCGTTAGTCGTGTCCATTTTCTACGATCATCAACGGTTAGGCTACGACATTAACAATAGAAGAACCCAAATAAAGAAACAAAAAACAAATCTCTTCAAACTCAACTTCCCACACCAAGCCTACCTACACAAGAATTCAGCTGCCACTCGTGTTTATTTTCCACCATCATCAACGGCTTGGCTAAGCCATCAACAATAGAGATTTGGTAAAAAACAAAAAAAAACCTTGTCAAACTTACCTTCACCGAACCCAAATTCAATTAAAAAATTGAATTATTTTTAACCTAATCTCATTACTTTTACAATTTTTCCAAATTATTTGAATTTAGTATAATTGTTTATTATATTTTGGGTCAATGCCCAATAGACAACTGCCACCTTACACCCTTGCCCATAGAAGGCACCGTCTTTTTTAAAGAACAACGAGTAATGGGAAACTTCCCATTACTCAAAGTTTGAGTAGTGGGAAGCTTCGTATTACTCAACGTTTAAGTAGTGGGAAGCTTCCCATAACTCAAACGACTCTTTTATTGGAAAAGAAAATGAAAAAGCAAAAATATGTGTGCCTTTTATGGGCAAAAAAATGATGGTTGGGGTGAGAGGGAATTAATTCTAACTTGAGGTGTTTCTTGGGCAATAATCCTTATATTTTTATACAAATCTTACAGTGGTCATTAAGACCGTTAGAAACCTTTTACCATATGAGAAGTGATGCGCTGAGAGTGAGCAATTTCATCTTACACTTCATTTTTTGAATTGTTTTGCAGGAAACCTCTTACCACATGAGAAGTGATACGCTGAGGGTGAGCAAATTGGTCTTACACTGCATTATTTGAATTGTTCTACAGTAAAACTGTTGGAAACCTTTTAACATATAAGAAGTGATGCGCTGAGAGAATAGCCTTTTTCTGTTAAAGTGAGCAATTTGGTCTTACACAAATTTTTTTGAATTGTTTTGTAGTAAATATCTATTTGACCGATAAGTGAAGCCAATGGTGTCGTGTGAGTTTTTGTGGGTCCAATGGTGCCATGACTGTTGGAGTGAAAAATTTGGTGTTATACTACATTTATTGAATTGTACAGTAAGAGTGAGCAATTTGGTGTTATACTGCAATTTTTGAATTGTACTGTTGGAGTGAACAATTTGGTGTTATACTGCAGTTTTTGAATTGTTGTGCTGAGCCATTTGGTGTTATACTACATTTTTTGAATTGTTTTGCAGCAACTTGGATCGTGAATGTTGGAGTGAGCAATTTGGTGCTATATTGTATTTTTTGAATTGTAATGAAAAACACAAAGATTGTATCTGTTTTAGTGTGTTAGTGTATGTGATTTGATGTGTTTGTGTAAATATGTTATAATAATTAAATGACAAAACTTTCCTTGCCACGTAGAAAAAAAATTCTCAGTTGAGGATGACGAGGTGCTGACGTGGCGCCACAATGCGTCGACTAACAGTCAATCTGACAGAAAATGAAAAAAATAACTAACAATGTCACAAAATAATATCGTAAAGGGCTATTTCATGACTTCTTATAGACCAGGTACCGCTAGTTCATTTTCGTGAAAGATATAGAGTCACACGGGGCTTTTTTCTAAAATATTCATCGGGAATAATGTTCAGATTTCTCAAAAATTATTACTCCATGTATTTCATAATATTTGTCTATTTATTAAAATTTGTAGTTTTAAATATTTGTTCACCTAAAATATCTAAATATTTTTCTCCTACTTTCATTATTGTCCCTATTAAAATATAAATTATCATATTTTTAATATAAATTTGAAATATTAAAATTTATTATGAAAAGATAAATTTATAATAAATAAGTATAGTAATTAATTTTTTTAATACATATAAAGAGTAAACTAAATAATTTTTTTAGGTCGGAATAAATAAATATTCTTTTCTATTACATAAGAGATACACTTTGGATAACAAGTAAAATAAATATTTTTTTTTGTCGGATAAATAAATTTTTTTTGTTACATAGAAGATTCACTTTGGACTCAGAGCCATTGACTCGATTCGAATATGCACCATTAGATTAGATGACCAAGTCCTTGATTAATCCCAACCGATTAATAAACAAATATTCTAAAACAAGAAAATATGCATATATGTTAAAAGTTTCTACCAACTTTTACCAAAACTCTCAAATCAGATAGTTAAAACAATTATCTCAATAAAAAATTATAAGAATCTTTACATTTTTTGTCCATATTAATCCATTTTTGTATGAACATAACTTACTTATTTCTAAATTTCTGACATTAAATATCATATACACTACACATCACTAAGAATACATAGTGAAAATCAAAACATCAAGTATACAAATTTCAAAAAAGAAAAAAAAATTCACCTTGTATTTAACTGGGAATCTATAACATTTTTTTTGGACTTTAAAAGTCTATAGACTTTGCAAATTTCACATACTGTTTTAATTTCATATAAAGTTTGACGAATTCTTTTTAATTATATATAAAGTTTGACGGATTCTTATGTCAAGATTTTAATGTACTTTAATAGATTTTAATGGAATTTAAAAAGAAATGTACTTAAATGATAAAAAAAAATGTATCTCTCCTAATAAAACAAATACACTTTTATAATAAATTTAAATATATAACGGTAAAAAATTATCAACAAAATCAATTCGTTAACCCATTCTTAACTAAAATCATTTTAATAAAAACGAAACTAAAATTCATCAACATTATTATGTTCGATCCTCTTAATTCTCATCTTCGTCTCTTTCCTCATCATTAGATGATGTGATATTCAAATCGACTAATGAAAGTGATGGTTAGTTTTCAGAGTTATGTCTGATCTTTATATATTATATATACTTGTTTATTTACGTAATATTTGGGTGATTCAGTATAAGGATGTAAAGTACTTCTCAGCAGGTTTCCGTATCTGGTTGAGACGGCTATTGATACTTGTTATCTAGTGAAAGTGACGTGGTTGTGACTGAATTGTAAGACATTATAACCTGGTCAAATTTACTTCTATCCGGTTAGACTGATCAATACTGAAATTTCTAACACACTGTCGGATTGAAAAAAAACACCATTAATCTTGGATTCTTTAGTTTAACCATTAAATGATTCTATTGATTATTTTATTTTTTCCCATATAAATTACAGGGACCTTGGTTCCAAATATCTAATTGGGCCACTTCTGGACTTTAGTTCTATGGATGATCTTGAAATAATGTATTAAAATTAGCAGAAAATTTTGCTTTATTTCTTCTTATTATTACTGAATTTGGCTTCAAATTAAACGATTTTGTTCTCAATTGCAAAAAAATTCAAGACAACGGTTTGACAGGATCTATTCCTGAATTTCTTGGGAAAATCCAAAGCTAGAAGAACTGTAAGGGGGTGTTTGTTTGCACTTAATGAGATCTTAATCTGGTTCATTAAGACACTGGATCAATAAGACTGTTTGTTTTTACTGTCCAATTCAGATCTGAATGGCTCTTAACGGGTCTATTTCATTCAGACACTGCCTCTTAACAGAATAAGGCTTATTCATCTGTTCATTCAGCATTCAGCACTTATTACTTAAAAAAAATGCCACCTAAGTAGCAATACATGTTAATCAATAAGAAATTATATCATCGCTTGCTTAAAAAGGAATAACTTGCCATCTTTTTATTCTTTTGAAGGAATTTGTCAAATAATTTTTCACCGGATCAATACCATCTTCACTGAAAAACGACAAGAAATTGAAAAAAAATGTAAGCTAGTTGAACGGTAGTTATATGTGATATTTAATATATATTTTTTTCTTAACGGGATGAGACTAATCTTCACTTAAATTCTGAGGTGACCCTGGCCATGAATTTGATTTTATTTACTTGTTTGATTTCTAGCCTATCAGGAAACCTGGCTTGGGCTTTTCAATATCTAGGAGCAGCAAGAAGACGAGCAAAAATCTACCCCTAATTCTTGGAATTTGTTTGTTCTCGCTCGCGATTGGTGTGCATAAAAATTGGGTTTAAATGCTTTGAACATAGGCTTACGACTTCCTATTAAAGCTTTGTATGAATTGCAAATCAATTGCAGAATATTATGCCATTAGAGTCTTGATTAGTTTTATATGCCTCTGTGATGAATATATATAATCAGAAGATATTGTTATTAATGATGAAGAACAAGCAAAAGTATAAGATAAAATAATTATAAAAAAGAAGTTTATGAATTATTTTTACCTCAGTACTCGTTGATTTTGGTTGGAGTTATAAAATCTCTACCTCTGCAAAAGGATTTCTAAAAGACTTGTTTATTTATAACGAAACTTTAAATCCCTACAAAATTCAATGACTTAGAAAGTCCAATAACTTTTGAATACCTTAAAACTTTAATGGAATTAAAATATCTTGACCGAATACATCTAGATTTTAAAAGAATTTTTAAATTCTCAATTGAATACCCAAGATTTTAATAAACTTTTTAAAATCATGATTGAACACCCCTTTACTTTTAAAGTCTAAAAAAATCCAACATACTCCAAGTTGAATACACCCCTTCACTTAATTCTAAAATTTTAACATTAAATATCATCTACACTACAGATCATTATTTTATAAATAAGAATACATAGTGAAAAAACATCAAGCATACAAATTTCAAAAAAGAAAAAAAAAAAGAATTCACCGTATATTACTACATCGACATATATTCGCTAAAAAAGTTAAAACTTTCCACGACTGAGGTGCATTTTCATTGAGAAATATTAGTATTTTTCCTCAGACATTTGACTAGCGTGTCAGCCAGACCATTGAAACTCTTATTGAACCACTTCTCATATTAAAAATATGTTCATCTATCTCTAAATTTTGATTGAGATATATGTATCAAATGCAAGTAATGAAGCTACCGTCATATGTATGTAAAGAGATTGATCGGATAGTGCGTAACTTTATTTGGGGGTCTTCAGACGAAAAAAGAAAAATACATTGGGTTGTGTGGGATAAGATATGTCAATCGAAATCGAATGGAGGACTAGGTATCCGTGAGACGAGGTTGTTCAACTTGGCTTTATTGGCTAAACTCGGATGGAAAGTACTTCGGAACCAGAAAGTTGCATGGGTGGACGTTTTTAAACATAAATACTTTAAGAACGGCCTGTTTCAAAAGGAAGTTAAGGCTGGTGATTCTAGTATTTGTAAGGCGATAATGGCTGGTACAGAGGTGCTCCGTAATGGGGTCTTAGAGGAAGAAATAGCGGGTGATCGGAGTTATAGGTGGGTGCATGAAACATCTGGGGCTTTTACTGTCAAATCAGCTTTCAAGAATATTGCAACACAAGTCCCTGATCTTTCATTTCGCTGGGACAAAATTTGGAAATCAAAGTGTTCACAAAAAATGCGAATTATGTTGTGGAGGCTAGTGCTTAACCGATTACCTACTGCAATTAATCTTTATCGTAGGAACGTCATTGATAGTCCGAGGTGTGAAATATGTGGAACAGGCATTGAAGATGTGCATCACAATTTCCTTCGCTGCACAGTAGCTACTAAGCTATGGACAGAGTTGGGTCTTTTACCTTCTGATGCTGGTCCAGGTACAGCTCCTGCCGCGAGGACAGGACCTGTGATGCAGCGGAATTATTGACAGCAGCTCACGAAATTCATAGCAGTGGGTCAACAACTCCTGGACTCTCGAGTGGACTGATTAATAATCATTTATTAGCTTGGCAAACTGCTGTGATCGCGGAACAAAATCTGCAGCAATTTGAGGCTTCGCCGACAGCTGGAGTGAAGGTGTGGGTGGAGAAAAATCTTGAATCAGCTGATGTGTATGGTGGGGTTGAATGGAAACTGATATTTATCGCTGCTCTAAGTATCATCTAGTCAAGACGGAATGAGGCGCTATTCGAGGGTTTAAGCACCACACCAAGGACTTTTGTGTCAAAAAATGAAGTCATACGATTAGCCGGTGAGTTTGTATCCGCGTGGGGCAAGGAATATGACAGAGGATTAATTAAATCGGGAAAGAGCGAGCTAGTGAAATGGGTTAAACCAAGGAACAAACTGAAATTGAATGTGGATGGTTGCTATAATGTGGATATGAGAAGAGCGAGTATTGTTGGATTGTTACGAGACGAAGAAGGTACTTTTATAGCTGCATTCTCTGGCCCGTGTATAATGGAGTCTCCTAATTATTCGGAAGTGTTGGCTTTGCACTACGGTCTGAGGTGGGCAGTAAGTAGAGGCATCAAAGATTTACACGTTGAAACGGACTCCAGAGAATTTCACGCGCTAGTGAAGGGCAGTGTTAGTTCTACGAGTTGGAATTGTCACATTGGGCGCGATTGTAGAATTATATTGAGAGATAATCCGGGCTTTGAGATGGATTGTATTTATAGGGAAGCAAACTCGTGCGCGGACCTTTTAGCAAAGAGAGGAGCGTTATTGAATGGGGAACCGCAACTTTTGGTCGATCCTCCGGACTATCTTTGGAAAAACATTACTAGTGATAGGAGTGGATACATGATTCCTATACTAGTTTTAGATCCTCTATGAGGGGTTAGTTGTTTATTTCAACTCGGCTTTTAGCCTCTGATGTATGAAAAAAAAAATCGATTATGTAAGTTGACATAAATACAAATAGACCCAAACCATCCATATTTCTGAATAAAATGCTATATAAATTGTATATCTATTAAATCTGTCAATCATTATATAAAATCTTTTATTTATTCTCCATCATCGTATACTTCTCACGTATCTTTTATGTTTCATAATAATCTCAAACAACGAATTTTCATCTCATTTCTATATTGCATATTACCAAAATAATATCGACATTGAGAAAACAAAGAAAATATGATTTTGTCATATTATATCATACTCCCTCCAACTTTGTGTCATGTACAACACATAAACCTCAACCTCGGGACCTATTTTGGCGCTTCTTGACTCCCTCTCCTCATTTTCTCTCTCTACACTTTCAAACCCTTCAACTAACACACACTTTTTACACCAAGAAAAATCACACATTTCACACCTATGGATGAAGATAGAATTGGGTTAGTCTTAGCTAGAGCTTCAGAGCTAAGATTAAAAATCACTAATTGTATCCAACAATCTGCAACTCCTTACAGCAATGGCGAAAAGGATGAAAATACAGAACAATATGATGAAGAAGACAGTCTTTTAACCATTAAAGATGCACTTGAAGCTCTCGAATCTCAAATTTCTTCTCTACAGGTTCATATTTTCACTATTTAATTTTATTATCTTATTTGGCATGGGTATTTTGTCTAAAGATTCGTAGAATAATTTAATCGGGAAATTTGTGATTAGTTTATTTATGGTTTGGGTTATTAAATGTCTAAATTGGGCAAGAATTCGAATTTTATTACATGAAAATCCTTGATATAGGTGGATTTAGATTTATCGAATTTTAGCTATCCTATTGTTGCGCTGTTGATTGTTGAGAGATTATGTTTCTGGTAGATTCCAGATTAGCATTCTCTCTTGTATATATTTGTTGTAGCTACGAATGTTACCACCTGTTTGATAAGTTGTTTAAGTGAATCGATTTATCATAGATATGAAAAATACGAACAGCTTCATATTTCGTTTTCTTTTCATTTTTAGTCTGAATGAAGCTAGTTTTGAATGATCAGGTTCTTCAGCAGCAACAATGTTACGAGAAAGAAATAGCCTTAGCTGAAATAGAAAGTAGCCAAAAGAAGCTATTCAAGTCTCTAAAGGAGTATAAAGGGAAAGATCTAGAAGTCATACACGAGGCCTCAGCTTTTGTAGGTGAAACCGATGACACAAACGATCTTCTCCTTCCACCATATCCAACCCGTGGGCCGGGCTTGTTCGCCCCACGTAAGTTCACTCAAAACGGGCCCTTAACAAACGGGTCCAAGAATGAGTTTGTTAAACCCGAGGGGGCAAACGGTAAAAACCCTATTAACGGAGTTAAAAACTTGCTTGGTGCGGTGGCTAAGGCGGTATTTACAGTCGCCGGAGTAATATGTGTGTTGAGTTTAGCCGGTTTTGAGCCAAGGTTAAAGAAGAGGGAGAGTGGGAATCATTTTACAGTCTCGAAGCTATTTCGGATGCAAGAAAATGGGACCCACATGGATTGTCCTCCGGGGAAGATTCCGGTGATGGAAGACGGTGAAATCCGGTGTCTCGTGAAGGAAAGAGTGGAGGTTCCGTTTGAATCGGTGGTTGCTACACCTGATGTGAACTATGGTTGTGGTTAATGTTGTTTGTTTTTCCACACTTTTGTATATTCACACTCTTTTAAGTATTTAGTAACACTATGGTTTGTTAGTTTTATTAGTTTTCCAACTCTTGTTTAAATCCTTCTTATTATATATTAAGAACAAAATTGTAATGTTTAGAGCTATAAGGACTGAGATGAAAATATGACATCATTGGATGTTATTCTGATGATGTATTAATATTGCTAAATGCATGTTTTCCTATTATGCTGACCCCGCTAGATTTAATTTTTATTTTCAGCCTCTTGTTATTTTGTTGGGTTTGGAAGTTTTTTCTTGTGTCCTTATTGTTTTGGGCTTGTTATTTGGTGGTCAATTACTTGGGTCCGATATAATTGTATAGATTTTTTTTGTTTGGGCCAAAATGGTTTATGGACGAGTTTTTGTGTGTAATTTATAAAATCAATACAATTTGACGTAAATTTGACAAAAAAAGTAACAAAATCCAGAAACATCAAAGTATATCAGTTATTTAATTGACCCCACATTATTTTCACAAGTTTTTCTTTCCTTTTCTTTTTTCTCTTAGGTTGTCCCCCCAAAATAAAATAAAAACTTAATTTTCTATTATTTATTATCACGCTTTTACATTTAGGGATGACAATGGTTATAGTTAAAATCTGAAACCGATGATAATTGAACTGATTATAAATCAAATTATGTAACCATGGTTAAAACCATTAGGTTATGGTTTTAAAAAGTGTAATCGATAGTTAAAACCGTTAGGTAATAGTTTTTAATAAAATAAATAGTTATGGTTTTTGATATTTTTACGAAAAATCGAACCTTTGTCATCTCTTGTACACCTCAACTCACCTAATCACCTACCCATCCCCTTCCAGTTTCATTTACCAAAAAAAAAAAAGCATCCCAAACCTTTTATTTTCATGAAACCTCTCAACTCTCGACATTCACAATTAACTTAAAAAATCTATATCCATTGTCATCACATTACGCCGGTTGGAGGATGATACCACCACAAGTTTGTTAAATTATTTACGGGAAGATATCCTCTAAAACCCAATTTATTTGAGATCAATTTCCACCATCAACAACTCTTACATCATCTACCCAAATACATTTTGCAAAACCCAAATTTTAAGGAAAAAATCTCAATTCTATCCGTTAAAACCCTAATTTCTTTTAATATTCATATTGAAACCCTAGGAAAGTAATTGTATGCTTTATTAAGTATATTGAACACGGGATTTTTCTACTGGACATTCATTTAATTGTAAAGAGTAATTTAAGGGTACTTAAACGATTCTTGCCGTCTTTTATGTAGAGTATTTGAGACGTTTAAAAGAGCTTGCTTTTTTATTATAGATTGTGGGAGAACAACCTAAGAATAAATAACAAAGGAAATAAAAACTTGTGAAAATACTAAGAGATCAATTAAATAATCCAAAGGTTTAGGGTTCATATAAATATATATGTATTGTGTGGAGAAATTTTGGAGGTCATAGCCCCTTCTTACCTATTGGATTCACCATGCTGATGTCACTGGTTAATTGTTTATTTTTTATTGGACGAAGAAATAAATAAAACATCTAATCTATCTATAAACCGTTAAGTGTTTATTATCTTAACCAATTCTCATCTTCACAAAATATGCGTCCAAGTTTGTTGATGTTGAAACCAATCCAACTTGATTCACAAGTTATCTGCACGAGAGTTAAGGTGCCGATGAATATGTTTGAAAATGATTGAACCCGCAAAATACGTTATTTGAAAGATGTTCCTCAGCATCAGATCGTACATTCCAACTTGCAACTAACAATCACTCAATACCTTAAATTAGTTCAAGGTTATTAGAAAAAACCGTCTTCTCTTCATCTCTACATTGCTTACATATTTCCACTACTTTCCCTCTCGCCTGAGCTTCCCCTTCAATAATCGATTTGTAAAAATCTATTTTACAATGATCAATTCTGATACAACTATATTTATAACTTTGTATGACTTCGATTTCTATTGGATTATAAATTGTTTAACTAAGAATATTTTTCCCCCAATGACAAGGTGTAACTTGTTAGGTTTTGCAAATTCAAAAAATTATGCATGGCGTGTAAGCAAAGACAAATAAAAGTAAAAAATAATGGTAAGATAATCATTTGATAAATAAATTTATAGTGACAATTTTTTTAATAAAAGAAAATCAATATATATATGGTGGAGTCTTGGATTTGGTTTAATCTCTTTGGTACTCTAATAGAGTAATGCTGGGTATCACCAAAATATGTATCACCTAAACAACACCCATGATGTGGCAAGCAGGTGGTCTAATCATGAATTTTCTCTTTCAAAATTTACTTTTTTCTCTTCACTCCATGATTGGACCATTTATAGGTGTAAAACATTTTAAAAATCATGATAGTTACCATTGACCACCGGAGTTAACCGTCGTTGACTGTCGAATTTGACTATCCAACAAAGGCGATTGTGATAAAATACCAATTAATATATATTTATAATATATTACTTATAATAAAAGTAATAAAAAAAGGGTATTTTAGTAAGGAAAATTAGTATGGCCTAAATTTAGAAGAAATATTACAAACGAGGCCTATATAGTCTGGCAATTGGATCCACCAGCCTCGTTCGCTCCAGTTTTAAATGGTTTTATACCTTAACGTTCTGGTTTAGACCCACGGTCTCAGGCTTACTGGACCCGTTTGATTCTTAAAGGCATTTGAGTAAAACAGAATCTATAAAGAAGACTGGTTATTTTGGTTTCGGTTTGGTTCTCTACCCAATTCATATAATAGGTTCTTCTTGGTTAGCTAACCGGTTTTGGAGAGCCTATTTTATGACTGCGTGGAGACTGATTTAAAGATTACTTTGAGACTGACTTGAGACTATTAGAGACCGTTTGGAAACTATTTTTTAAGAATATTGTACATGCAGTTGCGGTACGACTATTCGCCGGGGATCGCTAGAAGCGTGAATAACAGCAGTGAAAAATAGATTCACCTTGACTTGGTTTTCCATTCTTATTGTACATTTCATCAGTATCCCAATACTTCATTTTATAAGCTCAATTTGGCATTCATTATTCATTTGCTTAAATCAAATGAAAATATTTATTTTAATCATTGAAATAAAAAAACCTTTTGGTATTTGTCCATGTATTTGTCCAAGTTGAATTCTACATGATCTAATCATGAGTCATGAGTTAAAATAAATAATTTTCATTGGTTTCTAAATATATCGGAGTGTTATTTAATTCGGAAAGATTCGATGTCAAAAACGGTTTTTCCTCTGTAGAGTATTCTAGCTACGAGAGTGATTATCAATCTTACTTATTTGGGTTTAACACTTGCATTATGGTATAAATTTGATGATAAAAATAAAACTTATCCCTTAATGAAATATATCTACAAAGTAAGAGTTCGAAAATCACTTAAATTAACTTGTGTTCAATATAATAAAATTCTCTCAGTGGAAAGTAAAGGCTTTGAAGTAATACCAAAGCCGCTCATTCATCTTGCTAAGACCTTTTCTAATTTATCTTTCTTTTTTAATTGATTTTGTAATTTACCTTTGTGATTTTGATTCTATAATTTATAATGATTTGAATGTTCTATTGGAGTGGGTCAACCCTCCACTCGAACTTAGTTAATAATATATGAGTTCTTTTGCTTAAAAAAGAAAAAAGTTAATGTTAGATATCACCCCAAATTATATCGATTTTATATCGTCTTCTATTTTAAATAGACCAATTATGTGATTTCTTTCTCTTTATTTATCATTTTCTTTTTCTCTTTTATGATTGGTCCACATAAAAAACGATATAAAGACGATGCAATTTGGGATGATATCTACCATTACTCAAAGTGATATTTAAAATTGGACCTAGATTTTTTTGACGAAATTAGATTGATTCCCGGAAAGCTTGAATCCGTTTTAGAATCCAAATTGATTGCCATCTTAATATTGCGTCACCCCTTACCACATCCTTGGTAAGCACTTTATCAAAAACCATGTCTTTTTTGGGTCAACTAAAAACCATGTTCAATTGTTTTAAAAGTACAAAGTTATTGCCCATGGTTTTCATGCATGTTGCATCTTGATTAATATTTCTTGCGAATTTGATAAATAAGACATTGCGGCTTTCCATGACAATGAAGGGTTAATCTAATAAATTCTATAAATTCTTCACTCCATTTCATAGATTATCATTCAATCCTCTAATCAATTTACTATTACAAGAAAGGGTATAAATTTGTTGCATTATATTCTTATTCGAGAATCTCTTGATCGTTGCATAGTATCGATCTTAACAAAGTCTATAGTTATGGAGGTGATATTGTTTAGCGAAGAGCAAGAAGCTTTGGTAGTGAAATCATGGAATTCAATGAAGAAAGATGCTGGCCAATGGGGTCTCAAATTCTTCATCAAGTAATAAATCTCTCTTTTTATATTTCTATAGAGATAACTGCGTATTCGGCCCCTGTACTATTCAAACATAGCAAATATCCCCTATGTTATGAAAGAGGGATGTCGAAATAGTATAGATAGTATTATATAAACTTTGCATTATTGGTCCTTATATAATGTAAAGTAACTTATATTAAATTAATTGCATTATTCCACAACTTTTCACTAAACCATAAAGGTATATTTGCATTCTTTTGATATATGGGGGGTTATTTGGTACTTTCACAAAATATACGGGGATTACCTATGCAATTAAATTTTATAATTTTGGAGTACTATTAGTAAACAGTTATAGTATATGCTTACTGAGTATGATCCTCAATATTTCAGAATATTTGAAATTGCACCATCAGCTAAGAATATGTTCTCATTTCTAAGAGAATCAAGTGTTCCCCTGGAACAAAATTCAAAGCTCAAGACTCATGCCAAATCTGTTTTTATCATGGTTAGTCAGCCACTTTATCAATTTTTTCTCTTTTATAAGTTTTCTGTTTGGTAAGTTTTTTCTACATTTTTTTCAGAATTTTCTAACGGTGAAACTAATATTCATTTGGACCACTATCAATTTCTTTTTCTAAATCTTATTAATAAAATTAAATTTATACCTCTCATTGTTTAGAAATTTTAGTACAAAATTAACAACAAATAGAATTTTAACCGATTAAAAAAAATGTCTCCACTAGGAATTTCCCTAATTAGAGTTTTTCTTTAATATTGTACTCATCTTTGAAAATTGACAGACATGTGAAGCAGCAGTTCAATTACGGAAAACAGGAAAAGTGGTGGTAAGAGAATCAAATTTGAAAAGAATAGGAGCTGCACACTCTCAATATGGAGTAGCCAATGAGCATTTTGAGGTGCTCACTCGTAATTATCAATATTTTCTCATTAATATTTTTCATATTGTATCACGACTAAGTATGAACCATCGAAAAGAACAACCGCCGAAACCCCTAACTAAATTCAAAATACATATCTATCATCATAATTTAATTTAAGATTAATGCCTAGAAACTTCTCAAAGTTTTATTTTTCACCACAACTATCATTCTTTTACTTATAAAGGCACTATATATTTTTAATAAAAGCACTATATACTTTTATTTATAATTTTTTTTACTTATAAAAAGAATTGCTTATAAGAAACTTCTTAAAACTTAAATTTTAAATTATAAAAAACTTCTTAAAACTCAAATTTTTGAGTTTAGAAGCTAACTCAAGATATCTTAGAATGATTAAAATGACCGTATTTTTTACGGGATACTGGGCAAAGTTGCAGAGATTTATTGAACATTTACCTATTGTTTTATTTCAATTTAAATTAATATCTATCACCAAAAAAATTTAAAAATCTCTTTCATTCATAATAATAAATAATCAAATCACTTAAGTTAGCTCAAGTAGCCAAAATTTTGTTATTTTTTCTACTTTTTACGGAAGTGAATGGGAAATGCAAAATTCGAATCTCCTTTTAAATATGGATAACTTATTTTGATTTAACTTGAGTGCATGCACATGAAAACATACATATTCTTCGTACAACTAGTCAAGAGGCATGCATAAAAAAACAAAATATTATCAACTTTTCTCAGTATTAACTTCTCAAAAATAATCTTAGAAAAAATATCATCTCTTACGTATTTTCACACCTTCTATCTCATTCTCTCTTCTTCTTCTTTTTTATATGTAACATAAGAATAAAATTTTAATATTATTTATATATTTTAATTTTTAAATAAAAAATCCTTTTTTTTAATATTATAGATTTAAGTTATAAATTTGTCAATTTTATAAGTCCGATCTATTAATTATTGCAATTTCTTGTATACAAGTCTTTATTTTAATTTTGAAATATTAATACTTAGCAATTTATTATTTACATTACTTCAATAAAATTATAACGTTTAACTTTTTGTAGATAATTTATACCTTATATTTATAAATCAAAATATTAATATAACATGTGGTATATTAATAGAATACTAATTATACTATATAAATTAAATGTAATGGTGAAGATTTGCATATTTTTTTAGACGAATACTAACTGCTAAGTTCATCAATTATAGAGACAAAACACGTAATAGTGTTAGATTCTCGTATTTGCATTTTGATATTGGTAGTAGTTATATATTTATGTATCATATTTTTATCTTAAAAAATTTCAGATTACGTTTACTTGCGAACTCCTATATATTCAAACCCCCCTCACTTTAGTTTCTGCATCCGTCCTTTAGTTTCAAGTCACTTCTCTCCTTTATTGTATGGATTTACTAATATACTTATGTAGAATGTTTTTTTGAATAATATTGTCTTTTCATGCCAATTTATTTCGTTTATAGGAATATTTTATTGTTTCTATAATTAAATATAGGTTATATATAATATAAAGGTTATAGTGCATTATGTTTTAAAAAAAATGTTCTATTTTTTTTAATACATATGAGAGAGCCACTTTAGGGTTAGAATCATTTTGACTTTAATAAGATTTGATCTTAGGATTTCTTGGTCTTTGCAGGATAATCTAACTACTAGACCAACTATCAATCTTGTACTATTATTTTTTTCATAATAAAGGAACTTGTAGTGCAATAACACAAAGATAATTGTAGGGTTATTGCCCCTTGCTCCTCTACAATAATTTCTAGCTTCATTCATTGTCTAAATTGATGTCACATAAATTTAGTATCGTGCATAATAACTAGGAAAAAATGGGTAGGATATGAAAGCCGCTTTATTTAGTGATTAAGTTTTTCTTGTAATACATAGGAGAGAGTATAGAAAAACCAAGGTTCTTGCCAAGTTACCTTAACATGTTATTTAGTGATTATGTTTAAATATTAATATATACACGGAGTCATTTCTTAGTTTGATATATGAAATTTAAAAAATTCCTCAAATAATTTTTGGAGAAACAATTTTCCCTCGCTGTTAGTTCATATTACAAAATCCATCCAGATATGATTGTTATTATAATTTACATCTAAATTTTGAACTATATAACTATGCAGGTTACAAAGTATGCACTATTGGAAACAATTAAAGAAGCAGTTCCAGATATGTGGTCACCAGAAATGAAGAATGCTTGGGGTGAAGCCTATGAACAATTGGTAGCTGCAATCAAGACAGAAATGAACCAATCCTCTTCTCCAACTGAATAAGCTTGAACTTTGAATTATAACCTTGATGATGTCTATATATAGATTGGTTGTTGTGTAAGATTGCAATTTAAATATTATTGTGATGTATTAAACTTTATTACGAATTAATAATTATTTCAATAAAAAAAAGTTAGCTTGTTAAGTTAATCTGGCCTAAATATGCAATAATTGTGAATTCGTCTTGCAAGTTGTAACGTGAGGGGTACAAAGGTTCCTTATAGGTTTTGGACACTTTTGGTTTGGGCCATGTAGTGTGACTTTCTCTCGATCTGGTCGAGCTAAGTGGTGAATGGACCTACAACTACTCACATGGACAATTGTGTACATGTATAATGCAATTTTAAATACAAATACTCCACCTTCTATATAAATATGTTTGAACACCGACTCTTTTATTAGCTGGATAACTCTTTTTCGACTTATACCACAAAAACTTATAAAATGATTGGGATCCTTAGCATACTTGTGCGTAGGGAATTTGATAATATACCAACGTTAAAACTAGAAAGTCTAAAAAATCTTTCGGAGGGAGTTGAGAAAAATAATAAATCACTGGTTTAAAAACAAAACATTTTGTTTAAAGTAAACTTCTATATTACATTAATATAAATAGTACGAAACTTACACGGAATAGAAAAAAAAACAATTACACGGTACATATGTCGTTAAAAAGACATGCCAGTCGTGTCGGTTATCTCTAAAAAGGTTATTTTCTGATTCAGTTTAGTAGTTTTGGTAAATGGGGGAGGTCATATATTTATAGGCGAGGAGGACGTTTTAAATGTCATATATGTTACTTTTTTTCAAATTCCAGCATGAACCCGGATTCTTTGTTGGCTTCTGGTCCATTCACGTATTGACCAAGTGCTGTAACAGCTGAGAATAAGATATATTCAGGTATAATGCGTCTTTGATTGGTGGACGTTTTGTCTTATGGATGGAAGGTTATGAAGTAATGACCAGCCATCCTCCACCAGAGTCACTTCAAAAGTTGTTTCATTTTTCATCTTTTGACTCCCTAAACTCCCCAATTCCCCAACTCACCCACGAGCTCACGCCGTCGCCGGGCCAGGCCAGGCGGATTGTGGTGGTGGTGCACTCTTGTGGGGCTTTGCCTTTTCCCTTTTATCTTTCATAGCCTTTATTTATTTTGGAAGGAATAGAGAGGTAAGTTGTTATATTCTTACCTTTTTTCTACTTCACTTCCTGTGTACGATTTGTTCCTCAATAAAAACTCTTTTTCACTTCTCCCATAAGAACATGAATGGATTTATGACTGAAAGTATGCCTTAATAGCTGAAGGTAAAGACAGTTTGACCAAGATCAAAGCCAACGTATTAAATTATGTTCGCACACTTCCCTAAAGTTGGGACTCAAGTTGGTGATGCCATAAAATTGAGAGATATAGTTTAGGGATGACAACACTTAGTATTTAAAATCAAAAGTGATGGGTAACATATGCAATTAGAAACTGAATATGTATCCACATAAAAACCGTTAGGTTATGATTTTGAAAAATTGTAACCGATGGTCAAAACCGTTACATTATATTTTTAGATAAAAATAAAACTGAATAAGAGAAAATCGTTTGTTAATATATATATATATATATATATATATATATATATATATATATATATATATATATATTATAAAAATGGACCTTTTAAGGAAGATATATGGTGTTGGACTTGATAGGGGTGGATTAATGGGGTTGTGGACTTAATTGGCAAATAAATCACATATATATATTCATATTTTATTATTGTTGTGATAAATAAAGTAAATTCAAATTTCAAAACTGAAATTCAAATATTAAATTTAACCGATCGTAGCAAATACATTATTTAATTAATACACAATATAATTTTTTATGAGTAATAATAATATATACCACCAATGAAAATACATTATTTGATTAAAAGTGAATTGAAGGTACGTCATTATAATATGTATTTTATATAGTTTGGTGGTTGATGTCTCCCTAATTGTTCTTATTTTCGACCCTTAGGAGACATCATTTTTGGTGTTTATTTAATTAATTTGATAGACTTTTGGACTAAATATGCAATAATATGATTTTCCTCTTTTATTTCTAGCATTTTTAATTTATTAAACTTTTGCGCGTAATATTGGTATTTTTAGTGTAAAGTTTACAGATTTTAGATGTTAGCTAGAAGAGGAATCCAAGGAGAAAGTCAAAGATCGTGATATAGAGTCAAGACTTGAAGATAAATCCCGAAGATATTATTTTTAGAGCTGAAAATCTGTTTTCCAGGCCATAGATTGCTGATTTCGAGGTGCTTAAGCGATGATCTAGCCGCTGACTTTTGAAGAGAAAATATTCCTTATCGAGTTACGGAACTTTAGCAACTGGAATGAGGTCAATCGGAGTCATAACGAAGCGGGAAAAGCCGTTTTAGTGAAGGTGTATCAGCAGTTACGGGATTTTGGGCTTAGAATTTGGGCTTGGACATTTAATTAGTGTTTTATTATTAGGTCCAAGCCCTAATCCGTTTTTACACTTATAAAAAGAGCCTTTGACTTCTATTTTTCACACAATTCACATTCCACAAGATTAAACACCAGAGAGAAGCAACAGAAGGAAGAAAGAAGAAGCTGCAAGAACTGGAGAGGGTCTATATCTCCGTTCTCAGTCATTCCAATTCCGGAAATTAGGTTCTTTTTATTTTTAATTTTGTAATCAAATATGAATTCCATTTCTTTTAATTTAGTTTTTCCATTTAGTATGAGCTAAACATTCTAATAGTGCTTGAGAACAATTAATGGGTGAATCCCAATCTTATTGAATAACGAATGTTGAATTTGGGTTTCTGTTAAATTAAACTAGATTGGGGCTTTTACTCTTTTCGATAAATTGAGAATATTTACTGTTTTTAACGTCATGAACTAGGAACAGGTGTTAGTATTTAGGCTATTCCAATTAGTGGCAATTGGATCATCCTGACGGAGGGTTTAAATACAAAACCATTTATTCAATCTAGGATAGAAGCTATTGATTCTGACGAACTTAGCTAATTTTAGGGCCAATGAGGTAATAAAACTTAAACATCCGAAGGTGGATCATATTTACCCTGACGGGACTAGTGACACTCTAGGATCGCCTTATAGTCCACCCTGACGGGGGTATAAGGAATTTAGAATCCCGACAATTGTAATTGACCAATTTAGCCCTTAAACAACATAAGTTAGGAAATAGGATTGGGAGGATCCTTGCGTTCTCAAGTACTACTTCTCATATTGCGTTTTACATCATTTTACTTGCGTCTTAGCTTTTACTTGCATTTATAATTTGTTTTTCATTCAGTAGCTTTAATAACAAAAACCAAACAAACATATTTTATTTACTTGCTTTCATAAGTGCATTCATTCATTAATAGATAAGCATTGTAGTCAACCATCTCGTCCTTGGAACGAATCTGTTTTATCAATTATACTACTTGGGACAACCGTACACTTGCGGTTGTGGTTCTATTATCTTTTGCATTTATTTTAGAACACACAAAGGACCACCAGTGGTATATATCATTACTCATATTTTATATAGTTTAGAGTTTTTTGTTTGCATGTGTGATCTTGTTATAGAATATTTTATATGTATAAAAAGTTATAGTTCAGTAATGGTTAAAAACTGAAAAAACTATTAATAGGGCGATTATAATTTGTTTATAATTTTGAAAAGTATAAGTGATGGTTAAAACTGTTAAATTATGTTTTTTTGTGATAATTTAATCTGCTTACCTTTCTAATATAATTATACATAAATAACACATAAATAATTATCTTGTTTAGTGAGCACAAAAAGAAAATGGTTGATATATGACAAGTTTGAAATGTGTTTAATTATAAGATGGGGAAGTTTATACTTTATCACATATGTATAAATATATGTACATAATATTAAAATCTGAGCAAATTTAAATTTTAGTTCAATATCTATAATTTAAAAATAATTTTAGGCTATATCTTTCAAAAATATTATTTTTAAGTCAAACACATTAAAAAATGTCATCTTTAGATCACTTCACAAATTTCATAAATTATTTTATAATATTTTTGGTAATTTCGATATATTAAATAATCTATATTTTCATTTGGTCACATCACAAAATTTAAAATATTCAGATTATTCTTATAATCTACGAAATATTTTACTAAATTAGTAGATAACCTAAAAATTGCACTTTTGAATACATTTAACTTAAAAATTATACTCTTTTAAAAAATACTGTAAAAATATTTTAAGCCATAAATAATAGCTTAAAAATAATTTTTGCTTTTAAAACTTATTTACTTTACTATATTATTGTTTCATTATTATGTTTTTCTTTAATATAACACATCTTTTTTCTATTTTTATAGTAACTCGAAAACATGGAAATATCATCCTGAACCAAATCAAAATTGGAAGACTAATTTTTTTTGACGGGATTTTGGATTTTGGAGAACTTATAAGAAATGATGTTTTCTTTTAAAGCATAAAAGATTAAATATACATAACGTTCACAAAATTAAAAGATCTGAGAAGAGTATGATCCTTCCAGGTGGATAGATTAATATTGCATCACATGCATTTTGGCAGGGAATCTGCAACACCGTTCAAATTACACTTGATGAAGTTAACCGTCCAAGACAGAAATTTTCGTAGCCAGTTCTTTTTTTCGGCAATTAAGGGGTAAATTTGCCAGCGAATACATGTACTTCTGGAAATACCTTGAACTAACTCAAGATTATCAGAGTAAAATGAAACACTCCGAAAATTAAGAGAAGCAGCCTTTCTCATGGAAGAAAGAATTGCCCAACATTCACCTTCCAATGAACTTTTCACCATACATCTGGAAGTAATTTTTTACACAATGATACCTTCCTTATTAACAGTAATTGAAGCGATGCATGTTGGTTCTCATTCCTTAATAAAAGAAGCATTACACATCCAAACAAAATCAGATTCATCATTAAGGAGAGGATTTTCAGTATTGTCAAAAAACATAGTATCTACATGCTTCTTGCCATCCGCCATTTGTATTATCTCTTGGTTCGAAGAGCTCTTTCATAAGATAGTGGACCTTATAAGAGATATATTTGATTAACCATGGTGAAATTTCGTGTAAACCTTTCATTCTCGCTTTCCAAATATTCCAACACGTAAGAAGTATATACGCTATGATTTCACTTCGGTTCCACCCGTTATTAGAGAAATTATGGTTGATATCTTTGATTCAATTACCTAAATAATAATTTATGTCCTTCTCAATCCTTAAATGCATTTTAGAATTGGACCAAACCGCCATGCTTAGAGGACATTTAAGAAATATATGTTCAATATCATCTTTGTCCAAATCGCACCATTCACACATGTCGTCATTCACACACTTTTTTTTCTTAAGGTATTTCTTTGTAGGAATACGCTCTGTTACAGATTTTCCATTCGAAAGCTCTAACTTTATTCAAAACACTCGATCGCCAAATAATATTCCAGATATCACCATCATTATGTTCACCTAGTTTAGACGACTGCGCTTCTTTCTGAATATCCAGATCGATTAGTTTATGATATCCCGATTTTGTAGTATAAATATCATCTTTGGTGAACGACCAAATTAATTTATCATCTTCATTAAGAAACATCACTTGAATCTTACTAATTTCACTAACAATATTAGATGGAAATATTTGTTTTAAGCGATTGTAATCCCATGATGTCATATTCTCATTAAACATATGAGTTACTCTATTAAAATCACAACCAGTAGGTTTCTCAAGACTAATGTTGTTCCCGACCCAATAATGTTCCCATTATTTGTTTTTAGCCCATTTCCTATTCTCTATTTAGAGTGTTGTTTTAGAAATTGGATCCCTTTATGTATATTAGCCCAACTCCATGACCTTTTACTATCTATTTTGGAATAAAATAAGTTATTGTTGGGAGAGTAGATACCTTTTAGGACTTTAGCAAACAAGGAAATCAGGGTTATTCAATATCCTCCAAGCTTGTTTTGCAAGAAGGGCTATATTCATTTTTTGGAAATCCTATTCCACCAACAATTTCAGCTCTCGCAATTTTTTTCCAACTGAGCCAGTGAATTCTTTTCTTAGTATTTGAATCCCACCAGAAAATAGCGATGATACCAGAGAGTTTCTTACATAAGGTTTTTGGAAATTCGAAAATTGACATAGCATAATTCGGTATAGCTTGTAAAACTGCTTTGATTAGAACTTCTTTACCACCATCTGATAATAAATTTGCAATCCAACTTGTTGATTTAGAAAGGAGCTAGTCTTTGGTATAGTTCAAATTCTCGGATTTTTCCTTTTCAAGGGAAAAAGGAATCCCAAGATATTTACCAAACGAAGTCATCTTGTTTACATAAAGAGAGAGGTCCAGTTCATCGCAAATATGATCTGGAGTTCCTTTACTGAATAGAATGGACGACTTTTGAAAAATAATTTTCTGACCCGAGGCTTGACAAAACTTTGAAACTGTATATTTGAAAGCTTCAATCTCCGTATATTCAATATTGATGAAGAAAAGAGCATCATCCGCAAACAATAAATGAGTTAACTTTAGACAATTTCTTGTAATCGATAAAACTTTAATGTTCCCTTCTCAGCATTGGTGATTAATAAGACTGATAAAACTTTCAGTAACAAGAGAAAATAATAAAGGTGAAAGCAGATCACCTTGGCGAATTCCACACGACGGATAAAACTTGTCAAGTCTTTGACCGTTAACTTTTATTTGGAATGAAACTGAAAATATACAGTTAAAGATCCAAACTGTATATTTATCACTGAAATCAAGAGATATTAATGTATTGATTAGAAAATTCCAGTTCACTTGGTCGTACGCTTTGGCCATATCAATTTTAACCGCGACCACATTCTTATTTGATTTCCATTTATTCTTGAGGTAGAAAGACACTTCCTGAGCAATTAAAATATTATCTTGTATGCTCCTACCCTTAATGAAAGCTGATTGCGTAGGAGAAATAATATCGTCTGTAATCGGTTGGAGTCTATTAGCCAAAATTTTATAACTGAAATTAATACACACAATTGGCTTGGAGTCTGCGATAGTTTCTTGTTAATTCCTTTAGGAATAAGAGTGATGAGCGTAGTCTCAATACTTTTTATAGAAAAAACAACATATCCATCAAGGTATGGGGTCGTATCTTAGCCCAAAGCCTAGTCTATCTCCTTAAGCTCCACAATTGTAACTGGTTTAATCAGAATATAATCTCACTTATGACTGAAGGCTTGCCACAATTTAAAGTATAAGTATAATCTTTGTTCCTAATTTTTTTTGAAGATTTCATTATAATAAGAAGAGATTTCATTAACAATTTCTCTCTCGTTCACTGTCCAAATACCATCGCACAACCATCGCACAATTTGACCCTCTTAATTTTATTCTTAACTCTCTTATTTTTTTAATACACCAGAGAGCCACTTTGGACTCAGAGTCATTGACTCAGTTCGAACATGTAGCGCTTAGAAGGAGAATCAATGCCTTGACCAATTGAGCTAACCCAACTGGTTTTAGCTCTATTATTTTTAGTAATGACCTAAAAACATTAAGTATTTATATTACTTAGCCTTCGCCATTGGTTTCTAGATCTCATGGCCTAGCATTTTTTCTCCTTAAGCCAAAAATATTCAAGGGAATTTTATAGGGATACTATCATTACTTAGTTTCTCTAATAAAAAGAAAGGTTAAACAAGGTCTCAAGACTTTTCATGGTATTATTAATGAGGATACTTTAATTAAGTTTTATACTTATAACCCACTTACAAATGATCTTAGTAGTCTTATCCAATTTATACTTGAATCTTTTGATATCAAGATTAATATTTTTTTTAAAATAAGTCCATGATTCTATAATAATCTTATCAGAATCATTTTCCGCATTCCAGTTTTTATCAAAAACATGTATAAACTTGTGGAGGGATTTAGAAATTCCTAAGTTAAGAGTGATGAGGCTATGATCAGAGCCAATAGGAGGAAGCACGGATGTCCAGCAATCAGGACACAAAGTAAGCCAAAACTCATTAACCAACATTTGTCAAGAAATTATTTAAGATGCTCATAAGCTTACATGTGTTCTTAGATGTTTAATAAAAGCTATTTTGTCTTCCTCTTTAGGAGGTACAAAAATAAAATAGATCCTTACAATACCCATAACATCAAATAAATAAGAGTTATGCGTAATGTTCTTAGAGCTACAATATAAGCTACCATTTTCATATTAATTTTTTCCCAAAAAATTAACTATAAAAGGATTTCTTTTTTTGCTTAGTTTTCTAAGCATGATGAGTTTTCGCCACCTATATAATATTAAATTCTACCAAGGATGTACCAAGCCCCTAAAAATCCCATCCTCATATCATTTATCCTGAGGGGTTGATGTGGGTCAACCTTGCAAAGCTCTCCAGCTTCTGGTAGATATGGGTCCTCAATCATACCTTCTGATTCCCAATTTTTGTTTTTCCTATTAAATATGTAAAACCCTTCCATAGCATCTGATCCCGCCATCTCACTATCTTCCTTTTAAAGAGTGTCAAACACAAAGTGATCATCGATGGGGTTGAGAGGGTTGAAGATACATCTAAAAACACTTCATTATATGTTTTTTGTTTCAAACCCTAAGTCCAGCTTTACCTATTAATCAACCTTCAAACTTTTTTCAACAAACCAAACAATAATAGTGGACTTGAATTGTTTGTGATATTTTGGGATATGATAATATTTGGGCTTTTAAGTGGAGACCTCTTAATAAAAAAGGCCCATTTGAAGTCTTTGTTGGGTGAATATATGGAACCATAAATGGCTGTCTAACAATTTTAATATTGTAAAGCCATCAATTTGGACACTCAAATGGTAAGTGATTTAATGGATACAACCAAGATGAGGTGGAATGTTAATCTACTTAATGCTACTTTTGATCCATTAATCGGTAGAGAAATCATGAAGATTCCAATAACACAACGAATGGGTGAGGATAGAACTATTTGGCCTTATAACAAGGATGGTGAGTATTCTACCAAATCGGGGTATCACACTCTTATCAATGATGATATTAATCTCCAACCTCAATCCTCCAAAGCTGGTGAAAATGACAATAATACTCATCTTTGGGATACAGTTTGGCATGCTAATGTTCCATCAAGGATCATAAATTTTTGTTGGAAAATTCGTAATGGTATTTTTCCATCCAAAGTTAACCTCAAAAACCGAAAGTGCGTGGAGGATTCGTTGTGCGAGTGGTTCGAATTGGAATCATAAAATTGTGAGCATAACATTCTTAAGTGTCCATTCAGTATTCACGCCTGGGCAGAATTTTCATTACAAATTAAAATTAACAAACAATATGACGGGTCCTTCGCAGATTGGCTTATTAATACGATCACAAACTATTCCAACACTGGTTGGGAGAAAAGAAAAGTTACGGTAATTATTCTTATTACAGCATGGAATCTATGGAAAGAGCGAATAAAAATGTTTTTTTGATAAAGAGAGGTGGGTTGTAAGTTTAATCAATCAGAATACAAACGATATGATCAATAAATTATTTGGTACTGAAGAAAACAGAAATCAGGATAAGGGCCAAAAAACAAAGGATAATCATGTTTTACAAGATGATAACCCGAGTATTACTGATGATGCGGACATGGTGTGGTTTAGTGATGCATCCTATCCAAAGGAATGGGAAAACACGGCTATTGTGGCAATTGGAGTCGATAAGTCTCAGATCATAAGTCAAAGGAGAGCCATTAAATGTCAGATTAGGAATGTTATCAAAGGAGAAGTGGTGGTTCCTGGTGTGTTATAAAATGAAGTACTGAAATAAAAGGAACCACAATACGCAAGTGTACGGTTGTCCAAGTAATACTTCGATAAATCGGGTTTCGTTCTCAGGGATTGGAGTGGTATAACTCAAGTGTTCAATAGATAAGTAGTAGTAATTGCTAATACAGAAAATAAAGTATAAAAGATATTTGTTTTGTTTCGAGTTATTAAACTACTGGACGCAAATAAACAAATTACTGAAAATAAATACTAAATGACTAAGACGCAGATATGAGCTATACTTGAGTCTCGCTAGGAAATCACCTAAACTTACGTAATTAATGATTTCGTTAAGGGCATAATTGATATTTCTATATTAGTCAGGACTCTATACTCTCCTAGCTCTCGTCAAAGTGGACCTAGGAGCTACCCTACAGTATTACAAACCCCGACAGGACGATTATAAGCTACGTTTGGATGGTTAAATATCTTACCTCATTGGCTGCATGGTTAGTTAAGCCCGTCAGGGTAAAAAACAAACACCACACGTTTATTATCTAGTTCAGTAATTAATTCCCCCATCAAGATGATCACCGCCACTAGTGAATAGCTTAATTACTATGACCTATCTCCGATTAGCTTATTCATTGATAGTGAAATTAATATAAAATAATAAGAAATATGAAATACCCAATTCAAATTAAACTAGAAACTAATCCCAAATTGAAATACATGAATTAAATAAATTAGGGTTCATCCCATTACGCGATTCTCAAGTAATTAAAGTTTAGCTCATAATTGAAATAAAAACAATAAAGAAATTAATAATATACATGTTCCTAATAACATAAATAAAATAAGAACCTAGATAGAGGAATTGACTTGAGCTGTTGTTGGAGGAAAATGATTCTCCAGCTTCCGCTCTTGCTTCAGCCTCTTGAAGCTCTCTCTAAGGATAATATAAATTGAAGAATAATTGAGAGATACTGAATAATGAGGTCTAAGGGGTGTATTTATAGGTTCTAGGAAGCCCTAATTCGTTTTACTTGGAGAGGAAGACAAGTAAAGAACTCATTAATTCGCAGCCCTAAAATTTAGGAAAGGTAAGATTCTGCTGCTGATTTCCATTGGTCCAGACCATTCTCCCAAATTCCCAGTCAATCTTAAGTTATGAGTTCGTCTTTAGAACGTGGCTGGAATTTCAGATTTATTTGGCAGCTTTATCTTTTCCTTCTTTGCATATATCCTTCCTTAATCTTCTTATTTCCATGTAAATCTCTTTCCTTTACTTATTAGGCTTGACTTGGTCTCTAATTAATTACCATATATCTTTTAAAGCTTCACAATAAATAAATAATTAAACCGCATATGCTTTAAAAATTATAAATCAATAATTCAAGACTAGAAATAAGAAAGTGCACTCTAAAATTAGAAACTCAAATAAAATACTTCCTAACACACTAAAAATACTCTAAGACTTTGATTCTCACTTCTCCTCCTTGTAGTGGTTTTTCATGAAATTCAAGAACCTACTAACTTTGCACTAAAAATAACCAAATTAACGCACAAAAACTCTAAAAAATGCAAATAGTCTAATTCCAAGGGGAGAAAGTGTAATATGATGAAATAAGCATAAAAGTCTATCTAATAAGTCAAATATTCACCTAAAACGATGTCTCCAAAGGGCTAATATTTAGAACAAATAGGGAGACATCAAGAAGCCTGGGCACTCCCTTATTGCTTTGAGATCCGCTGGATCTCTAAGTATTCAGAGTAGTTCTTTTTACTCAGATAACCTTGAACTAATTCAAGGTATTCATGAACAAGTCCAGCTACATTGGGGCCTTAAACTTATAGTCGATGAGATTAATGGATGGTTAAATGAATTTCCGCTTCGGAAAGTCTCGTATATTAATCGAAAATATAATTCGGTGGCGGATACACTGGCTAAATGCACAAGAATGAATATGGACATGTCAGGATGGAAAGATGTTGAAAGTAAAGTCAAAGTTCAGGGTCAAAGCTGTGATGTGTCAGCTGAGTTGGATACTTATGTGGCTATTACATTGGCTTGAGTCAAAGTGTTACTTAAGCTATTATGCGGGAATGACTTGTTTAATACTCTTGATCTCGTGGATACATCTGGATCCTTGATGGATATAAGAGTTGGAGGGCCAGGATTAAATCCCTCCTCCATTCAGTATGTATACTTCTCTCTCTCTCCTTTGCTCAGACTTCTTCTTCTCTTCTTTGAATTCGTCTCTTACGCTCTCTCGTCTTCTTCAATAGATATTCTAGGGTTTATGTAAAATCCAGTTTCTAAGTTATAAAGAAACTTGGATTAGAATAGATTGAATCAAGTGTTTTGCTTGATTATTAAGTAGTATATCTCAATAGGCTTTTAGGGTTTCTGATTGAAGCTCTTGGTTTCTATTCGTGTATATCTGGATATTGTTCTAAAGTTGTAACCTTGTTTGATAGTGCAAGAAGCCTCTCCCTTGGACGGCTTCAACGTGGATGTAGGCCATTTAGTGCTGAACCACGATAAATATTCTTGTCCTTTACTTTTCTACAATTTCTTTTACTTGTGTTTTTCTTGGGTTTGAGAAACAACGTTTTCAACCGTAGATCATTGATCTATTTTTGCCAAAGATAAATTGTTTTTACACCGTGTTTATACAACAAAAGATTTTTCAATCATCATCTCTTTTAGTTTCTTAACTAATATTTGTAATAAGGGTTAGGTGTTTTCTTTAAGAAAAAGTCTTTGTTGGACTTTTTTTAGACAATACGCATAAAGCTTCCAACTCATTTTTATTTGGTGGCCTGTTATTGTGGGTCATACATAGATCTCAAATTATAGTAGGTAACGTCAATATCTTATAAACGAGAAAAATACTAATCGAGGCATACAAATCCCAAACTTAATATTATAAGGCAAAGTTAGAAAAAGTTTATTTTAAGGCCAATTTTCAATTTTCTGATTAGGTTTTTGACTTTTATACCCTTGTTCGTGATGGTACGGACCCATACCCGTAGTTTGCCGTCAAGTTTTTCTTATCGCAGGTATGGCCCCACAATCAAGTTTCACCTGTTCTCTTAAATTACACCGTTATGGGGCCAGCCAATGTTGTTTTATCAGAATAAGGGTTGTACCCAACATGAATAACTCCTTTTCACAGCCTATTTTCAGAACAATCAACTCAACAAAAAAAGATTAACTATCAGGAACAAACAAACAAAAACAATTCGATTCACAAACAAAGAAATCTTTTCACAGCACAAACTAAATGATCAAAAACAAATATCTTCACTGGAAGATTAAACAAAATGTAATCCTTTCACAACAGGATTATTGAATCACAACTTAAAAATACATCTTCACGCTCGCATTTTTGAAAATATAAGAAAATAAAAAAAGGGCTGGACCCATGACTCTTTAATCTCCCTGTTGTCGATCACGATGGGTCTGTCCCCATTTCTTGACTTGCCTTGACAGGCTGTACCCACGAATGGTGTTTCTCTTGGGATGGACCCATGGAGGGTAGGATTTTCAGATGCTGTTGGAAGGCGGTGAGATCAGAAAGTTGTGGTGGTTGTGCAGAGAGCGGATTCAGGTTTGTTGGTGAAGATAACCACGATGGGGTAGGGTATTCAATGGCGGTGAATAAACCCTACGGTGGGGTAGGGCCGTAACTGGTGGGTCGTGGTGGTGGATATATCGTTCAAGCGGCGCGGGGAGAAGGGTGGCCGTGGATATCTCCGTTTAGCAGATCAAGACCAGCACCGGATTAATCCAAGTCGGTAAGCTTCTATTCGGCAGTGTTGAAGGGGCACCGATGAAGGGTCAAATCGTCGGTAGAAGCTGAGATCTGAGATTGAAGGTCAGTAAGGCCTTAAATGGTGAGCAGTACAGTGGCTCGCTGGAGATAGTGGTGAACCCCATCGGTGGGTGAGTGATGATGGTGATGGTGATGTTGATAAAGATGGGTCTTCAGTGGTGGCATATTTCTTGATCAGGGGAGCGGCGACAGTAGGAGGCAGGAGGGGTTGGTGGGGTCCGTTCGTAAGAGAGAAGCTAGAGGGGAGAGAGAAGAGAGAGGGGAACGGGGGAGGTGGGGTGGTTTTTTGTTTCCAGATCCATTACATAGGTTTTGATTTTTTGTTTTGCTTTTTTATCACTATGTAAAGGGGGAAGGAGGGTAAATTTGGGTTTTCCTCCTGTTCAGTTAGCTACTAACTACTACCTAAAGGTATGGCTTTATATTATAAATATAGGTGTCCACTGCGCCTTAAAAACTAAATACCTCCTTATAAACCATGTTATCAGTTATGAGTCTTATGACAATGCTAGTTGTCATCCTTCGACAAATAATATATGAATTAATCGACTCTAGAGAAATAACTTTCATCATTCTTTTCCTTATCATACTTGTTTTTGTTTTTGAACTTCATCTTTTTTACTTTTCTTCAGTCCAAGACTGTTTTCAAAATTTGAAACTCACGCTTTGAACACAAAGTCGACAAAGTTACTTATCGTCACCAAAAAATTGGCTACCGCTCTAACTTTATTACCCAGCTTAGTATCAGGTTTGATATGATTGTCAAATTATCCTTTTTCATGAGAGATGATTTCACAAATATAACATATGTCAAATAATTTTTTGGGTAAAGCCCTCCCGTGACCCTCTAACTATGGCCAAAGTGTAGCATCTGCCCATGATCTTTGTTTTTACCCTTTCGTGCCCTTGATCTAACTAGTTTTTGTCGCCGTTAGCCATTTTTCCATTTTTTTGTCAATTGACCGTTAGTCAATACCACTTGGCACCACGTCAGCGCCACATCACCGCCACGTCACCGCCAGTACTCTTCGTCAGCTTCATCTCTAACTTAAAAAAAACTTTGAAGGTTTGAATGCTTCAAACCTTCAACAATGGAGGAAAACTAAAATCGAAAAGTTTCTCTTGTAAAGCAACTTGTTCTAAACTAGACAACCCAAAAAGCTCAAACGGTAACTCACCTGAAAAGTTTTGCTTACTCAAATCGAGAATCTTGAGCTTCGCTAAACTTCCGATACTTGCCGGAACCTTACTGGAAAACCCACAACCACTCATGTTCAGCTCCACTAGACCCTGCAACTCCCCGATATTCACCGGAACACCACCTGAAAATCGATTGCCGCTGATATTTAAGCTACTCAGATTACTCAGCCTCATCAACTCCTGAGGAAATGTACCACTTAAAGCGTTTCTACTTAAATCCAACACCTCGAGATTATATAAACCACCAAAACTCACTGGAATTAACCTGGTAAATAAATTCCCACCAATCGATAACAACTGTAGATTCTTTAAATTAACAAAGAACTCGGGGACCAAACCGGTAAATTAGTACTTGTATTAGTAATGTGATTCAGAAAGTGTAATTTGATGGTTTAAGCTTTAAATCAACCTACAGAGTGGCGTTTCTCAATTGCCACTTGAATTTATATGTATTAGTAGTTTAAGTTGAAGATCAAACAAAATTGGATATGAGAAGGCGTTGGTTAAATAAATTAAATTTACTGTTTAGGCGAAGACCACTTCTAAACTATTTATTATGGTGTCTTGTATGTGCAATCATGTTAATTCCTTTATGGAGATCATCTTCTTCAAATGCTTTCGATTCCGTAACTTTTGGTGCCAAACAAGACGTTTATAATAGTTACAGAAGGCTAAGGGAACAAGCCACAAGTGATTATCTAGAATTTTCTCGAAGATTTAGTACCTCCACGATATTCTGTGAAACGGGTCGCCCTTTATCGGAGATGGGTTTTGCTATACCAGTGAAGGCATTAAACCCAGCTCGATGATTCTTATGGAAGTGTTAAACAGAAGGGAAGTGGGTATTTCGTTAGATCTGGGTCATAATCAAGACTATTGCAAGCAATATGGTGAGTATTATGAGTCCATTTCCACCACGCAAGACTATTAATTTTAAGATGTTTCGATGTTAGTTTTCCTCCATTGTATATAGAAGGTTTGAAGCATTCAACCCTTCAAAGTTTTTTTTATAAGTTAGAGATGAAGCTGACGAAGAGAAATGGCGGGGACTTGGCGGTGATGGGGCGCTGACGTGGTGCCAAGTGGCATTGACTAACGGTCAATTGACAGAAAAATGGAAAAAAGGCTAACGACGACAAAAACTAGTTAGATCAAGGGCGCGAAAGGGTAAAAACAAAGATTAGGGACGGATACTGCACTTTGGCCATAGTTAGAGGACCACAGGAGGATTTTACCCTAATTCTTTTGAATTTAGAGGAGATCCAAACCGGCTCTATGTTGCGTTGATAAAAATATTAGCTCACCTTTAATTACTTGTTTTTGTTCCAATAAACTCTTAACCGCACCCTTGAACATTCTTTAATTTTTTTTTGAATTAGGAATCTAGATTTTTTTTGATTTTGCCTAGTTTATACACAATTTTTTTGACATTATCTTCCTTAACGAACAGATGGTATTTGAACTCAAACATAGTCTTATCAAGCAAAACTGGGTTTCAGTACACTCCTTCTATTTATGAAGTAACACATGAAACCAGAAATACGATATAGTCGATTTTTTCACACAAAATCACAATTTTCTTGTTTTTCGAAACTTAAAATACATAGGGTAGGGTTCCGGTTTTAGAAAAAATCTAACATTTAATACCCCCAATATTTGATAAAAATCATCAGTTATGAACCTCTTGGTTCTTTACCAAATTATTAATCCAATTCAGCTGTGAACGGTATCGGGTATCGTGACTTTTTTTTTTTTGGTTACAGGGAGATCCCACAGGATCGAAAAACAGCACTAGTTTATTACATCAGAAAGCAAATTCAAACTAAATGTAGAACGGGGTGTCTTCCACCCCATTTGATCTCGCGTAAGAAGCTTCCAAATCCCTTTGGGTGGTTCCTTATAAAAGCTATATCTCTCCATCTGAGAAAGACCCACATTAGCCAACCAATCCGCACAATAGTTCGCCTCGCGATAAATATTCCCAAGTGTGAACGAGGTATTTCTCGCCATAATCTGACGAATTTCCTCAATCCAAAACGTAGCTGGACCCTTATTCCTCGCAACACTTCTTAATAAACCCAATACTTCCTTCGAATCTACTTCTATGACTACTTCTCCTAATCGCATAGCCTCAAGCAACTTAAGTCCCTCACATAACGCAATTAACTCCACGATAACCGGCACATCATGCTTAATATTCATCGAATAGCCGCCAATCCAATTCCCCATACCATCTCTGATAATGCCTCCACCACCTCCAATCTTGCGCCACTTGTTACAATTACCATCCGTGTTAAGTTTCATTCCACGGGATGGCTTACACCAACCAATTAAATTAACAAAACTCTTCTTCAGTGGTATACTTCCCGGAATCGTCCCCCAAGTTCTCGCAAAGGAGGATGCTAAATGTTTAACTTTCAATAACATGATTTTTCTCGAGGGAATAGGCTCCCCATTGAAAACCATATCATTTCGTACTCTCCATATCACTTCAATAAGTGCCCCGAATACAATACACCATGGAATTCCTGCAAACAAAACCTTGCTAGACACATTAATCGACCACCACGTGTTATCCCTACCTGTGATCAAAACAGCAGCTCCATTGCTGCAATTACCCAAACAGGGAGCTGCACTACTTCGAAGAACAGTGCCTGCAGATTGTTGGATCTGTCCTGTACCACTACCGTGACCAAGGCCTGCAGAAAACTGGAGCTGTCCTGTCATGAAGCTGGAGACGCGACCCTGTACACCTGCTCGAAGTCGCTGCTGTGAAGACTGCAGCGTACCAGCAGCAGAACCTGCTGCAAAATCCTGCATTAATTCAGCTTCATCCAACCTCCTGTCCTCCTCCCAGGCCTGTCCACACCTCGAACCACCCAAGACCTCCCCTCTAATCAAACTCCACAGCCCCTTAATGAATGCACAGTCCCGAAAAATGTGCAGGGATGTCTCCTCAGCCGTCCCACAAAACGGGCAAGCGGAAGGGACCTCCATTCCTCGACTCACTAAATTGCCCCTTGTGGCAAGTCTATCATGAACAGCCCGCCACACTAAAACCCTCGTTCTTTGAGGACATTTGAGAGCCCAAACCATATCCCAATTCATGTCCGAATCACCATCACTTGCCTCCTCATCCCAATATGCCGACTTTACCGAATATTCCCCACGAACTTCCAATAGCCAAGATAAGTTATCCCTTCTACCACCTTCCTTCCCCACTCGAATACTTGTGATTTCTAAGAGTTTAGAGGGGGGTAGTAGGTGTTGAAACCTATCCCAAATCCATATACCATCACCATTAATATAATCCCTTACCAACTTATTTCTCTCCTCCAAACAAATGTCGCTAATCACATGCTCAATCAACGGCGAGTCCCCCACCCAAACATCCAACCAAAACGATACAAATTCACCGTCATGGATGAGCCATCGGGATCCCCGTCTAACTACGGCAATACCTTCCGCGATGGCTCTACATATACGCGAATCACTCGGTTTAGCCTCATATTGAAATATAGCCGATTTAAAATATTTTTCTCGCATTACTTGTGGCCAAATCGATATATCATCATGTATTAACTTCCAACCCAATTTACCCAACAATGCCCTGTTCATATCCTCCGCAAGACGAAATCCTAAGCCACCCACACTTTTCGGTCTACACACTTTCTTCCAAGCTATCCAGTTGATGTGCTTCTGTCCATACGCATTACCCCAAATAAATTCCCTACGAATTTTGTCCACCTCAAGACATACATAATTGGGTAATCGCTCCACTTGCATTATGTACATTGGGGCCGCGCTTAAAACGGATTGTGCCAGAGTTATACGACCCGCTAGTGATAACGAGTTCCCTTTCCACTTAGCCAACTTTCCACGTAGTCCACTGATAAATTCTCCATAGAAACCCTTAGGCCTCCTACCCGAGAGTATGGGCACTCCAAGATATTTTCCAATGCCCTCACTACGTTGAAAGCCACTCCGTCTTGTAATCTCTTGAGCTAGAGCCTCATCAGTATTCTTTGAGAAGTAGATGATCGACTTGTCTTTACTAATCGTTTGTCCAGCATCTTTACAGAACAAGAGCAAGGTTTCCTGCAAAAGATCAATATTATCAGTAGAGGTTTCCGCAAATAATATGAGATCGTCTGCAAAAAAAATATGAGAAATAGGAAACCCCCCTGATGACAAACGAATCGGTTTCCACCTTCCATCTCCCACAAGCATCTGAATAAGCAAGGATAGCCTTTCCATACATATGGCAAACAAGTAAGGTGATATAGGATCACCTTGCCTGATTCCCCTTTCGGGCTTTATAGGACTTAAAGCTTCCCCACGCCACAACACACTAAGCATATTATCCTTCATCCCTGACATAACCACATCTATCCACATGGAAGGAACCCCTAACGCCTCCAACGAATCCTTTATAAAGTCCCATCTAACCTTATCATAAGCCTTGGCCAAATCCACTTTTATCGCCATATAGCTCTTCTTCCCTTTACAGTGTCTTAACAAATAGTCCACTTCGCTAACCAAAACAATATTGTCAATAGTAGAGCGCTTCGGAAGAAAACTACTCTGGAAAGGCCCAATACAATCCGAAAGCAAAGGCCTTAACCGATTCACAAGTACCTTCATACAAATCTTATAACTCACATTAATGAGACTAATCGGCCTAAATTGTGTGATGTATTCCGGATTTCCCACCTTTGGGATAAGATGAATTAAGGTACCCAGGACCTCCTTTGGAAAACGGCCAACCGCTAGAGCAGTCCTAATCATATCACATACTGCAGGACCCACGATCTCCCAACATTTCTGATAAAAACCCGCTGTCATCCCATCAGGGCCTGGCGCCTTTTGAGGTGACATCTGAAACACCGCGATACGTACTTCCTCGTCCATAATACCCCTACTTAAAGACTCAATATCCTCCCTACTAAACTCTGTCAATCTCGGCAATCTAAAAAGGCTCGGATCAGCCTCTTGAAGTGTGAACAATTCCTCGAAAAACTCCCTAACCCACGCCTTCTCCATCTCCTTATCTTCGAACCACTCTTCACGTGTATTCCGAATACGTATATCATTGTTACTCTTCTTTCTTATTTGTGCTGTCCGATGATAATATTTTGTGTTTCTTTCTCCGGAGTTAACCCATTCGGTGTGCGCTCTATCAAACCAATACATTTCCTCTTGTTCGAGCACCCTTTCAAACTCATCACGTAAGCTACTCTCAAGATTAATTAAAGAGACATTATACGAACGCTGTAATGCTTTTTGTATCCCCGCGATTCGGGCTAGTAGTATATTCTTTCTTCGAAATATATCTCCAAAGACTTCGCGCTTCCATTTCTCTAACTCTTCTCTCATCGTATCTATGTTCTCACCCAAATTCTTACCCTCTTTAACCCATTTGTCTTCAACCAAACCCACAAAACCATCATGATAGCACCACGAATTCTCGAATCTGAATCTTTTACTCGGAGTAATCGAGGAGATAGGAGAAGTAATCGTGATAAGTAGCGGAACATGATCAGAATGAACTCTAGGTAGATGTTTAACTCTCGTATTCCCGAACGTGTCCCACCATAACTAGTTTCCATATGCTCTATCCAAACGCTTCATAATCCGCATTCCTGAGTTCCACGAATCACTCCACGTGTATCTCGGACCTTCAAACCCCAAATCTTCCAATCCACACGTGTCCCTCCACTCTTCAAATAGAACCATCGACCGTCTGGTACCTTCAACACCTCCCATCTGATCCTCTTCCTTCCCTATTTGATTAAAATCGCCCACTACTAACCACGGTAAATTAATCTCCGATGAAGCCTCCTCCAATTCATCCCACAGTGACCTCCTCAGCCATTCACTAGGGCTCGCATAAACTGCAGAAAGCAACCAAGAACTATGTGAGTCTTTGGAAATACAAAGATTAATTACCTGTTTGGATGCTGATAAAAGTCGAATTGAAATCCCCATGGGGTTCCAAAGAACACAAATGCCTCCAGAAAAGCCATCCGCTTCCACTCGAATCGATTTTTCCATCCGAAGAGACTTTATGATACGAGTTGCTTCCCATCCCGAAGCTTTCGTCTCCACCACGATCGCAAGGAAGGGTTTATGGCGTGTCTTTAAATCGTTAAAAGCCCGCCGAAAAGCTTCGCTATTTGCACCTCGGCAATTCCAGAACAATATATTTAGCGGGGAATTTGGTAAACACCAATCTCCTGTACTAAAAACATTAGGTGTATTTGACATAAAAATAAAATAATAAGGAAAAACACTATGACTACGATAGACAAGAAAGAACTCCCTCATATATCGACGGCCAAACTATCACAGGCCCGCTCACTATTCTCCAATTCCATCGCAACAGCACCCGAGTTCACCTCCTGATGTGTCTCGATCTGCTCTTCTTGTAGCTCCTGTGAGTCCTCCAAATGAAAATCATGGTAGTCAGGCGCGTCTAATTTGTCGGCGAAAAACTCCTTCAACGCTTGTTTCCCAATTTGTCCCATCTCCGGCTCCGATGCATCTTCCGCCGCGTTAGCCGCTGTAGCAGCACCTGTACCTGCAAGTATTGTCCCTCGCTCCACCTGCAATTGATCAGTCAAGACAATAGGCGAAGACAAAGTACCTGCCATTCTCGGATCAGGTGGTTCAGTTTGCTTTGCTGCAGAATTTTCAGACTTTCCCAAAATTGCAATAAAGCCCCTGGCGCCAAGTCCCTGTTCTTGATTAGTAATAGGCGCCAGCTCTTCAGAATAATCAACCAAGGACCCTTCACTCTCTACTTCTTTCGCCCTACACCCCAGCCCCATATTCGAATCAATCATTACACCTTCACGCCCCACCTTAGGATCCATACAAATTCCCTCCATATAATCCTCAACCTCGCCCCCACCTGCATCATTAGACCTGTTCTTCGCCCCATTCTTAGTCTTCTTCTCTTTTCGAGCCTTCGCCTTTGCTAATGCTTCACCATCTACCAACTTTTGTTTATCCGAATTAAAAAATCCTCCGACGATCTTGTGTGACCTCGACTCCACCACAGTATGGCTAGGTTGGTCCGAACCACCTATTACCACTCCCTGATCTGTCCCTAAACCTTCTGTAGCAGCTACTTTACCCACTATAATATCCCTCCTTTCAGTCCTATGGTCACTACCACTGTGTTCACCTACTTCAAAAGATAATAGGACTTCATACCTCGACCCCAGATTCGGCTCAGATGGTTGGTTAACTTTAGTTTTAGCCTGATTTGGATTAACCTTTTTACCCCCACCAGGAACACCTCTCACATTACTTCTACCATTCTGTACCAGACCATTATTACGCCCCCTACCTCTACCCCGATCAACCGTCATCCATTCACCGTAACGAGATACCGGAACGCTAACTTCCTTATCTTTATTTTCATATGATCTCGGCTGACTTACTGTAACGTTTTCTGTACCCCCACTCCGGTTTTCACCCGTACAATCTCCTTTCACGTGTCCAAATTTCCCACAATTAAAACAAATAAGGTGAAGACCTTCATACTCCACCTTTTGTAAAATATCTTGTATCCTAATTATCGACACAAGCGGCTTCTCTAACTCAACCTCCACTGCTATTCGTGCGAAATTCCCACGCGCTCGCGATCTCGTGAACGGATCAATTTTAACCATCTTACCAATTAAATTACCAATTGACGATAAAATTTCTTCTGTGTAATTAATCAACGGCAACCATGGGAGACGGACCCAGACCGTTGTACGCACAACCGGTGCGTCATTAGGCATAAAAAAAGGATCCCAGGCCCGAATTACAAGATAACGATCCAAAATCATCCATGGACCCCCATTAAGTACTTTATTATAGTCCTCCATGCTCATGAATTGGGCTGTAAAATACCCAAACCCCACATCCACAAGATCAAAATGCGCTTTCGGGGCCCAGATTTGGTTTAGCTTATTAAGTAAATATTTAAAACCCACGTTGTGGCCAAGTAGCTTAATGATCAGGGATTTATTCCATACCTCGCAGCCCTGGCGTTTCTGTGCAGCGGTTCGAACTAGTTGCGGATACGTGTCATCGGTAATTGGGATATCATCTTCCATTTGAAAATTCCCAATGACTTGTTCCTTACCCGAGTGGATAGACTGATCACCCTCGCTATTGATCCCCTGTCTTGGAGGTCCCCCAGTAGAGCCACCTCCTTGTTCCGGGGGCCCTGGAGCACCTATGAATGCCTCTCTATAGGACTTAACCATCTCTGCTCTCCCATTCTTTGGGTCTAGAACACCATCCTCACCCACTTGCAAAGTACTCTCTTGCGCTTTAGACCCTGCAACAGAAGAGACACAAGGCATAACAGTGGGGTTAGCAAAGAGATTAATACCTGATGGAATGTAGCCGTTATGACCCGAGTCATCTTCTTGATTCTCTACTGTAGCCTCTCTCGTTTCGACATTACCATCCCAGGCCACCACCTCATCGAAAGCAGGATTTTCTATGATCTTAATGTCATTATCCTTATCAGCTATAGCCAATATCTGATCCTTCTTCGCTTCTGCTGTCAACATGGTTGTCTCATCCCTCGGTGCCTTCTTGTCATCACCCCTGGCACCTCCATCAACGACCGGGGATAAATCTTCACGCTCCACATACTCCAAAACACGCTTAGAGGATTTTTGGTTCCCTCTTACCGCCGTGCTCTCTTTCCCCATGCCTATATTGCTGCGTTTCATAGCTTCGTCTTCTGGTTTCGAAAATAAGCGCAAGCGTTTAGCAGACAATTGCTTAATTCCCTTTGGGGACCCTTTTTGTGGGGTATTTCTTGGATTAGGCGTCGCTGGGAGCGACACAGATGTTCTTTGGAGTGCATTGGACGCCCGTTCCGATCTTGTTACAGTTGTTTCCGGTGGCAAAGGCGGCGGCGGCCTCCCTTGGCCAGCCATGCCAGTTACCGTTGCAGGTTAAATAAGGAAATAAAGTGTAGACAAGGAAAGAAAAAGGCTAATCGGGTATCGTGACTTGACTTCTATAGTTATTGTTATGGTCTTGCGAAATAAATTTGAATAAAAAGTAAAATGAACGTTTATTTTTAATTGGTTTTTTTTCTTGGGTGCAAGCTCTTCATCATATAATGGCTGAGCCCCATAGAATATAATATTTGGAATTATTGCATGATCATACTCCACATACAACATTATCTAAAGTGGCAGGTCAGGATGAAGAGAATCCTCGAAGCAATAATGCGCTACGTGTGACCTTAATTAGCATGGTGGCTATTGTGGTACCACAGAAGAAGAAAAGTGCATCATGACGATCCTTATAAAATGATTTAGGAATTTATGCATACTATATTTCCACTAATCATGTGCAATTAAAATATTGAATATAATTAACACGTTTTTGTCTCCTTTTCTTAAAAAAGTAAATACAGTTAATACGTTCATAGATTCAAATTCGAGTTTAGAGACGCAATTAACATTGTAGACTTAACAAAGTACTAAAAATCTTATTTAAGCCAAACAAACTCACAAGTCTTTTCACGATCCGACCAATGTGAGGTACGAAGACATTGAACATCTACTACACTTTCCATGGTTGTCCACATCAATTTACACGAATGGTTAACATTAAATTGCTACATCGCCAACTTGGTTGTATTTATCATGAGCGGCCAACCCAACTTAACCCAACGACATAATAAATGAGATTGGTGAATAGCCGAAAAAAAAAAAACGAGCCTTACTATTAGAATAAAGCAAAAGGCTTATGTTTTGAATTTTCTTCTTGATTATAGGTAATCTAGTTTTGTTTTTCTTAAAAATATACCTATAAAGACGTGTATATTTTCATAAGTTAGGTGGCGTTTGTTTTTTTTAAGTAATAAGTGTCGAATGCTGAATGAACAGCTGAATAGGACTTATTCTGTTAAGAGAGAATGATTCAGACTTAGTTTGAAATCTTAATGAAACAGACCCGTTAAAAGCCATTCAGATCTGAATTGGATAGTAAAAACAAACAGTCTTATTGATCCAGTGTCTTAATGAACCAGATTATGATCTCATTAAGTGCAAACAAACACCTCCTTAGTTGCGATATGCGAAATCTGGCCCAAATACCTATATAAAAAGAAAAAAGAAAAAAGATAAAATTGATGGTCAATGACGATAAACCTCACTTTGTCATATTTTATATGACATTAAATAAAAAAAGTAAAAGTTAATAAATAAAAAAGAATATTTTATTTATATTTTAAACTTACACATAAAAAGTGATATAATGGTGTAATAAAAAAATGATATTATTATTTTAAAAAATATATATAGAGACGATCTCTATGATATAGACCATATTTTTTTATTATTATTGGTTTGTAGGAATAATTATTTATCCATTACACTTATAATGTAAAGTTGTAAATAAATGTGTTAACTTGAATATTATATTTCAAACTTATTTGTTTAAATTGAAATTTAAATGAATCAAAATTAAAATTTAATGTTTAAATTTGGTTTGTTTATTATTTTAAATGAATTTGATAAATATTCTATAGTGAGTAATGATATCATATTTAGTATTTGATGTTTATATGATTAAAATAAATATTAATCTACTATTTAGAGATATAAATTAAATGTTGAATACATGCACATGAGTAAAAAAAATACAAAAATCAATAGTTAATCTAGTGATTAGACTACTACACGGAGATCAAAAGGTTGGGATCAAATCTTATTAAAATTAAAATGATTCTGAAATCAAGGTGGCTCTCATATGTATTCCAAAAAAAATCAAATATTATTTTTATACTATGTCTTTTTTTCACATAAAAAATTCAAGAAAAATTATATTATTTATTCAATCTAATACATCTATATAGTTCAAAAACTTAATATTATATGGAATATAGGTAATACCCTCTTCCGCGCACATCACCACCATGCATGTCTGATCTGGCACTGATGACGTGACGTGTCAAGACGTGGTCACAAGGAGTTCAGAAGATTTGAGAAATTAAAAAGAGAAATCAACTTATTTTGGGAGCGAATATTTTTAGAAGTTAGCTATAAGGTTCTTACCTATTTGAAAGGTTGTCAGATAACATTCACCTTCAATGCTCCAAATTCTCATGAATCCCATCCTTACCAAATAGATTGACCCGAAAAACACTTCCACATTTTTCATTCAGTTCTTACAAATTCATTCCAAAAACATTAGTTTCTTTGCTACAAAATTATTCAAATTCACGCCTAGTTTTCAAGAGGTTCCATGAATATTTTGACGTCCTTCGCAGTATATATATGAGTGATTAAAAACTCATTTGATAATAACAATAGATGAAATACAAAATTAAATATGAAGGCTAAGAGTGGATTTCATCCCGTCTTTATGAGTGTACATATTTGATGAATGTAATAGTTATACTATTGGCAGCGACCAGTATGACACAATTTATTCTCCTAATGTACCTGAAATCGTTTTTAAATCAGTGATCATATCACGCTATTATAACTATTACGGTTTGTATCGTATTTATATTATGTAATTTAAACTTGTTGTAAATTATAAAATTATATTATTATTTTCATTTATATTATAAATATTGTTGTTATATTCCAGACTTATTCTATTATTTACAATAATTAACTAGTAATTCACAAACAAGATTGTTTTCTTTGATAATCAAGTTCTTCATTGAACTTGAGCTTGTTTGACTAATTAAATCAACACGCTTTGAGCAGAGTGTCTTTCCCGGGTAAGCTTAAATGTTCACGAACGGTTTTATTAGTTGATCTCCCCTAACCCACACGTGTAATGAAATAGTTAATTTGTGTAGCAAGATACAATTCGGAATCTATCAAGAACATGTTTTTCTTTTTCATATATAAAATTAGTCAACAAATTAAGTTACAATAATCCAATTAAAGCCATCTAATATGGTCACTGATTTCCTCATAAACTAGAACTAATGTAGCGCCTTAATGCACGCTTTACGGTGTCTTTACTAGCAGGTTTATGCACGAAACTCTTGCTAGCATAGCCATTAGGCATTCTTTAATGAACTTGATGTCTACCCAGATATTTAACCTCCTTATCTTCATGTAAAAATCGAATTCTCTTAAATTTCGAAATGAAACAATCTGCATTGTTGAGTGCTGCGCTAGCCGTAATAGCTAATGCACACAAGTCTTGCAATGAAAATGGTTTTTGAGACTTTGAAATCGGAATCAAGAAATAGAGTTGACCAAGTTGAAGCAATTCACCATCATATTGAGTTGGTACTGTATTGACATGCATTGTTTCTGAGTTGCAAAGAATAGAATTTGGTTTTAATGAAATGATTTGACTTGCTTTAATTGGCTGTTTGAATTCTCGTAGCACACCATTCATGTCAATCACCATTATTCTTGATACCATATTCTTAAAAGCTGTCCCTTGCCTATCCATTCGTGGAGAAGATGCACAAACGCCCATCGAAAATCGTCTAGTGGAGATCGTGCAAGATTGGTTTCACGGAGCAGTGAAAAGTCTCAGTTTCTTGATTTAAACGAAATAAAGATCGAAGTTTATTTGAAAAACAGTATGAGACCTTGTGGTGTGTAAGAAAGAGGGGATTAATGGAGGTTTTGGTGGAGTGGAACCATAGATATTGATGTGGTATATATAGGAAAAGGAAAAGGAAAAGTATGGGGGTTCGTTGTAATTAGAGTAATACCCATAGAAATAAATAATCTCAGGAGAATAAAATTGACTCGTTTAAAATCTACTATAATTACTACATATATAGTAATGGTCAACAGACTCAACACATATTTGTCTAAAATTACGTTGAAACATAAGCATGCATCTAGATACCTTATCTCTTTCCCAAAACGCTTACTGTTCACAGTTTGCACGTAGTTTCAATTTGTGACGGAAAGCTACATTAATGCAACTCAAGTTTTTCAATGAAATATACTTTTCAAGAATTTGTTCGTTAATTGTACATGGGATTTGGACCAAGTTTTTAGTGATTAAAGTAATCTTGATTCTATTTCTATTGAGATTAATTGAAAAGGGATATTTTTTAATTGAACTTAAAAAGTAATTTGGTATGATCTTAATTTTTAAATAAATCTATTTATATATTTTTTTTAAAATTTGGTTCTTTAATAATTTTTATAAAAAACAAGAGAAAATGAGCCTTAGGGTCTTAAAGACACCCCCTTCTTCTCAATCCTAACCTCTATTTCCTTCTCTTCTTACTAACCTCAAATCAAATATTACACTAAAATCCAAAAATCCAATTATATTTATACCCTTTTTTGTTTTTTCCCTATATATATACTAATATATTCACATAATTATTAAACCCTACTCATTTTTCCCTTTCCCAGTAACAAAAAACCTCTCTCCTCTCAAACTATGCAGCTCGAAGTCCTACTCACTCCACCGACAACATTAATCCGCCGGAAATTACAGTAAAAAACTGCCGGAAAATACACATATCCCAGTTATTCCAGTTTGAGTTCATGTAGGAGATCTGTTTGGTTGTTGATGGAGGTTGCTGACAGTCGAGCTACAGCGGGCTGGTGGTCTTCTCCGGATCCGGCTACTGCTGCTGAAGATCTAGCGTGCTCCGTTCGCGAAGCGTGAGGAGGGGGAGGCGAGCTAGAGAGCGCCAATTTGCCAGAGCTCTCGTCGTCTTCCAGATCCGGCCTCTATCCATTCCGGCGAGTTCAAGAGGCCTTCAATGGAGCTCGTCGTCTTCCAGATCCGGCCTCTATCCATTCCGGCGAGTTCAAGAGGCCTTCAATGGAGCTGCCACCTAGGGTTACGCGAGTCCAGTATCAGCACCGGAGCTCTCCCCGTCTTCCAGATCCGGCCTCTATCCATTCCGGTGAGTTCAAGAGTCCTTCAATTAAGCTTCCAGCTATAGTTACGCGCCACCCGCCACCATCTCGCCTGAGCCCACCGCCGTTCCTATGGATGAGATGCGAACTCGCGTGACCTCCGTTAGTGAAGCATATGTGGTGGTGCTCGGTGATTACACACGTGAAGCTGCTGTTTTTTTTTTTTTTGGATTAGCGTACATAGTACGCTTTGAGGAGTAGGGTATTTTAAATTTTTTTTAGATCTGGTCAAACCAGATCTGGTCAAAGTAAAAGTTAGATTTGAATTGTTCATTTTTTGTAATTCATTTGAAATGTATGAAAGAGATTGAAAAATGAATAAATTATTATTTAAGTTATTTATTCTTTGATTTTTTAATAATACTCATCAAATATACATAGTACTCATCAAATTTACGAAGTACTCAACAAATTATCTGGAGTACTCATCAAAATTATCCGGAGCACTCATCAAATTATATAGAGTACTCATTAAAATATATAGAGTACTCAGCAAATTTATAGAGTACTCTTAGTTTTTCCGATACTCATCAATTTTATCCGATACTCTATGTTTTTTCCGGTGACCGGTGACTGGTGGTCGGAGGTCGGTGGTCGATGGTCGGTGGTAGATGGGTAGTGATAGTGGAGAGAGAAACAGTGACATCACACTTTTTTTGTCTTTTAGTGTTAGTAAGGGTAGGAAAGACAATTGTCAAAACAGAGGTCTCTAATAAGAAGAAATTCCTGGACCATACTCTATAGAGAAGAAAGATTGTTTTCAAGACCCTAAAGATAATTCACCCAAAAAACAAAGCTTCAAACTCTTCTCTAATAGTTGATCAACTTAATTATTTGATTCATTCGTTTTATACAATATAAAGGATTACAATTATTAGAGAGATAGAAAATAAGCAATATTATCAAGTACATTAAAATTCTGAAAAATTTGTGTATTCGTATTTTCCAGATAGTTGTGTCGCTATATTTCAAAAGTTGAAACCAACAAACATAAAAAATCGATATGTGGCCTAAATACCTTAAACATATCGGATCCAATCCGAAACTCGACAAGTAAATAAATTTTTTTCATCACTTTTTATAATATTTTTCTGGTTTATAAAAAAACTCATGACCCAAAAATCAAATAATAAAATTTTACGGCTAATCAACAAAATTCTTTCTTAAAATATCAATTAGAGAATTATTTAAACTCTAAATTGACTAAACTATCCCTACTTAATTTATATTATCACACTACTTATTATATATACCCCAAAAATCAAAACACTCTCATTTTTCTCTTCCCCACTTTCTCAATTCTCTCAGCAGTTTTTTCTTTTCTCTCTTCCTCACGCCGCCCTTATCTCTTGCTTCTCTCTTTTTATTTTTAAATCCTTTATATCTTGCTTCTCAATTGGTTTGTACCATATCTCTCGCTTTGATTTAAGTATTGCAAGATGTTTAGATTACTATATTAGATTTATATTCGAAGTTGTGTTTAAATGCAATACTCAAGTATTACTTATAAGTCTCTGTATTTTTTGAGTAATTGCATTATAGGTCCCTGTATTATGATGTATGTATCATATCTCTCTATTTCTCTCTCTTTCTCAAATTCTGAAGTGTCATCGCAACTTAAATTCCAGGTTGTTTTTGCCGATATAATCAAAACGTTTCAGCAATATTAAAGTATAGGTTATCTTCTTCTTATTTGATTGATTATGTGTTAGTCACCAATTTCTCAATAAACGGGTTATTCAATTTATCTAACCTGTTTTGTTTATCTGATTTTTGTGCTTAAATTCCAGGTTATTTTTGCCGGTATAATCGATAATTTTTGGCAATATTAAAAACCAGGTTATATTTTCCTTACTTGATCGATTATGTGTTGGTCATTGATGTTTCAGTTTAACGTGTATTCAATTTATCTTTCATGTTTTTGTTTATCCCATTTTTGTTTTTAAAAAGCTTTTCTGATTATGTTTTCAATTTGTTATATTTGTATATTGTTGTTGTTGTTAGGTTTGTGATTCATCACATCATATGTTGTTGTTAGTTGTTGCACTCTGCTTCAATTGAATTTGTTGTTATCTGACATTTTTGTTATGTTTGTATGTTAATGGGCATGGTCCCAATATCATGTTGTTTGTATGTTAATGAGATTGAATGAGGAGGCGTGTATATTTCCTATGGGAATAGTCGTGGTGCGCGTAAGCTGGCCCGGACACCCATACATCAAAAAAAAAGACACTAAGGGAAATATCATCATACAACTATAACAATAAAGACAGTGTGCCAAGAGAAAAGACATACTTTGTGGAAAAATTAGAACAATTGAGGAAACCTTTCAAAGAGACCCGAAGGTACTTGTCTATAAAAATAAGTAAAATAAAAAAGAAAAGATCCTTTATATAGGCCCGAGGAAACACTTTGGGTTCCCCAAAAAAAGTAGAGAAACAACGGAATGTCAGTCATTGTTTGCTATGTATATTGAACATCAAACGACTATAACCCCCATGTTTCAATACCAATAAAGTGTTGACAAATTATGAAATCCAGGCTCGGGGTAACACGGCACCAGTTAAATACACCAAAAATCCTTTGCCAAGTCAAAGTGATCACTGATCACCCGTGAGTTCTTATATTTGTCGAATATAAAAAAATTAGCAAAAAAAATATTGAAGGTACGAGTTATTGATAAAACTAGGTCAAAGGGGCACCCAAAAAAAGTAGCCAGCTATAAATCACGAGGGATGGACAAAATATCATCTATAAATTACTTCAAGCAAAAGTACATGTCCTTGGAGCTAATAGATCAACTCCGGCAAAAAGAAGTAAAAAGAATAGAAAAGAAAAATAATGAAGAAATTAGTGTATTTACATTCATGAAAAATAAATTACAAATTAAGTCTTGATAAAAAGGCTCCCACCAAATATTATAAAATATTCTATCCCTAAGGACATATGGAGATGGAAATTATGAAAAGTTCCATTGACTGCCAGAAAGTGGAGCTTAATCACAAACCGGCTATCTCTAGCATATCACCACTTCTATATCTGTAGGTCAGAGCAAGATCTACACATCAAGAAATATTCCTATAGATCATATTTTGGCTAGATGGCTTACTTTGAGATTCAGATCCTCAAGCACGGGAGTTCGTGTTCGTTAAACAGTTTTGATAGACAAGGGCGGCATGATTGACTATGCCGGATTCACATTAGGTACCCCACCATTTCCCCCAATCATTGAGCAGAAACTAAATCTTCTTGTCAAATTCATTTGATGCTCGATACAGACGGATCAGGGACGGAGTCAGGATCTTTTAGTAAAAGGGAGTCAGAATATTATATAATGCAGTTTTATATAATATAAAATAAAGCTTTATATTATATAAAACTGCATTATAAGTCTTAATATAATTTTTTTTAATTAATTATTTTTTATTTATAACATATAATATATTGAAAAATAATATAATTATAAGTCTAATAAAATGAAATTTAAAAAATCGAATAATTAAATGAATGATATAAAAATTTAGGGGGGCCAAATAAATATTTTTAAAAAATGTAAAGAAAAAAAAATTTATAAAGGATTTTTTTTTAATTTATCCATGGGGGGCATGGCCCCCCTTACTCATAAGAGTCATAACGTAGCTCCGCCACTGTGACGAATAATACTCTCGTGAGTCAAAATACAGATTGATAGCTCTTGACCTTGGATATGGGACGAAATCGAGTGTTTGTCGACATGGTTAACCATGGTCCAGGCATGAGTGGTTAACGTGATCAAGATTAAGACAAACAATAAATCAAAGCGCGTAAAACAAATATATGTTTAAGAAGCTAAAATCAAATTAAAAAAGTTTTCTCAAACAAACTTAGATAGAATAAAATAGAATTCAAAGATTGTACATATGCAAAACCCAAGTTATGGGAATTTTAGATCATGCTAATAAGAAATAAACTAAAAGAAAGATACATAATGTCAACTTGTTTCTCTTGAATGTCTTCTATGATGAATAATACTAATGATTACTTAAGGAGATGCAAGGACATGTTTATAATGATTAAAGGGTGTATTTATAGGTGAATAAGACCCTATCTCGAAATCTTGGAGTAGAAGGCAAGTAACTGGACTCCTTTTTCAATTCAAATTTGTTTCCTAAAATATAGGAGAAAGGATAAATAATGCATGTTGCTCTAGTCGTAACTCCTTCGTTATTGGTCCGATTTTTGCCTACTTTATATCGAAACGACCGCATAGTAAAGATCAACCCTTTCTCTTTTGATTGATCATCCAAATTCCCATCTGATTTGAAGTTATTTTCACTTTAATGGACGTGGCTGCAGACTTTCAGATTTACGTGGTAGCTTTTCCTTTCCTATTTTATCTCTACTTCTTTTTATCTTTTAATTCCTTCCATATTTTCTTTCCTTATCTCTTTAGAATTGATTTGGCATCTAATTGATTTTCCTATATTTTTAAAGTTTCACATTAACACACAAATTAAACCAAATATGCTCTAAAAATAATAAATCATCAAATCAAGACAAGAAATAAGAATTTATCAAAATACGAATAAAAATCTATAATTAATTACTCAAATACACATAAAATGATGTCTCCAACCTAGATTATTATATCACAAATAGGGAGACATCAACAACTTAATGGGATTAATCAATTAAATATATTGTAATAAGACTAATCCGATCAGTCTAAAAATTAGGACTTATATACAAAACCATGGAAAAATTCAGATAACACTTATGTAATTCCTCAAATTCCATCAATATACACATTAAACTCCAAAATGGATCAAAACCTTATTTAGTTTTTCCAAATATCACTCACGAGATTAATCCCATAATTATATCTAACAAACTCTAAAAAGATCAAAACCGTCTATAAATTTAACGAAAAATAGGACAAAATCGGATAGAATTAGTCCTTAAGCATAACAAATTGTGTCTTCACAGCTAAATGTAAGGTACATAACATCATTTGTACATGCAAAATATCTGAACAATATTTCAAAATCAAACTAGTGCCAAAAAAATCCTAAAATCATGAATTTAAAGTAAAACAGAAAAATAACTATAGATAGTTAATGTTTCAACTACGAAACCCATTAATCTATGTTTTATTATCGTTTTTTTTTTGTAAATAAATATAAAAAAACATACAAGGATCTTACATTTTTTACCTTCGAGTCTCCAAAAAAATGTCGAAGTTGTTTTTATTATTATCTAAGCTTCGAAGTACGCCTTCCGACTCATATTTTGTCGATTATTCGCTCCTCTTTTTTTGATTCTTTATATATGTTTCGTCCAAACTTTTTCCTGCTTTGATTATCCTTTGCTATTAAGTGTATTCCGCTATTTCATTTGAATGGTAAAAAATAGTTTTATTGTTGTAACTTGTGTATGAGAACGTGTGTGAGAAGTGGACGAGAAATAGGAATAGTCCGTTCTAATTTTAAATGTGAATTTTTCTTTTTTTTCTTTTCTAATTATAATATAAATAGGTAATGTAGCTATAGTAAGTGAATAAATAATTTTTTTGGATCAAGTAGATTATTATATTAATTTTTGGATCATTAACCCTTTATAAAATTAGTAACACAACAATAATAACTCCATCATGTTTCCTCTTCTTTTTGTTAGCGCGTCAAATAATTTTGAAAATAAATTGATATGCTTATTGCTTAATCTCCAACAATATTGTTGTTTCTTCAAGAAATCCAATTTGGTGTGGCAGCACCACCGTCCACCTGCTTCCAACTTCTTCGTATGACAGTAATCTTGAGGTGCAGTACATAGGAGATTTCTCTCTTACAAGTTCGACCTCATACTTTCATAATAAGCATTTGCTGACCCATATTTGCTTTAGTAATCTATGAAGGAACAGTCCAATTTCTCACGTGGAGTATGGGAATGAATTTCTTGTGTTTGCTTTACTTCATTACTTGACAACCAAATTGTTTAATCAAAATTTTATTCAATGTTTACGAAACCTCTGATTACTTATACACATATACTTTCTAATGTCATATAAGAATAAAACGGTTCCATTCATTCATAAGCAGGTTAATCAACACGAGAACAAGAAGATCGTTTTAAATCGTAAAACCTTAAAAAACATGATGAATGATTCAAGCACAGGTCCAGAGGATATGTCTACTGCATTTTTAATCAGGGTAGATCATTCAGGGCAAGGAGATTTTAGAAAGATACAAGATGCTATTAATGCTGTTCCTTCAAATAATTCTGAGCTATATTTCATTTGGATTAAGCCAGGAATATACAGGTACATAATATTATAATTCAAAGAATTAATATGAGATTCCAATATTACTTATGATTCAAGCTTTTTTTTAATTTTCTTTTTTCAACTGGTTATGCAGAGAGAAAATTATTGTGCCTGTAAACAAGCCTTACATCACATTGAGTGGCACAGTTGGTCGGACAGTAATAACATGGAATGAGAGCGGAGAAATATTTGATTCTCCAGCCCTAACAATAATGGCTTCCAATTTTGTTGGACGATATCTTACCATTCAGGTACCATTTTTCCTGGCGGATATAGAAATTTTTCTGATGAAATTAGGGGGCATGATGTGACATATATTCACTAAGTTAACAATTCAAAACATCTATTTGGGTAAACGTTGGTAGGAATTATTAAATTGTTAGATAGTCCTGTTTTTTTTATAATCCTGTTTATATAACTTAACTAGAGAAAATAATTCAGAAATAAGCATATCATGTTATTTAAACTAATCAGGGGAGTATTGGAGTATATTTTAAAAGTCTGTATGTATCTATTATAGTTTGTGTCTTATCTAGATGGAGAAAGTATACACAAATCCTTCCATGCTGAAATTCGAACACTTTCAAAATAAAAATAAAAACTCCAATTTAGCCCACTCAATAACCTCCTCACTCCCTTTCCCACCAAATCCGATGAAGATCATGAGCTCGAAAGAGCTCTTCGTTTGCCTTATCTTCATCATTCCCCTTATTTGCGTCAATTTATATATTTCAAAAGTTTACTCTCTTATCTTGCAAAAATAACATATGATCCCTGGTAATTACGATGATAATCCTCTATCTTGCAAACATACCATTTAATACCTTATCTTACGATTTTGCGACAATTTTACGCTTTATCATATTTTTACTATGTTATGTGTGTTATTATATTTTGGTAGAAACGCGAGAATAACACTATCTTTTCGGTTTGGAAATGCTTATTTTAAAATAAAATAATACTTTTAGAATAAAATTTAAATTTTGAAAAAATTATTTTTTCTCAAAAAACACCTATTTAGTGTATTTTCTAAAAAAACTTTTTATAATCTAAAATATTTTTAAACATCTAAAAGTATTTATAAGTGTTTTCCAAAAAAAAAAAAAGACTTCCAAACAGACATTTAGACTTCTTTATCACATCGATTACTCGATGACCCATAATCTATATAATGTAATGAAAAGAGCAAATTTTATTTTTATGTTTAAACTAGTGTCTAAAAGCAATTTTAGGCCTAGCATTATTTTTAGTCTATTTTATAAATTTTAAAATTAATTTAGATATTTCAAATAAAATATTAACTTGTTATATGACCAAATAAGATATAGTTGATTTGAAATGTTCAAATTACTTTTAAAATCTATAAAACATTTTACGAAATTAATTGATATTTTTTAATATTATGACATTTTTGAAACGTTTGTATAAAAATATTTTTGGGTAAATTACTTATGGGGTATTGAAGACCATCTTTGGAAGCTCCCAGTCCATTTTTTTTTAAATCCTTTAAAACCTTGTGGGTCAAGAATACCCTTAATATATATATATATATATATGACAAAAATATATTTTTCTCTCTCCTCTATTATTATTTTTCTTTCTCTTCTATTACCATTTTTCTCTTTCATTTATCATTGAGTGTCAACTCAATGAATATAAACTCACTGAGTATCCATACTTTTCAGCTCCGTTCACAATCCATCGACCACCACCGATCACCGCTAGTGCCGCCGGAAAAGTACTGAATACCGCCGGAAGAAGTACCGCATACCAAAAAAACTGAGTAATCAAGAATGTTACTGAGTATTAGGGAAAAGTTGTCGAGTATTACGATCAATTACTGAGTATCGTGCATGAGTACCATTTTTCGCTGAATTAGGGAGACTCACTGAGTAAACTCAGTAAAATAGAGTATGCTTGGTAAAAAAATCTGAGGATTTTTAGAAAGTTACTAAGTAAAATAAAAATTGCATAAAATTTAATTTAATATCACATAACTTACAAAAATATTAACTAAATTTTTTACAAATAATAACTAAAATACTCACATAAGGAAAAAGAAAAAGAAAAAAAAAGAAAATTACAAATGCTCATAACATTCGCCTGCTCAACAAGGCAAAACAAAAGAAAAAGAAGCTACTCGAAGAACTCGAAAACATCACCGGAGAACTTGAACCTTCACCGGAAAATGCCGGAGAAGCCATGGAAGGTCGAAACGTGTTCTTCTACAACATCTACCAACAGAGAAGACATCCGCAACAACATTTACCAACATAGGAGACCTTCGAATCTCTCATTTCTTCTATGACGATATGTGTTGAGTGTTGTACGGAGGTTCGCCATGGAAGAAACCACGACTTCACCGCTCATAAACCATGGCTTCAAACAGAGTATCAAGCTCGAACCTCCTCACTTCTCTATTTAAACAGAGTATCAAATCAGGAATCTCTGCTCCGTTTCTCGAGCGAATCTCGAGCATTGTCGGAGTTCTGCTTCTTCTCCAGCCATGGCAAACCTCAAATGGAGCTCAAATTTAAACATGGCTCGAACCTTCAAGATCGGTGGAATTCAAATGACAGATCTACTCTCGTTCTTGACTTCGAGCACACATGAGAAGAAGGCGGCGAAGATGGAGCTCCCTGGTCGAGCAACTCTTCAGATCAACAAACATTATCCATGACAAACTTCTAGTATCTCTACGAAGAAGCTTCACGATCCATGGAGTGGAGTCAAACTGTCAAAGCATGGAGTGAGTCGAACCATGTGTGGGGAAGAAAGAGAGTTTTCATGCATGAGGAAGAAAGAGAGGGAAGGGAGGAAAGAGAAAAATTATTTTAGGTTTTAAAATATGTAATGAATATATTAGTATATATAGAAAAGAAAAAAACAAAAAAAGGTATAATAGGTAGGGTTTGAGCCTATAGTGCTAAATTTTGTTTATAATCTTTAGTAAGAAGATTAGATTAGATACAAGTGTACGTGTCTATAGAAGGTGTCTTCAAAATCTCTTAGTAGAAATCTCAATATTTTTAGACCATTCTTAATAGCCTAAAATGGAATTTTCTCTAATGAAAATATAAAAAATTGACTAAGTTGCTATAAACTCTTTTTTTTTTTTTTTTAAGCATTAAGTTGCTATAAACTCAAAAAGTTAAAAAGACTAGAATATTACTTTTAAGACAAGGATCTAGATATTCAAAAAGTCAAAAATTTATTTTGACGGCATTAACCTTATACCCTTAACCCCAAACAGAAGTTTTTAGACTCCATCTCTAGTAATCCATTCGTCATCTCTAGTGACCCTAGTGTGTATTCGTCTACCATGATTGTTATTTTTACATAAAAAATCAAATACTATGAAATTGAACCGCATGTCGCTAGTAATCTATGAAATAATAAAATATATAAACTTGATTGTTTTCAGAATACATACGGAAATACCGGGAAAGCGGTAGCGATGAGGGTGCACGGAGATAAAGCTGCATTCTATGGTTGTAGAATTACTTCTTATCAAGATACTCTTTTAGATGACGCTGGAAGACACTATTACAGTAATTGTTACATTGAAGGAGCAGTTGATTTCATATGTGGAAACGCAGCTTCTCTTTTCGAAGTAAGTTGTAAAAAGTTGATCCATTATTAAATTAACTACTTAGATATCCATCGCATCTCCTACTTCTCTCAACAACTAATTACTGAAATTTAAAAATTCATCTTTACGATAATGTATTTTTAAATTATGTGTATTCACTGTTTTATGATTCTTCCGCTCACTTTTTTCTCTACTATTTCATTAACTGTATTTAGTAATTAGGTAGAAATGTGTTATATTAGAAAATACAATTATAGTATATTTACTGATCAATTGATATGGTTAATTCAAGATTGAATATATGTTTACTTGTGTAAATTAAAAAAATATACATGAATTATGCCAATGTTTGATAGGTAATTTTTTTTTTTTGGTGTTTGCCAAAAAAATGATCGGATATATCTTTACTGTGTTTCAAGAAAGATGGGGGAGGGGCATTGGGGTATCCCCAAATCCACCCTGGTTTCAGCCTTTCCTTGGTTCTGCCTTTGTTATACGAAATAACCTATATATTTCTTCAAATAAGTATTTTTTTCACTCTTTTTCGACTTATAGTGAAAAAGCAATAACCTATAAATTTTGTTTTGGTATGTGTATAGTTATATTATTAATTACAATAAATAAAAGATAGGTATATTGAGAATAACATTAAATTGCAGAGGTGTCATTTACACTCAACAGCAGAGGGAAGCGGAGCAATAACCGCACAAAAACGAGAGTCACCGTTAGAGAACACTGGTTTTAACTTTCTCGGGTGTAAGATAACCGGTGTTGGAAGTACTGTACTAGGAAGACCATGGGGACCTTTTTCTAGAGTTGTATTTACTTTTACACATATGTCTAGTGTTGTACAACCCGAGGGATGGAATGACTGGGGAAACTCTAGCAACCAACGGTAAAATTTTGCACTCTTTTATTTTGCAATATTGTCCTTGATGATTGTGTTTATTGCAAAAGTTCAGTATATATGCTAAATTGCTTTGTTAAAAAAACTTTAGCAAAATTCCCCAAATAGTTCCTAAATTAAAGGTTATTTTTCGACCTTTCAATGTTAAGAAATTTGTTCTTTCCCACCATTAATTCCACATCAAATTCCATTAAGTTGTGCGGTTAAGTTCTCGTGGCAACAAGTTTGTGAAAATTTCCAAATGGTCCCTAAACTATCCCGTTTATCGATTTGGTTATCGAACATCTAATGGAGTTAGACGCAAGGATGAACATGAGACAAAATGAAGTTCGAGGATCATTTTGATAACTGTTGAAATTTGAAAACCAAACCTAACCTATACTTTAGAGATTTTTTATATTAATACATCTGAAAGATATTTTGATTTGAAATCATTTTAGACTAATATTAAAACATTAATTATAAATAATAGTAAATGATTGGATCATTAAACTGAATGCAGATCAGTATATTATGGTGAATACAAGTGTTATGGGCCTGGATCATATAGATCAAAAAGAGTGGGTTGGTCAAAAGGCCTATCAAAAGAAGAGGCAGCACCATTTTTGACTAAGAACATGATCGGAGGAAGAGGCTGGCTTAGACCTTCTCCAACTCACTTCAAGAAATTCTCGACCATGGACCCCACTTTGATCAACACTGCAGGTTCTGAAGATGCTTGATAGTTGATACTATCAATTAGGGGTATTAATACTAATTGTATGTATTTATACAATCGGCCCGCACCTCTATAAATAAATGTCTATTTGTAAACTCGTATATGCGAGAAACACCAGTCTTAAGAGTTTAAGAAATAATTTACTGGAGCTCAAATCAAACACTCATGAATCATTGATGACGTAAGAATGACCAAAAATAATTTACTCCCCATTCATGTTAGTGTATATATTCTTTGGGTTTCTAATTATTGATCATATCGATCTTATTTATGGATTTTGTAATTAATTTGTTTCATCTATCTTTATTTCTGAGATTGTGGTTGTATTAAGACCTTGATTAACATTTCTTTCATCAAAGAAATGTAAGTTATGTCCTGCATGTGGTGTTATTTGGAAGTGATGAAGGAAAAAACTATTGGGATTCTTTGATGGTTGATTGAACAATGTTGGTTTTGGACTACCTTGATAAGGTTATCAATTCTTATTTATTGTGTATTTTGTGGTTGGTTTTTGTTTACTGCGTGAAGACAATTATTATAATGGGCCCTTATAATCATACAAAATTGCTTTGAAGTCTTTACCAGACTTGTTAGTGATGAGAGTTGATTAAAATTGCATACAAGTCCCTGTGAAGCTCAATAGTTGGTGGTTTTTCCACTCAAAAATGAATTTAGTGTGATTCTATTTTATTTTGTGCAAAATACCATACGAATAGCTAGTTTGTATGTGTTTTTTTAGCTACGAGACATAATATAATTACTCTAAAGTCCTTCTTATATTCGAAAATGATCATTAAAATTCACACTTGTGATAAGAATTGTATAATAGTCCTTGTAATGCTCGAAAATTGATGGATTGGCATTTAAAATTGCATAAAAGTCCCTTGGGTAATAGAAAATTGTTGATTTGGCCCCTAAAGATTATAAAATTACAAATTCGTGAAGTTTCGGGCATGGAACCTTATAACTTAGCATTTGTATGAGTTTTTACCTATGAAACTTTATGTAATTGCTTTGTAGTCCCTTTATACTTAAAAATGATGATAAAAAATCTGAATTTTGATAGAAAAAAATGCATATAAGCTCCTTAGTTTTTCGCAAATTGATGGATTGGCACTTAAAATTGCATAATAGTCTCTTGAGTTATAGAAAATTATTGATTTGGCCCCTAAAGATTATAAAATTGCTAATTCATGGAATTTCGGGAATAAAAACTTATATATTAGAAATTGTATGAGTTTTTACCCATGAAACTTTACGTGATTGCTTTGTAGTCCCTTTATATACTAGAAAATGATGATATATAATCTGAATTTTGATAAAAAAAATTGCATATAAGCCCCTTAACGTTTCGCAAATTGATAGATTGGCACTTAAAATTGCATAAAAATCGCTTGAGTAATAGAAAATTGTTGATTTGGCCCCTAAAGATTGTAAAATTGCTAATTAGTGAAGTTTCAGGCATAAAACCTTATAAATTATCATTTGTATGAGTCTTTACATATAAAACTTTACGTAATTGCTTTGTAGTCCCTTTATATGCTCAAAAATGATGATATAAAATCTGAATTTTGATAAAAATTGATAACCTCCTTAGTGTTTCGCACATTGATGGATTGGCTGGCACTCAAAATTGCATAAAAGTCCCCTGAGTAATAGAAAATTGTTGATTTGGCCCTTAAAGATTATAAAATTTCTAATTCATGAAGTTTCAGGAATGGAACCTTATAAATTAACATTTGTATGAGTTTCTACCTATGAAACTTTAAGTAATTGCTTATTAGTCCCTCATTATACTTGAGAATGATGATATACAAATTATCTAAATTTTGCCTATTTTGTTAGATTGTGTTATTTATATCAAAATTTAAGTATTATGAGTATAGTTGTTCAAGACAGATTGTTGCCTTGTTGGATTGAATAACATTTACATGACTTATGGAGTTTGGGTGATAAATAGTGGTCTTGTCAAAGGTATATGGTGTTATTTTTGTCAAAAGTTGAAATTTACTGATGGAAAATCTTTAATTGTATAAGTATTGGTCTTGTTAAAGGTAAATGGTTGGTCTTGTTAAAGGTAAATGGTGTTATTTATTTCAACATTTGAGTTTTTCTCATTGAAAACCTTTAAATGTATAGATAAAAGTCACATCCAATAAAACCCAACAACCTTCTTTAATACCATTACCTTTTCCTATTAGTGGTGGCAAAGCTGTAATAATATAATAATAATCAAAGATAAAAGAACACATACCCAAAACTACCACGGGAATCTCACTGCAAGTGCACAGATCGTTTGCAAGTTATAGTTAATAAGTAATATTCCTTCTCAAGGATTTATTGGTTAGCTCAGACTCGTGTTTAGGTAAGAGAGAGTAATGTGTGTGTGTGTGTATATATATATATTTGTTTGGTTTTCAGATAGGAATCGATGATAATAATTAAAGTGATGTAAATAGATAAACTAATGAGAATGAAGAAAAGAGATATAGCTCAGGTTTGCTAGTATGCACCTATTCTTCTAAGTAAATATTCTAATAATAAAGGTAATTTAAGCTTTCAGCAAGTATAAATTGCCAGAATTCTATATTCCTCCTAACTCTAGTCAAGGTAGAGTTAGGTTGAAACCTCAACACTATTAGGGGACTTTAAGAAGACTCAGCGCAATGATCGGTGGTTAAACAAACCTTAGTAACTATTTAGTGCAATCCCGTCAGGATCACTATCGTACACTAAATGATTATATGGTGTTCTCAACAATTGAAGTCCATGTTAGGGCAACAATCCAACTACTAATGGCGTAGCCCTATATTTGTGCACTAGTAAGGACTACAAACATTAAGTCAAATCACATATATGATATATGTAAATAAGAAGTTCAATAAATTAACTGACACTTTCCCAAATAACATACAATATAGAATTAGAATTCAAAGACTATAATATGCAAAACCAAGCTATGGGGAAAATAGTTCATAATAGAAGAAATAAAACTAAGATAAAATATATATTGTCAACTTGCTTCTTTGGATGACAAAACTTGATACTAAGGAGGTTAATACAAGCAAGGACATGTTTACAAAGGTAGGTAGTCATATTTATATGTGTATGGTTGAAACCTAGAGTGTTCCTCAGGTTATATAGTCCAAATTCCACTCTAACTCGTATTCCTAAATAACAGGGACTAGTTGACCTCAGAAGATTGTAAAATTCATATCTCCTACGTCACTTATCCAAATCCAATGATCTTTATATCGATACGACCGAAATTCAAAGACCTTCCTGAATCTCAAAGGTCACCTTCAAATTCGTTGTTGATTTTTAGTAGCATTCAAAATACTATACGTCTTCACAGCTAGACAACAACTTTTGGCAGTTTTTGCACTTTCCTAACTAGTTTCTTTCCTTTTATCTATTGATTTCACCTTTGGTCTTCTTTCCTTAACTCTTTAATATTTATTTGACATCAAATATCATCATTATACCTAAGAGCTTCACTTAACACACAAATTATACTAAAAACGCTCTAAAAGTAATAAACCTCCAAATCAAGGCATGAATTAAAAAAACTATCAATTAATAGGGAAGAAATCCCTCAACTAAGAACATGAGACACCCAAAATGATGTCTCTATACTAGATCAATATATCACAAATATGGAGACATCACCTATATTTGTAGTATTCCTTTACTTCATTTTGCACAACACAATCTCAAACTCTTCTTCTATATTCTTACATATCTACTAAGTTCTTACGGTCTAAAAATATTCTTTTACTTCATATTTTTTAATACATAATTTATATTTTCAAAAATAAAATTTGTTGTACTTTTAAGTTTAACTTCGGTTATATGCAAGGAATTTCCAAACCAAAAAAACACGCAATATTTTGCACGTCTTCTACTTGTAATCCTTGTGTTTTTAGAAAAGGTGTAAAAAAGTTTCTGATTTATTTAACAACTTTTCTTGATACTAAAGGGTATATATTTGTTTTTAAAACAATGTATGATTTTTCTTAAACTATTCTAACAAGTTTTAAATTGCATTTTAGTCCATGTGGAAAGAAACAACAAGAGCTCCAGGCGTCGAGCTTCGACCTCCAGCGACGATGAAGAGTACTCTGTCGTGGATCTAGAACGAAGGTCGGCGCAAGCTCCATTGCCAGATCTCGAAGACAGCCGCCCCTCTACAACTCAAAACAATGATTTGTTGAGCTTTCTCCTGTGAGATGCTTAGATCTCGAACCATGACTGGGAACAAGCCATAGAGGACCTCGAATACTGCTTCACGAACATCACGCTGAAGTCTTCTCCGACCATCTTCTCCAGCAGCCATGGCATAGTGAACCTCGAGCTCGAACCTTCATTGCTACTTCACCACCAACGCACGAACTCGCACCATGAAAAAAAGATCTATTGGAGCTTTCCTGAAAAAAACATTTGCTTCCATGAAAACCGTTGTAGCTTCCATGGTATGTAGAAAAGTGAAAATGGAAAGTTAAGAGAGAGAGAGAGAGAGAGAGAGAGAGAGAGAGAGAGAGAGAGAGAGAGAGAGAGAGAGAGAGAGAGAGAGAGAGAGAGAGAGAGAGAGAGAGAGAGAGAGAGAGAGAGAGAGAGAGAGAGAGAGAGAGAGAGAGAGAGAGAGAGAGAGAATTAAATAGTTTTAGGGTTTAGAAATAAGTAAAATAATATATATATATATATATATATATATATATATATATATATTATAGGAAAAAACAAAAGGGGGTTGAGGTCTTTAGTAAGAAGAGAAGATAAGCGGGGTTGGGAAAGGACATAGGAGGTGTCTTCAAGACCCGTTGGGTAAAAATCTCTTTTTTAACACGTAAGTATCTATTTTATTGCTCCAACTATCAAAACCTTTACAAGAAGCTATATAAAGTTTGACCCAAGTCAACGTTTTCCTGGCTCAAGAAATTACAATGTATAAAATAAAAATAAAAATAAAAATTAAAAAAAAAAAAACTAGAAAGTAAAGGATCCAAGTATCTCTAATTAAAACATTAGGGGCCAAAATGAAAACCAAGCAAAGTAATAGGCGCCCAAGAGATTTAGTGGTCAAGCCGGTTGAATAACATAAACTGGTCAAACACCAACTTTATCTTCACTTAAGGGACTCTCGGTCTTTAATTGATTGATCAAGCACACCATGGAGGCTCTATTTCCTCACAATGATCTTATTACTAAGTGTGACTTTGAATTTATGCTTGTGCCAAAGTTTGACTGAACATCTTTGCAGATATTCTGAATTATAGTTTCTTGTTTATCCAGCAGATTATGATGTACCATCTTGTTTCTTGTAATCCATATACGGTAAATAAAGTTTTGGAAGCTGAGGATGAACACTAAATCTTCCAGGATTTTCTTTTTACTCTTATAAATCACTAAGATACTTTAGAGGGTCAGCTGTTTGATTTGTCCTGACAACTATGGAATTTACAGCATTCAAACCAAATCTTTTTAAAGTAGGTACATTCCATGAAGAGACTATGTTAGAGCATGGGTGAGGGAACAAGATGGAGGATTAATTACCTCGGCTAGAAGCACATTAGTAAAGTGGACCAGATCGAGCGCAGGCGTGAAATTGAATATTGATGGGTGTTTTTAGGCTCAGCCTCTGAAGGCGGGTATAAAGGTTTATTCAATGACAAAGATGGATCATGTATGTGGGCATTTGTGGGTTCGTGTCACGCTTTGTCGACATGTCAAACATAACTCTTCACACTTCATTTTGGGCTATGTTTGGCTAAAGGTCGTAACTACGAGACTATGGTAATTGAGACTGGCTCACTAGAGTTACACGCGTTAATTAAGGTCGGTGGGAACGATGGAGGTCGTTTAAACGAAGTGATATTGTCCTGTAGAAAGATCCTTGAGGAACAACCTAAGTTTGAGTTTACTCACGTGTTATGGGAGGCGAAGAGCTGCATTGATTGGCTGGCTAAGTTTGGGGCGAACACAGAAGAAGATCCAGTTTTGTATAAAGACCCACTTGAAAACTATGGCGGTTTCTAGAGTTACATGCGCTAATTAAGGTCGGTTGGACCACACATAGAGTTAATTTGTGCAATCCCTTTGGGATTTAGAAAGTTTAAGCTTGTTTATATAATCTTAGTTGTAATAAAAGAAAAAATTAGTTTCATGGTTTCTTGATCATTACAGAGTATTTAGAATACTAAAATAATTATCTAAACTTATTTTAAATCATGTTTGAAAAATATCAATTTAAATAATTTATTAATAATGTTTGACCAAGTCCATAACATATTTATTTTGTATTATTTAAAGATAATACTTGGTCAAGCATATTATTTAACTTTGAAAAGTTGTTACAACTTTAAGGAGAGATACTTATTTTTTTTTACAGTAAATAATAATGACTTTTTATAATACGTATAATACAATTCGGCCGGGACCTTTTTGTGGAAGGTTGGTTACAAGAAAAGATATTCATGCAACGGCTAATTAAACCAAATTTTTCACTCTTTCTCTCATTATCCTTTTAATCCCTACTCAGAAATCAACCAGAGATAAAACTCTTTACTTTCAGTCAGTTTTCTCATTGATGTCTACTAGAGAAGGCCTAAAAACTCCGACCTTACGGTAAGTAGCTTGATTATGCATACATTATTTCTCTGAGTTTGTTAATTATAATCATATTAAATTTAATCTATTTCACCATATTCCATTCTCACAGGAGTTTAAAATTTAATTCAAGCTCATTAGAATTCCAGCTCCATGTTTGTGGCGTACCCTTCACGTTAAACCGGGTAAGAACAAAGGAATTATAAGTTTTTTGTTAATTTTTATGTTTTTTTGTTAATTTTTATGTTCGGAAATGTTACATTTTATTTTTGGTTAATTACACCGGACTGTTATCTGAAATATGAGTGTATTAGTCCTTATACTCTAAAATGTATCCAGAATCTCTATAGTGGGCAAATTTGAGCACGTATAGTTCTCTTATTCGATTATATTCCGATAATTAGTATTAATTGATGGTGTATTTTTATACATTAGGAACTTCTGGCCTCGAAATCTGCAAAATTCGCACAATTATTGAAGGAGAATCCTCATCGAAACGATATTTCAAATTTACTTCCCGATATCCCGGCTGATCCGGAGACATTCGAGCTTGTCGCGCGGTTCTGCCATGGTTACGAAATTACCCTCACCCCAGAAAATGTTGTAGCCGTTTCTTGCCTCGCTAACTACCTTGGAATGACCGAGAATCACCGCAAAAACAATCTATTAGCGAAATCTATTGTGTACTTCGAACTTAATGTGATCCCGGATTGGAATAAATGCGTCAAAGCGCTTAAAGCTATGGAAAAAAATTTACAACAATCGGTGAACATCGGGTTGGTTAATGTTTGTGTTGAATCTATCGTCAAGAAAGCTGTCGAGGATCCGCGGATTCTCGGAGAACCCATCAAGATTTTAGACGAAGAGAGCGATGACGAGGAGAATGGAAACGGAAACGTCATTTACCCTGAAAACGTGAGGAGGAAGCTTTTCGCACTTGATTGGAAGCAACCGGAAGATTTGACGGGATTGTCGTTAATACTTTACGAGCCAATTATGCGGACTATGATTACGAAAATACCCCCGGAATACGTGACTGCCTCGTTATCAAAATACGCAGAGAAATGGGTATTTTCATCCGGAGAAGGCGAAAAATCCCGTAGAGAGATCATTGAAGCGGTTGAGAGACTCTTACCGCACGAGCGAGGATACGTGCCTTGCACGTTACTCTTTTCACTCCTCGGATTTGCAGTCGGGCTGAATGCATGTGAAGAATGCCGGGCCGGGCTCGAGTTAAGAATCGGAAAGCAGTTAGACCAAGCCTGCGTAAACGACTTATTGATACCGTCAAAAGGGTACGCGAAGGACGAAAAGTATGATACGGAATGCGTAAGGAGGATTTTGAAAAACTTTTACTCAAATTACAATCACGAAGATTTGTCGGGACTTATAACCGTCGCAGAACTTATCGATGAGTTTCTAGCCGAGGTAGCCACTGATTTTGACTTAAAGTTGACTTCCTTCATCTCGCTCGCGGACATGTCCGTCGCCGCGTCTGCCGGAACGGGCCGTAACGCGGACGGGATTTACCGAGCGGTGGATATTTATTTAGAGAAGCATAAGTATTTAACAGAGAGCGAAAAGGAAGAGGTGTGTAAAGCATTGGATTGTAATAAAATGTCCGTTGCCGCGTGCGCCCACGCGGCTACGAATGATCGGTTACCATTACGGTTAGTCGTGCAAGTGTTGTTTGTTGCACAGCTTCAACTGCGCGATAAAGTAGGGGTAAAATTGGAAGAACCGGGAGGAGAAACGGAGAAGATGGAGAATAAGGTAATGGATTTGGAACGAGAGTGTTATAACTTGAGGACAGAATTGGAAAAGGGTAATTGTTGCGGTGGGAATAAATCGAAGAAGGTAGGGAAAACGAGTATGTGGAAAGAAATGAAACGCAAGTTTGGGTGTGGGACTAGCAGTCGTTGGCCGAGTGATTGTAACTGCCATGTTAAGAAAAAAAAGAAAACTAATAATTGATCTGCCCGGAGAAGGAGGAAATTTAGAAATTTTGCTTTATCTTATTAGTTGTATTAATACAATGTGCTCAGAATTTTTTTATTAGTTAATTGCATTATATGTCTTGTGTTATGCAAAAATTGCATTGTAGGTCCTTATTTTACAGTTTTCTTGTAGTTTTTTCTTTGGGCTGGGACATGTTTCTTTAGTTAATTGCACTTAAGTCTATATTTTAGTTAACTGCACTATAAGCTTTTACATCATTCTTTTGGGTTAATTGGACAATAGGACACTGTACTATTATGCAAGAATTGCCCAATAGGTTCCTATATTATAGTTTTGAGTTAATCGCACTACAGTCTACATTTTATGTTGGAGTTAATTGCACTGTATTATATTTTTTTTGAGGTAATTGCACTGTATTATATTTTTTAAGGTAATTGCACTGTAGGTCCCTATATTATTATGTAAGAATTGCCCTATAGGTCCCCATAATTTATTTATCTTGAGTTAATTGCATTAAATAGTCTATAGATCCGATTATAATTTTTTCTTTACATAATTGCATTATAGGCCCCTATATTAAATCTTTTGAAATAATTGCATTATGAGTCCCTAACTCCCTATATTAAAAAATAAGTTATTTGCATTATAGGTCTTTTAAGTTTATGATTTGTTTACAAATAAGTAGAAACAACGCTTATGGAAAACAAGTAAAATCACTATATCAAAGACAAATAATCTCGGACACAATTTCACAACTGTTATAAGTAGATTTTGAAAAGCTCATGGACCAAGTGAAAATTTACAGATTGTTTTTCCTTTTTTTAGATATCTGGTAGTTTTAACTGATGATACTCATATTATGGTTTTTTAGGCATAGATTTAAGCAATTTTGGTTAGACAGATGAAACCACTTATATAACAAAATGTCTGATTAAATCACGAAATAGTATATATGACAAGATCCTGATTAGAAGTAGCAAACATAGACATGTGGAGGGGTAAATTTGCAACCATAATGTATAACACAGAATATATTTGATACTTCTTGGATCACATGGCATATTTGGCTACTACTTTGCCTAACACAAGAACTAATGAGCAAATATAATTTGGAAAAGTAACTAATACCATTAAGTTGAAGGAAGAGTGTCATAATTCATGAAAAAGCGTCACATAATATTAACAATCACGGCTTTTAATTAGTTCTAAACGACTATTAATTATAAATATTCAACTGCTTGATAAATTCCATGATTCATATCTATCACACTACACAATTCCATCCCATCATTTCTGATCAATACTGTGTGATGTTGACGTGTTTCGCAACCTCGGTCTACAAAAAAAAACACAAGGGGTTAATTGCAATTTTGGCATAATTTAGGGACCTATAGAGCAATTAACAAAAAATTCTTTAGAGGCTTTACCTCAAATGCATTTTTTAGATGATCAAGTTCCTTGTCCAAGTCATTTATAGCCTGATTATAGGCTTGCATTGGTGATGACTGGCTGGTAGTATGAATCTACAGATTGTTACATTAAAACTGATCAAATCTATAAAAAAAATATTGTCCATCGTAGGGACCTATAATGCAATTTTGGCATAATATAAGGACCTATAGAGCGTGGTTTCGCATCTGCGCATGATGCTTGGTCAAACAATCATGTTTACTCAGCATATAGGGGCCTAAAGTGCAATTAACATTAAAATAATGATATAGGGACCTATGGTGTAATTTTTGCATAACTTAGGGACCTGTGGAGCAATTAACTCAAAAAAACTTCCACCAGCCCAAATTCCTGGCTCCAGCCCAAAATTCAATACATGAACATAGTGCAATTAGCTTAAAGAAGTTCAATGTAAGGACCTATAGTGCAATGAGCTCAAAAGGTTCAATATAAGGACCTACAGTGCAATTAGCTCAAAAAAGTTCAATACAAGGACCTATTGAGCTCAAAAAAATTAGGGTGGCTACACCCCTGTCCAATCCAGACCCACTTTTTCTTATGAAATGAAATATCTTTTTCAAATAGAATGATTACACAAACAAATAAGATAGAAACAACGAACCCTGACGATGATTTTGTATTGGAGAGGATGAGGAAGCTTGTATCCAGCGAAAAGCACATTCGAATCCCTATGCAATTGCCTTCACCAAAATAAAAAAAATTAGGGTTTAACAATCTAATCAAAGCTAAGAATAGTTTGATCTGACAAACTTACATTCGAAGAATGTTTCCGATGGTGTGGTCTTCACGCTCAATGGTGAAGGAGGCTGCGTTTATAATCTTAGTGTCCCTCTCGTATGAAACCCTAGCATAGCATCATAAATAAATATACAGAGATATGTATGTATATATGTAGAGAGATTGTAGTGTGTGTACATACTTTTTGACGCCTTCAGGGACGACGAAGCGCTCGTAACGGTCAGGTGCATTCATGGTGGTTCACTCTTTCTCTCTCTAGTGATGAGCTTTCTCTCTCTAGATTTCAGTTCAGCTCGAAAATGGTGGATGCTATGGAAAGTACCTTTCCGCCTCTTATAAATGAAAAACTATTAATTTATTTATTCGCAAAGGACCAAGATAGGACATAATTACATCTTTGTCCCTGCCTTATTACAAAACTCGGGGCCCTCCTTTTACCCATCTCTGTAACCCAATTAATCAAACACATCAAAATCTAATCACCAGAATACAATAATTACACATGGACACAAAAAGCAAAATTCTGATAATTGGAGTAACAGGAAGATTAGGCTTCTTATTAGCTAAATCTAGCCTCGAAGCATGCCATCCCACCTTTGCCCTTGTCAGAGACACAGCTTTCACCGATCCAAACAAATCCTTAAAGCTTCAAACTCTTTCAGACCAAGGCATCACGATTCTTAAGGTTGTCATAACTCCCCAATTTTTACATTAAATGATAAATTGCACCATGGTCCCTCTGTGATGTGAATAAGTTGGATATGCATCGAGTGTGAGTGTCACTGTAGTTGCTTAAATTTATCTTATAACTTGGGAATTTTATTTTTATTTTAGTGTTAAATTACAATGACACTTGCAGAATAAGAGAGTGTCACTTACGTTGCAGAATATTTATTGCCCTGTAAATTCTTTGTAAGTTAATTGCATTATAGGTCCCTATATAGTATACAAAAATACACTATAGATCCCTAAGTTAATTTTTGTTTGAGTTGATTGCACTTTAAGTCCCTTTATTAATGAAAATGATTTAATTGCACTATAGGTCCCTGTGTTTAATTTTTTTTGAGTTTATTGCACTATAAGTCCCTAAATTAAAAAGCCTTGAGCTAATTACACTATAGGTCCCTAGAATAAACTTTTGTAAGTTAATGCTTTTCATTTGCAAAAACGTAGAAACAACACTTACCGAAATAAATTATGCATAGTAGTAAATTTTCACTAAAAATAGTTACCTCGACACAATTTTGGGGGGTAAAGTGAAGATTTTGAAATCTTAAGGGGACCATAAGGTATCTGTATAGTCTTATTCTTTTTATGGGGTAAAAATCAATTATAAACCTTAGCATCATAGGCCTAATGTTGCTCCGATAATTAACCCTTTTAAATGATAGCCATTATGCGTTTGTTATTACAAATAATCGCAAATATATCTCTGTGGAGAAGTAAATTTGCAAAGTTGATGTAAATCAGGGGTATATTCGCTACTTGTTGGATTACGTGGACATATTTAGCTATTTCGCTAACACAGGGACTAATGTGCAATTAATTGTATCTTTTAGGGGTCATTAGAAGATGAAGAGAGTCTTTTTGAAGCTGTGAAGAAAGTGGATATTGTTATTTGTGCTATACCATCAAAGCAAGTCCTTGATCAGAAGCTTCTCATCTCGGTTATAAAAGCTTCTGGTTGCATCAAGGTCATTTTCGTCATTTTAAATTCTTCGTTTTTGTTACTTGGTTAATATAGAGCTTGTGAAAATGATCTATAATCTTACATTATGTTCTAGAAATTAGTGAATGTTCTGGAAAGTTGGGGGGCCTAGTAAAGATTCTGGAAAGAGAAGGGTCATAATGTTAATAGGTTACTATTTTGAAAGCATCTAGCTAATGATTTATTAGTGTAAATAACTCACTGGGTCCCTTACTTGTAAAAGTAACATTTTAGTCCTTTGTCCATTACACTATAAGCGTTTAATCCACGTGTCACCATATAATTAATGTGATATAAGACTAAAATACCCTTAAAATGTTATTTATGTCTAAAATTTCAATTGTTTTCAGAGGTTTATCCCAGCAGAATTTGGATTAGATCCTGACAAAACTCGAATATCTGATTTGGACCACAATTTTTACGGCAAAAAAATAGAAATTAGACGTTTAATCGAAGCTCAAGACATTCCTTACACTTACATTTGCTGCAACTTTTTTATGAGTTACTTGCTTCCTTCCCTTGTACAACCCGGCCTCAAATCGCCCCCGAGGGATAAAGTCACCATATTTGGAGACGGAACAACAAAAGGTATATTTTCACACTTTAGTCCTTTATCTTGCAAATATTACATTTTAGTCTTAATCTTGGATTTTGTGATGTATATTCATTATTATATAAGTATTGTATCTTTTGGTAGAATATGTTGTAATACCAAAACGACACTGTAAAGGGTATTTTAGTCTATTATCCAGGGGAAGAGATATTAACAGCTCGGTCCCTGGACACGAAAGAAAATAAAAATTAACCCCATCAAAGAAATTATATAAATAGCTTATTTCCCCCCTCAAGTTTTAAATATCTTAACTTATCCCCCCTAACTTCCTAACATTGTGTTTTTAGGCTTTGATTTATTTTATTTGTGTGAATCTCGAATGATAATATAAATGTTGATTTGTATAATATACGGGCTTATAGCGCAATTAACTAAAACAAAATATATAGTGACAGATAGTGCAGTTTTTGTATAATATAGGAACTTATAGTGTAATTACTCAAAAAAAATTGGCCTTTAAGATAAAGGACCAAATAGGTTATTCAGTCTTTTTCTTTTGTGTATTTTTATTATTTTATAACCGTTATGTTTTGGCAGAATTCATGGCAATAGGAAAATGACACTCTATTAAGGGTATTTTAGTCTTTTATCACATTTATAATATGACGACACATGGATATAACACCTATAATGTAATGGAAACACAAAAAAAGACTAACGTTGTCACAAAATCAAAAGAGAAGGGACTAAAATGTTACATTTACAATACAAGGGACTAAATTGTCAAAAAGGTGGAGGATAAAAGACCAAATAGGTTATTAACCCTTTTATATTTAAATACGGTGTTCATTATTCAATTTTGATGTATGCTAAGTGTAGGTGTGTTTGTGAAGGAAAGTGATGTAGCTGCTTTCACTATAAGTGCGATTGATGATGAGCGCACATTGAATAAGGTGCTTCACTTAAGACCTCCCGGAAATACATATTCCATGAATGAGCTTGTTCAAATTTGGGAGGGTAAAATCGGAAAGAAGCTTGAAAAAATTTATGTCTCCAAAGAGCAACTTCTCAAGAAAATCAAAGGTATATTTACTTCTAAGCTTACCCAAACTTGGAATGATCTTGATTGAGTGTTATGGCTTAACTGATCACTCAGAAAAATAGTTCTAGAGTTGAGGGCAAAAAAATCGCTAGGGTCCTTTCAAGTTGTCAGAATCTTCATATGGCCCCTGGCTTTTCAAAAATAACTTTTCTAGTTGTGAAATTGTGGCGAGATACTATAATGTGAATTTACTACTGATGCATTGTGGGTTTGTTTCCGCTACACTTTTGCAAATGAAATATCATAAACTCAAAATAATAAATATAATGACCTATACTGCAACTAATAAATAAAATATATATATATATATATATATATTAGGGACTTATAATGTAATTAACTCAAAAAAAAAGTCATATAAGGGACTGATAGATTTGTGTTTGATGGAATTTCAGAAACTCCATACCCAGAAAATATGGAAATGATCTTCATATATTGTGCATTTGTGAAGGGAGATCAAACATACTTTGATATAGAGTCATCAAGTGGAGTTGATGGGACCCAGCTTTATCCTAGCGTTAAGTACACCACGATAAACGAGTTTTTAGACACCTTAGTATAAGCTTGTCTCATCTTTGTTTTTGTGTTGGAAATTTTATATATTGTTAATTTGAACCACCTTCAGAATTGTTGAATGAATCTTGGTGACTATTTGATAAATGCAATTATCGCTTTAGTTGTCATTAGATTTTCACGTTGATATTTCAAATGGACATTAAAGATGAGTGTGTGTGGAAAGTGGTGCGAGCGATGATGAATTGAATTAGACAACGAATTAGACGAATGAAATGATGGGGTTGGGGGTTAAAACAAAAAGATAAAATAAATTAAAATTATACTGATACATAATGTTCAATATATACTTGAAAAAAACTGACACATGGTATTCAACGAGAACTCCGAATCTAACGGTGGTAGAAAATAAATTTTAAAGACTATTTGGCTAATTTTTGAAGGTCATGGACCAACTTGATAGATGGATATATTTCAGGGACCATTTGGAAAATTTCCTTAAATTATTATTGTCACTGATTTTATTTAGTTTAGTTATATTAGAATGTTTAGGTAGAGGTAAAAAAATGTTATATGTAAATTATAATTAGTATTTTTCAACATATGATTAATATATGGTCATTATGATAAAATCTATTTTTGATTTATAATTAATATCCATTTCCGAATTGTTCCATGAAACGTGGAATTATATATTCTTGTTTTCAAAACTTATTCAAATAAGATAGAATTTCTTGTCTTTTGGAATTGTTCGTTGAAAATCGACGATTTGGAATTGTTCGTTGAAAATCGACGACGATGATGACAGAGAATTTGTTGGTGGTGGTCGATAGCTGCGGTGGTAGGTGATGGCGGCACAATAGTCGGAGGTGGTGGTTTCACAATGATGGTGTATGGTTGTTTAATTGTATTTTATTTATGAAATAAAAAATGTTATATATATGAGAGGAATATAAGATTATATTAAAGTTATTTTTTATTTTTGTAAGTAATAATTGTTATTCTTTTATATTTTAGAAAATAAATAGTTTTGTGACAATTTTATTCGTAATTGGTAATTTTATATTTAATTTATGTTTTATATAAAAATGAAATGTCCTGTTAAGAAAAGATTTAAAAAAATCATTTTCTTGTATAAATAAAATTTAAATAGTAAAAAAAGATATTAAAATCCTTCTCGATGAATATTATATATTAAAAATAGAAATTACTATTAACTTTTCTTTCTAAAATCTTAATTCACCATATAGGCAAAAAGGAAATTATACAATTTTTATGATTCTTCATTAATTATCATATAATTTTTAATAATACACCCGACTTAAAATTTTACTCAGCATCTTCAAAATTTTAAGTTTTTTTAAAAAGAAATTAAAAATAAAGTATATATAAGAAAATTTATACGGCATAACGAGAAATTAAACTATAACTAGATTACTATACTTTTTCTAAATCTAGGTCAAATACAAACTTAGGTCTTTTATAGCACCTTACTTTTAAAACTAGGCCACTAATTGATTTTATTACCTGAAATATCTATTTAAATACTAAATCGCATTATTAACACCTTAATTACATTTATAACTAATTTTTAAAAATAACATGTGTTCAGATCAGCCCTCTCTCAATAACACACACAGTGTACCAAAAACACATACTAGTAAAAAAAATCTATTTTCACTCGAATTTTACATAGATTTCAAAGCTAAAACAAAAAACTAAGCTAGTAATCTAAGATTATCAATAAGTTAATGCTAAAAAAACAAGGTAATCAACACAATTCTTGATTTTTCAGGAATTTAGGAATATATACATTTGGACCGACAAAGAAAATTTTTAGGTGATCGTAAAGGGTTTATATTGGGATTTTGAGGATACAACATAAGTGCATCAATTGGTTTGAGTGAGAACATTTTTTGAGAGTAACTCAAGCTATAGGGCAATTCGTTGATGGCTAGTGAGGAGAGAATCAAAAGCTCTATCTAAATTATCTAAATATATGATCATACCAACCCTAATCCTACATTACAACCAAAAACACCTTATGATTCTTTACTATGCAATTTAGGAACCAATAAAGAGTGGTTAGTTAGACCTTAGAAAATATATAAGGATCTAGAAACACCTTATAGCCGCCATATCAACCTAAGTGAGAACCGCTTCTTCTTGCATTGCAAATTTAATCTGATCTTGAACTTATTATATATTAATTTTTTGTTTATTATATGCATTTGTATATTAGCTCTTGGCCATCACTATATGATACTTGCTAGAATAATTGTTTCAGGATCATTTATCATTTTCTATTTCTCCTTCTTTGATCAGTTAGACTTAGGCCTCTTCTAAGTTTTTTTATTTTTATTTTGTCAGGACGACAAAACTTTAAGTTGGGGGTCTTGATTTCTCTTTTTCTTGTGATAAATTGATCCCATCACAAGACATCTTTTTAGAGGTTATTTGGGCCTAGGTGAAGGATTTATTCCCTATATTCGACATATTTCATTTTGTTCTAGTTTCGTAAACATTGTTATTCTTAGAGATTTTGTGCGTGATTTGTGTGTGAAGTGTGTATCTTTTAGGTACATGGTTGATACAAGATTCCAAGAAGACAATGAGAAGTCAAAAATTTAAGCCTGAACCCAATCCAAGACGTAGAAAGAACAAAAAGTCACTTTGGAGTAGTTGAAGTGTTTATCAGCAAAGTTACTAACGTCCATCGATTCAGTCATTATGATTTATTGATAAGATATTTTGAATAAATTCTTTTTTATTTGGAGAGGGCTTGAAATCAGTGTCGCGTGAAGTGACAAAAGTCAATTCGGAATAGAAATGAACAAGTTAGGTTAAATAAAAACAGATTAAGCTATCTTTGACCCAATGATTAGAAGTGAATTACTATCAATTAAAAAAATAAAAAATAATTTATTTCCAATCAAATCATATACTACATCATAAATGATATTATACCATTGTTATTATCATTACTTGTAGAACAATAGAAGATGGTGCAAGGTGGTATGGAAAATCGGATGAAGGATGAATGTCTATGCAAGCCGAATGTGTCTTAAATGAGCAATGTAACAGGTGTGTTGTTTCATCAGGATAGCTCCATATCGGAGCTTTCCTTTTTTGGAGAACGCAACTCTTATGTGTTATTAGGGTGTGTTGGGGTTTCCTTTTATCAAAATAGTGAACAAAAAATAAAACGTTAATAGAAAGATTACAAAATCAAAATTACAGCAAAAAAGTGGTACATTCCATTATATTAATGGACAACCCGATGAATGTGATATTTGTACTGAGTTCATACAACTGCTAAAGTATTCATACTGAGACATTAAAAGAAAAGAATCAACACATGCAACAAAATTTACTTATAAAAAACTTGCAATAAATAAATCAGTATTCAATTGAACAAACAAAACATTAGAAAAACTGTATTCAAAATGAACCCTTAAAGGCTCATCAACAACACGTATAATAATAAAGTCAACAAAATTTCCAATCTTCAGCAAAGTTTTGACCCCAGTAATATAATAGTAAATAGTGTACTCAATTCTATCAAAATTTAAATATTTTAAAATTTCCCCTTTCTACCCTTCCCACCTGAAGCCGCCTTACCCTTTCCTCCCGAACCCTTAAAGCTGGATCCCTTCCCTTTAGGTGTCCCTTTCCCTTTACTGCCATCTTTCCCTTTCCCATCTTTCTTCCCTCTACTTGCCCTCAAATCCTTCTTCATCCTAGGATCAACAAGCTTCTGCCCCTTACCAATCTTAACCTTAACTCCCTTTTTGGCAACCACAAGCTCCTTCTTCGGCCTTTGAGTCGCCGTAGCTTTATTATATAACTTCTCAATCATTTTCCTTTTCGACCTATCATTCAAATCAGCTTCATCAGAAATAGTATTCGCCTTCTTCCTAACCTTCTCCAATCTCCTATGTGCAGCACGCTTCTTCCTCAACTTCGCCTCCGCAACCTTCTTAACCGGACGAGCATCAATCTCCTTAAACTGAGCCTTCATTGCGTTCACTTCTTCCTTAGTAATCGGCTTCATCGGGACCCGATGCTTTTTCTCCTCATCCTCAAACCATTTTGGTAGCCCATCATCATAGAATAAATACCTGTTATACGCATCATCAATCATTTCTTCCCTCGGCTTTTTCGAAATCATTTTCTTGGCATACGCTAATATCTCCGCTTTCGTTTCAACATCAGGTTCAGATTCAGATTCTGATGAAGAATCCGAATCCGAACGTGGGGCCGGGACAACTTCGAAATCCACCTCCGGTTTAGGAAGTTCAGTGGAAGACTTTATGATTTTGTTTATTTTCTTGTCTTTTTTGTCAGGTTTGCTTGGGATTAAGAAGGTTTGAGGTTGAGAGGGTTTGGTAGAATCAATTTGCATTTCGTCATCACTATCGAATTTAGCAGAATCGTCTATTAACTCGTCTGGTTCGGTGAAAACATCTTGACTAAACCATTTAGCTGCGATTTCCTCTTGTGTGGGTTCGTCTGTAAGTGGGACCATCAGAGGATTTTTTTCCTTTGTTTTCTCGTTGTCTGAATCTTGATCTAATTGAATCATAGCTTCATCTCCATCCTTTATCAAAATTAATTGTCAACCCAAGTGGAGATTTTATAAATTGGATATATGAGAATGTAATTAAGAATACCTGTAAAATCTGGTCATCTTTGGAGTGAGCTAGCTTTGATCTCTTCTTTGCCTTTGTACTACCTTCTGTTCTTGCTAAATACCTCTGATATGCTTCATCAAGTAACTCTTCAACATGATCATCATATCTGGAAAACAAGATTCAACTTTCAGCTACAATTATTGTTAATATTAAGGGACCTATGGTGCAATTTTGAAACTTACCTTCTACGCTCTTCCTCAGAGTCCACATCACTAGCTGAATTCTTCTCTTCTTCGTCTTCTTCACTGTCACTGTTACGTGCCTCACCAGCTTCATCGTCATATTCATTATTATCAACAGCTACTAGATCATCCTTTCCCTGATTTCCAAGAATAATATGTTACGTAAGATTTAAATTCTTAACAAAATACCCCTTATAGTTTGATGAAAGGTCAAATGTTGTTTTCCGACTCGTGACATATAACATAAGGGATGAGTTGTCACGATTTTGAAAAAACATAGGGGGATTCAAGACCTTTCCTCATACCATGGGGGTATATTTGGTATTTTACGCTATCGACAAACTTGGAAGAACTAAATACCTTGATGGCAGTTATAGAGAACAAATCTTGATCACCATACCCATCCTGAGTTGCATCAATTTGCATCCCTGTTGATTTCCGTGCCTTGTCCTATATTCAATTTAACAGGGTTTCTTAGTTTTCAAGCTAAACAGAGACAAAGAAAGGGGTAAAAAGGTAAATAATGTAAACCTTAGCACGTCGTCTTGCATCGATTTTTTTATCACGTTTCTTCTTTCGATCCATAGCATAAGTAAGCTCCTCCATTTCATTCAATAATCTCTCATCATCATCTTCCTCCTTTTTCTCTTCATCAACGGCTACCATTGGAGTATCTATCTTCTCTGACAAATCAGATAAAGACTTTCGAATATGCATACGCCACCTAAGATACAATTTAATTTAATTTCCTAACCTTAATCTATAAATATTTCAAAATTAATTACTAGTAATCCTTACTTCAATAGATGCTTGAAATCTTGCTTTCCCAGAACACGCAAATCATCACATAGAGCTTTAACCTGGCACGTAAGGGAGTTTATATAAATCAACTGAACAAAAAATTAAAATTACTAAGTAATAATTGCGAAAAAATACCTCATCAGTCGTTAATTTATGATCCTTTATGGGTAATGAAGCAGGATCATCGAATTTTATACACGTAACTGATCCTAAGATCTCGAGTGGAGTGTCTGATTTTATAAAATCTGCAGCAGAGAACACCTTATGCATTATTGAAATCCCCTCTTCATACCTGAAACATTATTATTCTAGTTAAATATATGTATATATACACACATATAATGTAGTGTAAGAATAAGCATGATTTTACCCATCACGGTGTCTCTTTGCTTTATTATCTCTTAGTACATCCACAACCTAATACCAAAAACCCGAAGAGTAAGAAACTTAAACAACATAAATAAACAAATAATTTAAATTTTTTTGAAAAAGTGATAAATTACCTTTGGGAGTTCTTGACCACCACTGAAGAGATGTTTTACATCGAGAAGTCTGGGGTCAATTTTAGCAGGGGCCTTATACTTGAGGCCTACGAGATAAATTTCTGCAGATGCTGATCTACTAGCTAAAGGTTTATCCACCTCAACCTTCTCGAAAAGCTGCCACAGAAGTTAAAAACATATATAAGGGACTAGAAGTAAAATAATTATTACATACCGTTTGAAATTCATAATGACCAGATATATTAAGAGAGTACACGAGTGAATTTACCTGTCTAAGACAATAAAGCACGGAATTGTAATCTCGAGACCTGAAAATCTGTAACAATGCAACAAATGGTTAATTTATCTCATCTTGTATTAATGTCTGATTTTTAAACTGTGTAGGTATACAATTTAACCACTACAACAACTGAATCAAATAAGATATGAGATATATTTTGAAATCTATACACTTATATGTAGGTATAAACAAAAAAATCGATCTCAACTACAAAATTTAACAAAAATTGAGTAATGTTTACATATTTAAACACTTATATAAACTGTATATATACAAATTTTCCAGCTTAACAACTGAATTAACTAAAAAGGAGATATAATTACGGATTGATACACTAAAATAGATATATATATATACAAATTAATACCTTAGTGATGAAAGTTCCTCGAGGAGCTAAGAGCTCACAAGCAAGCTTAACAGAATCAATAACCAAAGCATTCTGACTAGTAGCTTCTTTAGCCCAAGCTCCACCTACATTAGGCGAACCATCATGAAGTACTAAATCAAACGCACCACATTTATGCTCCGACATAAGCCGCTTAATAGTGGCTCGGCATTTAGACTGAGTAATATCCTCTTGAATAGCAATTGCGCCACGAATTGAACGAATAGGATCGAGGTCAACGCCGAGGACTAGGCTTCCGACGGGTACACGTTCTACACAGACTTGCATCCAACCACCGGGAGCAGCGCAGAGATCAAGGACACCGCGAGATGAGCGGAGGAAGCTGAATTTTGCGTCGAGTTGGACCAGTTTCCATGCTGCTCGTGATCTGTAGCCGTGTTCTTTGGCTAAGTGGTAGTATTTGTCTAAACGATGCTTTCCTTTTACTTTTCCCATGGCTGATGTTCTAGTTAGGTGCAGGGTTTTTTAGTTTTAGGGTTTTAGTGGTGAGGAAGAAGAATATATAATGGAGGTTATGGGTTGGGCTTGTTGTTTGGGAATACAGTGGAGGAAAACTCAAGCCCAAAATTGTTTATGGGTTAGGTTTTTATTGCTACACCTTGTACCGCATACAAAATAGAGCATTGAGGTTTAAAACCTCTACATTGTGATATAGGCGTCAAAGTTTGACAAAAAAAAATAGAGTAATGATATATGTCATCTATTTTCATGTCACCCTTTTATCACCTTTTTATATATATGTTTTGGTTTCCTTGAATATAGAGAAAAATTTAATAGGATAAAGAAATCAATTCATTGGTACATGTAGACATATACGTAGGAGGTGATAAAAAGGTGATACAAAAAAGGTGACAAATATCATTACTCAAAAAAATATAAGCGTGAAAGGAAGAGGTTTTTTTTGTTTTCCTTACGTAAGAGGTTTAAGAAAAGCCGATTGTTACATCAATTCATCGAGGAAAGAGATTATGATCCAAGGGGTGTTGAACACCCACCCTCTATTTCTAATCCAATCCTATTTTTATGTTCGTCTTCTTAGACGTATTCAGGACCGGCTCGAGAAACCAAAATATGCTTAGTTACCTAAAGCAAGACTTATTTTTCAGGGCCTTTTGTAACTATAAAAAAATTATTTTGGTAAAATTAGGGCCCTTTTTTATTAATAAAAAAATGGGGCCTAAGGCGGCCGCCTTGGTGGCCTTACCCAAGGGCCGGCCCTGGACGCATCAACTAGATTTTAACACTATAGGCAAAAATCTCATTTACCTATTTACCCCTTTTTGTTTCCTCCTATATATATTAATATTTTTCTGAATATTTTATAAAACCCATTTTTCATCACAGCACTCAAATCTCTCTCTCCTCACAACTCTCAAATGGCAGACGTGAAGATGGAGCTCTGAACCAGATCTAGAGAAGATCACAACCACCACTGAGCTTAAGTTTTTCGCCATGAGCACTCGCCGGAGCACTACCACCATTGTGTGCTCGTCTACCGTCGTGAGCACTCGTCGGAGAAGACAGAAAACCTTTGCCGGAGTTACAGACACGATACTGCTGCTTCGCAGAGTTGAAGACCTTCGTCAAAGTTACAGATCGGTTCGAGAAAATAGCTTCACCACCACCAGCAATGGGTTAGAAGATAGCTTGAAGCTCCGTGAAGAGAGCCAGCTCCAGATTCAGCTCCTTGCTCGCGACCTTCGAGCTCCACCCAAAAGAGATCCACGGCGTAGAGCAGCTCCGGTTCGAAGGAGAGAAAAAGCTCCGGTCGAGCTTCAGTCCGGCGTGAAGAACTTCTCCTCCAGCAGTTCCCCGTTCGTGAAGCCAGATCCGTCGTGAGCTTGCCTCCTTCCATGCTCCGCGCTCCTTCAATATTCGGTGCAGGTGAGCTCCGGTCTTCGCCAGCTTCTTCCAGCAATGCTTCTTCCAGTAATGCTTCTTCGCCTATTTCGATGTAGAAGACGAGACTTTTTTTTGTAAGATCTGGTCAAACCGGACTTTTAGAACTTTTTTTTTGTAATTAGGCTTGTTTCCTTTTCTTTTTGTTTGATAGCCGTTGTAAATAGTTAGGTTTTTTGTTTTGTTGTAATAATAAATTTGTGTAAAAGTGATACTCATCATTATTAATAATATTCACCTTTTTTATCGAATACTCTGCTCTTTTAAATGTATATTCTGCTTATTTTTATATAGTATACTCATCATTTTTTGTCGAAACTCATCATTTTTTGTAGGAAACTCATCATTTTTTTGAAATTCAGCAATTTTTGTAGAAAACTCATCATTTTTTCCGGTGACCGGAGGTCAGAGGTCGGTGTCGGTGGTCGGAGGTGGTCGTAGGCCGGAGATAGGTTGGTAGTGGAAAGAGATGAACAGTGATATTACTTTTTTGTCTTTTAGTGTTAGTAAGGGTATTTTAGTATTTGGTCACGATTGAGATCCCTTAAAAAATAAGATTTCTACCAGTTTCTTTAGGCCAAAAATCTAGTCTCTAAGACCCTATAGGTCAATCACCCTTAAGGAAAATTACATTACGAATTTCCTATGGCATCTACCACAATATTAGGAGTACCACAACCGCTCATATCTCTAGTAATTAATTTCCAAAGATAATCCGGAGAATCATCAAGTTCAATAGGAAAATTCTTGCTCTTAGAACCATCCTTAGCTAACCTATCCGCACACAAATTTACTTCACGATATATGTGAGTTAGTTCAAAATTTGGATGGGCTTTTAGTATGTCCTAGCACTCACGCCCCATATGCGAAACACGCCTACTTGAGCTCCCACCGCCTTTCACTAGCGCATGGAGCTCTTTCGAGTCGGTTTCAATATGGAGCCCTTCGTAACCTTTCCTTACCATCCATCTTAGACCAAAGTGAAGCGCAATCAATTCCGATGTGAAAGGAGAGTCCATAATAAATGACTTAAAAGTATAGTGACTTAAAAGTATGAGATGAAATCAAAAAATAATATGAAATTTTATATTATTATATTAATTTTGTGTAAGTATTAAAATTGATAGTTACTTTAATAGTTAGAGTACTTTGCGTTGATTAAAAGATCGTAGGATCGATCGAAGTTTCATGTAAAATTAAACTAAATTATAGATTTTTATACAAATATAAGTTTATCTTAATATTTGAGTGAAATGTCATGTCCATAATTAGTTTAAACTTTTTTCCACCACTTTATAAGAAAAAATTCAATTACTAAAAGAAATTATCAAGAATATATTTGACAAATTTGTATGAACATTAAGTCCTTTAAGAAATTTTGTAGACCGATATTAATTTTCTTTTTAAATTTTTATTCTACCGCTTCATTTAAAAAATACCTTCCTCAATTTTTGTGTCATTTTATTAATTTTAGTATTATTTTTATTATAAAAGAAATATAAAATTTTGTTCAAAATTTTCAAAATTTTAATTTTTTTGATAAAAATTGATAGAAATAGTATAACTTATCTCTTTTTAATGTACTTGAAAAAACAAATCTTTTCTAATGTAAGTTTTGTTTCGCATGGTAGTAGAAAAAAAAAATTTAATCCGCATTTAAAACTAAATAGACAGGCTGTATTAAAAATAAAAACAAAACTAAATCGACCATATTTCACCTATCACTAATGTTCGAGTCTATGTCCAAAAGGAATAAGGATTCCATAAAAGATTTACTTACCCAAATTCTTTTTAACTTTTATCCTAACTAATCTCAACTTATTACATAAGTTTTGCGAATTAGGCGATTTCTAGGGTTTCTAAGGTTTCGATTACTTTCATCGATCCAATCCATCGGACAACCTTCATCTTTTCTCTCTACTGTTCCTGGTCGATGGGATTAACAACGGATGGGGAGAGGAAACGGAGGATTTGGTTTTTAGCGAAGTTTCGTTATAACAAGAAGATGATTACGGAAGCACAGATTGGAGGAGTACTGGGACAACAATTTCGACAAACGGAGAACGTCATCATCAAGAATAGGTACGTGCAAATTCTTAAAAGGAAACCCTACTTGAGATTCAAGTGGAGCAAGGGTTTTAGTAGAAATACCAAATTGGGGCTTTTGGGGGACGGTTGGTGCAAGAACATTGTCAGAGTCAAGATGGATGAAAACACAGAACATTATGCTATGGGGTTAAACATTTGGGTATTTATCAAGGTTTTCGTTCTGGATATGGTAAGGAAGTACAGGAATAGGAATAATTTTAAGTTCATAGAGATTGGGTTCACAAATAACAAATATAAAGAAGGGATAAGTGGGCTGAAACTGAGGAATGGATACATTTGGATAGTGCAGTATAGGTGTAAGATGAATACCGGAACACAGAGACGAAACAGGACTAGGATATCACACAATACAGAGAATTTACAGGCTCTGAGTCTTCCTGATTATGGAATTAGAAATATAACTACAAATTACAATTTGGGTAGGATTTGGATGGCTGGTTTTGCATATCCTACACAGTGGATAGGCTTCAAAGGATGGAGCCTGTTGTTTAATCAGATTGTGGATTGGGCCTATTGGGCCAACATATGTTCTTCATGTAAAAGGGAAGGAGAGCAGATTAGGACCAGCAACCTTCGACGAGATAAATGCTGCAACCGGGAGGAAATTTGGTTTCTAACACTTGATTTGTGTGTTTCAAATACCTACTTTGAGATTTTTTTAATAAGAGATACTTTTCGAAGTCATGGTAAAGTGCAACCACAGACCTCTGTGAAACTAGGAGTTGAGGGCTTTTATTCCCTGTTTAATTTTGAGAAAAATAACACATCATATGTAGTACAAAGTAATGAAGAAATTATGAAGATCGGTGGACTTTTGTGGGTGTACTATGGAAATCGAAGGTGTGCACTTGATTACCTAACAATACTTATGGAGATCGATGGTAGAACAAAATTTATGGAGATCGACAGCCAATCTGGGATTCACTTAGCAGAAGAACCAGGAACAGAGGAACTTTTTTCTCTGTCTAATTCTGAGGAAAGTAAGGAAGCATATGATATACAAAAAAATGACGATATTATACAGATCATTGGACATCAGTGGATTCAATTTGCAAATCAAATGAGTGCATTTGATTATGTTGGAATAAAAACATGTATGGAGATCGTTGGTCATTTGTTGATTCACTTAGTAACTCAAAATAGAATAGAATTTAAGGAGATCGATGGACATTTGTGGGCCAATTTACCAAGTCAATGGTGCTCACTGGGATACAATTTTGAGATAATTACCCCTAGGGTCTTGAAGACACCCCCCTCTTCGAGTTAGCACCCTTACCTAGAGCCTCTTCTTACTAAAGACCTCTGGAACTTTTTAACACATGAACCCCAAATCCCGATTTACTAGACTACCCTTCTTTTGTTTTTTCTATACCTATATATACTAATTGCTATTTTTTAATTTCATTATTCACGTTATAATTTCCCTCACCTCACAGCTTCTCTTTCCTCTCTCCTCTCTCCTCTCTCCTCTTAACCACCACCGACACCACCTTAATAGCCACCACCACCGCCGATCTGCACCACCATCTCCCTCCTCCCTCACCACCTCCCTCCTCCCGCTTCCTTCGCAACCATCACCAATCGAAGATTCTCTTCTCCAGCCTTCTTCGTTCCAGCACAGTCGGGTTTCCAGCGAAACCCTAACCTCGCCGGAGATCTTAACCATGGCTGCGCTATGGAATCAGACGAAGACAGATGAAGATCCGTTTTGCTGGTTCGCTGATGAAGACCGTTGAAGAGCCTCGCCGGAGCTCTGCTTCCATTTCGTGATGCAGAAATCGCTGTGGTGCTGTTCGGGGTGCTCGCCGCAGTTACAGGTCGGAGTTCCAGGGTCGTGGTTGCTGTGTAGTTGCAGTGGTGCTGCTTTGCTCGTCTTCATCGTTTTGTTGCAGGTCGGAGTTCCATGACACGGTGGTGGTGGCGCGAGGTTAGGGTTTCCGTGACATGGTGGTGGTGGCGCGAGCAGGTATGGCGAGCTCCGGTGGTGTTGGCGCGAGCTCCGGTGGTGTTTGCTGTGTAGTTGCAGCAATTTCTGTTCACGCGTGAAGAGACGAGTCCCTTTTTTTTTTTTTTGATTGACATGGTTGACCAGATCTAGATCTGGTCAAACCAAATAGATAATTTTTTTTTTTTTTCTGATTGTGTAATAATCTATTTATTTGAATAGTTGAATAATACTCACACTTTTTATTATTTACTCATTGTTTTCTTAAATTACTCTTTAATTGCTAAAAATACTCACCATTTTTTTCAGAATACTCCGACTTTTGTATAGAGTACTCCGACTATTTCATAGAGTACTCCGACTTTTTATAGAGTATTCATTTAATTCGTTAGAGTACTCGTTTAATTCCTTTGATTCTCGGAATACTCTATGTTTTTCTCAGAGTACTCTATGTTTTTCTCAGAGTACTCTATGTTTTTCTCAGAGTACTCTATGTTTTTTCCGGTGACCGGTGACTGGTGGCCGGAGGTCCATGGTCGGAGATCGGTGGTCGGTGGTGGTGGTGGTGGTCGGTGGTCGGTGGCAGGAGGTCGGAGATGGGTGGTAGGTGGGTAGGTGGTAGGTGGGTAGTGATAGAGGAGAGAGAAACAGTGACATCATACTATTTTGTCTTTTAGTGTTAGTAAGGGTAGGAAAGACTATTGTCAAAAATGAGGTCCCTAAGAATAACAACTTTCAAGACACTACTCTATAGAGAAAAAATAGTTCTCCTAAGACCCTATAGATAATTCACCCTACAATTTTAAATCCCAAGTAACCTTTTATGTATTGTACATTTACAAGCTGCACCTTTGTCTTGTTTGGGTTAATGAGGTGGCTAATGAGTATCGTAGAAGCACTGGTAAGATCGTAAGACAAAGGATTAGACAAGTTAGAGGTAGCGGCCACCCGGTTTTGGCCGCGGTGGGAAAATGATTACACTTTTTTGGAACTGTCAGGGGATTAGGGCCCCCTTGACAGTTCAGGTCTTGAAGGCTTTGGTGGAAGAACACAGACCCGCCTTGGCTTGCTTTTGTGAAACCATGCTCAACGAGAAGGATGCACCCCTAGTGGTTCGTGGCTTAAAGTTTGATAACTTTTTTGTTGTGAATCCCTCAGGGACACGGGATCACTCGGGGGGTTTCCTTCTTGTGTGGAACAATCCTTTGAATATTTCTATTTTGTATTTTGGCCCTTACTATATTACTATGCATATTAAGACTTTGGATTTTGCGTATTACTTGGTGTTTGTGCATTCCCCTAATTTTTACTGTGATCGTTTACAAATGTATACGGATATTACTACCTGGAAAACAAACTCAGATGACCCGGTTCTGATCATGGGGGACTTTCACGATATTTCTAATTCTCGTGAACGTTTGAGTCTTTCACCTCCTAACTTACAACAAATTTTGAATTTTAATAATTTTATTGCTAACAATTTTTTGACAGAACTCCACACTTCAGGTAGTTTCTTTACTTGGTCTAATAGAAGGACAGACCACACTCTTGTGAAGTCCAAAATTGATAAAGCTTTTGCAACAACGGAGTGGGTAGAGAAGCACCCAAATGCTACTCTATTCATTCCACCGGCGACGGGATCAGATCATTCTCCGATTATACTGTATCCGGAGGGTAAAGGCAAAAGGCGAGAAAGGCACTTCAAATTCGAATCAAACTGGATTGAACACGAAGACTGTCAAGGGGTTATTGCCAATGCTTGGGGGCCTCCAGTATCCCCAACTAATGTCCATACGATCACAACAAAACGATCCAATACGGTGAAGGCACTAACAACATGGAGCAAAGCTGCCTTCCCAAACAACAAGAAACGAATCAAAGAACTCGAACAACAATTGATTCAGGTTACTAATAAACCTTTCACGGAAGACACAAATCGACAAGAGCAGTACATTCGGGAACAAATAAAATGTTTTTGGAAACGAGAAGAGATTTACTGGTTTGATAGGGCGAGACAACAATGGATTCATTTTGGTGATAAAAACACGAAGTTTTTCTTTGCACTTACAGCTCAACGACGAAATTTTAACAGGATATCTGCTATTCAGACCAGTACAGGATAATGGACACAAAATGAGAGCGAGATCAAAGCTCAGTTTAACACCTTCTATGATAACCTCCTCCGAGAGCAGGAAAATACCTTATTGACGGAAGCTCTACGATGCATGACAGTAAGAGTAACGGCGGAGATGAATGCTACACTTACAGCTGTCCCGGCTCGACAGGAGGTTAAAGAGGCAGTGTTTGACATGAACCCAGGGAAAGCGCCAGGGCCAGACGGACTTAACGGGAAATTTTTCCAGGAATATTGTGATATTATACAATAAGACGTTTATCGAATGGTGGAGGATTTTTTTACTCATAATACTTCATTGGCTACCCTTAATGAAACATTAATCACTCTTATCCCAAAAGGAGACTCTCAGACAGGTGTTGGGGACTATCGCCCAATTTCATGTGTGAATTTCATTTACAAAATCATTTCAAAAATATTGGCGAACAGATTACAGAAACTCATGGATATGATTACATCTCCCACACAAGCTGCGTTTATCAAGGGTCGGTCTATACAAGATAATATTATCATAGCGCAGGAAGTTTCTTTCTTCATGAAACGCAAACTGAAAAATGAGGCTCACTTCGCGGCAGTGAAACTGGATATGGCCAAAGCATATGACCAGGTACGTTGGGATTTCTTACGATTATTATTGGAAAAAATGGGTTTTGCACAAACTTGGATAGAGTGGATCTGGAATTGTATTACAACAGTTACATTTCAACTTAATATAAATGGCGATAGGCAACCGTCTTTCCGGCCTGGCCAGGGCCTTCGGCAAGGTGACCCACTTTCACCTCTCATTTTTTCTTTACTTACGGAGTCTCTGATTACACTTATTGAAGACAAGGTACTGACAGGACATATAAAGGGTATTCAGATCACACGTAATTGCCCGGTTATTTCTCACCTCCTTTTTGCAGATGACTCCCTCTTTTTTCTATCCCTGGGTGGACAGGAAGTGGAGGAGTTCCAGGAATGTATTGATACTTACTGTAGATGTTCAGGACAAAAAGTTAATTTTCACAAATCAGCGGTCACTTTCAGTAAACAGACTCCAGTTGCTCTTCGCGAACAAGTTACAGGAACACTAAACATTAAGGAAGTCGAGGACTTGGGGAAATACCTTGGCGTTCCTCTTTGTCATAAACGGTCGAAAATTGATACTCTTCAATGGATTGCGGACAAGGTCTTTAGTAAAGCTCAAGGGTGGATTGCAAAACTGCTCTCTGAAGGGGGGAAGGAATTGCTTATCAAAGCAGTGCTTCAAGCCATCCCCACTTACGCAATGTCCATTTTTTCCTTTCCACTTGGTTTTTGCAGAAAATTGACATCAATTATTGCGCGTTTTTGGTGGAACTCTCTCGAAAAAAGGAAGATACACTGGCTGGAATGGGAGAAGATGATGGCATCAAAAGTCATTGGTGGAATGGGCTTTAGGGACTTGAAACGAGTGAATACGGCACTCTTGGCTAGGCAGGCGTGGAGAATCTCAATTTTCCGAACTCGCTGGCAGCTCGTGTACTTAAAGGCATTTACTTTCCGCATAAAGATTTTCTCGAGGTCAAGTTAAGACAGAGTCGGTCTTGGTCGTGGGCGAGCATCTTGGAAGGAAAAGACCTGCTCGTTGAACATGGGATTGTCCAAATTGGGAATGGCGAATCAACTCAGATATGGGATAATAAGTGGTTGCCTTCAGGACGAATCAAGGATAAACCGGTTGTAGCAACAATTGAAACAGTGAACCAGCTTATGAAACCCAACACTGATGATTGGGACTGGGAGGTGATCGACACAAATTTACCCTTCCCAGTTAGAGAGGAAATTTATAGGACACCATTACTCAATCGACAATCGCAAGACACTTTTACCTGGCCCTTCACAAAGTCAGGAGTTTATACAACTAAATCGGGATATACAGTATTAACACGAGAACACCAGGCGACAACACAACAGACATCAGCACAGGCAGACTTACTAAATCCAGAATTATGGAATAAAATTTGGAAGTCAAATGTACCTAATAAAGTCAGAAACTTCACTTGAAAAGCGTGTCGAGATATTTTACCTACACGCCAGAACCTGTACCATAAGCACTGTAGTGACTCCAACTGGTGCCAATGGTGCGGGGAGGTAACGGAGACCAATACTCATCTTCTTCTAACATGTGCTTTTTGCAGACAGGTGTGGGCGGGGTCAGCGTTACAACTTCGAATTCCAGAAGAGGAGCCCCGCAGCCTTGGTGACTGGTTTACAAATGTTTTTGACAACGTGAATAACTCTATTTGGGATAAACGGATTCTTACTGCTTACCTAATGCTTATACTGTGGAATATATGGAAACACAAAATGAAATGTTTACATGAAAACGGTTCACTTAATGTTAACACTGTTCTAATTACCACTAATATAACTATGAAAGATCTATTTGGACAGGATTGGGCAGACGCACCAACCATTGGGGATCAGAGTCGAGGAGGGCATATGACCTCAACTCCGGAACCGGTGTTTCAGGAGGATACCCAGGTCATTTTTACATGTGATGCTTCCTTTAAATCGAAAGCGGAACAAAGTGGAATTGGAGTGGTTCGGAGAGACATGGTTTCGCATACACGACAAGTCTACTCGAAACCAATCTGGACAGACTCGGCAGCCGAAGCAGAGGCAATAGCGGTTCTGGAGGCGGCCAGACTAGCAAGACAGGATACAGGCAGGAAAACGGTTATTTGCTCCGACAACCTTGAGTTAGTTCAAGGTATCGTATCGTTGCCAGCAGCGTGGTGGAAGGTCAGGCCATTCATTAAGCGGATCCTACTGGATGCTGAGGAACATGGGAACGTGTCCTTCAGGCATATTCCGAGACGGCATAATGGCTGGGCTGACAGAGCGGCGCGGAAAGCTAGGCAACAGGAAGCCTGGAGGGGTCAACAGCTTCAGCTAACCCTCCAATTCGGACGACTGGGTATTGGCTAATTAGGATACAGTGCCACCTTTACGTTTGACCAAAAAAAAAAAAAAATAGACCGTGAATATCTAGTATTTTAAAATTTAACATATATAAGTGTTTAATTTTGTAAAAATGACAAATAAATACTTAAGTTTTTATTTTATACCTTCCGTTAATACTTACAGTTACTTTTGACGTTAATTGCCACGTGGCAATTGCTTGACGTTTTTGTTGATATCCAAGTGTTTCAAAATTTAACGAATAAGTGCTCAAGTTTACACACGTGTTTGTTTAATAGACAGAGAAAGAATACCAAATTATTCTTAAAACAACTGATATTTACAAAAAACCAAAGTCACATGACAATTAATGTCAAAAGTAACAATAAACACTAAAAGAAGACAAAAAATATAAAATTGTGTATCTAATAATAATTCATTTTCTTTCTCTTTTTCATTCATTAGCAACCAATCTCATTTTATAACACAAGTTTTTTTGTTTACATGGGTGAGCCAGTTTTTGGATTCGGTGTCATTGACACAGTTCAAACCTATACCACCTAAAAGAATAACCAAGGGTGTGGCCAATTGAACTAACCACAACTAGTTATATCACAAGTTTTGAAACTATAACAATGATTAATTTTCTTTCTATGTTTCATTCATTAATCTCTTTTCCATTTATTTGCAACCAATCTCGCCTTCATTTTATTTCTCTTTTTTATTCATCAACGTTCACTCCACTTACACCATTTCCAACTTTCTTCTTCTCTTTCAAATCAATTCTTTGTAGTTAAACTAGCCCCAACTTTCTTCTTCTCTTTCAAATCAAATCTTTGTAGTTAAACTAGCCAGGAGGTATGTCATTTTCTTCCGTATCATCATTTCTTTCCTATTCGTTTCATAAGTCTCATAAAATAGTTTATCATCCGTGATTGTTCTACGAATAACAATTGTGCAAGTCTCAGAGTGAGTGTGAGAAAGTTGATTACCATTTTAATGTTCGTCGTAGTTTTTAACAAGGTTTTTTGAAAACTCTCAAACCAAAAAGAGTCTCATTAATCAAGTGATAATAAGAAAACATATCAAGAGAGACAAACACATCACAAGTACCAAATAAACAAAATCAGTCACCACCTCCTCTAACACACAGCTGAAGCTATCCCAAACAACAAACAAACCACATAAAAGACGAGTGAACAACAGATACATGTATTTTGTAACACAAAACTATTGCCAGAAGCCTCTGAAATCTGGTTGAGTATGTGAGAAGAGATGACACTCACAAACATACAAAAACTACCCAAACATAACAAAATCACCAAGCTCCGTGGAATGTACACACGCTAGCCCCCCACCCCCACCACCCACCCCAGTAATAATGGAAAAACTTGAGTAGCTGCAAGGACACAACAATGCCAAACTTAGCTGAAAAACTATAGAGTGATGCTAGAAACAAGTGCTAATCCAACGTGCAACATAAAGCTCTTCGCCATGGAGCCAAAACGAGGTGGAAATGCCACTGAATTGGTGCAGCATTTCACCATGAATCGGAAAAGCATGTGGTCAACACTTGCAATAGTAAGCTATAAATAGTATCACTTTTTTTCTTTATATTATTATTATAAATAGTATCACAAGACAGCTGGTATTTCAAACATGATTTGATTTAAAGTTACCCTTGATTTGATTCAAACAGCTGATTGTGTCTCAATCAAGATATGGAACTCAGCTAAAACAGAACACACAAAAGCTAAATTCTCTATGAAAAGCAAGTACTGACTCATCAAGATGCAATTCACATATATAACTGAAAAACTAAATACATAATACCCAACGCAATAAGAACACGAAAGAAAAAGAAAAATAACCACTATAAAGTCATTTTTTGATAAAGAAAATAGTCCAATTACATAGTACACTTACAAACTAATATCTCAATGCACTATGCAAAAAAATTGTCAATATTAGAAGGGGAAAAAAATTAATAACTGTCACTAGAATCAACAAAGTTACGAAACCCGAGTACGAATAAACTACATGTTTGTAAACTCGTCTCTCTCGAGTCTATATAAAATGTAAATACAAATCCCATTTAGTAAAAATTCTAAATATTCTCCCACCTTTTCTTCAACTTTAATCTTTTCCATAATTGCGCAATTACACCCTAGCAAGGGATCTAATCTGCCCGTGGGCTCGAATCAGCTGAAGGTTTCTTTTTCCCATATTTCTGTTTTCAAATTAAAAGACACAGGTTTTAGAGAAATTGGGTTTATTTGCATTTTACCTCCTTGTAGTTTACAATAAGTGCACCAACCATCTTATAGTATTAAAATATTGCACACAGCCCCTTTCCATCGAAAAATTCATGAAAACTAACAGGGATTATGTAATTACCAACTATGTGTTTATCAAATGGATTTCGTCAATTTTATACTAGGGTAAATTCCCAAACTAAGCCTCTAACTATTAGACATGTGCAGAAATAGGCCAAAACTTTTTTAAAAGAAGCAATATTGTACCTAAACTTACACTTTGTTCCCAATCAAGACAATTTGACTAAATCTGGTACATTATTTTTACGAAAATTACACACATGCTAATAAGCACGTGGAGTAATCAGTAATAATATAGATAAGTGAAAAGGGCACAATTTTACTTTAAAGAATAGCACACGTTCTATGCAAGTGTGATTTCTTTTAAAAAAAAATAACAAATTTAATCTCATTGCCTTAAATGGGAACGGAGTGTAAGTCATGGACAAAAATGACTCGATTCCAAAGTTTTGGCACATGCTCATTTGTTTGAGGCCTATTTTAGGAATTTAACCTACCAAAATTATATTAATCCATTAAATAAACAAATAATCGGTGATTATATCCCACTCTATGTTAGTTTTGACAGAATATTGAAGTCACAGGGAGGTAGCACGCACTTATTGTAAACTACGAGGATGTAAAATGTAAATGCAAAAATAATAAATTCAAATTACCTGTTTTCCAATGTTGAAGGGGATATATCTGTATTTGATCATGTGCACGATTTGGCGCTTCATAGTAAGAACAAAGAGAACAATCCAGTAGCATAATAGTATAGGCCAAAATACAGGAACATCAAATACCGAAAAAAAGGTCATTACAAAAGCTACACAGAAAGCCTTTGTAATAGCATACCTAAACACAAACTAATTAATCAAGGAGAAAATGAAGATTATGGAAAGTTAGAGGGGCTAAAGTGAAATTATACCAGAACTTAAACTCAGGGAGACGGCGAATAAAAGGCTTGAACTCATCAGAGCCTTTAGTAGGTAAAGTGGGACCCTCAGAAGGTTCCATTTCAGGGTCCACAAGAGGTGATAAAAATCCAATGAGTAAATTGAGTATGTAAATTCCTAAACCATAAGTAACAATGTAGAATCCTTGAATGTAATAAGTCCTTAGAGCGTAAAAGCAAGCTAGAACAAATGTTCCGATCCATCTATTAACTGCATGAGGGGTAGTTTTGTCCAAATAGTACTGAAAAAGCTGCGATAATTCATGTCTTCTTTGGTTCAACGCATTTGCGGTGGACCCACCATCACCTCCAACTCCTTCCATGTTATTTGCACTTCACAACCCTACAAATTTCACTCTTTAGTCCCCGATGATTATTTGGAATTTTAAGTTAGTCCCTATCACATCGCTGTTTCATTGTCACGCTTTAACATAAATATAACAATAACATATACTATCATTTTGTCCTTGTGTAACGCTTAACTAGCCAAATATACCATTTTGTTTTCAGAAAATAACAAATATACCCAAAAAAACAGCTAAAATAGCCCTATGGATGAAATGTAAAACACGTTGGCAAATGTGCAACTATTAGAAACGTGTGTATTTTTCGCTGTTTCGCATAATACAGAGGGACCAATAGTGCAATTAACTCATGGATTACATGAATGCAAACTCACATATGTAAAATAACAAATATAACCCTTTGTTATTCCAAAAATTACTGAGATATGAAATGTAACACATGGGTACTTCTCCAAACACAGGTATTTTTCACGATTTAGTATAGCACGGGGACCAATTATGCAATTACAGCTAATGACATACAGTGCAAGAAATACAATTTATAATAAAGCCTGAATCGCATCAGGGTAAACTCACGATCAGCAAACTAATTAAATCAAAGCCATTTTTACCAATCATTAACTACTTTTTCAATTTCCTAAACTCTAAATAATACAATTACACTAAAATTTCTTTAAAAGATGACATTACATTAGACGAGCAGTAAAACAGATCTCGGATGAACTAATCGAAAAATTGCAAGGTGATATAAGGAAGATTCACAAATTAAGATTGGGGATTTATCAATTAAATTAGGGCTAAATAATAAAACAGAAATTTACCTTAGTGTAAAGCAAGTGAAGAAAAATGAGAGATTTTGGGGTTGGAAGTAAAGAAAAATACAAAAGTTCCGTTTGGTGAGATAGCTACAATACTATATCGAGAAAAAGAAAAATGAAGATATAGTTTTTGTTTTATGTATATTATAAAACTTTTTTTCTTTGATTTAAAAAAGAAACAATTGATGATTGATGTCTATTAAAAACTTATTTAGAAAAAGGTGCCTAGAAAAAAATATTTATTGAAAACAGCCCTATCCCAAATTACCCTTATAATTAACAATTAAAAAATATAAAAAAAACTAATAAACACGCGCGCGTCCGTGAATTTTTTTTAAATCGTTATAAGTAATTCAAAAAAAATCAAAAAAATTATATTTGGATAAATCAAATTAATATTTACGTCTATGATTTTTTTCGGAATTTTCTGAATTTTTTGATTTTTTTCGATTTTTTTGATTTCTTAAAAAGATTATAAAACTTCCCCTATAAAATAATGTACGCATGATGTGGATCTATTAAATGTTTTTTTGGTTATATTATCTGAGTTAGCTTACGTACACCATGATTAATTTCACATTTCACGAGAGATTTGAGTCTTGTACCTTTTACTTTACATCCAATAGGGAAGGATTTCGAACCATGTACCTCTCCTTTAAATACTAAAAAAAATACCAAAACTCTTATCATATCTATTAAATGTTTGGCCCTCAAAGTATATTTAACTTTAGCTATTTTAATGGTTAAAACTTAATATATTATAGTTCCAAGTGATTTGGGTTGTAGTTGGGCCATTGTTAGTTCCTTACTTAAGTATTCTCATCCATTCGTTTCTTTTACGTATATTTGGTCTGTTGCTTTTTTATTGCTCACCCGATGAATTGGATATGTACTTGTTTTACTAGTTTCAGGTCCAACTTTTTGGATCAAACGTTTTCTGGGTCAGATTAGAGTATTCTATAAAATTTACCTGTCTCTTGCTCATCAAAACATGTCAAATATGAATTAAGGCGAGACGAATTGAAATTACAAGGTACGGGTTAATAAAGTAACAAGCCTAGTATATTTACAAGGCAAAATTCATCACAAAATCCTCTTTATGATCGATGTGGGATACAAACAAAAATAATATATGCGCAGTCATTTTTTTTGGGTTAGGTAAACGGTTGTATTAATAGAAAACAACTGTACACTATACAAGAGAGTTATTTGCCTAAGTCCAAAGGCTAAAGGTAACAACAAGCTAAATACGACTAACTCATACTAATTGGTGGGGGCAAAGGTGTGATAAAATAATAGATAAATCAAGATAAGAATAAAGAGCACACACCCTTGACAACCACGGAACTCACTGCAAGTATCACATGTTGTTTGCGAGTTTTAATGATAAGCCAAGTTCGTTTGCAGAGATTTAATCCGTTAGATCTACTTGTATTGAATAATCGTAGATGAATTTAGATGTTTATATAAAAAGAGAATAATATGAATAATTATCTGATATGAATAAATAATAAATAAGAATGCAGATAAATAAATATGAATGTAAGTCAGATAAATTAGGGTCACTAATATGAGTCTATTACTATGTTATTCTAATCTTATGGTGAATTGAGCATTATATATTAACCGGGATTCTAAATTTTACCTAACCTCCGTCAAGGTGGACTTATGAGCAACCTCTCCACTATAAGGGAACTTGGGTAAAGAAACCTTGAGTAATGATCGGTGGTTAAATCAAACCTTTATGGCTATCTAGGTAGGGTCACTACTAGTCGATTATGTGGTGTTGCCAATAATTGAATTACTAAGGATAGTCCTACGACTGGCCAAATCTAGGGCTAAAAACAATAAATCAAAGCACACAATAACAATATACGCCAAGATCAAATAAATTAAAATAACAAATAGTATTATGGAATTTAAGACAAAATAATAACCCAACAAATAATAGTAAAACTTACAGAATAAAAGCTTAGAAATATGGTGAAGCCAGAAATCTATTGTTAATTACCCTAAATATAGAGAAGGAGGGATGTAGAAGAGGAGTTTGTGACTCTCCAACTTCATGCTTCTTGTCTTTCTCTACAGGTCAGCTTGCTTCTTGGAGGAATAGCTTGATACTAAGGATGAATAATAAACATAAGGACTAAGCTACTATATAAAACTGAGAAAATACAAGCAAGGACTAAGCCTATACTTGGCACTGGGCAAGGACGTGTTTACAATTGTTTAAGGGTGTATTTATAGGTGTTTAGGAAGACCTAATTCGTTTTCTTGGAGTGGAAGACAAGTAACTTGGACTCCAATCCCAACTCAAATTCGTAACCCTAAAATATAGAAAAGGTAATAATCCGACGCTGTTTTGTTTTGGCCATAACTTCTTCAATACTTATCCGTTTTATGCGTTCCAATAGTCGAAACTGATAGTCTCGGAAAGCTCTATAACTTTGATTCGGACTATTCTTCCAAATTCCCAGCCAATCTTGAGTTATGATCACTTTTATGGTCGTAGGTGCTGGAATTCAGATTTATTTGACAACTTTATGTTTCCATATTTTATCTTTTCTTTCTTTATCTCCAATTTCCATGCATATCTTCTTTCCTTTATCTCTTTAGACTTGATTTGGTATCAGATTAATTACTATATATCTTTAAAGCTTCACACTAAATAAATAAATTAAACCCAATATGCTCTAAAAATAATAAATCATTAAATCAAGACAAGAAATAGGAAAATGCAACAATACATGAGAAAATCGACTACTAGACTTCCTAAAACACTAAAAATGATGTCTCCAACTATTATTAAATCATCACTAATACAAGCTAATCTCCCACTATCATCCATAAACAGATGATGGGGGGAAAAGAAAAATAATATGAAAAATATGCACCACTTAACTTCCTTGGTAACCCCATTTCTCAAAGTGTAGATTCACCTCTCATAGCTAGGTGGTTTATCTCTTTCCAAGTACAATAAACAGTAGTTTTAAATCCAATCTTTCATACTTTTCTCCTCCAATTTTCTCTAACTTTAAGCTTTTTGAGTCATTTTAAAGCACTTGTAACCATGTTCATCTCCTTATCTATTCATATCCATAAGATTACTCTTAGGAACGTAGATACCTTTTAAAAGTCTTGAGGCAAGACTATTTGAATTATTCAACAGTCTCCAAGTTTGAGAAGCCAATAGAACTGTATTTATGCGTTTAAAATCTCGAAAGCCCAATCTACCTAAGAGATTCCCCGTGGCCACATTTTCCCAAGTCATCAAATGGATTCTTCGTTTTTCACTTGAGTTCCACCAAAAGTTTAAGATAGCGTGGATAAGTATATTACAAAATGAGCAGGAAAATAAAAAATTGGTATAAAATAATTCGGAATCGCTTACAAAGACAATCACATTTATAAAAAGAAAGTGCTTCTAGAGAAACTCACTACAAAAAAATTAGTTTAAAAAAGAACAAATCTTAGAGGTCTAAGAAAAAAAGAAAAAAAGGTGAACATAAATTTAAAAAAAATAATAGTGAAATTGTACTCAATTAATCAGAAGTACAAATCACACCAGAAACAATAAAAGAACAAGGAAGAATTAAAGAAAACATATATAGCGGAAGAGAAATATTGATATGATAGAGCGAGGTAGAACTGGATTAAATATGGAGATAAGAATACTAAATTTTTCTACCTAACTACTATCAAACAAAGACATCTTAATATAATACAACGTATTAAGGATAATGAAGGAATATGGCAAGAAGAGATATCTGAAGTCAGAAATAGTTTTCAAAATTATTATCTGGAGATGTTAAAAGAAAGAAATAAAGAGGATATGGAGGAGGCCACAATATCAATCCAAAGAAAAGTAACAGATGAAATGAATGATAAATTAACACAACAACCGAGGTTAGAAGAAATTCGGAAGGCAGTGTTCGATATGTCACCATCAAAAGCACCCGGACCGGACGGGCTGAACGGTAAGTTTTATCAGGAATATTGGCACATTATACAAGATGACGTTTATTTAATGGTTCAAGAGTTCTTTTTAAATAACATTTCTCTCGATACGCTAAATGAAACTTTGATTACACTCATCCCGAAAGGGGAGACACGGGAAGGTATTAGAGATTATCGACCAATATCTTGTGTAAATTTTGGGTATAAAATAATAGCAAAAAATACTAGCTAACAGGTTACAGGAATTTATGAATACTATTGTGTCGCCAACACAGGCAGTGTGTATAGAAATAAAGCAATCCAGGATAATATTCTAATAGCACAAGAAATTTCATTTTATATGAAAAAAAACGGAAGAATGCTAAACCAATGGCAGCAATAAAACTCGACATGGCCAAAGCTCTCGATCAGGTACATTGGGATTTTTTGTTATTAGTTCTGGTAAAGTTAGGTTTTAATGATAAATGGATTACTTGGATCTCGAACCGTTTGTCTTCGGTTACTTTTCAACCTAATTTTAATGGAGATAGGTTACGAAAATTTAAATCGGAAAGGGGATTAAGGCAAGGAGACCCTTTATCTCCTTTTTTATTTTCCTTAATGACAGAGTCCCTGATTAGTTTAATTGATCAGAAAGTAGAGCAAGGTAAACTTAAAGGAATACAAATTACTATAAATTGTTCGGTCATCACTCACTTACTGTTTGCAGACGATTCACTTTTCTTTCTGACAATCGATGACGATGGAATAGAACAATTCTGAGAGTGCATTTCAACATACTGCGCAGGTTCTGGACAAAGAGTAAATTCTACAAAATCTTATATTTGTTTTAGTAAGGATACACCTGAGGAATGTAGAATACATGTAGCTAATATAATAGGCATACAAGAAAAAGATGATCTAGGAAAGTACCTGGGGATTCCTCTCTGTCATAAACGATCAAAGGTACAGTCATTACAATGGATAGCAGAGAAGTTGTTCAAAAACACCGAAGGATGGAAAGCACAACTCTTATCAGATGGAGGAAAAGAAGTGCTTATCAAGGCAGTCTTACAAGCTATACTGATATATGCGATGTCAATTTTTTCTTTTCCTATCACTTTTAGTAATAAGCTAATATCAGCAATCTCGAATTTTTGGTGGAATTCAGGTGAAAAATCTCGAATACATTGGATGGCATGGGAGAAACTGGCGATTAGCAAACCGATAGGAGGTATGGAATTTAAAGATTTTAAACGTATGAACACGTCATTACTTGCGACACAATCATGGCGAATTCTCAATAATCTGAATACTTTAGCGGCTAAACTTCTTAAAGGAATATATTTCCCGAATAGTAACTTTCTCAATGTTAAATTAAGACAGTCTCGAACATGGTCATGGGCAAGTTTATTAGAAGGACGAGATATCTTGAAGAAATACGGACGATATCAAATTGGTAATGGAGAATCTATTAATATTTGGACAGATAAATGGTTAGATACTCAATGGAAATTAGAAAAACCGAATGGATGTGAGATTTATAAAATCAAAGATCTTTGGAGGGGAAATTCAACGGAATGGAACACATAACTATTAGATGATATTTTAGCGAAACCAACTATTCCAGTAATTTTGAGAGAAAAGGTGTTCACACAAGACTCATCAGATAGATTTATTTGGCCACATGCTAATAGTGGAGAGTACGTTACCAAGACAGGGTACAAGGGGCTTACAGATGCTGAAATCTTTGAAGTGCCTCGGCAATCAAATACAGTTCCATTTGGGAGTAAGCTCTGGAGAACCATTTGGCACTCAAACCTTCCCACCAAGGTAAGAATCTTCACCTGAAAAGCTTGTAATAATGCTATACCAACTGGTAAAAATCTTGTAACAAGAAAATGTGAAGTTGAAATCGACTGCCAGTGGTGTAAGATGGAACAAGAAACTGTGGAACATTTGTTACTTACATGCGGTGTAGCAAAATTGGTTTGGGCAGGATCGGCACTTCAAATCAACACATGCCATGAAATCGAAGATTTGGAGAATGGGTTCTTAAGATAATTGAGACATTTGTTAGTGGCGGATGGAGACGGGAAGTGGTTGTATCTAATGTATTACTAATCATATGGAACCTTTGGAAATCAAAAATGAGAAGTCGGCACAGTAATTATACGATAGATCCCGATGAAATCATTCGAACTACCAACAAAAATATGGATGAACATTTGGAAAAGAGTGGGACAGTAATATATCGAGACAGAGTACTAATACAGATAACAGAAGCGACACAAATGTTGATCTCGGCTTTCAAACAAGTATCGCATTCTCATGTAATGCATCGTTTGATCATCTGCACAAACCCACAGGGATAGGAGTGGTCCAGATCGATAATAACATAGGATGTCGAACCGATTTCTCAACAGTCACCATGTGTAATTCGTGTACGGGGGGGGGGGGGGGGGGGGGGGAAGCGCAAGCAATTATATATGCGTTAGAAAGGACGACACAAGTTTCACAAGAGGGGGTAACCATCTTCTCAGACAACCTTGAAATAATTCAAGGTATTCAGCAGGTGTCGGCAGCTAGATGGAGGCTCAGACCATGGCTAAGGCAGATCAAGAAACTGGCAACAAAGGTTAGTCCGGTTTTCTTCAAATATATCCCGCGAAAGTTTAATGGTCGAGCAGACACTTTAGCTAAAAAAGTCAGACACAGGGCAACAAAGGAACACGAGTCAACAAATACTATGTTAGATCGATTCTCTAGACTAGGTATCGGTTAATTCTCGATGTACTTTTATGAAATTCCTTACGCGTCAAAAAAATCATTTTTTCATTTCGTAATGATTCTGAATCATATACGTAATGCAAGAAAATTCCAACATTTCATTTGACTGCATCCAAAATCACATATATCTGTCACTAAATGAAAATAAATGATCAAATGACCTCAATATGGAATTTTACAAGCTTCAAAATCTCCTACCAACCCTTTCAACTCCCTGCCAATGTATGTGCGCATGGTCATATATCTTTGATAAAAAAACATTAATCTATATTTGTAAATTGGATCTTGATGATTAACCTATAAATAAGAAAATTCAACACATATGAAAAAATAAATATAATTGTAACATTCATCGAGAAAATAAACAAAATTTAGTTAGCAAAAAGAAAATCCTTGAATGGAATATTATACCTATTTTTAAAACAATATAAATATCAAAATATTTTAGGTTTCATCCTTCTTGTTTAAAAAATCTTACACAATTCGAAAAAATTTAAATGTCTGCACTACATGTTGGATGGGTCATATTATACTTCCAATATTGAAAAGAGAAGTTTACGATAATGTCCAGAGAACTTTCAACTTTTCACCAACATATGTAGAATATAATTTCCATTATGATAATGTCTTAAGGGCTTCTTCTATGGACCTGCAACTTGCTCTTGTCACTTCAAAATTTTGAACATGCGTGTGAGTTCTAGAGAGGGTGAATAGGATTCTAATCCAATAAATACCTATTTAGTCCTAAGCCAAGGTAAATAAGGTTGATTAAAACTATTATACAGACCTAAGGAATGATACTATAAGATATTCTTGAGAGATTATTAACATAGAAGCGATGTGTTGGACGAGTTAGAATACTACAATAGATGTAGGAAGCTAAGAGTCAAGGAAGATAAAAAATGGATGATGAAGCTAAAGTTAGAGAATAAGGACTACTAATAAATCACCTACTCGTGAGAGACAATGAGATATCCAAACAACAAACTTAGCTAATCTACAATCTAATTTAGATATAAACCTAAGATTAAGTAAACATCTACCTAAGTGAGATAAGAAGAAAACGTAAGTCCTAAACTATAGTGTGAAGTCCAAGGGTAGAGGAACTTTTATGCTTTCTAACCTAAGGGGTCATATAATGGGAATGCAAGCTTTTAGTGGATAAGCTTTATCAAGAGAGAAAAGACGAGTAAGGTAACTTTGTACTTAAGATCGATCGGGAGTGAATATAAGTTCTAAGTCAAGGAGATTTTTAGGTTTTCAATCAAACACTTAAGGGATCAAACGATTTGTTGTTTAAGGTTTGATATGAAAGTTAAGACAAGTAGTTCCAGCAATAAGTAAATAGGAAAAGGAAAGAGATTACACAATTATTTATAATGGTGAGCACTCGTGAGAGAGCCTACTTAGGATTGCTAATTCGAGATCACGGTTATTCTTCGAAAACGGGTTCCCGTGTCTAAACAGGTTTACTGTTTTGGTAGAAACAGGACCCCGTTTTGCTTCCTTCTATACGACTGATATTTTGCTATGATTCTTGGATTGAATAAGTTTATTCACCAAAGCTATTCAAAATGATATTCTAAGAGTTTTGTTAGATCAACTTAAAAGATAATTCCAAACACATCATAACATATGTCAAGGATAGTATTTAAAAAAATAGTCACAAAGATGCTCAAATAAGTTTGTGTTGTGATGTTTGAATGAAAATGATTTAACATGGAAAGTGTTTTATATAAATATATGATCAAGTGTGCAGTTCAAATTTTGTTCCAATTATCTACACATAACAAGTTATGACCTGTAAAAGACTATGTCAATGAAAAGATTAAGAGTTTTAGAGAAAGTGGATGCATTTCTAATACAAGATATAATAAAAAAAGAAAATACAACATAAACACTTAATTAAAAACTACTAACCTAAGAATTTTTTCATATTAAAACAATTTAAAAAAGGATTTAAATGCTAACAATGCAAAAGCCCCGCAATATGTGCATCAAAAAACCCAACTTCTTCGCTCCGAATGATTCTTGATCTAAAACACATGATCGAGGAATCATCTCCCAGTTCTGGACTCGAAGTAGATGGAATTTCTAAAACTACCCCTAATTGATGATGTTTTATCTCCGACTTCAGAGATATATTATTCTTAAAGCAAATTATGTGTAGAATAATATCCAAGGATAACCTGGAAAAAAACACCATGTGAGTGATTGATACGACATATATAAATTGGAAATAAAAAATAATTAATATTTAAAGCCTACTTAATACTTCATAAGCAGTATTCAATCGCTAACGTCTCTTGTGAAGATTCGTTCAAGAAGATCCTATGCAGCTCTAGAAACTGAATCCCATTTTCTGAAGTGACAAGTAAGCTCCATGGTTTGATCAAATTAAAACAACTTCTAAATATTCTCTTGTAAATTGAAGAGTACCAACTAATAAAACTTGTAAAAGAACACATGCACTCCATATATCAATATTCTCGGAGTAATTTCCCAAAAGAACTTCTAGTGTCACATATGCTGGACTTCCCGCCACACCAGTTAACTTTTGACCTGATCCCAGTTACTTCGAGCAAGAATTTTAAGAATCAAAAGCTAAAATTTAATTGTTTTAATGGAAGAATCAATTACCATTGGTTATCCTCAAAGCCAATTGCAAAGCAGTGCACTTTATTTTCCCATAACTGATGAGCGAAAAAATTCTTTAGCTTAATATCCCTATGTACAACTCCTATTTCACGTCAATAATTAATAGCTAATATTAAATATTTACACAAATTAGTATCTTTATGCTCTGAATATATCTGTTATAAACTCAAAAAGAAGAAGAGATAAAGATAGAATATTATTCTTGTGTTTTAAAAATGATCGTATTATAGTGAAAATAGCTTCATATATATAGGGAAATGAGCGACACTTCACTTGACACATTTATAAGCCATGAATAAGAAAATAAAACCTTCGACCTTTGGATATCCACTATTAATAGTATAATTTATTCATAATACTCCGCCTTAGATGTCCATTCATTAGGAAATATGACTCGTTAAAACCTTGACAATGAAAACCCTGTGAGATAAAAACCTGGTCGAAAAAAAAAATAGTATATATCCATGGAACTAATCATCGTAAAATACTATCTCGTTAAAACCTTGCCAAGAAAACCCAATGGGATATAAACTTGGACGAAGGGAAAAGTGTATCGTGTATTCACTCACGCTCCCCCTGAACTGGTAAAAGATCCTTAAGTTGCAAAATACACCAAATCACAAGATACACTTATATTTTTTAAAATATATAACATGTTTCCAACATGTTTAATCTCAAAATACATAACTTCCATAAACATAAAATAATTCCCATATGTTTGATCTCAAAATTCATTATATTAAAATTACAAATTACATTATTCTCAATATATACAACTTATGCAACCTCAAATATGCATAATAACTTCCAAAGTATACAAGAAAGGTTGAATTTGCTTGATATCTTTCAAAATGTAGATAATCTGCTTTAAAATCTTATAATTTTACACTGAAACTGGAAAACATTTGTTTAGTACATTGCCTCAAATTATAATTTCATCATTGGCATAGAAATATATATATCTAGGATTTAACCTCGCTATTGGCTTTATAGACAGACTAGGGATAACTACAGACAAGGGGAAGTTATTAAAACCTACAAGTATTCAAGAACCAAGAGCTCAATCCAAATATGTCACCAACTCAAAAATTACTTCCTCAATCCATAATATGTTATGGAGTGTGGACATTTTCCAATTAGTATTACACAATCTCCACTATGTACTTCATACTTATACTCGAATTAAGTAACCACGGGAAGAAAGTTGGAGATGCAATCATATTAAGTACACATGCTTAAACAATTTGAATTTAACTTATAAGTAATAAAAAGATGAAATTTTGGCTACAAATTAGAGTTATATAGTGAACTGATTTTCGGTTACACATAACTCATCCAAACAAAAATAACCTGAATGAGTTAACAAATGGAAAAGAAAAATTAGTAATTTAGAAAATTATGCATAAAAAAGAATCTGCAAAGTGATAATTTAATCAAAACCCTACCAAAATTCGACCATGAAATCTTCAACAAGTTTATTTGATGTACTAAGTTTTATAGGGAGTGAAGATCTTAACCAATTTTGGGTACAAATTAAGGCTTCAACTGTACTTGGGGCCAAAGAATTTCTAAAATGATCAACTACTCTTCCACTAGTGCTCTTGCCATTTCAGACAAGACTTTATACATCATAACATTTCCTTTCCACCAACTTCAAATGTCAAAATTAGTTTACATTTCCTCAACTTCTTCATTTAAGTATCTTTTAATTTTTGTACCTATGGTAGTTAATTTTTTGTCCATGAAAGATTGAAATCTACTTCCAAAAAGACTACTTGATTCATTGACAACACTAGATATTGCCACTTCATCATTAGAACTTAATGATTCAGCTGAACCACTAGTACTAGGAAAAACTGATATCTTAGCATAATAAGAAAACAACCAGAGTAAGGCATCCTTGACCTTATCAATCAATTTCTCAGTCTCCTCAAATGTATACATAAAGTTGAAGTACATTCAAGATATTGTAACTTCTTTCTTGGATCTGATTCAACATACAACAATATGTTGATGCTTTTGATGTCTTGATACTTCAAAAACTTTATTTTTTAATTTTGTTAGCCATATGTTTAAAAAAAGTAATCTTAGAAACATAAAAGTTTGCAGTCTTCTCCCATATAATAACAATCACATCAAAGAACATATTTGAGGTAACAATGAGGGTACCTGAGAATTTCTTTGTTAAGTTGTAAAACAATCTCAGAAACTCCACAAAGCATGTAGCATTCTGCCGATCAATGATACTTGGTGAAGGTCTGGTGGGTCTTGTTTAAAGTGTTGTTTATAATTAGCATCATCCACCTTCATTGTTGCAAAAACAGAGTCAAATTTCTTATCAGATTCAAGCATTCTATACATAAAGTTCCATTAGGTCGGCACATTAAGGCATAAAAGTGACTTGGACTCAACACCACATAAGGATGCAAATTGCTTGAATTAATTAAAGCTGGATGGAGAAGATTTAACAAATCGATCTGTCTCTCTAATATGCTTGATTGAAGCATCTAAATCAGTCATACATCCTTTCACAATCAAGTTCTATATATGTGCACAACATCTCACATGGAGAAATTTATGCTTCAAAATGGTTTGTGGCTTCTTCCCTGCAACCTCAGTCAAATACTTAACACTCGAAGTGTTAGACGATGAATTATCATATGTCAAACATTAATGAGAATTAAGATTTTATTCTCTAAGTAGGGATTCATCCATCCTACCAATTATTTTCCCCTTGTGATCCTTAACCATACAAGAAGCCATGATCCTTTTCTCGAGATTCCACTCAGAGTCAGTGAAATGAGCAGTCAAACATATATAATTTATATTTTGATTCGGTTTCCATGTGACTATTGTCATGCTTATTCTCATACCATTCATTAAAGTTTTCAGTATAGTATTTTTATTAACGTAAAGGTAAATACATTTTTTCATAATGGTCACTCTAGATGGGATAATTATAAACTTGGGTTGTATTACATTACACAATGTTTTAAAGTCAATGCCCTCCACATATAAAGGATAACGTCTTAGCGCAAGACTCAACTAAAAACATATAAGGCATCACACTCCTACCATTTTTCCGTTTTTTTAGACATTAAATCATGATGACCCTATAAAGATAGATAGAAAGGATGTTTAGAAAACGTCCTATGATTGATATGATTAAACATGTTGGTTGTACCATGTAATCTTGAATCAGTAGCATAAGTATTTCATATGTATTAGTTTGAATCATTCTTCCCACATTGTATTTTAACCTAAATTCTGTCGATGGTTCTAATAAATACGGTAGACAAATTTTTTGAATTTGTTCTCCTCTTTGGTTTTAAGGTAACTCTGCCCAGACTCATATGGCCATGGATTTCAGTCAAACCAATAAATGTCTTTTGTTAGAGTTTTTATTATTTTTAACATATATAAAATAAATAATTTCAAGAAAAACTTCTGAGAAAAAATAATTTTAAAAATAGTACATAAGCGCTCCTCTGAGGAGCGCATTTAACCGATTAACTTAATTCATTCCAAATTAATTATCTTAATTCATGTCGATCTTTGAAATTATTCTTGGCTACGCTAAATTTATCAACGATATTTGAAATGATTATGTCTCAAATTTAATTCTCTCAAATTTGTTGAAATATATAAAAAGAAATTAAAGATGTAAGATTAAATATTATTTGGCCAACGATCTCTGAAATAATTTTAAACGACGTTGAATTGACCAACTATCTCTGAAATGATTATGGCTAGTAGGATGTATCGTCACTCTAACGTATTCAATCCGAACAATTAGGCTTATTTAGCTTGTTTTACTATTTCATATAGTTATGTATATATTTTATTATTATCTAAGACGTTGATGATAAAGAAAATATTACGTTTGCAAGTATATTTATTTTCTTTATGTTGAAATTGTTTGAATAAAAAAAATACTTCAACATCTAATAAAATTGATAATTATTTACCAGAGTTTAATAATATTCTGAATTCCTTTTGAGACCTATTTTAACCTTTTTTTTTTACTCATTTTTCTTACCTTGCACTAACCTTTATTGTACTGTTTTTTACAATCAAGGATGAACATCTATTCCATTATTGTATTGTAAGATCAAGTATAGGAAGGTTATGAAAAGTATTGGTTTGATTCGTTATAGTGTGATACATTTATTAACCATAATATTTTAAAGATCGTTATCAATTTAATGTAGTTAAAATTATTTAAAAAATCGTTGGTTAAGGAAATTTTAATCTTACATTTTAAATTTTTTTCTATATGTTCAAAAAATTGGAGAGAGTTTTTTTTTTTTTTAACTAATTGGAGAGAGTTTAATGTAAAATATAATCATTTGTTGGTTAATTCAATTTCAATTTTTTTAGTAAAACATTGTTTTGAGGAGCACTTTAATATTAATATTAATATTAATTTGAAATGAATTAAGTTAATAAGCTGCAAGCGTTCTTAAACGATAGCGTCAATGAGCTACTTTTAAAATTATTTTTGTTTATAAATTTTTCCTAAGATTTTTTTTTAATAATATAAAAAGATTTATTTTTTTTAGACAGGTAAAAAAATTCAAAATTAAATATAGATAAACCAAAAAGAAACAAACAAATAAATTAACCTATTCCTAATTGGAGAAGTTTGACTGAAAGAGTGTTCCTTTTGTCAATATAATTCACTATCGAATCATGCGTGGTCTTTAGAACAAAAAAAAAAAGAATCATGCGTGGTCTGAAATTATTAACCATTCCCTTTCTAATATTAATACCATAATTCGGTGAAGAAAATAATTGAAGTGACAACATATACGAGGAAGGCAATGAAATAAGTAGATTCGATATGATAAACTTGAGACGTGGACGAAAGGCAACCAAATGTGAATATATAATATATGGTAGATACGGTAGGTTCGTGGTCTACTTCATTACCTAACCTTGGTCTCTACCTCGTTGGCTCACTCCAAGCTTATAACTAGCCTTGACTAGCTTAGCCGCTATTCTTTTACAAATCTTCTACTGGCTAGATGGAAAAAAACTTGATATGAGCGCCACGAGCATTATCAGTAATTGTTGTATTTCTTTTAATTACAAAACTTAGCCGAACATCAACTTCTAACAATCTATCTAGTTAGTTTAGAATAAGATTTATTCACTCTCCAAGAAATTTGTCTACAAGTATATACTTTTTTTTCCATACATGAGAGGCTTAAAAGCCGTTAAGAAAAGAGCGTTACAAAAAGAACATAGTTTTTATTAGTAATCTACTACAACCTTAGCGGTTACACGTTCGCATCTATCTTTCGTAATAAAATTCTATAAGTATTCCGGTGGTTCCTCAAATTCCAATGGTTGCATCTTCGTAATTGCACCTTCCTTTGTTAGTTTGTCGGCACAAAAGTTTGCTTCGCGATAAATGTGCGCTAGTATGAACTTAGGATGATTACGCAATATTGCCCAATAGTCTCTTACAATCGAAACGTACTGGCTACTTGAGTTCCCACCGCCCTTCACTAGCGCATGGAACTCCTTCGAGCCTAAATAACTTGTCAATGAGCTCCCACCGCCCTTCACTAGCGCGTGGAGCTCCTTCGAGTCCGTTTTGATGCTCAAATCTTTAAGGCCTCTCTTAACGGACCATCTTAAACCATAATGCAATGCTAGTAATTCCTATACAAACGGAGAATTAAATAAACAAGAGCCTGTAAAACCTGCTACACAAGACCCATTGGAATCGCGAAGAATCCCTCTTATACCTGATGTTCCATTTGGCTCGGAAAAGCTACCGTCCACATTTAACTTGAAGCCCCCACTAGGCTTCACCCAATTTACCATGATATTGGATGCTAACTTAATTATTCCACCGTCAATTCGCTTCCCCCACGCGAGTATAAACGTGCTCGCTAAAGAGAAGACTTCCTTTCTAAACTCGTGTTAATGAGGTAATGTAGAGTATTCCGTGAATAGAGCTTGATTACGTTTACCCCAAATTATCGATATAGCTGCTGAAAATATGTAAGGCCATTGAATTCCTGCGATTACAGCTTTGGATCGGAGATGGCCTTTAAGCCATCGTTGCACTTGATTAGTCCCGCGCGAATGTTCTGATGCTGCTGCGTTGAACATACTAACAGCTTGAGTAGCTGTTCCTGATCCACAGAATAATGCAGCGCTGCTATCTTCTTTCTCCCTCGTACCAGCACCTGATCTGCCCTCCTGACGCGCTGCAGGTCTGAGTCTTCCACCATGAATCTGCAGAACAGGCCCAACAGACCGCCGAGCTGCAGCCTGGACACCAGCTTCACAAGTCCTCCACTCCTCGTTAATTTGCAGTAGCGCTTCCCGGGCTGGATCCTTTAGCCACTGTCTCTCATTTTCTCCACCTCCCAACGCACCAGGAACATGTTCACCAACCCAATCCTCGGTAGAGGACCCGAATACTCCAGGGGCAAGTCTTGGGTTCGCACCTGAAACAAGCCCAATCGATTTCCAAAAAATAAAAGCGAATTTACAACTAACCAAGACGTGGAAGAGATCCTCCTTAGCAGTCTTACAAAGCCCACATTCCATGGACTCAATTACATTCCGTTTATAAAGGTTCTCCGCAGTTGGTAATATGTTCCTTGCGACTCTCCAAAGAAACACCCGAGACTTTTGGGAATATTTTAATTTCCAAACAAGGTTCCAATCAAATGCTTGCTCAAAATCATTCCTGCCCATACTATCAAAAGCCGACTTAACCGAGAACACCCCCGAACTTTCAAAGCGCCAGACCACCCTCTCATCGGAGTTAGCTCTTTGCACATTTACCCCATCTCGTAGGACTTTTGTTCCCGCTAAAATAGCCTTGCACACGCACGAATCACTTGGTTTTTGTTGACGATTTAGCAACCCGTGCTTAAAGTACTTATTTCCAAGAATGTTCACCCACGCAACAATATGATCACGTTGTAAAATTCGCCATCCCAATTTTTCCAAAAGTGAGAGATTGTATTTTTCCGCACTCCTAAGTCCCAGACCTCCTTCTTTCTTTGGTTTACAAAGTTGATCCCACGCCACCTAATGGAGCTTTCTCTCAATCGGTGAGGAACCCCAAATAAAGTCCCTTGTTATTCTATCTATTTCATTGCAAACATATTTCGGGAGCTTCATTACTTGCATTTGGTACACCGGAATTGATCCTAGTACGGATTGGGATAGAGTAATTCTTAACAATCCAATATGTCACTAAATTCTTTTCTTTCTTAACAAAAAAGAAATAAAAATAACATAATTTAAATATAAAAGAATAAATGTCTTCCATAGTTCCTCAACTATAACAAAATTGACAGTTCGCCTCTAATATATTTTTTAATACTGAATGCCCCTTGAATATCATTTTCATAACCACTTAGCCTTTTTTTAACGGAATCCGTTAAATATTGTCATTAAGTAGTAATGTGCAGGTCATGTGTTCCATTTTTTCAACTTAAAATTATTTTTCTGCTTTAATAAAACCCAATAATTAATAAGGGCATACTTGGTATTTTATAATCCCTAACAATATTATACACAATTTTGAAACAAAAATAAAAAAACTTAAAACAAAATTAATACAAAATTAAACAAATAACTGGTTCTTCATCTTGGATTAACACCTCCATTGACAAGATTAACACCTCAAAATCCTTCAAAACTTGTTCAATCACAAATTTTTCTTCTTCCAATCTCCAGATTTCCTCCTTTTTCCTTGTGTAATCTCTTTTGTTCCACACGAGATCTGCTACTAAGATATAACTCAGTCATTACACAACAAGTTCAGATCCAATAAGATTAAATCTCTCCAACATTAACTCCTCTTGAAACTGTAAATCAGAAATTTCCTTATAAAAACTTGTGATCTTCACACTTAACTCCTCATCTTCATGTTCTTTCTTGGTTACACGATCACAACTATTCTTAATATCCATCAATAACTTCCCTTTAACAGTTCTACACACATCAAGCTCTTGCATTGATTTAATATTATGATCTCTCAACTCGAAAATAACAGAGTTAGATTCACATAAACCACGATTAAGTAAACCATTATCCACATTTAATCCAGTTACATTTTCCAAAAGAATCTCTAAGTGACATAAATTAAGCACAGACAAAGCACAAACCCTTGAAATAATTTCAGACCAAAAATTGAGATGGGCCTGGGATTGAGTCGCGAGTCATGGTGTTGGATGTTGATGTCGCTCGGTGGGGCGGTGTTGATGATAATCGAAGTTTGGATAGAGATGGACCGTGTTGGAGAAACGCCATTAACCCACGAAGATCGTTGTTGTTGTTCTGAGTGTTGATGTCGGAGGTTGCATTGGAGGGACTAGGGTGTTGATGGTGGAAATGGAGGGCAGTGAAATGGTGAACAGGGGTCGCTTGGAGTTGATGGAGATCGACGCAGATTCGCGAAGGTCAGGCTCATAGAATGGCGATGAAAGGTGGTCGGAATTCGCGTAAAGGCGGCGGTGAGGATGGTTTTTGGTGTTGAATGGAGTTGGGTGGCGTTCAGAGATCTTCTGTATTTCTGATCGGCGCTTTTTGGGTTGTGTTGATGTCGATGTCTGAGGTTGCATCTGAGGGACGACGTGAACTGAGTGCTTGGAGGTCGGCGGCGATGGGTGGGGTCGGAGTTGCTGTAAGGCGGTGGAGTTAATCCAAGATGAAGAACCAATTATTTGTTTTAATTTGGTATTAATTTTGTTTTAAGTTTTTTTATTTTTGTTTTAAAAATTGTGTATATATATGTTAGGGATTATAATATACCAAGCATGTCCTTATTAATTATTGGATTTTATTGATTATATTAGAAAAATAATTTTTTAATTTAAAAAAAATGGAACATATGACCTGCACATGACCACTTAACGACAATATTAAACGGTTTCCGTTATAAAGGGCTAAGTAGTCACGAAAATGATACTCAATGGGCATGCAATACCAAAAGATATAGTGGGGGCAAACTGTCAATTCGGCATAGTTGAGGGGTAGTGGATATATTTACTCAAAATATAATATATACTACGAATAATATTACAAATATTAGACATTATTTATGTTATGATTATTTACGAAAGGAATCATTAATGTCTTACAATTGTTTTCTACGATACATTGTTTGTTTTTGTGAGCTCTTATCAAAAGACATGTTTTCAAAATCCTAAAAGCTTCGACTTCACTCTCCACAACAATCTCTCAAACTTTGCAATCATTTAAGTTTTCTTTTCATCCCTGAAAATATATGCAATAGTCGTTTTATTATTTTTAAATGAAGTATCACAGTTAATTTTAATAATATTAACAATGGGCTTCACTTACTAATATCTTTATTACTCTTACTAGATTCTCCTAAAACTTTTGCACTAATCCTCTTTACATTATTAAGAGCTTGGGTGTTGGTTACATGTCCTACTCTAGGTATAGTATTTTCTTTACCATTTTAAGTTGTTTTCCATTTTTCTCATCATATTTACCACATAAATCGTGTCATTATTTTCCTCCAGACATATAATGTCATCCCTAGAATTCATATTTCCCACCATGTTTACACCATTCATTTCCTTCAGACATTTATTATCATCCCTAGGAAAATTCATAAAATCTTTGTTCTTCCCACTGATTCAGATTTTTATTAAAGGTATTCAAGGGGGACAGGGTGTTACCATTACATATATAACCATTTATATCCTTTCATATCAATCATACAGACTTGCTCCACTATCATACCATCTTTCTCAAAGGCTTTTGCAGCCTCCTTAATGACTTTAGCCATCCAATATCTACTTTAGCAGAGTATTGGTTGCATGTTTTAAGGTTTAGAGGTGAAGCATGCCACAAAGCTTTAGCTTAGGGGCAATTAAAAAGTATATGCTCAACTGTTTTAGTTTCATTTTTGCATATGTTACAAAATTTACTTTCCTCAAATATAATTTTTTATTGGAAGGATGTAAATTTCTGATAGCTTTCCACATAAAATTTCGAACATTTGAGGGAGTTTTTATTTGTCAAAATCATTTTCCAAACTCTAGATTCAACGATGTGAGAAGTGGTTAATTTTTATCACTTTTATTTATTTATTTATTTTATTCAAAATTCATGTATTAATAATCTGACTAGATAATCCGAAATCTGAATAAAAATATTAAAATATATATACTATATACAAAGATATTTTATATGTGCAAATTTCATACATAATATCGACCAAATATAAGATTCCATAAATAAACTACCTAATTGATAATTATCTACTTTATTACTATATTGTCTAATATCATTTTATGGTCTTCCAATAATTTTGTAGCTAATTTTAGAATTTTTAAAATATTTAATAAATTATTCTATTTAAATCATATTAAACGATTGCGGATACAGAGTAACCGCGGATAAACCGCAATCGTCGCGGATACGGATTTGCTTAATAATTCTAAAATTCGATGGTTAATGGATGCAGATTTACTTATCGTTTTTCTTAATGGACGTGGATGTGGTTATGCAATTTTTTGAGGATATTCGATCCGTTGCCATCCCTAGACTTCTATAACCCAAGAGGCCGTGTTTCCCACTTTAGCTTCACTAAAGGAGCTAGAGTAAAGATATTTACCTTTTGAAATTTTATAAAGTAAAGATTTTGTGTTATTCATCAGGTTCCAAGCCTGTTTTCCAAGCAAAGCTAAATTTATAATGTTTAAGTCTCTAAAGTGTAATCTACCATTGACAATTTACTTTTGGTCAGGGGTGGCTAGTTTCCCAAATATTTTTTTTTCTGTCCATTACCCTACCAGAAATTAGACATGTAAAATGAGATGAGGTTGTATACCTTCTCTGGCAGTATATAAGATGACATAAATAATTAGGATACTTTGTAGTACAGATTTGATAAGGATTTCTTTCCTAGCTACTGATAATAAAAGTTTTTAGATTTTTTTTTTCTTAATAGTTTTTTCCAATTAACAAATCCAGGTTCCTTATTTGGATCTATCCCACTCAGCGGGAAGTCCAAGGTAATTAGTAGTAGTAATTTTCATATCCAATCTATTAGACATAATCAGGGCCGCCCCAAGCCTAAGGCAACCAAGGTGGACGACTTGGGCCCCAAATTTTTATGGACCTCGAGAAAAAATTATTGTTTGAGTATATGTATGTTTAGTTATAAAAATTAACATAGATGTTGCATTTAACGTAACGAAAAATTTGGTTGCTCTCATTTGATAAGTCATTGGTTTGAAACTTCTTGTGCCACCTTTTTAAAACCCCCATGTAGCTGAACTAAAAAGGCCCCTACGTAAAAAAAAATCAGAAACCACACTATAATGCAAGGGGAGGAAAGAAGCATCAAAGTGTTGTAAAACAAGAAGATAAAGTATAAAGATAATGGAGGATTTTATTCATCTTATGCAACCAAAAATGTGTAGCAAGAACATGATCAACTAGCCTTTATATAGAGAATTATAAACCCTTAGACTAGCCTACTAACTACACCATTATATAGGATTCAATATGAGAGTTATAAGAATAAAAGAGAGAAGTTACAAAGTCTCTCCACTACTCTAGAATAATACCCCACTAATTATAATATTTCATAACACTCCCCCTTGGTTATTATTTCAAATACGCATATGATGTTGCCTCGTTAAAAACCTCGCTAGTAAAACCCAATGGGAAAAAACTAGTCAAGGGAAAAAGAGTGCAACGTGTATGCATCTCCTCCTGAATGTGTGGACAAAGTATCTTGATCATTAGTATTATCGGCTTGTCTCATGAAACGGAAGTATCTTTGCATAAAATTATAAAGTGCAGCCAATAAATTATATTGACATGATATTCATCTTGGATTTTGCATCTTAGGCTTGCCTTGTGAAGTTTAATTTGACCAAGTCGAGTTGAATATTCATAAACTTTTTATTGATATGTCTCGTTAAAACCTTACTAGGAAAACCCTGTGGGATAAAACCCCAGTGAAGGAAAAAGAGTACATAATCCTTATTAGTACGCTTTTAATTTTCCTCGTTAATAACCTTGTCAGGAAAACCCTGTGGGAAAAAAACCTTGACGAAGGGAAAAAAAAGTGCAATACGTTTTGTTCTCCCCCTCATGTAAACGTATATGTAGTGATCTTCAATTTCTAATATAATCTCGATATTCAGTATCTTTCACATTTTTATAATAGTAACTATAATTCAAATTAAACAATGTATGAAGTCATATCGTCATATAACATTGAAATGATCCACAAAACACAATCATGTGCAATTTAGAGTAATAAATATTCATGCACGTAATCATAAATAAACACATATTCTACTTATGAAATATAAAACAAATATATGGCAGATTACATGACAATATAGATTGTTAAAGACAACAAAAGTAATACAAATATCATTCTAATATATCCCGGGATTTATGTATACGCGTTTTTAGTCTTCTAAATACTTTCATGTGATTTTTTGTATCACACGATAAATATTGGTAAATTTATTTAATCATAAGACGCATATGAAGTCCTATATGAAACTTTCAGGCAAATATTTTACACCAAAAAAGTAGTTCATATATTCACATTGACTGTGCGAGTATAATTATGCCTGACTGCATTTTTTTTATATTTGGCCAATTAATTATTTCTAGTCGAAATTATAGAATAGATTTCGATTCAAGATCCTCGATTTCATTTAATAACTTTTACATGATCATTTGCACATACTATTCGATCATGATCATTTTTTTTTTGCGATTCTATACATTTATGTAGTAATATAATTGAATGAGATTCTATTATCTCAATTTCTCAATACTGAGAAAATATTCAGGTATGTGGCACTCTTTTTTAGAGTACTATTCTTTAGTTATATCATCTACACAGTTTCATGATAATATTAGAAGTGTCAACTTGCTCACACTCCTCAATTTTATGATATTTTAGAACCAGCATGTCGACCACGCTTTACGGGTTGCAATGTATTTTTTTCAAAGAAAATTAATTTGAGCATCTTATAAAATATTTTTCCAGCTCCCCTCTTATCACGAGAATCTTGCTTTATGCATGGTATTTCAGTATACATATTTTTCATGTGGCAAACCCAAGATACATATCAATCATTGTAAATTGAAAATAAATTCTCATATTTGTTCATGATCTCATCTTTGTGCATAATGGTGGGACATTTATATTATATGTTGCATAAGTAACAATATATAGATGGATACTTTAGGTCTTTGACCAATTAGGGTATTCATGATTTTTAGTTGGACTTTTTTAATATGGCCGTATATATGTATAAAATTGTATGTCGATAAGTCCTATTAGGCAAATTCACAACCAATTGTCTAGCAATTTTCTATTTTAAGAAAATATATATATTCTGCTAGATCATATATTTCTCCACCTGAATTTGACTTTTGACTTCAAATAGTACAAACAAAAAAGAGATAGCCTAGTAATATTTATTTTAAGATTTAAACAATGCTGATCGTTATTGTATTAGTGGTTGTGGTTATAATCATGATTATATTCATGATAATGAATTTATGTTAATAAACATGACGGAAGAACCTAACCAAGCAAAAGATTATGGTCATCAAACTTATATCACTTCATGTAATGGTTTTGACCAATTAGTCATGTTAATGAGTTTTTATTAAAGAATAATATCAACTTTTTTGTGTATATCGAGCATATGAAACATCTCAATACAAGATATATTGTCACTCTAATTTTATCGAGTTAGACTCGCTCATATCGATTATTTCACCATATGATATAAATATCATTTTTTATTTGATCATTCTTTATATATTGCACATAATAAATCAAGAAATATCTTGTTATATATATGTCCCTATAGTTCAAGATTTTGTATTTTTTTCAAATTCGTAGAATAATTCTAAATATATAAAAGTATAGGCCTTGGACCTTTGAGTAGATACGATAAAGAGATATTATCTTTCATAGAAGTATAAGTTTATCCTCTCGTAATTGATTTAATATTGAATTTATACAAATGACATTCATCATAAAATAATTATGTCAAATAATTTTGTTGAGACAAACTTTTCACTTATGACACAATGATCGACAGATCTAAAACAACATATTTAAGTAACCTCTTTGCAATAGGGTGAGAGTCCAAATCCCCCTTATAATATTTTATTATCTTGTTAGTAAAAGAAGAACATCTTAACATCCAATATTTCATAGAAATGATAATAGAATGATCTTTTTTTTTTCACGTCATCGAGATTTTTTTAAGAATCTAAGAGAAATCATCTTAATATTTATTTGCATGATTCAATAATTTATTTATTTTTATAAAATATTGAGACTTTAAGTCTATAATTAACGAGATTATGATAAATGAATTTCATAATTTTTCATAGATACTTTCGCAATTTCAATCCATTTTTTTTTATTGTGGTGTATTTGGATTACATGTCCATTTTTTTCTTTCATATAAGCCTTACTTTCTCACTTGATTTCAAAGTCAAGATATATGACAATAATATTGCTCAATATATGGACGAAAAATTATTGTGTTGGACTCATTTTCATGAATCATAATTTTGTAACAAGTAGGCTTAAATAATTCCTTTTTTATAAACAACTCGAAAGTTTTAATTTTTTTCATAAACAAGACGAGTTTCATATTGCTTTTAAGCAATCATAATTTATAAATTGAAGCAAACATTCCGTTGCTTATTCTCGTCATATTTTTTACATAATTGTAATTATTTTTCTTGAAGCAAACTTGTACAATTTCAAGTTGAATCTTCTCTTTCAAAACTCTAGATTTGAAGAGGTAAATGAATGTTGATGAATCTCTACTCTTTTGGAATATATTTTTTAAATAGAGTTAAAAGTAATCAATTATATCATAATACAACATAAACAATTTAAAAAAAAAAAAGATCTTACCTCAAGAATTACTTACCTCTATATAACAATAAAGTAAAAATTATGAATAGTTTCAAATCACATTAGCTCGATTGGTAAAGTCGTGCTGATAACGTTGTAAAACAAGAAGAAAAAGTATAAAGATAATGGAGGATTTTTATTCATCTTATGCAACTAAAAGTGTGTAGCAAGAACATGATCAACTAACCTTTATATAGAGAATTATAGACCCTTAGACTATCCTACTAACTACACCATTATATAGGATTAAATATGAGAGTTATAAGAATAAAGGAGAGAAGTTACAAAACCTCTATACTACTCTAGAATAATACCCACTAATTATAATATTTCATAACACAAAGTAATTTTTATTTTTGCATAATTAATTATATTTACTATTTTTACATATGATTTAATTTAAGATTGAATTATATTTTTTGAATATATTTATTATGGGTTTGACTGAACTATTTCAAATCACAAGCGAATTTTAAAAACAAAAAATTATTGGAGAGTTCGTCACAGACACAAGTTCAATTATTCTACTACTATTTTATCAATTATCATGGTTTGCAAGCAAAAATTTAGCGATACTGAAATATTAAAAAGGAAAAGAGCAGATGGATTAATTAATTCTCAAAAAGAAGTTTTTCATAATTTTTTTAACCCAAAGAATCGAAGCATGAAAATATGAAAAAATATAATAACCAGATGGGATTAGCTCACTGGCCAGGGCCTTGGTCTACCAATCTAGTGGTGCAGGTTCGAACCGAGTCAATGACTCCGAGTCCAAAGTGGCTCTCCTATGTAACAAAAAAAAAATAGAAAATATGAAAAAATATTAATGAAGATATTGATAGTGTTTATGTTGATAGAGATATTGAGCATCTGAATGTTGATGTGCAGTCTAATATAGTAAATTATTTTGATAGTTTTTAATATGTGTTAATTTCGTGAATTTAAATATGAATTATTTATTTATGATTTGTTTTGTCAAAATAGAATTTCTTTTTTACTAATCAAAGTGTAAAAGGCCCGATTTTCTTTTTTCGATTTAGATACATGAGAAGTTTGGGCCGGCCATGGACATAATATACAGAATATAATCATGTGTGTTTACATCAAATTTGACCCCACAATTGTTCAAATTAAGGGTTAGGATAGTGGAGCATGCATATTTATTAATAATGTCATTGAAGTTGTTTATCTCTTCATAACTTACATTCAGGAAAAATATATAGTCATCAGCAAACAAAAAATGAGTTATACTTGGAAGTTTTTTGCAATTTGATTCCCTCTTATGAACCTACTTCCATTTATTCTATATTAATATAGATAAAGTCTGTATTACAATACAAAACAAGAGGAGAAGGGGATAAGGGGTCACCCTGTATGATCCCTCTTTCAGGTTAATTAAGTTTATATGATTGACGATTAATCAAGACATAATAAGTTACTGAAGACACACATTTCATGATTTTTTTGCATTATTTTTCATCAAAAACCCATTTTTTTCATAAGGCAATCAAGAAAATCTCATTCCACAAATTCATATGCCTTTTGGATATCGACTTTTATAATCATGCTATACTTTTTAGTACTTCTTTTTTATTTTAAAAGATACGTAATTCATGAGCAAACATAGAATTTTATCGTTTATGTCTGCTAGAGACAAAAGCTTGTTGATTTTATTCTATTATATAATTCATAAGGGGTTGAAATTCACTAACAAGAATTTAGCTATAATTTTATAAATAAAATTTGAATAACTTATGGGTCTTAAGTGTTCTACTTTACCAAGTTTATCAATTTTTGGTATACATGAGATGAATGTCTGATTTAAGTCCTCAAGACTTCCATTATTATACCAAAAATTGTTAATTACTTTATATAACATCTAATTTTATTATGTTCCAGTAATGTTTATAAAAGTACCCAGGTATCCATCAGGCTCATGCAGGGGCGGATGTAGGGGTGGGATGAGGTGGGCTGCAGCCTACCCCAACTTACCCAGCCCACTATAATTTAACTTACTTTTTTTTTTCAAAATTGATAAAAATATAACTAAAAAAAATTATAGCATAAAATTAGCCCTCCCTAACTTAAAATTCAGAGATTAATTCTATTAAATAATAAAATTTATTAACAAAATTGAAACGTAAATACCATTAAATATTCAATTTCTTGGTTCGTTTTAATTTTTTTCATAGATTTTTCTGCAATTAACTCTTAAATGTTTAAAAAAAATTCATTTGGGCCCCCTAAATTTTAAAATTTATTTTATTAGACTTTAAATGATTTTATTTATAGGATTTTTTATTTTTTTGCAACAAAATGTATGTTATTTTGAATAAAAAAAGAAATTTTTCGAATAATTAATTTAAAAAAATAATATTCAGACTTATATTGCAATCTTTACACAATATAGGGATTTATAGTGCATTTTAGCATTATATAAGGATCTATCTAGCAATTTTTGCATAATATGTAGACTTCGTGCAAATACGGCAAAATAATTTTTTTCTGGGCCGTTGCCCCCGAACCCCCTTAGCCCCCCCTAATAAAAAATCATGGCTCCGCCCCTGGGCTCATGAGCCTTATTTACCGTTAGCTCTTTAATAACATATTCAATTTCAGTTATTTCAATTGGTCTTAATAAAGCCTTATTCAGATGCTTATTAGTTTTCGAGTTTAATAGTATCAAGTATTCCAGTAAAGTCCTTAGGACCTACACTTTTATAAATGTTATTGAAATAACTACGAATATTATTAATTATATCAATATTATAAACTAGCCATTTTCCATCATCAAGTAATTTGTTATCTTTTTAATATTCCTTCTTTCTTTACTTGTAGCTTGGAAATATGATGTGTTTCTATCTCGTTTTTTTAACTAGTTATTTCTGAACCTAGAGACCCAAAAATATTTTTTTCTTTTCCATAGTATTTCAATTTCTTTTACAATACAGTTATGCCTATCTTTTACTATTCTTAAAATGACCAGTACTATTAGTAATCTCTTTAAGTTTTTCCATTAGCATATCAATTTTTTTTTACTATTATGAATTTTTCTTTTATTCCAAATTGTTAAAAGCCTCTTATATATATTAAGATAACAAGTTAATTTATTTTTAGTAATAATGTGTAGAGTTTTCCTACAATCTAACACATTTTTAATTATCTCAAAACATTCTTTTTCCCGAATCCAGAAGTTTTCAAATTAGAATCTTTAGTGTTTAGTAATTGATTAATTGTGTATATGGATGGGTAGCACTCAGCCAAAAAATATATTTCAATAACTATTTTGAGTAATAGTTTTAATTTTATTTCTCTTATTAAATGTAATAAGTCAACTAATAGATTTTTGTATAGCATAGGTAAAGTTATGCTAAACTTAGCTATCTATAAGGGACATTGGGTAACCTTGTTTATCAAAGGATGAATAAGGTCATCGATTGGATAGTCAAACAACAGATCTGTGGCATATGTTGGGTAACTAGACACATCACCTCCTATTTCGGTTTTTTTTAAGTGTAAACCTACTAATATTGGGTGATTTTTCATCCCATTATGTTTTAATGAAATTTATGCACTTGACGAATAATTTAGAAATTGATTCAAGATTTTTTATTTAATTCTTTTAATTCACATTTCAAAAAAAAGATCAATTTTGAACGGGTGGGTGGAACGATTAATATATCAAGAACGCTACAGAAGTAATAAATCTCCAAATCAAGACACGAACTAAGAAAGTATCTAATAACAGGGGGAAATCCCTTAAAAATTAGCGAAATACACATAAAATGATGTCTCAAAACTAGATTAATATATCACAAATATGGAGACATCAACAAGTATGTATCTATCTTCTAGTTTGATTATTTCTAGTATGACCTAATTTTCCCATAAATTGGGTTTTGCACATGTATAATCTTTGAATTCTATTTATTATATCTATGTTATTTGGGATTAACCTTCAAACTGATTAAGCTACTTATTTATTTCATATATTTGTTATATGTGCCTTGATTTAATAATTGTAGTCCTTGCTAGTGAACGAGTGTAGGATTACCCTCATTAGCAGTTGGATGATCACCCGGAAGGGGTGTTCAATTGAAGAAACACCAGATAAATGTCTAGTGTGTGGCAGTGATCCTGATCCTGGCGCGCTTGCCTAACTAGATAGTGGTGTGGCCTAAGGTGTGATAAAAAGATGTATAAAATAAGTGCAAATAAACACCCTAAGCTAACACGGTATTGCAAGTATTACAGGACGTATGCAAGTTTTAATGATAAGAAGATTCGTTCCTCAGGGACTGACGAAAGTTAGAGAGAACTTATGCAAATTATCAAGTGCAGATATAAAAGATAAAAAGATAATACGCAAAGAAAGAAAAGGAAAATAGATTTTTATTTGGTTTTTATAAAGAAAACTAAATTACTAAATAAAAGACAATAAAATAAATAAAAGAAACAAAAAGAAGATAGTATGAAAGATATAACTTAGGTTTTACTAGTATGCACAAATCCTTCTAACTCTATCTATTAGATCTAATTTATAAGGGAGAACATTAGCTCTTGGTATACTTAGTCATGATTCTAAATTCCCATACCTTAGACCTTGAGAGCGACTAAGGGGGCTACGACACAACCAAGAAGTGATGAAGAATAGGGTTATCAAACGTCACTAAGGCCCTAAACAAATACTGCAATCCTGGTGATATGGTGATTAAAACAAACCCTAATGACTATCTAGTTAGAATCATGTTTTGTCAGAACTAATATCGACACTAGACGTTATGTGGTAGTTCAATAGTTAAACACCCTGGTAAGGTGACCATCTAACTACTATTAAGGTAATCCTATACTCGTGCACTAGCAAGGAAAACAATCATTAAATCAAAACACATAATCAAATATAAAGGTAAGTAGCTAATATCAAATTAAAACATATAATTCCCAAAGAAACTTAGATAGAAGAATTAGAATTCATAGTTTATACATTATGCAAAACCTAAGCTAATCGAATTAATTCATACAAAGAAAAGAAGAGAAAAGAATTACAAAATAAGAGGTTGAAGGAGACATGATTGATGCACAGCTCCTTCTAGACTTCTTCTCTGTGTTGCAGCTTCCTCTTGGCCTTAAGGTCTGGCCAAGGATGATTTTAGAGTGTTAAGAGGCTGTATTTATAGGGTATAGGAAGACCTATTCTTGAGGGAGAAGGAAAGTAATGGACTCCTAGTCCAACTCAAATTCGTATGGAAATAAAGATAAACACTGTTGGACCGTTTTGAGCATATCTTCTTCGTTATTGGTCGGTTTGAGCTCCATAAGATACCAAAAGAATCGCAACAGAATTATCTCTGTCCTTAAAGAAGGAAATTACCAAAATCGGCCTATTTCTTTGGTAAAAACGCACATCTTTAGGCGTGTACTGCAAAATTCTGATTTAGGCGGCTTTTCCTTTTCCTAATTGAACTCAGTTTCCTTCTATCTCCAATTTCCATGCTAATCTCTTTCCATAACTTGTAGTCTTTGACTTGGACTCTAATTAATCTCCATAATTATCTTTAAAGCTTCACACTAAATAAACAATTAAACCCAATATGCTCTAAAAATATTATGTTACTAAATCAAGACTCAAAATAGGAAAGTGCACTAAATTAAGCTAAGATCGACCTATAAACTAAGAAATAAGCCTAAAATGATGTCTCTGAAGTATATTATATTATCACAAATGAGGAGACATCAGATAGTCACTAGAGCTTGAGATTAACCACCGATCATTGCGCAGGGTCCCCTTACCCAAGTCCCATGGTAATTGTTAGTTGCCATCTAAGTCCACCTTGAAGGGGGTTAGAAGGAATATAGAATCCTGACTACTTCTCTCTAAGATATTTAATCACCCTTATAACTGGAATATATATTTAGAAGGATAAGTGCATACTAGCAAACCTAAGCTATATCTCTCATCTCCATTCCATTTAGTTTTATTTATTGCATTAGTAGTTAATAATTATTTCTCTCTTTAATTATTTGTATTTTAAATTAGAAATTTATCTCTACAACACTTTCTTTCCTAAACACGATTCTACACTAACATAATCGCGAACGGATCTTACTTACTAACTAAACTTCCAAGCGATTTGTAAAACTTGCAGTGAGTTTCTCGTGGTAGTTAAGGGTGGGTGTCCTTATTATTATCGTATTTATCTTTTTATTTATCACACCTCTAGCCCCACCAGCGGTCAAAGCCGAAATATCTAAAAACTGAAACAATGATTCATATGGAATCTCACGGGAGCTCACTTGGGATTTTAGTGCTTTTCATGTCATAGGGACTTGGAGCGCAATTTCCCAGGGTCAGGCCCATTTGGAAAATTTATTCGAGTGTGTGGTCCCTCCCCAACAGGTACAACGAAGAAGCTTAACTGATCAACAACTGTCCATTTTGTTGTAGAAGAATCTTGACCTACGGGCTATGGTATTATAGTTATGAGGTAGCGAATGGGTCTTCTGTATAATATGCAATTTGTCCAACAATAGTGTTGGGAACAGTTGAGGCGAATGAGGCTGGCCCCAAGGTAGTGACAGACAGCTCTTGGTGGAACAAGCATGTGTATGTCAAAGGTATTTTTGCTGGAATACTTTGGAGTGTATTTTTTAGGGCGATGGTAGAGACGATTTGGAAAGATAAAAATAACGTGGTGTTTATTAGAAGTGTATCCCCAACGGGCAAGGCAATGGTAAGAAAAGCTCTTTTTTTGGCGACTAGCTATACTAGAGTGTGGGGTGTGTGTTCTGAGTAAAACTTCATCTAGAAGATCTATCAATTTTATTGGATGGAATAAACCAAGAAGGGGAATGAAACTAAACACTGATGGAAGATGCAACAAGTGGCGACACATTGGAGGCGGGGATGGGTTATTCATGATGGTGAAGGTAATTTGATTAATGGTTTCTCTATGAAGGTAAATTATGATATGCCGGTAATCATCGAATTGGTTGCGTTGAGCGAAGAACTAATATTGGTGGAAGAATTAGGCTTGATGGAGGTAGAGGTTGAGGTGGACTCACGGGAAGCAATTGACATAATTAGATAAGGGGTTAATGGAAGAGGGTCAACGGCTTTTTGGGTTCAACAGATTTGAGATAATCTTACAAGAAATAGATCATTCACGTTAAATAAAATATATAGGGAGGAAAATATGTGCGCGGATTGGCTATCTCGTTTTGGTATTACTCGAGTAGAGCTATATTGTCGATATTTTGACCCTCCTAACGACATATGGAGTGTCCTCACGCGTGATCGGTTGGAGTGAAAGACACCAAGATTGATACATAGCCCGAGATTGATTATTGTGTTCTAAATTAATTGTAATCCATGATCCTTTGGATCTTCCATGTAAAAAAAAATGTAAGATTAAGAGTATTTTTTATATATTAATACATATCCAAACATTTTTTAATTTTTAATTTTTTGTGCACATTTGTCTCTATGCTTATACATTGGTTGTGTTTTGTTTGCATGCATTTTTAAAAAAATTAGTTCTGACCTTCTCGTCTTGAGCATTAAGAGTTGTGTTCAAACGGTCTAGAGCTTGTACTATCTGTGTATTGTCCATATATCCTTCTTGCGGATACTGAGGTAAAGCTTTCTGATCTAAGGACACGGTATAGGCGTCTTGAGCAGGTTGTTGTGGACGAGCAGGTCTATTCTGATATTGATTTTGGTACTGACCTCTCTGTTGGTAAGAGTTGTTCTGGGGTCGCGGTTGATATTGACCAGGATTAGCGGCCCCTTGTGGATTTGAATACTGCATACCCGGATGGTTGCGGTTGCCCCATCGATTGGATATAAAGTAAACAGATTGCGGATTTGTTTCGCACTCTTCCCATACATGATCGTTAACTCCACATTGTTGACAACCTTGTGCTTCTTGCACTACCTTTGTAGCAGCTATATTCTTCTCCATTGCGATTCTCAGCTCCTTGATTTGGTGTTCTAATGAGGATATTTGAGCTGAATTCGCAGTTTCTGCATCTAAACGAAGCGTTCCTCGGGTCTTTGCTACAGAAGCTCGCGTTGAAGGCCAACTTCTTTCTTGTTCCATAATATTCTCCAAAACCTCGGAAGCTTCATTGTGATTCATGGACACAAAATTACCCTTTCCAATGTTATCCACCTTTTCTCTACCTTTATCATTAAGACCTTCATAGAACATAGCAAGTTGTAGAGCAGGTGTATAACCATGGAGCGGACATCTAGTTAACTTTTGTTGAAACCTTGTCCATGCTTCTCCCACTGTTTCCCCATCATCTTGGCAAAATCTTGCAAGCTCGGTTTGATCTTTAAGTCTCATGCTCTTCGGATAAAATCGGTTAAATAATGCGGCTTGAAGTTCTCTCCAAGAGTGAATGGTTCCATGTGGTTGTCTTTCTAGCCAATCGCTAGCTCTTCCGGTCAAGAAAAACGAAAACATATGACAATACAGTTGCTCGCGTGTAATGCCTGGAGTAATGTAGGCATCACAAATCTGCATGAACTTCTGAATCGCTTTTACCGGATCTTGAATAGCTGTACCAGTATAGAGTCCGAAACCTTGAAATTGACTGAGCATACCCGGATCGGGTCTAAATTTGATATTCGGAATCTCAGGAGGGCGGTAACCAATTGGTTGAACATGGAATGGTACATTAAGGCCAGGAAGGTCTTGTTCAACTCGGTTTTGTTGATTATTCAGATTGTTCCCATTACCTCCTCCTGCTGGTAGTTGTTGTCCTTCTTGTCCACCGAGTGGTGGATCTTGTTGACCGAGAGGTGCACCAAGTGGTGGATCTTGTTGTAATCCTCCTCCCGGTAATTGTTGTCCTCCTACTTGATTATTCTGAACTCCACCAAGTGGTGGCTCTTGTTGGGATGACATAGCTCTTCTCAAGGCTCTTTCCTCACGAACTCGTTTGTTGTAAGGTCTGAAGCTCCTCTCAGGCTCCGATAAGGGAGGCCAAGAATTAAACACTGTGAAACCTGAAAAAGACTAAAGCAAACCACAAGCGTAAATCTGGAAAAATAAAAACTAAACTAAAACTGAAAAGTAAAAACTAATTAAAAACTTAAACTCGAAATAGATAACCCACACGCTAACGAGACACAAGTCCCCGGCAGCGGCGCCAAAAACTTGGTGTCGCCTAGGGTGTGATAAAAATAAGATCAATTTAAGTATGGAAAACTATGCACTCTCACCCTAGATAGGCACAGTACTGCAAGTATTACAGGACGTATGCAAGTTTTAATGATAAGTAGAGTTCGTTCTCAGGGACTTGAGTGTGTTAATCGCGTAGGAAACAATGACGAGTAAAAGTAAATAATTAAAAGACAGAAAATAAAGCAAGTAGGCATTCGAGATTAACAATTAAACTAATTAAAACTAGGAAAATAAAGACAATAAAGTAAAAGTTTAAGAATATGAGATGAGAAGTATAGCTTAGGTTTTGCTAGTATGCACTAATCCTTCTAATTCTATCTATAAATCTAGTTCATAAGGGAGAATATTAGCTCTTGGTAATACTTAGTCAGGATTCTAAATTCCCCAAGCTTAGACCTTGAGAGCGACTAAGGGGGCTACGTCACAACCAAGAAGTGATTTCAAATAGGGTTATCAAACGCCACTAAGGCCCTAAGCAAATACTGCAATCTTGGTGATACGGTGGTTAAAACAAACCCTAATGACTATCTAGTTAGAAGTATGTTTTGTCAGAACTGCTATCAACACTAGACATTATGTGGTGGTTCAATAGTTAAACACCCTGTCAAGGAGACCATCTAACTACTCTTAAAACAATCCTAAAGTGATCAATTCTAGGAAAGACATTAAATCAAAACACATAAGCAAATATAAAGTAAGTAGCTAATATCAAATTAAAACATATAATTCCCAAAGAAAACTTAGATAGAAGAATTAGAATTCATAGATTATACATATGCAAAACCCAAGCTATGGGAGTTTAGTTCATACCTGAAGGAAATAAACTAAAAGAAATTACAAAAGACATCATCTTGCTCTCTACAATAAACTGGAAGAATAAAACCTTAAGAACTAATTACTATGAGGCAAGGATGATTTACAAGTGATATAAGGGTGTATTTATAGGTGTTTAGAAGACATAATTCGTTTTCTTGAGGAAGAGTTAAGGTAATGGACTTCTAGCCCAACTCAAATTCGTATGGAAATAAAGATAAACACTGCTGCACCGTTTTGAGTGTATCTTCTTCGTTATTGGTCGGATTTTGCTCCACAAGATACCAAAAGAATCGCAACAGAATTATCTAGGCCCTTTAGAAGGAAATCATCAGATTCGGCCTATTTATTAGGTAAAAACGCCTATCTTTGGACGTGTATGCAGAATCCCAGATTTAGGCAGCTTTTTTTCCATCTTTTTAGCTTTTCTTTCCTTATCTCCAATTACCATGCAAATCTCTTTCCATAAGTTGTTGTCTTCGACTTGGACTCTAATTAAGCTCCATAATTATCTTTAAAGCTACACACTAAATAAACAATTAAACCCAATATGCTCTAAAAACATTATTTCTACAAATCAAGACTCAAAATAGGAAAGTGCACTAAAACTCAAGAAAAACGACATTATTGACTTCTAAATCACTTAAAATGATGTCTCATCCTAACATAAATCTATCACAAATGAGGAGACATCAAGACCCCCAACTCAAAGTTGTATCGTCCCGACACAATAAAAGATAAAAACAAAGGGAAGTCTAGAAATACACACTTATAAAATTCTCAACACAAAGGAAAAAGCATAGCAGAATATATAGAATAAACCTAAAGCACATAACTCAGAAAATTTCATGCAATAATATTCATAAACTACATACCTGCACACTTCTCATATGCACAGTCAACACGGCTTGAATTCAAGATCAGATTAGTTTCGCAATGTAAGAAGGATTGGGACTTTACTCAGTTCCCCAAGAGAGCTATAGATTGTTCATAAAACCTCACTAGTATCCAAGGATCCACTTGACTAATCTCCAATGGCTCAATCACCTCTCAATTACATAGCAAAGAATCAAAAGGTCTTTAAGGTTGTAATGTAGGCTTAGGGACGGTATGATCATATATTTGGATAATTTGGAGTGAGCTTTTGACTCTCTCCTCACTAGCCATCAACGAATCGCCCTAGAGCTTGAGTTACTCTCATAACACGTTTCTCACTCAACCCAATGAATTCCTTGATGCACAATTTAGCATCCCCAATAACCCAATTTAAAGCTTAAGATGTTCACATAAAAATCCACTTTGCCGGTCCGAATATATATATTTTCTTTTCTTTTCAAATCAATTTCTTAAGCTATGACTCTCTTTTTAACAATGAGATATCACGCTCATTTCTCATATATATTTTTTTCTTTAAATGCCCTTATTGGCAAAATTAGCTCGAAGCTTCTTTTTCATTCACTATTACCCTGGCAAAGGGTTACAATACAAATCTGTGAATCATCATCAATATAAAGCACAAAGCACAATTAATAAGCTCAAAAAATCCCAACAAAATAACAATTCCCATAATGGTGGACCCACCACCCCAAACTCAAGCTCTAAAACAACTGTCTATGCATCGCGATTCGAGTGCGGGTCATATGGAAAAGTCCTAACATCTAAAGGATATGGATTATAATGTGTTTCAATAAAAAGGCTTTTGAAAGGCTAGAAGGGGCTGAGAAGGATATAACATATAAAATCAAAATCACAAGGTGAGAAGGTATAAAAAGGCTTCAAAGGCTTCAAAATATGAAAGAACCGCCTTAATCACTTTCTACACTATGTAATTTAGAAAATTTCTTACCTTTAGCACTTTCATCAAATGGTTTATCAACTAGCTTGAATCTCACGGCCTACACACTTCTCAAGGTTCCCTGAGATCGAATATACTTTATATCGCATTGCTCACTAATCTTTTCTTTACTATCAACGTGTGTTTTCCTGCAAATACTCAAAGCATACAAATACATAGCTCATAAACATATTACTTACTATCATCAATCTACTGAGCTTATGCTTTCAAGATATTAAACACACTCTACATCTAATTCTCATGTATCAAAAATTTTAATTTCACCCAAAAAATAGAAAAATGGAGATGAGAGACAACGAATCCCCACACCCCCCAACTCAAAAATGAGCCGTGTCCCCACGACTCGAAAAAGACTAAAAAAAAACAGAAATTAAAATTAGCAGATAGACATATTTACAGAAATGGTAAGGAAGAAAGAGAACATACTCTCGAGGCTATTGCCTCACATCATTGACATCCAAGGTTGGAATTGCTGGACTTTTCATTAATTGCTCAAGGAGTTCCATGATGTGCACTTGATTAGCATGGATTTTCCTATCTACACAACTTGCTTCTAGTTTATACTAAGGAAGTTTGAGCTGCTTCAAATTTCGTTAAACGCTCCTCCATCTTCTCTTGCCAATTTTGCTCCTTTTCTTCCTTCGAGACTTGCGTAGAACCCGCTCTTCGAAGAATTTCCTTGATCCAAGCATTATCAATATAACTCATTTTAAACTCGAGTTTCTCTTCTTCACCCAATACTACATTCGCTTTTCGCACAAGACACGTGATCATAGTAGGAAATTTAACATTATAAACTGATTTAGGAGAGACCGAAAATCGTATCACCTCCTCATAGATCAACTGTGCCACATCAACTTCTTCTCCTCTCAAAATACAGTCCAACAGTAGAGCGTACTTCATAGTCACATCCAAAGTTCGTGTGTTCCCAAAGATATTAGGGACAAGGAAATTGTGTCAAATTCTTGCATCTGCTTGAAGATATTTGTAAGGTCAAGGTGCCTTCAATTCTCCTTTATGTGATTGCACTTTCTCTTTGTCTAAAACATGCTCAAAAAGTAATTCTTCATCAAAGATCTTTCGCTTAGCAACTGCTTCTTAAAATTTGCAAAAACCTTTCAGTTTCTTAAACTTGAAGTGGTTCCTAATCTCCTCAACTGTGAAAGGAACTAACTTTCCTCTAATCGGAACACCATTACTATCTCGGCTAAAGAGGCCTAAATAGAACTCCAAAACTACTTCATGACATACTTCAGAACGTCTTACCATGAACGTAGACCAACCCAATTTCTCACCAAGTTCTAAGAATCTCGCGTATTCTCCATCTCTAATTTCTTCCTTGAATACTTTCTCATAAGCAAAAGGTAGTTCTTTTAACTGTTTCTCTGCAGAAGTCTTCAGAGCTCTTGAAGTATCCACTTTCTCTATAGGTATGAGATCTTGTTGAGGTAGTGTTCTCTCCTTTGCATAATAATAAAGCTTTTTACCATTACGATCATACGAAGGTTTCCCACTCTTCTTCACATTCTCTTTACCCTTTGATTTAGAACTAGCACCTTTGTCAATTGATTTCTTCTTGTTTAAATCCAATCCCTTGTTACTCTTCACCTCCCTCTTGTTAGCTAAAATTGTTGTTCTATTAGTCATCCTCAATTAACCCCCAACTCAAAGCTTTAGCAACCCTTGAAATTTAACTCTTGAATTAATGGATGAACAAGCTTGATTTGGCCTAGGATGGGTGAATTGGTGATGAATCTCTATGTGGGTGAGGATGATTTGTAATGGGTTGGCTTGGATTTTAGAAATTGTAGGATGAATTTTAACAATTTGGCTCTTTGATTCTTCAATTTGAATGGATTTGGTGATGATTGGGTGTTTGATTTTCTCTTGTAATGATGTGGAGAGAAGGTTTGATGTGTTTTTCTTGATGATTGGGTAGTGTTTTGGTGATTGGTGAAGGTTTTGATGAGCTTCAATGGAATTAGGAGAGTTGTGGAGAAGGAAAAGAGGGTTAAGGTTTAATAAATTCGGAATAATAAGCTTTATACCTCCTTTATAACTCAATCCCGTAGGTTTCTCTCTCTGGCGGCGCTGCGGACTACCCCTGCAGACCATGGGGTGCACCGCAGGGTAGTCCACGACATCTGATGCTCGAAAATTTTTGCTCGCTGGATTGGACCCGTGGTAGGACCCCGTGGCACGTGTTTTTGGGCTGCGGACTAGGGTCCGGTGTACCGGAGGGTACCCCGCGACATCTGTAGCTAACTCCGTCAAAATACCCGTGGCACCTACCCCGTGGCACGCGTTTTTGGGGCGCGGACCATGGTGCGGTGCATGGGGTAGTCCGCGGTCGATATTTTTCTCGGTTCTGGATCAAACCCGCGGTGCAACCCGTGGCACGTGTTTTGACCTCGCGGACCAGGGCACGGACCATGGGGTAGTCCGTGGGGGTAGTCCGCGGGGTGTATTCCTTTGCTCCAAAAAATTTCCTCGCGTTCCCTAACTCGATTTCCCCAATTCCTACACACCAAAAACACTAATACCTTCCTAAAACATGCATTATCAACTAAAAACAACTAAAATAAACTTAAACTAAAAACGTAAAAGACGTGAAAACATAAAAAAAACTACGGGTTGTCTCCCGTACAGCACTTTTGTTTTACGTCTTTCAAAGTTAGACGTGTTACCTCTGTCAAGATTTGCGTATATAGCCTCCCCAACAACGAGTAAGGCTATGAACGTCAACTAGTCTGCGCTTGACCCCAGTTTTGGGGCGAATTTCTATCACCTTGGCTGAAACAACCTTAGTGACAATGAATGGTCCCATCCATGAGTCTTTGAAACTTCGTGGCCTATTCTCGCGTTTGTGGGCTTTCCATAGGACTTCATGGCCAACCCCAAACTCAATGTTTGGCTCAGTATCCACAGGCTTTAAGTGGATCTCCTCAGGAGGGACTTTGTGATGTGAAAGGCTGTGGATGATAGGCACGGTGGGATCCAACTTCCTTGGTTTCTTACCCAAGACATAGAAGGTCTCGGATACGTTCTTAGCATGACGGGTAATGGTCCCATCTTGGAAGTTGATCACACTATGACTTGTGGCCATGAAGGGCCGTCCAAGTATGATCGGAACCTGCTTATCTACATCAAACTCAAGAATAACAAATTCAGTAGGGATGGCGATATTACCTGCACGGACTAAGACGTCCTCCACGGTTCCCCATGTCCTCTTCACTGAGTTGTCAGCAAACTGCAACTTCACTAGAGTCTTCTCTGATTTCTGAAGTCCAAGTCTCTCGAACACGGACTTAGGCATAAGATTCACACCAGAACCCACATCGTACATAGCTTTCACCTTGAGCATACCATGTAATTGAATAGGAAGGTTGAAACTTCCCGGATCTTTAAGCTTGGTAGGCAGCTCCTTCTCACTTCTTCTTGAAACCCTCAGGTTCTCTCTCGGGATCTCTACACTCGCTTCTTTCTCAGGAATAACTTGCGTATAAACTTGTTGCGGTGTAAGTCCTCTCTTCGCAATCTCAAGCATTTGGGCGTTGATATTTTCAGGTTGGTACGCCTTTACAAATGTCTTGAGAACAGTGTCATCTTTAGGATTTGTATCAGGAATAGCTGATGACACTGGTTGAACAACAGGTGGCGATTCCACCTTCTCTTCTTCTTTCTCTTCTAGCACAGCAGGTGCCACTTCATCTTTCGATTCCTCTCTTGAGGCTTCTTCCTCTTTCTCTTTAGCCAACTCAGCTGCATATTCCACTACCGATCTAATCTCCTCTTGCACCTTCCTCAGTAACTCTATGAACTCGTCCTTCTCTTGATCGTCTTCCACATAAACTTCTAAACAGTCAGATTCCTCGGGGTAGACTCGGTTGGTTCTTCTTCCATACTGGGAACTTCCACGGCACTAATGGCAGCATGTGGTGCTTCCTCTTTTGCTTCCTCAATCTCAAGACATATAGCCTTGCAAGCTTCGAACTCATCCTTGTCTTCACCTCCTTCGATTGCCTTCACTTCCTTTTGTTCTACAACACTTGTTAACACTTTGTTTAACTGTGTTACTTGATTAGTTAGCATTTGAAGTATGGCATCATGTCCTCTGACCTTCCCGTCTTGAGCATTAAGAGTTGTGTTCAAATGGTCTAGAGCTTGTACTATCTGTGTATTGTCCATAGATCCTTCTTGCGGATACTGAGGTAAAGCTTTCTGATCTAAGGACTCGGTATAGGCGTCTTGAGCAGGTTGTTGTGGAGGAGCAGGTCTATTCTGATATTGATTTTGGTACTGACCTCTCTGTTGGTAAGAGTTGTTCTGGGGTCGCGGTTGATATTGACCAGGATTAGCGGCCCCTTGTGGATTTGAATACTGCATACCCGGATGGTTGCGGTTGCCCCATCGATTGGATATAAAGTAAACAAATTGCGGATTTGTTTCGCACTCTTCCCATACATGATCGTTAACTCCACATTGTTGACAACCTTGTGCTTCTTGCACTACCTTCGTAGCAGCTATATTCTTCTCCATTGCGATTCTCAGCTCCTTGATTTGGTTTTCTAATGAGGATATTTGAGCTGAGTTTGCAGTTTCTGCATCTAAACGAAGCGTTCCTCGGGTCTTTGCTACAGAAGCTCGCGTTGAAGGCCAACTTATTTCTTGTTCCATAATATTCTCCAAAACCTCGGAAGCTTCATTGTGATTCATGGACACAAAATTATCCTTTCCAATGTTATCCACCTTTTCTCTACCTTTATCATTAAGACCTTCATAGAACATAGCAAGTTGTAGAGCAGGTGTATAACCATGGAGCGGACATCTAGTTAACTTTTGTTGAAACCTTGTCCATGCTTCTCCCACTGTTTCCCCATCATCTTGGCAAAATCTTGCAAGCTCGGTTTGATCTTTAAGTCTCATGCTCTTCGGATAAAATTGGTTAAAGAATGCGGCTTGAAGTTCTCTCCAAGGGTGAATGGTTCCATGTGGTTGTCTTTCTAGCCAATCGCTAGCTCTTCCGGTCAAGAAAAACGAAAACATATGACAATACAGTTGCTCGCGTGTAATGCCTGGAGTAATGTAGGCATCACAAATCTGCATGAACTTCTGAATCGCTTTTACCGGATCTTGAATAGCTGTACCAGTATAGAGTCTGAAACCTTGAAATTGACTGAGCATACCCGGATCGGGTCTAAATTTGATATTCGGAATCTCAAGAGGGCGGTAACCAATTGGTTGAACATGGAATGGTACATTAAGGCCAGGAAGGTCTTGTTCAACTCGGTTTTGTTGATTATTCAGATTGTTCCCATTACCTCCTCCTGCTGGTAGTTGTTGTCCTTCTTGTCCACCGAGTGGTGGATCTTGTTGACCGAGAGGTGCACCAAGTGGTGGATCTTGTTGTAATCCTCCTCCCGGTAATTGTTGTCCTCCTACTTGATTATTCTGAACTCCACCAAGTGGTGGCTCTTGTTGGGATGCCATAGCTCTTCTCAAGGCTCTTTCCTCACGAACTCGTTTGTTGTAAGGTCTGAAGCTCCTCTCAGGCTCCGATAAGGGAGGCCAAGAATTAAACACTGTGAAACCTGAAAAAGACTAAAGCAAACCACAAGCGTAAATCTGGAAAAATAAAAACTAAACTAAAACTGAAAAGTAAAAACTAATTATAAACTAAAACTCGAAATAGATAACCCACACGCTAACGAGACACAAGTCCCCGGCAGCGGCGCAAAAAACTTGGTGTCGCCTAGGGTGTGATAAAAATAAGATCAATTTAAGTATGGAAAACTATGCACTCTCACCCTAGACAGGCACAGTACTGCAAGTCTTACAGGACGTATGCAAGTTTTAATGATAAGTAGAGTTCGTTCTCAGGGACTTGAGTGTGTTAATCGCGTAGGAAACAATGACGAGTAAAAGTAAATAATTAAAAGACAGAAAATAAAGCAAGTAGGAATTCGAGATTAACAATTAAACTAATTAAAACTAGGAAAATAAAGACAATAAAGTAAAAGATTAAGAATATGAGATGAGAAGTATAGCTTAGGTTTTGCTAGTATGCACTAATCCTTCTAATTCTATCTATAAATCTAGTTCATAAGGGAGAATATTAGCTCTTGGTAATACTTAGTCAGGATTCTAAATTCCCCAAGCTTAGACCTTGAGAGCGACTAAGGGGGCTACGTCACAAACAAGAAGTGATTTCAAATAGGGTTATCAAACGCCACTAAGGCCCTAAGCAAATACTGCAATCTTGGTGATACGGTGGTTAAAACAATCCCTAATGACTATCTAGTTAGAAGTATGTTTTGTCAGAACTGCTATCGACACTAGACATTATGTGGTGGTTCAATAGTTAAACACCCTGTCAAGGAGACCATCTAACTACTCTTAAAACAATCCTAAAGTGATCAATTCTAGGAAAGACATTAAATCAAAACACATAAGCAAATATAAAGTAAGTAGCTAATATCAAATTAAAACATATAATTCCCAAAGAAAACTTAGATAGAAGAATTAGAATTCATAGATTATACATATGCAAAACCCAAGCTATGGGAGTTTAGTTCATACCTGAAGGAAATAAACTAAAAGAAATTACAAAAGACATCATCTTGCTCTCTACAATAAACTGGAAGAATAAAACCTTAAGAACTAATTACTATGAGGCAAGGATGATTTACAAGTGATATAAGGGTGTATTTATAGGTGTTTAGAAGACATAATTCGTTTTCTTGAGGAAGAGTTAAGGTAATGGACTTCTAGCCCAACTCAAATTCGTATGGAAATAAAGATAAACACTGCTGCACCGTTTTGAGTGTATCTTCTTCGTTATTGGTCGGATTTTGCTCCACAAGATACCAAAAGAATCGCAACAGAATTATCTAGGCCCTTTAGAAGGAAATCATCAGATTCGGCCTATTTCTTATGTAAAAACGCCTATCTTTGGACGTGTATGCAGAATCCCAGATTTAGGTAGCTTTTTTTCCATCTTTTTAGCTTTTCTTTCCTTATCTCCAATTACCATGCAAATCTCTTTCCATAAGTTGTTGTCTTTGACTTGGACTCTAATTAAGCTCCATAATTATCTTTAAAGCTACACACTAAATAAACAATTAAACCCAATATGCTCTAAAAACATTATTTCTACAAATCAAGACTCAAAATAGGAAAGTGCACTAAAACTCAAGAAAATCGACATTATTGACTTCTAAATCACTTAAAATGATGTCTCATCCTAACATAAATCTATCACAAATGAGGAGACATCAACCACAGATTCGAAGATTAACGTGGTCATTCACCATATTTTTTTATATCAACGAGGATAGCCCTGTCTTTCCAAAGACAGTTCGGGCTCGAAGAATATACGGCTTTAAGAACAGCCTCTGTGTCACTTTCAATCCTGTCGCATATGGGAGCTTGGGCTATAGCAAATTGAACACCATTTCGCAGAGCTTTAGCTTCAGCTTCAAAGCTGGAAGAAGCAGAAAAATATTCATGGTAAAACCATTAATGATCTCGCCTTTCTAGTTACGAATTACTGCGGCAGCGGTAGCTTTTCCATTCTTGAAGGAGGCATCAACATTCATCTTCAGAGACCGCTGAGGGGAGGTGACCAAGTAGGGATAGAGGAGAGAACAACATTATCCAGGTTATCTAACCCAAGAAAGGATTCATTAGAGCTCGAATCACCACTGAAAAAGACTTGCCTGTGAAAAATTCCAATTAAATTAATGCAAGAATCAAAATCAATGGGGATGTTATGAAATACAAAGTTATTCCTTGTAAGCCAAATAACCCATAAACAAAGGATAACAGTAAGTAAAAGACTGGTTTTTTCTTTAACATTATTCACATTATCAATAATAGAGCCATTCCACGAGTTAAAAAAACAAAATTATAAAAAGGGGGATATGACAATGAAGAGGGGATAAGAACCAAAAAGTTCTAGTCCATTCGCATTTCATAAACAAGTGCTCAATGAATTCTTCTTCCTTAAGGCAAATATGGCAAATATCTGTAGTAGCGCAGTTTCTAGAGAATCTGTTCTGTTCAGTGGAGAGGGCATTCATCATAACTCGCTAAAAGAAAAATTTAAATTTAGGGGACGCAGCAGAATCCTAGTTTAACTTTAAAATATTAGAATTAGGATAAAAGGAAGAACTTAAGTGATGAGAGAAATGATAAGAGGGAGACAACAAATTGATAACCATATTTACATATATAATTATCATATTTAGAATGTGGCCAGATCCAAAAAAAAATTGGGAGGTCCAAGGAATATTAAGCAAGGAAATAACAGAGACCACCTTAAGAGAAAATAATTGGTTCAACATATCCATTTTCTAAATTTTAGTTGAAGTATAAATAAGATCAGCCATAAATTTGGAAAAGTGAAGATCATTAAAATAGTTATCTGGTTTTTCAATAATCTTATCAATCCAATTTTCTTTCCAAATGAGGATATAATGTCCATAACCAATAAGTAAAAGATATTTCAGTAAAAGATATATGTCTCTCTTTCAATGTAGTCAAGTTGATCTAACAAGTTGACCAAAAGAAAAATCTAACAATAAAAAAGATATAAAATAAATTAGATATTTGTGTCTTCCTTTTATATTTAGATTTAATCAAATAGATATTTATACTGTCGAAAAATATCAATCATCATATGCACATTTGATCTTACCTTTTCCATTATATATTACTTTATTGCTTACGGGGATGGGTAAGAACAAGCAATAGAACAAAATATCTTACCTAACAAGTGGAAGAAATTGAAGTCCAGCAAGATTGTACAGTAGATTCTTGAATGCACGAAAAATCTTAAACGCTAGTTGCCAAAATGGAGTGTTTCTAAAATATCCACTTCCGGAGTTGGATACATGATTGCAAAATTCGAGTTCATCTCCTAAATTATTGATAGTTAAAAAAAATAAGGGTCAATTCAAGAAATGAAATTTGAGCAGATATATGTTAATAAGTTTTAAAAGTTAAAATATATTATCACCATTAAAGGTAACATGGCACTTATTAGAAGTCTGGAGGGTTAGTACACATAAAAAAAATAGAAAAGTAAAGTATTAAAAAACATATATAGTTTAAGGAACACTGAGTTTTGAAAAAACAAAAGAAACACTAAATGTAATTTTCCAATTAACAATATACAACTTATACTTAAATTTTGTGGTTGGTTTTGATATTAACTTTTATGTAAATAGAGAAAGATAATTATTTTTTACGTATTGACTTATTCAGAGTTATGAGAAATTTCAGATTTTTTCTTCTACAAACTCTCTATAACTCTCTAACTTACTATATATGTTCCAACCCCTAAAAAATATATATAATATTCTGTGATAGATTGTGAAAAAATATTTGGTGCTAGATCTTTCTTTTATTAAGATCGTAGATAACATTGCTAATGAAAAAAGCCTTTTCATCCATATCATGTTCCCTATATCGAAAATGGTGCATCTACCTATGCTAGACACTTCGACCATAACACATGTAATGGAAGACCACACAGCAACTCTACATATTAATAAGACTATGAGAAGGGAGGGTTAAATACCTCACTTTCCTTTTTTTCTGTTGTCCAAGAGCACACAAGACTTACTAAAATGGCTTAATCACAAATCACGTTGATTCGAGTCCTCAATTACCTGTTTTCAAACCCATGTCGGCATAATGCACTCATAGGGTTGAATACGGTTATCCTAATGCTGATGGATAATATAGAAGATATATCCAAATCTAGTGGTGAAGATGGAACCGATTATGTGAGTCAAGTAGGGGATGATAAATTCTTAGTTGATTGTGAGATACCTCAGATGGTTGGATTAAAGGATGAAATAATTGGGGGTTTCAGTTGGGAAAATATATATAGTAGTCAGGCTACAAATATACAAGGTTAAATACAACTTTTTGACTACAAAATTACACAAAAATTGGTAAACCAGAGGCATGTCCAAACATAAGGATGTTGACTATGGGTATTGCATGGTTGAATTTAAAAAAAGGGTATTTTAACTTGGCATTAGCGTCGGGGGGAGGGGGGATGATATGTGATTGTTATTTGGTTGTTCAGGAATGGACACCGGAGTCTAACCCTTAATTTGCATATATTATAACTACTACCACTTGGGTATGTATCTCGCAAGTTAGCATGCATAATTATACTTCTTATATTCTACGTAAAATGGACAACCCAATTGAAAAAACATAACTAATGACCCTCTTACGAAGGCTAGAATAAGAAGAAATTGTGCTAGATTGGATGTGGAGCTTGACTTTAGTAAACCCTCGGCATTGAAACTTTGAATAAGGACCAAAATGTGTAAGGTCAAGTATGATACATTGCACTTAATTTGTTTTGAATGCGTATATTTTGTCCACCAAAAACAATTTTATCGGTCCAATGTCAGAGTAAATGTACGTGGTGGAAAAGGAACCTCTAACTTAGGAGTCAATGTGGGAATTCAAGGGACCAGTAAAATATTGGATTCAAGGTTAAAGCATTCCATAAGAAAAAGGATAGCGCTCGTGAGCCTAACCTAAGCTTTACACGTTTTAAAAGGAATTGTGGCTAAAAAGGGGAGAAATCTTGAAAACTCAAGAATACTGGAAATCGCTTGCAAAGTCATAATAAGGAAGCACGTTGTATTTTGCCCTAACATTAATTAATCCCCGAACTTTGACATACCAAAATTTTTATTTTCGGTGTTGGAGTAGATCAATCCGAGTCGACAATGATTTTGAAAGGAAAACTAAGTAACAATGGAAGCTTAGGTAATGGGCTTGAAACTGATAAACTTATGTATAACTTGGTCTAATGGGGGTAAGAATGGGGCTAAAATGGGGTGTATAGGAGGATACAATGAGTTGGTGGATGTTCTGGAGGTTGAGTAGAGTTTGAATGGGGAAGGGTTAGTTATCCAGTCACCGACAAATGAACAGGTGGCTTCTGCCAAGTTGCGGTACACTACTTCAGTTATCTCATTGGTAGATAGGAGGAACTCATGGGCCAAAATGGAGCAGACCAGGGGAAATTCAGAAGCCTAAATGCTATAGATGTGGTGTTGGTCATGGGAAAAAAAGAGAGCAGGTCGGTGGCAGTATAATGACTATAGGGCTTCCAAATGCCAAATTTATGGGTGACGATCTCCTTGTAAGTCATTTACCATGTTCTTTACCTTCATTAGTCGGCGAAAATCATTAGGTACGTGAGATAAATGAGGGAGTGACATATATGGTGATAGAATTTCCATGATCTTAGTTATTTTGCCGCAACTCCTTGTTTAATTAATGTGTATTGTAAAAATTAGCTCACATGGGTAGAAATTTCTTAACTAATGGGTTAAATATATTGGTTTGGAAATGCCATGGGACTGTGAAATCAAACTTTTAATGTATAGTTTATGAAATAAAGAGAACACATCGGGGTTGATTAGCAGTTACCGTAGAACCACGTGTTAGTGAAGATTAGTCTAATTAAAATATCAGAGGCCAAGAGAAGGAAATTTCAACTAGGTTAAGGAATTGACTTATAAAGGTGGAGTTTGGTTCATTTGGGATAATCAGATATTGTGGTTCATATTTTATTCGCAAGTTGACAAGTTATCAATATTGAGGAATCAAAAGAAGTATGTGAACCATGTATTTTCTCAACTATATATGCCATGACTTATTTGGAAAAAAGGAGAAGTTTATCGGGGGTGCTAAAACAAGCTTTATATAGTTTGAATAAACCTTGGCTAAAAGTTAAAGATTAAATCGAGTAAGAGGAGGATAAAAAAAGATCGGGTACCACGTATCAGATGCTAGGTAAAAAATATTGAAAGCTGGCCCCATAGTTGTGAATTGGTGTATGTAGGTTTTGAAGGCTCGCATTTATGTGTTGCGACTCATGGAATACAAGACACATAATATTGAGAAGACTTTACAAGGCTTATGGAAGTTCAAAATGGCAGACAATATTCTCCCACGTGAAGGTTATCCATTTGGATTGTGGTCATTCAAACCATGCTTTGGTTCTTATTCAACTACCACCTTATTGTGGCAGTCTCCTAGGCCTTTTTGTTTCAGGTTTAAGTTGGCATGGTGCTTGCACAAGTGGTTTCAAGAGTTTGTCTAAGAAAACTGGGATCGAGTCATGATGAAAGTGTCTTACCTATCTAGGGCCATACATAAACATGGAATTCTAATGTATTTGGTGATATTAATAGGAATCAACGACTATTTATTACAAGAATCCAAGGTCTACGAGTTTTGCTTCAAAAATCATATAACTTTTTGTTCTTTCGTCTACTAAAAGAGGTAAGATAAAAGTTTCTAGTTACCTGGAGGAGGAAGAAATGTGACAGTTTCAAGTTTCAACACTCGAAAGAAACTTGGGTTTATTCTGGAGATATGAATACGCATGTTATCAGCTTTCAACCATTAGGAAAAGGCAATCTCCAAAACCCCAAAAATTAAGGTCTCGAATGGTGACTGGTTCTATTGAGAATAGATATAGATATAAAGATACTAGTATGTGGATTCTGTGAAAAACTATAGTCTGAATCAAATAATTTTATTTGCCATTTCTCCCTTCCTAAATTACCTTACATCAGGGTGGATGAAGCAGGATGCTAAGTTAAGATATTGACTAACAATGAGATTAGGATAGCCGTATTCTATTCTAACCCTTCTAAGAACCCTAGCCTGGATAGGATGTTAACGATATTTAAGAAAAAGTGTCGCGAGACAGTTGGACTTACACGATGTGATATGTGTAGAAAATCTACTAGGCTAGAACGATGCCTGCCCCGGCTTGATGGTACCATTGTCCACCTGTTTCTAAAGGATGACAGTCCCAAAATGATTAGTTATTTTTTCCTATTAGTCTGATCAATGTCCATGTATATTTTATTATGGAAGCTACGGTGGACTTAATTTTATATCTTTTAGCAAAACGTAATAGACCTAAATAGAGCAGCTTCCTCCCTAGTTGTACCGTAATAGATAACATTGTGTTAGTGTAGGGGATGGAGCACCAAATGCACAAAATAAATGGAAATTGTGGGCTTATAATTGTCAAGATTGATATAAATAAATATACAACAAATTGAGTTGGAGGTCTATCAAGGACACGATAACTCAATTTAGGCTCCCATCATGTTGGGCCTAGGTTATTATTCTAGCCATTTGCACCAACTCTATGGAGTTCCTATAAAATAGAGAAAGCCTGGAGCCTTTCACTCCCTATATAGGTATTCAAGAAGGGGATCCCTTATCACCATATATATATTTGTGATGTGTATGGAACAATCATACATATGCTATGTGATGTTGGTACTTGTAAGCCTTCTTTCTTGCATCGCTAGGGTCCCCATCGTCATATTTTTTTTCTTACAAAATCTTTAGAGAATCAGATCAATTACATTAAGGTGGGGTGATGCAGGTATTCAGTGAGGAAGTGGGACAAACAGTGAGCATAGAGTGGTGGGGGAAAATGTGTGATAAAATAATAGATAAATGAAGATAATAATAAAGAACACACACCCTTGAGAACCACGGAATTCACTGCAAGTATCACAGATCGTTTGCAAGTTTTAATGATAAGTTAAGTTTGTTCGCAGGGATTTAATCCGTTAGATCTATTTATATTTAATAAGCGTGGATGAATTTAGATGTTTTATATAAAAATAGGATAAGATGAATAATTATCTAACGCGAATAAATAAATAATGCAGATAAATAATATGAATGTAAGTCTAGATAAATTAAGGTTACTAATATGAGTCTATTACTAAGTTATTCTAATCTGTCACACATTGAGCATTATATATTAACCGGGATTCTAAATAATGATTGATGGTTAAATCAAACCTTTATGGCTATCTAGTTACGCAAAGGATCAAAACTAGACGATTACTTGGTGTTGTCAATAACTCAGAATAATCCTAAGATTGGCCACATCTAGGGCTGTAACAATAAGTCAAAACACATAATAACAATATAAGCCAAACTCAAATTAATTAAAATAACAAATAGTATTAATGGAATTTAAGACAAAATAATAACCCAATAATTAAAAGTAAAACTTACAGAATAAAAGTTTAGAATTATGGTGAAGCCACAGATCATAGCTAATTACCCTATATATAGAGAAGGTGGGATGTAGAAAAGGAGTTTGTCACTCTCCAACTTCGTGCTTCTTGTCTTCCTCTACAGGTCAGCTTGCGTCTTGGATGAAAAGCTTGATACTAATGATGAATAATAAATTAAAGGACTAAGCTATTATTTAAAAATAAGAAAATACAAGCAAGGACTAAGCCTATACTTGAAACTGAGTAAGGACATGTTTACAATGGCTTAAGGGTGTATTTATAGGTGTCTTGGAAGCCCTAATTCATTTTCTTGAAGGAGAAGGTAAGTAATGGACTCCTAGCTCAACTCAAATTCGTAACCCTAAAACATAGAATCAGCCCCGTTTTTGTTTTGGTCACAACAGCTTAAATACTTATCTGTTTGACACGTATGAGTAGTCGAAATTCATCGTATTGGAAAGATCTTTAACTTTGCCCTTGACCGTTCTTCCAAATATCTCACCGATTTTGAGATATAAGCCTTTTTGTGGTCGTGGGTGGTGAAATTCAGATTTATTTGGCAAAGTTTTTGTTTCCTTATCTCCAATTTCCATGCATATCTTCTTTCCTTTATCTCTTAGAATTGACTTGGAATCTAATTAATCTCCATATATATCTTTAAAACTTCACATTAAATAAATTAAACTAAATATGCTCTAAAAGTAATAATTCATTAAATCAAGACTAGAAATAGGAAAGTGTAATAATTCATGAGAAAATCGACTAGAAAGACTTCCTAAATCACTAAAAATGATGTCTCTAACTAATATTAAATCATCACAAATGAGGAGACATCATAGAAAAATTGTTAATCCATTTTTCAAGGAATGTACCACAAAAAAAGTAACAACTGGCCACCAAAGTGGTTATAATTTATGCAAGTCTCTGGAATTGTTATATCTATCTACTTCTAGTGTCTCCCAAGGTTTTATATAAAGGTCATGGACAACATGAAAAGCAAGTTGCCACCCTAGTTGGAAGTACTCCCTCCGTCCTAAAAGGTTGAAACTTATACTAAAAATAGTTGTTCCAAAAAGGTTGCCACTTTAGAAATTCAAAACACTTTTTTTTTCTTTATACCACTTTTACCCCTAATTAAATATTATAGTATATGTTCTCAATAAATATTCAAAAAATCAAGATATTTAATGGAGGGCATTTTAGTAATCATATTGATAATAAATGACATTTCTTAGTTTGTGTTACACAACAAATGTGACAACCTTTTTGGAACGGAGGGGTAACAAATATATCTCTCATTGGTGGGATAACGCTTAAGGAATCGTTGTTGAGCATACCTCTAACGTATACGATACAAACAACAAATCTCTCGTTGTATGTTTGTAATGAGATTGATTAAATTATTCATGACTTAATCCGGGGGTCTTCGTCGGAGGCATAAATAATTCATTGGGTGGCTTGGGATATAAAGTGTAGATGATGTCCCACCTTTTGTGATACATCATTTAGGGTTTTCTTAGTACTAATGTAGGATCTATCCCTTTATTTTACATAATTTGAGTGTTTGGTTATTATTGGATATATATGTGTTTTTTGAGCAATTTAAGATAATTTATGTGTTAAGTGTGTAGCTCCTAGGTACATGGATGATATGAGACCCCTAAATGAATCCAATAAGTCAAAAATTTAAGAAAAAATCTGAGTCAAGTCACAAAAGAGCCAAAAGTTTCACTAGGATATCAAGTGCAAGTGTCGACACAACATCATTGACGATTTTGAAAATTCACTATAAATAAGTTAAATAGTTGGTGAGAATTTTTATCAAGACTCTTCAACCCAAGATAGCAATTTGAGTCTATATTGTGTGAGAATAAAGGGTTCATGAATCAAATTTGAATTGGCAAAGTTACGCGAGTTTTTTCTTGAAGACCGAGCTGTCCAGAATTGAAAAAAGGTCTTTTGGGCCATATTTGACCCACCTAAGTGGGCCCAACGATGGTATGTACGAGAACCTGTTCAACTTTCTTCTAGAGCCTAAGTGGGGTATTATTGAAATTTAAAAGTAATCTTAAAGGTTTTTAACTGATTTCATGCTCTTGAAGAAGGAGAAGACCAAAAATATTTTTTTCTTAAAAAGTCCCACATAGAAAGTGGAGGAGGAAATATATTAGTTTATGCTCAAGACTCTAGAAATGAAGAGTAAAGAAAAAATACCCCATACGCAGGCACCACCACCATCACCTTTCGAGTCCGACAACGACAAGGCATGGTGTGGCATAGGTATGGAGTTGAGGAGTTTTTGGAATTAAAAAATAAAAATATAATATTTTTGGGGAATGTGTATTTATTGAGTTGGGATTGAGTGTACTCATACTGGTTCAAAGAGTTGTCGGTCGTCTTCATAACTCCCACATTATATGATCGTCATCCCCAACAGTCTGAAACTCGCACACTTTATGACTCAACTGTTACAAGAGTTACAAGTCTTGTCTAGACATGTTCTCCCCTTGTTGAAAAAAAAACATCCAGATTCAAGCCAGATTTAAAAGATGGAATTTTTTTTTGGTTTTATGATAAAAACATTTTCTTGTTTTATTATAAATTTTTTTTTTGTTTTATAGTGGACTCATTATGGATGTAGTTAGTGTGAACATTTTTTGAAACTTCTTGAACTACTATATAAGAGTCGGGTGTCATTTGCAAATAAGAGACCAAGAGAAGACAACAACTCACCCAAAAAAAATCTCTCAACTCTCCTTCTAAACGTGTCTTAGCCTAGACTAGAATAGTGATAGTAATCTGTTTGAGGATATCGGTCATACCCGAAAAATCCCTTTTTAATGAAATGATTGTAGATGTCATGCTATTACTTAGAGTTTCTAGAATTTGTTGCAAGTATTTGGTAGTAATCATTATTTATATACATGTAACTTGTTGTAAGTTTATTTCGTATTTAAATTTAATTCTTATGTTATTATGTTTTGATTAGTGTTCATATTTTACCAACACGAATGCCAATCTTTGTTTTGAACAAGATAAACAATTAACGACACATGCAAAATTTCATGTGTAAGTGAATAATCCAACCTATGAATTCACCAGGCTTGGAAAAGGAACATGACGATGGAATTAATGTTTCAGCTAGGAGTACCCTTGTAAAATAGGTAAACCCTCAATTTGGGATGAAATTGAATGTAATGATAGGTTTGACACATATCAACCCATCACGGGTATCCGTGGTGGTTTCAAGGATATGGGCAAATCTTTTTTGTGTAGTTTTACAAAGGCATATAAAATAGTTTTAGTCTTTCAATTTGAACTACACGACCTACTCACAACAATTGAACAAGGATATGAAGTATATTTTCTTAAGATAGATTCGTTGAAATTATCTATGTTAATGAAGGATATTAAAAATTTAAGCGGAATGTCTGACACGATACTTATGTCTTGGAATAATCAATATATATAGGTTACTTGAGTGAGTTTAAACATATTTATCGAGATGCAAATGTATTAAAACTAAATAAAATACAAAGGTAAGTATTGATTTGATGGCTAAAATGGGTGCAACATAACCAATTGGGATTAACTTATTGGCCAGGGTCTTGGTTATGAAATCTAGTGGTATAGTTTTAAATCGAGTCAACGACTCCGAGTCCAAAGTGGCTCTTCTATATAAAAATAAAATGGGTGCAACATTAGTGATAATAACCGGTTTTTTTTTTTTTTCAAAGGATAATAACCGGTCCAATATACAACTCCGCCAAATAATTTATAGAGACATATTCCTATATATAAAAATGAATGGTCCCCGTCAAAAACATTTATGCATTCCGTTAGTCGTGACTAATTTAGTAAAATATAAAAGGTTGGACGAAGACCAATTAATATCGATTAAACAATCTTATGATAGAATTCATAAAATGTGAAGACATGTTGTACCGCTTTTACAATATTAAATTGATTGTCCATTTCTTTGTCATTTGACTAATTTCCAAATCAATTAGTCTTCAAAAAGAGATTATTTGGAAATTGGACTTAAGATAAAATAGGCCCTTTTTGTCAACAGATAAAATAGGCCCCTCAAACGCATAACTTAATCCCGTCCAAAAAAAAAAAAGACAACACGCATAACTTAATGTTTCTTTTATAAAAATATAGATTGCAAAATAAGTTACACAAATAATGTTGACCTTTTTTTCTTTAAGTAATAACAAGAATTGTATCTTGTTATACATCGATGCCTAACTTCGTAAAATGGATCCTAATCTAGATCCGGTGCAGATTTCATTTAGCCTTTTGCCTAACTTTGCATGCAGCTTTGTCAGCCAAACATTTGTACCGTCTGAAAAGATGTTTGAAACTCATATCCCCATACTTTTCAACGGTCTCACCAATATGGACTACAAACGATTTTATTGTCCAACGTGCAGCTGATAGTGACTTAATACCCTGGAGGATCTCAAGGTTATCCAAAAAAATAATAGTTTTCCGTCCCTGAAAGTCATTTCCTGCCTTTGCCGCTTCTAGGACCGCCATGACTTCCCCCTCATCTACTAAGTTCACCCAACATTGTTTAGTGACGGTCCTAAAATGATGTGTTGTGACTAGATCAATTTATCATATACATAGAAATACCAAGGAGAGTTTGACGAAATCACATAACGTCATATTACATCAAAATTTACTTTTATTGCCTTCCAATTGCAAACCAAATACACTGCTTGTTTTAACCTGTTTAATTTAACATCTCCGGTCATAAATAGTTTACTTTCTTCCATAATATATATTCAACAACACTGTTACCACCACAAACAATACTACCTCCATAACGATATAGCCTCATATAATTCATATTAACCTAAATAGAAAACGAACACATTATAATCAATATTAAATTCACCAAAAATTAAAAATAAATCATATAAAATTAGAATAAAAATTTAAAAGTCAAATAAATATTAATAATAAAGATAACAAATTATCCATAAGTTCACCAACAAAGATAACATAGCTTCAACAACAATAGTTAGAATCATAATGTACCCAATGTAAAATTTATCCATTAAACCTAATTTTCGCGAAATATATACAAAACATAACTACAAATGAAGAAAGAAATTACCTTTAAGATGTAATACACAACGAAGTGATTTTAAAATGGATAATTTTGAACATGTTTTTTTGTTGGTTGAATAGGAGATGAGAAAAGGTAAAGAGATAGGTTAAAATGAGAAGGGTTTACCCTACATTTTATTTCTATTAAAGCCTGTCATTTAATGATTGTCTTTACTTAAACACGAGTAAAGACCATCGAATCACCGTCTATAGTTAAAACCCGATTTACAAAGAAGGCTTATGGCCGACTTTGTTTAAGTAAATGGATTAGATGAAAAACGGTATTCAATGATCGCTTTTTTTTTTTAAAACGAAAGATTAGCAATGGGCGGTTATTAGATGATCCCATTTCAATAGGGCGGTAATCGAAACGTAACGAGAGTGGATTTTAAATTATTTTATAATGGTGGCTTATTTGTCCATATAGCAATAGTGCCCTCATATAAAAATAAAAAATAAAAACTCCAAGGTTTAGAACACAAAAAATCTTAAGACAACGTTTTTGTATATCCTGAACTCGTCGATGAGTTATCCTCGGGTCCCACACACCGATTTTTAACGTAGTCATTTGGCTTACTATTTTGACGTGGCGTACTACTGATATATAATCCAATATTTACAAAAGCAGAGAGCTCACTCGGCTTTATTGTTTCTCTCTCTCCTCATCTTTCTTTCTCTAGCCAGCCAGCCTTCTTCTTCTTCCTTAGACAGCCATGGAAAAATTCTTTGAAGGTACTGCTCAACTTTTTGTGCTATTTACTTTAATCATACGTAGGCATAATTATGCTTAAATAGTTTGATCTACCTTATATTTTCGGAAAAATCGAGTAAATAGAGAAGCCGTTATAGTAATCACGCTAATATGGATAAAAAGTTATGATATGATCATGTCCAAAAAAAACATATTATATGATTAATTATAAAAGGTATGGGTGTATATTAAAAGAAGTTTAAAATGTCCGTGTCAAAGTGTAGCAAATCTAGTGGTGGTTCCTGAAATTTGGGAAAAACAGACGTTTTTGAGTTAATTGCACTATAGATCCCTATGTAATGCAAATATTGCACTATAAGTCCTTGTGTGTTAATCCTTTGTTTTTTGGGTCAAGTGTGCTATAAGACCCTATATTATACAAAATAACATATTTTATCATAAGAATTTCATACCAATTGAGGTATATAAATCAAAGCCGAAGTGATTGAAAGTTAAATTTACTTGTTACCCGTTTCCAGTTTTCTGATCGTCTTTGGAAAATGATTTTTTTGGGCTGGGCTTCAAAACCGACTTTATACTAGTTCCGCCATCAATAATGGACACGAAAATTGTTTTTTAACCTATAGATCTTATATATGAATTTGTTTATATTATGTTAACATAGTATGTAACTGTAATAAGTATTTATATATTATTTTTTATTTTAACCCAAGTTATTTGAAAAGATAAGTGTTGAATTTTAATTTGATTTTGAAATTGTTATATACGCAGGTGAAAATATGGGTCAATGCTCGTAAATCCTGTTAACAAATCAGCAAGACTTAGATTAAACGTTATTAAACCGTGTAATGGGGGACTTTGTGGAACGTTCAAATGCGGGCCCTGAATCAAGAACTCAAGAAAGCCCGAATCATCTCCACCAATCCGTTTGGATGACTCATTGGATGCAATCGAGTCGCAATGCAACCGTAGACGAAAGTAACAGTTTCACGCTCAGCCTTTCGACTCGACCTCCCAAGCAAATCGGAGAAATCGAAACTCGAAGATTTGATATCATGAACGAAAGTTGCATTATAGCCCGGCCCGAATATAAGCTAATAAAGCCTGTGGAGGAGGTAAAAACTCACGCGTTTTTCAGGGAAAGCAAACCTTCTGAAGGGAATTTCCGTGTTTCGGCATCCGACATTGTGCCGTACAGATACGAAACGGGACAAAGGCCCGGCCCGAATATATCTTTAAATGATCAATTCGGAACCTCACTCACTCCTTATTACGGGCAACATATCCCGACCCTTATGCCGAACCTATCGTCCACAAGGGACCCACCGGAATTCAGGGACCACATGAAGTTGACGAACTTTTCCGGTCTCAGACAGTTACAGTTGCCACATCAGCACCACACTCCCGGGTATTATTCGGTTCACGATGTAGTATGCACAAATGTAGATTCTGTAGTTGGTTTGTCTAGTAATTATCCTAGATTTTCGCAAACAAAGCAGAGTTTAGTAATTTCGCAAAAAGGCGAGGTTAATTTGGGTAAAGGAAAAGAAGTCATTAAAGATTTCGGAAACGCATTCCTCAATCTGCGGACTCCATCTCCGTTTACTCCTTATGTCCAGCAAGGAGTAAAAATTCAATCCATAAATAGTTCCGCAGATAGTGAAGGGAAGGATAATACCGTAAATAATGAAGCTTCTAAAGCTATTTCGAAGAACGAATCTTCAGCCGAGACTGATGTAATGGATATGGACGCTTTGACTGAGAAAGACCATATTTCTGGTAAATTCACAACCCACGTTTTATTTTTTGGAATTCCCTATATTATGCAAAATAACTTGTATTTTTTGGAGTTGAGAGAGAAGAACTGTTGATGAAAGAGAAAAAAAGATACTTTTGAAAAATTGGGGGGGTCCAAATGATGGTTTTGAATATCTGGGGACCATAGGTATTCTTAAGAGTCAAAAAGGACTTTCCTAAAATCCAGTGGGGGTCATGGGTTTTAATAGCTTTGTTCTTATCCTTATGGCTTATGGAGATCTTTAATGTGATTAATGACTTTTTTGTCCTTCGATTGCAGGGGTAAATTCGTCTGCTTCAAATAAGGTATTATCTCACTTGACCCTCTTTGATGGATTCGAGATGGACTCGAAATCATCTAAGTTTCAGACCGATTCATCCGTAACGAAAACTGGGCTTGGTCGGGTTAAGGCTAAGTTGCCGGATATGAACTTAGAGTTTTCCGCTTTATCACCTGAAGAAAATTCAAAGGATGGTGTTGAACCAAGCTCTTCAAAAACTCAAAGTTTAGACATGGACTCGACAAATAATGGCAATTCTTCACAGCTAGACCCGACCGAGAGATGGATAAAGCGGCTTAAATTGTCGGTTTCAGATTCCGTAGGGCAAGGCATGCAAATTACAAATTTGGAGGAGTTGTCGCGTAAAAAGACTAGTATCTTGGAACATATAGAAGAAAATAGTTATGGTGAAAGCTTGGATAAGAATAGGGAGTTTTTATCCTGGGAAACGGCAATGAATGGTAGAGAACAATCTTGGATTCGAAGGTGGCTTAAGAATAATGGAATGGGAACCCCACAGAAGGAGAGTGATGAGGTTCTTCTTTATGACGCAGAAAGGGCAAAATGTGAATTGGATGATTTCAAAAATAAGCATTTTGCTAGCATTAAGGCTATGGCGTTGATGGGGAAAGCTATGAAAGGATTTCAACCTTGCCAAATAGAGAAAAGAGGTTCTTTTGTATTTTGGAACACTAAGGAGGTTTAGAGATAGTCAAGGGGCAAGTTTAGTTGGACCGATCATGGGTGATCAAGGGCTGGTTTGTAATTCTAGTAAGTTCATCTTCAGATACTATAGTTTCTTGAAGCGAATAATTTACTTTCTTGGGCAGTTCGATGATAGTTTCCGAACATTGCCTTGTTCTGTAACAGACCACTTAGATGGCAATTTGCATCTATATATATATATATATATGTATCTATGATAAAACTATGTAGTTTGATTGTTTAGGTTTCAAAGAGTCTAGGCACTAGCGACTGTAGCGAGTAGCGTTTATTAACAAAATATAACTATGTGCAAGTTGCAAGACTTAGGGCCCGTTTGGAAGTGCTTATTTTAGAGTAAAAAAACGCTTTTGGAATAAAATTCAACATTTAAAAAAATTATTATAAATAATTTTGAAATCTAAAATTATTGAAAGTGCTTTTTTCAAGAAGCACATATTTGGTGCTTCTTAAAAAAGTGCTTTTCAAAGTTAAAAAAACTCTTAAAATGCTAAAAGCACTTTTAAGTGCTTCTCCAAAAAAGCACTTCCAAACGGGCAACGGATATTTTCTATCTACTTCTAATGGTTCGGGTAAAATGTAATAAAAACTAAAAATTGGTAGAAAATAAGAAAAGAAATATAATTTCAAACGGAATGAGAACCAAAATAAAATAAAATAAATAGTATGAAAACTTGAATATATCTTGAATATATCTTTACAACAATTTGAATATATGAAAGCATACACAACCTAGTTACATCTGATTTACCTTAAAGTATATATAAGAAGACGTGCATAATTTTCATAAATTAGTCAAGGCACGTGCAAACTATCCCGGACCATTTATGTTAAATTTTTTTTTTTTAAATTTGAAATCAACGTAAAACATTGATACGTTTAAATATTTTAAAGCTATCAGATCAAATCTGAATCTCGAGTAGTAAGTTTTATTTTTTGCAGATTTATTTTTGTTCTTGATTTTCTATATTTTTGTTTGTATGTTTTGAATAACCTAAATTTATTATCTGCATTTTTGTTTAAATGTTTTAAATAACCTTTCTGGTTTATACAACTATAACATAACATATAGCTTTAACATAACATATATTTAAACGATGTTATTATGATTTAGGAAAGCACGAACATCTCTAGACCGGACATCTATTGAAGCAAGGTTGTTAGGAAAATTTTACATAGACATGTGTAGTTTCGGATGCTTAATATGTTACTATTATCTAATAGAGGTGAATGCATGTGGATCTCATATGATTTGGACAGATTCCTGACCAGAGAAAATAATGATTAACGCCGCTAATGATTTATTCCTACTATATTGGAACTTGTAAGAGCTTCATTCCTACCAATTTTACCTTAACTATGTACATAAAAGAAAGTCTATCCCTATTCCCAAAAGAATGAAACACCACCATCAATGATGGTGCATCTCACCACAGTTATGTTTTGTTCATGGATAGGACTCTTTTAGTGAGAGTAACGTGAAAATTTCATAAGTTTCCGTTAACAATAGGGTGATTGATGAAAAAGGTTTCAAATAAAATTATTCGACTCAGTCCACACTAAATTAATTTTGTTGGACAAAATGCCAACGCAATCCATGCGCACACCAACCCATCCCAAATAACGAGGAACAAACTGCAAGGGCAATGCAATAACATCTTGCCACACACGCAAAGAAACAAGCAAACAAAGCATTTTTGTTTTCCTTACATGTAATTAACCAAAATACTTGATTAATAAGAAATTATACAATCTAATATGGAAATTTAACGTCCCACTGAATGTTAAGAATTTTGCATGGAAGATACATAATAACGCTATTCCAACTAAAAGTAATTTAAAAAAGAGGAAATGTGCGGAAGATAATATCTGTGAATGGTGTGAATCTGGAGCAGAAACTATTGAGCACATCTTTCTAAACTGCCAATTTAGCAAAGGTTTTTGGACAAACTGTCGGTTGCAATATAGAATTGATGAACATACCGAAGAAAAAATTGGTGATTGGATCATTAAAATTATTGAGAGCTATTTGAAAAATGGATGAGATCAAAGATCGGTAACCGCAATTGTTTTACTTACTCTATGGAATATTTGGAAGTTAGGATGAAAGGTTTTTTTCGAAAAAAAAAAATGGGTGATTCAAGATATTATTGAAAAGAGTAATGATATTTGTCACCCTTTTTGTATCACTCTTTTATCACCTCCTACGTGTATGCCTACATGTACCAATGAATGGATTTCTCTATCCTATTTAATTTTTCTCTATCTTCTATTCAAGGAAATCAATACATATATTTAGAAGGGTGATAAAAGGGTGATATGAAAAGGGGTGACATATATCATTACTCTATTGAAAAACGAAATTTACCATGAAGCACCTCTTTGGAGAGACATATTTGGGCACTCAAAAGAAACTAAGTGTAACAAAAAAGGAAATCGAGTTTGAGGATAACGATAATCCGATCCTAACTGATTAAGCGGAAAATATTTGGTTGTGCGACTCTTCTCACATTAATAGCTGGGACTCAACTAGTATGGTTTCTATTGCAATTAATAAAGAAGGGGAAGTTAAAAAAGTAATTACTAAAAAGAGCAAAAATAAATAGAGAAACGTGGTTTGTTCTGCTGGCTATGAGATCTACAGCATAACTCGGTGTAAGAAGTTCTTTACTAGGATAACTTTAAAGTAGTTCAAGATATTAATCGATGTGTAGAGATCGACTGGAGGATTCGCCCCATGATTTCGGAAACATGGAAGTGGATAGGACGATTTTCGGATTGAAAAATCACCCATGGTAAAATAAAATTTAAGAGTGGTTGACACACTTGCTAAGTGTGCCAGAAATAACTTGGACATATCTTATCTGTCCTTGTCCTCGTAATTCATTAGTGGAGTTTTTTACTAGTATTAGTAAGATATATTCAAGATGTACTAGTAAACAATTTTAGTTCTTTGTATTTGAAAAAGAAAAAAATACCTCTTCCGATCAAACAGCAAGTTGAATCAAGAAACCAAAATCCAAAATAAAACTTGAATAGTTCAAACGATAGCATAGTATAATATCTACTAGTTTTGACTAATTACCATCAACCCCCCAAAGTTCTATACAAAACCCAAAGTAAGCCCGGGACCGGTTACATTTATTCATGAGTAAATTTTACATCTAAACCTTGGCTATAAAATCCCGAGCTAGCCTCTTCTACTATTCTTCATATGACTGTTCCGTTCTTGATTGTAGCCTTCTCCATAATAACAACTATCCCGGAACGAATGTAGAAACCTTCCTCAGGTCTATCCGCTTCTTCAACACCCTAAGAAGCCAAAATATATGTCAAAGTGCAATTACTGGATAATATAGGGACATATAGTGCAATTAACTCAAAAATTAATATAGACTTAAAGTGTTATTAACTCAAAAATATAAGATACCTAGGTTGCAATTTTTGCATAATACATCAAATTTAAACTTACATCTTTGTTCATTATTATCACATCGCTCCCTATCATTGCGTTCTTATCAATGATACAGTTCCTATAAATATAAGATGATATATCAGCTTTTTATAATCACTTAAGCACATTAAATATGAAAGAAAATATATATTAAAGATAAATGAATTACTTGATCTTTGAGTTTTTTCCAATACCAATTGGGATCTTCCCTTGTGCTAGCAAAGAGGCAATCTCGGATTCTGTTTGATAAGAATCGGCTCCCATCATCAAGGAGTCCTGTAATGAAGTATTTCAGTAATTGCACTATAGGTCCCTATATAATACACTTACCTTGAGTTCAACACCAAAATCTAAGCGTGATTGCTCGCCCACTATGGAGTGTTCAACAGTACATTCTCCCAAGAAACATCCATGAGAAATAATCGCGTTCTTGATCTGCAGAATAATCAAGCTATTAGTTGCACTATAAGTCCCTATATATTATTTTTTAAAAATTGCAGTATAGCTCCCTGTATCAATTTTTTTTGAGTTAACTGCACTATAAGTCACTAGTCTTTAAGAAAATTTGCTCTATAAATCTCTGGATTAATTTTTTGAGTTAATTGCACTAAACTAACTCCCTGTATTCAATTTTTTGTTTTAATTGCATTATAGGTCCCTATATTAGAAACAAAATTTACAGCAAACAAATCCAGTAATTATCTCGACAGACTTTCACAACTACTAAAGTTAATTCTGAAATGCGTGAGGGGCCAAGTGAAGATTCTGAAAACTTGAGGGACCATACGGTAAAAACAATTTTAAAGGCCTAGGGGAATTAGTACTTACACGGCATTTGTCAATCTTCGATGGTGGTAAAAACTGAGGAGACGTGAAAAAAGGCGTCTTGGGATCATAAAACTCGAATTTCGGAACCTACAACACAAAAAAAAACTCATTATTACATTTTACAGGCAGGGGTGTATATGCAATTTCCAACAAACCTCATCCGTAAGCGCTAAATTAGCATCAAAGAAAGATTTCAAAGTTCCAATATCTTCCCAATAGTCTCGGAATATATAAGCCTGGACATGATGATCCTTTACAGCTGAAGGTATAATTTCCGAACCAAAATCATTTGATGTAGGACATTTCAAGAGCTTTAATAATATGTCTTTCTTGAAAATGTAGACCCCCATTGATGCAATATATGGAGATTTTGTAGCTTCTTGTGGAGATAAACCTATACGAGTGGTGTCCGCTTGCTGCAATTAAATATGTGAGTTAATTGCAATATAGGTCCCTCTGTTGTGAAAAAATTATTCTATATCTCCTTATACTATTATGCAAAAAATGCACTATATGTCCCTATATATATTTTTTCAGTTAATTGCACTATATGACCCTATTTTAATTTCTTCGAGTTAATTGCACTATAAGCCTATATTTTTGAGTTAATCACACTATGAGTTAATTGCACAATAAGTCCCTATTTATGTTCAAATTGCGCTCCTATTTATGTTTTTTGAGTTAATTGCAATAAAAGTCCTTATGGTCTTGAATTGATCGTGCTATAGGTTCCTTTATTGTGAAATAATTGCACTATAGGTCCCTCTGTTGTGAAATAATTGCACTATAAGTCTCTATATTAATTTTATAAGTTAATTATACTATAGGTCTCTCTAATATGCAAAAATTGCACTATAGGTCCCTATATAATATTTTTGAGTTACTTGAAATACGGGCCCTTTAATATGCAAAAATTGCATTATAGGTCTCCATATTAATTTTTTCGGGTTAAATGCACTATTAGGTCCCTTAATATTTTAGGGTGTTGTGTTGATATTCTTTTTACTAAAGGGGGCACTAGCATAATTAAGGTACACTACAAGGGGATGTTTTGCAATTAACTAAAGTAAAATAAGTAAATATGTTAATGGAATTTAAGACGTTTACCATTGCTTCCAGATCAGCCCCTTTGGGTTTTTCAGCAAATTCTATAACTTGTCCTCTACTGTTGATCTTCACCAGTCCGTAATCTGAAGCTCGGCTGAAATTTAAAGATAAATTCCATTTTAGTTAATTGCACTATAGGTACCTAATTAAGCAAAAATTGCACCATAGGTCCTATATTGTGCAGAAGTTGCACTATAAGTGGACCATACCCCCAAAATCATATGTGGCTCTATGAGTTCAAGATTCTAAACCATGTGTGTCATGCGAAAAGATTGATTTAACTTGTAAAAAAATATTAAGTAAAATTTGCAGACTAAATATGATTATAGAATAAGTATAGCTCAAAGTTTCAACACGTACCTGTCTCCAACTGCTGCACATGAAAGCGTAATATCAGCATTTCGATCCATGTGATTCTGTTCAAATATTTCAAAAAATGTAAGTAGCGTTTCTTTAAGTTAATTGCACTATTAGTCCCTATATTATTGCACTATAAGCACATTTACCTGCACAAAGTCGGAATAGTCCATCCTGTAAAGATGATCACCCGCCAAGATTATCACGTCTTCGATATCCTTGTTCTTAGGATCCTGTAAGAATTATTTCAAGTTTAGGTATAAGAATTGACAAATGTGAAGATATGATGGGCTAAATATTTATATTCTTTTTTACCGGGGGGACTTTGTTGAATGATATTGTATTTAATATTGAATTATTTTGGTTAATTGCACGATAGGTCCCTATGTTGAATGATATTGTATTTAATATTGAATTATTTTGGTTAATTGCACGATAGGTCCCTATATCAATTTGAGTTAATGATATTTTCATTTGCAAAAGTGTACACTTGTTAGAAACAAGTGGTAAATTAACATTAAAGATAATTATCTCAACAGAATATTCACAACTATTAAAGTTAATTTTTAAAAGCTGAGGGACCAAGTGAAGAATATGAAAACTTCGGGTACCATACATACTATTAATAAAATGTTCAACACACACCTCAAACATCCATGTAAATTGTCTAACTGCATCAGCAGTTCCTTGAAACCAATTCATCCCTGTCTCTCCTGATGTCTGAGTTGCCGCCAATACCTGATCACCACAAAATCTTAATATTCTCTACGATTAATTACCAAAAAGGCCCCTCATTTTAATCTTTTTGCCCAATTAACCCATCATTTTTCCGAATAGACATTTAACGGCACTATCCTACTTACATCTTAAAAGCGAAAGATAGTGGCTTTATTGGACAAAGACCCAATAGATAGAGGACCTCTACGTAAATATAATCTTATTAAAAGCTTAACAATATTTTCTAACCTCAACAAATCCATCTCCAAAGCTTACACCATTCCCGTAAGTACGAGCAATGTGTCTATTTAGAGAAGCTGAGTTATGTTGAGTCAGCACAAATATCTTGTTAATGCCGCTGTTGATACAGTTGCTCATCGGTATGTCGATAAGACGATAACACCCTCCAACCGAAACCTGCACAGTATATCATTACTATCACTTTATCAAAAATTTACATAAAGGGTAAATTAGTCATTGCAAAAGAATTCATAGCTGGATAAGCTAGAACAGACCCAGACCCGGGAGGAAACAGGAATTTGTGTTGGGAGATTATTTTTTGATATAATTGCAATATAGATCTATGTATTATACAAAATTTCACTATAGGTTCTTGTATTATGCAAAAATTGCACTACAATTTGGGGGACCATATGGTAATAAATACAATTTTATTGGGTCACATATCTTATTTTTTTTTTAAAATACTAGGGAAGACATGGCAAAATCATATTACTTACAGCTGGGGTTGCAGTTTTGCTGGTAAGCGGAAATAGGTGGGTCCCGGCACCTCCTCCAAGTATTACTGCAGCCACATTCTTTGGGTTCGCCTTTCGCCTCAGGACAGGTGGAGCTTCTATAGTCTGAAAACATTAGTAGAAAAATTTAATTACATGGATGGTCCTTGACATTTTGTTACTTTTGCGAAACAATCCTTTTATATTAAAACTTAACATTTTCGTTTCACCCTTTTTTGAATTAATTGCAATATATGTACATATATTTTTTGAGTTAATTGCATTTTAGATCCATTTATTCATGTAAAAAATTTCAATTAATATACACTGAACCATCAAAATCCAAAAGCTTCGGGCCAAGTGAAGTTTCTGAAAACTTGGGGGCATAAGGTATAAATATTAACTTTTTTTGGGATATAAATATAATTAGGGCCGAGTAGCGTCAACTCTGTTTCGGACATTATGACCCCCTAACTTTCCAAAATCTTCACTTGACCCTTCCCAACTCAAAGATGGTATTTTTGAAAATATGTCCAAAAAAATATCTTTAATGCATGAGTACCTCGTTAGTACCGCCTTACATATTAAAAAATTGACGGCAATTTTTACAAATTATGTCAGCAAAAGTTATCTTTGACGGCGATTTTACAAATTATGTCATCAGAAGTTATCTTTGACGGCAATTTTACAAATTATGACATCAAAAGTTATCATTGACGGCAACTTTACAAATTATGTCACCACAAGTGATCTTTAAGGCAAGAGACACTATCGTTAAAGATAAAAGAATAAAATGTAAAATAATATTTTAAAGATAAAGTGACCACTTTATCAAACAAGACAAACACAAAGGACCATTATTGCAATTTTACAAAGTAGAATGAACTTACCACGGTCCCTTTACCATTTTCTGTCGTCATGACAGAGCGAGCAACTCCGTGGTTGATCTTCTTAGCCATCTTCTCGGTTTTCAAACTTTTAGCGAATTGATTTAAATGAAAACTTTTCTTTAAACTCCCTTTGATCTTCTCTCCAAAAAACAAACTTTCTTCATCACTAAACACACCTTTGCTTGATCTCACACATGCAAAAGTAGTAGCCATCGCACTAATCTCGCATATACACACAAAAAAACAATTAGTCACTCAAATCTTCGAAGGACCATTCAGTAGTTTTTCTGAACCGAGCAATGTCAGGAGCCACATTGAAGCTAGGGGCCCACCTAGTTTTTATATAAAAGAAAATCTACACTATATAAAAAAGTTCATATTAAAATAATTAATGGCCCCCGACTTTCCAAAACAAATCATTTAGTCCCCCAACTTTTCAACATCTTCACTTCCCCAACTCAAAGATATTAAAAAATTGGCAAGAATAGGCAAGGTCCGCAGAACAAAGATTACCGGTTTTTGCGCCTGAAACCGAGCCCGGGCCGTGCACTTAAACAAGTTCAAACCATGGAGACTAATTCTTGTTTTTCACACTAAATTTATATATGCATTTAAAGGTTTTTTTATTTGACAATGATCAAGAATAAAGCTTCAGTAGACAAATCTAAGTATAGTAAAATAGTAAATGGATTAAATATATAATATAAACAACCATGTAAAGTATGGATTATGTGAAGATACTAAAATAGTTGAATTAAAAATTAAACGGTTTAGACTAAAAATTGAACACACGAAAGTTTCATTTTTTTTCTCAGAAGATTAATACCAGGATCTCACTAGAAGAGCAACTACCGATCTTTACTATCTTTACTGAAGTTTCATTGTTCAGACAAATATCAAGTGAATCTTGGTAATAACTAATAAAAAGAAAATAAAAAAGTAAGATTAGATTATTACCTTAGAAATGGAGAGGAGATTGCGAATCTTTAATGTAGCTTATTGGGTAGTGAGCTTTGAGGGGAAATGCTGTGATCTTAGAGAGTATTTATAGTGGACCTTTATGTAAGAATAAAAGAAATTATAAATTACATATTAATTAATATCGTAAGTAAATGCCACCTAGGCTTGCATGGGAATAGTTTCTTTCTTGCTATTGTACACGTTTCATGGGTTTTCAGTAATTTTGATAAGGGCACCATTTCCTAGACAAATAGGTGTCTAGATGCATTGGCTCGTGAATTGAAGATTTGTTCGCATTTTGAATTTAAAAATAATATATATCTATTTTTAAAAATAAAATAATAACAAAATCAAATCATTGTTATAAACTGAAGAAGAAGAAAAAGATTAATAGATAATTATATTTTTGTATTCTAAACTTTATTACAATAGAATGACCTTATATATAGTCATATAGATTAATCTAAGACCTTTCATTTGTCATATTTAAAGGAATAAACAGGAAAACCTTTGGCTTTTGGACATCCACCATTAAAAAAAGTAATATATTCATAATACTCTCTCTTGGATGTCCATCTATTAGGAAATATGTTGTGTTAAAACCTTGCCAAGAAAAATCATGTGGTATAAAAACTTGGTCGAAGGAAAAAGAGTACAAATACATGGAACTAATCATCCTGAAACACTGTCTCGTTAAAACCTTGCCAAAAAAACCTGTTGGGACAAAACTTGGACGAAATAAAAAGAGTACAGTCTTGTTTACACTCCCCCTGATGTTGGTAAGAGATCTTTGAGTTGTCGTATTTCAATATTGTGGACCTATTTCTTGAATGTTGTGGTTGACAATGATTTCGTAAGGAAAGTCTGTAATATTCTTACGTGGTTGTATCTGTCGAGTGTCAATATCTACATTCTTCTGTAACTCGTGTGTGTAGAGACTTTGGTGAAATATGTTTTGTTTTGTCTCCTTTAATGTAGTCATTCTAATTATATGTGGTACAAACAACATTATCTTCATGCAATACCATCGGTATATTCTTGTTGAAGACAAACAACATTGTCTGAGGTCTTTAGTAAGAAGAGGCTCTAGGCGGGGTCCCTATCTTGAAGAGGGGGGTGTGTTCAAGACCCTAAGGTGAATTTACTCTTTCTTGTGCAACAAAGATCTTCATCGGAGCAATGGTGCTACAAACTCGAACAAAGAAGAACTCTTCTCATGCGAATAAATCTTCTTCTTCTCAGGCGAACATACCTTATCTTCTTCATCGAGATGTGCACGAAACTCCTTTAAAGATGGCAACACAAACTCGAACCTCCTGTCTTCTCAGGCGAACAGACCTTCTCTTCTCCAGTGAGATGCACACGAAGGTCCTTCAAAGATTGCTTCACGATCTCGAACCTTCTCTCTTCTCATGCGAATCAACAAGGCAAAGCTTCATTTCTCTACTCCGTGGATCTCTTTTGGAGATTCTCGGTGGAGCTCGGATGTCATGAACGAGCTTCTAAACGGAGGTCAGGAACGGAAGCATTTGTGAAAACGAACGGAGAAAATAAATATCTCCTCCATGAGCTATAAAATGGATTGTGAGCAAGCTTCGCGAGAATGAAGAAAGAGAGAGGAAAGAGGGAACATAATAAATATTAGGGTTTAAACATTTTCTGATTTTTTTCATATATATAGAAAATAAAAAACAAAAAGGGGTAAAATGGGTGGGGACATTTCGGCTTATAGTGTTAAAATTTGTTTGTGGCCTTTAGCAAGAAGAGCCGATTAGGTATGGGTGCATGTGTCTATTGGGGATGTCTCCAAGACCTCTTGGGTAAAAAACTCAATTTTTTAAGGTAAACATATTATACATATATATAATTACCAATATCAAAATACAATCCAATATTATTACATTTCTCGTCTCTTTAATAGATGAAACTGATGTTAGTATTTACCTAAAAAATATATACAAACCAATTCCATTACACTTAATTTATATAACATTATTAGTATTATGTTAATATATACTTTATAAAATTGAGGAATACACTATGAACAAAAATTAAATATTATAATTTTATTTGAATAATATAATAATAAACTATTAAGTATTACTATTTTCAAACTCAAAATAGAGACTTGTATAAAAGAACTGCAATATTTAATAAATTGGTTTTAAAAAAATTGATAAACTTATAAATTAATTCTATTATAATAAAGAACAATGATTTTTTTATAAGATCAAAATATAAAAATAAAGTTGAAGTCTTATTATTATAATCAAATCATATTTAATTTGATTTTAGAAATAATTCTCTATTATATGTATATCTGGTAAAAAAATAAAGAAAATGCTTTAGATTCAAACAAATAACCTCTATTCTAATATATCTAATATATGAAGATACTAAACCACTAAGGTGGCATTTTTTTTAAGTAATAAGTGTTGAATGCTGAATGAACAGCTGAATAGGACTTATTATGTTAAGAAGCAGTGTCTGAATGATTCAGACTTAGGGGGTGTTTGTTTGCACTTAATGAGATCTTAATCTGGTTCATTAAGACACTGGATCAATCAGACTGTTTGTTTTTCCTGGCCAATTCAGATCTGAATGCCTCTTAATTGGTCTGTTTCATTAAGATTTCAAACTAAGTCTGAACCATTCAGACACTGCCTCTTAACAGAATAAGTTCTATTCAGCTGTTCATTCAGCATTCAGCACTTATTACTTAAAAAAACAAACGACACCTTAGTTTGAAATCTTAATGAAACGGACCCGTTAAGAGCCATTCAGATCTGAATTGGACAGTAAAAACAAACAGTCTTATTGATCCAGTGTCTTAATGAGCCAGATTAAGATCTCATTAAGTGCAAACAAACACCCCTTAAGTCACAATGACTTGTGTGTTTCTTTAGCGTGCTTTAATATAAATATTTAGAAGGGGCTAATTAATTTTTGAGAGAAAATTACATTTACATACCATAAATTTACTGGTTCAGGGAGGCTTGAGCCCCCCACCCTCTAGGGCTTTATGGGGATCCTCCATTGCTCCAAGGTATATTTCATTTTTTTTGTGCTTAATCATTGAATGCAAAATGACTACGACGTGTTATACATGAAGATTCAATGATTGTTTTGTGTAGTTTCATGTGTTTCTTAGATTTTGTTGTTAGTGTTGTGTTTTTTTGATTTATTTGTTATTTGAGATATTTAACATATATAATTTTGCGTTTGTTCACAATCCAGTCGATTTTGCATGATTTGGTGTTTTTTTCTTTGCTTTTAAAGGTTTTCTTGATAGTTATATGTTTTTGTTGACTTGTATTTCATATTTCGATGAATAGGATATATGCCTGATTTGTATATACTTGTTTACATATTCTTACGATAAGAATGTATTTTTGCTGATCCGTTCTATCTAAAAATAATCACACAACGAGTCTTGGAGAACCTCCATTAAGTCCCAACCACACCTTACGTATATACTCTTCTTACTAAAGGTGACTAATGAAATTTAATACTATACACATATTTTCTCACTATCCATTATACCTATAAAATTAATGGTAGCCAATATATATATATATATTAAATCTCCCACCCCACTTCTTCAGACCTCAGTGGGACATAAGACAGGAGGGCTCATATCTCCCTCTCCTTTTGTTCTTTGTATAGAGAGATTGTCACTACTTCAACAACGTGTAGGGAACATGCTTGAATATACGTCATTTCCAAATGGGTTAAGTATTACTCATATTTTCTTTGTTGATGATTTAATTTTGTTCTCTAAGGTTTCTAATCAACAAGTCAATATTTTGTAGCAAAAATGATAGTTTTTTGTAGAGATACGGGTTAGACTATTAGCAAGGAAATTGTTGATCCATTTCTAAAAGAATGTGGATGAGGAGCTTGCGGAGGATCTCATGAGACAAGTTGGTTTCAGTCACGAGGAGGGGATGGGAAAGTATTTAGGGGTTCAAATCCATTAACCGTATGAGAAATCACTTCACAAAGTGGAAGGGTATGACCACTCGTTAGCGAGATGCATTACACTCACGCAATCAATGTTCAGTGCCATGGCCACATACATCTTACGAAATGAGAAACTCCCAGGGCATGTGAGTCAAGAGATTAATAGAATTTGGGGAGACTTCATTTAGGTATCATCGAGGTACCAAGTTTGTCAACCAAAAATTAGAGGATGGCTCAGGTTTTCAGAGTACGAAATATATTGAAAAATTATTATTGGTTAAGTTAGGTTGGAAAGTGATGCTTGATCCGTTTGACATATGGCCTCCAGCCTTATGACAAAAGTTTTTTGGGTACAATCTATTCCATTACCAGGTGAGAACAAGAGATTCACAATTTTGGAGCCATCATGAAGGGTATAGTCGTGGTTAGACGAGGATCCCGATGGGCTTTACAGAATGGTAAGCACGCGTTGTATGGTTGGATGTTTGGTAATAGATATGCCTCGCAAATACTCGGTGTTACAACCGCTGGGGTTGAGATTCAACTCGGAAAAATAATTCATTACTTAGGGAAGATGGATATTGGAAGTGGGACCTATTCCAACACCTACTTCTGAGTTCAAATCTCTTGGAATTACAGGGAAGATTATGGGGGAGGATAGGGAAGGACTAGACTTGTTATCATGGAAAAAAAGGTTAATGGAATATATTTTGTGAGAACGACTTGTTTAGGGGAGGATGCTTCAGTAGTGTATGAGGAGTGTGAGTGGGATAAGGTTTGGAAACTTTGTTGCCCAAAAATAAATAAAGTTCTTATTTGGCAAGTGATTAAAGACAAACTTCCCACAAAAATAAACTTAATTATCTATGGTAAGGATGTTTTACCAATGTGCCCATGTTGTAGGGTTGAGTTAGAGGTCGTGAGTTGATTAATTTAGGAATTTGACAAGAATAAGTTCACTTGGGTGACTATAAATAAAGAATTAAGTGCCTAAGGTTAACTATACACTTTTATGGGCCGGAGAAATCCTTTGCAGCAGGAAGTAGCTGGTCCACCTCAGCTGATATAGAATACAAGTACTTGGAGTGTGAGTTCAAGGACTTGGAAAGGAGATTAAACGGAGTTACTGTAGGCCTTTCGTTTAAGAAGGGATTCGTGGCCAACTGAGTTATAGTAGGGAAGCTTTTTCCCAAAGGGAATGCAGTTAAGAATGGGAGGAGTTATAACTTGAACATCGATAGCGGTGGCCTATAGAAAATAACAGATATAGGATTGTGACTGAACAGACACAAGAAACTTGGGAAAAATCGTAATCACCAATTGTATTTCTTCAGGCACTTGTCCTTCCATTGGCTAAGTGGTGATAGTGGAATCTCGCACATAACTTCCTATTTGCGAATTTTTTTGGAATGTACTGTTTGGAGTTATAGTGTGGGTTATTTGGATTTGAGGAACGACTATGCATTTAATAATATGGGTTTCAAGACATGGACAACAATTATACGCAAATCTAGGTATCTTGTGGCTATTAAGACTTGATCGAGGGTAAGTGTGGCATATGAATAATTTCCATCAGTAGCATCTCTAGCTGCTAGAAAAGATTTTTTGTCTGACCCAATCACCATTCTTAAGCTCCAATTCATCATGCATTAATAACACATTTAATCACTTATCATCTAACCTAAATATATCATTAACATGTACAAAACTTTCAAATTATAAATTGGCCATCACATATTAACATGTGCTAAAACTCAACTTAAATTACTTGAAACAGAATCATAACTCATAATCTAATTTCATGAATATTATATATATGTTTCAAAACATAAATCATAACTCATAATCTAAAAATACACCAGAATAAGTGTGGCATATGAACACATACTTACGTTAAGGAGAAGAGTTTGTGAAACAAATAAATTAAAAAAGAAATTACAGGAGATACAAAAGCAAAAGATTGGTGTGTTAATAACCTATGACCCGGAATACATACTTACGCTAGGGAGAAGGGTTCGAGAAACAAAAATTAAAAATAAAATTGCAGAAGATACAAAAACAAAAAATTATACCATGGTCGGAGTCAAGAGGGGGTAGGTGAGGTACAATGGTCGGAGTCGAATAGAGAGGATGCCCGAGGCGAACGGGGTCGGAGGAGGAAGCGGCAAGGCAAAAGGGTGAATGATTGAGTGTTTTCCGGTGACGTACGATGGTTTGAGTCGAGCGGAGGCTAACGGCGAATCGGTATCGGAGTCGGACTCGGTAAGACAATAGGGAAAAGGGTTTGAGTGTTTTGCAGTGAGGTATGATGGTCGGAGGTTAGAGGAGGTTAGTCACGAGAAATGGAAAGAAGAATGGAAAAGAAAAGGAATGAAAAGAAATGAAATTAAGTTATAATGATAGCATTTTGGTGGAAGTTTTTATTTTTTTTAAATGCTAATTTTTTTAGTCTGAATTATAAAAACCAATTCAATAGGTTGAATTTTTTCTTTAAAAAAATTGTAAAAGCAATTAATACAAATAAATAAAATAAAGATTTTCAAATAATCTGATTGTCTTTTATATAAATAATTTAGACGGTTTAAAAATATTTATTTTATTATATAGATTTTATTTAGCATTTGATAAGAAATAATGACGTGATATTCCAAATATTAATTACGAATTACAATATAAATGCAATTGTGGCCAACTTGATCTTTCGGATATTAATTGAACACCCCATGTTACACTTTAGTTATTTCAATGTATATTTTCTGCTTGTTATCTTCCTTAGGTTCGTTCAATAAATGTTTTTTGGTCTCCTACAAACTTTTAGTTGTCTGACTTTACATTTTGTATCAATTATTTGGAACATTATAAGTTCACTTCAATACATCTTTTCAGTTTTATACTTTTAGTTAATGAATGATAGGGGAAAATATATTTATTCACCTCTTATATCATACTCCTTCTGTCCATTAATGTTTATCATATTCTTTTCACATAAATTAAAAATAATAATTAATTCATTCTATTTTTACTAAACTACCCTCAACTAATTAAATATATATATATATTTAATAATAATAAGTTTATAAATATTAAATAAGGATAAAATTGGTAGAAAATATAAAAAAGTTCATTGATTTGTTAAATGGACAACCTTTTGTGGACATCTATTTTTAGAAATTGTGACAAACATTGATGGACGGAGGAAGTACATTATTGTTTTACGTCTCCACACCAGAACTATTTTAGTACACAATAAAGATCGAATTAATATGAGTAACTCTAGTGAGGTAAAAAAAATAATGCTAAACAATGTTCAATTGTTTTTATCTAATTCCTTTCAATATATTCTATCTAAAAGTTCATGTACTTTTTGAGGTCCCGTGAGTTCTTCGTTCATCTTACCAAATCAATCTATATGCAAATTTGACCTCCAATAAAAATGATCTATCTTATAGCCTTCTTGTCTTGTCGAGATCGCTCGAATATCCTCCATTTATGGTGGCAAAAAATTTAGATTGCACAACTGATTGACTCATCATTTCTATCACTTTCATTAAATTTACATGTCTTTACAATATCAAGACACGCTTATATTCCACCAATCTTAATCTATCTAATAACACGCTAAATTTTGCCATAAGTACCGTAGTAGGACCATTATCGTTGGAAAATCCACATAAATAGGTGGGGGTAATTATTGAAAAATGAATATATGAGACTATATAGTCGGGTCATTTTATCTAGCCCCATAAATTTAGTTCAGGGATAAAGAATCTTTGAGAATCTAGCTCTAGAAAAACTCTATTGAAGATGATTTTTTGCTTGGGATAAATTTATATTTAGCCACAAGAGTAAATGTTGAATATATATATATATATATATATATATATATATATATATATATATATATATATATATATATATATATATATATATGGATTATAATATATATATGGATTATAATATATTTGTGTGAAGTGTTATTCTACACATTAAGTTGTTTGACTTCATTTGGACCCCATGGTGACATGGCATATTCGTGGTCCTTGATCTTGGTTTAATCCTACGCTCCTGATCTATTCCTATTGGATGTCTCATATAATAGGATAAAACATTGACCAAAGTCAGGCTAGTTGGTCCTCTACACCTCTCGGGCTTTTCATCTTCTTCTCTCAATCTCAAAACCCTAGTTCATCATAAACCTTTAGTTTCTGATCTTTAGCATTATAATCGTGGTAGATTTAGCCTTTTGATTGTAATATCTCTTGTAATTTGTGAGAACCATCTTGATTCATCACTAGATAGCCTTCAACTTAGTGTTAGGGTTAGAGATTTCTGGTAGAAGCTTTTCATTTGATTAGTGCGATGTAATATTGATATCTGTACTGAAACTTGTAACCTCGTGGCATTATAGTGACTGGGCTACTCTCACTGGAGCTCAACGTGGATGTTGGTCATTCTTGGCTGAACCACGATAAATTTTTGTGGTCTTTATCTATATCATTAAATAAACATCTATTCATACGTGACCACATGTATGAATAGACCAATAAGTCCTCACGTACCAAAATCTGTTGGATTTCTCTGAAGAAACATACACATACCATTTGCAGCCCTTGCTAGTCTTATAAAAGCATTGGGCGCTTACATGATTCTTATTGTTATGAATATAGTCAAACTCGAAGCCTTCAACAACAACTTGTTTACAAAGAGGTATGCGAAATCGTTTGGCACCGTCCATAAAACACTTCCTGGGAGATTGTAAACCAGATTTCCACGAGTCGCTTCTCAAATCCTTTGCTTCGTCTGTAAAAAATGATGGAATGGGGTCAGGTATGGGAGGGTCGGGAATAAATTTTATAGGGACATGTTGACTGAAAGGTAACCTCACTCGTTTGTCGGAAACACAAATATCCATCTTCTAGTAATTGCCGTGATCCAAAATCTACTTGATCGTGGTGAAATCAATGTTATTTTCTAGTCTGGAATCTTTGTAATCACCAATAGTATAAGATAAACTAATAAGTCCGTCAAACAAACCCCATCTGTTGACTGCCAAATTCTTTATCGAATTGAAATCGACCAACTTGTTGAAGGAAAAAAGACTTGCTCGGTACCAACCTTGAATACAACTAGAACATCACAATCCATCTAACCTGGAAATTGAGTACTCAGAAACATTGTTACTATGTTATTAGTACTCAGATAAACAAATTAATTCATGAGTACACTATAAAACACTGAGTATACTATAAATTATTGAGCATAACCAAACAAACACACAAGGTACTGATCATAAGCATATATAGTATTGAGCACAAGCATATATAGTACTGAGCATGAACAAGCAACACAGAAAGGTATCGAGCATAAGCATATAGTACTGAGCATAAACAAACAACGCAGAAGGTACTTAGTATTAACTAGGAAAATAGAAGATTATTGAGTATGGAGAGCATGCAAGCCTGTAAACACGTATAATAAGCATACACATGCACATCGACACTTAGAGTTTGAAAAAAACAATAAATAACATAAAATTACTGAGCATGTGTGAAAAATAGAAGACTACTGAGATTTCAAAGCATAAAACATGGAAAACCATTGAAACCCTAGACAATAACGTACACACAATAACATGCATGGCCGCACCATAAAAAACACGATGAACACACACGGTAGAATCCGATGAACAACTACTAAAACACGAAATAATGAAGAAAATAAAAAATTACAACAAACTTAATCACAAATACTTTGCATATTCATAAAAACCCAGCTAAAATAAGCAAAAAAAAAAACAGTAGAAAAAAACTTTGAAAAGAAGACTTATAGGCTTGAGAGCGAGTGAGCACCGATAGAGAAGAACGAAAATTAACAACGGACCGAGAAACTAGCATTACGATGATTGAGAGGGAGTAACGAATAGAGAGAGAAATTTTATGAGTGAGCATCGATAGAGAGAGAAGCAAACAGATATATTTGGGAGTGAGGTTTATTGCAGAAGGAATTTTATGGAAGTGAGTGTTAGGGTTTGAGAAAATAATATATATAGTGATGTGAAACATTTTAGGGTAGAAAAGTAATTGAGAAAATAGGAGTATAGTGTTGACTATAGTGTGTAGCCTTTAGTAAGAAGAGAAAATTCACCCAAGTCTTGTTGGGTTTTGGGGTGGTGTCTTCAAGAATCTTTGGTAATAATCTTATACTTATTCTAATTAAAGACTGATAGTTGGTCTAGTGGTTATACTACTTTATAGTGATCAAAGGATCCTGAAATCAAACTTTATCTAAATCAAAATGAAATGTTTGGGTTATGTTTAAAATGAAATGAAATTAAATAATAATTATTTTAAATTATTAGATTTTTAAATTGATTATTTTAAAATATATTTTACATTATTAAATAGATTTTAAATAATTATTTTTAATCATTAGATCTTAAGCTATACCATAAGTTCACCTTTAAATATTTCAAATAGGGAAAAAAAGGTAGAAATATACAAAATTAACTATATTATCTCGTCTAAAGTATGAACATAATCGTCTTTACCTTAAAGGCCTAACATGTTCATTTTCAGAGAAAGAGAGAAATAATCGAGCTTCTCAAATCCAAAGTTTCATTCCCTAAACAATCTTTTGTCTAAATACTTTCAATGTCGAGTTAAGGACGAAAAAAATTGGCTTAACTCTTCACCACTTAAAGGGGAGGTAGAAGGTTCGAATCCCCTCCGTAACTAGGGATGGCAATGGTTCACATATTAACTGGAACCGATGGATATCCGATCCGATAAAAAATCCGTTAGTGGAACCGATGGTGCATCCATGAGGTTTTGGTTCTCACAAAAGGTAACCGGTGGATTATCCGTTAGGATTTGGTCTTTTACAATACTCCGATGGATAATCCGAAATCCGAATAAAAATATAAAAAAATATTAAAATATTAAAATATATATATTATATGTAAAGATATTCTATATATACAAATTTCATACATAATATCGATCAAATATAATTATTCCATACATAAACTAGCTAATTAATTATTATCTATGATATTACTATATTGCCTAGTATCATTATATATTCTTCCAATAACTTTGTTTAGAATTTTAAAAATGTTTAATAATTTATTTTATTTAAATCATTTAAAACGATTGTGGATACGGATTAACCGCGGATAAACCGCATCCGTCGCGGATGCGGATTTGGTAAATAATTCCAAAATCCGATGGTTAATGGATGCGGATTTGGTTATCGTTTTTCTTAATGGATGTGGATGTGGTTATGCAATTTTTCGAGGATATCCGATCCGTTGCCATCCCTATCCGTAACGGGTGTGAAGTGAGAAAGTATAAGGTTCGAACCCTCCTTGAACATGGGTAACCAGTTCTAATTTACTTGGGATTATACATGACTACATGAGAGGCGTGTATATCCATGTGGGCAGGGGCGGAGCTAGCCTTACCCCAGGGGGGTCCATGGCCCCCCCTGAATTTTCAAAAAAAATAAATATATACTACATATAAAAAAAAATTAATTATAGTAATTTTTCACCCCAAAATTTTTCAAAATCATCTTTTGGCCCCCCGTAAATTTTAAAATTTATTTTATTAACCTTATAATTATTTTATTTATATAATAATTAATTTAAAAAAATAAATATTAAAACTTATAGTGCAATCTTTACTTAATATAGGACTTATAGTGCAATTTTGTAAGATATAAGGACTTATTTTACCGTTTTACATAATATAAGGACTTATATTACAATTTTTGCATAATATATGGACTTATATTGCAAACACCTCAAAAAAAAAATCAGGGGTGTTGCCCCCGAACCCCCTTGGCCCCCCCTAATAATTAATCCTGGCTCCGCCCCTGCATGTGGGGTTAGTCGTGGTGCGCCCAAACAAACCCAAATTATTCATGTACCTTATATATATTAATATATATCATAATTATTTTAATTTATTACACTGTTACATAAATTCAAAACTAATTAAATAAAATTATTTTATTTTAACATTAATATAAAATAACATAAGAATCATTTTAATTCAAGTAAAATTCGATCCTATAATCTCTTGGTCCTTATAAAGTAGTTTAACCATTAGACCAACTATCAATCTTTACTTAAAATAAGTATAACAATTATTACATATATAATACCTAAGTAAATAAAAAAAATTAACCTATTTCGAAATCCCAATTTCTGAAACTTACCATTTCGGATACTTGAGATTCCAATATGGTATATTTTTGTAATTAGTTTTTGATCTGAATATTTTTTTCAAATTGTATATATAATTGGTATATATTAACGAAAAGAGTAATGATATATACCACTCAAATGTCACTCAATGACGTGGCGTGAATTGGTTGGTTACAAATTATTAATGCATTTATTTCCTTGATTTGATTAAAGATTTGTAACCAACCAATTCACGCTACGTTATTAGGTGACATTTGGGTGGTATGAATTTGGGTGCCCTGACCACGGTCACATTCTCCTTAGCCCACCACACAAATGTTAGTAATAGTAGAGGGCATAATGAATATATTCAACACTAGTTTGGGCTATATTCAGATAAAACATCGATGAAGATCATCGCTTGGTTTGTTGAGTAATGCAGTAATGCAGATATCCATTTTATGTCCAAACAAAAACTGCAATCAAGGGATTTTGGTACAGAGTACATACATACATGTGCACATCATTCTTAATTTCACCTAACACCATGGACGGCTCACAACAAACCTTGGGAAATGGGACCCCCTCTCCTTTAGCTCACCAATCAGTGCAATCACTGAATTTTCATGAGAATCTAATGTGTTGAGTGTCTTCGATCATCGATAGAGCTCAACTATATTTTGGTACACCCTTAATACCCTTGCAATAATATATCCCTTTTATATGCATTAATTTAGTAAAAGTTACATTTGACAAAAGCCTTCGAACTCAAAAATAATGCATCTCAAAAACTTCTTAGAGCATCTCTAGCGGTTTGGCAAAATAGAGATAGTAATTTGGCAAAATAGCAATTAAAAAGTTGATTTTACAAAAAAGTTACATCCTTTAGAGATAGTTACTTTAGTGGTATTTTTAAAATGGAGAAAAACCTCTTGCAAAATACATATATTTATTATTATTTTTATTTGAATATATATACTTAATATAATAAATTAATAAAAAAACCTGTATAGATTAATTTTATTATCATTTTAAATAAAAAAATATTTAATAAATAAAAACATATTATAAATCTTAATTAAATAATTATTATATAAAATTATATGAAATAAATGATTTACAAGCATAAATTTTTTTAACATTAAAATATAAAAAATTAATTGAATAATATAAATCTACTAACTTATCTTTGTAATATGGAAAAATAAAAAAAGAACTTATCCTGTGTACGATATATGATGTGGAATTAACTTTTTATTTACTTTTTGTTAAATATTGTTTGCCATGTGAATAGTAAATCTGCATTTTTACAGATTTACTGTAGCAATTTTAGAATATCTTTATTATAGAGATAGAGATGCAAGAATTGCTGGAGCCATGTTTTAATTTTACAGTGACCAAAGTTTGCATATTTTAGAGATGCAGGAGCTTTTTAAGCACCGCTGGAGATGCTCTTACCACCAGAATAGACGTATGTGGTGTAGGAGATCGTAGAATCTATCGTCCCCATGGAATCCGACATACGACCCGAATTCATTAAAATAACATGAGTAAATAACACTTTTGCCCCCTGCGTTTGTACCCGATTGACAGGTTGTCCCCTAACCTTTAAAATGCGACTCGTTCCCCCTTAAGTTTTATTTTCGTGCCCCGTTACCCCCTGACTGTGTGTTCCGTCCATTTTCGCCGTTAAAAGTGACGTGGCATTTCCATGTCACATTTTTTTTTTAATCCTAATCTTAATTAATCATTTAATTAATTTAAAGTAAAGGTAAACTAGAAATTTGATAATGTTTTTTAATATTATTAATAAAAATGATAAAATAACACCCCCCACCCCCACCCCACCGCACCCCCTACCCCCCCTACCCTTCTTCTTCTTCCCCTTCTTCTTCCCCGATGACCTGCAACTCCTCTTCTTAAAAAAAAAATCAATATCTTGTTCGAGCTCCGGCAATAACCTCGATGACGAATCATGGCGTGAAGCTTTATTTGATGGCTCGCAAATCCGTCGAGCTCCGGCAATAACCCTTCGGAAATACTCGGAAACACAAGGATGTAGATCTACAGAAGCTTCCAACTCCGTCCAACGCAGCACTGTTCACCAACGCATCACCAACTCCGACCAGCTCTCTTCTCGATTGAACTCGAATGTCACGAGCAAGTTAGTTTCCAGCGGAAGCAGCAGGTGGAGCAAGGAGCTCCGTTCGAGGAGTGCAGCTTGGATCAAGGGAAAAAGCTAGATCTAGGCGAAATGGCGGAGCAGCAGTCTTCGTGCGGAGGTGTGGCAGTCAACAACTCAGCAAGGCGTGGAGATCTATCTTCGAAGCCATTGAATCAGCTCGTCACGCTGTGGTGGCTTGCACGGTGGTGGCTCTCCTTCACCGGGGATCGAACAATGGAGAAGGGGGAGGCGAAGGAGTGAGAGAGAGGAGGTCGGCCATGGCTTTTGTTGCTGCTGTTTTCTCTGTTGCCATGGTTGCTGCTCACTGGTGAAGCTATTGATTTATTTTATTTTATTTTTATAAGAAGAGGAGTTGCAGGTCATCGGGGAAGAAGAAGGGGAAGAAGAAGAAGGGGAGGGGGGTAGGGGGTGCGGTGGGGTGGGGGTGGGGGGTGTTATTTTATCATTTTTATTAATAATATTAAAAAACATTATCAAATTTCTATTTTACCCTTAGGTTAAGTTAATTAAACACTTAATTAGTATTAGGATTAAAAAAAAAAGGTGACATGGAAATGACACGTCACTTTTAACGGCAAAAATGGACGGAACACACAGTCAGGGGGTTACGGGGCACGAAAGTAAAACTTAAGGGGGAACGAGTCGCATTTTAAAGGTTAGGGGGCAACCTGTCAATCTGGTATAAACGCAGGGGGCAAAAGTGCTATTTACTCAAATAACATTTACCTTGTATATCATAGATGTAGTTCTTATAATTCTTCTTTTTTGTTATGTTTAGCCTCCATTCAGCATAACACATATATAGAAATAAATCTTAATTAATGGAGTAAATTCTTTTGGCATAATTTGAATCTCATTTAGTCTTATACTCCTATTCATAAATAACTGTTTATTAATTAAAAATATAGTTTTAAAATAATTATCCATTTATAATATCAAAATATTTTTTTTAATTTCTTTTACTATTTATATTAAAATATTAAAGCTATTATTTAAATTTTTTTACATACAACCGAGGTCTATAAAAACCCGTATGTACAAGGTAGATTTACTAAATTCCAAAAGAAGTGCACACTATAGTATAGTTTTAGGTGTAACCCACACATTTCTATCTTTTGTTAAGAACTTCGATGATTACCAACAAAAAAAGAAATTCATAATTTATCAAGCGGGTTCATGTATGAAACGGTTCTTCCTTAAAATTTGCTCCCATGTTACTCATCCAATGCACACAAAAATTCACTCCTTTATACGCATGTGCAATCTCGAAATTTGCATGATTAGCAAGTATACATCTACAGTTTGTGAGTATCTCGTCCGACCAATTCCTCTTACTCCCACAATCCTTCACTAGCGCGTGTGACTCATACAAATCAATCTCAACGAAAATCATCTCATATTTCTAATTAATCGTCATATATAAGCCAAAGTGTAAAGCAAAAAGTTTCGATTGAAAAGAGACCTTACCTTTCTTTTTTTCTTACAATGGAGGTCTTGAAATCGACTTTACCTTACTAGACCCCACAAAGCCTCCTAAGAAATTGCATTTATTGTCCGAAAAAGTCCACCAACTCCCGCTTACTTAACCCATGCACTAAACAACCATCAATGTTAAGTTTGACTCCAAAATCCGGCTTGATCCATCTTGCAAGTGTGATTCAAGCCGAAGAAATTATCCCTCCATCTCTCTTTTCCCCTTAAACCCGGATATATCCCACTGCTTTATTTTTTACCACATATTTCAAAATTTTCATAGACTTCTTTCGCATATTTTCCTCAAAACACAACTCATTATGATCGATTCATATGTGCCAACATATGAAAATCGCTAATGTGACAAGATCAAGACTTTCTATTATTGTCATGTATTTTAATAACGCCTTTTACCACCCTATATCTAAAATAGACACCAAGTACTCTGTAACTTTATAAAAAGAAATGGGTGATTGACACATAGAATTTTGGAGACTAGTTTTTCTTCCTAAAGGAACTAGTGGGAATCTAATTTCTTTAACGAGGCCTCAAAGATGACAAACTACTAAAATACCCTTACTAACACTAAAAGACAAAATGAGTGATGTCATTGTTCATCTCTCTCCACTACCCACCTACCTCTGACCTCCGACCACCGACACCGACCTCCGACCACCAGCCACAGGAAAAAACATAGAGTATCGGAAAAAAACAATGAGTATCGGGAAAAAAAGAGTATCGAAATTAAAAGAGTGGGTATTATTCAATAAATATAGAGTATCCATAGTAATAGTGAGTACTCCAAAATAAATTGTGAGTACTTTATAAAAAACAGTGAGTCTCCTATAAAATTAATGAGTATCCTATGAAATTAATGAGTATTCGATAATATTGAGCATTCGATAAACTAACAGTTATTGCATTATAAACTAATTACATTTTAGAAAACAATAGTAACTAATTACAAAAAAACTAACTAAACCTTTGGTTTGACCAGATTTTACAAACCAAAAAAGAAACAAAAACAAATAAAAAAATCACGGCGGAGAGCCTGACTCTTTTAAACAACTCCGATCACAAACAGCTCTGACGGCGACGCAAGCGAAAAAGCACTGCTCGAAGAAGATGGCGAAGAAGCACTCCCGTCACGAATACAAACCAAGCTGTGGAAATGGTGGTGCAACAATGGACCATCAAATCAGATGTAGAGGACCACAGCAGAACGGCGAGGCATGAACCAGCTTGTCTTCGTCCTCAGGAGAGCTCTCGAACAAAGAAGGCGACCTTGAACGGAACTCAGGCCATCTTGAACGGAACTAAATAGCGCTTAGAACGGAGCTATATAGGTCTAATCCGGAAGCTCGAAATGAGCACTGCGCGTCGTCTTCTCAGCTTCTCGAAGCTTCATTTCTCTGACTCCAGTCACGAATCCATTCTAGGAAAACCGACGAGGATATGAAGAAAACCGGCGGACCTGCTTCTCTCTCCATGAATCTGCTTGATTGAGTGACGACGTGCTTTAGGCGAGCTGGTGGTGCGGGCGAGCTGGCGGTGGTGGTTTCACAGCCATGGTTGGAAGCTGCTGACTAATCACGTGAGAGAAAGGAAAGATGAATTCTGATTTAGAAATTAGGTTAAATAATTGGTATATATAAAAAAAGGGTAGATTAGTATAAATGATTATGAATTGTAGTGTTAAATATATTAGAGGTCTTTTATTAGAAGAGAAGGTAGGCGGAGTTGGGAAAAAACATAGGGATGTCTTTAGAACCTTTTACGTAAAAAATTGAAGAAAAAAAAATAGAAAAAAAGATTAATAATTTTATTTGTAAATATATATTTTAGAATGGAAAGGAAAGAGTAATTTTCGGTACCCACAAATGAATAAAGCTCCTGGCTATTTTTTCTTTAGTTCTCTTTTGTTCGAAAAGAGTATGAAGTTAGTTTTGGAACTATCGGTCATATTATTTGAGATATTTTTAGTTTTTACTTTCTTTTATTAAATAATTGGCGATTTGGCATAAGAGGAAAAAAAATTGGTTATTTGGCACCCAGACGGTGACCCGTTCACCGCCTTTACTTGTTGGGCATTCGTCAACTTACCGCCATTACATTAGTACGTAATTAGGGCAAGGAAGGTATATTACTTACCTGCCTTAGTGGAAAATTAATTTTTAGGAGGGCGGTTGACTTGGCACCGCCCATAGAGTAAAATAAGCACTAAGTAAGGGCGGTGGACTGACCACCGCCCATTAACAGAAACAAAGCGTCTGTCCAGAACTCATAATCCCCGTTGCGGGATTTCAATCAACCTCACTCCAGGATAAATTTAATGTCGCGCCGCCACCGTGCGTGTGTCTTCTTCCAGTCACTTCAAGGAGCCTATTCAAGCCATCTTGCCTTGTACCTAAAATCTAAGGTTAAGATTTTCAAAAAATCAATTTTTTTTAATTTCGATTTACCATTAATTTATAAATGCATGCTTGAGTTATATTGGATTAATTGCGTGTTATATATTATTGGCATGGTTCTAAAAGGCGCTAGGCGCTACTAGGGCGGTCGACCACCTTCGAGCGCCTAGATGGCTAGGCGGCCTATTAATCGGAATTTAGGCGGTTTCTGCCTAGGCGGTTTTTATATTATTTTACACTAAATATATATTACTAATACATTGAATTGACTATTATTTACATCGTAATATACTTAAAGTAGATTAATTTAACATAAATAATATATATTTAATTATATAATTATAACATTTTATTATTGTTAACCTAAAAAATGATCAATTCGAGAAATTAGACTTGAAAATTTGAGAAAACATACCTTCTTTTTTTTCTCGCGCGTTCAAACTCTAAATTAAGTAGTTCTTTTTTTATTTTTTGCTTATGTGTTGAGTTGGATTAGATTGAAGTAGTTATTTATTGGCTAGTATGCTAGGTAGTATTTGGTTTGGGGGACCCAATAATCCAATTCGGTAGTTTATTAATTATATTATTCATAGACGAACCTTCGATCCATCTTCGAGAGAAATTCTAGGCGGAATGCACTTTAGAACGCCTAGTCGGAGCGTCTAGTCGGCTAGGCGGCCTTGTTTTAGAACACTGATTATTGGAGTAATCTATTTGAATAATTTCATAATTTTAGGTATTGCACAATTGGACCTTTGCACTATTAGTCTTTTAAGTTAATTTTAATTTCAATAGAATGGGAAGTTCAAAGGAAGTTAGGTTTTTAGTTAATTGTACTATTAGGTTCTCAAATTTTAGACAATTGCACAATTGGTCCTTTTAATTTTTGATAATTGCACTATTAGTCCTTTAAGTTCATTTGAATTGCAATAGTAGCCATTTCTATTGTATATAATGTGAAGTTTAAAGGAAGCTTGGTTTTTAGTTAATTGTACAATTAGGTTCTTGAATTTTAGGTAATTGCACAAGTGGTCCTTTTAATTTTTGATATTTGCCCTATTAGTCCATTTATTTATTTATCGGTTCTTTATTCTTGCTAGTATATAATGGCCTCTTCCATTAGCAATACAAACCCGAGTCTATGGAGACAAGAGAGATTTCAACATAAAAGCTAAATGGTGTGGACTAACGTAAGTTTTTTATTTAATATATAAAATTTATTTTAATTGATTTGTTAATGGTCATTCTTTTGTTATTAGGGCCGAAATGAAGGTGCAATGATCAAGCCCCTCTCCACTACTCCGTGGCAATTGGACCCGTGGGTGATTCCTTTAGTTAAAGAAGTTGGGTTCGGCGAAATTTGTAAAATAGCAAGGATTGTACTGGACCACGCTTTACTCTCTGCGATGGTCGAAAGGTAGAAATGGGAGACTCATACATTTCACATGCCCGTTGGTGAGATGACCGTCGCCTTACGCGATGTTTCGATGATATTGGGTCTACCGATACGTGGTCGTGCAGTGACCGATCCAAATATGGCCTTCTTTGACTTTGAGGAAACATGTCAACACTTATTTGGAGTGGTACTTAGAGAGGAGGGCAATAAGGACGATGGGCGTAAAGTAAGTACGATTTCGTGGTTAAAGACTACATTTGGAGAAAGATCTCTACCTGCAAACTAAAGTAACGAAATTTTACGCCACTACGCGACGGGGTACATTCTACATTTGATCGGGACATTCCTTTTCCCCTCCGGGAAACAAAACATTGTACCTACAATGTTGTTGAGAGATTTGTGGGAGACCTCTCGTTGTAGTTGGGGTTCGGCCACGCTATCGTACTTGTATAGCGGTCTTTGTCAAGCTTGCGAGGGATCAATGGGAACACTCAAGGGGTGTGGTCTTCTCTTGCAGGTATTTCTTTTAATTTTAACTCGCGTAATTTTCTAAACTTATAATCTGGGGAGTATAGGATACAAGGTCTAGTCGAAGGGTTTGTGTGTAATCCGGAGTACGAGGGTTGGTATCGTCAAAATTTGCGGTTATATATCGCGCCTCTTCAAGCTCGAAATGTGGGCGATTATCAAGAACCAGAGTTCCATCCTCGTGGATCTCAACTTAATAAACTAGAAATAATTTGAACCTTTTCCATGATTTGTTTTTAGAATTTATATTGAGATGTTTGGATAATGACATATTCAATCAACTGTTGAGGGGGCATACCGTGTAGCCGAACCGGGGGTTACTATTGATGATATGAGAGATCACATGATACAAATGTTGATATATGCAGGAGAGGAAGAATTAATCGGACAAATAGCTGGTTCGAATGTTAGACAATGAGGATATGGAAACGTCGGGTACAAGTAGACCGAGAAGGAGGAGACGTGGAAATAATTAGTTTATCATTTTAGTTGTGTATACCTATTTCTTTAGAGATTTGTTGAAATTACGTGACTTTATGTGGTTGGAAACCTTTAGTTTTTTGTATTTTTAGTTGTAATCGCATTACTTTATGTTGCAAACTTTTGGTTTTAGTTATATGGTCGGTTTTAGTGATTTTTTGTGTTTGGAAACGTTGAAAAAACTCGACTTTATGAGTTTTCAATTTTAGGGGTTAGCTAACCGAATCACCTAACCGAGACGGAAAAAAATCCATTTGTTAAGGGCGGCATACAGATCACCGCCTTTGTTGAGGGGCGGTTCCCCGTTTGCCGCCCTAACTTGCCGATAGCTTTAATCATAAGGGCGGTACCCAAGATACCGCCAAAGTGGAAAACAATTTTTTTTTTTAATAAAAAAATCTAATTCTATATAATAAAAACAAACTCAAATCAAATTTAAACAACAACAATAAAGCAAACAAACCCAAATCAAATTCAAACAACAATTGTTATGTTCGATTACACACGAAGAAAGTATGATTCGACAATATTACAACTAAATAATAAATAAAGCTTGAGTGAAACAATTTTTATTTTTCAGAGGCCTACCACACGTCTTTTTGTTGTGCTCATATTGTTTGCAAGTACCACACCAATTGGTACCCCGATCTTATCTAGCATCTATTTCGTTGTGAATCCAGAAAGACCTCATTCGACCACTCCTAGTAATCATTCTAGACTTACATGCCACAACTTCAATGCCTTCGTAAGTTGGATAGTCGAGAACATCCATAAGGGGACGGAACTCTCTGGCATACGAATTCATGTACTTCAACAATGTTAAGTATTCAGAAACATACGTGTGGTATCTTTTATCTTTATCGTAAGTCTGAGTAATACAGATGAAATGACCACATAGACGGTGCAACATTTGCCACATTCCACATGTACATACCTGTTCGTTGACATTTACGATGAAACTCGTTCTATCACTATATGATCTCCTACCATTTAACGCATTAACGACCTATATCTCATCTTTTGCATCGTAAAGATCAGCTTTATAACCCTTCGCATATAATTCACTTTTATAAAGTTCAATGGCGACCTTCGGTGGGATTATACTTCCTTTTTCCAAAGCATCCTTCCTTTTTTGTCTCTTTTCCACAAAGTTACCGACACTTTTATGAAATGTTAACAATACAATAGCCGTTACAGGCAACCCCCCAACTCCCTTCCAAATGTTATTAAAAACCTCCAATAAGTTTGTTGTCATATTACCATAACGGTACCCATTGTCATGTGCAAGAGACCATCTTTCATTCGAGATATCTTCAATCCAACCTTTGCATTTTTCGTCATTTAACTCGCAAAATTGTCGGTAATACTTAATCGAGTTCATACATATTCGACATGTAAGCAAGATCAATGAAAGTTTTCTTTGCCGTCCGATTTTTGTATTTGTGAAAATCGATGAACTCATTCGGGTTGTGGAAACACATCACGCTTTGCAATATACCTCTATGTCGATCCGACAATAAACATATTTTCTGGTTCTTCGTAACAAATTTTTTTAAACAAGTAAAAAAAATGTCCATGTGTATGTCGACTCAACATCGGCTAACGAATAAGCTAACGGAAATAGTTGATTATTTGCATCGTACCCAACCGCAATAAGTAGTTTACCATCATACTTCCCATATAAATGGGTTGCATCTATGCTAACCACTGGCTTCATATGCTTGAAACCTTCTATATTGGATTCACATGCCCAAAAAATCCATATTTAAAGTACCTTTGTTACCCACAACACGTTTATACTCAAACTCGTATATTGTTTCCCAGTTAGTGATTTGTAAAGCACCAAAAAGTTTCGGTAAATCCGTGAACGCGCCTTCATGTGTTTCAAATAATTTTTCAAGCACTTTTTGTTTACCCCGCCATGTCTTACCCTATGAAATGTAATGGACGTAATCCATATGAATTTAAGTTTGTATCAATCCAATTTCCATAGCTATATCAGTCTTCACCATTGTGAATACTTCATCTCTAACAAAATCCGTAGTCAATTGGCAGTGATTTTTCACAGGAATTACGGGTTGACACTTATGTTCTTCTAACCTAGTAATGTCCCACACATTACTACGACTAACATAAATACCACAAATATAAAATCTGCAAGCGTCTTTAGCATGTACACAAATGCTTGTAATGTATTTATTCATGCCTTTTTCGTTTTACCTTCCTTGTGATTTTTAAGGTGCCACCTCCTCACGTCCAACAAAAGAGTACGTCTTGAAGCGTATCGCTCACCCAATATGAGTTGAACTTCGTTCACTATTGAAGATGGTTGACTTAATTGCCAATCATGACATTCTTCTTTTTCGCTCATATCAAGAGGACCAAAATTGTAATTAGTTGGCTTAGAACACTTATCATCGTCATCGTCATCGTTACCGCTATCTTCATTACCATCACTATATATATGAAAACCCTTTTCATCGGATGCCTCCAATTCGGTTTCGCTTTCACTTTCATTTTCACTATCAAATTCGCGAATTGTCTCGCGAATCGGCTCAAGAGGTGTGGATGTGTTACCCCGCTCATAATTTTTTTTTACCCTTCTCACAAGAAGTGGACGCTTGCATTTTACGATTTTCTTTAATCTTGGCGTAAATCTCAATAGCATGGAATTTACCGTTTCTCACCCCACCTATCATCGCATTGATGTGTCCTCCCCAACTCCTAGAGCATGATACCGTGGAGGGTTTGACGAAATCGGACTTCGCCATATCAAATCAAAAATAAATTCATTTACATTCCAATTGCAATTCGAACATACGGCTTGTATTAAACCAATTAATCCAATATCTCCTTCGGTCATAAATGCTTTACAATGTCCCCCCAGCATATTCAACAACATTGTTACCACTCCGAACAATAACACCTCCATAAAAACATAACCACATAAAATTTATATTTACCTAAAACCCAAATACAAACAACATAATTCATACTAAATGAAAAACAATATATAAAACCACATTTAACCTAATCAATATTAGAAACAAACTCCTATAACTAATTATTACTACAACTACTATATAAAAAAAACAAATAAAACCTAATTTTTCTTACTTATATACAACATATATATAATAACAAATGAATAGAATAATTACCTTCAAAATGAAATGATCAAGTATTTGATGAAAAAATTAAAGATTTCGGATGGGTTTTTAACGGGTGTGAGTATAAGATAGAAATAGGTATGGAAGTGGGATAGAAATGAAGAAGGAATCTATATTTACCTTAAATTTCTGTTAAGAGCGGTCAACTAATAACCGCCCTTTAATATTCCTGTTAACGCGTGAAGAGGGTCGTGGTCAAAGGACCTCCCCTACTTAAAAAGCGTATTATGTATTGGGCGGTCAATGAATGACCGTCCTTATCACTTGATCAGAAAATTAAGGGGGTTAATTTGGTCACCGCCTGGATGCGAAAACAACAATTTTTTTCTTTCCATGTCAAATTGTTAATTTTTTAATTAAAAAAAAGTTAAATTTTAACAAAAAAAAGTCGTATTTTTTCAAATAAGTGTTCATGTGGGCCTACGTTTTGTCTTAGGCTGACAAGTCAGACTTGAATTGCACATTTTCCAAAAAGCTTCAGTCATGGGAGACAATTATACTGTCTCTAGGGTTAACATATGGAGAAACAAACAAAATGGCTAACAAAATTAGACTTGACAAGAAAAGAAAAAAAAAACAATATTAGGGCCTAGCCCATTATTAATGAAATGGACTCTTAATTTCAACGGCAAACGAATTAAGTTCAATTTATTAGCAATTTAAAAGGATTCCTGAGTTGTCGATAGTTGAGTCGTATGATATATTTATTTAATAACCAAGATATATTTCATGGAATTAACGGACCAAGATGCGAAGAATGTGTCAATTAAAGGTAATATGCATCAAATAATTTGGGAGTGGTGAATTTTGCACGTGATAGGGTTTTTTTTTTTTTTTTTTTTCTAAGCATGAGAGGGGGTTTTAGCTAAAAACTTAGGTGTATATTAGAGCGGTAAATGAAGCAAGCCATTAAGCTCTATTTTAATCTTGATAAGTAAACGAGTCTGCTCGAGTTCAGCTCGTGAGCTCTTTTAAAATTATAATGAATATAAATTAATATATTATCAACTTATAAATATATTATGAAATCTTCAATATTTCCCAAAGGCTTGAATCAATCTTCACAATGATCATTTGGTTTGGAGTTTGGATCCATTGGAGTGGTATCGTATCAAAATTGTAGTGGCCTTTGAAGCATTTCGCATGGATGTTGTTTCGGTTCTGGATGCTTAGTTTTAGTTGTGTTTTTATTCTCTTTATTGTCTTTTTTATATCGTAATTTTCAGGATTCCTAGGTCAATTTGTGTATTTATGTTTTAATATATGCTTCAATAGGGTGGAAATCGGATCCGAAATTTATGATGTCCGGTTCTTCCGATTTCGCAGCAAATTTTTGAAATTTAATTTTCCATTTTTTCGTAGAAAAAACCAGATCGGAATCCAAAATCCATATATATTTCCAAAAGTAGCGATTTTCAATATGATTTTTGTTTATGGATTATTTTTTCGGATTTTATATTCGGACTTTATTTCCGGATATTTTCAATTTTTATTATTATACATATAACATATATAATCAATTTATATAAATTAGATATACAAGTACATAACTTCATAAAAGTTATATTTGCTCTTCTTTCTTAATGTCTTGAACTTAGCACAAATAGTATACATAAATACTAATTTGTCTTGGACTTTAACACAAATTGCATACATAAATACTAATTAATTAGTATACCATATTGGTATAGATTGTTTTGAACTTTTATATTACATATGACGATATAATTTTTCCCAACTTAGTTACAATTTATTTAGTATGATATTTTTTAGAAACAAAAATATAAAAAAAATGATATCGTTTCTTTAAACATTAATACATAATTTCAAAATTTTGGAACCAAAAGTTCTTAAATTCAAAATTCGGCAGTTTCTACTAATTCCAAAAAAATTCGAAACCGAAACTAAATGAAGAAATCTATTCCGAAAATACTCCCATCTGATCTGTTCCGCCCAATTCCCACCCATAATGTTAGAAAAGAGATAAAAAAAAAATATTAGACCAATCTATATGGACAAAAAAAATTGAAAATACAAACTCTCTACTAAAAATATGTACTTTATATTGTAGAAAGCATGTTTTATTGAGACCTAGTGTTGTAATGTTGGTTGTTTTGCTGCTATAGGATTAGTTCACAATGGGGCAACAAAACGTAATATAGATGTCCAACTTTTGCAGTTTGTATCTTGAAAATCAAGGACTCAAACTTTCGTAAGTAATTATAAGATAGAAATAATAAAATAGGATGCAAAAAATCATCATCTATCATCAAAATATCTTAAAGACAGGTTCATTAACATCTGAACATGACAAAATCAAATGCAACTCAAATAAAACAAACCCATGTCTAAACATGATCTTAAATTAAAAAAAAAGTAAATGTTACACCTAGGTGTTTGTTGCCCTGGTGTAAATCTGCTGACTTGAATGAGCTGAAACCATCCTGATTAAACCTCTAGCCATCAAATCTTTGATCGCCTTCCTTGCAAGTGATCCGTTAATCTGTGTAATAAAAATAATAATATTTGTTAATTGCACTCTTGGTCCCTGCAATATACTTCCACAAAGTAGCAACTGTAAACCCAAGCATAATTGCTATTTTTTTATTTAAGGAAAAATTCAAGCAACTTGAATTTTTTCATCTACAAAAATCATCATTCAAACAAAAGATAATTACACAATTGGTTAACCTTTTTATTCTAAAAAGTTGCATCATTAGTGTATAACAGGGAACTAGGGAGTATATTAAACTATTTTACATACAGTGAAATATAAAAAATTCTAAAATCAATCTCAAATATAATTGGGGCAGTGTCTACAAAAAGCTATAATAGGTTAAATCAATAAAACCACAATTGGAACAAATACATTTACAATTACCATTATTACTACTTGCTAAAGCATAATCACAATCAAAATATACTGACAAACTGACAGTGAAAAGCTATTACCCATGGCTCAAAAGATTTGAAATTTAACTATGATATCCCAAGGAGCAAATCACAAGTCCAACTATTTCAGATAACACAGTGGTTTAATCAAACCGAAGCTCATTTGAGAAATTACACAAATAGGATAGGGGGCTTAATGCATCAAACTACATAATCAATTAACACATTCATACTTAATACATAAAAAAGAAAGAAACCCCCATAGATCCAACGCTAATTTTAACATACCCTAAGACGATCCGAGAGTACGGAAGGTGTGATGAGCTTGTACTTGGGTGCCTCAACAAGAAGCTTGTCGTACGTTGCCTTATCGAAAAGTACCATGTTGTTCACCTTCTCCTTTTGCTTCCCCTTGCTCCATTTCTGCAAATTAATCAATTTAATTAACCATTAACACTCAAACTATACATTACATATACATCATTAGAAAAAGAATTGATTTTGAAGATTGAACCTTCTTCTTTTGCTTTCCACCACCAGATTTAGCTGGCTTTGAGGATGGTGGAGGAGCCTTTTCCTTCTTGGGTGCCTAAAAAATAAACGAACATTGCGAAATATTAGAAAATTAATTGGTTTACATGTGAAGAAGAATCGATGGTGGAGATGGATACGAAGCTTACCATGATGAGGAATGGAGATGAAGATGTAGCGGCGAGAACGAGGGGAGTGAAGGACTACACAAGGATGAGGTGAAAGGAGATTCGTAACCTACTTGACTAGGGCTTTTATTGGTTCTTTGGGTTTCAGATTCAAATGGCCTAAAACCCTAGATAAATGGGCTTTTGTTTTGGTTCACCTTTTTGATGGGCTGGGGTTTTAAATATTTTTATTAGGCTGTAAGCAGATTTTTTTCTTTTTAAGACTATTACCCAATGTTTTGTAGACACCCCCAAACTCCTTCCAAATTCACTCTTGGCCACAAACAAATTTTTACAGTAAAAAGCTAAATTTTCTGAAAATTCTTCTATCCATTTTAACTTTTTTTTGTTTTTTTACTATATATATTAAATTTTCTATAATTAATTCTAAACCCTAAAAACTCACTTATGCCTATATTCTAGATTTCTCTTCTCTAATAAGTTTTAAACACTAAAAACATCATTTTGTTTCAATTTACTTCAAACACTAAAAACAACTTTTCATGAGGAAAAAACATGGTTCATCGGAAAATAGTAGTTCATGAGGAGAAGAGCCACCGCCGTCGCACTCTTCTCAGGCTAGCTCAAAGCCTTGAGCAGTAGCAGAAGAAAGACGGGCCTTCACTGGAGAAGAGTGACCTTCGTATCTTAGTAAAGGGGAAGCCATGGCTATGGTCTCGAGCTTCGCCTGCTTTCAAGAAGTTCGCTCGCCGAAGAAGACAGCGAGATTTGTGCAGGAAAACGGCGGCGATGAAAGAGTTTCGAAGCTCACCGCAGTGGAGAAGAATGTCTGTGCAGGAGAAAGTTTGGCCTTCACTGGAGAAGAGTGACCTTCGTATCTTAGTAAAGGAGAAGCCATGGCTATGGTCTCGAGCTTCGCCTGCTTTCAAGAAGTTCGCTCGCCGAAGAAGACAGTGAGATTTGTGCAGGCAAACGGCGGCGATGAAAGAGTTTCGAAGCTCACCGCAGTGGAGAAGAAGGTCTGTGCAGGAGAAATTGTGCATGAGAGCAAAGATCTGTGTAGTAGAGCGACAACGAGAAAGAAGGCATGCCCGTTCGAAGTGAACGATGCGCTCGAGCGACGTGAGTTCCATTCAAAGTGAAGGCCGCAACTCTTCTTCTTAGGCGACTTCCGACGTGAAGCAACTTTACTTAGTTTTTTTTTCGCGTTTGATCTGAGCGACATCTTTTAATTTTTTTGTTTTCCTTTTCTTTTTGTTGAGTATTACATGATTTTTTTTAATTATGTATATTTTTTTTGTATTGAGTGTATGTTTGAATTTGATCAATAAATATAATTTTGTATATTTTTTTTTTAATTTTTCCTTGTATATAAATTATTGTTTAATTTTTATTACTCATAATTTATGGATTATACTTAGGAAATTTATGCTCAGTAAGTATCACCGATATTCAGATGATTTTTTCAATACTTAGTAAATTCAGCTAAGTAATCACTGTTTCCGGGCACTTAGTTTTTTTTTCTGAGTATTTGATTCTTTTTCCGAGCTCTTACTTTTTTCTCCAGCGGCATTGGCGGTTGTCGGTAGATTATAAACAGAGTCGGAAGTATCGATACTCAGTGAGTTGATATTCATTACTCACTAATTGATGAATCATGCTTAATACCACTTATATTTTATCTTTATATGATTTTTAATTTATTTGAAACTATTATAATATATAATCACTCAAATTGGGTTATGATTTCTTTGCAAAAAATTTAACCACCTATTTTCTATAGATCACTAAATTATCTCCAAAACTTCTTAGATAATTCACCCTACTTTTAACTTCAAATAATCTAGCTCGATCATTAATATCGACATGTCACGAGATTCATTCACCATCAATCCATAATATACACTTTCAGGTCTGCAATCAGGATTGTGTCCATGCTTCATGTAGCCGCAAAACAAAACAAAAATCACACATCTATATCTCTACAAATCTCTCCGATACCCGTATTTAACCTTGACCAAATAAGATTCTTAAATCAATCTACGTAAAGTATACAAAAATTATTTCTCATAAATATTCAGATATGAAATAGATGCTTAAAAGTTGTGATGCATTTATTTGCGATAAAGGATCAAATAGAGAATAAAGGAAGACATAGGAAAGTGGCATCCAACTCTTCTTAATCCACCGTGTTCTATCGTGTGGATTTGACCAAAACCGTGGTCCGCATATTACATTTGTAAGAAATTAATTTAGGATCCCCGAAGAATTCGAATATGAAGTAATCACCTTTAACTAATCTTATTTTTATTAAAAGTGTAGAAAAGTTCCAATAATCAATATACCTGTGAGGTAATTTTCATACCAACTGAATATAAATAATGAATTTATAGGTTTTTACTAGATATTTTATGAACTTTTTCAGGATCGATAATATACACCATTCTTAATAATGATGCTACTTCCATAAGTTATGTGTCTTGCAATTAAAAGTATACTCCCGATCCATTAAAAATTGGACCATGAATACTTAAGAATAGAATATTGAAAATGTAGCAATATTTAGATTGATACTTTCATTACATTCATAAAAATGAATGATAGTATAAGAAAAGGAAAAGGAAACTTTAATTGTCTTACCTCCAAAAGTCATACACTGCTTAATTAATTAAATTAATCTACTAGTTTTAAATTATATTGATCCTTATCTCGTTGAGAACCTTTTAGAAGCATAGAAGCTTGCATTTAGGAAACATAACTTTTGTATAATATCATAATGTATTGGAACAAAAAAAAAGTATAATATCATAATGTCCGTATCTATGAGTGGAAGTACCATCATTAGTTTGGCACAAGGGGCTTCAGTTTTATTGGCCCGAAAAAATTCTCTAAAGATCTTCTTTTGGAGTTTTTTTTTAGAAAAAAAATTACAAAACAAACTTATAGACACTCTTTTGATTAACTTGAAATGCTAAGGTGCAGCTAGAGAAAAATTGCTCAATGCACGGTAGACTAGTTAGTACTCTTAGTAATTATAGTACTCTTTCCAGAGTCAAATGACTCTCCAACTTTAACAAAACACATTAATAAGTGTCAAAAAACATAAAAAAAAAAAAAATCTTAGATACCTATAGAATGTAATAAAGAATTTCTGAATACCTATACTATAAAACAGGGCTTTTAGGTACCTAATTTTTTTTTTCCAACCGTTATTGTTTTCCGTTATATCACACACATTAAGAATGATGTGGAGCCTATATTGATTTGGTTTCTTTTTATTTTGAAAGGTATAAGCGATGACGTCACACAGACTCCACATCATACTTAATGTGTAAGATAACACAAACACCAACGGTTGGACAAAAAGAAGAAATTAAGTACTTTGAAATCTTATTTTATAATATGCGTACTCAAAAGTCCTTTTCAAATTCCATAAAAACCAATGGAGTGTTTTCTCAAAAAAGAATATATAATGAAATTAGTTTTGTTGCACATTTAGTTTTAAATTTACAAGACATTTATATGTAGTTATGTACAAAACGTCTTTTTAATTGATAAATGATATTCATGCAGTGTTTAAAATTAATAATGGAAAAAAACAAGAAAAATAAAAAAATAAATTATCAATGATAAATAACAACAACAATAAAATCTAAGGTGAAACTCAAAAGCAGTAAGTAATAAATATCCCTAGCCTTTGTGTTTTATTTCTTTGAAAAAACTATACATCGGTACATCTTAGATATCTATGCAGATTGATAAGATGGAGTAGAAGAAAGTTGCTACACGCATTTTCGTTAAACAAATAATGTCAATATTTCTATACTTATTTTGTTGAGGTGTATAATTACTTGGTGTTCTATGTGTAGGTAACATATTCATTTATTTTGTTAGTAAAGGCAGAATATCCATTAAATGTGATCATACAACATCATTTTATATAAGTGGACCAGTATAGTTTCAATGACTTTGATTTATAAATTCGATTTTCCGATTTCGTTTTTACATAACAAAATCGAACTGAACCGTAGTATCAGTGTTTTAAAATTCAGATACCGAACTAAACAATTTTTCAATATTTTATTATAACGGTTAAATTTTCTAAAATTTTTATCAATATAATTTTGCAGTTTTGATTTGCGTAGCTCTACCATGGTAAACAAACTTCGATTTGACATCCACACTCTTCGTAGAGTTCCTCTAAAACTTAAGACCCACTATCCACTCTTTCTCAAACCCCCACAACTCAAAAAATCTTTAACTAACAGCCGCATTAAATCCTTCACTTTCATTATTGCTGAGTTCTTGTCTCTGAAGCAGTTATTAGTATGTTTTCGAAGTGGACAAGGAAAGCGATAATAGGTGGCAATTTCTTAGTCAGGAAGAAAGGGGTCTAAAACCAAAGAATAAAGAATTAAGGCACCCAAAGCCAACAAAACTTCAACATTTGGATGCAAGTCTGCCACGTGAGAATCCAAACTAAAAGCAATCCAATAATTCGAAAGCGCAATAGAATACAAAGTTTCTGTATAAGGAGGCCCCGTTGGCCCTCTAGGACCCATTTATAGTTTAATATGAAATGAGAAAAGTAATAAAAATTAGGTTAAGATAGTTCCACACAAAAATCACAGATTATAAAAAATAAAGTAATATAGGATATGATTATAAAAAAATGAGCCAATTGTTGATTGATGCCTATTAAAAAACTTATTTAGAAAAAGGTGCCTAGGAAAAAATATTTATTAAAAACAGCCCCATCCCAAAATTACCCTTATAATTAACAATTAAAAAATAAGAAAAAAACTAATAATCACACGCGCGCGTCCGTGAATTTTTTTTTAAAATCGTCATAACTAATTCAAAAAAAATCAAAAAAATAAAAAAAAAATTATATTTGGATAAATCAAATTAATATTTACGTCTATGATTTTTTTCGGAATTTTCTGAATTTTTTGGTTTTTTTGATTTTTTTTAATTTTTTTTTTCGCAGACACGAAATTACATGTTTTAAACATGAAATTTCATGAACATGGAATTTCATGTTTATTTCACGGTTTAAAACATGGAATTTCATGTTTAAAACATGGAATTCCATGTTTAAAACATGAAAATCCGTGTCTGCGAAAAAAAATCAAAAAAATTCAAATAAATCAAAAAATTCAAAAAAAATCAAAAAAATTCATAGACGTAAATATTAATTTGCTTTATTCAAAAATACAATTTTTTTAATTTTCTGATTTTTTTTGAATTAGTTATGACGATTTTAAAAAAAAATTCACGGACGCGCGCGTGCGATGGAATTAGTAGTAGTAGGTGGTGGTGGTGGAGGTGGTGATGGTTGTGGTGGATGTAGTAGTGGTTACATACATGGTGGTTGTGGTGGTGGTTGTGGTGGTTGTGGTGGTGGTGGTGGTGGTGGTGGAGGAGGAGGAAAAAGAAGTACCTTATTATTTGTTTAATATTTAAAAATTATATTGTATTAAAATAAAATAATATATTTAATAATAAGGGTAGTGAAGGTATAGAAAATATAAAGGGGATGTTTTCTATAAATAATTACTTTATTAGGCATTTTTTTATAAATAAGATTATTGAAGGCATAAAAAAACAATTAGAGAGTTTAATGAGGATGTTTTTAATAATAACCCCTAAAAAAATTACTTAAAATTGATAATTGGTCTACTACTTATTGATTAGACTATTTTGCAAAGACTAAGAAGGCTAAAATCAAATCTTATTGAATTAAAATAATTTCAAATCTAAAATAGTTTTTATATGTATTCAAAATAAAAAATCATTGAGTTATCATCTATAATGTAGCATCTAAATCCTTCAACCATGATTATACTTTATTTAAGTTTTTCTCTTTCTATCTTTTTGATTAGCACAATCTTTCAATTTGATTATTTTTCATAAGTTATCTAATAATACTTTAATTATTTTAAATTTAATCCATATATTGTATCATATATAATTGTTTGTTTTTTCTCAGAAAAATTCTCTAAAAAAAATTGGATTTGAATAACTAATTTCCACAAAGGTATTTGCTAAAAGATACCTAATAAAAATACCTAATTATTAAATTAAGATTTTAATTATTTATTTAATAACAAAATGCATAATAAAACAATTATCTATACAAGACATTCTTTTTATATTTTTTAAACCTTTACAACCCTTATTATTAAATATATTATTATATTTTTAATACAATATTTAATTTTAAATATTAAATAATAGGATACCACCACCACTACAACCACAACCATCACCACCTCCACCACCACAACCACCACCACCATCTACTACTAATTCCATCACACACGCGCGTCTGTGGATTTTTTTTAAACCATCATAACTAATTCTAAAAAAATCAGAAAATAAAAATTTGCATTTTTGGATAAAGCAAATTGATATTTACGTTTATGATATTTTTTTGATTTTTTTTGTTTTTTTAATTTTTTTTTGTAGACACGGATTTTCATGTTTAAAACATGAAATTACATGTTCAAAACATGAAATTCACTGTTTGAAATAGTGATTTTTTTCGCAGACACGGATTTTCATGTTTAAAACGTGAAATTCCGTGTCTACGAAAAAGAAATTAAAAAAATTAAAAAAATTGTAGACGTAAATATTATCTTGATTTATCCAAATATATATTTTTTTTATTTTTTTAGAATTAGTTATGACGATTTTAAAAAAAAATTCACGGACGCGCGCGTGTGTTTATTAGTTTTTGTTTTTTTTCTAATTTTTTTAATTACTATTTGTAGAGGTATTTTGGGTTGAGACATTTTTTAATAAAGAGTCTTATTCTAGGTACCTTTTTATTAATAGTTTTTTTGATAAGCATTTTTGGATAATTGACTCTTTCAAGACAAACCAAGACATTATATAGTATAATATACCTACATTGCTTTTTCTCATATTTTAAACAAGGATAATATAGATAATAAAGATATTAAATAATTATTAAATACTTAAATAGATAATAAATAGTTTCAGATAAAATAAAGGATAGTTTAATAATATTTTAATCATTAGAAATTATTTCATACTCAAAATCTCAATTTAACATAAAAATAAAAATTTAATTAGATTTCTATTTCCTAAAAGATCTGATTATATAATTTTTGTTCAAAATACTTTGTGACTTTATTTTATTACCTTTCTTTCTATTTTAGTGGATATAAGTCTATTTCGTTAATGGGTATATCGTCACTATTCTGAATTTTTTTAACTGCATTATAAGTCCTTGCAATTATATCCACTGGTCATAATTTTGTATAATTACATTATAGGTTCCGACAGTTATGTAATGGGCACATACCCACTATTTCAAACTACACATTTTTTTTTGTCACGGTCTCTGTCATAATTCGATGAGTATATACTCATTATTTCAAGATAAGTTTTTCCTTGTCAAGATCTATATCAGTGACACGTATATACCTATTAGTTTGACTTTCTACCCAAGAATAAGACCATCAATTAAAACTAGCAAAATACAACACACCACTATGCTGGGTATATACTCACCGTTGAAAGACCATTTTGGTAAAATCAACACATGTTGTAATGGGTATATACCCACCACTGTAAGACCATCAATAAGCCTATTTCAGTAAATTCAACACACCATGTGATGAGTATATACCCACAACTGTACACATACCATACCCACAAAAATGCATATCAATAGATATATATCCACAAAAATTATAGATTTATATCCATGAAAAAATTCAGATCTAGAACCACAAAATACAGATATATAACCACAAAGTGAAGTTTTAGATCTAGATCCATACCGATCGAATACACCCAAAAATCTTAGTAATGAAATATTTTACTGAGCTGATGAATTCTACCGTAAACTATGATTTCTTGGACTGTAGACGTTGATTCTTTCTTTATTCTAGAGTTTTTACATTACTTTTCTTTGGGTTTTAATTTGATGGGATGCGTTTTTGCTACATATGAGAGAGAGAGAGAGAGAGAGAGAGAGAGAGAGAGAGAGAGAGAGAGAGAGAGAGATATGTAAGAATGGAAAGAAAGAGAATTTAAAAGATGGGTAAAGCCCTCATATGGCCCTCTAACTTTTCCCAAAGTGTATGAACAGCCCCCGATCTTACGTTTTACCCTTTTAGGCCCCTGATGAACCCATTTTGTGATACCGTTAGCCCTTTTTTCATTTTTCTGTCAGTTGACCGTTAGTCAACGCCACATGGTACCATGTCACCGCCACCAGTCATCATCATCCGTAACTAAAAAAAACTTTAAATGTTTGAATGCTTCAAACCTTCAAAAATGGAGGAAAACTACTTTTTAAGGTCCAATACTACTTTTAAAGGCCTAAATCTAACTAATCTGTTATTCTCTCTCTCTCTCCCGTACGTAAATGTCTCATCTCTTACCCTTTTTTCTGTTTTACACCTCGTATCATTACACAACTACAATTCTCTAGCCTTTTTTTGAAATTCAAATTTGAAATCCTCTACCCAGTAACCTAACAAAACCCATCTAAACACCTTCATTTTCCGAAGAAGGAAATGGGTACTCTAGATGCTTTCAATTTGAAGGACCACACAAAGTTTCGAGAATGGAAGAATTATCGTGGGACCACAATGGTGGACAATAATAATCTTCACACGAAGGCGATAATTTGAAATTGCAGGTAGGTCCTTTATCTTTTTATGTTTAGTATTGAAACCCCTTTACCTTGGCAGAACATTAGCGGTTTAAAGGTTTGTAATAATTGTTAGTTTATTTGTGGTAGGAGTAAATGAACACGAATATAAAGCAGTCCTAAACATCTAATCTAACTCTAGTTGGTGCTGCAATTAAAACCATATCTGCAAAATTATTGAAATCTGGCTTTTCGCTTGTTACTCTTGGTACACGACATGCTTATTTGATTGATATGAGCCTCATGTGTAGGGTAAACAAAAGCTTGTTAGAATTGGGTAAATTGATTATAGGGTTGTTATTATTCTACTAGTTATTCAACCACTGGAAAGCTTTTGTTTTTGTTTGTTTAGCCGTGGCTGTAAGAACGAATAGTTGTGGAAGACATTAAAGGGTAGGGTAGAAAGACTTCAATGTTGCCAGCGATGAAGCTTTTGCTCGCCTATATGCCTCCGTCTAGGAGGACATCGAAGCTCCTATTCAGGTCCGAATTTAAATCTACTGTAAATTAGCTTAATTCTTACATAATTGTATGTAATAAATTGATATGAAAAATTAAAGTTTTTTCCTCAATTGTTGAAGGTTTGAAGTATTCAAACATTCAAAGTTTTTTTTTTTTTTTTTTAGTTAGGGTTGATGGTGACGAAGACTGTTGGCGGTGAGGTGGCGGTGAGGTGGAGGTGACATGGCGCCATTTGGCGTTGACTAACGGTCAACTGACTGAAAAATGAAAAAAAGGGCTAACGGTGTCACAAAATGGGTTCATCAGGGGCCTAAAAGGGTAAAACATAAGATCGGAGGCAGTTCGTGCACTTTGGAAAAAGTTAAAGGGGCATAGGAGGGCTTTACATTTAAAAGATTGAAGGTATTTTTTAAGTTAAAGAAAGAAAATGAATGAAAAAAATGAGAAAAAATATACTAAAGATGAAGGTATCGTTGGTTTTTTCTTTTTATCTATTATCTTATATAACTAAATAGTTAGTATTGAGGTTTTTGTATAAAAACCCAAATATAGCTAAAACCTCTTAAAGTAATTTACCCTATAAACAGCAATTACTCTTTTTTTTTTTTTTTTTGGTCAAACAAACAGCAATTACTCAAACAAGTGTTTTTTCTCACAAGAATATATAAGTAATTGTCCAAATAAGTTTTTTTTCTCACGAGAGTATATAGTAATTATTCAACCCAACTTATTACAAAAATTAATTATTTAAAAATTGCTTTTTATTAATTTTTAAATTAAAAACAATCATAAAAATACTTATGTAATTTTTTAAATGAATTATTATCTATCAATCTATATAAAAAATCATTTAAATTTAACTAATTTAACCAAGACCATCGACCATCACTAACTTTGAGCACCACCACACTCGGTTGTGTTTTTAATTTGGACATCAACACTTTCGACGATTTCTATTGCCACCACCAGCCCACCACTACCACCAATTTCGACCAATTTCTTTTGATTTTTTTTTTGGCCAGCAATATCTTTGGTCACTATTGTTGTCGCCGCCACCACCACCCTGATTTGTTTTTTTAGACCACCACTGTTGGCGCCAACATCATCACTAATTTTCACCAGTTTTTCCTGACTTTCACCACCGCCTCCACCTATCCTTCCAACATTTTTTGATCGGATCTCCAACACTGTACAAATAATATGACTTTCATGTTCGAAACATGAAATTCGTGCATGCAAAATTTCTAGCCAAACAATAAAAATGCCCAAAGTTGATGGTGACCAGATGTGATGGCGTGGCCGAAAATTTAAAAACTCATAAAATAAAAAAACAGGTTGATATTGTTAGCGGTGTGGTTGTGGTGGTCATTTTTTTTTATTAAAAATGGCCGAAATTGGTGGGGGTGGCGGCGACAACGGTTTCGAAGGTACTATTTGTAGATTAAAAAGAATATCCAAAGTCGGTGGTGGTGGCCTATTATTTGCTTGATACTTAAAAAAATATTTTGAAAAATAAAAGTTAGTTAAAATAAGATGGTTTAGGTATGAAAAGATAGATAGGAGGGTTTTTACAATTATTTTGTTTAATGATGAGATTTTTAATAAAAAAATATTATTGGAGATCGTTTTTAATAATTAGAAGGTTTAATTAGGATATTTATGACGAATACTCCAAAATTGCTTCTTACTTAGACCTATTTAACTATTTACCCATTATTTCGATTTTTTTAAACCCTAAATTGTGTCCAGATACCCTTTTAACGGATTTCGTTCGTTTTCTCGTTAAGTTATTATTAAATTATTTTGACTCAATTAAAAAAAATTCAAATCATCAATTTTAATCATTATTTTAATTCATAAAATTTAAACTAACCTTCCAATTTCTTTTATTTTTTTCACACACCTCCAAACCTACCTATTAACATTAAAAAGGTATTAACTTAAACCCATCTTTTTCATCCACACGGCTACTGTCCTACCTCACAGCCATAGCCACCACCATCGTGTTGCACGAAGACCATTATCCACCACCACCATCAACAAGATATGTTCTATAATCAAATAATGGGTATTTGTAAACAAAGATTAAAAAAATTCAGCATTAGAGTAAATAACTCACTCCAATAGTCTTGGAAAATCACGGGGCCCATAAAACTCACACGACATCCCTTCCCAGATAAGCTATTCTCAGCGCATCACTGCTCATACAATAAAAGTTTCTGACGGTCATATCTATGACCATTGTGGGATTTATGTATAAATATAATATTCACAAGTGCACTTAAAAATAAATTAAAATCTGAAAAATTGTAAAGGTTATGAAATTAGGTTAATTAATTAATTTTTACTTTTCTTTGATGATTTATTCTTGTTGATGGCGTCGCAGTGTTGTTGATGTTGAAAAAGTATCTCCTTGTTGGTGAAGAGTAACAATGTGCATGGAAAAGGGATGTCTTGTTTGTGTGTGTGTATACATATCTAAAAATTCTTGTTGATGGCGTAATAATGTTGATGATAATGTAGAATGATCTCCTTGTTGGCGATGGTTATAAATGTACAAGAGAGCGACTATGTGAAAAGGTGAAAAGATGAGTTTGAGTATTTTTCTATTCTTGTTGATGGTGTAACATTGTTGATTATTAATGAGAATGATCTTTGTTGACGGCTATCAGTGTGTAGGAAAGCGCTGTGTGAAGACTTGGAGAGATGAGCTTGAGTTTGAGTTTTTTGGTCTATTCTTGTTGATCGTATACCATTGTTGATAATGGTGATGGTTACGAATTCTTGGAGAAGGACAATGAGTGCAGGATGGATATTTGTGTGCGATTAAGATAAGTTGGAGGTAAGTGGGGAGATGTGTGAAAAAAAATTATATTTTTTAGGGAGTTAATTTTGATTTTGTAAAAGTTATGTGGTGTCGCCTAGGGTGTGATAAAAATAAGATCAAATTAAGTATGGAAAACTATGCACTCTCACCCTAGACAGGCACAGTACTGCAAGTATTACAGGACGTATGCAAGTTTTAATGATAAGTAGAGTTCGTTCTCAGGGACTTAAGTGTGTTAAACGCGTAGGAACAAATAACGAGTAAAAGTAAATAACTAGAAAACAGTAAATAAAAGATTTGGATTTTCGAATTTAAACTAGGAAAATAAAGACAATAAAGTAAAAGATTAAGAATATGAGATGAGAAGTATAGCTTAGGTTTTGCTAGTATGCACTAATCCTTCTAATTCTATCTATAAATCTAGTTCATAAGGGAGAATATTAGCTCTTGGTAATACTTAGTCAGGATTCTAAATTCCACTACCTTAGACCTTGAGAGCGACTAAGGGGGCTACGGCACAACCAAGACGAGGACTCAAATAGGGTTATCAAACGCCATTAAGGCCCTATCCAGCACACTACAATCAATTGGTGATATGGTGGTTAAAACAAACCTTAATGACTATCTAGTTAGAAGTATGTTTTGTCAGTACTGCTATCGACACTAGACATTATGTGGTGGTTCAATAGTTAAACACCCTGTCAAGGTGACCATCTAACTACTATTAAAACAATCCTAAAGTGATCAGTTCTAGGAAAGACAATAAATCAAAACACATAAGCAAATATAAAGTAAGTAGCTAATATCAGATTAAAACATATAATTCCCAAGGAAACTTAGATAGAAGAATTAGAATTCATAGATTATACATATGCAAAACCCAAGCTATGGGAGGTTAGTTCATACCTGAAGGAAATAAACTAAAAGAAATAATAAAAGACATCATCTTGCTCTCTACAATAAACTGGAAGAATAAAACCTTAAGAACTAATTATTATGAGGCAAGGATGATTTACAAGTGATATAAGGGTGTATTTATAGGTGTTTAGAAGACCTAATTCGTTTTCTTGAGGAAGAGTTAAGGTAATGGACTTCTAGCCCAACTCAAATTCGTATGGAAATAAAGATAAACACTGCTGCGTTGTTTTGGTCATATCTTCTTCGTTATTGGTCCGATTTTGCTCCACAAGATACCAAAAGAATCGCAACAGAATTATCTAGGCCCTTTAGGAGTAATTCACCAAAATCGGCCTCTTTATTAGGTAAAAACGCCTATCTTTGCAGCATCCCAGATTTAGGCAGCTTTTCCTTTTCCATCTTTTTAGCAATTCTTTCCTTATCTCCAATTACCATGTAAATCTCTTTCCATAAGTTGTTGTCTTTGACTTGGACTCTAATTTAAGCTCCATAATTATCTTTAAAGCTACACACTAAATAAACAATTAAACCCAATATGCTCTAAAAATATTATTTCTACAAATCAAGACACAAAATAGGAAAGTGCACTAAAACTCAAGAAAATCGACATTATTGACTTCTAAAACACTAAAAATGATGTCTCATCCTAACATAAATCTATCACAAATGAGGAGACATCATTATGGATAAAATAAAAATCTGAAATTATTTAAATTTAATAATAACTTAAAGGAGAAAATGGATAAAATCCGTAAAAAAGGAATAATGGGGTACAATTTTGCGTTAAAGGGAATAAGTAAATATTTGTTTCAAAATAAGGGGAAAGTAGTCAAACGGGCTACATTATAGGAGGAAATCGGGATATTTACTCTATATATTATAAAAGAGTTAAAATTACATGGGTTGAACAACGAACCCCGGATAGAAACAAATAACAAGGACAATATAAGAAATGAACAAGTCTGACGCTAAATACCCCAAATAACATCAATACCCTAATATAACACTCCAACCGACGCAACATGTAACCACTCCAAATAGAACAAACTAATCGAAAGAAAATTCATGCCTTAAAGAAAGGGGGAAAAGATCGTTACTATTTTAGCGTCCATAGAAAACAAGGCAACAAAAAATAATATGATTTTGAAAGACGGTGGATTCTTGCAACTGTTGCAATATTGTACATCACCCGAATTCATACCACCCAACATACCATACGTCATGACGTGGCATGATTTGAGTGTAAGTAAATCAATATTTTATTTATTTTCTCGATTCGATTTACGATTTATTTCTATTCAAATTATACCACGTCATGAGTAATATATAGGGATATATGAATTTGGAGGATATATAATCATTACTCAAGTAGTCAAGTTATATGATCTATGTATTTTTTTCAAAAAAATTCACGAGTCAACATAGTGTTTTTATGGATTGTTTTAATCTATCTTTTAAAGCACAAATACAAACACAAATAATCCTCATAAGTTAAAATATATGATATTTTAAACCATCATAATTTTGTCACATAGTACAAATATAGAAATAAATAAATAAAAAATAAAAATTAATTCATCTCCAACCATGTAGCCATTTCCAACCATGTAGCCATTTCCTTCATTTCAATTCTCCTTAATTGTATCCAAAACCTTTTTTTGTTTGGTATATTGGTGTTTCGGGCCAGATTACGCATGCTACGAATAATTCCACAGGAATATGCAACTCTTTTCATGCAAATTTTTAAGTAAATCAGAACTAGGTTATTCATGTTCGAAAAAAATTTAAAAAAACAATCTGTACAAAAAACTATTTTGGCTTGTAATTTTTTTTTTTGAAAAAAAAATACATAAATCATGTAACTTTCTTTAAGTGGGTGATGAGTTTTTACAAATAAATAATTGTTGTCCATCGATGGATTATACTTAATTTACTAACTCGTAATGCTCTTGGCACAATAATACCTAATATCAAAAGAAAAAAAGAATACCTAATCTATCAAAATATGGATCTTAGTAGTTAATTCACATTAATAGATATTTTGTACTACTGACATGACACCAAAAGAAAGAAAAACAAGAAAAGACAATTAGCGCCCCTTATATTCGTCCACCATTTTATTATTCTTCCTTAAAAAGTTAGGGAGTCTAAAGCGCCGCTGCCGCTGTTTACCAATTATTATTAATTTTTCTTTTACAATTATCCACGTCCTTAACCCTATGTACAATAAAGTTATTAATTTATCAAATTATTATACTTGAAACCATCAAATTTATCAATTAAAAAAGTTATTAATTTATTAATAAATTAATAATTATTAATTTATATATATATATATATATATATATATATATATATATATATATATATATATATATATATATATATATATTAAATATTTGGAGTTATTGTTGAAAACATCCTCATAAAACTTTCTAATTGTTTTTTTTGCCTTCAATAATCTTATTTATAAAAAAATGCCTAATGAAGTAATTATTTATAGAAAACATCCCCTTTATATTTTCTATACCTTTACTACCCTTATTATTAAATATATTATTTTATTTTAATACAATATTAATTTTTAAATATTAAACAAATAATAGGGTACTTCTTTTTCCTCCTCCACCACCACCACCACAACCACCACCACAACCACCATGTATGTAACCACTACTACATCCACCACAACCATCACCACCTCCACCACAACCACCACCACCACCACCACCACCACCTACTACTACTAATTCCATCGCACGCGCGCGTCCGTAAATTTTTTTTTAAAATCGTCATAACTAATTCAAAAAAAATCAGAAAATTAAAAAAATTGTATTTTTGAATAAAGCAAATTAATATTTACGTCTATGAATTTTTTTGATTTTTTTTGAATTTTTTGTTTTTTTTGAATTTTTTTGATTTTTTTTCGCAGACACGGATTTTCATGTTTTAAACATGGAATTCCATGTTTTAAACATGAAATTCCATGTTTTAAACATGAAATTCCATGTTTTAAACCGTGAAATAAACATGAAATTCCATGTTTAAAACATGAAATTTCGTATCTGCGAAAAAAAAAAAAAAAAATCAAAAAAATCAAAAAATTCAGAAAATTCCGAAAAAAATCATAGACGTAAATATTAATTTGATTTATCCAAATATAATTTTTTTTTTATTTTTTTGATTTTTTTTGAATTAGTTATGACGATTTTAAAAAAATTTCACGGACGCGCGCGTGTGATTATTAGTTTTTTTCTTATTTTTTAATTGTTAATTATAAAGGTAATTTTGGGATGGGGCTGTTTTCAATAAATATTTTTTCCTAGGCACCTTTTTCTAAATAAGTTTTTTAATAGGCATCAATCAACAATTGGCTCATAATATTTTATTATTTTATAATAAAATACCTAATTTACAAATACCATTCAAACTTTCACTTAATTATTATACAGTGCATATACAAACATGTATCAAATAAATGATCTAATTTAAAAAAACTCTTCAATTATTCACTTTAAATGCTTATAGAGTTCTTTTTTAAAATATAAATCACCCCAATTTAAAATAAAAGATACATTGAAGATAATAATTCACTTTATGACGTCTGTATATGCATTGAGAATATAAATTATCCTTCATTTATTCTTAAAATAATTTATATTCATTGAAAATACATTGAAGATAATAACCCTTGACCGTATCACTTTAAATTACATGAGATACGGTTATAAAGTGATACGGTCACTTTGGTGAATTGTTAAAATGAGAGATACATGGAAGATAATAACCTTGACCGTATCACTTTATGGACAGTAGTAAATATAAATTCCAACAAAAAACAAAAGATAATGAGTCATTTTTAAAGAAACCTTCATAAATATTTCATGTAATATGTAGTATATATAAGAAATTATTAGTTTATATTTAAATTGGGGTCTATAGGATTCATCAAAAATGTATTATCTTACAATTTTAGTGAATTATTAATTTAGCACCTTATCCCCGAATCGGGACCGGCAAAAAATATTATCTTAGAGATTTTATTAAATATTCGAGTATTAATTTATCGAGTTTTTACTATATATACTCTGAACATTTGTAATAACCAATAGATTACTTAGAAACTCTATAATAAAAGGGTAAATAAAAGTGTAATTCAGGTCCTTATACCATCATAGTGAAAAATATGTATATAAATTTATATTTTGTAAGATTTAGAACATGATATGACATGTAGGTAAATATTTTGTTTTGTCTAGATAGTAATATAATGATGATTTGCGATACTTCTTCGATTAGGCTCTCTTTCCCATATGGATAACATGCAAGGGATAGTCTTACTATTTGACCAAGGTAGAGAGAGAAAGTAGTATGAGATTGAAGAGTTTCTCCTAAATTTTCTTTATTTAGCGTCTATTTTTGCTTCTAATTTTCATGAATCCATTTCCTTCACCAACTCTTTAAAGATGAGTAACACTAGCTTTTCATCCAACAATCTTGACCCCAAAGACCCTCTACATCACCGCCTTGTTGCTACCACCAAGAAGCCCTCAGTCTCCGTGAATATCACGACATGGGTAAGCCCGGATCTCCGACCACTCTCGAGAATGAATAGCCTCATGCAAACTCATAACTCGCCGGAAAGGTCACTTCTTGGACCTCCTTTGGTAAGTGAACATGGTCATTCGAAAGATATATCTCGTCCTCCACACCTGAAGCTTGACACGATTGCCAGAGCTAATGAAAAATGCTCTGCGCTATATCTCCAAGTAGCCTACATACATTAGTTGGACAAGTGCTACTCGCGACACAACTCCAGCCATGGCGACATCGGAGGTTCTCCCTTTGGCTCGGCCAAACTCGGTCTTGAGTAAGGTGATTGTGAGCGCAGGAAGATCTATGCATTGTGTAGATTCTAGTTTAATGGGTTTGATTCATTTAAGGAGGCTGAAGCTCTAAAACTTGAAGGTTTAGATGAGAATGTTAATAACTTTTTAGAAGAAGTTTGAGATAAACTAAATGCACACCAAGTTTACGTGAAAAAGTTTCAATCAATTTTTTCATGAAAAAATTGTCCCTTCGGAGAAGATGAATGATCCTGTTGCTATTACTATTTATGAAACGCCTTATACATCAAAAAATATGGTCAAAATTAGGCGTAAGATGACCACCCAAGAACCCGTGAACATGAGCGAGAACTTGTCGCCGATGTGATAAGTTTGGGGTTAACCCATACGGAGAATGAGGAAGGTAAGAAGTAAGATTACAAAAGCGTTCTCCTGAGAAAAATGAAGGCTTTGGTTGGTATGAAACTTCAATATTTTGAACCGGTCGAAGGTGAAAGCTTCAATTGCTTGAGAGTGATATCCTAACTTTAGAGCAAGCTTTGGATTTTACTTATTGGTTAAGTAGCCGGTAAAAGAATATATATATATATATATATACACACACACACACACACATATATATATATGGTGGATATTTAGAAAATTGTTAAGAATTGGAATATGGTTTGTAGAGTTATGAGGCATCCTAGTGGTTGGCTTGTATTTAAATTTGATAATGAGGAGGATAGAAAGCTTATTATCTCAAAAGACCTTATTCATCATATGGTAAGATGCTCATTCTCTCCGAAATCTTGGATTTCTATGACTATGGAAATTTTGAGATTACAAGAACTCCTTCTTGGATCATCCTTCGAAACTTGCCAGAACAAACTCATAACAATAACTGTTGGATTAATGATTATATATTTATTAATTTAAGTGTATAAACGTTAATTCGATCATGTTCTTTTAGGAGAAGCGGAAGAGACTTAGATTAATATAGAGGATTAACTAAGACTCTTCCCATTCCCTTTGAGAAGTGGAAAAGACTTCTTTTGTGAAGGATTTTGTCCCACATAGGAGGTGAGTAAAAAAGTTTATCTATATAAATTAACTCACCTATGTATTCCTATCACAATAGCTAGTCACTATGGAAGCTAAAAGGGAACAAGGAAGCCCCCACACGCGCGCACCACCACCACCCGCCGCCCGGCCCGACCCAGCACCGGCGACGGCGTGGGGCATGGGCCGTGGGCTCGTGGGGGAGTCAAAAAATGAAAAATGAAACGGGTTTTCCTATCAGCTCTTATAGTGGTAGTTGACAATTCAAACTCAAACCTAAAGACAAGTCTCCACCAATCACGCACGTGTTAAAGAAGAAGAATATTCCAGCAGCTGTTACAAGGAGATAGTCAACACGTGGGAATATCAAATTCAAGTTAACCAGCAGCTGTTACAGAATATAAAAAAACGTGGAGATTAAGAGCCAATCAAAACCGTCAACCCAATCAAGTCAATTACGGGAGGTAATCAAGGGACTTAATGGGGACGATTCTGAATTGGTGATGTCTCCTCATTTGTGATAGATTTATATTAGGATGAGACATCATTTTTAGTGATTTAGAAGTCTTTCTTATCGATTTTCTTGAGAAATGTTACACTTTCCTATTCTGAGTCTTGATTTAGTAAATTATTATTTTTAAAGCATATTGGATTTAATTATTTATTTAGTGTGAAGCTTTAAAGATAATTATGGAGATTAATTAGACTCCAAGTCAAATACTTAAAGATATGGAAAGAGATAAGCATGGTAATTGGAGATAAGGAAAGAAAAGCTAAAAATATGGAAAAAGAAAAGTTGCCTTAAATCTGAATTTCACCACCCACGACCACAAATCACCTTATATCTCAAAGTTGGTGGGTAATCTGGAGAAACGGTCAAGATTAAAGTTGAAGATCTTTCCGAGACGATGAATTTCGACTACTCATATGTGTCAAACGAATAAGAATTGAAGCTGTTAGGACCAAAACAAAAACGGGTCTGATTTCATGTTTTAGGGTTACGAATTTGAGTTGGGCTTGGAGTCCACTACTTACCTTCTCCTTCAAGAAAACGAATTAGGGCTTCTAAACACCTATTTATACACCCTTATATCACTTGTAAATCATCCTTGCCTCATAGTAATTAGTCCTTAGGGTTTTTATCATCAGAATTATTGTAGAGAGCAAGATGAAGTCTTTTATTATTTCTTTTAGTTTATTTCCTTCAGGTATGAACTAATTTTCCCATAGCTTGGGTTTTGCATCATGTATAATCTATGAATTCTAATGTCTTTCTATCTAAGCTTCTTTTGGAATTATATGTTTTAATCTGATATTAGCTGCTTACCTATATATTTGTTTACGTGTTTTGATTTAATGACTATTTTCCTTGCTAGTGCACGAGTATAGGATTACCTTAATAGTAGTTAGATGATCACCTTAGCTGGGTGTCTAATTATTGAAACACCACATAACGTCTAGTGTCGATATTGATCTTGACAACATTAATTATAACTAGATAGTCATTAGGGTATAATTTAACCACTATCACCATGTTTGGAAATTGATTGCTTAGGGCCCTAGTAGCGAAGGAAAACCCCATTTAAACCAGCCTCGTGGTGTGTCCGTATCCCCCTTGGTCGCTCTCAAGGTCTAAGGTATGTGAATTTAGAATCCTGACTAAGTATCTAAGAACGAATTATCTCCCTTATTAACTAGTATTTGATAGAAATAACTAGAAGGATTAGTGCATACTAGCAAAACCTAAGCTATACTTCTCATCTCATATTTCTTAGTATTTATTTTATTGTCTTTTATTTTTCCTTAGCTTAATTATTAATCTCGAATTTATCTCTTTTATTTTCTGTCTTTTAATTAATTACTTTCCACTCGTTATTTCTGCTCATTCGTTTAACACACTAAGTCCCTGAGAACGAATTCAACTTATCATTAGAACTTGCATACGTCCTGTAATACTTGCAATACCATGCTTGTCTAGGGTGTTAGTGCATTGTTTTCTGGCTTATATTTATCTCATTTTTATCACACCCTAGGCGACACCAATTGGTTTGACTCCTCACCTCTCCCCTATATAAAGAGCTCTCACTCTACCCATTCCAGCTACAAAATACACCAGAAAGAACAAACACTCTGCCTCACCTTCTCTCTAAAAACGCTATAGTTAAGTTACGTTTTTCCGTTAGAGATACCGGTACGCCGAAATATCGTTTTAAAAACCGTCGGTGACTGTTTTTGTGTTTTCTTTCATTTCCGTGCAAGTGTATTTCATTTCCGTATAATTGTAATTCAATTTTTCTTATAATCGTAATTCAATTTTTTCAGTAATAGTTAGTTTACACTAAAATTGTATTTTACTTCTTTTGTTTTTCTTTGGAAACCATTTCTTTTGTCAAACCGGTGATTATTTTAATCACAGTTTAAAAAGATATTCATTTTCTTTTCTCACCGGTTATTTTTTGAAATGGCTCTTCCTATTTATGCTGTTGGTTCTTCTTTGAACGCAAAGCCACTTCTCGACGTGAACAAGTTGGAACCCTTTAATGGTTCTAACTACAAGCGTTGGGCGCAAAAAATTATGATTTGCCTTGAACAGTATGAACTCGACTTTGATATAGTCGAGGCTCCTCCACTTTTGGAAATTGTAGTTCATACTGAACAAGAGCTAGCTAGGCATGCTGCCCTCGAATCCAGTTTCAAAAGAGCTAATACCATGGCTCGGGGTTGGATGTTGAACAACGTTACCAATCCCATCTTTGATCTCCTTGCCAAAGAGAAATCGGCAAAGGTCATATGGGAAACTCTCGAGAAGAAATATGGGATTGATGATTATGGTAAGAAAAAGTACGTAACTGGGAACTTGTACAATTTTAGACTCACGGATCAGAAACCCATCACTAAACAACTTCATGTGTACGAGAACCTATGCGCGGAGGTAATCGCCGAAGGCATGAAGATGTGCGAAATTCTTCAAGCCAGCATTTTGCTGGAGAAATTTCCCCCATCTTGGAGTGAATACCGCAACCACCTCAAACACAAAAAGAAAGAAATGACCCTCAAAGAGCTCATCAGCCACATTCAAGTCGAAGAAGCTAATCGACTCAAGGATAAGTCAATCTCTTTCCCTTCTCATTCCTCGAAAGCTAATCTCGTCGAAGAATCTGTCCAAGGTAACAAAGACAGGTTCAAAGGGAAGGGAAAGCAACAAGGCTCCAACAAGTCGAAGTCTGGGGGAAACAAGAACCGCGACAACTGCAACAAACAAGGTGGAGGATTCGAAACCTCTGGTAAGATTTAAAAACCTAAAGGGGCTTGTTATTGTTGTGGCAAAGAAGGACATAGAGGTTTCGAATGTCCCCTTAGGGCTGGCCAGGGTCCCAAAGCTGCCACTAATCTGACTGAGACCGAATAAATAATTGTCGCGGTAATGGTTGAGGTAAACTTGGTAGAGAACAATAGTGAGTGGATCCTTGACATTGGAGCTTCTCGACATTTCTGCACAAACAAAGCCCTGTTCAAGAAATTCGAAAAAGCAACTGATGGTGAGTGTGTGTACTTGGGTGATTCTTCCACCGCTACAGTTCTCGGGAAGGGTCAGGTTCCCCTCAATCTCACCTCTGGTAAGATTCTTGAACTGAATGATGTTCTCTTCGTACCCTCTTTTGTAGGAACTTAGTTTCCGGGGCTCTTCTTAACAAAGTAAGTCTCAAACTTGTTTTCGAGGGGGGGGAGTCATTATCACAAAAAATGACGAGTTCGTGGGGAAAGGGTACCTTAATAATGGCTTGTTTGTTTTAAACATTGTAACCCTTAATGAGAATGCATCTAATTCTGCTTATATTGTTGAGTCTGTTCAAACATGGCATGGTAGACTAGGCCATTTAAATGTTGCATCTATTAAAAGGATTAAATTTTTTGGACTAATACCCCTTCACAACGTGGATGACTTTGAAAAATGTCAAATATGTGTAGAGTCCGAACTTGCGAAAACACATTTAAACCCGTGACCATGAGACAAACTAAATTGCTTGAATTAGTTCATTCAGACTTAGCTGATTTTAAAAACTCCGATAGCAGAGGAGGAAAACTTTATTACATAACCTTCGTAGATGACTACTCTAGGTTTACTAAAGTGTATCTTCTTAAAACTAAAGATGAGGCGGAAAATGCGTTTTAAAAATATAAAGCCGAAGTTGAGAACCAACTAGACTGTAAAATCAAACGACTTAGGTCCGATAGAAGAGGCGAGTATAGTTCTAATTCCCTTAAAGAGTTTTGTGAAACAAATGGGATTATCCACGAACTTAGTGCCCGGTCCCTTAAAGAGACCATGAATGCCATGTTAATAAGTTCATGTTTACCAAACAACATGTGGGGAGAAGCTGTCTAATCAGCATGTTATGTGGGTACCACATAAATCCATAGAAAAGACCCTTATGAGATGTGGAAGGGTTTCCACCAAACCTGAAATTTTAAAAGTGTGGGGGTGCCTAGCCAAAGTCAAACTACTTGATTTTAAAACTGTCACCGTTGGACCCAAAACTGTTGACTCAATTTTCATAGGGTACGCTCAGAATAGTGCGGCATACAGATTCTTGTCCTTAGATGATAACTCTATTTGTGAATCTAGAGATGCTGAGTTCTTTGAACATATTTTCCCTTTGAAAAATTTAAATACTGTCAATACTTCTTTACCTGTTGATAACTTATCTACTAATGATGTTTTATCTCTTTGTAATGTATTTCCTAACCCCTCCACTTCCATGGAGCCTGGTAGTATTCCTGAGGAAGAACCTAGGAGAAGTAAGAGGCGTAGGATCGAGTCCAGCTTTGGCTCTGACTTTATAACAGTCTTTATGACCGAAGGTTTTCACATTGATCTATTAAACGAACAGGTAGTCAACTGCCACCTCATGGAGGAAGACCCAAAAACTTATGACGATGCTTTAAAATCTATAAATGCTAGTTTTTGGAAAGAGGCCATTAATAGTGAACTTGAGTCAATTAAAAGTAACCATACATGGGAATTAACCGACTTACCTATGGGTAGCAAACCTATTAGTAGCAAATGGATTTTTAAGAAAAATTTGGAACCTGATGTCTCAATAGAAAAATTCAAAGCAAGACTGGTTATTAAGGGCTTCACCCAAAAGAAAGGTTTAGACTACTTTGACACTTACTCCCCAGTGACCAAATTGCCACGATAAGAACTCTTATTGCTCTAGCCGTCATTCACGAACTTGTAATACATCAAATGGATGTCAAAACCGCGTTCCAGAATGGAGATCTAGATGAAGAGATCTACATGGCTCAACCTGAAGGGTGTATGGTCGTTGGTCAAGGGGACAAAGTGTGTATGTTGAAAAATTCCTTGTATGGTTTGAAAAGGCACCGAAAAAATGGTATGAAGAACTAGATAGTACTCTCATTTCAGATGGTTTTGTAGCTAACACTTCTAATTCACGTGTTTACTCCAAGGTAACAAATTCAGAGTGTGTTATCATCTGCCTCTATGTAGATGACATGCTCGTCTTTGGTACTACTATTCATATTATAAATGAGACTAAACGCTTCTTGTCTTCAGATTCGACATGAAAGATATGGGAGAAGCTGATGTAATACTTGGGGTAAAAATCATTAGGAGCAGTAATGGTATTACCCTGAATCAGTCTCATTACGTAGAAAGGATGTTGAAGAAGTTCAATTCCTTTGAGGTAACGCCTGTAAATACTCCTTATGATTCCATCATTCATTTATCCAAACACGTTGGTGATGTTGTATCCCAAAATGAATATGCTAAGATCATAGGGAGTGTGATGTTCTTGATGAACTATACTCGACCCGATATTGCCTATGCTGTGAGTAGACTTAGTCGCTATACTCATAACCCGAGTGGTGACCACTGGTTTGCACTTCGCCGTCTATTGTAATACTTAAGGGGTACCATTGATCTAGGCTTGCACTATAACAAATTCCCTGCAGTCCTTGAGGGATTTTGTGATGCAAACTAGATCTCTGACAATGACGAAGTAAACTCCACCAGTGGTTATGTGTTCTCCTTAGGGGGAGGTGCTGTATCATGGAAGTCTTCCAAACAGACTTGTATATCACGCTCCACCATGGAGTCTGAGTTCATAGCACTAGAGTTAGCTGGGCAAGAAGCTGAGTGGTTGAGAAGTCTCTTATCAGATGTGCCACTTTGGGAAGGAAGTGCCACACCTGTGTGCATCCACTGTGATTCACAAGCAGCCATTGGAGTCGCTCATAATAGCGCCTATAATGGGAAAAAGAGACATATTCGCATCAGACATGGGTCAGTAAGACTGTTACTGAAAAATGGTGTGATAGCCTTGGAATATGTACGATCAGAGAACAACCTAGCTGATCCATTTACCAATGGCTTAACCAGGAGAGTAGTCCTGGAGACGTCGAGGGGGATGGGATTGAAACCCATTAATGGGGAACATGTGACCAATGAGTCAATGTGATTCTCTCCATCCCTATGGCTCAAAACAAAATCGTCTTAAAATTCATAGCCACTTGTGGTGGTCCTGTTGAGAAGGACTTGATGAATAAGACGTATTGTGTGTTTAAACTCATAGAAAATTCATAGCCCTAAATGGTGGTCCTTTCGAGAAGGACTTGATGAATTCACGGGTAATCGCGAGACCCAAACTTCATAATAGAATGTTAAAAGGAGACGTCCTAAACAATCTTTAAATGAAGAAATTAAAAGTTCATAACCCATAAAGGGTGGTCCTTAGAGAAGGACTTGATGAACTAAAAGGTGATGTTCGAGGGAACTATAGCTTTCAGTAGGGGTAGAGTATGTGCTGTGGGGGCCTCGATCGAAAACCGTTAAAGTTCAAGAGTAAGTTCACTTAAATGGAATTCGGTGGTTGCCTCACTGAACTACGTGTCAATTCAAATCGAAAGATATTGCCACTTAAGTACAATTCACCCAAAAACTGATAGGTATAAAACCTGATCAATGTCTCTCCAAAAGACCCTGAGTGGGGGATTGTTGGATTAATGATTATATATTAAGTGTATAAACGTTAATCCGATCATGTTCTTTTAGGAGAAGCGGAAGAGACTTAGATTAATATAGAGGATTAACTAAGACTCTTCCCATTCCCTTTGAGAAGTGGAAAAGACAACTTTTGTGAAGGATTTTGTCCCACATAGGTGGTGAGTAAAAAAAACTATCTATATAAATTAACTCACCTATGTATTCTTATCACAATAGCTAGTCACTATGGAAGCTAAAAGGGAACAAGGAACCCCCCACACGCGCGCACCACCACCGCCCACCCGCTCGGCCCGGCGACGGCGTGGGCCGTGGGCTCGTGGGGGAGTTTGGGGAGTCAAAAAATGAAAAATGAAAAATGAAAAATGAAAAATGAAAAATGAAATGGGTTTTCCTAGTAGCTCTTATAGTGGTCGTTGACAACATATAAACACGTGGAGATTAAGAGCCAATCAAAACCGTCAACCCAATCAAGTCAATTACGGGAGGTAATCAGGGGACGTTTCTGAATTGCTTTGATTCCTCACCTCTCCCCTATATAAAGAGCTCTCACTCCACCCATTCCAGCTACAAAATACACTAGAAAGAACAAACTCTCTGCCTCACCTTCTCTCTAAAAACGCTATAGTTAAGTTACGTTTTTCCGTTAGAGATACCGGTACACCGAAATATCTTTTTAACAACTGTCGGTGACTGTTTTTGTGTTTTCTTTCATTTCCGTGTAAGTGTAGTTCATTTCCGTGTAATTGTAATTCAACTTTTCTTGTAAACGTAATTCAATTTTTTCTGTAATAGTTAGTTTACGCTAAAATTGTATTTTACTTCTTTTGTTTTTTTATTTGGAAACCATTTCTTTTGTCAAACCGGTTATTATTTTAATCACAATAACGACATAGCGAAGATATCCTTCTCAAGTGGGTAAGAACTAATAGGGTTACGTTGTTAGCGAGGATATTTGTTATGCAAAGGTTCTTATTGAACTTGATTTGAGTAAAAACCAAAAATTATGTATTGAACTTGCATTACCTAAGGTTAAGGACCATATTGTTTGAGTGGAGTATGAGAACTTACCCGTCTGTTGTATTAAGTGTAAAGTATTCATCATGGAGACCCTTTATCACCTTACCTATTTGCTATATGTATGGATAGACTCTCTTTTCTTATCCAGCAGCTCGTGGAGTATAAAGCATGGAGACCTCTTTGTCTTTGTCCAAGGGGGTCCCTTTATCCCATATTTTTTTCACTAATGACTTGATTCTTTTTTACGAAGTATTTACTAATAGTTTTGATCTTTTGTAGAAATTGCTTAACATGTTATGTCGTGATGCGGGTTTGACAATAAGTAAGAAGAAGTCTCTGATCTATTTCTTGAGGAACATTGAGGACAAGCTAGCATAGAGTATCATTGGTCGTAATGGTTGTAGAAAGGAATGTCTGAAAAATACTTAGGGGTACCCATATACTCTCTAGGAGAATACCTAGAGATTGTTATGGAGATATGATTAATGGATTTTATGGTAAAATCATGGAATGGAAAGGGAAAACACTCTCACTAGAGTTGCATACGGATTATAACACCGTTTGTTTTGTTGAGACCATTTGTTAGGTATTTTTAATTTTCATATAATAAAGTCAAAAGGGTAAATGATATGAAGAGAAAATCCGTAATTTTAAAGAGAGGCAAACTTATAATTTAGTCCGAGCTCTAAATAGGTTGAGACGATCATGAAAGGCATTCTAGAAGACATTCACAAGATAAGATGTCTAGAATCTACCATAAAATGAATTTTTGTGCTGATTGATATCAACAAAAGATAATATATCTGTCACGATGAACCCCAACCAGCTCCATTTTTTTATGGCTTCTGGAGATTCATGAGAAGAACATGAACAGATGAATAAAGACACATATACTTTGTTTGTCCCATGAAGACACAAAGATTAATTTTCAAGAATTTAATTTGTATTAATTTTCAAACTCCACAATATAAAGACATATAGAACGACACTATGATCTCGTAATATGTCTTCATTGAAATTCAAAGCCCCACACTCTATCAAGTCCAAGGTATAGTAATTTTCTTTTTTGGTCGGAAAGACAAGCTATTAATTAATAGAGCACGAGTTACTACTACTAATAATTTGAAGTCTTAATCAATTTCTTAATTCGTTATGCACCTTAAAAGGTGGTAGGGAAAGTCACTAGCAATTACCCTCACTAAAAACCAAAGAACTTTTCTAAATTAAATCCAAATAAAATAACATAAAATAACAAACAAAACAAGTGGTAAAGGAATAAAGAAGAAGAATCTTCTTTTTATTCATGACCTATAAATAATGGATTTGGCACTAAAGTCACTACCATTCTAAATCAAAATTATAATTTCCTTTCAAAAACACCTCCTCTCCTCACCTCAAAAAATTAGCAACCCCGAACATCTACAATTCGCTACAAATGGATTCATTTCAGTTCAGAAACATCAAACTAGAGAAGGCGAAAGCAATGCACAAATATCGTAGACTACAAAAAGTCGCAACCCTATTTAGGGTTATCGAAGTTGGCGTTTTCTTGTTCATACTCTCTAGGTCTTCCTCTCTCTTCCCTTTCGCTTTCAAATTCTCCGGCGAATACTTCCGGGGACTCTTTACCATTGTTCTTAGTCCCTCGTTTGTGTTCATTATCGGTAACATGATCATCATAGTCCTGTACATGAAATCGCGTCAAGAGGCTAACACAACAAGCAATTACATCAAAGCTGATTACTACGATGAATATGTCAATAGCTGTCAAAACGTAAACACTAATATATCTGATCTCATCAAAACTCAAAAGAGGCAAATCGTTCTTGATGAAAAGATTAGTAAAGAAATGATCATATCTTCACCTAGAGTAGTAGCTATCAATGGAAAAAAAATACATAGGAGTCCATCGGAGAGCTTGATCAAAAAGATGCAAGTTAATCAAGACCGTCCATTGAGAAGATCAGTGACGGAAAGGTGCTTGGAAAGTGTTGATAATGGTGGAAATAAGGAAATCAAACCTTACCAGGTTGATGAAATGAGTAATGAAGAGTTCAGATCTAAAGTTGAAGCTTTTATAGCTCGGCAACAAAGACTTTTAAGGGAAGAATGAGTTGTTTTATCATGGGATGGTTTGACTCCGATATATAGTGATAACGAACTGATATAGCTATATATATGGCTTGTATAGATCCCTAAACTTATTTTGCTCTTTGTAGAATTTATACTCTCTTTTTGATTAACCTATGATGCTATTTCATTTAAAAATTTAGAATGAAATAAGTAATTACTAGGTGGTTTTTGGATAATCTACAATATGTATATTGTCGTCTTGATAGTACTTTGTTTTCCATCGAAGGACATTAAGGTCGTTTAGGTAAATTTGGAATACTTAACCAAACAAAGAAGTTAATACGTTTTTGAAAAGTTTTTAACTTTGCAAATAATTGCTTAAATCTCATGAAGTTCTTTATACTTTTTAGTTTTATAGAGTAGTCTGACAATTTTTATTCGGATCGTGAAAAATCTTGACCATAAATTGTCTTCGATGAGTTTGAAATCTATGATTTTATTAAATAAACCTATTGATGGTTTTTCTTTTACAATTTGAATGACATCTCTCTCGATTATTAAGCGTCAAAATTTCAACTATAATTATGTGTAGTAACTCATTTTTCGATTTCTTAAGTAAAGCACCAGCTAGTGACATTTACTCCTCCCTTTATCTTCTTTTCTTTCACTTTTTTTTATTAATTTTTATTTTCTTCAAATTAATCTTTCATTCACAATCTTTTTGTGGTTAATTATTATCTCTCTTATTGGATTTTCTTGCTCTTAATCAAGATCTAAGATTAATTAGCTTTAATTTACATCTTTAGAGACCAACTCTTTAGCGATTGCCGCAAATAATCACTAGAAGATTATCATTAGCGACAACTAGTGGTCTAGTTTTGTTAAAACAAAAAAAGGAAAAAAAAAATTGAAGGCATTTTACCGACCATGTATATAACATTTTAGAAACCACCAGGTGGTAGCTAAAGGAATCGAATCTTTACGGACCGCTGAGTTTCGGTTAAAAGCTTAATTCAAAAAAATTTGACGAACCAACTTTGCCCGTCCAATTTTAAAAATGTCTTCTAGCTGCCCTTTACTTAATCTCTAGCAACCGCCATGAGATAGCTAAAGGTCTTGAACATTTATCGACCGCTATGGGCCGCTAACAGCTCAATTTAAAATTTTTAACAAACCAACTTTGTCGTCTAATATTTAACAAATGAGCTCTAACGGCCACCTACTTGATCTCTAACGACTAGCAGGTGGTAGCTATAGGCTATGTTGTAGATCTCGGTTTTGAGGCCTAGGCGCTCGACCCGGGCCTAGCGCCTAAGCGGGATTACACGGGGCCTAGGCGGAATTATACGGTTTTGAATCCCGCTGTGTAATTTTGTATATTTAGTAATATATATGTAGTAATTATAAAAATTTCAACTATATAAGTCATAAAATTCATCTAAAAACACTATAGTATGTATAAAAAATACTAAAAATTGAGTTATAATGTCAATTAAAAAATTCTCGAGAATAAGAAAAATAACAAGAAGGCCTATATGGGAGTGTTATGCCATTAATCGGCGCCTAGCCGGCCATTTTTTGTCATTAATCGGTGCCTAGACGGGCTAGGCGCCTATTCCACGACGACTAAGGCGCTAGGCAAAAAACGCCTAGAGTTTTCACTAGGCGTAAGCGCCTGAGGGGGGAGTTGACGCCTAGGCGCGCCTAGGCGGGGAGATCTACAACATAGGCTATAGGTCTCGAACCTTTACCAATCACTTTGTTGGCCGTTAAAAGCCTCATTCAAAAAAAAAATTGGCGAACCAATTTTGCCCATCCAATTTTTGACAATGCCCTCCAGCGGTTACTTACTTGATCTCTAGCGACCACCGAGTGGTAACTAAAGGTCTCGAACCTTTACCGACCATTTCGGTGGCCGCTTTAAGCCTTATACAAAAAAATTGCCGGACCAACTTTGTTTGCCCAATTTTTGGCATTACCTATAACGGCCACTAACTTGATCTCTAGAGACCACCTAATAGTTGTTAAAGATCTCAGACATTATTAAACACATAATAGGGTTTACACTCCAGTTTATTAGTTAACTTCTCATACCCCCTCTCCTTCGATTACTCACCTTTGTCGCTGATTACATCTCTTCGTCTCTCTGTTATCTTCTTTTAAACGGTAAGTTTTTTAATTATATATACATATCTAATTAAATAGATTTTATTTTGTGTTTTTACGTATAAATGTGTATGTATATAGATGCCAATCTTATTTATTGATTTTGTTTAATCTTGTACAAGTAGGTAACTATATTGCATTTTAAATTATATAGGGATAAATGGTGCAAGTTTGCGAATTGTATGGACTAATAGGGGAAATATCAAAAGTTTTACGATAGTATGGGGAATTTTGAAAACTTTTAGGGAATAGAAATGAATTTTGTGAATTACAGACACTATTAGGGGAATTTTCAAAATATTTATGGAGGTGAAGTGAAATTTTGAGTTATTTAAGAACTTAGTGCAATTTTTTGTAATATAGAGACCATAGTGCAATTTTTGCAAATCTTAGGGACCATAGTAAAATATTTGTATAATATTCTTTTGCAAGTGTTATAGAGGTTTTTAATTTTTTATATATACTTTTTTAAATATACTTTACCTTTAGCGACCACCATATGGTATCTAAGGGTTCTCCTCATCGGCGGCCACCATGGTGGTAACTAAAGGGTCACCTCATCAGCGACTACCATGGTGGTCGCTAAAGGATCGTCTCATCATCGACCAAATTTTTAGGTGGCCGCTGATAGACCTCTCTAACGCCCGACCACTAATGACCCTATATAGCGACCGATGTCGATTGCCAGAGGTATAAGTCCACTTTTATCGACCGAAAAGGGCACCTTTAGCTACCACCATGGTGGTAGCTAAATGTGAGTATTGCAGCAACGTTTTGTATTTGTCTATGTCAAATTCTATTCTAAGTTTAGGTCTAATTAAATATTTGATATGGATAGATTTACAACCTGATTTGTTTTTATATTGTTATTAGGTGATAAAATATAGTCGGGTATACTATTTCTACAAGTAATTGTAGTTTGGATAATTTTGTATTCTTTATGTCTTCCATGGACAACCCCGCCTTGATGGATATCTTGGTAGAGTTGTGATGTTTTGCATTGTTGCACGTCAGGGTGATTGTTTGCTATCGTGATTAAGATCCTTCACCTAGTTCTGAGATTACAATCCCCGTTAAAAATTCAAAGATGGTGAACTTAAAATAGTAATTATTTTATTTAAATAATTACTCGCGACAAGAGATACATTATCTGCTTAGTTGTTGGTTTTTATTAGATGCAATAGTTTATGTTTTGTCCTTATTCAAAACTATGGTTTATTGTGATATTTATCTTTTATTATTTGAATAAAATTGCTATTTTCGATAAAATAAATGATTAAGTACAGTAAAAATATACTTATGCATTTTAGTAGATCAAAAAAGACTCGTTTGTAAGAGAATAACTGTTTGGATGGGGACAAATTTACACTTAAAGATGAACCCATTTCGGAAGAGTTTTCAATCATATATCCTTGGGTTAATATTTACCACTATAGATTTCACTTAAAAGAACCCACCTATTTTAGGATTTAGATCACACTATGTAGGCCTTTAACAAAATAATTATTATAATTGATATCTTTGTTTTTTATAGTTAATATTTGCTCATACGACATGTCAAATGTATATTTGAGTAAATAGAACTAACTTTCAAAAATATATAGTGAAATAAGGGGGAAAATTTCACCGCCTCACATTCCTTTCTTTTTTCCCACCATTTCATTCTCATCATCATTTTCATTCTTTGCAAATTGTTTTACTCATAAAGCACTCTCTTTATTATTGTTACTATGAACTAACATCAAACAACTCTCTGGTTCAGAGCCTGAGAAACCCTTAGACCACACCAACCACCATTAAAAAGCCACTGTAAACCAACCAGAATCTATCTCCTACCAAATGACAAATAAATAATCTCTCTCTCTCTCTCTCTCTCTCTCTCTCTCTCTCTCTCTCTCTCTCTCTCTCTCTCTCTCTCTCTCTCTCTCTCTCTCTCTCTCTCTCTCTCTCTCTCTCTCTCTCTCTGATATTTATAATCTCGCTTACATTTATCCTAAACAATAGCCACCGCCAAAACATTGTAAGTTCTTATCTTTCAAGAAATTTATTTCCAGACCATTAACATTTTAGTTAGGGTTTTAAACAAGACGAGCTAAATACAAGATGTACAAGCTTGTTTATATAACTTATCGAGTCTAGTCGAGATCAAATTCAAATGAGCTGAACTAAAGATGTTAAAGCTTATTTATTTAACTTATCGAACAAGCTTTTTTTGAGTTGAGCTCAAGTTGATCACGAGCAATTTGTTATTGTATGGTTGAAGATTAACTTTAATGAAGGGTTGGTATTGAATGGAGTACGTGGTATGAAAGTAAGAAGCGTAATATTAATGAAAAATTAAAATTCTAAAGAAAGTGAAAGTGACCGAGTTGATATTGAATGTTTAATAATATTTTGATAAGTAGATTATATATTAAGCTACAATTCATAAATATAAATGAGTCGTTCAGGAATGAGCAAGCATGTTTACTTAATGAGTTAAATTTGGAGCTTGAGCCTGAGCTTGTTTATGAACTAGCTTAGCTCAAGCGAGCATTTTCCCAAGTCGGGCATGAGATGCATGCGAGTAGCTTGGTTCATTTATAACCATAAGTTTGGTCAAGAATATAAAAGCTTTCAAACCTCTTAGCATTAAAGATAGTCACATTTCATGGAGTTTTATGCTACGAACCATACTGATGGAGGAAGTGAAGATTTCATATTGGTTTCGGAATCAAACACTGAATATGCAAAATTTGAAGAGGAAAAATTATTTTGTTGAATCATCTCAAATGAGGGTGTTAGATTTAGCCATCCGAAGAATATGATAATCAATACGTGGGGTATATTTGGCAAAGTCTCCACTGGAAAAGGTGATTTAATATATGTGTCCTTAAATTTTCTAAGCAAACAGCATGTGATATTGTTTGTGATAATAGTTCATAACATCTCTATGGAAAACATGTACTACTCCAGAAATGGGAGGAATAATATAAGATCCTTAAAATTCTAGACTTCTTTCTGGGTTAGAATCATGAGAGTGCCTTCGTTGTTTATTACGATTTATAATACAAACACGATTACATCTAAGCTAGGATATGTGGAAAGTATTATTTTGTCAGATCCAAGGATGTGAGACCGAGCAAATTCATGTGTGTTATAGTTTTGTGGAATATATGTAATCCTCTCTCAACATGCATCTATTTTAATCAATTTGATAGAGAGCTAGTATGGATCTCATTCAAGTACAAGATTTTGTAAAAAATTTGTTACTTATGTGGAGACTATACCATGAAGAAGGTAAATGCAACAACCCAAAGCTTCTTCCTGTTAAGCTGGGTAGTTGGATCAAGGTGGTGGAAAACTCTGTTGAAGTTTGAACATATTCCCGAACTTAGGATTTGTTCTTAAAGTTGATAAGAAGATGGATGTTAAAGGTACAAATTTTAAATAAAATTAATGGAAGAATATGAGAATGAAACTCAAAATTTTCAATCCTAACTCAAGATATTACAAGATGGAAGAGGGGTATCATATTAAATCAAAAGAGATTGATTAATCTTACCTTAAAAATTGTAGAAATATTTAATGTACCTGATATTGTTGATAATAATAACTTATATGTTTATTTGTTAAAAATATTTAGGATCATTGACTAAAAGATGAGACTTATTAGTCACATAGAGAAAAAAAATCCTGGCTGAGGCTAGGGGATAAAATAATCTGCATTTTTTCAAGCCTTTACTAAGGCCAGGAGGGTGCAAGATAAAATTAATGTGCTAAAGCTTAAATATGGTTTGTGGTTAGATGATACTAGAGAAATCACTTAGGATATTAAAGAATACTACTCTGGTATCTTTCAGACTATAAGACCAAAGAATTTTGATCATGTTGTAGAGATTATTAAACTTGTTATCTATAATGAGATAAATGAGTGTCTTATCACCTATGTCATTTATAAAGAACTTAAAAATGGATTATGGGGACTTGTTAGGTACCGGGGGTGGTGTCTTCAAGACCCCTTTAGGTAATAATCTTTTTTTTTAATTGAAGTTAAACAAAAATTACAAATTTATATTATCAATTGTATTGTAACGGTAATTCTTTTGCTTTTAATAATATGTTTATATTTTTGTAAAAGAATTATTCGCTAGGTATTTGTATTTAAATGTATAGATAGATAATTAATGCACTACAAGAAATAGTATCTTTAGCGGCAAAAAATTTAACACTAAAAATCTTAATTTTGCCGCTAATAGTCGTTATTTTTCGTCTCTATAAATTTCTCACTATAGATACCTTTAGTAGCAAATTATTTGTTTTTGCCTCTATTAACTTTATCTTTAGCGGCAAATATTGCCGCGAAAAATATAATTAGAGGCCATTTTGGTTTTTAAAAATATCATTAGAGGCCATTTTAATTGTTGCCGCAATAGCTTCCCCGCTAATGCTACTATTTTTTGTAGTGATGAAACATTTAACTTTTTTTATGGAACGTGAATGAAACATTTAATTTAACATCAATATTTCATACAAAAAAGTAATGTATTATGTGTTTATCTGGAAATGTTTTTTTAGAAACACTTAAAAATGTTTTTATATATTAAAAGTATTTTATATCTTAAAAAGTATTCTTAAGAAAATAACTAAATAGGTGCTAGCTTTTTACAAAAATCACTTAAAAAAATTTTAGATTTTAAAATTACTTTTAATAAATTTATTTTTAATTTTAAAAATATTTTTTTACTATAAAATAAACATTTCCAAACAAACACTACAAGACGGTTAGTGCCAGATATGAATCCGGACACTTTCAATTTTAATTTCTAAATTGTTAATTAGAATCTAAAAGTGAACAAATCTCTTTTGAACACTAGACTAGTAACTTGAATTGGTTAGGTTAAAAGTTTTTTAATTACGACTTGGGGGCGGGGGGAGGAAACTCCTTGTCGAGATGCAAGTTTGAATAAATACTTGATGACACCAAATATTCTATACTTTTGAGCAAGTTGTACCATGAAAAAATAAATATTCTTAGCATATCTTGGTCGGAAAATATTCTTAAATAGCATGGAGAGTTTGTGAAATAATTCATGTGGATTACAGATTCTCAGTGAATATGTCTCGTTAGTTCATATTTTCAGATATAGATCTAAAAGAGTATGATTTTTTCTTTCTAAAAAGAATAGTATAATTCTCGATGAAGATAGGATGTACTATAAGAAATAGTAGCATTAGCAAAGAAGCTATTGCGGCAACAACTAAAATGGTCTCTAATAATATTTTAAAATCTAAAATGGTATCTAATTATATTTTTAACGGCAATATTTGCTGCTAAAGATAAAGTTAATAGAGGCAAAAACAAATAATTTGCTACTAAAGGTATCTTTAGCGAGGAACTTATAGAGGCGACAAATAACGATTATTAGCGGCAAAATTAAGATTTTTAGTGTTAAATTTTTTGCCGCTAAAGATACTATTTCTTGTAGTGATGTGTTTTTTTTTTTCAATACGTATTTAAGATCAAATATTATTTTTTTTTTTTTGAACTCCGGTTGAAATAATTAAAAAGACTATAGGCATGATTTAATCATTAGAATTCTATTTCATAATTAATTCGGAGAATTCCCATACTCAGAATATAAATGCTTAGATAAGATGTTGCAATTTCTACTTAGGGTCAATAATTCAAAAGGTTCACAACCCATTGTTTTTGCCATTAAGAGTCCATTGAATAATTTGGATCTGATGAGACTAATATACCTTTATTTAGTAAACACCCATTTATAAGTTACCATTTTGATTGAAAACCAAACGTCTCTTCTCCACATTCAATACTCATTAGAGAAAAGATATTAATTGTGCCCATTGGCTTTTCATTCTCTCTCATATGAC